>CM042021.1:63241666-64638750 GCA_023525975.1 Smallanthus sonchifolius | reverse complement strand
GACTAGCTTATTAGGTGAGTTCTATGTGCCCCCTTCTGTGTTATGTGCAAATCATTTTAAATGTTTTGGGCTGAACTGTATACACTAAATGAATAAATGATATGAATGCCAATGAGATCATACGTGTTATACAAATAAGTATATTATATATATATGAAAATGAATTATGAACAAAGTATGAAACGTATGATTATAATGAATGAATGAAAGAATGACATAACGTAAATGAATGAAATCCTGCTGTATATTTTATATATTGCATGTTATGAATGTACGAATACGTTATGGACGCTACGATGACAACGGCAACTTCGGTAGACGGACGACCACGTGACTATCTTGCAACCGGGATAAAAACGTTCCTTCGCAAGCTAGGACGTATAAAAGGTACTCATGGATGGTCGAAGCAAATGCCTTATTACATGTAGAACGGTTGCATATATAATAGCCACATAGGAAACGGATGCCCTAGGGCAGACGGGCGAATGAACGGACTACGACGGTAGGACGATAGGACGGTTTAAGAGCGGACGGACAAAGGTTGTCTGACGGATTTATGTTTCGACGGACGGTTTTCTAGAGCCGGACGGTTTATGAAAAGGGCTACGACGGTAGTTCTCACTGGGTTGTCTTTGTGACATTCGCGACAAGTATGACGGGTTGATCACCCCTATGTGTATGACTAATGAATGTTCTCCCCAAAGTAAGTATGTATGTACATATGTATATACTCAGTATGAATATTATGTGAGAACAGTAAGGAAAAGAATATGCTGATGCACGTATATATATATATATAATACTTAACGATAAGAAAAATGCTATGTATGATTGTTTTTATACTAGACTCACCAGCGTTAGCTAACTTTTAGTATACATTTCAGGTAATGAAAGGAAGGGTCGTGCAAAGGCGTGATGGTTGCCCGGCACGAGACTGACATCCCACTTTTATATATGTTAAGACAATATCATGCTTGTATTTGATAAGACTTCCGCTGTCATGTTATGTTACGTTATGTAATGATTGAATTCAAATGTTTTAAATTTAAGTTCAGTATTTATGACTATGTTTATGAGTAAATCCAACAAGTATGGTTACCCGGGAAAAAGGGGCCTTACATTTTTCTTTGGCCTCTCATGAGAAAGATCATAATCTTGTATTAATGGATTTCCAAATTCATCCAACACGACATCTTTGGCTAGACATGACATTTTGTGAATTGGAATAAACTCTCTCGCTGTATGCACCACTTTATCGAAGAAAGTAGAATCAGACATACAATCAGAAACATCACACACAGAGTTAGTAGAACAAGCAGAAACATATGAACTATCAGAATCTGAAAAACTGTTTACATCAAAACCATTGTTAGCATGTGACTTAACAAACTTGTTTGCAATACATGTATCAACGACAAATTGTCTACAATCACTTATTGTTTCTCTCACACAAACTTTATTGAATTCATTAAAACTCCTCACATCATCAACTGAAACCTTCTCATCTACATGACCTATGTTATTTGCTGCGCTAACATATAAGTCATGAAAATTAGAGTTATCATCTCTATGTAAATCATTTGAAACATGAGGTTCAGGAAACGGTTCCAAATGATCAGGATGAGGTACCGCTTTGTAAACAACACCATCTTTAATAAAACAAATTCTTTTTTTATCAACACACTTTTCTAAAAAAATTTATTTGCATACCCCATTTAGAAATAAAAACCCTTTCTTTGATAAGATCGGATTGGGCCGCAATGAGTTTGTCTGTTAGATCCTTGATTAACACATCCTTTTTATTTAAGTATTCTTTAAAGTTCATGTTACCTTTTAACAAAGTGTTGAAGCACTTTCCTGTGACAACACTCTGGATAGAGTCTTAGTTTGTATTTTCATGTCTGTAATTGTCTTTGTATGTAAGAGTCTTTATGTATTAGTTTATCGACTTGTATTTACTTTTACATATTGAATGTTGCATTTCTTACTAAGTGTTTTGCGCACTTACATGTGCGCAGGAGAAAGCTCATGCGTACTTAGCAAGTAGGCAAGAATACCTTTGCATACTTGTTAAGTACGCAAGAGCATTTTGCACTGCGCAATTGCTAAGTGCGCAGGCCTCAGGTCAGGTATAAGTAGGATAGGTTGACAGAAGTTAAGTACGCAGGCATAAACGCAAATACGCAAGTTGTAATCTCAGTACTTGTCTCTGTAACCTTCAAGTGTTTATAATAGAAAAGAACATTTAAAGTGATTCTCTTGTTGGTTTACTTTGTTTAGTTTGACTCTCCACCTAGTCACGGGCATTCCGCACCCGGTTCGACTAGTAGACCCACTTGCATGTGACGATCCGCCACACCCGAGGGGTGGTATCAGAGCACTTGCTCCTAATTTCGAGTGTTGTGAGTGAGTTTGGAGAGTTTTTACAAGCAAAAAGAGGTATTTTTGTTGATTTTTGTGATAAAATAGGGGTAGCTCTTGAGCACTATTTTAGAAGCAAAAATCACTCAAAAAACTGTTTTTGGTGTGTATTTGAGTGTTTTGAGCATCAAAGGTTGGGTAGAAACAAATTTCTGACCCTTTGGCTCATTTGCATTGATCATCAGACCAATTTTTACCATCTCCGGCGAGTTTCAGGTGACCAGAAAAGTTTGGTGAAAGTTGCTGAAAAGGTGTCCTGCGTACTTACCATTTCGGGCAAAAAGTACAGTTTTGTGCGTACTTACTAAATACGCAAGACTTATCTCCTGCGTACTTATAAGTGCGCAAGACTGAACTTGTGCGAACTTAAGTTATATCCTGCGTACTTACATCTACTCATGCGTAACGCAAGAGCAAATATAAATACGCAAGACCATTTCTTAAGTGCGCAAGGCCAAAGTCAAGTGCGCAATTGTGTCTGATTTTTCTGAAAGTTGACTAAGTGTTCACTATGTCGAATCTTCAGAATTTGGGAAACATGTTAAACTATGATAATGAGATCGGTACACCACAGAAACCGCCAAAGTTGCTAAACGTAAACAATTATTCTAATTGGAAAGCACGTTTCGAGCACTACATTTCTTATACCGACTCATCGATATGGATACCAATCCTTGAGGGATATAAGTATCCCACACACATCTATCTTGATGATGAATTTCACAAGCCTATTTCTAAACTCGATGAGGAAGAAAAGAAAGCATATGATCGAGAGAAGAAGGCACTTGGTTCGATCACTATGGCATTAACTCGAGAATTGTTCCACAGTTTTCAACGGTATGACAATTCTAAGGATCTCTGGAAAGCTTTACAGAAGAGATTCAAAGGAAATAGTGACATCAAGAAGAGTAAGCGGGATCTTCTCAGGAAGCAGTATGAGTGCTTCAGATTTTTTGAGAACGAATATCTAGATGACCTCATCTCTAGGTTCTATCCTTTACAGACTGAGTTGGAGGCTTTTGAACTCAAGTATCCAGCTGAAGAGATGGTGGAAAAGTTTTTGGATGCTTTACCACCCAAATTTGAGATGTACACAACCCTGATGAGGGAAAATCCTAAATTCTATGAGCTGACAGTTGAAGAGGCAATAGGAAAGGTTCAAGCTCATGACATGAACCTAAGAAGAAAGGAGAGCTCTGGAAGACCCCATATACAAGACCCTTCTATGTATCATGGGACGACTTCTACATCCAAGTCATCTGGCTCTGGAATTGCCCTCTTCACTGGAAATCCTACTGAAGAAGACCACTCAACTGGGTGTGGTGGTCATGCTTGCTATGCTTCAGGATCAGGGTTGGGGTCTCATCATCAAAATACCTCAAGAAATCCTCCTGCTACGTCTTCAGCTAACAACTCAGCTATAGCCAGAATAGCTGAAGATCATGTAGCATTATTCTCATCTTGTATGCTTGCATATGAAAATTTCATAGGTGGCAAGCTTACTGATCCAGAGACGATTGAAGAAGGTTTTAATCAAGTGGATCCTGATGACATGGAGGACATGGATATTCAATGGAATATGGCCATGCTTTTGAGGAGAGCCAAGCGTTTCCTGAACAGAACATGAAGAAAGTTTATTGGCGGGCATCCTAATTCCAAGGTCGGGTTTGACAAATCTAAGGCCAAATGCTACAAGTGTCTGAACTATGGACACTTTGCTCGTGAGTGTCAGAAAGACACAGCACCTGCCTCTGGTTTTACCCGACCCAGCCTAGGAAACAACCATGGCCAAAACAATCCAAACCACCACAATCAAAGCCAAGGTGGAAAGTCCAATGCACTGGTAGCCCAACAGGACGACAACTTTGATTGGGGCGTTCATCTTGAGGATGCCATCATCACACAAACACAGGTTGGTCTCATGGCTGAGATCATGGAAATGATGGAAGCAGAGAGAAGGGAAGCTTCTATGGCTGACCTAAAAGAGTCTACTACTGCTGCTACAGAGGAAGAGGAGGAAGCTGAAGGAAAGGAAGCTTCTGTAGCTGAGAAAGAGGAATCGACTACTACTGTTGCTCTCATGGCCATTGGAGAAGCAACAAGTTCATCTCATGAGGTAGAGTCTAATCCCTTTTCTGTTGTTTCATGTTCTAAGTGTCTAGGACTAAAACTTGAAAATTCTAAGCTCCAAGACAAAATCGAACCCCTATGTATGGCAGCTCTAAACTATAAAGAAAACGAAAAATGTTTTAAAGAGTCTATTGAAACGTTGAAAAAGGAAAAAACGTGAGTATTCTTTAAAAATGAGCGATCAACAGCTTCACCTGGATATTGCTTATAAGGGGTTGGAAAAACGGAACAATGAAATCAACAAACTGCAAAATGAGATCTTGCAGTTAAAATGCTCTAATGAGAAGTTGAAAAACTCTCGCTTTGTGGTGGAACACTACGAATCTGTAGTGAGATAATTGAATGGGTTAGGGCTGGGTACTAATGCCATTCCTCCACCAGTGAGCGGGAAGTTTGTCAATAGCTTAATAGACATTGATCTCACTTGTCTAGATGAGTCCTCTGATAAGGATGATTCCCCTAAAAAGGATGAATCCTCAATTAAGGCTAACTCCACATCTAGTGAGGAGTTTGTTACAACTTCTGAAGACGGGTCGGTTAACTCTTGCCCTGAAGGAGTAGTATCTGAGGAGTTGTTGACTGAACAAAAGGTAAAGAAAAACGTTATCACTAATGGTGATAACTGCATTTTAACTGAACCCAACATCATTGAAACTAATGATAAACTAAAGGTAATGCTTTACGGGGGGTATAAAAGTCTTAACCAAGTAAAGAAAGAGGCTTTTTCAGCTCACTATGGGCTTGGGTGTAAAGAAAATTTGGAAAAAATATTATACTCCCAAAAACCAAACTGTAAAGGTTCAGACTAATGTTCATAAACCAACTCCTCCTTCTCATAATGCTGAGTTATCTAAGCCAGATCTAAGGAGCCTTACAAGAGAACTTATGTAGACAAGAGGAATTGTTTTCACTGTGGCTTGGTTGGTCACATTTTTGTGAACTGTCCTTCTAAGAACCAAGGGAAACGGCCTACTGTTTCACAACCAGCTGTTATCCCCAGGTCGCCACCAGTGAAACCATCTCCCAAACATCCAAAGCAAAATGTGGTGAAACCACTAGTCAAACCGATGGTAAAGCCTAAGATCATATCTGAAGCTAAACCATTTGTTCCAAGAAAGGTAACGCAACCTGATGTACCTCGTGTATCTACGTCTGGTAGTACACGTACTGGTGAGAAAGCTGTGGCAAGACTCTCTAAGCCACAGAGGAGGAGACAGAACAAGAGGTTGAGAAAACTTGAACAGCTGACTTCAGTTCAATCAGGTGAAGCTTCACAAGTTCACCTGCTGTAGTTGAACCAAAGTCTCATGTTCAGGTTAAGAAACAGAGGAGATCCTGGACTGCCAAATCCAAAACTTCTCAATCTCCTAGTTCTATTTCTTCTAAAGATTCATCAATTTTGAACAGTCATCATGACTGTGAGTTAAAGGAAGTAGTTTATTTTGAAAAGGATGGACGACCCAAGACCACAATGGCTTGGGTCTCCAAAACTAACTAATTCTTTTGTGACTCGTGCAGGAACGTCTGAAGGGTACTACTCTAACCGCTGGTATGTAGATAGTGGATGTTCTAGGCACATGACAGGAAACATGGCCCTGCTTTAAGACATTAAACCATTCAGAGGCGGCTATGTGGCCTTTGCCGGAGAAAAAGGCGGCAGCATCACGTGTCAAGGCGTGGTTTCGAACGGTTGTGTCAGCTTTGACAATGTCAACATATGCGAGCAGTTGAAGCATAACGTGTTGAGTGTCTCCCAAATGTGTGATAAGGAGTAGTCGGTGATGTTTGACAAGTCAGAATGCCTAATTCTCAAACCCGGTTTTGAAGTTCCGGAAGATTGGATCCTGATGATAGCGCCAAGAACAAACGACACCTATCAGATCGATATGAGCGTGCCAACAACCACCTCATCAGTTGCTACTTGTTTGCTTACCAAAGCGACAGAGCTTGACTCCATCTTGTGGCATAGGAAACTCGAACATATTTCGTATCGTAAAATGAATCATCTTGTCCGAAAACGGTTTGGTAACCGGGGTTCCTAAGCTGAGGTTTACCATTGCAGATGATTGTATGCCTTGTAAAAAGGGCAAACATCAACGGAAGTCTCATAAGCCTAAGCTCCAAAACACTATTGATACCCCTTTGGAGCTATTACACATGGATCTGTTTGGCCTCATAAGTATCAGGAGTATTGGAGGTAAGTCGTTCTGTCTAGTAGTAACTGATGATTTCTCACGTTTTTCTTGGGTGCATTTTTTAGGTACTAAAGACGAGACTGCTGATATTCTTCAATACTTGATCCTGAGCTTGGAATCTCTTTGCAAGCTGAAAGTTAGAAGGATAAGGAGTGACAACGGAACTGAGTTCAAGAATAATTTGATGGAGCTTTTCTGTCTCAAGAAAGGGATCCGTCACGAATTCAGCGCGCCGTACACGCCTCAGCAGAATGGAGTTGCTGAACGGAAGAACAGAGCACAGATTGAGACAGCAAGGACTATGCTGTCGGATGCAAAGCTTCCTGTCACTTTCTGGGCAGAAGCCGTTAATACAGCTTGTCACGTCTTAAATAGAGTTCTCGTTGTGAAGAGGCACAACAAGACTTGTTACGAGTTGATCAACAATCGACTTCCCAATCTTGATTACCTAGTTCCTTTTGGTAGTCCTTGTTCCTTGTTGCTACAGTACAAAGACCGCCAGTCTAAGCTTCATGCAAAAGCAGTGAAAGTCATCTTCTTAGGATACGTTGCCAACTCGCCTTGCAAGAGAGTTTACAACATAGGAACTCGTACTTTCAAGGAATGGTTTGAAGTGGATTGTAGTAAACACAACATTCCACCCGAACCAACAGGTCTAGCTTGGGGTTTTGATTATGATGCGCTATTCAAGTCATTCAGTCTTCCTGATATATCTGCAGATGATGCCGCAAACGTTTATGAATTATTGGGTGGCGGCGATGACTCCAGTTTCTCTACTCGTGCCACTGTACCGATTGTAACTCCTGATTCCAATGCTGCATCTGCATCTGGAACTCATGACAGTGATAACAGTGAAGATGTTCATATTGTTGGAGATGACGCTCAAGCCAATCCTAACACAACTGTAGGAAATGAAGCTCCAGCTAATCCAATTAACATTGAATCTTCTTCCTCTGGAACACAGGAAATGGGGGAGTTAAGCACGAATCTTAATCCAGAAATTCATGAACCAATTGTACCAGAGACGAGAGTGCATAGGAATCATCCAATCGACAACATTATTGGTGATCCTTATGCAGGTGTTCAGACTCGTCATCGAACCATCACTGAGAACACCAGTCTTTACACAGAGATACTTGACACTGGTGTCATGGAAACATGTCTGCATTCTGCAATCGTGTCCCAGTTAGAGCCGAAGAATGTGAAGGGGGATCTCACTGACAACTGCTTGATTGAGGCGATGCAAGATGAATTGTCTCAATTCCAAAAGTTGCACGTGTGGGATTTGGTTGACTTGCCAAAGTGATTTCAACCAATTGGAAGCAGATGGGTGTTCAAATGCAAGACGGATGATCGTCATGTTGTTGTGAAGAACAAAGCAAGATTGGTTGTTCAGGGTTTATATCAGCAAGAGGGCTTAGATTACACGAAAGTATATGCCCCAGTTGCTAGAATTGAGGCTATTCGACTGTTCTTGGCTTATGCCATATATGTCGGCTTCAAGGTCTATCAACTTGATGTGAAGAGTGCTTTCCTTTATGGTAAAGTTCATGAAGAGGTCTATGTCACTCAACCTCCCGGTTTTGAAGATCCGCATAATATCAATAAAGTGTACGAGCTCGACAAAGCACTTTATGGTCTTCATCAAGCACCGCGGGCATGGTATGAGACATTGTCTAAGCATTTACCATCTAATGGTTTTGACCGTGGACAGATTGACTCGACTCTCTTCATTAGGAAAGCAGGAAGTGACATTCTTCTTGTACAAGTATACGTCGACGACATTATCTTTGGATCTACCAATGAAGGGATGTGTAGGGAATTCGAGCAGGTGATGACGTCCAAATTTGAAATGAGTAATATGGGTGAATTGTCGTTCTTTCTGGGCCTGCAAGTCAGTCAAAGAGAGGATGGAATTTATCTACATTAAACTAAGTATGTGCAGGACATTTATCAAAATACAAGATGAATGATAGCAGTACTTATGGAACACCTATCCCAGTCAATCATGGTCTGCAACCTGAAAAAGATGGAAATGATGTAGACAGCAGATTGTACCATGGGATGAACGGATCACTAATGTATCTCATAGCTTCAAGACCTGATATAATGTTTGCTGTGTACCGTGGTATGATCGGAGTCAGCAGATTGTACCGTGGGATGATCGGAGTCACATATGATAGCCGTGAAGAGAATTTTCAGATACCTGAAAGGGAAACCCCGATTAGGTCTTTGGTACTCTAAGCAGCAGTCATTCAACTTCAAAGCCTACACTGATTCAGATTATGGCGGTTGTAACCTTGACAGAAAGTCAACTTCTGGTGGATGTCAATTCTTAGGAGACAGACTGGTCTCCTGGCTGTGTAAGAAGCAGTCAACAGTTTCTGTCTCAACTTGTGAAGCAGAATACATTGC
Organism: Smallanthus sonchifolius; assembly: GCA_023525975.1. Taxonomy (NCBI): domain Eukaryota; kingdom Viridiplantae; phylum Streptophyta; class Magnoliopsida; order Asterales; family Asteraceae; genus Smallanthus; species Smallanthus sonchifolius. The sequence goes on along the minus strand of CM042021.1, from coordinate 64,629,589 downwards.
TGCAGCGAGTGGTTGTTCTCAGATACTGTGGATTCAGCAGCAGTTGAGAGACTACAGCTTAAACTTCACTGGAACTCCTCTATTCATTGACAACAATGCCACAATGTCCATCACAAATAACCCGGTGAAACATTCCAAAACTAAACATATAGAGATTCGCCATCACTTCATTCGTGATTGTGCTGAAAAGCATTTAATTGAACTTGTAAAAGTTCACACGGATGACAATCTTGCTGACCTTTTCACAAAGGCATTTGATCGATCCCGTTTTGAGCATCTTGTCAACTTGATAGGAATGTTCAATCCTGAGGAAAAATTAATTTTTCTTAATTCAATTCAATTCATGGAAGTTAAACTTTATTTCTTTTTAAATTTTCTGTATAGTTCTTTTAAGTTTCAAAATATTTTACAAAAACAAAAACAAAAATAGAAAATGGAGAAAATTTCAAAGTTAACTTGAGAAAAGAGGAAATGATAGTACATCAAAAAAGATCTAAACGTCATAGACTGCTCATATGGGAAATGATTGCGTCATGCTTACTTAATTGTTTAACTTATTATGTTTTTAATCTGCTTATTTACAAGTTATTTAAATTGTCAGTAGACTGTATGCGTCTTTGAATCACTAGTAGTGTGGAAACTAAATCTAAATTACAACTGTGATTTGAACCCATGTTTGCAAGTGTGTGTGCGTAAAAGAATAGAAAAGATCATTATCAGATATATGATGTTAGCTTTTGGCAATGATTTTCTTTTGAAGTCTGTTTCGGGTTATGTCGTTAGCACAATTAATGCGGTTCATCTCACTGCCCATACTCACAAGTATGCAAGGAGAGATTGAATTAGGACATGTCTCTACATTAACCGTTGAGCATGTATTCACCCTTGAATCATTCCCGATTCATTGAAATCAAATCCAGATAAAAGTTGGACCACCTTACCTTATTCAATCACCATATATATTATCCTGAATCATCATTCCGATATTCAATGAAGAAAATCAAATGAAACCAAGACAACTGAATTACTCGATTATGAATCTTATGATTCCTGATAATCGTTATGGATTCTGCTTGATTTTTCCTGTGCTAATAGATGTAGCTTCATTCTGAAAATTTAGAAAATCATTGGGAAAATCTTAGATGCCTTGAGATAGTGCAAGTTAGAATAGCATATCAGTGGGGTACACGTTGTATATCTTATAAAAATACCTTAATACACAAGAATGTGATACAAAGATGCTTATAGTTTCAAATCTTATAATATTGTCAACTTGAATTACTTGTCTATATGCTTATTACGTATGAATAAATAGTAATCCATGACATGATCCCATATTCTTTGATGTTTATTTTGTATCGTTTTTGCTAAAAGATAGCCTGATATGATCCTCTGCTCGTGTCTTTGATCAAAAATAGTTTGTGTGAATACTTATATATTTCTATGAGAAGAGATCAAAAATATTTTAAGTTTATGCATAGTTCAACCTTATTCAGAAAAGCCAAAAATATTTGTGTTTAACCTTCCGGAATTGTATTTGAAACCTCGTGATTGAACATTTTTATCTTGTTCGTTATTTGACTTAAAATCTTCATAATTTGAGTTGAAAGTGTGCGCACATAAGGGTCTCTGCATACTTGATAAGTGCGCATGAGGTAAACCCTGCGTACTTAACAAGTACGCAAGACTTAAGTCATGCGTACTTAGTAAGTATGCAGGAGTTAAGTCCTGCGCACTTAGTAAGTACGCACGACCAATATGTGTTGGGTATAAATACAGGACTTAGAAAATTTTTTAGAGTTTATCACTTTCAAACATTTTCTCCTGTGATATTCCCTCCGACCATTTTCCTCAAAAATTTCGAGTGTTCCAACCGGATTTTTTGTCCCGCTCATTGTTTAATCATCATCTAACATTTACTTGGTGAGAATCTCGGTCCGTATCATCCATTAAATCCGATGTTTTCGACCGATTCATCGATGGTTTTGAGTGTGAAATTATTGAACTATTTTGGTGTTCTAAATGCAAATTAAAACCTAAAACTCCGAATTTGTCCTTAACATGGTTTGATTTTGTCCTTGACCCTCGATTGCACGTTGGTTCAACTAGGTCGTCATCTAGGTCAAAACATTGACGGGCTTAGCGGTTAGATGCGGTGGATAGTGGTCCCATAGGTCTTAATCAAGTATTTCGACCTTGTGGTGACCATAATCCACGACAATGCCTCACTTCTGTTTGAAATTTGAGATTTCTGGAATTTTGGCTAAGTACAAGTCTTGCGCACTTAACAAGTACGCAAGAAGTAATTCCTGCGTACTTGTTAAGTACGCAAGAACAAACTCCTGCGTACTTTCTAAGTACGCAGGACCACACTTAGAAAAAATTCCTAAGTCTGAAATTCACTTCATTGAGTAACTGCTATACTGAGTCATGTTTATCCATTTCCAATGATACGTGTTGTTCTGATTATGTTTTCTGTGTGTTTTTGCAGATCATGGCTCGGGCGTTTTCTAACGAATTCAACCTGTTTGCTAACACTGAACCAGAATGGAAGGGTGCAGGGTTGCAGTACAGAGACATAGTTGATTTCTTGAACCGTTCAAGAATCAGCTACGCCATTTCTGCTGACCCGATCGTGTCAAGACCCTATCTCGAACAATTCTGGGAGACGGCGGAGCACGACTGCACGGTATCCCCAAATGTCATTAGGGCTACCGTTGCTGGTCAGGCTATTGCTTTTTCTGAGGATACCATAAGTAGGGTCCTGCAGTTCAGAGACCTTGCTACCGACCCGACAGCCTATCCAGTCTACTTTGTGGATGGGTGTTGGAGGCAAAGAATGGGATACGTCGGAGCGAGGGACTATGCTTCTTATAAAAAGATGTGGGTATTAGACCAATGGCGGTATTTCGCCCACATCATGATCGTGTGCATCTCGTCTAGGAAAGCTGGGAAAGATGTCATGGGTCATGACTTTGCAGCAGCCATGGTCGGCCTTTCTCTCAACAAGGGCTACAACTTCTCCCGCTACATCTTTAAGGCCATCAATGACCAGATCAACACAGCGGAGAGGTTTCGGTTCTTGTTATACCCTCGGTTTGTGCAACTTTTGATAAATGACGCGTTGCCAAACCTTCCTGCTATAGGGGAGAGACTGCTAGTCAAGCGGGTGGACAAAAGAGTATTTGCTCAATTTCTGAAGCCAGGCAGTGTAGAACCTACCCCTGTGCACACAGAGCTCATTGGACACCTTCTAAATGAAACATATGTGGCACCTGAAGAATGGAGATGGTACAGCCACGACTCGGAACCTGAAATGAGTGAACACTCCGATGAGCAACATGAACAACACGATGAGGAGAATGGAAGTGATGATGGATCGTCTGAGGATGGAGACGACGAAGGCGGTAATGGTGGTGATGAGGAATCCGATTCAGAAGCAACAAAATCAAATTCTTCTGATTCCGATGACGCACATCATAGGCACACCCCAGGAGATCGGCACAGGTAACCCTACCTGAGTCGTCCTCCAAAAGGAAGCGACAAAGCTCGAGCAGCGATTATGAGCCAACATCTGACTCCGATGCTGCTCTACAAATACAAAGACGAGAGCGTGTTCATAAGAACAGAGGAGATAGGTAAGAGGTTGCTATCCCCAGGGTAGTAGAGGTCCTAACTGTGCAGCAAGTACAATTTCCAGCTGCCAGTCCAAATTCAGCCTCTACCCCACCAGAACAGCAATTGTACCGAAGGAGGAGAAGGCCACAAGTTCAAGCTGATGTGGCAGTCACGACAGTCACAGAGGAGGTTCCTGTGACGGTGACTACTCCAATTGTTACGGAGTCTGTCACCATCACCCCTACCATAACACCCACTCCCATCATCTCATCCCAAATCCCAACACCCACCATTGATCCTCCAAGTCAACCCTTAACTTATGAAGATTTCTCATAAGGGTTTGACTTTGGTACCATCTTCTCCTCCCCTATCCATAATGGCGAAGCACCATCGTCTAGGCATCCTGATCCGAATGAGGCAAGGATCGATGTGCTAGAAACCCAAGTTGCTGGACTACTGAAGACTATTCAGAAGTCAAAGGAGGAGTCTGATGCTCAACAAGCACAGATTAATTCACTCGCCGATGAAGTTAGTATTCTACATAGCCAGAGAACGGGGACTAATTAGCAACTGAAGAACGTAATGGCATAGAATGAGCTGTTAATGAAGACAAATAAGATGATTCTAGGCCACAGAACGTCACTTGAGCTAAGGCTGGATTTACAAAGAAAAGAGCACGAAGCGATGGTCAAATTAGTTGCAGAACTGACCAAGAAGCTTGATGCTCAGGGGGAGAAAGAGAAAGAGAAGGAGAAGGAGAAGGAGAAAGAGAAAGAAAAGAAATCCACTGGTGCTTAGCCTTGTCATCCAGTCGACTTGACTAAGGATGACGATAAAGACAAGGATTCTGAAGCCGTTCCTAGTGGAGGTGAGCACCAAGCTTTGGCAATTGTGCCCATCTCTGCTATTCTAATGGCTGAGGGGGAGTCTACTCAGCAAGAGGGTGGTGATACCTCTGGTGGTGGTGGTGATAAAGGGAAGTCAGCATCCAAGGTGCTCAAGGACTTATCTGATGATGAGATCCTTTATCTTGAGCCTGACTATTCCAAGGAAGCACAGATCGATGCTCACTTTAATCTGGAAGAAGGAGAGATCGACTCTGGTGATGACTGGAATGATGATGATGGAGACGTGGTGATAGAGATTCCCAAGGGTAACGGGGAAGGAGGGTATGAGCTAGAAGATGGAGAGATCTTTGAGGTTCCATCCTTCGACGCTCCGCTCGACACAGGTTCAGTCAAGCAGGCCAGTTATGTAGATGCCTCGACTGAAGTCTCCCCAGTTAACACTGAACCTGTGAACCCAGAGGCACCGAAAGATACAGACATGCCTTCTACCTCATCAAAGGGTCCAGCTCCAGTGTGGCAAAAGACGTCTATCATAGACAAGCACGGAGCAACAGGGATGATCTTGGCTGTAAGGTTCGAGGAGGACAAGCAGCTGTTCGCCATCAAAAGATCTGGCGGGGTTCAATACTTGAAACCCACCAGTGAAGCGTTCAGCTCCTTGCCCAAATACGACCTTGTGAACCTAGTAAACCGAGAGCTACTGGGTAAGTGTAATCATGCAGTAGCGATGGGTTTGTGGGTGGTTCTGCAGCGTGAAGCAAGATCTGGGAACTTTGAAATGTTCAAGCCTCAGGTGCCCAAGAGAGTCAAGGATAAGCACGCTGTGCATCCTGTGACTGAGAAGCACTTAAAGAAATTGGTATACAAGCCAGTGCGATGCGAAACTAAGATTCCCCTGAGCAAGTTATCTCAGGTTATTCTTGGTGACATGTGGTACTGGTACGTAGATCCAAAGATGGGCGAGGCTGTGATTATGGGAAGGGACGTTCCGAAAGTGGGAACATAGTGCCAAAAGAACCGATCATAATATTTAATGAAGTCTGCTTCATGAACTTTTCTGTGAAAGATCTGCAGGTACTAGCTGATAGGTATTGTGTCCACACGGACGAATGGACAAAGCTCCTTGCTTCTAAATATGACAAGGTGATCAAGTTCTGCCTTGAATACAAGAAGAAGATGGAAGCTAAGGATGGACAGCTGTGAAGACTGAAGTGTGAAGACTGAAGAGTGAAGACTGAAGATTGAAGACTGAAGACAATGAAGATCCCGAGCTGTTGTCAAGGGGGAGTTTGTTGAAGCACTTTCCTATGACAACACTCTGGATAGAGTCTAAGTTTGTATTTTCATGTCTGTAATTGTCTTTGTATGTAAGAGTCTTTATGTATTAGTTTATCGAGTTGTATTTACTTTTACATATTGAATGTTGCATTTCTTACTAAGTGTTTTGCGCACTTACATGTGCGCAGGAGAAAGCTCCTACGTACTTAGCAAGTACGCAAGAATATCTTTGCGTACTTGTTAAGTACGCAAGAGCATTTTGCCCTGCGCACTTGCTAAGTGCGCATGCATCAGGTCAGGTATAAGTAGGATAGGTTGACAGAAGTTAAGTAAGCAGGCATAAACGCAAATACGCAAGTTGTAATCTCAGTACTTCTCTCTGTAACCTTCAAGTGTTTATAAAAGAAAAGAACATATAAAGTGATTCTCTTGTTGGTTTACTTTGTTTAGTTTGACTCTCCACCTAGTCACGGGCATTCCGCACCCGGTTCGACTAGTAGACCCACTTGGATGTGACGATCCGCAACACCCGAGGGACCTACACAAAGCATTATTTTTCTGGTGTAGGTGACCTCATTCTGTTTTAATTCCTAATTTACCCTTTTCAATTTATCATTTTCAGCAATCAAGAATTTGTTTACTGCATGATAATTCTGCATTTTCTCAATACAGTCAGAAGAACATATGAATGAATCATCATCAGAAGTTACCTCACTGTCAGATGACTTTTCTTCTGAGGTAGAAGCTTCTGCTTTGCCTTTATCACCAGATTTAAAAGCACAATCAGTTGGTTCTTCCTTTTCAGATACTCCAATTTATGCCATCAAGGCTTCATCGAAATCTTCTTGAGCATCTCCAATCTCAAACTCCCATTCACAATTGCTGAGCTATTTCGACATCAAGGCTGTTGGAGCTTTCTTTGACTTTTCATCCTCATCGATCAATTCGATTAACTTCACTCCATTACCATCAGCTTTCTTCTTTTTCTCCTTTTGACACTCTCTAGCAAAGTGTCCAAGTTGCTGACAGTTATAACATCTCAGCTTTGCCTTGTCAAAACCGACTTTCTTTCCGAACTACAACTTATCCTTTCCAACCTTCTGAAGATACTTCTTAGCCATTACTGCAATCATAGCCATTTGCCATTGTAGATCCATATATTCGAAATCATCAGGATTAATCTGCACTAGATCTTCAGCTTCCAGAACAGCCGGTTGTAACTTTCCAGTAACAAATGCATCGTAGCTACTCATAAATGCCCCAAATAATGCAATCTGATCCTCAGGAATCCGACTAGTTGCTTTTCCCTTTTCTCCGGAAGAATGCTCATAACACCCCTAACCCTTTTCAGACATAGAACCACTGCTTCCATCACTTGTTCCAGAAAACAGAGCTGCATTAGCTGAACCCGAAGCATTTGGCTTGTCTGGATTATTCAACTCTTATTTCTTTGCATCCAGCTCATATGACTCAAGCAAGCAGATAATATCATCAAGTGATTTGTTCTTCAAATCTGGAGTAGTATTTTTTATCAACATAAATGGTATGCTCCAGCAGTCTGGTAATGATTCCAGCAGCTTCTTTCCCAAATCATACTCCTCAAACTTGACACCCATCTTCCTTAGTATGTTAATCATAGTAGTAAACCTTGTGACCTGTTCACTCAGGGTTTCATTCTTTTTGTAACTAAACATATTATAATGCTTCAACAGAAGATCAGTTTGGCTTTCTTGTGGTGCTGCATTTCCTTCAAACCTTAGACATAATACATTCCACAATCCCTGAGCAGTCTCATGTTGCTCAAAATTTAGATACAATTCAGTTGGAAGAGATAAGATGATTGACCCCAAAGCTCTGTTATCTATCTTAATCAGCTTCTTGTCTTCCTCGGAATACAAATCAGGATCTACAATAGGAACTAACCCATCAGCATTCGCAGTTTTCGGTATATGAGGACCTTTTGCAATTGACTCCCATAGAGTATACTAAGTGAACTTGAAATATGCTTTCATCATAATTTTCCAGTTTGAGAACTCTGAGATTGACTTCAGCATCGGTGGCAACTTTCCCACAACTCTCTCAGTATCATAAACCTTACCAACCATCTTAAACTTGTACTTTGAATACTTAGTCAAAAACTAAAAACTTCCAACTCAGGATTTTTGTAGGATCGTGAAATTACAAGATGGTTCTGTTCTTAGTTGAGATTGGCGGAAACAATAACAACTACACAAGTATAATCGAGTAAACAGAATGAATACTAATAAGAGCACTGTTGTATTAAGCTTTGTGAATAAATGATTACAAATGAAACGCTATCAGAAAGCACAAAAAACACACATACAATGAAGTGTTTACAGATTATATATACTCACTTAGAATCAAGACAGTCCCTTGTTTCTAAGGATGAGATCTAACACAGACCGTTGATCTGTTGTATCTAGCTAACTATTACACGTTTTGTCTATATCTAGTTAACTTTATTGAAGTGTCTTCTTTATGCATCATTACTTGCATGCTTGGAGAAGAGCATTGTTGTCCGTCATTGAGGTTCCTTCTGCTTTGAGTGTGTCAGTTGCTTTTGCAGAAAGTTGTAACCATTTATCTTCAAGGCACAAGGCTGTCAGCAGCAAAGATGTTGATCAGCAGCAAGATGTAACCATCCAGAGCTGCTGATGATTTGCCTGTCAGCGGCATCAAGTGTTCATGCTGCTGAGAAGCTTATCTGCAGCAACTTTGGTCTTCAGCGGATAAGGCTATCCGCAGCAGATTTGTTCTTCAGCAGGAGAACAAGTATCCGTAGCAGATAAGCTTGTCCGCAGCAGATTGTTGGTCAGCAGCAAACTCTGAGATCAACAACATTTGTACTTAGAGAATTTTGTAGCCATCAGTCTTTGATTCTACAAACTCCCTCTAGACTGATGCTACCAAAATTCTCTTATTGCCTTTGTTGCTGAAGCTTTTGCACATTTCTGACTATCCTTTCAACCAAAGGAAAAAGCTTCGAAAACAGCCATCTTGTACTTTGAAATACAGCCTGCAGTCGTCAAAGCTGTCTGAGTCTTTCTCCATTGGGACCATCTCCCCATTTTTGGTTGCATCAGTGGACAAATAAGCATCAGTTTGGCTGCCCACTGATACAAAGGAGGGAGTAAAAAAGTTAGGCATTGATGTGCCTCTATCATATTCACCCTGGCCGTCAATTCCAAGATATGAAGTTTCAGTCTGTCCTCATCCACAGTTGTGGAATCCTTGGATCCAGATGGGGCCTTAGGCCTAGCCTCTTCATCCCCATCACCCATGGTTTCTTGGCACCTGGGATTCCTCTCAGTGAGGGGAGTTTCCAAGGAAACATCCTCACTGTGAGTTGCCGTGATTGAGGTCTTAGCAATGTTGTCACTGTCCTCCTGGTCATTTGATAGACCAGCAGTAGTGACAGCCTCTTCCACATCCACTCTTTCATAACTCCTAGAGTGGTCCTTCAGGGTAGAAGAACTTGGGTTGGGTGTGTTGGAAGCAAGATCAATCAGTACCTCCGAGATGGTGGTAGTTCGAGAAGGTACATCATCTTGATCAGGTTCCTCAACACTTAAGTTCAGAAGAGAAAGGAAAGGCTCAGGGGGTGGGCTGTTCTATAGATCCGGGAAGTGATCCTGATCCTAAGAGAGAGACATCCAAAGGAGTCTCCCTAATAATGTGGCATTCCCTTATGCTATTCTCACAAGAATGTTGTGATTCTGAGTGAGGGCTGTTAGGTTAGGTTTGGGCCTTGGAGGCAAGAGAAGAAGGAGTTCTCTTGCCCCTTTTCCTAGTATATGTCATTGCAACCGGGGCCTGTGTTCCGGTTGAACGATATCATCCAAAACAGGTGTAAGTAATGTTTGTGCCTGTGCATCCTTAGTAGTATGCACAGGGGTTCGAATGGTTGAAGCAGACTGTTGTTCAGGATGTGGGGTGGAGGGTGTGGGATCAGTATTAGCTGGGATTGTTGATCTGTCACCTGGGGTACTCTGTATGTTCAGCATTGTAGATAACAATTGAACATTGACCCCTGAGAACCTTTTAGAAACAGTTCTCATGTTATCACTTCAGATCGGCGAAAATGCTGATCTTCGTGAAAACCCTAACGGGTAAGACGATCACGTCTGAGGTCGAATCCTTCGACACAATCGACAACGTGAAGGCAAAGATCCAAGACAAGGAAGGTATTCCCCCAGATCAGCAGCGTCTAATCTTCGCCGGAAAACAGCTCGAGGACGGCAGAACCCTAGCCGATTACAACATCCAGAAGGAGTCAAATCTTCTCCTCGTCCTTTTTCTCGGCGGTGGCGTGAAGAAGCGCAAGAAGAAGACCATGGAAGACGGAGACAAGTGCGGAGCTTACCTGATGACATCCGTTTCTTTTCTGAGATATGCATTGGAGAAGAGTGTGGCATCCGAGATGGGGATATCCTTGCCGTCTTCCTTGGCTTTGATTTGTGGAATCCCTTGTTCGGTAGAGTAGACGGCGGTACTCCTGAAATCCTCCATATGAGGGATATGTGTGACATGGTTGGATGTGAGGGCAAATTGGATCTTTGATCGACATAAGAAGTCAATCATTTCATTGAATCCTTCGGATATCTATCACTTAGTTGGGTATGACAGTGAGGGATGAAGGGCTTTGAAAGTAATGGGGGCTTGAAAGAAAGTGATGGGGACTTGAAGGAAAGTGATGTTGGTTTAGGGAGAAGTGGAAGGTGAAGAGGTGGAAATTTGATTTGTTTTATAATGGCAGAGGAGAGAAAAAGCAAAATGATTTGTACAGTACAACACAATTTACCTTTTATTGTTACAGCTGTAATGCACCGAGGCAGTCATGGTAAAGACTGACGAGAAGTTTAACAGCGGGTAAAGGTTAATTTGGACTTAAATTTACCAATCAGTAGCAAACTTGATTGCTGTGGATGCGGAAGGTTAAGTTTTTCAGCAGTAAACATAATTGCTGCTGATAGATGCAATGATCTGCAGCAAGAATGTTGCTGCTGACAGCCTTAAAGCTATCCGCAGGAAACTTGTTCCTTCTGATAAGTTAAAGCAGTCAGGGGCAAATTCTTTGCTGCTGAAGATCAGACCTGTCAGCAGCCAAAAAGAATGCTGCTGAGTTATAACTTTTATTTACAACATAAGACAGACATACTTACAACAAAGGATAGACGCACTCAACTGAACCGATGATGATGCTTGGTTGTTTCTTTACCTTCCATTGTTGAGTTGGTGGTTTTCCAGCTCTCTTTGTCTTTTCAGCAGCAGACGTTGTATCTGAGGATTTTGGCTTATCAGCAGCAGATTTTGTTGCTGCTGATGGTTTTACATGAGCAGCTACAGACCTTGTTGCTGCTGAAGGCTTTCCTTTTGGTTGCTTGGGCTTTACTCGATCAGCAGCAGTTATTTTGGCTGTTGATAGCTTAGAAACAAATGTATGCTTATCCTTCTTCACCTTATTGATAGGCTTTTGTATAACTGGGGTCGGAAGAAGAATCTGATTGAAAGGATTAGACTTACAATTTGCGGCAAAGTGGTCTGATTTTCCACAGATGATGGAAGATTGTTGAGGTTTTGACAACTGTTCCCATGGTGGAGTGGGCTGGAACAGCTGGAAGAACAGCAGGAACTGCAACTCTATTCAGAACAGCTTCCGATGGGACTGCACTGGATTCATCATGGTCTGAGTGAGATGACTCAGATTCCGATGAGGTAGTGCAGTCCTCGATGAAAGGTCCATATGTTGAAGGATCAAGGTTTTGGTTTGCAGTGTCAAGATTTTCAACATTGAAGCTTGGTTCGTATATGGCAATATAGTCAGCAGGAGGAGGAACAACATTGTACTGATTACTGTTATACCCAAGTCCAGTTTTTACCTTCTCATGGACTTGAATATCTAAAAGTCTTTGTAACTTTTTGGAGGAAAATTCATATTTTTCAACATGAACTTTCTGTTCTGCCAGTTCAGCTCTTGTAGCTTTTAATTTGACTAGCAGATCATCAATCTGAGTTTCAAGATTAGTTTGTTCGTGTTTTAGCGATGAAATCTCTTTCTTAAGGCAGTCAATTTTTTCTTTATACGTATTTTCAACCTTTTTGAACTCAGATTTCATCTGATGAAACTCTTCATTTTGATCTATAAGGTTTTGGTTGTGCTTTTTATAACCCAAAACTTTATCAATACAGGCTTGAGAGCAAAGATGTTCAAGTACCTGAGGTGGTATCTCTGTAGTGTTTGCCATTAGAGCTTGATTGTTGACGGGCAGTTCTTCATATTGAAAGTTCCAGTCGAACTCAGAAGTTCCAACAGTTGCACAGGCTGCAGTTTGAATGGAACTAGGACCCGAGTGCTCGGAATGGAGGGCAGAGGAGGTAGTGGTGGTGTTGAGGCTGTTTGGTAGCTTGAGCTTCTTTCTTTTGCCTGAATCATCTCTAGCTCATAGGTTTTTAGCATTCCAAAGACCTCTGTCATCTGGAGAGTTTTCAGATTCTCCGTTCTTCTGATTGACACTGTGTAAAGTGTCCAGCAGCTTGGTAGAGACCTGATGAACTTCTTGAGAATATCTTCATTCTCTAGCTTCACCTTTGAGCACTGCAGCTCTCCTACAAGATAGGTAAATCCGTTGTATAAAACAGTTAGAGACTCACCTTCCTTCCACACGAAGTTTTCATAGTGCTGCTTCAGGATGTCTTCAAACCCGTTGCTTTGTGCCATTTTTGTTTCGTGGTTTTTGGGTGACATGATCAAAGAGAGAGAGTTTAGAATAGAACCAGAAGTGATTAAACAAGTGTTAGTTTGTTTAATCTGAGCCAAAGCTCTGATACCACTTGTAGGATCGTGAAATTACAAGATGGTTCTGTTCTTAGTTGAGATTGGCGGAAACAATAACAACTACACAAGTATAATCGAGTAAATAGAATGAATACAAATAAGAGCATTGTTGTATTAAGCTTTGTGAATAAACGATTACAAATGAAACTCTATCAGAAAGCACAAAAAACACACATACAATGAAGTGTTTACAGATTATTTATACTCACTTAGAATCAAGACAGTCCCTTGATTCTAAGGATGAGATCTAACACAGACCGTTGATATGTTGTATCTAGCTAACTATTACACGTTTTGTCTATATCCAGTTAACTTTATTGAAGCGTCTTCTTTATACATCATTACTTGCATGCTTGGAGAAGAGCATTGTTATCCGTCATTGGTTGTGCCATTGAGGTTCCTTCTGCTTTGAGTGTGTCAGTTGCTTTTGCAGAAAGTTGTCAGTGACGCTTGGTATGGATGGTCAGCTACAATGATTTGTCTTCAAGGCACAAGGCTGTCAGTAGCAAAGATGTTGATCAGCAGCAAGATGTAACCATCCAGAGCTGTGGATGATTTGCCTGTCCGCAACATCAAGTGTTGATGCTGCTGAGATGCTTATCCGCAGCAACTTTGGTCTTCAGCAGATAAGGCTATCCGCAACAGATTTGTTCTTCAGCAGGAGAACAAGTATCCGCAGCAGATAAGCTTGTTCGTAGCAGATTGTTGGTCAGCAGCAAACTCTGAGATCAGCAGCATTTGTACTTAGAGAATTTTGTATCCATCAGTCTTTGATTCTACAATTTTTTCGTCGAAAACTATTTCATACAAAACTTTTCGGTCAAAAAGTCAAGCTTTCGAACACAGGAGATTCCAGACACTTCTGAGGATTTTGAACACTTTTCGGTCGAAAAATGATGGCCAAACAACTTTGCGATCGAAAAGTAGATTTCGGCTCCTTCAAAACAGACTTTTCGGGTAATTCTTCCCAAGAACACTTCAATTGACCAAAAACTATCTGAAACAATCTGAATCCAAAATTAAGCCTCCAAACCAAGTGTAGACTTCATCTCCATCACTTTTAGCTCTGAAAGTACAACTATTGCACATAAAAACACTTTGATTTGATCGAATTTTGATGAAAAACTTCTTGAATACCAAGAGCTTTAACCAACATCTCTGATACCACTTGTGATCCCCTCTGATCCTTTGATACTCAAGGCTCTAATCTTCAAACAGCTTCTGGAAAGGCAGAAACAATCCAGAAATCAATCAACACCAAATAAATCGAATCAAACACGAACAAGAATGAGAAACGCCACAATCATGAAAATGCACAATCAAACTATCAATTTCCATTGATTATCTTTGGTAATTACACTTTAAATCAACAACTACAAGCTCTGATTTCACTTGGATACTTCTAAATCAGACAATACAAAATGTGAAATCTCAAATTGAAAATACAAAAGACAACATATTTATACTATTAAAGAATTTCGATTGAAAACTTCTGATCAAAAAGTGTTTTCGGTCGAAAACATCAGTTTTTGATCAAAAACCTTAGAGATACTATTTCAGTCTATAATTGATTTCTATGGACTACTAGGTTCTAACAACTTCTCCTGCTTTAGAATCTCCAGTATTTCCCTTAGGTGATAGTGGTGATAACTTTCGTTCTTTGAATAGATGAGAATGTTGTCTATGAAAACTATTACTGAACGATCCAACATTGGTCAGCATACTCTACTCATTAAGTCCATAAAATGCTGCCGGTGCATTGGTTAATACAAAGGACATCACGAGGAATTCATAATGCCCGTAACGCGTGCGAAACGCGGTCTCAGGTACATCCTCCTCCCTTACTTTCAATTGATGGTACCCCGACCTAAGATCGATCTTTGAGAATCAACTCGCGCCTTGTAATTGGTCAAAAAGATCGTCTATTCTAGGCAGTGGGTATTTATTCTTTACTGTTCGTTTGTTCAATTCATGGTAGTCGATGCACATGCCCATGCTGCCATCCTTCTTCTTTACAAATAATACTGGAGCGCCCCATGGAGAGATGCTCGGTCTGATAAATCCTTTCTCCGTTAGCTCTTCCAATTGAGACATCAATTCTTTCATTTCTGACAGAGCCAATCAGTAGGGTGCTTTGGCAACAGGCTCAGCTCCTAGCAGTAAGTCAATCTAAAATTCTATCTCTTGATCGGGTGGCATGCCAAGTATTCCTCTTGGAACACTTCTAGAAAGTTGCGCACCACGTGCACATCTTTAAATTCCTTGGCTTTCATTCTATCATCGATAACATACACTAGATAAGCTTCGCAACCACGCCTAATGTAACTTTCAGCCTTGATCATCGAGATGACGTTCGGCATTGTGCAATTCCAATCCCCGTATATCTTAATCGGACTACCGTCAGTAGCTTTGAGATGTATCATCTTTCGTTTACATATGATTTGGGCATCGTTTACTATATCGAATCCTCCTAAGGTCAGAAGAAATAGTCTAGAAGGAAACTTATGGCCCTCTATTTCTATCATCCAATCCTTAGTTACTTGAAATACTGCTGAGTTGCTACCAACTGCGGTTTCTACGCTAAAAGCCCTTACTATGGTATCAATTATGCAGTCTAGTTTGCGACAGAAGTTGTTTGATATAAAGCTTTTGCTAGCACCAGAATCAAATAAAATAGCTGCATTTTCATCATTAATTAGGAAAGTACCTAACACGACATCAGGGTTCCCTCTCGCTTCTTCCTTAGTTAAGGCGTAGGCCCTAGTCCTAGCCTTTGGTTGTTCCTGTTCCATTTCTTTTCCCGAACCAGATTGTCCAGTTTTATTGCAATCTTTAGCAGTATGCCCAAACCAACCACATTTCTGGCACTTGAGGGTGTTCCTACAATCCTTTGAATAGTGTCCCAGCTTTCCACATTTATAACACAGGGTTGAGCCAGCCTGACATTCATCGCGGTGTAGTTTCCCGCATTTTGAGCATGCTTCGTATTCATCCGTCCTTGGCTTCTAAGTCTCAGTCGAACCGTTTCCCTTTCCAATTCCCTTGGACGTGTTTTCCCATTTCCTCTTCTGTGGCTCTGGTGTCGGATCGTCGTTAGCATAATTGTCAAAGACGATTCCACTCAAATTCACTACCGACTCGAATGTCTTGGGTAAGTTGGATTTCACATGAATACGGACCCTTTGAGGCAAGCCCTTGACATTATACTTGATCAACATTTCTTTAGTCTCCACCAGATGGGTACCAGCTGTGTCAATTCATTGTACCTTGAAGTGTACTGGCGGTGAGTCATGTTGCCAGCCTTGAAATTTAAAAACTCATTTTCCACACGGTCGATCTCGTTCTATGGGCAGAACTTTTGAATAATTTTTGCTTTCATGTCTTCCTATGTCATTCTCCAAAGTGCATTTGGCGACTTAGTCCTTTAGATGTTTCTCCGCCAACTTAGTGCTTCGTTGGTGAAAGAGTGAGCAACATACTTCACAGCTTGATCAGGTCGGCACTCGGTTATGTTAATCACTCCATTCATTTTTCAATCCGTTCAAACGTGTCAACTGAATCCTTCTTGCCGTCAAACTTAGGCCGGACACAGTCTTTGAATCCCTTGTAGGTACATCCTTTGGTGGTCAGTCCAACATTAATTTCATCCCTATCACTGTCATAGACTTTCTCTTCTGGGTTTTCTTCTTTCTCTTGTTTGCTTTTCTTTAATGCTTCAGTTAACAAATCAGGCAGCACGTCTTTTAGAGTGAGTACCACCACTCGGGCAATAGCATCCCTAACCTCGGGTTCTAGTCGTAGTGACCCTTCATTGCCATCTCCTAGTGGGGTCACATTAGTTTCGTGCATGCTTGGCTCATGCTCCACGTGTACACTTTCGTCTTCGTTACGGTTCCGATTCAATGGTGGTCTGTCGCCTCGACCAGTACGAGCACCCTGACGTGCGTTTCCTCTTCTACCAGCCATAGTTCCTAAATTCATGATAAGTAAGAGGGATTACATCAATGTCATTCCTTCAGATCATAGTTTAGAATATTACGAGCAAGGTAAATTTTTAATTACGGTGACCGGTTTGTGATTAGTAATTTGCTTTGCTTTTCGGGTTCAAAACTCTTCACCTTAGTAGTGACACTGACATCTATGTATTATAAGTTAAGGCATCTATTCCTAATTATATGTGTTAATATTATTACTTACTTACTGTGCTGGCATTGTTGTTGGCTACCCATACTGACATTCGTGCATTGGTCCCATTATCAGCTTGAGTCCAGACATTTAGGGATGTCTGAATCTCTCAAACTATTGCTCCGATTCCAACTTTCAAGGCCCGTTTCTCGGGTGACCTCACTCGTTGGATTTACTCATAAACATAGTCATCAAACACTGAACTTTAAATTAAAACATTCATAAAGTAGCGGAAGCATATATCATTCAATTACATAACATCGGAAGTCTTAAACATAACATAACATAACATAACATAACATAACATAGCATAACATAACATAACATAACATAACATGTTTCGATCATAAAATTTAAATTAAACGGGATGTTAGACTTGTGTCAGGTAGCCTTTAAACGCCCTTTATTCTTATTACCTGAAATGTAACTAAAAGTCAGCTAACGCTGGTGAGTTCTACTTTAAAGCAATTAGGTTTAAACATCATTTCTTTAAGTATATATATATAAATATATACATACAAGTACACATTCACACATCCTTTTCTTTCCTTTATCGTTCATATGCGAGTACATAAAATATGTATTCACCTTTACTTTCATTAAACATTCATTGGTCATACACATAGGGGTGATCAACCCGTCTTACGTAAGTGACTAAGACAAAAGTTCTTGAACTATCGTCGTAGCTCCTTTACATCCCGTCCGACACTAGAAACCGTCCGTCATTACTTAAAATCGTCCGGCAAACCTTCAGTCGTCCGTTATACCGTACTACCGTCGTAGTCCGTAATTCGTCCGTCTACCCGAAGGCATCTGTTCCCACGCAAACTATTATTTATGCAACCGTTCTACTTATCATAATAAGGTAATTGCTTCGACCGTCCATTAATGCCTTTCATACGTCATAGCTGATGAAGGAACGTATATGTCTCGGTTGTAAAATAGTCACGTGGTCGTCCGTCTACCGAAGTAGTCGTTATCATCGAAGCGTCCATAATGTTTACATACATTCATAACATGCAATATATAAAATATGAAGCAAGATTTCATTCATTTACGTTATGTTATTCATCCTTGTATACATACGCTTCATTCTTTGTTCATTATTCGTTCTTCATATATCACGTATGATCATCTTTAGCATTCATATATATATATATATATATATATATATATATATATCACGTATGTTCATATTGGCATTCGTAATAATCGTTCAATTAGTGTGTACATTTCAGCCCTAAAAATATTTAAAATGATTAGCATATAACATATAGGGGGCACATAGAACTCACCTGATTGTCTTAAAGCTTGGTTCACTTGGTAATAACTTCAAGCTAGGCTAAGAGACCTATTAAGGGTTACAACTAGTCAAATTATTATCAAGTTATTAAGGTTGAAAACCCTATGCCCGAAATCTATTCCGGTCGAAATCTATTTCGACCGAAATCTAATTCGATCGAAATGGTTTCCGACCGGAAATTAATCAATTGAAAATTATTTATTCTCATATCCTTTTGTTCGAAAAACTTCTTGACCAAAACCATTTCGACCGAAATGTTTTATCCGGAATCCATGATGTCCGAATCACTTTTCGACCGAAATGTCCCGTCAGATATACTTTTCGGACGATTCAGAGTTTTCAATCCATTCATAGAGTTTTCGGACGATTCGAATGTTCTTGGCTGATTTCTTCGTTTTTGATCCAAGATTCGAGCTTTTTGTGTCCAGAACTCATATCTAGCTTCGATGATGCTAGATATATACTTTTTAGAGCAAATCCTATGTAAAAGTTCCATTTTTGATTGAAACCCACTTTAAAACCCAAAAACCCATTTCTAAATCAAAAACTCATATTCGTGCTCGATAGTTACCTGTTTTCGTTTCCTTTTTGATGCTATACGATCCAGAGATGATGTCAATCGATCCCCGAGATTTTGAACTTGATTCCTGAGATTTCTCTCTCTAGACCTGAGCTCTCTCTCTCTAGAAATTTGTGAAAAAGATGGAAATGAGAATAGGGGATGTCTTGGTCCTTATATACCTGCGCTCCCTCAGCCCATTGGAGTAGAGCCCGAGGCAGCTCCCCTTTTACTTTTCTTTTAAATCTTCCGACATAACACCGATTTCATTATTATTTATTCTTTTTATTATTTTCGGGATGTTACATATTCATACATTTATATAATTATTACAAACAAACAATATCTTTATTCATTATTTCATTTATTGCAATAAAATTATTTATCAAAGATTTACATAAAATATTTGCAACTCAAATAATTATTTTATTATTAAAATGAGGACACCCACATCAATCTACTCGCACATTAGGATTCCCTATATCATTTGTACAAATCACTGATACATATATTCCTTCAAACATAGGTTAACCTTGTAGCTAGCTAGAACATTTGTGCAACAAACAACATACTTGTGTGACATTCAAGTTACTCATGACAAGGTGAGTTTACGTAGCCCCTTTTTCATATTTATATCTTTGGGTGAAACATGAATACATTTAAACTATTTGCAATTATTACAATTCTAACATTATGATCATGTGTGCAATTGTTTCTGTATGCCTGAACACTATTTGTCCAAACAACATTTACATACTTTCTATGCATAGTGCAAGTGCAATCATTAACTCCGAACAAGCCGATGGTATACAATGATAGATCTATTGAGTCTGACTAACCCACCCGGTTAGGATGATTGTTACCGAAAACACATAAGGATAACCGTTGTGTTATGCCTATCAGTCACAAGGTTTGATTGTGCGCCCCAGTTTAAACTATAGTGGTTCTCCATAATTGCCGTATTAATCCATGTATCATATGAATTTTACATAAAATTTTGATAACACTGGTTGATCTAAAACCTATATATGCTCACCAACTATTTAGTTGACTCTGTTTTCATCATGTTTCAAGTGCCAATAATTGAGAGTTATGTTCAAGATTCATCACATAGGAAATTGCAAGTCCTGGTTAATTAATTAAACTTTATTTAAAGTACTTCATTTCTTGTTTGTCTTTGTTTTGAGGAAACAATTGTTATGAATTCGAATTTAATGAAATATGCAACTTTAGTTTGATCATGTGCTTATGAACAATCTACTCGTCCGCCTTGACGTATTCCGCTGTAGGTTGGGGTGTGACATTGCCACTACAGTCCAGGCATTCAAGATGGGACTATAGAAGGATTCTCAATTTTACGAAGACCTTGTCATGAATCCTTGCAGGAACCTTGATGAAGTCAGGAACTTGGCATTGAGGTTTATTAGGCTGGAAGATGATAAAAAGATCTAGCAAAGGGTGAATGCTCCGACAAGCTACACTCAACCCAACCGGAAAGCTGAACCTGCACCATTCAAGTCATACAGATCCAAGTCGTATTCTAGGCCTGGTAATCACAGGGTTAACGTCGTAGAAGATGAAGAGGAAGAGGAAGAATACCCTAAGTTGTCCGAATATTGTTTTTCCCTAGATACAACTGGTTTACTATTTGCTATGCAGTATCTTGGAGAAAAATCCAGATGGCCTCGCAAATTTGAGAAGGGTACAGGTTGGAAGGACAAGTCCAAGTGGTGTGCTTTCCACGAGGACTTTGGTCACGTGACGGAAGATTGCATCGCTTTACGAAAAGAGATAAGCTACCTCTTAAGCAAAGTCATCTCAAAGAATTTCTAGGCAAAGGAAAGAACAAGTCTAAGGATCATGACAGGATCCCGCAAAGAGCAAAATCCCCATCGCCGGATGCCAAGGTAATAGGTTTTATATCTGGTGGAGCACATCTTACTCTGCAACAAAAAGAAATGCGAAAAAAGCGGAGACAGAAAAACGGGACAGGCCTTTCAGAACCTCTAGCTTAACTGAGGAAAAGGTGATCTCTTTCGACGAAGATGACAGGGATGACGTACAGGATCCTCATCATGATGGTCTAGTAATCACTCTGTATATTGTGAACCACTTCATCTGAAGGATACTGATTGACGGAGGGAGCTCGGTGAACATAATTCAGCATTAAGTCCTAAAGAAAATGGGGATCCCGGATTCTAAAATTATTTCAAAATCCTCAGTGCTGGTAAGATTCAGCGGAGAAGTCAAAAACACAGTCGGAGAGATAAAGCTACCGATATATATGAAAGGGGTAAATGTTATACAAAAATTTTGTGTAATAGATTCTTTGTCTTGCTATAATATCATTCTAGGAAGGCCATGGATACACGACATGAAGGCGGTACCCTCAACATACCATCAGTGTGTCAAGATGCCGACCCCTTGGGGTAGTGAAGATTAACAGTGATCAGCAAGAGGCTAAGGATTGCTACACTTCTTCGATGAAAGCCTCCGGCAAAACCAGGCAAGCATAGCAATTAAATAAACAAGCCCGAGACGTCTTGGAAACCAAAGAGCAGGATGTTAAAAAAGTATCCTTAAGCATAGAGGATCCTGATGTCAAGGTGGTTGTTGGAACCAATATCCCCAAGGATATTGAGCAAGATCTTATAGAATTACTAAGAAGCAGAACCTCAACCTTATCTTGGAAACATGAAGACATGACAGGTATCTCTAAAGATATTATTACACATAAATTAGGAGTTGATAACAGTTTCAGGCCGATACATCAAAAAAGAAGAAAATTTGCACCGGAGAGAAACATAGTTATCCAAGAAGAGGTCGAAAGACTACTAAAGGCAGGAACGATAAGGGAAGTGAAATTCCCAAGGTGGCTAGCTAATGTGGTGGTGGTTCAGAAGAAAAATGGGAAATGGAGATTCTGTGTAGACTTCACTAACTTGAACAAAGCATGCCCCAAAGATCATTTTCCACAACCACACATTGACTCTATCGTCTACGCCACAGCAGGCCACGAAATGCTGACTTTCTGTAGGTCCCAAAATTCGGTGCGTGACGGATCTCAAGACTCGCGGTACGACACGGTGATAACGTGCGGAATCCATGATCAACGTGCTCGTGTAACTCAATCAACAACAACGATGCAAATAAACGCTTTGTATTTCCACCACAATATCAGGTTACAAGATTCTGTCTCTAATCAAGTCTACTCTGATATCATCTATTCTGTCTTCTCTAATTCCAACAGACTCTGTAACCTGTATATATAAGCACCAGTTCTGCAGTAGGTGAACTTAATAAGTTCGCCTCATAGATGCTTAGGCGAACTTATTAAGTTCGCTTCTAATAGGCTAAGCGAACTTATTAAGTTCGCCTCTGATATACTAGGCAAACTTAATAAGTTCGCCTTTGATAGGCTAGGCGAACTTGTTAAGTTCGCCTCTAGCAGAACTTACACAGAATTTTATCAACAGTTACAAAACATGTCCTAACAGACTCCCCTTTAACTGTTGCTAACAATTCTATCAATTACAAGTCAAAGACTCTAAGACTAAGACATAATATCTTCAAGCCTGTTGTCACCAGAATATGCTCCAACAGACTCCCCCTTGACAACAGCTTCAGAAGATTGTCATCCGTTTTCATATATCATCAAACACACTGTAGTCTTCGTCTTGTTCATCTGCACACTCTCTCTCTATCTAGAAGAAAACTTGGGAGAAGGACCCCTTGTCAACTTCTGTCTGCAATATTCAGTTTTTGCAAAGGTGAACAACCAAGAATAACCAACAATTAAGATTTCCATGGAAGCTGGAAAATAAAATCTTTTTAGTTTTTCAAACATAAGAAACACAAAATCTTTTTGGTTTTTCTCTATATAAACTGAAATGTAAAATACAAAATCACATCTTTTTGGTCGAACATCACGAGTAAGAAGATCATATCAGTATATATGAGATATCAATCACACATCTTGGATATAAAATCCATATAATATCAAATGGTATCCTACGTCATTCTTTCAATCCTTGAGCAATGAAACGAATATCTTTCAAGATTATCACATTCTATCTTTTCAAGACTTTCATATTGCATGTTATGATACACGATAAACATTCAAAGAAAATAGGATCAGGCTAGACACACAAATTCAAATTGTCAATACTATAAGATTTGAAACTAAAGCATCTCATTCCCACTTTCTTGTGAGTTAAGATACCATTTAAGTATGAAATACAACGTGTACCCCACTAGTATGCCAACAGAAAGTAAATACACTATCTTCAAGACATATAAGATTTTACTAAAGAATATCCGAATTTCCAGAATGAGGAGACATCACTTTGCACATGAATAGCAGAATCCAAATTGGATTGTATTGGAATCAATGAGATTCATAATCGAATGATTCAATGTCTTGGCTTATATATGTGGAATCATAAGATTCAGTTACGTGGATCCAACTGTTATCTAGATTATGAATTCAATGGAATTAGTAAAGATGATTTATCAATATGATCCAAGGGCTAGTATATGTTTGACAGATGTTGTCAAGTACATATCTTGATTATACTTCAAATTGCATACTTTTCAGGACATGGGCACTGAAGCAAATCTAATGAATAGTGCTAAGGACATAACCCGAAACTTATCTCATAGGAAAATATTTATTAAAAGCTAATATTCTTTATCTGATAGTGATCTTTTAACGCACACACCCAGACATAAAATGGGTTCAAATCACAGTTGTAACATATGCAATTATGTTTTCACACTACTAATGGTTCAGTGACGCTTTTAGTCTACTGACAATTGAAATTATATGCATACACAACACTATCATTTCCTATTTGTGCCGTCTCTGAAGTGTAGATCAAAACATATAATTCAGATATATTAACATATAGCACCAACCAGTCAATCTAAGGTCAAGTGTGAAAGAACATCTACTGATGTACTATCATCTCTTCTTTAACTTCAAGTAATGTCGATTTTATCTTTTTCAATTTGTTTGGCTTTTTCAAAATCTTTTTCAAAGAAAAATAAAACAAACAAAAATAAAACCTTCCATGAAAACATTTTATGAAAAACATTTTACTTGGTTACTCAGGATTAAGCAATTCAATCAATTAAAAACTCAAACCAATGTAATGTAATTGAATGTCATTGCCTCTGTCACCAACACAGTTCTGTACTCCCTCTGTCCTGTAGACTCCACCTCAACTAGTCAAATGGTTGCATCAACAACTTTATGCTCACCATCGTCATCCTAAGTTCCAGGTTATCATTTGGACTTTGTAAAACTGTTTCCAAAACATTGTGTACGACATATTCTCCCCCTTGATCATTAAGTCGTTGAATCAAATATATTCCCAGTTATCAACAACTCTTTACTCATGCAGATGTCATTCCCTGTCATGTGCTAAGAACCACCACTATCAACAACCAAAATGGTATTAATAGTCCCTCTTGGTAAATCCTGCACATCTAACAAGAAACATTAATTTGAAATTAGGACCCAAGCCATGGTAGTCATGGGTCGTCCATCTGTATCAAAATAATAAACCTCACTCCATTCACAATTGAATCTCTCATCAATTTTCGGAGATTGTTCTGACGAGTCAGAAACAGAAACTTTAGATTTCCAAACAAACTTCTTTTCATTAAGTTCTTTTTGCTTAAAATGTGAAGTGTTTGAACAATCATGTTCATTTGAAAAATGTTTAGACTGTGAAAACTCTAGTTGTTTTAAAAGTTTTCTCAATCTTCTGTTTCGCCTCCGTCTTTAAGGTCTAGAAAGCCTAACCTCTTATTTTGAATTACCTTTTGGTATAACATGAGGTTTAACCACATTTAGGTTAACATAAGGCTTACCAAGAGTTCTTACCTTTTCTGGAGTAACATGTCGGTTACCTTTAGCGTTGTGAGGACAAGCAATCCTAAGGTGACCCACAAGACCACAGTAAAAGCAAGATCTCGTCTCACTATAGTCTCTCATATAAGGAATATTCACACGATAAGACGCACTTGAAGAAGATTCTCCTACATGAACTTCTTTTGGCTTTATTTTCTCTAGAACTCCAGATTTTGCAACAGGTTTTGATTCAGGCTTCATCTTCTCAGGAACTACATGCTTCTTCCCTTTATTTTTGTAAGGACAGTTCACCACAATGTGTCCTATCTCATTACAATGAAAGCATGTACGCCTGGCTTTATAATCTCTGACATATGGAACTCTCCTTGAGTTTGAAGAACTTCCAAATGTAGAATTTCCAAATGAATTAGAATCAACCTTTGAGTCTTCTTTCTTAACAGCTTTCGGTATCCCCTCTACCTTAGCTTCATCAAAATATTCATCACCACTCTCATCAGAATACACCATATCTTCACATGTGACTGGATTCACCTTTAACACAGTCTTAGGATCTAAATCCTCATCATTTATAATCTCAGGTGCAACAGAATAATTGCCATTGAATGGTGGAGGAACATAGCCAATACCACTAGTTCCCTTCCCCTCTTCTGTATTATCATGATAATGTCCTAATAAGAATGATGAATTTGCAAAGCTTTCTAACTTTCTATGTAATCTGATCACCTCTGCTTTAGATTCAGCTAGTTCCTTATCTTTCACAGCAAGATCATTATTTCTTTTCTCAATTTCTGCAAAGGACATATCGAGGTGATATGCCTGCTCTTTGATCTTCAAAATCAGAGAATTTATATCCCTCTTTAGTGATTCTATCCTTTCAACACACACATTCTCATTATCCTTTAATTTCTA
Source organism: Smallanthus sonchifolius (assembly GCA_023525975.1). Taxonomy (NCBI): domain Eukaryota; kingdom Viridiplantae; phylum Streptophyta; class Magnoliopsida; order Asterales; family Asteraceae; genus Smallanthus; species Smallanthus sonchifolius. The sequence continues at coordinate 64,604,155 of CM042021.1, read as the reverse complement.
ATTTACCGTGTGCATCGATTTCATATCACGAATGAGGTTTACGTTGTCATCCATAACCCTCATCATTTTATCCTTCACTGAAACACATTTAGAACAAAACGTTTCAGAGTTAGAAAATACCTCAGGTTTTACTTCTGAAGAAGATGCAGCAGGAGCCATGAATACGTCATCATCAGCTTCACTCTTTTGTTCAACAATGATAGGCTCTGCATCAGTTTCTAATTCACTCAGATCATCTTCAACTGTCTGAAAACTTTCTTCACTCATCATATCAGTCTTAGTAGATTGAGTAGTTTCACCAGAACGAATACTCTCACTATCAGTTAAATCTACAGAAGAATCACTTTGAGAATCACTCTTCTTCTCTAATACTTCTTTGATCAAGACTACAAACTCTTGAGAAGTTGCTTCACCCTTTTTCTTCAATGCTTCCCATAGATCTCTTGAAGTTGGACACTTCCTGAGACTATGAATGATTTTTTTTGGTAAACACAACGTTAAAGTTTCACGCGTCTTCATCTCTCGATCAAACTTCTGCTTTTCTACTTTAGTAAGAGCTGTCACTGGTTTAGGAACATCATAATATCCCATATAGTCATATGTAGGATGCACATATCCTTCAAATATGGATGTCCAAAAGTTTTCATCAGTTTCTGATACGAACTGTTCGAACCGGACTTTCCAGCTACGAAAATCTGATATGCACAAAAGCCTCGGTGGCATAGTTCCAATCTCATTATCATCATAATAAATTGACATTTTGAATTTTTTGCGAAAATATCCGGAAAAAAATTTCCCGCAAAAATACTTTTTTTTTAGAACACTAACAAACAGATAAATTCGCCTGATACTGTACAAGCGAACTTAATAAGTTCGCCTCTGAGACACCCAAGCGAACTTAATGTGAAGCGAGCTTAATAAGTTCGCTTAAAAAATAGTTCGCCTAAATCAGAATTAAAAATCTGATTAAGTTCGCCTAAAATAAGTTCGCTTAATCTTGTGATAAGCGAATTTGACAAGTTCGCCTGCACACAATTCAGCAAGTTCGCTTATAGTAACAGAATCAAGATCAAGAACTCTTCAACCCAAACTCGTGAACCAGAAACATACGGAAATCATCATTAATCACTGATTTGAAGGAATTAATCAAAATTGGACCGTAGGATTGTGTAATTTGTCAATTAGAAGCTTTCTATCAGATTAATTTCATCAAAATCCTCTTCAAAAACACAAAATCAGAACCAAAATAAGCTTGAAAACTCCATGGAAATGAAAATGTCAAAGATGATGAATTTGATGTTGATTGGACACGAAAACACCATGAATCTTTTGCTAATCAAGAGCAATAGCTCTGATACCACTTGTAGGTCCTCATGGTGCGTCTACGGATCGATCTCGTGATAAGACGTGACGTTTACTCGGAGTGCGGAATACAACGAGTCAACATTTATACGCATAAAAGACAATTCAAACAAGCAAGTAAATAACCTTCTCAATTCGTATTTCAAATCACAATGATGTTTACAGACTCAATCGGACTTCTCTGATCTGATCTCTCTAGTTCGTTATGACTGACTCTGTAAACACACATATATATAACCAACTGACCTGATATAAGCGAACTTATTAAGTTTGCCTCTAACAGCTTAAGCGAACTTAACAAGTTTGCCTCAGTTAGACCTAAACGAACTTATTAAGTTTGCCTCTGATAGACCAGGCGAACTTAACAAGTTCGCCTCTAGGCTATACTTGTAAAACACAGTGACATTTGACATTTACATAACAAAAACATAAAGACATAAAATCTAACTATTACAAGCTTTTGTCATTACAAACTATGTCCTAACAGACTCCCCCTTAACAATAGCTTGATCTTTAGTCTTTATCTTGAACTCTTCCAGTTATCCGGTAGTCTGCTGCCAGCATGCACTCCATATCTTCTGCATATCTCCAAAACTCTTTTGTACTGTAGACCTTGTTCTCTCCAAACATCAGTGAACATTATTTCATTCCTTCGCAACGTCCTCTGATCTTTCTTTGAGAAGTTGATAAGATTCATTGCATCATAGAAACATACAATGACCTTATTGTCTTTATCTTAAATCTTTGCTTCACTAGTATTAACATCAACATACCACCATTTCATATTCCCAAGAAAGTCTTGAGGAATCTTCTTCAACGATATCTTGTGTATAGCACGCACTGGTTTATACTTGTATCTCCAGGTCACTTTCCCAGTCTTTAGATCTGTGTTCTTCACTCTCTTTCCCTTTTGTGGTTTCAGCCGATCATACTTTCCTGAACTACCTTCTTTCTTGATTAAGTTTGCTATCACATCAGCCAAACCATTCTTCTATCTATTAATGAGTGGCTTTGAAGCTAGACCATTTATTTCACACCTTGGCAAGGTATTGAAATACTTGATCCTCGACTTTAAGTATTGAACACCGTCAGATCGTTTAATTGCAAATAATTTTGATTCATCATCAAAGAACCAACTTATGATCCTTCCTATACACTGCTCTTTATTCACATATTTCTCTTTCTGAGTAGGTTGTGCTGGAGACTTGGGTTTATTCCTCGGTCCTATAGAAATTTTTATTCCTATACTTGAAATTTTTCATTTCAATGGAGTTTTCAAGACTGATTTTGATCTGATTTGGTGTTTTTGTAGAGAATTATGATGAAATTGATCCGATAGAAAGCTTCTAATTGACAAATTACACAATCCTACGGTCCAATTTTGTTTAATTCCTTCAATTCAGTGATTAATGACGATTTTTGAATGTTCTTGGTTCGCGATTTTGGTCTGAAGAAGTTCTTGATTTTGATTCTGTTACGGCAAGCGAACTTGCTGATTTCTGTGCAGGCGAACTTAGCAGCTGGCGAACTTGTCAAGTTCGCTTCTCACAGGGTTAAGCGAACTTATTTTAGGCGAATTTAATCAGGTTGTTGATTTCTGATTTAAGCAAACTTATTAAGTTCGCTTCTCATTAAGTTCGCTTGGGTGTATTATAGGCGAACTTATTATCTTCGCATGAGGGTAAGACTGTTCAGCACTTAGAAATTTTTCAGAAATTTTTTTTGAAATGGCAAATATGGTTCAAGTCATGAATATGTTCAATTATGACAATGAGATCGGTACATCTCAAAAACCTCCGAAGTTGTTGAATCTAGCTGATTATTCTAATTGGAAAGATCGGTTTGACCAGTTCGTATCTTTTACCGATACTAGTTTGTGGATTCCGATTTTGGAAGGATATACGCATCCGACTTATTCTTGTATGGGACAGGACAATGTTCCAAAGCCGGTGTCAGCGTTAACTACTGAAGAGAAGTTGTTATTTGATAGAGAAAAGAAAGCAATGTCTAGTATTTCGATGTCTCTTCCAAAGGAAATATATCACAGTTTTAAACAGTTCAAGTCTTCTCAACAACTGTGGGAAGCATTAAAGAAAAGGTGTGAAGGTAGTTTGGATGTGAAGAAGAGTAGAAAGGAGTTACAAAAGAAGCAGTTCCTAGTCTTTAAACATTTTCAAAACGAATCCTTGGATGATCTTGCTACAAGATTCTATCATCTTCTTAGTGAACTGGCTAGTGCGTCTGTGGTGTATGAGACTGAGGAAATCAATGATAAATTCTTGGAGGCTTTACCATCAAAATTTGATGTGTACACGGTTTTAATCAAAGAGAACATTAAGTACAAAACCATGTCTCTTGAAGAAGTTCTAGGGAAGATTCAGTCACATGACATGAATATGAAGAAGAAAGAGACTAATATGGAGCATATCCAGGATCCCTTAATGTATTTTGCCAAATCTACTGGTAAATCTGGTACTGGAGTGGCATTCTATTCTGGTGATGCACAAGAGTCTTCAAATGATCAGTGTTCTGGAGTTCCAATTTATTCTGGTCATTCAAGCCATTCTGGATTTTCTGCGACTACAGCTTCAACATCATCTGGATCTCATTTAAATCAGAAAGTTGCTGATGATTATCTTGCTATGTTTTCATCTTTCATGGCATCATATGAGAATTTTATTGGAGGAAAAATACATGATCCTGAGGTTATAGAAGAAGTTTTCAGACAGATTGACCCTGTTGATCTGGAAGAAATGAATATCCAATGGAATATGGCCATGTTGATGCGTCAAGCTAAAGATTTCTTGACGAAAACAGGCAGAAAATATATTGGTTCAAATAGTCGATCTCATATGGGTTTTGATAAGAGCAAAGTTCGTTGTTACAACTGCCAAGAGTATGGTCACTTTGCTAAGGAGTGTGTGAAGCCGAAGGTAGAATTTGATTCTCAAAAGAAGTAGAATAATTTTCAAAACAATCAGCCTAACTTTCAGCATAATAGGAATCAATCACATGGTTCTTCTGGTAATACAAATCATGCATCTGCATCATCAGTATTGGTTGCTCAAAATGACGAAAACTATGACTGGGGCATTCATTTGGAAGATTTGGTGGGTGCTGTGAGTCAGGCTTTCGTTGCAGAAATTCATTCTGAAAAACCAGAGGAGTCGACCGATGATGAAAGTTCTAGTGATGATTCTTGTGATGGTGACAGTGTTCCAAATGTTGATGAAGAAGTAGAACAAGTGCAGAATATTGATTCGGATGCTGCATCTGGGGTTGCTGAGGAGGAAATTGTTCTTACAGAAAATGCTTCAGTTGGTGATGATTCTGAGAATATTCCCATTGCCAAAGTATTCATGGCAGACATGTCTGATCCGTCTAAGGTAAAAGACTCTGTTTGTCATATTTACTATTCTAACTGCATTTCTGTTAAAGATAAACTGCAAAAGGTCATGGATGATAACACAAACTTGATTTGTGACATGAAATCAATGCATTCAGTTAATCAGAACTGAAAGATAATGATAAGCTGTGCATTGTTAGAATTGAGTCTTTGAAAAGAGACTTAAATTCTCTTGGGCTAAAATACAAAGAGCAGGGTTATCATCTAGATATGGCTTATGCTGAAATAGAAAAACGTAATGAAGTTGTTGCCCAAAAGAATAAAGAAATATCTGACAAAGAGTCTGAGGTGATCAAACTTCATCGAAAGTTGGAACAATTTGAAAGTTCTTCAGTTGTTTTGGATTATTTTAACTCAAATGCTGATCCTACTACGCGTGTTGCTGGTATTGGATTTATTCCTCCACCGTTTAATGCAAATTATGTGGTGGAACCTGAAATCATAAATGAAGAGGAGATAGATCCAAAAACTGTGTTAAAGGTGAATCCGGTAACTGGAGAGGATATGGTGTATGAGTCTGATTCTAAAGATGAGATGTTTGATGAAAAGAAGGTCGAGGGCTTTCCAAAAGAAGTGAAAATTGATGACCCAACAGTTGTTAAAACTGTTACCCGGGATAGATGCATTATGACTGAACCCGAAGAGGTGAAAGTTGGTCCAACTAAACTTTCTCCAATCTTATAGTTAAGTGGGTTTGTTGCGGCTGGTTATCAAAAAGTGAATTCTTCAAAGGTGCCAACACAGACTTATGTTCCAAAGAAGCCGATAAATTGTTCTGGACATTCCTCTAAAGCTTATTTCTCTGATGGATCCTCAAATTCAAAGAAAACCTCTTATTTCAGAAGTTATCAAGAAAGAAGAGTGTGTTTTCATTGCAATGAGGCTGGTCACATTTTGATCAATTGTCCTTACAAGAACCAGGGTAAAATGAAGACTGTTCCTTCACAACCGAAAGTGGTGAAGATTCTGAAAAGAAAAGATGAGGGAAAGTCGTCTTCTAGTTTGGAGAAAAATATGCCTGCTCGATCTTTTGTTAAATCCTCTGGATTTAAACAACATGATAAATTGAATGCCAAATCTTTTGTATGCAAAGAGAAGCTTGAGATTCCTAATGTTGGAATTTCAAACGATTCTCATCAGGAAGTTAAACTGTCTAGACCTCAAAGGAGAAGAAGAAACAGAAAATTAAAGAAAATTTTGGAAACATTTGAATCTGACAATAATATATCAAATAATGTTTTTCAAAATAATAAAAATGGATCTTCTTTGAAAAAGTCTGATTGTCAAACTTCTGTTCCAAAAGTGATTGATAAGGTTGATGACCCAAGACCACGATGGCTTGGGTTCCTATTTCTAACTGATTCTCGTTGTTTATGTAGGGACAACCAAGGAGGACTATCAACAATACTTGGTATGTGGATAGTGGTTGCTCTCGACATATGACAGGGAATGTTAGATTGCTTGAGGATGTAAAACAAATTGATGGTGGATATGTCGCTTTTGCGGGCAATAAGGGCGGGTACATAACTGGACAGGGTATGTTAAAGAATGACAAAGTCAAATTTGAAAAGGTGAATTATGTTGAGCAGCTGGAACACAATCTTTTAAGCGTATCACAAGTCTATGACAAGAAGTTTTCATTCCATTTCAACGATACTGAATGCTATATTCTGAAACCGGGCTTCGTGATTCATGATGAATGGATTCTAATGAAGGCTCCGAGGAGAAATGACACGTATGTCCTTGACATGAGTGTCGCCACTACAACGGATTTAATTCCAACATGTTTACTCTCCAAAGCGTCATAATCTGATTCAATATTGAGGCACAGGAAGCTAGCTCACACTAACTTTAGGAAAATGAACTACATTGTTAGGAATGATTTGGTTCTTGGTATTCCGAAGATGAAATTCTCAGTTCCTGATGAATGTATTCCTTGCAAGAAGGGGAAACAAAGAAAGAAATCTCACAAATCTAAATCGACAAATTCTATCATAACTCCTTTGGAGTTGCTGCATATGGATTTGTTCGGTCCTATCAGTATCAGGAGCATCGGTGGGAAATCGTACTGCTTGGTAGTAACTGATGATTACTCCAGATTTTCATGGGTTGAGATTCTTTCTTCTAAAGCTGAAACCACTGAGTTGGTGCAATACTTAATCCTGGGTTTGGAGAATTTATTCAATCTGAAAGTCAGACGAATCAGGAGTGACAATGGCAGCGAATTTAATAATAGCAAAATGGGCTTATTCTGTCTACAAAGAGGAATTCATCATGAATTCAGTGCGCCATATGTTCCTCAACAAAACGGTGTAGCTGAACGAAAGAACAGGACTTTAGTCGAAACGACTCGCACGATGCTTGCTGATTCTAAGCTTCTAGTCACCTTTTGGGCTGAAGCTGTGAATACTGCGTGTCATGTTTTGAATAGGGTCTTGACAATCAAGCGACATAACAAGGCTTGCTATGAATTGCTGAATAATCGAAAGCCGAATCTGGATTATTTACTACCTTTTGAAAATCCTTGCACCCTACTGAAACTTCGAGATGTCCCAACAAAATTCGGTGCGTGACCGATCTCTAGACTCGTGGTACGACACGGTGATAACGTGCGGAATCCATGATCAACGTGCTCATGTAACTCAATCAACAACAACGGTGTAAATAAACGCTTTGTATTTCCACCACAATATCAGGTTACAAGATTCTGTCTCTAATCAAGTCTACTCTAATATCGTCTATTCTGTCTTCTCTAATTCTAACAGACTCTGTAACCTGTATCTATAAGCACCAGTTCTGCAGTAGGCGAACTTATTAAGTTCGCCTCTAATAGGCTAAGAAAACTTATTAAGTTCGCCTCTGATAAACTAGGCGAACTTAATAAGTTCGCCTCTGATAGGCTAGGCGAACTTGTTAAGTTCGCCTCTAGCAAAACTTACACAGAATTTTATCAACAGTTACAAAACATGTCCTAACAGACTCCCCTTTAACTGTTGCTAACAATTATATCAATTACAAGTCAAAGACTCTAAGACTAAGACATAATATCTTCAAGCTCGTTGTCACCAGAATATGCTCCAACACTTTCATGGATGTTTCATCAGGATTCCAACAAATTCAGATGGAACCCTCAGACCAGGAGGATACTCCGTTCATGACTCCTACATGTATTTATTGTTATATTGCTATGCCTTTTGGTTTGAAAAATGCAGGTGCCACATACCAAAGGCTGGTGAACATGATGTTCAAAGAGAAACTAGGGGAAACCATGGAGGTCTACATAGACGACATGATGGTAAAATCAAAGAGGGTTGAGGATCATATCAGGGACCTTAGAGAAGCATTTGATATCCTGAACCAGTACAACATGAAGTTAAATCCTTCCAAATGCCACTTCGGAGTGGGAGCAGGAATGTTCCTAGGCTACATGGTAACCAAAAGAGGGATAGAAGCCAGTCCACAACAAATCAAAGCGATCATCAATTTGAAATCCCCAGCAAACACCAAGGATGTCTAGAGAATAACTGGCAGGGTAGCAACACTCAACAGGTTCATATCGAGATCCTCAGAAAGGTGCAAAGAGTTCTACGACATCCTGAGGAAGAACAAAAGATTCAAATGGGAAGAGAAGCATGAACGAGCACTCCAATCACTGAAAGAATACTTATCATCAGCTCCTCTATTAATGAAACCAGAAGATGGCGAACCATTATCCCTATACTTGGCAGTATCCCAAAGCACCGTAAGTGCTGTACTAGTGAAGGATCATGAGGGACAACAACATCAGGTATACTATGTAAGTAAAAGTTTGCTTGCAGCTGAAATCTGGTACTCTCATTTAGAAAAACTAATCTTAGCTTTAATAATGGCATCCACTAAACTAAGAAATTATTTTGAAACTCATGCTATTCATGTTAAGACTAACTACCCTATTAAGTGCGTCTTAATAAAGCAAGAGATTTCAAGAAGGATGGCTAAATGGTCAGTCAAACTCAGCGCCTATGACCTCATATATGAACCTAGAACAGCAATAAAATCTCAGGCACTTGCGGACTTTGTAGCTGATTTCAGCAGTGATATCCAACATGAAGCGGATCTTGAAGTTCAGCAATCTAGTCAAGGACCCTGGATTTTACCCATCGAAACATACTTGCAGGATTGTGAGATCCCAAGTGATGAAAAGAACCATAAGACTTTTCGCATGAAGGTATCTCGTTTTATAATTTTACAGAATGTTTTGTACAGAAAATATATTGCAGGTCCATACTTAAAATGCTTGGAGGATCCAGAAGCACATGAGGTTCTGAAAGATATACACAAAGGTAATCACACTTGGGGCAGAACGTTATTTTCAAGGATTCTGAGGACAATATATTACTGGCCTACCATGAGGAAAGATGCTATGACTTACGCCCAGAAATGTGATGCTTGCCAAAGACACAACAACATACTTCACCAACCAGCAGAACCTTTGTATCCAATCATCTCTCCATGACCATTCATGAAATGGGGAATGGATATAGTCGGCAAACTTCCCAAAGCACTAGGAGGAAAAGTTTTTATGTTGGCAATGACAGATTACTTCTCCAAATGGATTGAAGTTGAAGCATTTGTCCAAGTCAGAGAAAAGAAGTCATCTCCTTCATCAAGCGCAACATCTTGGCAAGATTCAGGATCCCCGACAGAGATAGTATGTGATAACGGATCTCAGTTCCTTGGCAGGAGAACAACTGACTTCTCTGCCAGTTGGGGAATCAAATCAAAATGATAACTTCCACTCCTGTGCATCCTCAAGCCAATGGACAAGCGAAATCTAGGAACAAGATCATCATTAACAACCTCAAAAAGAGATTGGGAGCAAAGAAAGGAAGATGCGCTGAAGAGTTACCATTTGTACTTTGGGCAGATGGTACAACCACGAAGAACGCAATAGGACAAACCCCATTCTCATTGGTGTTCACAGAGATGGTTATCCCTACTGCCAAAACCAATCAGCAAACTCCAGAGACCAACAACGAAGCTCTTGCTCATGATCTTGACACTATGGATGAGCTTAGGGTTCTTGCCAAGTTCGTATTGTAGCTTATCAACAGAGGATAGCGAAGTCATATAATAAGAACATAAGGATCAAAAGATTCCGAGTAGGAGACTTAGTATTGAGAAAAGCATTCCAAAATACTACCAATCCCAGCGATAGAAAACTTGCACCAAAATGGGAAGTCCCATACTCGATTGACTCAGAAGCATGCAAGGGTGCATATTGGTTGGCTACTATGGAAGGAGAAATCCGGCCAACATCCTTGAATGCTATCCATCTCAAAGCCTATTTTATATAAGTTAGAACTTAGATTTTAACTAAGACTGGTATGTCTTCTATACCTGACTATTTTTATATTTATTACTCTTTATCAAAGTACAAACTTGAGAATCGGAGGGGTGTTAGCTAGTCTAACACCCACCTTCACCAAGGTTTCATGTTTTGTAGGAAGGATCCCCAATGATCTTGACAAAAGTTAGAGATTGGTCATCTCTCCTAAGTTAGGGTATCCTGAATACCTCAAAGGTTTAAAGGTTTTCACCTCTCTAAGAATTCAGTTTGAACACTCCACCAGTAGCACATGATATTCAAGTATAGTTCAAGGTGGTACGACCAATTCATGTAATAGTGGCTGATAATTTCATCAGTGTTGGCTATAGCTTGAATCCTATGATAGTAACAGACGTGTTACTCCTAAAGTTTTTAGCATTTTCATGCTAACTTAAGTATGGCTTGGCCCATGTTATTCTGGCTTAGCCCACGTTATTCTGCCTTGGCCCACATTTTTCTGGCTTGGCCCATGTTATTCTGGCTTGGCCCACGATTTTAAATTAACACAGGTATTTAACACTTATGTGTTAACTCAAGAACTTAGCATCGATATGCTGACTCAAGATCCTTAAACGGGTTAAAGATTTATGAAGATCCTGAAGTACAATTGCTAAGTCTATGACATATTTGATAACTGCACATAGGGGATAACCAACGGTTGTTATATTTCGAACTCAACATCATAATCTGGTATGTGTGTCTACCTAACTTAGTTCTCAACAAAGGTATGTATTACATGTTAATTTTCCGTTTATAAAAGATTTGAGATTCATAGGACTGAGTCATGATATGTTTGTAACTGATATTTTATACCATTTATCAAGATCAAACTATATTTTTCTAAGTCAAAAACCTAAGGTGTTATTTATAAATTGTCATTGAGGATCCGGTATCCTGAAAATATACCTAAACTTATTCTTTCTAAGGTTTAATTACCTAACAAATCCTAATTTTCTACAAACCCAATCAAACATATAACAATCAGGACATGCAGTCAAAAGATACGTGATAACATTTAAAGTGCAGGAAATAAAGTGTGCCCCGGGCTTCATCCGAAAAAAGGACCCATCCACCCGAGACACAGATTGTTAAATTGTTCATCCCATCCAGGGATCCCTAGAAACAAGTAAAAGGAAATTGTTCAACAAACCAACAGGATCAAAAGTTTAGAACCACAAATATCATATACAAGATTCAGGCCTTCTCTTTATCGATGTCATCATCCTATTCCGCCACTTTCACGTTGGCCTCATCCTCATCTGCCTGTTTGTCCACTTCATCGTCTTGCACCAGCTCTCCGCCTAACTCCGCCATGATTTTTTCCATCCCTGGACATCGCAAGTTGATTGGTCAAAATCCTTGTCTTCAGCCTCTTTAGCCATCTTGATCCTTGGTTGAAATATAGAGATTGCGGCTAAGTTCTTGGCTTGCTCGTAGGATTCTTCAAGATCATAGTAGTGTTTTGTATTGGCATCCTCCAGCTCCGCTTTCACCCGACTCAGCACCTTGGCCTCCTCTGCCATCCTTTTGTCCTTAGCGGCTGCTATCTTTTGTAGATCACTAACCATTTGTTTAGCTTGATTAGCTTCCTTTGCAAGTGATTCATAGCATCTGGTCATTTGCTCTAGGCCCTACAAGAAATACGTTAGAATTTCCTTAGTACAGATTCAGGATCCGGGATATTGTAGACATCTTACCAAGTGGCCAAGGACATGGAGCTTCTTGTAGGCATCGACATAATCCATCCCCTCATAGATAGCAGCATCAACGACCTCGCAGGGTTTCCTCTTTTTTCCTATGGAGATCTTGGGATGTGGAGTGGGAATCTCAGGTTTAGAGGTCTCAGGGATCGGCTGTTCTTTCTTGATTGCCTTACCTCTGGACACCATGCTATCAATATCATCGAGGGCGAATCGGGAACTTGATTTGCGGACACCTGTAACAAAATGATGGGTTAAATTTCTAAACTTTTGATTAACTAATGTTCGAATAAATCTTTCTATTTCTTTATCAGGTAAGACTTATAATTTAAGATTACAATAAAAGTTCAAAATATTCCAGAGGTGTATAAATGCTAGTAGGAGAAATTATTCTTACCTGAAGACATGCTAGGCTTGGAATACTGAGTATTGAAGCTGGCTTCACTAATGGCAGACTCCAAATGAAAGGATCTCTCAAGAACAAGGATCTCTAACAAAGCCTCTATTCTCTTGTCAGTATCACTTCGAGCGGGAGCAAGGTCAGAAAATTTGGGAGCTGCATAAAGACAAGCATAAATCTCTGAGAAACAAGTAAAAGTTCTTGTGTGTAATCTGAGGATTATGACCGTATCCAACCCTTTTTAACCCATCGGAGAGGCAAGAGATTCCCATCCGGGATAGAGTCTCGTTTCACGAAAAAGAATTTACCCCTCCAGTCTGTATCGTTTTGAGTAGCTTTAAGGACCAAGGTGTGCAACCGGGCTTAAGTTGGAAAACAATTCGGGAGGACCCATGGGTTCTCAAGTTATACACACTAGTTGTTTCAGTGGTTCCGATAGTAAGAGAATGAAGATGATTTATGTGTTCTAGGGTATACAGGATTCTCCAAGCCATGGGCATGACTTGAGAATAACTCAAACCGGTAACCTTAAAAAACTCAGAAATCAGTGGTGGAAAGGGATAGGGAAGACCAAGAGTGAAGAGATAAGCTAAGAAACAGACCCAAATCGGTGACGAGAAATCAGCCCTGACGTTCGTGTCGAAAGCCCTAAATATTGTCTTTTTAGGAAAAATGTTCGAAGTTTTCAAAAGCTTAATATCCTGGTTGGTTAAGGTGCACTTCTCCTTATCGGAATTGCTGAGCAAACCTGGATCAGAAAAGTCCTCCACTAATTCGACGGCAGATGAAGCTTACGAGCGGGTTAGTTGTTTTTTGCCCATTTGTGGAAACAAAAGATTGCTGCAAAAGAAAAACAAGATGTCGATCAGGACGGTGAATTTTAATGAGTGAGAAGGAAGGGTAATTATAGCCTACTGAGATAATGGTTGAATCGCATTGGATTTCGGGAGAGTCTCATCAGGACCCTATCATCATTTACCATTTGAATTTCAAAAAATTACAGATGTCGATCTAATTGATAGCTGTTAAATTTGGGGACAATTGTTAGGGGTCACTTTTACGGCTAAGGATCCTGGATCTTCGACGTACTTCGGTATCCTAACAAGTATCGGTATCCTTAATATTTAATCGTTATTTCTTTCTTCTATCTTAATTTATTCTCATGTCAAACATGCGTAGTCAATTCCATCCCTGAAGAATCGGTCTAGAAGTCATGAAGAACGTGTAGAAGACGCGTGGAGTGGCTTCTAACGGTCACATTTGAAGACTTGGTCAATTCTGGGATTCTCGGATAGTTAGTTAGCATATCTTTTGTATTTAATCTGCAGCAATATCGAATAGGAAACACATCACAACTCACCTAGCAACACACAACAGTCGTACACACCTCTGTAACACTTAGTATTCGATCATTCGCTGCTCACATTTGTAATCATTTTCATCGAATTATACAAGACTAGGAGGCAAGTGACTTTCGGTCACTTCCTGAGGTTTTATGCCGGTAATCCTTAGGGAATAATGGCTTTCCTCATAAACACTCGTGTCGTTTTATTGCTTTGTTCATCATGAATCTTTCAAGCACACTACCTCACTTACGAAATTTGGTTTCAAAGTTAGTTTATTTAATTTTTACCCAAAACAGGGAGTACCAATTTATTTTCCCTTAAAACTTCATGCATTTAAATTACAGCATAGCATTTCATTACATGCATTTGTACATTGAGGGCAATGCATAGTTTTAAGTGTGGGGTGGGGAATTTAAGATTCATGACAAACTTGTTTCCTCAAATCAGTAAAAATAAACTCGTGATTTTCGACCAATTTGACTAAAACCTTACTTTAACCGAAAACTTTTTTTTCGTAAAAAACCCTAAAAAATTTAAAACCCTAAAAATCTAAACCTGTTTGAGTTCGCGCTTAAATAAACTAAAAAGGAATTAATGGAAACATGGCAAGTAGAAACAAATGTATATTATACATAACGAATCACTAAACCCTATCCCATCCGTTTTTCATATGAGAATAATCTGAGACTTTTCAGGGGCATTATTATCATTATTTTTCGCATGCTCTTTCGTTTGGTATACCGAGTATTTTTCGATCGGATTTTATTCATAATTTGAACTTGTATGACTTATACATATCAAGACCATGAACTAGTAGTTGTATGGAAATGATTGAGGCACCTAGGACTTTATTACCCTTATATACTATCCTTAAACCCAAAATACCAAAAACTACATCCGCCTAGATAGCCATTTGAGCCTTAGCCTTTTCTCTTTTATTACCCATTTATCCCCATACCAGCTTTTCGTAAATACCGGTTATTAGCTAACTGTTTTCAAGATGGAGAATTATTAGATTATCATATGTCATTATTTCAATTATGCAGCCGTTCAGACAATTTGGAAATGTTCTGTTTTACTCAAGGAATTGGAATATACAGAAGAAAGTGGATGTATTGGAAAGAAACAACCGAAAGATCTACAAGGAAGATATGGAAAAATATTTCAAGGAAATTGAGAAAAAGGATTTATTGACAAAGCAGTCTTGCTTTTTAAAAACAATGATAAAAGAAAAAGAAAAGAGAAATGTTGGTCTTTTATCGGTTAGACCTAAAAGAGCTGGTCTTTCTAATTCAATTTACTTTCTTGTATTTATTTCGCAAAGCCTGGATTACCGCCCGAACTCCAAAAAAAGTTTTCAAAGCAACAAGTGTTGTTAGAAATTGGTGGCACAAGCAAGAACAACTACCACCATTCTGTGACTTCTCAAAAAGCGCCGCCAAAAGAAGATCCAAAAGATATGGAAAAGGTGTGAAGTGTGGCAACAGGAGCCACGATGGAAAATGTAGGAAGAATCAAACTTATTCCCAACATGAGTATACGAATCTGATCAAAATGGGTGCTATTAGGTTAAAAGCCGAGGGGCCCATATGAAAAGGCAAAAGTGTACGCAGTGAGGGAAAAGTTGAACATGATAAGAAGTATCGGTCTTGGCAATCTGACCATAAACGAGCCCTCAGATAAGAGTATTGTAGAGGGAGCCACTAGTATTTTCCAATGTTAAGCCAAGAAGCCTTAGCCGTATATCCTATGTTAGCTACAACCCCTTTAAACCCTTAAATCCCCAAAAAGATTTTCATCTTCACCCTTTATTTTTTTCCTTTTAGCCACATTACAACCCTTTTTAAGCCCTCTTGATTCATGCATATTACCTAGTTAGTTGGTGGAGACTTGATTTGCATACAAACGTATGCCATTGCATAATTCAATTCGAACTTGAGTGTTCTGCTTGACTTACATTATCCATATATACAACGTAAGAGTTGAGTGAACATTGTGACGAGTGAAAGAATATGCATAATTAAAGTTCTAGTAGGTTTGTCATGGATTCCATCATCTTAAAAATAGAAAAACACAAAAATAGAATAAGCGACTCATAAGTTTTATGAAGTCTCCACCATTCTTGAAAGATCTGCATTCTAACAAAAAGAAGCTGGAGGAGGTCTCGACAGTCTCTTTTAGTGAGAAGTTTTCTGCATTGGTTCAGAACAAGCTACCAGATAAATTGGCAGATCCAGCTCATTTCATGATCCCGTGTCTGTTTGGCGGTTTAACTCTGAACCACGCGTTGGCTAATCTAGGTGCTAGCATAAACCTGATGCCATATTCTATCCATAAGCTGCTAGACCTAGGAGGTCTAAAGCCGAAGCGCATGAGCATATCTTTGGCAGACCGTTCGGTCAAATATCCATGAGGATTGGCGGAAAACTTGTTGGTTAAGGTGGATAAATTTTTTTTCCCCGTGGATTTCGTTATTCTTGATATGGAGGTTGATGATAGGGTCCCACTCATCATAGGACGCCCCTTCTTGCGCACCGCTAAGGCATTGATTGATGTTTTTGACGGGAAGATCACACTTCGTGTAGGGATGAGAATGTTACTTTTGGTTCCATGAAATCCGTGAAGGATTCTAGTGATCAGGACGATTCGATTTGCTTTATTGATACTTTCATGTCTTTCATGGATGGTCCTCAGGATTATCGTATAGGAGAGAGTGAGGTTGGAGAGTCCCCGAGTGATCCATTTGATAGTAGTGTTGGAGGGCCCGCGTCAAATCCAGGAGAGTTATCAGAATGGATGCTTGATTTAGAAGAGTTACTAGATTCGCCGTATGAATACGTTGATGATATGCCTAATGATATGCAGAATATGATGGCAAAATTCGAGGGGATGATAGTGAAAACCCCAAGTGTGGGGACAGAGGAGAATGTAGAGACTCTAGCAGATGTGGAGGAGGAGCCAAAGGACATGCCACCAGACATACCGTTTGAGATACCACTTCCTGAGCCTTTGCATGTTATTGTTTATTATTCTGTAGAAGGATATACTGAGTCGCCTCCTAAGTCTAGGTGCCCAAGTAAGAAGATGCGAGAGAGAGGAGACGTATGTAACTCGAGGTTAGTGCAGATCCCACGTGTGGGGACTGTTACGGGTGAGTGATTGCTTGGATACATGTTACATGTTATTTTTGAGCCTGGTAGGTTTAAGTACTGGTGGGCAGATCTAAGAGAAAGTATGGGTAGCTGTTTGAGGTTCGTTGGTGATTGTTTGCTGATGATAGTTGGTGTACCTCGTAGGATGAAGGCGGTGTCAAGGAGGATTAAGGAGAAGCCTCCTGATTAGATTTGTTTGTTTCTCGGGTTAGATCCCGAGTGTAGAGTTTGTATAAATCTTTATGTGTTTTTTTTTCGTGTTAACTTCGTGTGGTTTGTTTTCTTTTGTTTTTCAGGGAATTCACAAGTTTTTCGGAGAGGAGAAATCATCAAGAACGCATTTCCAGGTAAGTTTTTTATATGATTTAATGTTGGAAACACGTTTCTAGAGGTTTTTGGGAGAAAATAGGATTGGATGGCAAAATTTTTCTACGTACAAAAATCAATTAACTTTCTGTGAATATCACCTCCACGCGCCACGCGAAGACAAGGCATCTAACCTTCACGACACGCAAAGGCCAAATAGATTTGACCGGGTAAAAATCACCTCCACGCGCCACGTGAGGAGGGTCCTACGCCCCTACTGATCTTCGCGACACACGAAGGACATGTTTTCTCCCAAATTCCCCTTTTCTCCCACACCCGACACCATTCACTACTGTTTTCACTCACCTTCACCAACCATTATACCGTTTATCACATTTCACCTTCCATAACCAGCACCCATTCATCACTCACCTTCCACATACCATTCACCAAACCTTAACCACCACCACCACAAAAACCACAATGGGACACCTCAGGGACGTTCAAGTTCGATTTTCTCTCTCTTCGACTTTCATGTCTATGTGATTTTCGCCGATCAGGTATGTTTCCCGACTTTTGTAGTTTGAGTCTGTCTTAGTGTCTTTTGGTTTTCATTGTGTCCGTTGCTGTTAGGTTTGTAAATGAGTCGTGTATTTGGAGTCATTGAGTCATTTGGTTTTGTTTTAGTTAACTTTGTATATTTGTGGATTTATAATTTTGTTCCTTGAGCCTGTTTGATGTCTGCTTGGGGTGTTTTTGGTTCTTACTTTTGCAGGTTCAGATCGATCCGCCCGTTTTCAATTTCAAGTGTGGGGATGGTCTGAAGTTATCTAGAGATAAGGGACACCTCAATGTGTGTTGTGGATACGATCGCGAATGGAATGCTATACAATCGTACGACTTTGGCTGGGAAGAAA
The DNA here is from genome assembly GCA_023525975.1 of Smallanthus sonchifolius. NCBI lineage: Eukaryota > Viridiplantae > Streptophyta > Magnoliopsida > Asterales > Asteraceae > Smallanthus > Smallanthus sonchifolius. Next base: position 64,586,198 of record CM042021.1, on the reverse strand, counting down.
CTGAAGAACTTCTGAAGTTTACTGCAAATTAACTAACTAAGTCTATTCCAATTTTGTGCTTTTACTTTTATATTTATTTTTGTATTTTCTATTTAATTTTAGTCGTCTTTCATCCTACATTGGGGACAATGTTGAGTTTATTTTTGTATTTTTAGGTAGAATTTGAAATTTTTTCAAAAATGTCCCTGGGATTAAATGCAACTAAATGGGAAATGATAGGTATAATTGGGAAGTGGTTGTTGAATTAATAATAAAATAAGGATAGAAAACGCGCCTGATTTGTGTTGTGTTGGTTGACCCATCCGACTTTGAAAGCTTAAACATCCTGAGAGTGTTAAATAGGTTAATTTGGTAATTAGATCAGGATATCTTGTGGGTTCTCATATTTGGGGAAACGGTAAAGCTAAAACTATCAATATAGTATGATGGGTACCACATTAAGTTTAAGAATCTATATATTTTAAAATTTTCTTTGGCACACCGCTTTCTTTTTATGAAAATAAATTTGAAAGTTGGTGGCTCCCTAAATTCCATAATTCCATTTTTATGAGCTTAATTAATTTGGAAAGTTGAGTTTCGCCTACGTGCCACATGTTGGGTTGCAGTCTGATTGAAACACCACTAGGTTAGACTCTTAAGTACTTCATTGCTGGAACCACAACCTATGTGCCACACGTCGAGTTACAGCTTGATTGAAGCACCACTAGGTAAGGTTCAATTATATTGATTATAAATGCTCATAACGTCCATCCATGATCCATCTAAAGCAATTTGTAAAACATATAAGTTTTTGTTTATCGTGGTAGGAAATCTATAAGGTTTAACTCGGAACTTGACACACCTTGAGATGGGATTAGGCTAAGCTGTGACTTTCTGAGTGTGAGACCCATAGATTGATTGATATTTTGGTAATGAGATATTACAACACAATCGGGGGCTTGATCAGTTGGTGGTTGCGTTTAATCGGACAGAAATACCTATTACTGCTGTTAGCATGTGATTATATTAGAACCAATTAAACAATAGAAATTGGAATCCAGTTTTCCAGTTGTGATTCCATTGTAGACTTTTTCGAGGACGAAAAAAGGTTAAGTGTGGGGATGTTTGATATGTTGAAAACACACCTAGTTATCATTTCTTTTTTGCTTGTTTTAGCTCGTTATGTATTCATTTTTATTTGTTTTGTGTCGTTCTTAGTTTGTGTCATGTTTGCAGGTGTTCGTGTGCAAATGAAGCGAAAATCAAAAGTTAATCCTGGAGAAATTGAGCACACGAGGAGAAGCCTTGAAAAGAAGAAGAAAAGTTGGAAATATAGTCCTTCGCGCCACGCAAAGAGGGAGCATCAAGACCCTCAGGAAATTGAGAGCCCGACTAGTTTGTCCTTCGCCCCACGCAAAGAAGCTCTTTCCAGTTCCCGCGACACGCAAAAATCCTTAATTACGGTAAAAACCTTAAAATTGATTATTTAAAGATTTTAATGCCTTTATGTCAAGGGTTCGACTTTTAGCCGTCATATCAGAGCTTTTGGTCGATTTTGGGAGTAGAGAAGGAGATTGAAGCCAAATATTGAAGCTTTTGACATCGTATTGTGTCACACCCTGAAATTCCACAGCGGTTTACCCGCGGGTTGTGACTGTCAAGGATTATCAGTCCTTGTCATTTTGAACGACCTCTAAATGGTTTTAGAAAAGACTTTCTGTTTGAACATCATACAAAAATAAATAAGTAATACAGAGTTTGAAAATGTGGAAAAGCAAAGTGCGAAAGCAATAGTAATAGTATCAAAATATAGAAGCATGAATCTATAGGTTCCCATAAACCTAAGCTTCTAATGAAAACATGAAATGAGACTCCTGAAGTTCAACCCTAGACGATGCATGAATGTTTAGCGACATGAGATAAACATGCTTAAATGTGTCAACACAGGGTTGGTGAGTTCACAGGTTTAAGTAACAGAAAAGAAATGAAAAACAGTGTAACAGTACGCATGTATACTAGTAATTCGATTGTTGATCAGACAATAAACATTAATTATATAAGAAACACCAAAATTGAAGCTCAACGAAGGAATGCAGAAACTAGCATTTTGCCTCTTACGTGCCCAACACGCAATGGATTAGGTCAATTATGCACCCGTTTGTCTCCCACTCAGAGTTAGCGCGACTAACCCGGGTGGGGGTTGTTAAACCCAATACTATTCATGAATCACCTCTCTTTGTGAAATAATTAATAGTTCGACTATGGGAGGAATTTATGTGCGGGAAATGCACCTACTTATATATATTAAAGCAAAATCAAAGTAACGTAATACGACTAAGAAGGAAAAAGATTTAGCATGTATCTCCCCCCAAATGGAAAAGTAAGTAAAATGGGGCCGTGAATACTCAACTGGGAATGAGGTGAATGAAGTATGAAAAGCAAATATAAGAATCCTAGCAAGTCCGGACAACCGACCTATCTGAGCCCTAGAAATATTAAGGCTATAAGGTCTATGAAAGGTAAACACAGTTTATGGAACCACATTCATCCAAACGACTCAATGTTGAAAGGTTACATTGACGTTTTTGAAAAGGTTTGACCAAGGTTTGACCAAGTTTGACTAATTTTGACTAATGTTGACCAATGTTGACCAAGTTTGACACGAAGACCCGTTGATGACACATAGTGAAGACATGTACAAGTAGCACATAAGTGACATATAAGGAACACATAAGTAATACATATGTAACACATAAATAATACCGTATGACATAACATACATGCTCCAAATAATTGCATAAGTAAGTAACATCTTATAAGTAATATAGTTTGCATAAGTTCATATCATAAATAGTAACACCTAGCTTCAAGTTTTGCATAAGTAACATATGACAAGTAACATGGCATTTGTACATACATGTTAACAAATAATCCACTTAAATCATGCTATTGTACTAGTCATCTAGTAATACCATTTCAACCCATTTGAATAAACAACTTAACATGACATTTTGGTACGATAGTTCTTAACATAACAAAGTTTCCCTATTGGACAATTAGGGTTGTAGTACACTTTAGGTGTCATAGCTCGAACAAACAAACTATACCTGAAATTATACTAATAATATGCTATTAACATGGCTCTACACATACACTTCCCATTTAAAGCAAAGGTAAAGTTTCCAAACCAATAAATTTCCTTTATTAGTAAGGTCTTCCAAAACGGGTCATAGCAACACTTTAAATCACATATTCTTTCAATAATCATCTAAACATATTATAACAATGTTATTTAACCTATTTAGGACATCTATAACATAAAAATGCAAAATATGTTCCATTAAAGTTTCCTTTTTAGGAAAGTGGTCCAAACGACCTCCTATAACACATGTGTAACTTGAAATAACTCATTATAATACTTTAATAGATATTATAGAACCGTATTAGCATGCTTTTATCCATTAAAACACCACAACTCAAAATATCACAAATTAAAGTTTCCTTTTATAGAAAGACGACCCTAACATAGTGTAAAACAACATTTCAACCAAAAAAAATTCATACTTCCTACACAAGCTATCAACACAAGTAGTATTATTCAAGTTTCACACATATCATATGTTCATTTCCACAACATTTCAATAAATAAAGTTTCTATAAGTAGCAACGAGCAATATAAGTCACAAATAAGCATTTGAAACCACAAAAAGTGCCAATATGTGTCAACAACCTTATATTATGAAAAATTTTAGTTAACAACATGGATTTAAACACTTATAACCTCAAAAATCATTTGGATGAGGGTGGTACCATACCATGGCTGAAAATGACAAAGTGAGTGGATGAACACTTACAAATTTCAAGTTTGATGATGAAATTGATGTGAAACTATCTTGAATCACCTTAAAACACCTTGGAATGGCCTTAGGAAGCTTGAAATGGATGAACAGAGTTTGAGAGGGTGGTGGGTTGGAGGTGGTAGTGGCGGCAGTAAGATAGAGAGAGGGGAGAGGGTTTTGCAAATTAGGTTTAGGGTAAATGGGGAGTGTGGGAGGTTTAAGGGAGTTTTATTCAAAATGGGTTTGGGCTTGTGCAATCTTTTAAGGCTTTTGTTAAAGAATGAGCTTCTACTATGGATTAATAATTAAAATGCGGAATTATTTAAGCCCAAGGCATACAACAATCATTTTTATTAAAAACCAATTTAAAGTTGTTGAGACATATCGCGTATTCGCTTAAAAAGCGTTAAAATAAAAGTTACTCTAAAAATTCCAAAAAATTAATTTAAGCATGAAATATTAAATCACAGTATTATATATAGTTTATACACCCCAATTATATGGCTAAATATTATTTCTAATATTCACCAACATTCGTGTGACAGGACGCGTGTGTGACCCGATAATCCGCCCGATTAGCGATGCATGAACTAAAATGAAACGAATGGACTTGCTATATGAAATATGTACTTAATTACTCTATAATTAAGTATGATGCAAGTGTAATCATGTGAATTCAGATAATAGTCGGGTATGGATATTAACCTGAATTTGTCGGGTGTCACATACTCCCCTGTTAAAAGGAATTTTATCCCGAAAGTCAGTTCGCGTCACTAGTAGACGGTGTAATTTTGAATAGGTGGGGGTATTTACGTTTGAATTGATCCTCGCGCTCGCAAGTGAACTCTGGTCCGCGTCTAGATTTCCAACAAACCTTAACTATGGGAATGCGGCTTTGTTTTAGTTATTTGACCTCACGGTCCATGATCTCGACTGGTTCCTCGACGAAGTGAAGTTGTTTGTCTATTTGAATCTCCACCAATGGTATGACCAATGTCTTATCTATATATAAAACACCGAAACAGAAGCTCAACGAAGGAATGCAGAAACTAGCATTTTGCCTCTTACGTGCCCAACACGCAATGGATTAGGTCAATTATGCACCCGTTTGTCTCCCAGTCAGAGTTAGCGCGACTAACCCGGGTGGGGGTTGTTAAACCCAATAGTACTATTCATGAATCACCTCGCTTTGTGAAATAATTAACAGTTTTACTATGAGAGGAATTTATGTGCGGGAAATGCACCTACTTATATATATTAAAGCGAAATCAATGTAACGTAATATGACTAAGAAAGAAAAAGATTTAGCAAGTATCTCCCCCAAATGGAAAAGTAAGTAAAAGGGGGCCATGAATACTCAACTGGGAATGAGGTGAATGAAGTATGAAAAGCAAATATAAGAATCCTAGAAGCTCCGGACAACCGACCTATCCGAGCACTAGAAATATTAAGGCTATAAGGTCTATGAAAGGTAAACACAGTTTATGTAACCATATTCATCCAAACGACTCAATGTTGAAAGGTTACATTGATGTTTTCAAAAGGTTTAACCAAGGTTTGACCAAAGTTTGACCAAGTTTGACTAATTTTGACTAGTGTTGACCAAGTTTGACACGAAGACCGGTTGGTGACACATAGTGAAGACGTGTACAAGTAGCACAAAAGTGACATATAAGTAACACATAAGTAATACCTTATGACATAACATACATGCTCCAAATAATTGCATAAGTAACATCTTATAAGTAATATAGTTTGCATAAGTTCATGTCATAAATAGTAACACCTAGCTTCAAGTATTGCATAAGTAACATATGACAAGTAACATGGCATTTGTACATACATGTTAACAAATAATCCAACTAAATCATGTTATTGTACTAGTCATCTAGTAATACCATTTCAACCCATTTAAATAAACAACATAACATGACATTTTGGTACGATAGTTCTTAACATAATAAAGTTTCCCTATTGGACAATTAGGGTTTTAGTACACTTTAAGTGTCATAGTTCAAACAAACAAACTATACATGAAATTATACTAATAATATGCTATTAACATGGCTCTACACATACACTTCCCATTTAAAGCAAAGGTGAAGTTTCCAAACCAATAAAGTTTCCTTTATTAGTAAGGTCTTCCAAAACGGGTCATAGCAACACTTTAAATCACATATTCTTTCAATAATCATCTAAACATATTATAACAATGTTATTTAACCTATTTAGGACATCTATAACATAAAAATGCAAAATATGTTCCATTAAAGTTTCCTTTTTAGGAAAGTGGTACAAACGACCTCCTATAACACATGACTAACTTGAAATAACTCATTATAATACTTTAATAGATATTATAGAACAATATTAGCATGCTTTTATCCATTAAAACACCACAACTCAAAATATCACAAATTAAAGTTTCCTTTTATAGAAAGACGACCCTAACATAGTGTAAAACAACATTTCAACCAAAAAAAATTCATACTTCCTACACAAGCTATCAACACAAGTAGTATTATTCAAGTTTCAAACATATCATATGTTCATTTCCACAACATTTCAATAAATAAAGTTTCTATAAGTAGCAACTAGCAATATAAGTCACAAATAAGCATTTGAAACCACAAAAAGTGCCAATATGTGTCAACAACCATATATTATGAAAAATTTTAGTTAAAAACATGGATTTAAACACTTATAACCTCAAAAATCATTTGGATGAGGGTGGTACCATACCATGGCTGAAAATGACAAAGTGAGTGGATGAACACTTACAAATTTCAAGTATGATGATGAAATTGATGTGAAACTAGCTTGAATCACCTTAAAACACCTTGGAATGGCCTTAGGAAGCTTGAAATGGATGAACAGAGTTTGAGAGGGTGGTGGGTTGGAGGTGGTAGTGGCGGCAGTAAGTTAGAGAGAGGGGAGAGGGTTTTGCAAATCAGGTTTAGGGTAAATGGGGAGTGTGGGAGGTTTAAGGGAGTTTTATTCAAAATGGGTTTGGGCTTGTGCAATCTTTTAAGGCTTTTTGTTAAAGAATGAGCTTCTACTATGGATTAATAATTAAAATGTGGAATTATTTAAGCCCAAGGCATACAACAATCATTTTTATTAAAAATCAATTTAAAGTTGTTGAGACATATCGCGTATTCGCTTAAAAAGCGTTAAAATAAAAGTTACTCTAAACATTCCAAAAAATTAATTTAAGCATGAAATATTAAATCACAGTATTATATATAATTTATACACCCCAATTATATGGCTAAATATTATTTCTAATATTCACCAACATTCGTGTGACACGACGCGTGTGTGACCCGATAATCCGCCCGATTAGCGATGCATGAACTAAAATGAAACGAATGGACTTGCTATATGAAATATGTACTTAATTACTCTATAATTAAGTATGATGCAAGTGTAATCATGTGAATTCAGATAATAGTCGGGTATGGATATTAACCTGAATTTGTCGGGTGTCACATACTCCCTTGTTAAAAGGAATTTTATCCCGAAAGTCAGTTCGCGTCACTAGTAGACGGTGTAATTTTGAATAGGTGGGGGTATTTACGTTTGAATTGATCCTCGCGCTCTCAAGTGAACTCTGGTCCGCATCTAGAATTCCAACAAACCTTAACTATGGGAATGCGGCTTTGTTTTAGTTATTTGACCTCACGGTCCATAATCTCGACTGGTTCCTCGAAGAAGTGAAGTTGGTTGTCTATTTGAATCTCCACCAATGGTATGACCAATGTCTCATCTATATAAAAAACACCGAAACAGAAGCTCAACGAAGGAATGCAGAAACTAGCATTTTGCCTTTTACGTGCCCAACACGCAATGGATTAGGTCAATTATGCACCCGTTTGTCTCCCAGTCAGAGTTATCGCGACTAACCCGGGTGGGGGTTGTTAAACCCAATAGTACTATTCATGAATCACCTCGCTTTGTGAAATAATTAACAGTTTTACTATGAGAGGAATTTATGTGCGGGAAATGCACCTACTTATATATATTAAAGCGAAATCAATGTAAGGTAATACGACTAAGAAGGAAAAAGATTTAGCAAGTATCTCCCCCAAATGGAAAAGTAAGTAAAAGGGGGCCGTGAATACTCAACTGGGAATCAGGTGAATGAAGTATGAAAAGCAAATATAAGAATCCTAGCAGCTCCGGACAACCGACCTATCCGAGCCCTAGAAATATTAAGGCTATAAGGTCTATGAAAGGTAAACACAGTTTATGTAACCACATTCATCCAAACGACTCAATGTTGAAAGGTTACATTGATGTTTTGAAAAGGTTTAACCAAGGTTTGACCAAAGTTTGACCAAGTTTTGACCAAGTTTGACTAATGTTGACTATGTTGACCAAGTTTAACACGAAGACCGGTTGGTGACACATAGTGAAGACGTGTACAAGTAGCACAAAAGTGACATATAAGTAACACATAAGTAATACCTATGTAACACATAAGTAATACCTTATGACATAACATACATGCTCCAAATAATTGCATAAGTAACATCTTATAAGTAATATAGTTTGCATAAGTTCATGTCATAAATAGTAACACCTAGCTTCAAGTATTGCATAAGTAACATATGACAAGTAACATGGCATTTGTACATACATGTTAACAAATAATCCAACTAAATCATGTTATTGTACTAGTCATCTAGTAATACCATTTCAACCCATTTAAATAAACAACATAACATGACATTTTGGTACGATAGTTTTTAACATAATAAAGTTTCCCTATTGGACTATTAGGGTTTTAGTACACTTTAAGTGTCTTAGTTCAAACAAACAAACTATACATGAAATTATACTAATAATATGATATTAACATGGCTCTACACATACACTTCCCATTCAAAGCAAAGGTGAAGTTTCCAAACCAATAAAGTTTCCCTTATTAGTAAGGTCTTCCAAAACAGGTCATAGCAACACTTTAAATCACATATTCTTTCAATAATCATCTAAACATATTATAACAATGTTATTTAACCTATTTAGGACATCTATAACATAAAAATGCAAAATATGTTCCATTAAAGTTTCCTTTTTAGGAATGTGGTCCAAACGACCTCCTATAACACATGTGAAACTTGGAATAACTCATTATAATACTTTAATAGATGTTATATAACCATATTAGCATGCTTTTATCCATTAAAACACCACAACTCAAAATATCACAAATTAAAGTTTCCTTTTATAGAAAGACGACCCTGACATAGTGTAAAACAACATTTCAAGCAAAAAAAATTCATACTTCCTACACAAGCTATCAACAAAAGTAGTATTATTCAAGTTTCAAACATATCATATGCTCATTTCCACAACATTTCAATAAATAAAGTTTCTATAAGTAGCAACGAGCAATATAAGTCACAAATAAGCATTTGAAACCACAAAAAAGTGCCAATATGTGTCAACAACCTTATATTATGAAAACTTTTAGTTAAAAACATAGATTTAAACACTTGTAACCTCAAAACTCATTTGGATGAGGGTGGTACCATACCATGGCTGAAAATGACAAAGTGAGTGGATGAACACTTACAAATTTCAAGTATGATGATGAAATTGATGTGAAACTAGCTTGAATCACCTTAAAACACCTTGGAATGGCCTTAGGAAGCTTGAAATGGATGAACAGAGTTTGAGAGGGTGGTGGGTTGTAGTGGCGGCTGTAAGTTAGAGAGAGTGGAGAGGGTTTTGCAAATTAGGTTTAGGGTAAATGGTGGAGTGTGGGAGGTTTAAGGGAGTTTTATTCAAAATGGGTTGGGCTTGTGCAATCTTTTAAGGCTTTTTGTTAAAGAATGAGCTTCTATTATGGATTAATAATTAAAATGCAGAATTATTTAAGCCCAAGGCATAAAACAATCATTTTTATTAAAAACCAATTTAAAGTTGTTGACACATATCGCGTATTCGCTTAAAAAGCGTTAAAATAAAAGTTACTATAAAAATTCCGGAAAAATTAATTTAAGCATGAAATATTAAATCACAGTATTATATATAATTTATACACACCAATTATATGGCTAAATATTATTTCTAATATTCACCAACATTCGTGTGACAGGACGCGTGTGTGACCCGATAATCCGCCCGATTACCTATGCATGAACTAAAATGAAACGAATGGACTTGCTATATGAAATATGTACTTAATTACTCTATAATTAAGTATAATGCAAGTGTAATCATGTGAATTCAGATAATAGTCGGGTATGGATATTAACCTGAATTTGTCGGGTGTCACATACTCCCCCTGTTAAAAGGAATTTTATCCAGAAAGTCAGTTCGCGTCTGTGACGATCCAGACTTTTCAGTTAGTTCCGTTAGAAAATCCGGTTAAATATTAACCCAGTTAACTCAATCTAAAACCTCAGGGACAAATTATGTCATTTTCCATACACAAATTAATCCTAACTACAAGGACTAAGACTGTAATTACCCTAAACCTATTTGGTTGACTTTCTAAGTCAAAATTTAAGAGTTTTGTGTTTAGTTTGACTTTTAAAAGTCAAACCTGTGGGTTCTTGACTCAAAATTGAACTCCATAACGGAAATTTGTGGAGGTTGTAACCGAAATACACGATCCTTGTCATAAACGCACATCATTAGAGCTATTACACTACCATTAACTCAAATTAACACCAATTATGAACAATAATGACATAACCGTCGACTATACCGGAAAGAATGATCAAATTCGATTATGTCATATGATAACATCACAATTAAACCATCTGCGTAACATACATGAACTCCACAGAACCTAATTAACCCTTCAAATCGATCGGAATAACAACAGGAGTCACATTAGAACAAGTCATTCACAGCCGGAACTTATTCTAGTCGATCACGATCAATCCGACAACGTTTCTGGTAATTGTTTGCACTCACACTGTCGTTTTTATCCATAGAGTGAAAGCCCTATCATTACCAGGGCTTACATTATCAATTCGATCGAAATCTGTAACCTAGGGTTCATCTCTGACCGATTTAATTGAACCCTAGTGTAGACTCAATCATAATCCAATTAACCTATACAGTTCAATTCGCAATATCATTTTCTTTGAAAGCCCTCTGTCAATTCAATGTTTTATTATAGAAATTGTCGTAACGAGTAATCTAGGGTTCTTATGAAACCAGATTGCCGAATTCGACTCTAAACTGTTTATAAATCAAATTAAACCACATCATTAAACACGTAATAGTCTGTAGAGTGAAAGCCCTATGAAATAACGGGCTACCATCATCAAATTGATCATGATCCCGTAATTAGGGTCCGTTCAGGAAACGTGTTGGGGTTTTCGATCTTAAACATGAATTTGATACAATTAAACCACATCAACAGTTTCGCAAGGTTTTGTTTAATAAAAGCCCCATCATTTCAACAACTTTTAATATCAGAATCGATCAATTGAATCCATGTTTTTAAACTAGGGTTACGATCCCTCTTTCAGTAAATTAGCGATCTTAAAACCAATGGTTTTCAAATTCAATGAGTCCCCAGATTCGCAACACCTCGATTATCAAAACCCCTAGGATATTGTTTCCAGACATGGTCGAATTCTATGGTAATTGGACTGGTTTCGAACCGGTATGTGTATGGGAGGGAAACCCACTTGACTTGGGAGTTAAAACCAATTGGAACCGGATGATATCGCGATAACCCTAGCGAGCGGATTGGTTAAGGCAGTGTGCGTGTGGGGGAGAGACCCGGGTTCGAGGCCGGGCTCGCACATCTTTTTTTTTGAACAGTTTCCTCGTGTTATTTTAATTTAAAAATCAAACCATATATTATTATAATATTATACAAACGTGTTTTAACTCCGGAAACAACCCGTAGACTCGGGTTTGGTTTATAACCTATTTTAATGTTATTACCCACTTTTTAAATAATATATTTATATTATTTTCGAACTACGACCCCGAATAAATAATATGTGTACATTATTTTCACCCCGTAACCTCAAATAAAAATAATATATTTTATATTATTTTTTTACCATGTTTGTAAACCCTACGTAACGTTTCAAAAATTTATAAATAATATAAATTCTTAAATTATTTACTTAAGTGTAGATACTCGAATTAAAAATAATTTAATTGTTATCTTTCCACACAAAGGATTTTTTGGTAAATTATACAAACTTAAAATAATATATTAAATTATATTATTTCCCCATGACCATTTTAAATGAACACACGAATAAATACATTTATAAATTATTATTCGCTCGACACAAAACTTGTTTATCTTAATTATTAAATTAAGAAAACCCTATTCCCACGGACAAATTCGTCTACTCGTTGATCTTTAGAGCGTTCCTTTTAAGACGTTCAGCATTTCGTGTCGTCGTCACGTATCTCAATAAATCCCATATTTTTGTCCCTAATTTATGTGTTTATAATTTTAGGGCATTCGTAAGTCGATTGACACTTACACACGTGGTTCCAACTTGAACTTTGTGTGATACTACCTATAACGCAACGCAGGTGAGTTTTCACGGCCCCTTTTACTGTTTTAACTTGGGGGAGGAAACATGACTTGGGGGAGGAAACATGACTAAACAATTTTGGATTTTGTAATTCGTATGATATCAATGTGAAATGCTAAGCGTAACACTCTATCACAGAAAGTCCTCAACTAATATCGGACCGTTAATATGGATCTTAGCGAGGTAATATTTAGTAGTACTACTGGGTTTGACAAATCCCACCCGTGTTAGTCACGCTAACTCGATTAGATATCGAACGGGTGAAATGTTAGCCTACTCACACTGCCAGTGTTGATAGACCCGGCAGGAGGCAATAAACAAACAGTCAGCTTCGGTCGCGAGCGCTTGAGCTGAACATGAACATAGGTTAGCTACCTATAGATACGTACTGAATGAACATAAATCTGGTAAACGCTTATTTACATATATTGAAACCTGTGAACTCACCAACCTCGTGTTGACATAATTTCTTACATGTTTTCTCAGGTCGCTAAGATAAGACACCGGTGCACGTTAGGGCATGCATGGGATTCAACTACTTTGATTATGACTTGTTTATGTTTGTTTGAATTATTCTATTGTACTTGTTTTGGTTGGACGTTTTGGACTTTTGGACTTCGGTTTTGGGCACGTGTATTTTGCCATTTATTTTCTTACGCTTCCACATTGATACTCTGATTTAAATGATATTTTCATGTTGAGTCCCATGTAGAGTCATTCAAAGTAACTAATGTCTTAGATCCTGGTTCGTCACTTCCCAAATGGTAAAACTCCGTTAGTTGAAATTGGGGGTGTGAGAGATTGGTGTCATAGACATTGGTTATAGAGAACTAGGATTGCATACTAGACTATAGCCTCACACATTAGTTACATGTCATTTTGATGTTTGGCACTTATATGTATTGTTACAGGAACATGTCGTCAACCCCACCTTCATCACCTAAGGCACCAAGACATAAGGCACCTATCCTAGCATCCCTAGAGCCCAAAAGGCGTCGGACTACTTCCAGTGACGATTCAGCTGACTAAGGGGAAGCGAGCAGCGCGCAAGCAATGAAGCCTGCTCGAAACTGGAACGCCTACCCATAAATGATCCAAAGATGGATTGAAATGGGAAATGTCCCATCACCTTATTTCGATTCTACTTCCTCATCATCTACCTTGCCTAGCTTGCCATGTACTATGGAACAAGCTTTTGTAGCCTTTGTGTTTTATATGTCTAGAGAGTTAAGCATTGTGAAAGATGCTACCGATGAGATACCAGATATTTTGAAAAGGGAGCCTCAAATAGAGGAGAATAAAGTAGGGATAGAACTTATAACTGCTGAACTAGCAGTAACTGACCAGGTTCATAACCTTCTGGTGGATCGTGTAACACACTTGGAGATGAGGGTGGACACCTCGGACGATGACATGGAAGGAGTTCTGGAGAGGGTGGCTGCTCTGGAAGCTCAGCTACATGTAGCAAACCACACTGCTGAAGGTCTTCAAGAGAGGGTGACTCACTTGGAAGCCCAACTGCAAGCTGCTCTATTTCCTGAGGAGATTCCACTTTATGATGGCGAGGAGGAACCTTTTGAGGAGGAACCTTTAGAGGAGGATGTCACACCCCTAAATTTATTTACTTAATAAATAAATAAATACAGGTTGCAACGATTGGTTCATTACACGATAGCGGAAGCGGTAATTGTGATTTCTAAGACTTGATTACATATACAATTACTAAACTAAGTAATACTATGATCTAAGTTCTTCTAGATCAACGATAGACTTGAGACTTGATATTCTACGTCCTTCCAGCTACTAGGAAATTGATCCAACATAGCTAGCCTATTCCAACCGCGCCATAGCTAAAGGTTACCTGAGAAACATACTTGAAAGTGTCAACACAAAGGTTGGTGAGTTCACAGAGTTAGTTATATCAGTGCTTATAGTTCTTCCCGAAAACATGTACATGACTTTACCGTCATAAAACTAAGTAGTTTTCTTCGAAAAACTATACATGACTTAACCGTCATAATAATGAGTAGTTTTCATTTGAAAACGTGTCCATGACTTTACCGTCATAAAATATGTAGTTTTTCCTTTGAAAACATTACCATGACTTAACCGTCATGAATCCAATGTTTAAACATGATCATTTTCTGATCAAAAACTCTTTGTATGTAAAACCTGATCACTTTAACCTGATCAGAACTCTTTTGTTTAAAACCTGATCACTTTAACCTGATCAGAACTCTTTTGTTTAAAACCTGATCAGAACTCTTTTGCTTAAAACCTGATCACTTTAACCTGATCAGAACTCTTTTGTTTTAAACCTGATCACTTTAACCTGATCAGAACTCTTTTGTTTAAAACCAGATCACTTTAACCAAATCAGAACTCTTTTGCTTAAAACCTGATCACTTTAACCTGATCAGAACTCTTTTGTTTAAAACCTGATCACTTTAACCTGATCAGAACTCTTTTGCTTAAAACCTGATCACTTTAACCTGATCAGAACCCTTTTGTTTAAAACCTGATCACTTTAACCTGATCAGAACTCTTTTGCTTAAAACCTGATCACTTTAACCTGATCAGAACCCTTTTGCATGTATTACCAATGAATTTGAATACTAATCCGATCTATTAACCCCATTTGTAAGCTTGCAATGAATACAAAATAGTATGTAATGTACGAGACCGTAACCAAACCCCGACCTTTTGTGCCTCCCCCTCGCCTTTTTGCGAGTAAGACAATATGCGGTCATTCGGCCCTTTTGACCCCTGGTTAGCGCGACTAACCATGACCGGAGGCATCACCCCCAATAGTACTATCCATATAATCCCGGGCTAAAATAGCTAATGGTTACTAACTTATTCAGAGGACTTTAAGCGCTTTACTTTTCCCTCAATACACACATACGGTCAGATCATTAGTTCATTCATTTACATACAAAAGTCTTTTACAAGTATGTTTCCACCCCAAATCATTTCAAAAACTTAGAAAAAGGGGAATTAGTGAAACTCACAAGGAGTTAGACCTGAATGTTCATGATGTAAAACTTGTAAGCAAATGTAATTCATGTTTTATAACAAGTAAGTATGTTTCTCCCCCCGATGTTTATAAAACATTAAAAAGTTAAAAGGGGGTCGTGAACTCACCTTATGTTCGATGAAATCCTAGCAAACAAACTTGTGCTAGTTCTTGTCTATCCGTACCCTAATCACACAAGGGTACTAATGTGTTAAAACTACCCGTCTTATATCCGACTTAACAAATCCCGTTAAGTACGCCTTTGTTTAGTAAAAATAGTGTTTTTATTTACGTCTCGTTGGTGATTATTATTCCAGTCTAGACGCTTACATATTTTCCGAGAAAATAATATGTTACCCTATTGGTGACTTATTAAGTGTACCAAAAATAAATATTATTTTTGTAACTTAAAATATATCCACTTATGTTCCACGATGTCACGTGATTATTTATTTTTAACCGAATCTCTTCATATGTTCCATGTACATATATCCAATGTTCATATTAGGATACTAATCTTTAATTCTTAGAACATTTCCATGATTTAACCAAAACCGTACATCAACACATATATATCATAATTTTATCCATAAACCTATACTTTTAGTAACACCTTTCACGTTCATATGTTGATGATAATCGTTCGTATGTCTTCTTGAATCATAGTACACTACCTTGGGTCTTGCCAGGTAAGTCACACATGATCATATAACTTCATGAACATGTATCCTTCAACATAACACATGAATGGAATGAAGGGTTTGTGAGGAACACCATCATCCAAGTGTTTATTTTATGTGATAGTATATATATGTAGTTTATATTTGATGTGTCCTTGTCTTGTCCATGGTCCTTGTAGTTTGGTATTTTATGTATGAACATGTACGTGTATTAAATATATGTACTCAAACATGACTTATGAAGAAATAACGCCAAAACTCATCAAGACTTTTATGTTTTATTTCGTCCTTGAAAACACAGATTTTTAGGCGTACTTCGAATAGACTTTTAGATGGTTTTAGAAGACCAAATGACTTGGGGTTTTCTTCTAAAATCAAGTTTATTGAAACCAGAGGAAATGTGAAAAGGAATTACTACGTTTGGAGTTGTGTAGGTACCTCAAAACAGAAAAATGGAAAGAGATATCCAGATTCGACCTGCACTGAGCGGCCTTCTTGCGCCGGCTGTTTGGAGGACGAATACTCCATGGATTCGAGTGATTCCACTTGGGTTCTTCCTTCTTAACATGGAGCTTCATTCTAGAAGAAAAATGGACCGATTTTGCCAAGTAACGAAGGAGATATGGTCTTGTAAAGTTGGCCCAAAAATCTGCCAGAAACTGAGTTACGGGATTTTGGTCTTCTTTCGGTTTTCGGGGCTGGTTAAAATTAGAGAACAATATGTGGTGTCGAGTTCATACCACCAGACAAGATAGGTGATGAACAACGAGTAGAAAGATGGTAGAGGCTCGTGATGCTACAAAACTCGACTCTTAGACTCTAAACCTTTCTTGAATCTTCAACTCTAACTCAACTTCTGTATGGTTTGCTCTTGGACTTGAAAGATTTCAAAGTGTTTGTGTGTGTGCATGTGTGAGCCGATTGTGTGTATATATATGAGAGAGTGAGAGGTTGAGTGTGTAAGTGGGTGCATTTAATGTGATGGAACTTGATGTTGGTGTGGTCTACACTCAAAGAGGCATGGCCTCTCTATGACTGAGTGTAGAACTCAGCAAGTTATCATCATTACGACTTGACGTTGGAGTGGAGTATAGGCAAAGATATAATGATGGTGATGTGATCCTTGAGGTTGCTTGTACTCTTGGTCATAATCATGATGATCATGACGCTTGAGTGTTGTGTAAGCAAAGCAATCATGATGATGATGTGATTGATTTAGACGCGGTATACTACCCGAAATTAATACCCGTTTCAATATATTTAATTATTAAAACGTCCTAAAGTTTGTGTAGATTGACTAGCTTTAATAATCTGCTAGTGAATTCCCGACGTAGTTATTACTTGAACTATATTATACATGTATACACATAAAATAACTTAGAGTTATGTAACTTATTTATGTGTCAACTCTTTATAAAAGTTAGTCACCAATATTTATGTTTTTAAAGCGTCTCCCTAGACTTTTCTGGAATAACATTCTTTTTAATCACCAACGACCGTATCTTGTGGGTTATAACCGTTTACTATTCTAGTAACTCTTGAAAATTACTAAAACATGGCACGTGTTCCTTTGCTAGACTTCTGACAATACCATGTCAAAGATAATACTCCTAACAAATATAAAATACGAACGTGCCATTATGAATATGGATAATGACCTGAAATACTGGGTGTTACATTCTCCCCATGTTAAAGAGAATTTCGTCCCGAAATTCAGTTCTTGTCATCTTTACTTGGCGTGTTCGGGAACAAGGACGTGTACTTGGATTTCATTTTATCTTCCCGCTCCCACGTATACTCGGGTCCGCGCTTTGAATTCCAGCGTACCTTAACCAATTTAACCCGGCTACGCCTTGTTTTTTTGAACCTCCTAATCAGTGACTTCAATCGGTTCCTCAATGAAGTGTAGCTTGTTATCTATGTGAATCTCATCAGGCGATATAATTAATGTCTCGTCTGATAAACACTTCTTGAGATTTGATACATGAAACGTATCATGTGCATTTCTTAGTTCTTGTGGCATCTTGAGTTTGTATGCTACAAGGCCAACCCTAGCCAAAATTTCAAATGGTTCAACGTACCTAGGGTTAAGCTTGTCACGGTTTCCAATTCTTGCAACTCCTTCCCAAGGTGTGACCTTCAACATGACTTTGTTTCCTACTTGGAATTCTAATGGCTTTCGTCTGTTGCTAGCACAACTCTCTTTCGTCTGTCGCTAGCACAACTCTCTTTCGACTGTCTCTAGTGGCTTTTGAACGATCTTTGATTTCGACGATCTTGTCCATCGTTTGCTAGCCAATATCAGGACCAGTCAAATGATTTTCGCCAACCTCCGCCCAACATAGCGATGGGCGACACTTACAACCATCCAAAGCCTCAACGGAGCGGCTTTAATGCTGGTATGGTAGTTTTTATTATATGAAAACTCAGCCAACGGCAATGAGTATCCCTATTTCCTCTGAAATCAATTACACACGCACGGAACACATCTTTTAAAGTTTGGATGGTCCTTTTACCTTGACCGTTCATCTGGGGATGATACGCAGTGCTCGTGTAAAGGCGTGTGCCCAAGGCTTCTTGTACAGACTGCCAGGTTCTTGACATGAATCGACTGTCCCTTTTAGAGAAAATGGAAACTGGCATACCATGCTTAGCCTTAATTTCCTTAATATTTAGCCTCGCACGCTTCTTACTTTTATCTGTCTCCTTTATTGGTAGGGTGTGAGCGGATTTCGTAAAACGACTGACGATTACCCGTATTGTATCATAGCCGCTATGTGTTTTGGGTAGCTTTGTAATGAAATCCAGGGAATCCTCCTCCCATTTCCATTGAGGAATATGAGGTTGTTGTGATTACTCAGTTGATTCCTAACATTTTGCTTGTACTGTCGGGTATCTCCCAACACAAATAGCAATTTCTCCTCTCATGTTTGGCCACATAATGGAGTTCCTCGGGGTTCTTATACGTTTCATTCGATTCTGGATGAACGGAGTACTTGGGCTTATGGACTTCATCCATAACCTCCCACATAGGCTGCCGATACCTGGTACCCAAATTATATCTGTATCATCCAACTTAGGCTTCAATTGCTTGATTCCATTTACTTGGTAGTCAGTATTCGAAAGCAAAGCGAATACTTCTCCGACTAACAATATTATACGTGCAAGAACCCGTTTATTTGATTACCCTCAATATGGTAGGGTTATGTGATGCTCATTCCTGGTAATGAAAGGAATGGTGCCTGCGAATCTTGTGCGTATTTTGACACATACCCTCTATTCGTCTACGCACTTTGTCACAAAAGTATATCTCTATAGATCTTAGGAAAGAATTACTCGACGAAGTGTCCAAGTTTTAGTTGAATATTGGGTAGTAATGACACCGTACGAAAATGAAACTTTTATGTTTGTCCCTCTTATGCTTTTCGAAAGCATTTTCCCGGACTAAGACTTTTCTCTTATTTCAGGTTTCACGTTTTCTAGGATTTTCCTCTCCATGTGCCTTCATGGAGATAAGATTTGATGTTCCTTGGGAGCTCTTATTTGCGAACGTCGAGTCTAATCACCACTTTACTCCTTTGCTTGCACTACCTTTCGAGGCAGACTAGCCTTTGGGTTGTAGCGTCCTGATATGAAAACTCCTGTCTAGACTACCATACCTTCAAAGTATGTAAGCCATACGAAGTTCGATGTTTGTTTGGAATATTCACATTCCGTCTAGCTGAGGGAATGAATAGTAATACTATGAAAATGGTCTCATCGAATTAGTGCTTTCCCCAAAATGGGCTATGGGTTTGTCAACCCATTAAGTTGGCTGAGACGTTTTGGGAGTTTTACAATTGCCATCTTGTAGTTATTCTGTGTGTCTGCACTTCCTTAGGGTTTGAATGGTACTTTGGTGACCTACCATTACGTATTCCACTCATTCAGGTTATAGCATCAAAATCCTTAGCACAAGGATAAGCTTGAGGTAACGAGTGTTGAACGTCGAGACTTTTGTATTCTAATTGAGCCTACTCCAAGAGATCATTTCTTAACAATAGATGCTCTAGAGCTTCCCAATTATAGAAAACTAGGAGTGAAAGATGCAATCACACCTCTCTTCTAGGCTAAAATCTGGGATCCATCCATCAAGATGAACTTTGGGGAAGTGCGAGTACAAAAGAGTAATAAATTATTCTTCTCAACTCTTTGTGGACAGTGGCCTGTTGTGAATAGCTCGAGCTTACGTCCCTTATGCATATCACGAACTAATGAGATTAGCATGAAATTCCGCATTTGGGACTCCTTTAAGAGTTTTGCATGTCGTTTCCCTGTTAGTGCGACAATAGTCGTTAGTCCACACTTAGGTTTCTTTGGAATTCGCTTGAGCATCAACCCCGGCTTATCCATTACCGAGAGAATAGTTAGACTTAAAGGTATATTGAATGTCAATGGTTGCGAGAGCAACCATGTTTGACCGATATTTTGAAATGTCCGATTACCTACTTGTCTCATGTCGAGCTTCCACAATATCCATAGGTGCCATGTGTATGCGGGTCAGAATAATATCCTGCCCCATTACTGAAGTTAGTGCATAACACTCTTGGCGTAACTTTAAAGCAATTGTGAGATTGAACTGTATGATGGATTCTGAGATTACGCTATAATCTCCCACAATAATTGTGCAATTATTGTAAGTGTTAGTTGTGGTAACGCTCAATTTGAAGCATTCCTGACAAGTAGAATCTCAAATAATGAATGTGCGAATTCCTTCGTCGTTCAGGATTTACTAAGGATTGGTTGAATTCAATTTGAATTTCTCTCGTTCCTCCAAAACTAGGAGAATGCTTTGTGAGCACCTAATTGAGATGTCTAATTTGTTAAGATCCAATCCTTAATCAAGTGATTGAGAACATGGGTTGATCATCAACTTAAGCAGCAAGACTCACTAAAGTTCCCATGCACTGCAAATTATGATTACGTGTGCACCCGTAATGATAATTTGCCTTGCCTGATCCCTATAGTGTTTCCCCTATCCCTAGCTTTTAATCAAAAGGAATTTGAAATGATCATTAGATTGCGTTTGCACATTTGTACAGGAGTGTGTATTGTTTTATCGGATTACTCTTAATTATGTGTACCAATACTCATTAATCTGCCGAATATGGATGTTGTCGGATGAGGCTAATGGTAGAGAGGCACTACCAGTGTCTCAGAATTAAAATGCGTATGAAAGTCAGGCACTATGTGTAGGACAGAGATCCTCAAATGATTATCGAGCAGCTCATGCTCCAAGTATGTATGTACTTATGGATCCACATGATCCTGATGGATGTCTGGGTCTCTTGACCCGTATGGTTCTCTCCAGTTTAGTCCTGCTCATCCATCTTGGGTTCCCTTCTGTCCGGGTAATCCCGTCTGCCATATCTCATGGCGAAATTCTAGGCATCCGATCCCGCAACTTATGAAGGAGAGTATTTATACCGCAAATATGTTAGAAAGATAGTTGCCTCCATGGCTGGAGTAGTTGTGGTGCAGGTATAGGTACAGATTCTGGTACGGGTTCAGCCTGTTGTGATACCAAGATCGGTAACTGACGATCGCTGCCGTCGTCGTCCAAGCTCAGCTCGTAACTCGATCTTATAAGGTTGTAGTATGCTGAGTACCCGTTATTCTTGACTCGTAATCCGAACAGTAACATGTTGTAGGTGTTTATTATTTCCACATTGTTGTATGTGTTTAAGTGTTCATTACATGTGTCATGTAATTGTATTAGTGTAGCTAATGATAGCCTAGTGTAACTTCATACACTAATAGTCTACACAAATTGTTCGGCAACGGTTGTAATTTTTATACTCAAGTCTTGGGGGTTCTTAGTGTGATGCAAGTCTTAGAAATCTTGGTCCCTAAATGAGTCCGGTTAGAGCCTAGGTATCACTAAGGAAACCTAATTCGCTAAAACCATTGCTCTGATACCAATCTGTCACACCCCCAAATTTATTTACTTAATAAATAAATACAGGTTGCAACGATTGGTTCATTACACGATAGCGGAAGCGGTAATTGTGATTTCTAAGACTTGATTACATATACAATTACTAAACTAAGTAATACTATGATCTAAGTTCTTCTAGATCAACGATAGACTTGAGACTTGATATTCTACGTCCTTCCAGCTACTAGGAAATTGATCCAACATAGCTAGCCTATTCCAACCGCGCCAAAGCTAAAGGTTACCTGAGAAACATACTTGAAAGTGTCAACACAAAGGTTGGTGAGTTCACAGAGTTAGTTATATCAGTGCTTATAGTTCTTCCCGAAAACATGTACATGACTTTACCGTCATAAAACTAAGTAGTTTTCTCCGAAAAACTATACATGACTTAACCGTCATAATAATGAGTAGTTTTCATTTGAAAACGTGTCCATGACTTTACCGTCATAAAATATGTAGTTTTTCCTTTGAAAACATTACCATGACTTAACCGTCATGAATCCAATGTTTAAACTTGATCATTTTCTGATCAAAAACTCTTTGTATGTAAAACCTGATCACTTTAACCTGATCAGAACTCTTTTGTTTAAAACCTGATCACTTTAACCTGATCAGAACTCTTTTGTTTAAAACCTGATCACTTTAACCTGATCAGAACTCTTTTGCTTAAAACCTGATCACTTTAACCTGATCAGAACTCTTTTGTTTTAAACCTGATCACTTTAACCTGATCAGAACTCTTTTGTTTAAAACCTGATCACTTTAACCTAATCAGAACTCTTTTGCTTAAAACCTGATCACTTTAACCTGATCAGAACTCTTTTGTTTAAAACCTGATCACTTTAACCTGATCAGAACTCTTTTGCTTAAAACCTGATCACTTTAACCTGATCAGAACCTTTTGTTTAAAACCTGATACTTTAACCTGATCAGAACTCTTTTGCTTAAAACCTGATCACTTTAACCTGATCAGAACCCTTTTGCATGTATTACCAATGAATTTGAATACTAATCCGATCTATTAACCCCATTTGTAAGCTTGCAATGAATACAAAATAGTATGTAATGTACGAGACCGTAACCAAACCCCGACCTTTAGTGCCTCCCCCTCGCCTTTTTGCGAGTAAGACAATATGCGGTCATTCGACCCTTTTGACCCCTGGTTAGCGTGACTAACCATGACCGGAGGCGTCACCCCCAATGGTACTATCCATATAATCCCGGGCTAAAATAGCTAATGGTTACTAACTTATTCAGAGGACTTTAAGCGCTTTACTTTTCCCTCAATACACACATACGGTCAGATCATTAGTTCATTCATTTACATACAAAAGTCTTTTACAAGTATGTTTCCACCTCAAATCATTTCAAAAACTTAGAAAAAGGGGAATTAGTGAAACTCACAAGGAGTTAGACCTGAATGTTCATGATGTCAAACTTGTAAGCAAATGTAATTCATGTTTTATAACAAGTAAGTATGTTTCTCCCCCCGATGTTTATAAAACATTACAAAGTTAAAAGGGGGCCGTGAACTCACCTTGTGTTCGATGAAATCCTAGCAAACAAACTTGTGCTAGTTCTTGTCTATCCGTACCCTAATCACACAAGGGTACTAATGTGTTAAAACTACCCGTCTTATATCCGACTTAACAAATCCCGTTAAGTACGCCTTTGTTTAGTAAAAATAGTGTTTTTATTTACGACTCGTTGGTGATTATTATTCCAGTCTAGACGCTTACATATTTTCCGAGAAAATAATATGTTTCCCTATTGGTGACTTATTAAGTGTACCAAAAATAAATATTATTTTTGTAACTTAAAATATATCCACTTATGTTTCACGATGTCACGTGATTATTTATTTTTAACCGAATCTCTTCATATGTTCCATGTACATATATCCAATGTTCATATTAGGATACTAATCTTTAATTCTTAGAACATTTCCATGATTTAACCAAAACCGTACATCAACACATATATATCATAATTTTATCCATAAACCTATACTTTTAGTAACACCTTTCACGTTCATATGTTGATGATAATCGTTCGTATGTCTTCTTGAAACATAGTACACTTCCTTGGGTCTTGCCAGGTAAGTCACACATGATCATATAACTTCACGAACATGTATCCTTCAACATAACACATGAATGGAATGAAGGGTTTGTGAGGAACACCATCATCCAAGTGTTTATTTTATGTGATAGTATATATATGTAGTTTATATTTGATGTGTCCTTGTCTTGTCCATGGTCCTTGTAGTTTGGTATTTTATGTATGAACATGTACGTGTATTAAATATATGTACTCAAACATGACTTATGAAGAAATAACGCCAAAACTCATCAAGACTTTTATGTTTTATTTCGTCCTTGAAAACTCAGATTTTTAGGCGTACTTCGATTAGACTCTTAGATGGTTTTAGAAGACCAAATGACTTGGGGTTTTCTTCTAAAATCAAGTTTATTGAAACCAGAGGAAGTGTGAAAAGGAATTACTACGTTTGGAGTTGTGTAGGTACCTCAAAACAGAAAAATGGAAATAGATATCCAGATTCGACCTGAACTGAGCGGCCTTCTTGCGCCGGCTGTTTGGAGGTCGAATACTCCATGGATTCGAGTGATTCCACTTGGGTTCTTCCTTCTGAACATGGTGCTTTATTCTAGAAGAAAAATGGACCGATTTGGCCAAGTAACGAAGGAGATATGGTCTTGTAAAGTTGGCCCAAAAATCTGCCAGAAACTGAGTTACGGGATTTTGGTCTTTTTCGGTTTTCGGGGCTGGTTAAAATTAGAGAACAATATGTGGTGTCGAGTTCATACCACCAGACAAGATAGGTGATGAACAACGAGTAGAAAGATGGTAGAGGCTCGTGATGCTACAAAACTCGACTCTTAGACTCTAAACCTTTCTTGAATCTTCAACTCTAACTCAACTTCTCTATGGTTTGCTCTTGGACTTGAAAGATTTCAAAGTGTTTGTGTGTGTGCATGTGTGAGCCGATTGGGTGTATATATATGAGAGAGTGAGAGGTTGAGTGTGTAAGTGGGTGCATTTAATGTGATGGAACTTGATGTTGGTGTGGTCTACACTCAAAGAGGCATGGCCTCTCTATGACTGAGTGTAGAACTCAGCAAGTTATCATCATTACGACTTGACGTTGGGGTGGAGTATAAGCAAAGATATAATGATGGTGATGTGATCCTTGAGGTTGCTTGTACTCTTGGTCATAATCATGATGATCATGACGCTTGAGTGTTGTGTAAGCAAAACAATCATGATGATGATGTGATTGATTTAGACGCGGTATACTACCCAAAATTAATACCCGTTTCAATATATTTAATTATTAAAACATCCTAAATTTTGTGTAGATCGACTAGCTTTAATAATCTGCTAGTGAATTCCCGACGTAGTTATTACTTGAACTATATTATACATGTATACACATAAAATAACTTAGAGTTATGTAACTTATTTATGTGTCAACTCTTTATAAAAGTTAGTCACCAATATTTATGTTTTTAAAGCGTCTCCCTAGACTTTTCTGGAATAACATTCTTTTTAATCACCAACGACCGTATCTTGTGGGTTATAACCGTTTACTATTCTAGTAACTCTTGAAAATTACTAAAACATGGCACGTGTTCCTTTGCTAGACTTCTGACAATACCATGTCAAAGATAATACTCCTAACAAATATAAAATACGAACGTGCCATTATGAATATGGATAATGACCTGAAATACTGGGTGTTACATTCTCCCCATGTTAAAGAGAATTTCGTCCCGAAATTCAGTTCTTGTCATCTTTACTTGGCGTGTTCGGGAACAAGGACGTGTACTTGGCTTTCATTTTATCTTCCCGCTCCCACGTATACTCGGGGCCGCGCTTTGAATTTCAGCGTACCTTAACCAATTTAACCCGGCTACGCCTTGTTTTTTTGAACCTCCTAATCAGTGACTTCAATCAGTTCCTCAATGAAGTGTAGCTTGTTATCTATGTGAATCTCATCAGGCGATATAATTAATGTCTCGTCTGATAAACACTTCTCGAGATTTGATACATGAAACGTATCATGGGCATTTCTTAGTTCTTGTGGCATCTTGAGTTTGTATGCTACAAGGCCAACCCTAGCCAAAATTTCAAATGGTTCAACGTACCTAGGGTTAAGCTTGTCACGGTTGCCAAATCTTGCAACTCCTTCCCAAGGTGTGACCTTCAACATGACTTTGTTTCCCACTTGGAATTCTAATGGCTTTCGTCTGTTGCTAGCACAAATCTCTTTCGTCTGTCGCTAGCACAACTCTCTTTCGACTGTCTCTAGTGGCTTTCGAACGATCTTTGATTTCGACGATCTTGTCCATGGTTTGCTAGCCAATATCAGGACCAGTCAAATGATTTTCGCCAACCTCCGCCCAACATAGCGATGGGCGACACTTACAACCATCCAAAGCCTCAACGGAGCGGCTTTAATGCTGGTATGGTAGTTTTTATTATATGAAAACTCAGCCAACGGCAATGAGTATCCCTATTTCCTCTGAAATCAATTACACACGCACGGAACACATCTTTTAAAGTTTGGATGGTCCTTTTACCTTGACCGTTCATCTGGGGATGATATACAGTGCTCGTGTAAAGGCGTATGCCCAAGGCTTCTTGTACAGACTGCCAGGTTCTTGACATGAATCGACTGTCCCTTTTAGAGAAAATGGAAACTGGCATACCATGCTTAGCCTTAATTTCATTAATATTTAGCCTCGCACGCTTCTTACTTTTATCTGTCTCCTTTATTGGAAGGGTGTGAGCGGATTTCGTAAAACGACTGACGATTACCCGTATTGTATCATAGCCGCTATGTGTTTTGGGTAGCTTTGTAATGAAATCCAGGGAATCCTCCTCTCATTTCCATTGACGAATATGAAGTTGTTGTGATTACTCAGTTGATTCCTAACATTCTGCTTGTACTGTCGGGTATCTCCCAACACAAATAGCAATTTCTCCTCTCATGTTTGGCCACATAATGGAGTTCCTCGGGGTTCTTATACGTTTCATTCGATTCTGGATGAACGGAGTACTTGGGCTTATGGACTTCATCCATAACCTCCCACATAGGCTGCCGATACCTGGTACCCAAATTATATCTGTATCATCCAACTTAGGCTTCAATTGCTTGATTCCATTTACTTGGTAGTCAGTATTCGAAAGCAAAACGAATACTTCTCCGACTAACAATATTATACGTGCAAGAACCCGTTTATTTGATTACCCTCAATATGGTAGGGTTATGTGATGCTCATTCCTGGTAATGAAAGGAATGGTGCCTACGAATCTTGAGCGTATTTTGACACATACCCTCTATTCGTCTACGCACTTTGTCACAAAAGTATATCTCTATAGATCTTAGGAAAGAATTACTCAACGAAGTGTCCAAGTTTTAGTTGAATATTGGGTAGTAATGACACCGTACGAAAATGAAACTTTTATGTTTGTCCCTCTTATGCTTTTCGAAAGCATTTTCCCGGACTAAGACTTTTCTCTTATTTCAGGTTTCACGTTTTCTAGGATTTTCCTCTCCATGTGCCTTCATGGAGCTAAGATTTGATGTTCCTTGGGAGCTCTTATTTGCGAACGTCGAGTCTAATCACCACTTTACTCCTTTGCTTGCACTACCTTTCGAGGCAGACTAGCCTTTGGGTTGTAGCGTCCTGATATGAAAACTCCTGTCTAGACTACCATACCTTCAAAGTATGTAAGCCATACGAAGTTCGATGTTTGTTTGGAATATTCACATTCCGTCTAGCTGAGGGAATGAATAGTAATACTATGAAAATGGTCTCATCGAATTAGTGCTTTCCCCAAAATGGGCTATGGGTTTGTCAAACCATTAAGTTGGCTGAGACGTTTTGGGAGTTTTACAATTGCCATCTTGTAGTCATTCAGTGTGTCTGCACTTCCTTAGGGTTTGAATGGTACTTTGGTGACTTACCATTACGTATTCCACTCACTCAGGTTATAGCCTCAAAATCCTTAGCACAAGGATAAGCTTGAGGTAACGAGTGTTGAACGTCGAGACTTTTGTATTCTAATTGAGCCTACTCCAAGAGATCATTTCTTAACAATAGATGCTCTAGAGCTTCCCAATTATAGAAAACTAGGAGTGAAAGATGCGATCACACCTCTCTTCTAGGCTAAAATCTGGGATCCATCCATCAAGATGAACTTTGGGGAAGTGCGAGTACAAAAGAGTAATAAATTATTCTTCTAAACTCTTTCTGGACAGTGGCCTGTTGTGAATAGCTCGAGCTTACGTCCCTTATGCATATCACGAACTAATGAGATTAGCATGAAATTCCGCATTTGGGACTCCTTTAAGAGTTTTGCATGTCGTTTCCCTGTTAGTGCGACAATAGTCGTTAGTCCACACTTAGGTTTCTTTGGCATTCGCTTGAGCATCAACCCCGGCTTATCCATTACCGAGAGAATAGTTAGACTTAAAGGTATATTGAATGTCAATGGCTGCGAGAGCAACCCTGTTTGACCGATATTTTGAAATGTCCGATTACCTACTTGTCTCATGTCGAGCTTCCACAATATCCATTGGTGCCATGTGTATGCGGGTCAGAATAATATCCTGCCCCATTACTGAAGTTAGTGCATAACACTCTTGGCATAACTTTAAAGCAATTGTGAGATTGAACTGTATGATGGATTCTGAGATTACGCTATAATCTCCCACAATAATTGTGCAATTATTGTAAGTGTTAGTTGTGGTAACGCTTAATTTGAAGCATTCTTGACAAGTAGAATCTCAAAGAATGAATGGGCGAATTCCTTCGTCGTTCAGGATTTACTAAGGATTGGTTGAATTCAATTTGAATTTCTCTCGTTCCTCCAAAACTAGGAGAATGCTTTGTGAGCACCTAATTGAGAAGTCTAATTTGTTAAGATCCAATCCTTAATCAAGTGATTGAGAACATGGGTTGATCATCAGCTTAGACAGCAAGACTCACTAAAGTTCCCATGCACTGCAAATTATGATTACGTGTGCACCCGTAATGATAATTTGCCTTGCCTGATCCCTATAGTGTTTCCCCTATCCCCAGCTTTTAATCAAAAGGGATTTGAAATGATCATTAGATTGCGTTTGCACATTTGTACAGGAGTGTGTATTGTTTTATCGGATTGCTCTTAATTATGTGTACCAATACTCATGAATCTGTCGAATATGGATGTTGTCGGATGAGGCTAATGGTAGAGAGGCACTACCAGTGTCTCAGTATTAAAATGCGTATGAAAGTCAGGCACTATGTGTAGGACAGAGATCCTCAAATGATTATCGAGCAGCTCATGCTCCAAGTATGTATGTACTTATGGATCCACATGATCCTGATGGATGTCTGGGTCTCTTGACCCGTATGGTTCTCTCCCGTTTAGTCCTGCTCATCCATCTTGGGTTCCCTTCTGTCCGGGTAATCCCGTTTGCCATATCTCATGGCGAAATTCTAGGCATCCGATCCGACAACTTATGAAGGAGAGTATTTATACCGCAAATATGTTAGAAAGATAGTTGCCTCCATGGCTGGAGTAGTTGTGGTGCAGGTATAGGTACAGATTCTGGTACGGGTTCAGCCTGTTGTGATACCAAGATCGGTAACTGACGATCGCTGCCGTCGTCGTCCAAGCTCAGCTCGTAACTCGATCTTCTAAGGTTGTATTATGCTGAGTACCCGTTATTCTTGACTCGTAATCCGAACAGTAACATGTTGTAGGTGTTTATTATTTCCACATTGTTGTATGTGTTTAAGTGTTCATTACATGTGTCATGTAATTGTATTAGTGTAGCTAATGATACCCTAGTGTAACTTCATACACTAATAGTCTACACAAATTGTTCGGCAACGGTTGGAATTTCTATACTCAAGTCTTGGGGGTTCTTAGTGTGATGCAAGTCTTAGAAATCTTGGTCCCTAAATGAGTCCGGTTAGAGCCTAGGTATCACTAAGGAAACCTAATTCGCTAAAACCATTGCTCTGATACCAGTCTGTCACACCCCCAAATTTATTTACTTAATAAATAAATACAGGTTGCAACGATTGGTTCATTACACGATAGCGGAAGCGGTAATTGTGATTTCTAAGACTTGATTACATATACAATTACTAAACTAAGTAATACTATGATCTAAGTTCTTCTAGATCAACGATAGACTTGAGACTTGATATTCTACGTCCTTCTAGCTACTAGGAAATTGATCCAACATAGCTAGCCTATTCCAACCGCGCCATAGCTAAAGGTTACCTGAGAAACATACTTGAAAGTGTCAACACAAAGGTTGGTGAGTTCACAGAGTTAGTTATATCAGTGCTTATAGTTCTTCCCGAAACATGTACATGACTTTACCGTCATAAAACTAAGTAGTTTTCCCCGAAAAACTGTACATGACTTAACCGTCATAATAATGAGTAGTTTTCATTTGAAAACGTGTCCATGACTTTACCGTCATAAAATATGTAATTTTTCCTTTGAAAACATTACCATGACTTAACCGTCATGAATCCAATGTTTAAACATGATCATTTTCTGATCAAAAACTCTTTGTATGTAAAACCTGATCACTTTAACCTGATCAGAACTCTTTTGTTTAAAACCTGATCACTTTAACCAGATCAGAACTCTTTTGCTTAAAACCTGATCACTTTAACCTGATCAGAACTCTTTTGTTTTAAACCTGATCACTTTAACCTAATCAGAACTCTTTTGTTTAAAACCTGATCACTTTAACCTAATCAGAACTCTTTTGCTTAAAACCTTATCAGAACTCTTTTGTTTAAAACCTGATCACTTTAACCTGATCAGAAGTCTTTTGCTTAAAACCTGATCAGAACTCTTTTGTTTAAAACCTGATCACTTTAACCTGATCAGAATTCTTTTGCTTAAAACCTGATCACTTTAACCTGATCAGAACCCTTTTGCATGTATTACCAATGAATTTGAATACTAATCCGATCTATTAACCCCATTTGTAAGGTTGCAAGGAATACAAAATAGTATGTAATGTACGAGACCGTAACCAAACCCCGACCTTTTGTGCCTCCCCCTCGCCTTTTTGTGAGTAAGACAATATGCGGTCATTCGACCCTTTTGACCCCTGGTTAGCACGACTAACCATGACCGGAGGCGTCACCCCCAATAATACTATCCATATAATCCCGGGCTAAAATAGCTAATGGTTACTAACTTATTCAGAGGACTTTAAGCGCTTTACTTTTCCCTCAATACACACATACGGTCAGATCATTAGTTCCTTCATTTACATACAAAAGTCATTTACAAGTATTTTTCCACCCCAAATCATTTCAAAAACTTAGAAAAAGGGGAATTAGTGAAACTCACAAGGAGTTAGACCTGAATGTTCATGATGTCAAACTTGTAAGCAAATGTAATTCATGTTTTATAACAAGTAAGTATGTTTCTCCCCCCGATGTTTACAAAACATTAAAAAGTTAATAGGGGGCCGTGAACTCACCTTGTGTTCGATGAAATCCTAGCAAACAAACTTGTGCTAGTTCTTGTCTATCCGTACCCTAATCACACAAGGGTACTAATGTGTTAAAACTACCCGTCTTATATCCGACTTAACAAATCCCGTTAAGTACGCCTTTGTTTAGTAAAAATAGTGTTTTTATTTACGACTCGTTGGTGATTATTATTCCAGTCTAGACGCTTACATATTTTCCGAGAAAATAATATGTTTCCCTATTGGTGACTTATTAAGTGTACCAAAAATAAATATTATTTTTGTAACTTAAAATATATCCATTTATGTTCCACGATGTCACGTGATTATTTATTTTTAACCGAATCTCTTCATATGTTCCATGTACATATATCCAATGTTCATATTAGGATACTAATCTTTAATTCTTAGAACATTTCAATGATTTAACCAAAACCGTACATCAACACATATATATCATAATTTTATCCATAAACCTATACTTTTAGTAACACCATTCATGTTCATATGTTGATGATAATCGTTTGTATGTCTTCTAGAATCATAGGACACTACCTTGGGTCTTGCCAGGTAAGTCACACATGATCATATAACTTCACGAATATGTATCCTTCAACATAACACATGAATGGAATGAAGGGTTTGTGAGGAACACCATCATCCAAGTGTTTATTTTATGTGATAGTATATAAATGTAGTTTATATTTGATGTGTCCTTGTCTTGTCCATGGTCCTTGTAGTTTGGTATTTTATGTGTGAACATGTACGTGTATTAAATATATGTACTCAAACATGACTTATGAAGAAATAACGCCAAAACTCATCAAGACTTTTATGTTTTATTTCGTCCTTGAAAACTCAGATTTTTAGGCGTACTTCGAATAGACTTTTAGATGGTTTTAGAAGACCAAATGACTTGGGGTTTTCTTCTAAAATCAAGTTTATTGAAACCAGAGGAAATGTGAAAAGTAATTACTACGTTTGGAGTTGTGTAGGTACCTCAAAACAGAAAAATGGAAAGAGATATCCAGATTCGACCGGCACTGAGCGGCCTTCTTGCGCCGGCGGTTTGGAGGTCGAATTCTCCATGGATTCGAGTGATTCCACTTTGGTTCTTCCTTCTTAACATGGAGTTTCATTCTAGAAGAAAAATGGACCGATTTGGCCAAGTAACGAAGGAGATATGGTCTTGTAAAGTTGGCCCAAAACTCTGCCAGAAACTTAGTTACGGGATTTTGGTCTTCTTTCGGTTTTCGGGGCTGGTTAAAATTAGAGAACAATATGTGGTGTCGAGTTCATACCACCAGACAAGATGGGTGATGAACAACGAGTAGAAAGATGGTAGAGGCTCGTGATGCTACAAAACTCGACTCTTAGACTCCAAACCTTTCTTGAATCTTCAACTCTAACTCAACTTCTCTATGGTTTGCTCTTGGACTTGAAGGATTTCAAAGTGTTTGTGTGTGTGCATGTGTGAGCCGATTGTGTGTATATATATGAAAGAGTGAGAGGTTGAGTGTGTAAGTGGGTGCATTTAATGTGATGGAACTTGATGTTGGTGTGGTTACAGTCAAAGAGGCATGGCCTCTCTATGACTGAGTGTAGAACTCAGCAAGTTATCATCATTACGACTTGACGTTGGAGTGGAGTATAAGCAAAGATATAATGATGGTGATGTGATCCTTGAGGTTGCTTGTACTCTTGGTCATAATCATGATGATCATGACGCTTGAGTGTTGTGTAAGCAAAGCAATCATGATGATGATGTGATTGATTTAGACGCGGTATACTACCCGAAATTAATACCCGTTTCAATATATTTAATTATTAAAACGTCCTACATTTTGTGTAGATTGACTAGCTTTAATAATCTGCTAGTGAATTCCCGACGTAGTTATTACTTGAACTATAATATACATGTATACACATAAAATAACTTAGAGTTATGTAACTTATTTATGTGTCAACTTTTTATAAAAGTTAGTCACCAATATTTATGTTTTTAAAGCGTCTCCCTAGACTTTTCTGGAATAACATTCTTTTTAATCACCAACGACCGTATCTTGTGGGTTTTTACCGTTTACTATTCTAGTAACTCTTGAAAATTACTAAAATATGGCACGTGTTCCTTTGCTAGACTTCTGACAATACCATGTCAAAGATAATACTCCTAACAAATATATAATACGAACGTGCCATTATGAATATGGATAATGACCTGAAATACTGGGTGTTACAGAGGAGCCTTTTGAAGAAGAGCCCTTCGAGGAGGAGCCCTTGGAGGAGGAACCAGTAGAGATAGACGATGCACAATCGTATGTTTCTTCCGATGACGAAGATGCTTGATGATCTTCCTATTCTATCTTCCTTTTCATGCCTATTTTGTTTATGTTATTTCTCTTTTCAAACATAGATGGGTAAGGTTGTTCCCATCCAATAAAAGCATGAGAAGTTTAATATTTGAGTTATTTATTTTGTAGCCTTACAATTTATTTAATTTTCAAAATATTAGATGTTGTATCTCCTTACTCATACCTGAATAATGTTTAATATGCGATATATTTCTCATTGTTTTTCATTTGTGATTGTGAAGAATCATGTCAGGGAGAGGACGCGTAGGCCGTGCCGATGGTCATGGTACCATTAACATGACGGCAGCAGAGCTAGCGGCACTGATAAATGATAGTGTGGCGGAGGCTCTGGCAGCACAGAATGCTGCAGGTAAATGCTTTAACTATTGACTAATGATGTCAATCCATCTCTTAAAAAGCCTGTCCTAAACTCTATAATTCCAATCCTTTTTTTCTTTCTAAATCCAGGCCAGCAAAACCAACAACCCGCCTGCACTTTCAAGGCATTCATGGATTGCAAGCCCCACGCCATTAGTGGAGCTGAAGGAGCCGTTGGACTACTTTGTTGGTTTGAGAAGGTTGAATCGGTGATTCCCATGTGCAACTGCCCCGTGGCTAATCAGGAGAAGTTTGCCGCCAAAACTTTAGAAGGCCCGGCACTCACATGGTGGAACGTCCAGGTCCAAATGTTGGGTCTGGCCATGGCAAATGGACTCCCGTAGGAGGAGTTTAAATCAATGATGAAGGAGGAATACTGTCCTCGCGATGAAATCCAGAAGTTAGAGGGAGAGTTTTGGAACCTAAAGATGGAAGGTTCTGAAATTGAAATCTACACCAAACGTTCCCATGAACTTGCTACTATGTGCCCGCATATGGTAACTCCTGATTACAAGAGAATTGAGCTTTACATTGGAGGTCTAGTGCCTCAAATACAAAGCAAGGTTACTTCATCCAATCCTACCACTATCCAACAAACTATCCGACTTGCCCATAAGTTAACCGACCAAGCGGTGACACAAGGGACTCTACCTCCGAGAGGTTCGGTTTCTAAACCCACCGACAATCACAAACACAAGTTTGATCACCATTCCAACACACACAACCACTCCAACTCTCACTCCAAAGGACCCTAACCCAACCAACCTCAGTTTAATCAACCACAGCAGCAGCAACAGCGTAGGTTTGAGCCTACTAAGAACTTCAACCAGTCGACCTCTTCAGGTCAAAACCAGGGTGGTTACGCGGGGAAGTCTTTGAAGTGTAACAAGTGCAACTTCCGCCACTTTGGGTTTTGCAACCGTTGCCAGAGGTGCGGAAAATAGGTCATGCTACTAGGGATTGCAGGGGTGAGTTACAAACTAAAAAACCTTTTCAACAACCTGGATCCACAAGGGGTTGCTTTGAGTGCGGAAAGGAAGGACATATTCGAAAGAATTGTCCTCAATTGAAGAAAGGGGTAATGGAAACCACAACCCTACCCAAAATAACAATGACAATGGTGGTAACAATGGCAATGGTGGAGGAAATGGTGCGAAGGGACGATCCTTCGTACTAGGATATAGAGAAGCCCGTTACGACCATAATGTGGTCACCGATAAGTTTCTCTTAAATAATTACTTTGCTTCTTTCCTTTTTGACACTAGTGCTGATAGAAGTTTTATATCTAAGAAACTTAGTGATATGATAAAAGGAACTCAAACTCTGTTAGAAGCTAAGTATATAATAGAGATAGCTGATGGCCAAATAATTGAGGCAACTCACATTCTTAAGGGATGCTTGGTAGTTTTGATGTAATTGTCGGCATGGATTGGTTATCTAAAAACCAAGCCGAAATTATCTGTCATGAGAGATTGTTCGTATTCTTCTCCCGAGTGGAGAAACCCTTTGCATCCAAGGCGAAAGAGTTGGTGCAGTCATGGGCATCATATCTTTTATGAAAGAACAAAAATGCCTTCGAAAGGGGCATACGGCTATTTTGGCTCTCATTGCTGAGCAGCCATCAGAAGAGAAGAAGATTGAAGATATTCCCATCGTACGTGAATTTTTGGAAGTATTTCCCGAGGATCTGCCCGGTCTGCCATCACACCGTCCAGTTGAATTCCAAATTGATCTAGCACCCGGAGCAGCACCGATTGCTGGGATACATTACAGACTGGCACCCAGCGAATTACAAGAATTGTCCACTCAATTGCAAGATTTGTTGGATAAAGGTTTCATCCGACCTAGCTCATCGCCGTGGGGAGCTCCGGTACTATTTGTCAAGAAGAAGGACGGAACCTTTCGTATGTGTATTGACTACTGGGAGCTGAATAAAGTCACAATCAAGAACCTTACCTCGCATAGATGACCTCTTTGATCAACTACAAGGATCGAGTTTCTATTCCAAAATAGATCTTAGGTCCGGCTACCATCAGTTAAGAGTCCGAGAAGAGGATATCTCTAAGACTGCATTCAGAACAAGGTATGGCCATTACGAGTTTATGGTCATGCCTTTCGGGTTAACCAACGCACCCGCGGTATTCATGGATCTCATGAACTGTGTGTGTAAGCCTTACTTTGACCAATTTTTTATTGTTTTCATCGACGACATCCTCATTTATTCCAAGAACAAGGAAGAACATGAGGAACAACTACGACTAATTTTGGATTACTTAAGCGAGAACAACTTTATGCTAAGTTTTCCAAGTGTGAATTCTGGATTTGGGAAGTTCAGTTTCTAGGACATGTGGTTAACGAGAAAGGAATACATGTCGACCCATTTAAGATAGAAGCCATCAAGAATTGGGCAGCACCGACGACTCCGACTGAGGTGCGAAAATTTCTAGGATTGGCTGGACATTACCGTCAATTCATCGAAGGATTTTCAAAAATTGCTCAACCTCTCACTTCTTTAACTCAAAAGGGTAAAGCCTATAATTGGGGCGATAACCAAGAGTCAGCATTCCAACATCTTAAACAGAAACTTTGCAGTGCACCTATTCTAGCTCTTCCGAAAGGAACCGATGATTTTGTAGTGTATTGTGATGCATCTATTCAAGGTCTGGGTTGTGTCTTAATGCAACGCGAAAAGGTGATCGCATACGCTTCACGACAACTAAAGTCCACGAGAGAAACTACACCACTCATGACTTAGAGTTGGGAGCCGTAGTCTTCGCACTTAAGATATGGAGACATTACTTGTACGGTACCAAATGCACCATATATACCGATCACAAGAGTCTTCAGTATATCTTCGAACAGAAAGAGTTGAACATGCGACAACGTCGTTGGGTTGAACTCTTAAGCGATTATGACTGTGCGATCCGATACCACCCGGGCAAAGCTAATGTTGTAGCTGATGCCTTGAGTCGAAAAGAAACAAAACCTAAACGATTTTGAGCATTACAACTTACTATTCACCCCAGATTACCTGACAAAGTCCGTAGTGCTCAACTCATAGCCCTAAAAGAAGAAAATCTATCGCTGGAAAGTGCACGCGGTATGGAAGCACAACTTGAAGTCAAATCTGATGGTATTCGCTACTTCGCCGAGCGAATATGGGCTCCAGTATTCAGAAACCTAAGGGAACTAGTTATGGATGAGTCTCATAAATCCCGTTTCTCGATACATCCAGGTTTCGACAAAATGTACCATGACCTAAAGGTGCTATATTGGTGGCCGAAGATGAAGGCCGATATAGCCACCTATGTTAGTAAGTGTCTGACTTGCGCAAAGGTCAAAGTTGAATATCAAAAACCATTCGGTCTTCTGCAACAACCAGAAATTCCCATGTGGAAATGGGTACAAATATCCATGGACTTCATCACAAAATTACCACGAACTCCTACCGGGTGTGATACCATTTGGGTAATTGTTGATCGATTAACAAAGTCCGCCCACTTCTTAGCAATCAAAGAGACCGATAAAATGGATAAGCTTACTCGTACTTACTTGAAAGAACTAGTCTCTCGACACGGGGTGCCAATCTCTATCATTTCGGATCGTGATGCACGATTCACTTCTCGTTTCTGGCAGTCGTTACATAAAGCCTTGGGCACGCGTCTAGATATGAGCACAACATACCATCCTCAAACTGATGGTCAAACAGAACGTACTATTCAAACGCTGGAGGACATGCTGCGAGCTTGTGTGATTGATTTCGGTAACACTTGGGAGTCTCACCTACCGTTGGTGGAGTTCTCCTATAACAACAGTTATCACACTAGCATCAAGGCAGCTCCATTTGAAGCACTTTATGGACGGAAATGCCGTTCTCCTATTTGTTGGACCAAGGTTGGAGATAGCCAACTCACAGGTCCTGAACTTGTATTTGAAACTTCCCAAAAGATCGTTCAAATTAGAAACCGTATGGCGGCAGCTCGTGATCGTCCAAAGAGCTATGCCGACAAGCGTTGTAAACCTTTAGAGTTTCAAATAGGTGACATGGTCTTACTCAAAGTCTCACCTTGGAAAGGTGTCATTCGTTTCGGGAAACGAGGCAAATTGAATCCTCGTTATGTTGGACCATTCAAGATAATGAAGAGAATCGGACCAGTAGCGTATCAACTGGACCTACCTGAAGGACTTAGTGGTGTACACAACGTCTTTCACGTCTCAAATTTGAAGAAATGCCTAGCAGACGAATCACTCGCAGTTCCTCTTGAGGAACTACACATCGATGAACAGTTACGTTTCATCGAAGAACCTGTGGAAATTATGGATAGGGAAGTTAAAACGTTAAAGCACAGTAAGATTCCTATTGTCAGAGTTCGTTGGAACTCGAAACGCGGACCGGAATTCACGTGTGAGCGCGAGGATCAGATGATGCGCAAATATCCTAATCTGTTCAAGCACTCTGCGTCAAATTCTCAAGGTACTATTTAATTTTCGGGACGAAAATTCTTTCAACTAGGGGATGATGTGATATCCCGGAAATTTTTTTTTATTTTTATTATTTAATTTTCGATACGAAAATTCTTTCAACTAGGGGATGATGTGACAATCCGGACTATTCAGTTAGTTCCGTTAGCAAATCCGGTTAAATATTAACCCAGTTAACTCAATCTAAAACCTCAGGGACAAATTATGTCATTTTCCAAACACAAATTCATGCTAACTACAAGGACTAAGACTGTAATTACCCTAAACCTATTTGGTTGACTTTCTAAGTCAAAATTTAAGAGTTTTGTGTTCAGTTTGAGTTTTAAAAGTCAAACACGTGGGTTCTTGACTCAAAATTGAACTCCACAACGGAAATTCGTGGAGGTTGTAACCGAAATACACGATCCTTGTCATAAACGCACATCATTAGAGCTATTACACTACCATTAACTCGAATTAACACCAATTATGAACAATAATGACATAACCGTCGACTATACCGGCAAGAATGATCAAATTCGATTATGTCATATGATAACATCACAATTGAACCATCTGCATATCATACTTGAACTCCACAGAACCTAATTAACCCTTCAAATCGATCGGAATAACAACAGGAGTCACTATAGAACAAGTCATTCACAGCCGAAACTTATTCTAGTCGATCACCATCAATCCGACAACGTTTCTGGTAATTGTTTGCACTCACACTGTCGTTTTTATCCATAGAGTGAAAGCCCTATCATTACCAGGGCTTACATTATCAATTCGATCGAAATCTGTAACCTAGGGTTCATCTATGACTGATTTAATCGAACCCTAGTCTAGACTCAATCATAATCCAATTAACCTATACAGTTCAATTCGTAATATCATTTTCTTTGAAAGCCCTCTGTCAATTCAATGTTTTATTATACAAATTGTCGTAACTAGTAATCTAGGGTTCTTATGAAACCAGATTGCCGAATTCGACTCTAAACTGTTTATAAATCAAATTAAACCACATCATTAAACACGTAATAGTCTGTAGAGTGAAAGCCCTATGAAATAACGGGCTACCATCATCAAATTGATCCTGATCCCGTAATTAGGGTTCGTTCGGGAAATGTGTTGGGGTTTTCGATCTTAAACATGAATTTGATACAATTAAACCACATCAACAGTTTCGCAAGGTTTTGTTTAATAAAAGCCCCATCATTTCAACAACTTTTAATATCAGAATCGATCAATTGAATCCATGTTTTTAAACTAGGGTTACGATCCCTCTTTTAGTAAATTAGCGATCTTAAAACCGATGGTTTTCAAATTCAATGAGTCCCCAGATTCGCAACACCTCGATTATCAAAACCCCTAGGCTATTGTTTCCAGACATGGTCGAATTCTATGGTAATTGGACTGGTTTCGAACCGGTATGTGTATGGGAGGGAAACCCACTTGACTTGGGTGTTAAAACCAATTGGAACCGCATGATATCGCGATGACCCTAGCGGGCGGATTGGTTAAGGCAGTGTTCGTGTGGGGAGTGACCCGGGTTCGAGGCCGGGCTCCCACATCTTTTTTTTTGAACAGTTTCCTGGTATTATTTTAATTTAAAAATCAAGCCATATATTATTATAATATTATACAAACGTGTTTTAACTCCGGAAACAACCCGTAGACTCGGGTTTGGTTTATAACCTATTTTAATGTTATTACCCACTTTTTAAATAATATATTTATATTATTTTCGAACCACGACCCTGAATAAATAATATGTGTATATTATTTTCACCCCGTAACATCAAATAAAAATAATATATTTTATATTATTTTTTTACCATGTTTGTAAACCCTACGTAACGTTTCAAAAATTTATAAATAATATAAATTCTTATATTATTTACTTAAGTGTAGATACTCGAATTAAAAATAATGTAATTATTATCTTTCCACACAAATGATTATTTGGGAAATTATACAAACTTAAAATAATATATTAAATTATATTATTTCCCCGTGACCATTTTAAATGAACACACGAATAAATAACATTATAAATTATTAGTCGCTCGACACAAAACGTGTTTATCTTAATTATTAAATTAAGAAAACCCTATTCCCATGGACAAATTCGTCTACTCGTTGATCTTTAGAGCGTTCCTTTTAAGACGTTCAGCATTCCGTGTCGTCGTCACTTGACTCAATTAATCCCATATTTTTGTCCCTAATTTATGTGTTTATAATTTTAGGGCATTCGTAAGTCGATTGAGACTTACACACGTGGTTCTAACTTGACCTTTGTGTGATACTACCTACAACGCAACGCAGGTGAGTTTTCACGGCCCCTTTTACTGTTTTAACTTGGGGGAGGAAACATGACTAAACAATTTTGGATTTTGTAATTCGTATGATATCAATGTTAAATGCTAAGCGTAACACGCTATCACAGAAAGTCCTCAACTAATATCGGACCGTTAATATGGATCTTAGCGAGGTAATATTAGTAGTACTACTGGGTTTGAAAAATCTCACCTGCGTTAGTCGCGCTAACTCGATTAGATATCGAACGGGTGAAATGTTAGCCTACTCACACCGCCAGTGTTGATAGACCTGGCAGGAGGCAATAAACAAACAGTCAGCTTCGGTTGCGAGCGCTTGAGCTGAACATGAACATAGGTTAGCTACCTATAGATACGTACTGAATGAACATAAATCTGGTAAACGCTTATTTACATATATTGAAACCTGTGAACTCACCAACCTCGTGTTGACATATTTTCTTACATGTTTTCTCAGGTCGCTAAAATAAGACACAGGTGCACGTTAGGGCATGCATGGGATTCAACTACTTTGATTATGACTTGTTTATGTTTTTTTGAATTATTCAATTGTACTTGTTTTGGTTGGACGTTTTGGACGTTTTGGACTTTTGGACTTTGGTTTTGGGCGCGTGTATTTTGCGCATTTACTTTCTTACGCTTCCGCATTGATACTCTGATTTAAATGATATTTTCATGTTGAGTCCCATGTAGAGTCGTTCAAAGTAACTAATGTCTGAGATCCTGGTTCGTCACTTCCCAAACGGTAAAACTCCGTTAGTTGAAATTGGGGGTGTGAAAGCGTCACTAGTAGACGATGTAGTTTTGAATAGGTGGGGGCATTTACATTTGAATTGATCCTCGCGCTCTCAAGTGAACTCTGGTCCGCGTCTGGAATTCCAACAAACCTTAACTATGGGAATGAGGCTTTGTTTTAGTTATTTGACCTCACGGCCCATGATCTCGACTGGTTCCTCAACGAAGTGAAGTTGGTCGTCTATTTG
The DNA here is from genome assembly GCA_023525975.1 of Smallanthus sonchifolius. Lineage (NCBI taxonomy): Eukaryota > Viridiplantae > Streptophyta > Magnoliopsida > Asterales > Asteraceae > Smallanthus > Smallanthus sonchifolius. Next base: position 64,544,132 of record CM042021.1, on the reverse strand, counting down.
AATCTCCTCCAATGGTATGACCAATGTCTCATCTATATAAGAAACACCGAAACCTAAGCTCAACGAAGGAATGCAGAAACTAGAATTTTGCCTCTTACGTGCCCAACACGCAATGGATTAGGTCAATTATGCACCCGTTTGTCTCCCAGTCAGAGTTAGCACGACTAACCCGGGTGGGGGTTGTTAAACCCAATAGTACTATTCATGAATCACCTCGCTTTGTGAAATAATTAACAATTTTACTATGAGAGGAATTTATGTGCGGGAAATGCACCTAGTTATATATATTAAAGCGAAATCAATGTAACGTAATACGACTAAGAAGGAAAAAGATTTAGCAAGTATCTCCCCCAAACGGAAAAGTAAGTTAAAGGGGGCCGTGAATACTCAACTGGGAATGAGGTGAATGAAGTATGAAAAGCAAATAAAAGAATCCTAGCAAGTCCGTACAACCGACCTATCCGAGCCCTAGAAATATTAAGGTTATAAGGTCTATGAAAGGTAAACACAGTTTATGTAACCACATTCATCCAAATGACTCAATGTTGAAAGGTTACATTGACGTTTTGAAAAGGTTTGACCAAAGTTTGACCAAGGTTTGACCAAGTTTGACTAATTTTGACTAATGTTGACCAAGTTTGACACGAAGACCGGTTTGTGACACATAGTGAAGATGTGTACAAGTAGCATATAAGTGACATATAAGTAACACATAAGTAATACCTATGTAACACATAAGTAATACCTTATAACATAACATACATGCTCCAAATAATTGCATAAGTAACATCTTATAAGTAATATAGTTTGCATAAGTTCATGTCATAAATAGTAACACCTAGCTTCAAGTATTGCATAAGTAACATATGACAAGTAACATGGCATTTGTACATACATGTTAACAAATAATCCAGCTAAATCATGCTATTGTACTAGTCATCTAGTAATACCATTTCAACCCATTTGATTAACCAACATAACATGACATTTTGGTACGATAGTTCTTAATATAACAAAGTTTCCCTATTGCACAATTAGGGTTTTAGTACATTTTAGGTGTCATAGCTCAAACAAACAAACTATACATGAAATTATACTAATAATATGCTATTAACATGGTTCTACACATACACTTTCATTTAAAGCAAAGGTGAAGTTTCCAAACCAATAAAGTTTCCTTTATTAGTAAGGTCTTCCAAAACGGGTCGTAGAAAAACTTTAAATTACATATTCTTTCAATAATCATCTAAACATATTATAACAATGTTATTTAACCAATTTAGGACATCTATAACATACAAATGCAAAATATGTTCCATTAAAGTTTCCTTTTAAGGAAAGTGGTCCAAGCGACTTCCTACAACACATGTGTAACTTCAAATAACTCATTATAATACTTTAATAGATGTTATAGAACCATATTAGCATGCTTTTATCCATTAAATATGACAACTCAAAATATCACAAATTAAAGTTTCCTTTTATAGAAAGATGACCCTAACATAGTGTAAAACAACATTTCAACCAAAAAAAAATCATACTTCCTACACAAGCTATCAACACAAGTAGTATTATTCAAGTTTCTAACATATCATATGCTCATTTCCACAACATTTCAATAAATAAAGTTTCTATAAGTAGCAAAGAGAAATATAAGTCACAAATAAGCATTTCAAACCACAAAAAGTGCCAATATGTGTTAACAACCTTATATTATGAAAACTTTTAGTTAAAAACATGGATTTAAACACTTGTAACCACAAAACTCATTTGGATCAGGGTGGTACCATACCATGGCTGAAAATGACAAAGTGAGTGGATGAACACTTACAAATTTCAAGTATGATGATGAAATTGATGTGAAACTAGCTTGAATCACCTTGGAATGGCCTTAGGAAGCTTGAAATGGATGAAATAAGTTTGAGAGGGTGGTCGGCTGGAGGTGGTAGTGGCGGCCATAAGTTAGAGAGAGGGAAGAGGGTTTTGCAAATTAGGTTTAGGGTAAATGGTGGAGTGTGGGTGGTTTAAAGGAGTTTTATTCAAAATGGGTTTGGGCTTGTGCAATCTTTTACGGCTTTTTGTTAAAGAATGAGCTTCTACTATGGATTAATAATTAAAATACGGAATTATTTAAGCCCAAGGCATAAAACAATCATTTTTATTAAAACCAATTTAAAGTTGTTGACACATATCGCGTATTCGCTTAAAAAGCGTTAAAATAAAAGTTACTCTAAAAAATCCGGAAAAATTAATCTAAGCATGAAATATTAAATCACAATGTTATATTAAATTTATACACACCAATTATATGGCTAAATATTATTTCTAATATTCACCAACGTTCGTGTGACAGGACGCGTGTGTGACCCGATAATCCGCCCGATTAGCGAAGCATGAACTAAAATGAAACGAATGGACTTGCTATATGAAATATGTACGTAATTACTCTATAATTAAGTATGATGCAAGTGTAATCATGTGAATTCATATAATAGTTGGGTATGGATATTAACCTGAATTTGTCGGGTTTCACATACTCCCCTTGTTAAAAGGAATTTCGTCCCGAAAGTCAGTTCGCGTCACTTGTAGATGGTGTAGTTTTGAATAGGTGGGGGTATTTACACTTGAATTGATCCTCGCGCTCTCAAGTGAACTCTGGTCTGCGTCTAGAATTCCAACGAACCTTAACTATGGGAATGCGGCTTTGTTTTAGTAGTTTGACCTCACGGTCCACGATCTCGACTGGTTCCTTGACGAAGTGAAGTTGGTCGTCTATTTGAATCTCCTCCAATGGTATGACCAATGTCTCATCTAATAAGCACTTCTTCAGATTCGACACGTGAAACACGTCATGAACGCCATTAAGGGTTTTGGTAGGTTGAGTTTGTAAGCAACAAGAACAATCCTTTTCAGAATCTAGAAAGGTCCAATGTAACGAGGGTTTAGTTTCCCATGCTTGCCGAAATGTATTACTCCTTTCCCTGGCGAAACTTTTAGTAAAACTCTGCCTCCTACTTGAAATCCCAAGGGTTTGCGTCTCACGTCAGCGTAACTCTTCTGACGATCACGCGCGGCTTCTATACGTTCATGTATCTGTACGATGTTTTTGGTAGTTTCGTGAATGATTTCTGGACCAGTGAGTTGGCTATCTCCCACTTCTGTCCAGAAAATTGGCGATCTACACTTTTTTCCATAAAGTGCTTCGAATGGTGCGACTTTAATGCTAGTGTGGTAACTGTTATTGTATGAAAACTCGACTAACGGTAGATGAGCATCCCAACCGTTCCCAAAGTTTATCACACAAGCTCTAAGCATGTCCTCGAGGGTCTGGATGGTCCTTTCGCTCTGACCATCCATTTAAGGATGATATGCGATACTTATGTCCATACGAGTACTCAAAGCAGTCTGTAGAGATTGCCAGAATCAGGACGTGAATCGACTATCCCTATCTGAAATGATGGAGATTGGCACTCCATGCCTCGAGACTACTTCCTTTAAGTAAATTCGGGTTAGTTTTTCCAACTTGTCAGTTTCTTTTACAGGCAGGAAGTGTGCAGATTTTGTTAATCGGTCGACAATTACCCAGATCATGTCATGACCGCTGGATGTCCTGGGCAATTTCGTGATGAAGTACGTTGAAATATGTTCCCACTTCCACTGTGGGATCTCTGGTTGTTGGAGTAACCCTGACGGTTTCGGATACTCCACCTTGACCTTAGAACAGGTCAAGCATTTACTAACATAGGTAGCAATTTCGGCTTTCATGTTAGGCCACCAGTAGTGCTCCTTGAGGTCATGATACATCTTGTCGGCACTGGTGTGAATCGAGTATTTGGACTTGTGTGCTTTGTCTATCACTAGATCCCTTAGATTCCCAAAGCTCGGTACCAAATCCGATCCATAAAGTAACGAATGTCATCGGATTTGACCTCAAATTGTTTATCCATACCTCATAGGGACTCGTGGCACAGGTTCACCTCTTCGATTGCTTCGAGTTGGGCGTCACGGATTTGAATAGGCAAATTTGTGTGGATAGTCAACTACAACGCTCATACTCATCGCGGTTTGGGTTGTTCGTTCCTGCTCAAGGCATCAGCTACGACGTTTGCCTTTACAAGATGTTATCGGATGGCGCAGTCGTAGTCGTTTAGTAATTCGACTCATCGACGCTGCATCATGTTAAGTTCCTTCTGATCGAAGATATGTTGGAGACTCTTGTGATTCGTAAAAATGGTACACTTCATGCCATACAAGTAGTGTCGCCAGATTTTGAGTGAGAATACTACGACTCCCAACCCTAAATCATGGGTAGTGTAGTTTTTTTTTGTGTACTTTCAGTTGTCGAGAAGCATACGCAATGACTTTCTCCCTTTGCATCAACACACAACCAAGTCTTTGATGGGATGCATCGAAGTACACCACAAAATCATCTGTCCCTTCTGGTAATGATAGGATAGGGGCGCTACAAAGTTTCTATTTGAGAAATTGAAAATCGGTTTCTGCCTTATCGTTCCATTCGTATTTCTTATCTTTGTGTGTCAGAGTAGTGAGGGGTTGGGCTATCTTAGAGAAATTTTTGATAAACCGTCGATAGTAGCCCGCAAGACCTAAGAATTGTCGCACCTCAGTCGGAGTCTTGGGTGCCTCCCAATTCTTAATCGCCTCGATCTTGGATGGGTCAACACGTATGACTTTCTCATTGACCACATGCCCAAGGAATTGCACTTCACGAATCCAGAAGTCGTACTTTGAGAACTTGACATATAGCTTCTCCCCTTTCAGCAATTCCATGATTAACTTCAAATGCTCAGCATGCTCCTCTTTACTCCGTGAATAGATTAGGATATTGTCTATGAACACAATCACGCATTTGTCCAAGTAGGATTTGAACACTCGGTTCATGAGGTCCATTAATACCGCTGGCACATTTGTTAACCCAAACGGCATGACCATGAACTCGTTGTGGCCGTTACGAGTTCGGAAAGCGGTCTTTCGAATGTCATCTTCCTGGATTCTTAGCTGATGGTATCCCAACCGCAGATCGATCTTTGAGTAATAGCTCGACCTTTGTAATTGGTTGAACAATTCATCGATCCTTGTTAGTGGATATCGGTTCTTGATCATCACTTTGTTCAGTTCTGGATAGTCGATGAACATACGGAACGATTCATCCTTTATCTTAACAAATAAGACTGGTGCTCCCCAAGGTGAGAAGCTTGGTCTGATGAAGCCTTTGTCTAACACTTCCTGTAATTGATTAGACATTTCCTGCATTTCCAATGGGTCCAGTCGGTAAGGTGACCTTGCTATCAGAGCAGCTCCTGGTGTGAGATCGATCTGGATTTTTTGACTTGCCGTTGTGGTGGAAGTCCGAGCAGGTCTTTGTGAAATACTTCCAGATAGTCTTGGACGATCGGAATGTCCTCGATCTTTCCCTCTTCTGCTTTCTTTTCCGTTACGTGCGCTAAGATCGCATGGTAACCCTTTCATAAGTACTCCTGGTCTTCATGCAGGTAATGATCCTCACTTTTGTACCGCTCTTATCTCCTTGAATTGCTTGTGTTTCTCCGTTCGGAAGTCGGATGCGAAATGATCTTCTCATGACACACGATCTCGGCTCGGTTCTTGGACAACCAGTCCATTCAGACGACTATATCGAAACTTCCCAGTGTCACCGGCAATAGGTCTATAGTGAATGGGTGGTCAGCTAACGTAAGGACACAATCGGAAATTACTTGTTTCGTCTGAATTAACTTACCATCCGCTAGTTCTACCGTGTAAAGGTAATCTATTGAAATCGGTGTAATACCATGTAATGAACTAAACTTGGTGGAAACAAAGCTTTTATCGGCACCCGTATCAAAAAGGATAGAAGCATAACAGTTGTTTACAAGAAACGTACCATTAACAATGTTGGGGTCTTGTCTAGCGTCGCCTGCTCCAATCACAAATGCCCTACCCCGAGCATTTTCATTTCTAGGCCTCCGGTTCTTTGGGCAGTCCTTGCGAAAATGTCCAGGATCACCGCACACGAAACATCCGCGGTTTCCCCCGCCAGTTGGGCCTTGTTCAACTAGACGACAGTTCTGGGCCGTGCGGCCAAAACGTTTGCATTTTTGACATATGGAATCTTCACAAGTGCCATTAGGATGAAATTGACACTTATTGCATTTTAGTAGGGTTTCAGTGTACCCGCCCCTTGCTTTCTTCTCAGGCTGATTAGCAACAAACACCCTTGTCGGTTCCTATTTCTTCTGAACATTCTGCACGTACAGTTTAGCAGAGGTGTTGTCCCACTTTCGCTTGTTATCAAAGACTTTCACAAAATTTTCTTTCTGGGAAAGCAGTCCCTGACGGAATGCCTCATCAGTGAGATTAGGAGCCAACCTCACAGCATTGTGAAGAGATGCGGGTTCAGTAGAGGTGGCCATACTCTGTATCTGAGGCGCCAAACCCCAAATATATCGCTCAATCCGCTTGAATTCGGGCATAACCATATGCGGTAATAATCGCGCCAGATCATGAAATCTTGCGGTGTAACCCGCAATATCAGCACCCTGCATCTTTAAATTCCAGAACTCCTGTTCCAGCTTCTGTAGTTCATTTTGGGGACAATATTCTTCCTTAAGCATGTCCTTAAATTCTTCCCAGGGAATGGCGTTGGCATTGTCCAACCCCAGAGTTTGGACATAAGAGTTCCACCAAGAGAGGGCCTGGCCCTCAAAAGTTCCAACTCTGTACATGACTCGATTTTCCGGAGTGCAATGACTCATGCTGAAAACTAATTCGAACTTCTCGATCCATCTTAGTAGTCCCACTGCCCCTTTCGCCCTAGTGAAAGTGTGAGACTTGCAATGCATGAAGGATTTGTAAGTACAGACCTTGTGTCCATTCCCAGTCCCTATATTGACAAGGTAGATCGCATTTAAGTTCGGTTATCCGTGATAGGAAATCTTATAGCATGTAAGTATGTGTGCTGCTGCTAGGCACTATTGTATACCTCCGCTCTCTCCATTTCCTACCGATCCTCCACTGGATCGACGGGTTTCTTGGTTGGTGAGCGCTTTCTCCACATGTTGGGCGATGAGGACTTGTATCTGGGTTGCAGTCATGGATGTTCCACTTCCTCCTGAGTTACGTTTAGTTCTCTTGGGCGACATGATTCTTTATAGTCACAATGATAACAAAGGTTATATATTGTGTAATATACAACAACCAACACATGTGCACAAGATAACATACTAAAATCAATCAACCATGCAATATAATCAAAAGAACACTTGATAAATAAGTTGTACGAATTACAAAGTATTTTCAGGAGCAAAAACTCCTCCAAAACAAGTAAAATCACAAAATATTGAGTGAGCACAGCCCGCTCACGATAGGCTAATTAAACTGAAGGTGGAAAAGTACCACTCTTCAAGGCGGCCGAGAGCAATAGGGCACAGAGAATCCTCAGAACCCTAGCGGGTTACAACTCCTCCCTGACCGTATTTGCCCTAAGATCCACTGCTAGGGCTGTCGAGTCCGCAAGTGATGCTCGATGCTCCACAACAGCTGCTCTCTGATATGCCATCCATAGCTGTCTCTCGGTGTCCTCTAAGCGGCTAGATAGGGCAGTGATCCTGGATGTTTCTCTGTACCGGTCCCTTATGAGCCCCGCTACCTGCCCCTGTAGGGTCTGTAGTGCGGTCTCAGTAGCTACGGCCCTCCGGTCTCCTCTCTGGCCCTGTCCTCTGCAGCTTCGACCTAGTCACGCATAGTCATAAGTGCCTGGTCGGTCAAGTCAAGCTCATCCTTAAGGGGCGAAATGTCAACATCATGTAACTTGCTACGTGTCGCAAGTATCGGTAGTAACTCCCTCGTAGGCCGGAGCCACTAGGGTGGTGGGTAGGATGATCCAGATGACCCTCCCGTAGATGAAGTGTCTGATGGTGCAATCCGAGCCCTTTTGGGTGATGGTCTAGCAATGTCAGATGATTGGACTGGTTGCTTTACCCTACGTATGTTCCTCTTCCTAGCGGTAAGCTTACTCTTCGCTCCCCTAGGTGCAATCAACGTTGACAGTGGCGCCGGGTCCGCCTGGCGAGGTGGTGAAGGTAGGATAGAGCCATCATCTGACGACGAGTACCTGTGCAATACTGAGTAGGGCACTGATTCGCCCGAATCGCTCCCCTTGCCGGCATCCCCGTGGCCCCGTGGGCTGGTACATTGTCTGCCTACTCCTTAGGATCCTCCTCAGGGTCTGTCTCCTCGACTTCCTCCACAGAGTCCATCTCGACAAACTCCTCAAGGTCCTTCATCGGCTCCTCGTCACTAGAAGAGTGTGGTGACGACGGTGGAGTCAATGGCTTTGCGGGTGATCGTGGTGTGGCTGGATGGTACTCCTCCTCCGAGTCGGAGATCATGATAGGGTCCGATGATGTAGACATCCTATAACAAGTCAATATCCATTAATCCAATGTATACATGTATGAAATGCATATATGATGTGATGTGAACTATGTGAGCCTATAGTTATAGTCTAAGCATACTAAATGCAACTTAGTTCTCTATTACCAGGGTTCTGATACCAATCTGTCACACCCTGAAATTCAACAGCGGTTTACCCGCGGGTTGTGACTGTCAAGGATCATCGGACCTGGTCATTTCAAACGACCTCTAAATGGTTTTTGAAAATACTTTCCGTTTAAAAATCATAAAAAATAAATAAGTAATACAGAGTTTGAAAATACAAAAAAGTAAAGTGCGGAAGCAACAGTAATAGTATCAAAATACAGGAGCATAAATCTTTAGGTTCCCATAAACCTAAGCTTCTAATGAAAACATGAAATGAGACTCCTGAAGTGCAACCCTAGTCCATGCATGAATGTTTAGCGACCTAAGATAAACATGCTTAAAAGTGTCAACACAGGGTTGGTGAGTTCACAGTAACAGAAAAGAAATGCAAAATAGAGTAACAGTACACATGTATACTAGTGATTCGATTGTTGATCAGATAATAAACATTAATTATATAAGCAACACCGAAACCGAAGCTCAACGAATGAATGCAGAAACTAGCATTTTGCCTTTTACGTGCCCAGCACGCAATGGATTAGGCCAATTATGCACCCGTTTGACTCCCACACAGAGTTAGCGCGACTAACCCTGGTGGGGGGTTTTAAACCCAAAAGTACCATTCATGAATCACCTCGCTTGTGAAATAATTAACGGTTCGACTATGAGAGGACTTTATGTGCGGGAAATGCACCCACTTATATATATTAAAGTGAAATCAAAGTAACGTTATACGACTAAGAGGGAAAAAGATTTAGCATGTATCTCCCCCAAATGGAAAAGTAAGTAAAATGGGGCCGTGAAAACTCACCTAGGAATAAGGTGAATGAAGTATGAAAAGCAAATATATGAATCCTAGCAAGTCCGGACAACCGACCTATCCGAGCCCTAGAAATATTAAAGCTATAAGGTCTATGAAAGGTAAACGCAGTTTATGTAACCACATTCATCCAAACGACTTAATGTTGAAAGGTTACATTGACGTTTTGAAAAGGTTTAAAAAGGTTTGACCAAGTTTAATCAAGGTTTGACCAAGTTTGACGAATATTGACCAATGTTGACCAAGTTTGACACGACGAACCGTTGTTGACACATAGTGAAGACATGTACAAGTAGCGCATAAGTGACATATAAGTAACACATAAGTAATATCTAAGTAACACATAAGTAATACCTAAGTAACACATAAGTAATACCTTATGACATAACATATATGCTCCAAATAATTACATAAGTCAGTAACATCTCATAAGTAATATAGTTTGCATAAGTTCATGTTATAAATAGTAACACCTAGATTCAAGTACTGCATAAGTAACATATGAGAAGTTACATGGCATTTGTACATACATGTTAACAAATAATCCACCTAAATCAAGCTATTGTAGTAGTCATCTAGTAATACCATTTAAACCCATTTGAACAAACAACATAACATGACATTTTGGTACTAAAGTTCTTAACATAACAAAGTTTCCCTTTTTGGAAAACTAGGGTTTTGTTACACTTTAGGTGTCATAGCTTAAGCAAACAAACTATACATGAAATTATACTAATAATATGCTATTAAAATGGTTCTACACATACACTTTCCATTTAAAGCAAAGGTAAAGTTTCCAAACCAATAAAGTTTCCTTTATTAGTAAGGTCTTCCAAAATGGGTCATAGCAACACTTTAAATCACATATTCTTTCAATAATCATCTAAACATATTATAACAATGTTATTTAACCTATTTAGGACATCTATAACATACAAATGCAAAATATGTTTCAATAAACTTTCCTTTTTAGAAAAGTGGTCCAAACGACTTCCTACACATGTGTAACTTCATGTGTAACTTCAAAAAACTCTTTATAATACTTTAATAAATGTTATAGAACCATATTAGCATGCTTTTATCTAGTAAAACACCATAACTCAAAAATTCACAAATTAAAGTTTCCTTTTATAGAAAGACGACCCTAACATAGTGTAAAACAACATTTCAACCAAAAAAATTCATACTTCCTACACAAGCTACCAACACAAGTATTATTCAAGTTTCAAACATATCATATGCTCATTTCTACAACATTTTAATAAATAAAGTTTCTATAAATACCAACGAGCAATATAAGTCACAAATAAGCATTTCAAACCACAAAAAAGTGCCAATATGTGTCAACAACCTTATATTATGAAAATTTTTAGATAAAAACATGGATTTAAACACTTGTAACCATAAAACTCGTTTGGATGAGGGTGGTACCATACCATGGCCGAAAATGAAAAGTGAGTGGATGAACACTTACAAATTTCAAGTATGAGGAGGATGTGAAACTAGCTTCAATCACCTTAGAACACCTTGGAATGGCTTTAGGAAGCTTGAAATTGATGAACAAAGTTTCAAAGGGTGGTGGCTTGGAGGTGGTAGTGGCGGCCATAAGTTAGAGAGGGGAGAGGATTTTGCAAATTAGGTTTAGGGTAAATGGTGGAGTGTGGGAGGTTTAAAGGAGTTCTATTCAAAATGGGTTTGGGCTTGTGCAATATTTTAAGGCTTTTTGTTAAAGAATGGGCTTCTACTATGGATTAATAATTAAAATGATGAATTATTTAAGCCCAAGTCATAAAATAATCATTTTTATTAAAATCCAATTTAAAGTTGTTGGCACATATCGCGTAGTCGCTTAAAATAAAATAAAAGCGTTAAAATAAAAGTTACTCTAATAATTTCAGAAAAATTAATCTAAGCATGAAATATTAAATTACAGTATTACATATAATCTATACACACCAATTATATGTCTAAATATTATTTCTAATATTCACCAACGTTCGTGTGATAGGACGCGTGTGTGACCCGATAATCAGCCCGAGTACCGATGCATGAACCGAAATGAAACGAATGGACTTGCTATATTAAATATGTACTTAATTACTCTATAATCAAGTATGATGCAAGTGTAATCATGTGAATTCAGATAATAGTCGGGTATGGATATTAACCTGAATTTGTCTAGTGTCACATATTGGTTAGATATCAATCGTTCGACTTATGATATTCATTCTCTTGTGTTCAATTAGTTCAATTGATACTTTGTTCATGGTTTTTATTATTGATCTACTATCTTTGAACATGGTTGTTGGCTAAACTTCTAGATACTACCTAGGTTTGAAGAATAATTCATGAAAGTTTGAATTTTTACCGGTTTTTGGTATTGTTTAATGGTTTAATACTATTGTAAAGAATCTTATTGCAGTTGATTTGATGTTTACACATGCTTAGTAATGATTTATCATTGATTTATGTTCCACATGTGTCTTGTTGAATGTCTTTCAGTTATAGATGCATGTTTAGGTCGCTTATTATGTGTTTGTGACTGTTTATGGTGTTGCTAGACGTAGTAATCCATAGGAACGTTAGTTTGTGGTTTGTTAGAGCTGAGTGTTCTTCTAATCTCGATAGCTGAAAGGTGAGAGATAGTCGGTTAGTCTCTGGTGTTAGGTGTCTAGGTGTAAAGACTTTAAAAGGAGGTTTCCCTAGGTTTCTTAGTATCTTTGCTAGTCCGTATCTTATCGATTGTTCTAAGACTACCCCTTGCATTCTTTGAATGTATTGAGATAGTGAGACTGAAAGGTGATCGTCTTTAGGGTACTTTAGTGTCGTTGGAGACTGAAAGGTAACCCAACTAACTGGTGAGCGTTATACATTCCTTAGAGTTTCCTTCTGGTCACACGGGGAGATTGATCAGGGACCCACTAGGTTGTCTAAGGGTGTCATACTTTAGAACCCTAGTTCCATCATAATTTCCATAGCTGAGTGAAATCTGAGTTTCATAAATAGGAGTCTTACCTGAGTAGTGCTTTCTTATTCCTTGAATTTGTTTAATTCTCCTGTGTGATAGTTAGTTGTCATTAGTTCTTAGTTTACATTCGAGTTTATTTAGTTTAGACCTAGTTTGTAGAATCCCCCCAAACCAAATATTTTAGTTACTTGTCGGAGTCTAGTCTTAGTTACTGTAGTGTCTCGTGAGTTCGATATCCAGACTTCCATTAGGTTGTATTACAATTGATAGGTACACTTTCCTGTAATTGTGGTCTAGTTTAAGGGTTTTCTAGAGTTTAACTAGAGTGTCTAGGTTTGTTTTTGTAGACTATACCGACCACATCAAATGTCATAATTGGTTGGGTATTGGTGATCACCGAATATGTATTGATCTCTCCATGCTGTTGAGCAATTCCTCCAAGCCTAATGTGTGCAAGCAACACTACCTAGCATTCAAGAAAATCTGTGCTTGGTTTCATGTTCATCGTACAAAAGTTCTATGCCATTGGTAGTCGGTCTATGCAAATATCGTGTTCCATACAATTAAATAACACATTCACAAAAAGTATCGTAGACTTTCATAGGAAATTCCTTCGGACATATTCAAGTACTCATCTAACATCTTAGGAACATTCCCGTATGGTAGTTAACGTATCATCGAAGTGCACTTCTATAATGACGTAAAACACCCTTTTCATATAGCATCGCAGGTTGTTTGAAAAACATTAAAAGTGTCTATCCATATCACCAACTATTTGTAGGAATAACTGTATTTACATCCGAAACCTTGTTATGAATATTTTATCCTCATGTATTGGATTCTCATAGAAGTAATCTTACACTATACGATCATGTGCAACTTTATGATTTCTATTTACATAATTTTTTGAACTTGATTATTTAACGTTGCTTGAACAATTGTGGAGAGAAAATAAAAATTATCCACATTTGCATCACTAGATAAATCGTCGGAACTTGATGACGATGAAATAGATAATATTATTCGAGGGAGAGACATGATCTAAAATAAGGGTTGGAATTTGAGATAGTGTAATTAAAAATGGTGTAGAAAATATGAGGATTTGAGTTGGTGTTTACAAGGTTTGATTTCTTAAAAAAATAAAATTTTAAATTAATATAGCCGTTGAACGACTAGTTTAACAACCTTGTGACCATTGGCATGCGGTATGCAACCAGTGTTGTGAGCCCGGATGGGGTCAAAACTCACGATACCGAAGAGGGCGGCCGGTGTTCTCACATATCCCGCGACTCCATGAAACCCATCTCACATTGATACTGCTTGTACTAATGTGCTTCAAATATAACTTTATATACTTTCATGTAAGTATAATTTTATATAGTTTTTATATATAAAATAACATCATCCTTTTCGTTTCTTTTATTTTGATATTATGAAACTAACTTGTTTTTGTTTTATTTTCTATTTTTCCCTATGAAAAAATAGAAATGTTATAAACAACTCCTTTTCTTACCAAAGAAATTTAATTGATTAGTTGTTTGATAAATGTTTTACTTATTAAGGACATTATACATTTTAGTGAAATTGTAAAAAGAAAAAATTTAGAAAAAAATCAATGTAAAAAAACATTTTATAATAATTTCTAACTGATAAGAAAATCCAAAAAAGGAAATAACAAGTTTAAATTGTAAGTTTAGCCATACAAGTCGATTGGACGAATATTTTTAGAGAATCCAAGAAATGAATAATTGATATTTTTTTTGGAAGCTATCTACTGCATTCCTCAACGTCTTTCTACTTTTTATTAAAGATTTCGATGCCAAATCATTATCATGTTCCTTATCCGATCATCATAAATTATTGGGGAAATTGGTTTCACTAATTAAGTAAATTTTTAATAGGTTCTTGGGTTTTTTTTATTAAGATGTTATTTCTGTAACATAAATTCTTTTATTAAATAACTCAGTTCGTTAGACTACCAGTTAATAATTAACGAGCCTATATTTCATTCAATCACGTTATATCCTTCCTCTTCTCGACTATCCTCCCTCATTAATCTTCAGGCAAGCTCGTTAGCGTCATATAAGCTACCCGTTATCGTAGTGTTGAATTACCTCTCGGGCAATATTTTGGTTAATAATTCTGTAAGCACAATATTCTTTTCTCGCTTATTTTTTATTAATTACTAACTATTTAATACTTATTTTATTAATTCATAAATCTTCACTATCATTAATATTTACTTTACAATTCTTAAATATCCATTACTAACTATTTAATATTTTTCTTTATTAAACCCGTATAAAACACGAGTTTCTAACATAGTTTAAATAAACTAAAACTAACCATATGTTAAAAATTAATTTTGTTCAGATGATTAGTAATACGCTCCTTTCATCTTGTTATTCACTAATTAACGAAATATTTACTTCTATATATGTTTGTTTTTAACCTTCTCACAATGCATGGCACAACCACCTCGTATAAGAACATTTCTTGTGTTTCTTGGTAGTAATAAAGCTATGGCCACTCTTATATTTACATTTATACAGATACATATATATAAATGCAGAAGTGGTTTGTTTAAATTTGAGGTAATAACTAAAATGGAATTTAATTATTATTTTAAAATAAGAAAAGTAAAGGAGAGAGGGAGTCAGGGAGAGGATGATCACCTTGTTTTCTAAGATTAAACTATATATTGTTAACTCAAACCAAATTAATAGCATTTATAACTAACTCCTAAAACTCAAATTTTAAGTCGCTCCACTGTGTTATATGAGTCGAGCTATTTAAAAACCAAGTTAGAGTAAATTCTGATATTTTTGTACTATCATTATAGAATAAACGTAATAGTTACTTTCATTTTTTCTCCATGAGGTTTACTAATGTGGGTTCACCTGACCGAAGGCCAAAGAAAATGGGAAAGAGTCTAGATAGAACTTACGAGTGAGTATATAGGACACATTTCTTCTGCATATCTTTTTTCCAAGCATAGACATCCTTAAATAAGGATTACAAATAACAAACAAGTACATGGGATCATGGGTACTGATATGCCCTAAATTATACATGTTTTACATTCATAAAAATCCTCATATTATGGTACTAATTGATTAATAACCTTGCAATTGATACTTAAAGCGTTAATATTTCATAATTGCAAATTATTCGGCGTCCCCAAGTCAACAAAGCGAAAGCCACTCAAAAACATCAAGAAATCAAGCTTTTGAAGTACCAAACCCGAGCTTTGACCCCAAGAAGTCAAACCACGTCAACAACAAGTCAAACAGCAGCTAAAAGACAAAACAGGGAAGAGGGAAGGGGATGCACGGTCATGCATCCCATTGCACGGTCGTGAATCCCAATGCACGGCCGTGAAATCCCATTCTTGCTCCCCAAGGCTCTGTTACACCATCTTGTGTACCTTGTTTGATTCCCGATGTGTTTGCATGCCCGTGCAATCCAATGCACGGTCGTGCATTACTCATTTTGAGGCATGTAAATAGATGGCTTGAGTTCTTCATTCAACGCACCTTTCCATACCCCAACACACTATACCAGAGAGAGTATTTCATAGTTAGAGTAGAGAGTAGAGAGGCTCCTCCTCTTCGTTCCGCAATAGGAGAGCCTACGAAACTCAGCGTTACGCTAGTTAGTATGGCCATTCGTGGCGAAATTCTTTGTATTTGTTGAAGCACTTTTGTGTGACAAACACTATGGATATTGTCTTAGCTTTTGTACTTGTCTTGTTTGTATTAGTCTTTTTATGTTAGTGTCTGTATGTATTAGTTATTGAGTTGTAATTACTAATGTTTGTACTAGTCGTCTGTTTTCTCTAAGTGTTTTGCGCACTTAGCATGTGCACAGGAATTACTTCCTACGTACTTAGCAAGTACGCAAGAATATAAGTACGCAGGAACAATTTGCCCTGCGCACTTGTTAAGTGCGCAGAGATCAGGTCTAGAATAAATAGGTTGTGGTGACAGAAGTTATCTACGCGCTCATTTGTAACATCTCTGTAACCTACAAGTTTTATAATAGATGAAGTTTGAAAGTGTTTTCGCTGTCGGTTTACTTTGTGTTACTTGATTCTCCACCTAGTCACGGGTATTCCGCACCCGGTCAGACTAGTCACACACCCACACGTAACGATCCGAGACACCCAGGGACCTACAAGTGGTATCAGAGCTTAGCTCTTAATTTCGAGTGTTGTGAGTGTGTTAGGAGCATCTTCTACACATCCTATACAGTTTTTGCAAGCAAAAAGTGTGTGTTTTTATTGATATTTGTGATAAAATAGGGGTAGCTCTTGAGCAATATTTTAGAAGCAAAAATCACTCAAAAACCGACCTTTTGTTGTGTATTTGAGTGTTTTGAGCATCAGAGGTTGGTTAGAAACGAGTTTCTGACCCTTTGGCTCATTTTGTTTTGTCATATCTTCAACTTTTTCTGTCTCCGGTGAGATTCCAATGACCAGAAAAAGTTGGTGAGGGTTGGTGAAAAAGTGACCTGCGTACTTACCCTTTCTGTCTAAAAGGACAGTCTTCCTGCGTTCTTACCAAGTACGCAAGACCATTTCTTTTTGCGTACTTAACTCCTTCCTGCGTACTTGTCATTTACTCCTACGTACTTGTTAAGTACGCAAGAGCAAATCTTAATTGTGCAAGACCAAGTTCTTAAGTGCGCAAGGTCAGAACCTAAGTACGCACATTACTTTGACTTTTCTGAAATTTGACTAAGTGTTTCACCATGGCAAATCTTCAGAATCTCGGTAACCTGTTAAATTATGACAATGAGATTGGAACCCTATAGAAACCACCAAAGCTGCTTAACGTAAATGATTACTCAAACTGGAAAGCACGCTTTGAGCATTATATCTCATACACCGATTCCCTTCTTTGGATACCCATTCTAGAGGGTTATAAGCATCCCACATATACATATCTTGATGAGAAAGTTCCCAAGCCTATCACCAAATTTGATGAAGAAGAAAAGAAAGTTTATGAATGAGAGAAGAAAGCACACGGATCTATTACTATGGCCTTGACCAGGGAGTTATTTCACAGCTTTAGAGGATACGATAACTCCAAGGATCTCTGGAAGGCTTTGCAGAAGAGATTCGAGGGAAACAACGACATTGTTGAAGCACTTTCCTGTGACAAACACTCTAGATAGATAGAGTCTTAGTCTTAGGTTGTTTTGTCTTGTTTGTAATTGTCTTTGTATGTAAGAGTCTTTATGTATTAGTTTATCGAGTTGTATTTACTTTTACATATTGAATGTTGCTAAATTCTCTAAGTGTTTTGCGCACTTGTAAGTGCGCAGGAAAAAGCTCCTGCGTACTTAGCAAGTATGCAAGAATAACTTTGCGTACTTGCTAAGTACGCAAGAGCATTTTGTCCTGCGCACTTGCTAAGTGCACAGGCATCAGATCTTGTATAAATAGGATAGGTTGACAGAAGTTAAGTACGTAGGCATTATAGCAAATACGCAGATTGTAATCTCAGTGCTTTTCTCTGTAACCTTCAAGTGTTTATAATACAAAGAACGTTTAAAGTGTTTTCTCTTGTCGGTTTACTTTGTTTAGTTTGACTCTCCACCTAGTCACGGGTATTCCGCACCCGGTCCGACTAGTAGACACACTTGCATGTGACGATCCGCCACACCCGAGGGACCTACAAGTGGTATCAGAGCATTGCTCCTGATTTCGAGTGTTGTGAGTGAGTTTGGTGAGTTTCTACTGAGTTTTTACAAGCAAAAAGAGGTATTTTTGTTGATTTTTGTGATAAAATAGGGGTAGCTCTTGAGCACTAATTTAGAAGCAAAAATCACTCAAAAACTGATTTTTGTTGTGTATTTGAGTGTTTTGAGCATCAAAGGTTGGTTAGAAACTAGTTTCTGACCCTTTGGCTCATTTGCATTGATCATCAGACCAATTTTTACCATCTCCGGCGAGTTTCAGGTGACCAGAATAGTTAGGTGAAAGTTACTGAAAAGGTATCCTGCGTACTTACCATTTCTGGCAAAAATTACAGTTTTGTGCGTACTTACTAAATACGCAAGACTTATCTCCTGCGTACTTACAAGTACGCAAGACTGATCTTCTGCGAACTTAAGTTATATCTTGCGTACTTATTATTTACTCCTGCGTACTTACAAGTACGCAAGAGAAAATATAAATACGCAAGACCATTTCTCAAGTGCGCAAGGGCAAAAATTAAGTGCGAAACTATGTCTGATTTTTCTGAAATTTGACTAAGTGTTCACTATGTCGAATCTTCAGAATTTGGGAAAGTTGTTAAATTATGATAATGAGATCGGTACACCATAGAAACCACCAAAGTTGCTGAACGTGAACGATTATTCTAATTGGAAAGCACGTTTCGAGCACTACATTTCTTATACCGACTCATCACTATGGATACCAATCCTTGAGGGATATAAGCATCCCACATACATCTATCTTGATGAAACCATGCCCAAACCTATCTCTAAGCTTTCTGACGAAGAAAAGAAAGCTTATGACCAAGAAAAGAAGGCACTTGGTTTGATCACTATGGCATTAACTCGGGAATTGTTCCACAGTTTCCGAGGGTATGACAATTCTAAGGATCTCTGGAAAGCTTTACAGAAGAGATTCGAAGGAAATAGTGACATCAAGAAAAGTAAGCGGGATCTTCTCAGGAAGCAATATGAGTGCTTCAGATTTTTTGAGAACGAATCTTTAGATGATCTCATCTCTAGATTCTATCATTTACAGACTGAGTTGAAGGCTTTTGAACTCAGGTATTCAGATGAAGAGATGGTGGAAAAGTTTTTGGATGCTCTACCACCCAAATTTCAGATGTATACGGAAAATCCTAAATTCTATGAGTTGACAGTAGAGGAGGCAATAGGAAAGGGTCAAGCTCATGACATGAACCTAAGAAGAAAGGAGAGCTCAGGAAGACCCCAGATACTAGACCCTTCTATGTATCATGGGACCACTTCTACATCCAAGTCATCGGGCTCTGGAATTGCCCTCTTCATTGGAAATCCTACTGAAGAAGACCACTCAACTGGGTATGGTGGTCATGCATGCTATGCTTCAGGATCAGGGTTGGGGTCTCATCATCAAAATACCTCAAGAAATCCTCCTGCTACGTCTTTAACTAACCAATCAGCTATAGCCAGAATAGCTGAAGATCATGTAGCACTATTCTCATCTTGTATTCTTGCGTATGAGAATTTCATAGGTGGCAAGCTTACTGATCCAGAGACGATTGAAGAAGATTTTAATCAAGTGGATCATGTTTCTTGAACAAAATAGGAAGAAAGTTTATTGGTGGGCATCCTAATGCAAAGGTCGGGTTTGACAAACCTAAGGCCAAATGCTACAAGTGTCTGAACTATGGACACTTTGCTCGTGACTGTCAGAAAGACAGAGCACCTGCCTCTGGTTTTACCCGACCCAGCCAAGGAAACAACCATGGCCACAACAACTCAAACCACCACAATCAAACTGGAACGTCCAATGCACTGGTAGCCCAACAAGACGAAAGCTTTGATTGGGGTATTCATCTTGAGGATGCCATCCTCGCACAAACCCAGGTTGGTCTCATGGCTGAGATCATGGAGATGATGGAAACAGAGAAAAGGGAAGCTTCTACGGCTGACCTAGAAGAATCTACAACTGCTGCTATAGAGGAGGTGAAGGAAACTGAAGATATGGAAGCTCCTGTAGCTGATGAAGAGGAATCGACTACTGCTGTTGCTCTCATGGCCATTGGAGAAGCAACAAGTTCATCTTCTGAGGTAGATTCTAACCCTTTTTCTGTTATTTCATGTTCTAAATGTCTAGGGCTAAAACTTGAAAATTCTAGGCTGTAAGACAAAATCGAACCCCTAAGTATGGCAGCTCTAAACTATAAAGAAAATGAAAAACATTTTAAAGATTCTATTGAAACGTTGAAAAAAGAAAAATATGAATATTCTTTAAAAATAAGTGATCAACAACTTCACTTAGATGTTGCATACAGGGGGTTGGAAAAACGAAACAATGAAATCAACAAACTGCAACATGAGATCTTGCAGTTAAAATGTGCTAATGAGAAGTTGAAAAACTCTCGCTTTGTGGTGGAACATTTCGAATCTGTAGTGAGACAACTGAATGGGTTAGGTTTGGGTACTAATGTCATTCCTCCACCAGTGAGCAGGAAGTTTGTGAACAACTTAATAAGCATTGATCTCACTTGTCTAGATGAGTCCTCTGATAAGGATGATTCCCCTAAAAAGGATGAATCCTCAAGTAAGGCTAACTCCACATCTAGTGAGGAGTTCGTTACTGCTTCTGAAGACGGGTCGGTTAACTCTTGCCCTGAAGAAGTAGTATATGAGGAGTTGTTGACTTAACAGAAAGTAAAGAAAAATGTTACCACTAATAGTGATAATTGCATTTTAACTGAACCCGATATCATTGAAACAAATGATAAACTAAAGGTAATGCTTTATGGGGGTTACAAAAGTCTCAACCAAGTAAAGAAAGAGGCTTTTTCAGCTCACTATGGGCTTGGGTATAAAGAAAATTTGGAAAAATACTATACCCCCAAAAACCAAACTGTAAAGGTTCAGACTAATGTTCATAAACCAACTCCTCCTTCTCATAATGCTGAATTATCTAAGGCCAGATCTAATGAGCCTTACAAGAGAACTTATGTAGACAATATGAATTGTTTTCACTGTGGCTTGGTTGGTCACATTATTGTGAACTGTCCTTCTAAGAACCAGGGAAACACCATGTTGTTTCACAACCAGTGTTATCCCCAGGTCGCCATCAGTGAAAACTCCCAAACATCCAAAGCAAAATGTGGTGAAACCACCAGTCAAATCGATGGTAAAGCCTAAGATCAAATATGAAGCTAAACCATCTGTTTCAAGAAAGGTAACTCAACCTACTGTACCTTGTGTACCTACCTCCGGTAGTACACGTACTGGTGAGAAACCTGTAGTGAGACTTTCTAAGCCACAGAGAAGAAGAAGAAACAAGAGGTTGAGAAAGCTGGAACAGCTGACTTCAGTTCAATCAGGTGAAGCTTCCACAAGTTCACCTGCTGTTGTTGAATCAAAGTCTCCTATTTCGGTTAAGAAACAGAAGAGATCCTGGACTGCCAAATCCAAAAATTCTCAATCTCCCAATTCGAATTATTTTAAAGATTCATCAATTTTGAACAGTCATCATGACTGTGAGTTAAAGGAAGTAGTTTATTTCAAAAAGGATGGACGTCCCAAGACCACAATGGCTTGGGTTTCCAAATCTGTGACTCGTGCATGGCCTTGCTTCAAGATGTTAAACCATTCAGAGGCAGCTATGTGGCCTTTTCCGGAGAAAAAGGCGACAGCATCACGTGTCAAGGTGTGGTTTCGAACGGTTGTGTCATCTTTGACAATGTCAACTTCTGCGATTAGCTGAAGCATAACCTGTTGAGTGTCTCCTAAATGTGTGATAAGGAGTACTCGGTGATGTTTGACAAGTCAGAATGCCTGATTCTCAAACCTGGTTTTGAAGTTTCGGAAGACTGGATCCTGATGAGAGCGCCAAGAACAAACGACACCTATCAGATCGATATGAGCGTGGCAACAACCACCTCATCAGTTGCTACCTGTTTGCTTACAAAAGCGACAGAGCTTGACTCCATCTTGTGGCATAGGAAACTCGGACATATTTCGTATCGTAAAATGAATCATCTTGTCCGAAACGGTTTGGTAACAGTTGCAGATGACTGTATGCCTTGTAAAAAGGGAAAACAGCAACGGAAGTCTCACAAGCCCAAGCTTCAAAACTCTATTGATACCCCTTTGGAGCTATTACACATGGATTTGTTTGGCCCCAGAAGTATCAGGAGTATTGGAGGTAAGTCGTTCTGTCTAGTAGTAACTAATGATTTCTCACGTTTTTCTTGGGTGCACTTTTTAGGTACTAAAGACGAGACTGCTGATATTCTTCAATACTTGATCCTGAGCTTGGAATCTCTTTGCAAGCTGAAATTTAGAAGGATAAGAAGCGACAACGGAACTGAGTTCAAGAATAATTTGATGGAGCTTTTCTGTCTCAAGAAAGGGATCCGTCACGAATTCAGTGCGCCGTACACGCCTCAGCAGAATGGAGTTGCTTAACGGAAGAACAGAACACTGATTGAGACTGCAAGGATTATGCTGTCAGATGCAAAGCTTCCTGTCACTTTCTAGGCAGAAGTTAAACAGAGTTCTGGTTGTGAAGAGTCACAACAAGACTTGTTACGAGTTGATCAACAATCGACTTCCCAATCTTGATTACCTAGTTCCTTTTGGTAGTCCCTGTTCCTTGTTGCTACAGTACAAATACCGCCAGTCTATGTTTCATGCAAAAGCGGTGGAAGGCATCTTCTTAGGATACGTTGCCAACTCGCCTTGTAAGAGAGTGTACAACATCGGAACTCGTACCGTCGAGGAATGGTTTGAAGTGGATTGCAGTAAACACAACATTCCACCCGAACCAACAGGTCCAGCTTGGGGTTTTGATTATGATGCGCTATTCAAGTCATTCAATATTCCTGATCTATCTGTAGTTGACGCCGCAAATGTTTATGAATTATTGGGTGGCGACAATGACTCCAGCTTCTCTACTCGTGCTACTGTACCGATTGTAACTCCTGATTCCAATGCTGCATATGCATCTGGAACTCATGACAGTGATAACAGTGAAGATGTTCTTGTTGTTGGAGATGACGCTCAAGCTAATCCTAACACAACTGTAGGAAATGAAGCTCCAACTGATCCAATTAACATTGAATCTTCTTCCTCTGGAACACAGGAAATGGGGGAGTTAAGCACGAATCTTGATCCAGAAATTCAGGAACCGATTGTACCGGAGACGAGAGTTCATAGGAATCATCCAAACCACAACATTATTGGAGATCCTTATGCCGGTATTCAGACTCGTGATCGAACCATCACTGAGAACACCAGTCTTTACACAGAGATACTTGACACTGGTGTCATGAAAACATGTCTGCATGCTGCATTCGTGTCCCAGTTAGAGCAGAAGAATGTGAAGGAGGCTCTCACTGACAACTGCTGGATTGAGGCGATGCAAGATGAATTGTCTCAATTCCAAAAGTAGCACGTGTGGGATTTGGTTGACCTGCCAAAGGGCTTTCAGCCAATTGGAACCAGATGGGTGTTCAAATGCAAGACGGATGATCGTCCATGTTTTTGTGAAGAACGAAGCAAGATTGGTTGTTCAGGGTTTTTATCAGCAAGAGGGCTTGGATTACACGGAAGTATATGCCCCTGTTCTAGAATTTAGGCCATTCGACTGTTCTTGGCTTATGCCACATTTGTCGGCTTCAAGGTCTATCAACTTGATGTGAAGAGTGCTTTCCATTATGGTAAAGTTCATGAAGAGGTCTATGTCACTCAACCTCCCGGTTTTGAAGATCCGCATAATATCAATAAAGTGTATAAGCTCGACAAAGCATGTTATGGTCTTCATCAAGCACCGCGGGCATGGTATGAGACATTATCTAAGCATTTACTGTCTAATGGTTTCGACCGTGGACAAATTGACTCGACTCTCTTCATTAGGAAAGCAGGAGGTGACATTCTTCTTGTACAAGTATACGTCGAAGACATTATCTTTGGATCTACCAATGAAGGGATGTGTAGGGAATTCGAGCAGGTGATGAAGTCCAAGTTTGAAATGATTAATATGGGTGAACTGTCGTTCTTCTTGGGTCTGCAAGTCAGTCAAAGAGAGGATGGCATTTACCTCCATCAAACCAAGTATGTGCAGGACATCTTGTCAAAATACAAGATGAATGATAGTAGTACTTATGGCACACCTATCCAAGTCAATCATGGTCTGCATCCTGACAAAGATGGAAAGGATGTTGATAGCAGATTGTACCGTGGGATGATCAGATCACTTATGTATCTCACAGCCTCAAGACCCGATATAATATTTGATGTGTGCTTGTGCTCAAGGTTTCAGTCTCAACCGAAGGAGTCACATATGATAGCCGTGAAGAGAATTTTCAGATACCTGAAAGGGAAACCCCGATTAGGTCGTTGGTACTCTAAGCACCAGTCATTCGACTTCAAAGCCTACACTGATTCAGATTATGGCGGTTGTAACCTTGACAGAAAGTCTACTTCTGGTGGATGTCAATTCTTAGGAGACAGACTGGTCTCCTGGCAGTGCAAGAAGCAGTCAACGGTTTCTGTTGAAGCATAATACATTGCTGTAGCGAGCGGTTGTTCTCAGATATTGTCGATTCAGTAGCAATTGAGAGACTACGGCTTGAACTTCACTGGAACTCCTCTATTCATTGACAACAATGCCACCATGTCCTTCACAAATAACCCGGTGAAACATTCCAAAGCTAAACATATAGAGATTCGCCATCATTTTATCCGTGACTGTGCTGAAAAGCATTTAATTGAACTTATAAAAGTTCACACGGATGATAATCTTGCTGACCTTTTCACAAAGGCATTTGATCGATCCCGTTTTGAGCATCTTGTCAACTTGATAGGAATGTTCAATCCTGAGTGAAAATTAATTTTTCTTAAATCAATTCAATTCATGGAAGTTAAACTTTATTTCTTTTAAATTTTGTATATAGTTCTTTTAAGTTTCAAAATATTTTACAAAAACAAAAACAAAACAGAAAATGGAGAAAATTTCAAAGTTTACTTGAGAAAAGAGGAAATAATAGTACATCAGAAATGATCTAAATGTCACAGACTGCTCATATGGGAAATGATTGCGTCATGCTTACTTAATTGTTTAAATCATTATGTTTTTAATCTGCTTATTTACAAGTAATTTGAATTGTCAGTAGGCTGTATGCGTCTTTGAATCACTAGTAGTGAGGTAACTAAATCTAAATTACAACCGTGATTTGAACCCATGTTTGCAAGTGTGTGTGCGTAAAAGAATAGAAAAGATCATTATCAGATAAAGGATGTTAGATTTTGGCAATAATTTTCTTTTGAGGCCAGTTTCGGGTTTTGTCGTTAGCACAATTAATGCGGTTCATCTCACTGCCCATACTCACAAGTATGGAAGGAGAGATTGAATCAAGACATGTCTCTACATTAATCGTTAAGCATGTATTCACCCTTGAATCACTCCTGATTCATTGAAATCAAATCCAGATAAAAGTTGGATCCCCTTACCTTAAAACTCAAACACCATATATATTATCCTGAATCATCATACCGATATTCAATGAAGAAAATCAAATGAAACCAAGACAAATGAATCACTCGATTCTGAATCTTATGATTCCTGATAATCCTTATGGATTGTGCTTGATGTTTCCTGTGCTAATAGATGTAACTTCATTCTGAAAATTTAGAAAATCCTTGGGAAAATATTAGATGCCTTTAGATAATGCAATTTACATTATTGTAGCATATCAGTGGGGTACACGTTGTACATCTTATAATTAATACCTTAATACACAAGAACGTGATACAAAGATGCTTATAGTTTCAACTCTTATAATATTGTCAACTTGAATTACTTGTTTATGTGCTTATTGCGTATGAATAAATAGTAATTCATGACATGATCCCATATTCTTTGATGTTTATATTGTATCGTTTTTGCTAAAAGATAGCCTGATATGATCCTCTGCTCGTGTCTTTGATCAAAAATAGTTTGTGTGAATACTTGTATATTGTTATTAGAAAAGATCAAAAAGATTTTAAGTTTATGCATAGTTCAATTTTATTCAGAAAAGCCAAAAATATTTGTGTTTAACCTTCCTGAATTGTATTTGAATCCTCTTGATTGAATATTTTTAACTTATTCGTTATTTGACTTGATAAACTTCATAAATTTGAGTTGAAAGTTTGCGCACTTAAGGGTTTGTGCGTACTTGTAAGTGCGCATGAAGTAAGCCATGCGTACTTAATAAGTACGCAAGAGTTAAGTCTTGCGCACTTGTATGTACGCAAGAGTTAATTCTTGCGCACTTGTAAGTACGCATGAGTTAAAAAGTGCACACTTGTTAAGTACGCACGACCTTTTAGTGTTGAGTATAAAAGGGGGAGTTAGAAAATTTCAGAATTCTTCATCACATTCAAACAGATTTTTTTTTCCCTCTGCAACTTTCTCAAAAATTCAATTGTTCCAATCCGATTTTTCGTCCCACTACAAGTTTCATCATCTCATAACATTGATTTGGTGAGATTTTAGGCTTAATCCATCCATGATTAGATAACTTAATCTACCCTTAATCGACCTGTTTAGTCTTTGATTTTGAATTTGGGCTTGAATTCGAACCGTCAGTGGTGATGTTCGCCGGCTAGGTTAAAATCGGTCAAGGTTAGCAGTGTCTTGGTGTAAGTATTGGTCCCATAGGCTCGAATCATTGATTCCGACCTAGTGGTGACCCAATACACACCAATTTTTGATCAAGTTGAATTTCAAACTTCTGAATTTTTCACCAGGTGCGTTTCATGCGCACTTAACAAGTACGCAAGAAGCACTTCATGCGTACTTGTTAAGTACGCAAGAGGAAACTCTTGCGTACTTGCTAAGTACGTAGGACCAACACTTGGCAAAAATTCCTAAGTCTGAAATTCAGTTCAAAGAGTAACTGCTATACTGAGTCATGTTTATTCATTTCCAATGATACATGTTGTTCTGATTCTGTTTTCTGTGTGTGTTTGCAGATCATGGCTCGGGCGTTTACTAACAAAATC
Source organism: Smallanthus sonchifolius (assembly GCA_023525975.1). NCBI lineage: Eukaryota > Viridiplantae > Streptophyta > Magnoliopsida > Asterales > Asteraceae > Smallanthus > Smallanthus sonchifolius. The sequence goes on along the minus strand of CM042021.1, from coordinate 64,517,049 downwards.
AACTTGTTAGCTAACACTGAACCAGAGTGGAAGGGTGCAGCATTACAGTACAGAGACATAGTTGATTTCTTGAGCCGTTCAAGAATCAGCTACGCCATTTCTGCTGACCCGATCGTGTCAAGACCCTACCTCGAGCAGTTTTGGGAGACTACGGAGCACGACTGCACGGTAACCCCCAACGTTATAAGGGCTACCATTGCTGGTCATGCTATTGCTTTCTCTGAAGATACTATACGAAGGGTCCTTCAATTCAGAGATCTCGCAACCGACCCGACAGCCTATCTGGACTACTTTGTGGACGGCTGTTGGAGACAGAATGGGTTATGTCGGTGTGAGGGACTATGCTTCATACAAAAAGATGTGGGTGTTAGACCAATGGAGATATTTCTCCCACGTCATGATCATGTGCATCTCATCAAGGAAAGCTGGGAAAGATGCCATGGGTCATGACCTTGCAGCAGCCATGGTCGGCCTTTCTCTCAACAAGGGCTACAACTTCTCCCGCTACATCTTTAAGGCCATCAATGACCAGATCAACACAGCGGAGATATTTTGGTTCTTGTTATACCCTCAGATTGTGCAACTTCTGATTAATGACGCGTTTCAAAACCTTCCTGCTATAGGGGAGAGACTACAAGTAAAGAGGGTGGACAAAAGAGTATTCACCCAATTCTTAAAGCCAGGCAGTGTAGATCCTACCCCTGTGCATACAGAACTCTTTGGCCACCTCATCAATGAAGCATATGTGGCCCCAGGTGACTGGAGATGGTACAGTCACGACTCGGAGCCAGAATTGAGTGAACACTACGACGAACAACAGGAACAACAAGGGGAGGAAATGGAGAGTGATGATGGATCGTCTGATAATGGAGATGACGAAGGAGGAAATGATGGTGCTGAGGGATCCGACTCGGAAGCGACTGAGTCAGATTCTTCCGATTCCGATGATGCACCGTCGCAGGTACACCCGAGGAGAATGGCTAAGGTAACCCTACCTGAGTCGTCCTCCAAGAGAAAGCGACAGTCCTCTAGCAGTAAATACGAGCCAGACTCTGACTCTGACGTTGCTATACAAAGACAAAGAAGAGAAAGCATTCACAAGAATAGGGGCGATAGGCAACAACCTTCTATCCCCGGCGTGGTGGAGGCTCAGCAGCAAGTACAAGTGTAAGCTGCTAGTCCGGATTCAGCCTCCACCCCACCTTCACAACAGCTTTACCGTAGGAGGAGGAGGCCACATGTGCAAAGTGAAGTGGCCGTCACTTCAATCACAGCGGAGATCCCTGTGACAGTTACCCTCCTTACCACTACTGTTCAGGTGGCGGTGACTACTCCAGTTCTCACGGAGTCAGTCACCATCACCCCTACCATTACCCCTACAACTCTCATCACATCTTCCATCCCAACCACCACCATTGAGCCTCCAATTCAACCCTTCAACTATGGAGACTTCACACAAGGTTTTGACTTTGATACCATATTCTCCTCCCCTACTCATAATGCCGAGGCTTCCTCATCCAGACATCCTGATCCGAATGATTCAAGGATAGATGTTCTGGAAACCCAAGTTGCTGACCTATTGGAGACTATTCAGAAATCGAAGGAGGAGTCTGATGCTCAACAAGCACAGATCAATTCTTTGGTAGACGAAGTTAAAATCCTTCGTAGCCAGAGAACGGGGACTGAGGAATGACTGAAGAGCGTCATGGCCCAGAACGAGCTCCTAATCAAGACAAATGAAATGCTTCTGGGTCACGGGTCATCCTTGGAGCTGAGGTTTGACGCTCAAAGGAAGGAGCATGAGCTGATGGTCAAGTTGATTGCTGATCTGACCAAAAAGCTTGATGCTCAGGGGGAGAAGGATAAAGAGAAAGAGAAGGAAAAGAGGTCTACTGGTGATGAGGCATGTCATCTTGTCGACTTGACTAAGGATAACGACAAGGACAAGGATCCCGAAGCCGGTCCTAGTGGAGGTGAGCACCAAGCTTTAGAAATCATGCCCATCTCTGCTGTTCCAATGGCTCAGGGGGAGTCTACTCATCAAGAGAGTGGTGATACCTCTGGTGGTGGTGGTGGTGATAAAGGAAAGTCAGTGGCTGAAGTACTTAAGGACTTATCTGATGATGAGATCCTATATCTAGAGCCTGACTATTCCAAAGAAGCACATATCGATGCTCTCTTCAATTTAGAAGAAGGAGAGATCGACTCTGGTGACGATTGGGATGATGATGATGAAGACGTTGTAATCGAAATTCCCAATGGTGATGGGGAAGGAGAGTACGAGCTAGAAGATTGATGCTCAGGGGGAGAAGGATAAAGAGAAAGAGAAGGAAAAGAGGTCTACTGGTGATGAGGCGTGTCATCCTGTCGACTTGACAAAGGATGACGACTAGGACAAGGATCCCGAAGCTGGTCCTAGTGGAGGTGAGCATCAAGCTTTAGCAATCGTGCCCATCTCTGCCGTTCCAATGGCTCAGGGGGAGTTTACTCATCAAAAGGGTGGTGATACCTATGGTGGTGGTGGTGGTGATAAAGGAAAGTCAGTGGCTGAAGTACTTAAGGACTTATCTGATGATGAGCTACTATATCTAGAGCCTGACTATTCCAAAGAAGCACAGATCGATGCTCTCTTCAATCTAGAAGAAGGAGAGATTTTTCCATCCTTCGACGCTCCGCTCGGCACTGGTTCAGTCGAGGAGGCTAGTAATGTAGAAGCCTTTGATAAAGGAAAGTCAGTGGTTGAAGTACTTAAGGACTTATCTGAAGTACTTAAGGACTTATCTGATGGTGACGATTGGGATGATGATGAAGACGTTGTAATCGAAATTCCCAAGGGTGACGGGGAAGGAGAGTACGAGCTAGAAGATGGAGAAATATTTGAATTTCCATCTTTCGACGCTCCGCTCGACACTGGTTTAGTCGAGGAGGCTAGTAATGTCGAAGCCTCGACTGAAGCCTCCCCAGTTGTCCCTGCACCTGTGGACCCAGAGGCACCGAAAGAAACAGACATGCCTTCTACTTCATCAAAGGGTCCAGCTCCTGTGTGGAAAAAGACGTCTATAATAGACAAACACGGAGCAACAGGGATGATCTTGGCTATAAGGTTAGAGGAGGATAAGCAGCTGTTCGTAATCAAACGATCTGGCGGGGTTCAATACTAGAAACCCACCAGTGAAGCGTTCAGCTCCTTACCCAAATACAACCTTGTGAACCTAGCAAACCGAGAGCTGATGGGTCATTCCAATCACGCAATGGCAATGGGTTTGTGGGTGGTTCTGCAGCGAGAAGCAAGATCGGGGAAATTCAAGATGTTCAAGCCTTAAGTGCCCAAGAGAGTCAAGGATAAGCATGCTATACATCCTGTGACTAAGAAGCACTTAAAGAAATTGGTATACAAGCCAGTGCGATGTGAAACTAAGATTCACCTGAGCAAGTTATCTCAGGATATTCTTGGTGACATGTGGTACTGGTACGTAGATCCAAAGACGGGCGAGGCTGTGATCATGGGTAAAGGACGTTCAGAGAGCGGGAACATAGTGCCAAAGGAACTGATCAGAATATTTGATGAAGTCTGCATCATCAACTTTTCTAAGAAAGATCTAGAGGTACTAGCAGAACGTTATTGCGTCTACACGGATGAGTGGACACAGCTCCTTGCTTCTAAATATGACAAGGTGATTAAGTTCTCCCTTGATTACAAGAAGAAGATGGAAGCTAAAGATCAAGTGCTATGAAGACTGAAGACGTGAAGACCGAAGACGGAAGATTATCCAGAGCTGTTGTCAAGGGGGAGTTTGTTGAAGCACTTTCCTGTGACAAACACTCTGGATAGATAGAGTCTTAGTCGTAGGTTGTTTTGTCTTGTTTGTAATTGTCTTTGTATGTAAGAGTCTTTATGTATTAGTTTATCGAGTTGTATTTACTTTTACATATTGAATGTTGCTAAATTCTCTAAGTGTTTTGCGCACTTGTAAGTGCGCAGGAGAAAGCTCCTGCGTACTTAGCAAGTACGCAAGAATAACTTTGCGAAGAGCATTTTGCCCTGCGCACTTGCTAAGTGCGCAGGCATCAGGTCTTGTATAAATAGGATAGGTTGACAGAAGTTAAGTACGCATGCATTATAGCAAATACGTAGATTGTAATCTCAGTGCTTTTCTCTGTAACCTTCAAGTGTTTATAATACAAAGAACGTTTAAAGTGTTTTCTCCTGTCGGTTTACTTTGTTTAGTTTGACTCTCCACTTAGTCACGGGTATTCCGCACCTGGTCCGACTAGTAGACCCACTTGCATGTGACGATCCGCCACACCCGAGGGACCTACAGACATCAAGTAGAGTAAGAGGGATATTCTTAGGAAGCAGTACGAGTGCTTCAGATATCTAGAGAATGAATCTATAGATGAGCTTATCTCTAGATTCTATCATCTGCAAACTGAGCTGAAAGCTTATGACCTGATCTATCCGAATGAGGAGTTAGTTGAGAAATTTCTGGATGCCCTACCCCCAAAATTTGAGATGTACACCACTGTGACGAGAGAGAACTCCAAGTTTTATGAGATGACTATTGATGAAGCAATCGAAAAGGTTCAATCATATGATATGAACCTAAAATGAAAAGAGAGCTCATGGAGACCTCAAATACAAGACCCTTCTATGTATTTTGGAACGTCTTCCACAGCCAAGTCATCGTGTTCTAGAATTGCCCTTTTCTCAGGGAACTCCCATGATGAGGATAAATAAAATGTCTGTGGTGGTCGTGCTTGCTATGCAGCATCTGGATTTAGTTCTGGTTCTGAATCTCATCACCAGAATTCCTCAAGAAATCCTTCTCCCGCATCTTCAGCTAACCAATCAGCAATAGCCAAGATAGCTGAAGATCATGTGGCTTTATTCTCATCATGCATGCTTGCCAATGAGAACTTCATTCGCGGTAAGCTCACGGATCCTGAAACCATTGAAGAAGACTTCAATCAGGTGGATCCGGATGATATGGAGGACATGGATATTTAATGGAATATGGCCATGATCTTGAGAAGGGCGAAGCGTTTCCTTAATAGAACTGACAGGAAGTTTATTGGTGGACATTCAAATGCCAAGGTGGGATTTGATAAATCCAAGGCCAAGTGCTACAAATGCAATAACTTTGGGCATTTTGCAAGAGAATGTCAAAAGGACAAAGCACCGGCCTTGGGGTTCACCAGACCTAGCCAAGGAAACAGTCAAGGATACAACAACTCCAACAACCGCAATCAAGGTCAAGGTGGAACGTCCAATGCTTTGGTAGCACAACAAGACGACAACTTTGATTGGGGTGTTCATCTGGAAGATGCCCTTATTACTCAAACGCAAGTTGGTCTCATGGCTGAGATTATGGAGATGATGGAAGCAGAGGAACGGGAAGCTTCTATGGCTGACCAAGAAGATTCTACAACTGCAGTTGCCCTCATGGCTATTGGAGAGGCATCATGTTCATCTAATGAGGTAGATTATAACTCTTTTGCTATCATTTCTTGTTCAAAATGTCTAAGCTTAAAGGTTGAAAATTCGAAGCTTCAAGACAAAGTCGAACCCCTTCGTATTGCAGATTTAAGCTACAAAGAAAATGAAAAACGATACAAAGATTCAATTGAAACGTTGAAGAAAGAAAAACGTGATTATTCACTTAAAATCAGCGATCAACAGTTTCATTTGGATGTTGCGTACAAGGGGTTAGAGAAAAGGAATAATGAGATCAACAAGATGCAAAATGAGATCTTGTAGTTGAAAGGTAATATTGAGAAGTTGAAAAATTCTTATTTTGTGGTGGAACACTACGAGTCTGTAGTGAGACAAGTGAATGGCTTAGGGCTGGGTACTAATGCCATTCCTCCACCAGTAAGCGAGAAATTTCTCAACGGCTTAATTGACATTGATTTGTCTTGCCTTGATGAGTCCTCGAGTCAGGATGATTCTTCTAACAAGGATGATTCCTCAAGTAAGGCTGACTCTGCATCTGATGAAGAGTTCCTTACAGCTTCTGATGATGGGTCTTAGAACACCTGTCCTGAAGGAGTAATCTCTGAGGAGTTGCTCGGTGAAGAGAATGTTAAGAAAAACATTATCACTGATAGTGATAATTGTATTTTGACTGAACCTGATATCGTTGAATCAAATGAAAAATTTAAAGTGATGCTTTATGGGGGATATAAAAACATTAATCAAGTTAAGAAAGAAGCCTTTTCAGCTCATTATGGGCTTGACTATCAAGAAAATATGCAAAAGTATTATATTCCCAAGAACAAATCATCATCGGGTCAAACTACTATTCACCAAACAACTTCTCCTGCTTATCATGCTGAGTCATCTAATGCCAGATCTAATGAGCCTTACAGGAGGACTTACAAAGAAAAGAGAACTTGCTTTCACTGTGGTATGGTTGGTCACATCCTTGTGAACTGCCCTGCTAAGAACCAAGGGAAACGGCCAATTGTTTCACAACCGGTTGTTATCTCTAAGTCACCACCTATGAATCATTCCAAGAGTCCAAAAGAAAATGTGGTGAAACCACCAGTAAAACCTATGGTAAAACCAAAGATCACATCTAAGGCTAAACCATATGTTCCAAAAAGGGAAAAGCTATCTGCTAAACCTTGTGCTTCTACCTCTGGTAGTGCACCTACTGGTGAGAAACCTATGGTTAAGCTTTCTAAGCCACAGAGGAGAAGAAGGAACAAGAGATTGAGGAAGCTGGAACAGCTGGCTGGAATTCAACCAGGTGAAGCTTCTACTAGTTTACCTGGTGCTTATGAATGTAAGCCAACTGTTCTAGTAACACAAAAGAAAAGGTGCTGGAACAAGAAATCTAAAAGTTCTCAATCTCCTGGCCCCAAGTCTTCTAAAGATCCATCCATTTTTTACAGTCACGACTATGAATTAATTGAGGTTGTTTATTTTGAGAAAGACGAACGAATCAAGACCACTATGGGTTGGGTCTCCAAATCTAATTAATTTCTTGTGACTCGTGTAGGGACATCCGAAGGGTACTATCTCTAATCGTTGGTATGTAGATAGTGGATGCTCCCGGCACATGACAGGTAACATGGATCTGCTTCAAGATGTAAAACCATTCAGAGGTGTCTATGTTGCCTTTGCAGGTGAGAAGGGAGGCAATATTACTTTTGAAGGCGTGGTTTCAAATGGTTGTGTTAGCTTCAACAATGTCAACTACTGCGAGCAGCTAAAGCATAACCTGTTGAGTGTTTCTCAGATGTGCGACAAGGAGTACTCCATTATGTTTGAAAAATCTGAATGCATGATTCTCAAACTTGGTTTTGAAGTTCCTGAAGATTGGATTATGATGCGAGCAACAAGGACAAACGACACTTATCAGATTGATATGAGCGTGGCAACAACCACCTCATTAGTTGTACCAAAGCGACATAGCTTAACTCTATCTTGTGGCATAGGAAACTCGGACACATTTCTTATCGAAAAATGAATCATCTTGTCCGACATGGTTTGGTAACCGGAGTTCCTAAGCTGAGATTAGCTGTTGCAGATGACTGTATGCCTTGTAAAAAGGGCAAACAACAATGGAAGTCTCACAAGCCCAAGTTCCAAAACTCCATCGATGCCCCTTTGGAGCTATTACATATGGATCTGTTTGGCCCCATAAGTATCAGGAGTATTGGAGGTAAGTCTTTTTGTCTAGTTGTAACTGATGGCATCTCACATTTTTTCTTAGGTGCATTTTTTAGGTACAAAGGACGAGACTGCTAACATTCTTTAATACCTGATCCTGAGCTTGGAATCTCTTTGCAAGTTAAAGCTTAAAAGAATAAGGAGTGATAACGGAACTGAATTCAAGAATAATTTGATGGAGCTTTTCTGTCTCAAGGAGGGGATCCATCACGAATTTAGTGCCCCGTACACACCTCAGCAGAACAAAGTTGCAGAAAGGAAGAACAGAACCTTGATCGAGACTGCCAGGACAATGCTGTCAGATGCAAAGCTTCCTATAAGTTTCTGGGAAGAAGAAGTAAATACAGCTTGTCACGTTTTGAACAGAGTTCTGGTTGTGAAGAGGCACAAAAAGACTTTCTATGAGTTGATTAACAATCGACCTCCCAATCTTGACTACCTAGTTCCTTTTGGTAGTCCCTGTTCCTTATTGCTACAATACAAAATCTAAGTTTCATGCAAAAGCAGTGGAAGGCATCTTCTAAGGATATGTTGCCAATTCACCTTGCAAGAGATTTACAATATAGGAACTCGTACTGTCGAGGAATGGTTCGAAGTGGATTGGAGTAAACACAGCATTCCACCAGAACCAAATGGTCCAGTTTGGGGTTTTGATTATGATGTGCTATTCAAGTCTTTCAACCTTCCTGATTTGTCTGCCGATGTTGCGGCAAATGTGTATGATTTCTTTGGTGGCGGTGATGACTCCAGTTTCTCAACCCGTGCAACTGTACTGATTGTAACTTCCGATTTCAATGCTCTATCTGCATCTGGAACTCATGACAGTGATGATGTTGAAGTTGTCCATGTTGACGGAAATGACGCTCAAGCTAATCCTAACACTCGTCTAAGAAATGAAGCTCCAGCTAATCCAATCAACATTGAATCATCATCTTCTAGATCACAGGATATGGGGGAGTTGAGCACGAACCTCAATTCAAAAATTCAAGAACCGCAAATACCATAAACGAGAGTGCATAAGAATCATCCAATTGACAACATTATTGGTGATCCTCATGCCGGTGTTCAGAGTCGTCATAGAACCATTACTGAGAACTCCAGTCTGTACGCGGAGATACTTGACACAGGTGTCATGGAAACATGTTTACATGCTGCATTCATGTCCCAGTTAGAGCCGAGGAATGTGAAGGAGGCTCTCACTGACAACTGCTGGATTGAGGCGATACAAGATGAAATGTCTCAATTCCAAAAGTTGCATGTGTGGGATTTAGTTGACCTGCCAAGAGGCGTACAACCAATTGGAACCAGATTGGTGTTCAAGTGCAAAACGGATGATCGTCATGTCGTAGTGAAGAATAAAGCAAGGTTGGTTGTTCAAGGATTTTATCAACAAGAGGGCTTGGATTACACTAATATATATGCCCCAGTTGCTAGACTTGAGGCCATTCGACTGTTTCTGGATTATGCCTCCTATGTCGGCTTCAAGGTTTATCAACTTAATGTGAAGAGTGCTTTTCTGTACGGGAAAGTTCATGAATAGGTCTATGTCACTCAACCTCCCGGCTTTGAAGATCCGTATAATATCAATAAAGTGTATAAGCTCGACAAAGCACTTTATGGTCTTCATCAAGCACCTTGGGCATGGTATGAGACGTTATCAAAACATCTACTGTCAAATGGTTTCAACCGTGGACAGATTGACTCGACCCTCTTCATTCGGAAAGCAGGAGGTTATATTCTACTCGTACAAGTGTATGTCGACGACATTATATTTGGGTCTACAAATGAAGAGATGTGTAGAGAATTCAAACAGGTGATGAAGTCCAAGTTTGAGATGAGCAACATGGGTGAATTGTCGTTCTTCCTTGGTCTGCAAGTCAGTCAAAGAGAGGATGGCATCTATCCGCATCAAACTAAGTATGTGCAGGACATCTTGTGAAAATACAAGATGAATGATAGCAGTACTTATGGCACACCTATCCCTGTCAATCATGGTTTGCATCCAGACAAAGATGGAAAGGATGTGGATTGTAAATTGTACCGTGGGATGATCAGTTCTCTTATGTATCTTACAGCTGCAAGGCCCGACATAATGTTTACTGTATGTTTGTGCTCAAGGTTTCAGTCACAACCAAAGGAGTCTCATTTGATAGCTGTCAATAGGATATTCAGATACTTGAAAGGGAAACCCCGACTGGGTCTTTGGTACTCAAAGCAGCAGTCATTTGACCTCAAAGCCTATTCTGATTCAGATTATGGCGGTTGTAACCTTGATAGAAAATTACATTCAGGTGGATGTCAATTCTTGGGAGACAGGCTAGTCTCCTGACAGTGTAAGAGGTAGTCAACGGTTTCTGTCTCAACATGTGAAGCAGAGTACATTGCTGCAGTGGGCGGTTGTTCTCAGATATTGTGGATTCAGCAGCAATTGAGAGACTATGGCTTAAACTTCACTGGAACTCCACTGTTCATTGACAACAATGTCACCATATCCATCACTAACAACCCGATGAAACATTACAAAACTAAACATATTAAAATTCGCCACCATTTCATCCGTGATTGTGCTTAAAAGCATCTCATAGAACTTGTAAAGGTTCACATGGATGACAACTTTGCTAGTGTGTGTGCGTAAAAGAAAACAAAAGATCACTATCGGATACATGATGTTAGATTTTGGCAATTATTTTCTTCTGAGACCAGTTTCGGGATAGGTCGTTAGCACAATTAATAAGGTTCATCTCACTGCCCATACTCACAAGTATGCAATGAGAGATTGAATCAAGACATGTCTTTACATCAACCGTTGAGCATGTATTCACCCTTGAATCACTCCTGGTTCATTAAATTCAAATCCAGATAAAAGTTGGATTCCCTTACCTAAATCCTCAAACACCATATTCATTATCCTGAATCATCATACCGATATTCACTGAAACCAAGACAAATGAATCACTCGATTCTTAATCTTATGATTCTTGATAATCCTTATGGATTCTGTTTGATTTTTCCTATGCTAATTGATGTAGCCTTATTTTGGAAATTTAGAAAATCATTGGAAAAATCTTAGATGCCTTGAGATAAGTGCAAAGTAATTTATAAGTAATACCTTAACACACAAGAACATGATACTAAGATGCTTATGGTTTCAAATCTTATACTATTGCTAACTTGAATTACTTGTTTATGTGCGTATTACATATGAATAAATAGTAATCCATGACATGATCCCATATTCTTTTATGTTTATCTTGTATCATTATAGCTATAGTTTAGCCTGATATGATCCTCTGCTCATGTCTTTGAACAAAAATCGCGTGTGTGTATATACTTGTATATCTCTATCCAGAAAAGATCAAAAAGATTTTAAGTTTACGTACACTTCAATTTTAATCAGAAAAGCCAAAGATATTTGTATTTAACCTTCTTGAATTCACTTTGAAGTCTCTTGATTGAATGTTCTTATCATGTTCGTTATTTGACTTGACAATTCTTCATATTTTGGGTTGATTTTTGAGTATGCTAATGGTTCTGCGTACTTAGTTGAGTGCGCAAGAAGGAACTTATGCGTACTTAACCAAGTGTGCACGACTTAGTCATGCGTACGCAGGAGTCACTTCCTGTGCGCTTAGTTAAATACGCACGGTCTTTAGCAGTAGGGTTTATATACAGGTGTTAGAATATTTTTCTCACTTTATCACCTACAAACGACATAACACTATATTATTCTCCCGACTCAAAATTACTCATAAAATTTGTGTGATCCCAAACTCGTTTTTCGTCCAGATCATTGTTTCATCTTCAGTTAAACAATCCTTGGTGAGAGTCTTACAACATTTCATACACAAAATTGACCTTTTTGGACCGATTTCTTGACCCTCAAGAACTAGGGTTTTGATGATGAATTTTTAACCGTGTTTGGTTGTTCTTTGACCTAAAACATGTTAAAATAATTAATCGAAGCTCAATCATCTAGAATTCATCCTTAACTTGTCGTGATTTTGGTTTTGACCTCTTGCTTGAGCCGAAGGTTCACGTCGGTTCACTCCTAGGTCAAAATGACAAGGTTTTAGTACCATTTTGTTGTTGGTATTGGTCCCACTAGTTCTACACATGTTTTTCGACTATGAGGTGACCCAAACCTACAACAAGATCCCTCATTCTTGGAATCTGGAAATTTGAAAATGTTTTAAGTGTTGCATTCCTACGCACTTATCAAGTACGCAATAACAACTACCTGCGTACTTGCTAAGTACGCAAGAATGGACACTTAGAAAAATTTTTAAGTCTAGAAACTTGTTCAATGTTAATGTGCTATACCTTGTGATGTTTATTCATTTCCAATTATTTCTTCTTGTTCTTATTGTGTTTACTGGTTGTTTTTGCAGTGATGGCTCGTGCATTTACAAGTGAGTTTAATCTGCTTGCACTTATTGAACCGGAATGGAAGGGTGCTGCACTTGAGTACCGGGAGATCATCAATTTCTTGAACCGCTCAAGGTTAAGCTATGCTATATCCGCAGACCCTGTCGTATCAAGACCATACTTGGAACCGTCCTGGGATACTGCAGATCATGACTGCACAGTAACCCCCAATGTCATTCAGGCTACTATTGCAGGTCATGATCTTGCCTTTTCCGAGGACACCATCAGGCGTGTCTTACAGTTCAGAGATCTTGCAACCGACCCAGTCTCCTATCCTGATTACTTTGTGGATGGGTGTTGGAGACAACGTATGGGATATGTCGGTGTGCGGGATTATTCATCTTACAAGAAGATGTGGGTGCTGGATCAGTGGAAGTACTTTGCCCACATTATGATGGTGTGCATGTCTTCCAGGAAGGCGGGGGAAGGATGCCATGGGTCATGATCTAGTAGCCGCTATGGTTGGGCTGTCTCTCAACAAGGGCTACAACTTCTCCAGCTACATATACAAAACTTTAGTTGATCAGATTAATACAGCGGAGAGGTTTCGATTCTTGTTATACCTCAGATTTATGCAACTTTTGATCAATGATGCGTTGCCAAATCTACCTGCTATTGGGGAGAGACTGCAAGAGAAGCGGGTGACCAAGAGAGTTTTCTCACAGTTCTTAACGCCAGGCAATGTAGCTTATGTGGCGCCTGCAGATTGGAGACGGTATAGTGAAGAGTCTGAGCCTGAACTCAGTGATTACAGTGATGAACAACAGGAAGAAGAGGTAGTTGAATCTGAGGATGAAGTGTCTGAAGAAGAAGGAGACGAAGAACAGGGAAGTGGGGGTGCTGAAGATTCCGACTCAAAAACGACAGAGTCAGATTCATCTGATTCTGATGATGCACCATCCCAGGCACACCCAAGGAGATTGACGAAGGTGACCCTTCCTGAGTCATCTTCCAAGAGAAAGAGACAAGAGACTAGTAGTGAATATGAGCCCGATTCTGATTTGGACGCTGCTATACAGAGACGCAAACGAGAAAGTATAAACAAGCATCGGGGGGATAGGCCACACGTAGATATCCTTCGTGAGGTAGAAGTCAGTGCTCCGAGGCAAGCAAGTGTAATGGATGCGAGTACTTATTCCAATTCTACCTCACCTTCACAACAGCTTTATAGGCGACAGCGGAGGAGGCCACGTGTAACACTTGATGTGGCTACCACTGCTATCACAGAGGAGGTTCCTGTGATAATGACCCTCCCTATGCAATCTGTCCAAGTGGAAGTGACAACTCCAATTCTAACTGAGTCTGTCACCATCACCCTACCACTATCCTAACAACCTCCATCCCTTCCTCAATCCCTACAACCACCCTCCAACACATCAGTGAACCCTTTCATGACCTTGACTTTATTAAGGGGTTCGATTTTGGGGAATTATTTTCATTCCCGACTAATAAAGCCGAAGTATCGTCTTCCAGGGGATCTGATCCTCGTGATACCCGGATCACTACCCTAGAGACTCAGGTCATGGTCTTCCTGAAACTCTACGGAAATCGAGAGAAGAATCTGACAAACAACAGGGGCAGATTAACTCTCTAATTGATGAGGTAGCCGCACTAAAGAAACAGCGGGCGGCTGATGACAAGCAGCGTTTAGAGCATGACACTATGGTGAAACTGGTCTGTGATATGGCCAAGACGCTTGCTGCTCAGGGGGGGAGATTAAAGGAATTGTTGGAGAAGCAACCACCTAAGCCTAGCAGTGAAGTGGCTTCTCACTTAGTTGATCTAACTAAGGGTGATGATCAGGACAAGGATCCTGAATCCGGACCGAGTGGAAGTGAGCAACAATCGTTGGCTTTGGCGATTGTTCCCATTTCTGCCGTATCTATGGCTAAGGGGGAGTCTACTCAGAGTGAAGGTGGAGGCGATGCTTCAGGTGGTAATAAAGGAAAGTCGATGGCTGACATTTTGAAAGATCAATCTGACGACGTGTCGGATGATGTGATCTTACTACTAGAGCCGGACTATTCCAAGGAAGCACAGATCGATGCTCTTTGCAATTTGGAAGATGGAGAGATCGATTCTGGTTATGATTGGGATGAGGAGGATGATGATGTTGTAATCGAAGTTCCCAAGGGCGATGGGGGGGGGGAGAGTATGAGTTTGAATATCGAGAGATTTTCCAAGTTCCATCCTTTGAAACTCATCTTGACACAGGTTCAGTCGAGCCTGCTAGTACTGTTGAGGCGTCGACTGAAGCCTCCCCTGCCGACCCTACACCTGTGGATCCAGAGGCACAGAAAGACAAACACATGCCTGCAAGTTCATCGAAGGATCCGGCTCCTATATGGCAAAAGACATCAATCATAGACAAACATGGAGCAACAGGGATGATCTTATCTATAAGGTTCGAAGATGATAAGAAGTTGTTTGCAATCAAGCGAGCTGGGGGGGGTTCAATACTTGTAACCAACCAGCGAAGCTTTCAACTCCTTGCCAAGATACGACCTCGTGAACCTAAACCGAGAGCTGCTAGGTCACTCAAATCACACAGTAGCGATGGGTTTGTGGCAGGTTCTACAGCGGGAGGTAAGATCTGGGAAGTTCGAAATGTTTAAGCCTCAAGTGCCCAAGCGAGTCAGGGACAAGAATGTTAGACATCCCGTGACTCATAAAAGCTTAAAGAAACTGGCATACAAGCCAGTGCTGTGTGAAACCAAGATTCCCCTGAGCAAGTTATCTCAGGATATCCACGGTAACATATGGTACCGGTACATAGATCCTAAATCGGGTGAGGCAGTGGTGATTGGAAAGGTGTGGTCTGAGAGTGGAAGCTTAGTGCCAAGGGAACTAATTAGAGTTTTTGATGAAGTCTGCTTCATAAACTTTTCTGTGAAAGATCTGGAGGCGCTAGCTGACAAGTACTGCATGTACACGGACGAGTGGACAAAGTTCCTTGCTTCTAAATACGACAAGGTGATCAAGTTCTGTCTTGATTACAAGACGAAGATGGAAGCTAAAGCTGGGGAACAGTGAAGACCGAAGACAATCCAGAGCTGTTGTCAAGGGGGAGTTTGTTGAAGCACTTTTGTGTGACAAACACTCTGGATACTGTCTTAGTTTTTGTACTTGTCTTGTATGTATTAGTCTTTGTATGTTAGTGTCTGTACGTATTAGTTATCGAGTTGTAATTACTAATGTTTGTACTAGTCGTCTGTTTTCTCTAAGTGTTTTGCGCACTTAGCATGTGCGCAAGAATTACTTCCTGCGTACTTAGCAAGTACGCAAGAATACTCTACGTACTTGTTAAGTACGCAGGAACAATTTGCCCTGCGCAATTGTTAAGTGCGCTGAGATCAGGTCTGGTATAAATAGGTTGTGGTGACAGAAGTTATGTACGCACTCATTTGTAACATCTCTGTAACCTACAAGTTTTATAATAGACGAAGTTTGTAAGTGTTTTCACTGTCGGTTTACTTTGTGTTACTTGATTTTCCACCTAGTCACGGGTATTCCGCACCCGATTAAACTAGTCACACATCCACACGTAACGATCCGAGACAGCCGGGGACCTACAATATTGCTAGGGTAAAGATGAAGTTTGGTGTATGTTAATGTTTAACGTATTAATCTAGTTGTATGTTTATGCCTTTAACTATTTGCTCTTCAAACCACCATCCAGGTGGGCTTTTTATTATTATCTAAACTTGTCTTTACACTTGTGAGTGTTCTTGATTTTAAAGCGTAAGACCGTAAAACCTTTTTAATCAAACTTCTCTTGATGGTTGTACGTCTTTATAAAAGTGGATCTTGATAAGCCAAGGCTTGGTTAATATTAATAAAGTTGTACGTCTTTATACAAACTTGTTATGAGACCAAAAATTGGTGAACTCACGTTGGGAACGGTACATCTTTATACATGGTCTTATTGTTACACTACCTCCCAGTGAAAAAAGTCTAATCACTCTTTTAATAATAATAATTAAGCACTTAAGTTTGATGTCTTAAACCAACTCGAAGATAATAGCAAATAGTTTAGCGTAACGATGTCCCTAACTGGGAGTCCTACCATTTTATTATTAAAGAATATAATTCATGAACCAAATGTCGTGAGGACGAGGCTCTAGCGGTGACCCG
The DNA here is from genome assembly GCA_023525975.1 of Smallanthus sonchifolius. NCBI lineage: Eukaryota > Viridiplantae > Streptophyta > Magnoliopsida > Asterales > Asteraceae > Smallanthus > Smallanthus sonchifolius. Next base: position 64,500,812 of record CM042021.1, on the reverse strand, counting down.
GGTCACACATTTGTATTAGTCATACCACTGGATTAGTTAACTTAACATTATCATATTACAAGCAGAATCAAAACCCAAAGCAATACTATTCGTGACCTGATCATTTCCGAGATATTTACTTTCCTGCTATTTACTATTCTGTTATTTACATTCCTGTTACACACATCACGCACGTTTTTACATTTCTGTCATTTACTTTACCGTAATTTACTTTTTTGTCATTTACTTTTCTGCTTCACAAGCACACAAAACTCACTCACTAATTAAACTGGCTAAACGATAACAAAATTTGAGTATTGGAACTCGACCGTGTCCATTGGTTCGATACTTGGTTCTTACCTAAACTATATTACGCTGCGATAGGTACACTTGCCTATTGTGTGTGTTTTAAGTTTGAGTATTTGTCATTTTAATTATAAATTTAAAACTTGATCTCGTGAAACCGACATCCTTGAATATATTATTATATAATATATTTTCTATAAACTAAACACGACACATCAAGTTTTTGGCGTCGCTGCCGGGGACACGGTGATTTCAAGAAAGATTCAAGTTAACTGATTAGCCCTATCATTTCCATCTGTTTTTCTATTACGTTTTGTTGCATGTGTTGTATGATCCATAGCTCCACTACCGGTTTATATCAACCTTTAGAAGAGCCGGAAAGATTCTTTCACCGCCGAATACGAGAAAACCGTGCTAGAAAAATGGTCGTAGAAAACAGAACTATTTCCGACTTTGCGAGACCGTTACTTGAGGCTTTGGGGTCTAGCATCACAAGGCCTACGTTTGACGCTGAAAACTTCAAGATCAACTTGCATGTCATTCACATGATCCAATGATCATGCACTTTCCATGGATTATCTGATGAAGATCCACATGCCCACATTGCAAATTTGCTCGAAATTTGTGACACTTTCAAACTGAACGGAGTTTCGAATGACGCAATTCACCTACGAATGTTTCCCTTTTCCTTAAGGGAACGCGCTAAGGCATGGCTAAACTCTCTTCCTACCAGGTCAATCACTACATGGGATGATCTTGCTCAGAAATTCCTGTCGAAATAGTTACCGCCAGCAAAAACTGCTAAATTGAGAAATGATATTAGCACTTTCACCCTAGAAGATGGTGAATCATTATATGAGGCTTGGGAACGCATTAAGGACATGCTGAGGAAATGCCCTCACCATGACCTAGAAGTTTGGCTACAAGTATCATCATTTTACAATGGGTTGCACAAGAAAGCTCGTCAGACACTCGACGTTACTGCAGGTTGTATTTTTGGAAACAAAAGGCCACAAGAAGCTTACAACCTAATTGAGGAAATATCTATGAACAACTATCGATGGTACAATCCAAGGTGTAACAGGGGAGCTTGGCAAGGTGTTCATTCTGTCGATAATGTCACTTCACTTTCGGCTCAAGTAGACGCCCTCACCACTCGACTCAATCAACTTAGCAAGGGCAAAGCAATCACTGAGGCTACTTAAGAAGTAAAAAAGCATCACTACCAATGCTGAGCAAGTTGACTTTATCGGAACAAACCGCTCGCAGAACAACTCCTACAGTAACACTTATAATCCTGAATGGAGGAACCATCCAAATTTCAGCTGGAATAATAACAACAAGCAGGGACAATCTGTCTTCGGACAACAACAACAGTTTCAACAAAGACAATCTCAAAACTATCAGTCTCGTAAACAATTTCAAGGAACTAACAAACCAAGTAATGGCTTAAGCTTGGAGGACGCGGTAAATAAGTTAATTTCCACAACTGAAAGTAAAGCCCTTCAAGGAGATTCCCGTCATAAACAATATGAGGAGAAGTTTAGTCTACACGAAGCTGAGTTTAGGACGCAGAAAGCAACGCTTCAGTCCATTGAGATACAACTAGGACATATTGCAAAATTTCTATCCGAAAGACAACCAGGATGCCTTCCTAGTAACACTGAACCAAATCCAAAAGCAAATGTTAGTGCTATCACTCTCAGAAATAGAAAAGATTATCCTGAACCTCCCTTACTAGAGGAAAAGGAAGTTCAAAAACCAAGGAAGGAAATATTCACTAGAATACCACTTTGTCCACCTATCGCAGAATCAACCGCTCAAGAATCACCACCAAAAGTGATTCCACAACCTACTCAAGTGGATACACCTCAAAACGTTCCGACAAAGAGAACCTTCAAATCTCACATACCATACCCAGGAAGACTGGTGAAGCAAAAGAACTGACGAACAATATGAGAAATTCATCGAGCTTTTAAGTCAGATTCATGTCAACCATCCTTTCCTGGATATCATAGAACGAATGCCTAAGTATGGACATTTCTTGAAACATTTCCTTACTAACAAAAGAAATATGGAAGAGGTGGTTAAAAAGACTAATCAATGTGTCGCTCTCATTGAAAGATGCCTTCCAAAGAAACTTTCAGATCCTGAAAAGTTTTCTTTACCATGTTCTATCGGTCCACTACCGATAACTTTCGCGCTCGCTGATCTGGGAGCAAGTGTGAACGTGATGCCATATAACATGTTTAAAATATTGAAAATTGGGAATCCGGGACCTGTTAGTGCAACTATTGAACTTGCGGATGGTTCGGTTAAGTCATCTATAGGAGTCATCGAGAACTTACTAGTAAAATTCAGAAAGTTTGTCTTCCGTGCCGACTTCATGGTTTTAGAAATGGGGCCCGACTACTCTGTGCCTTTGATTTTGGGTCGCCTATTTTTAGCTACCGCCAGAGCCTACCGTTGATATGAACGAAGGAATTCTGACACATCATGTCAGAAAACAATCAGTAACTTACAACATCGGAGGGAACGAATGCTTATCAAATGATCCCTTTGAAATTGCTCAGTTCATCGATACCAATCTGGAATACCAACTGAAGAAAGCTAAAGAATTCAACAAAGGAAAGAAATTAGATCTTGGCAAAGATCTTTACAACACAAATTGGATTGATAACTACTGGGACAAGCTACCAAAGTTGAAGGACTTGAATGAAGGAGCGGGAGACACGGGGGAGGTTAATAGCCCCCATCCGAAGAAAGACTAATGAAGCACGTACGGGTTTGGCCAACGACCCTTAAATAAACGTGGCACTTCCGGGAGGCAACCCGATGATCATGAATAAATTGAGAAGTTGGTTCATAAGGCATAACACATGGACCCTAGATTTGTTTACAAATTCAAAAGTTTCACGTACTTCAGCCTCCAAGTATGCCTTATCGATACTAGGACCTTAGTAGCTTAACTACTACCTGTTATTTCCGTTTCTATTTTTATGTTTTTCTTTATGTGTCTAGTAGCATAACATCATCAGGTAGTTTCTCTACTTCTTTGAGGAGTTACACTCCATCTCTACAAGCTCGAACGCAGGAATACACATCAAATTTCTGAGAAATTAGATGAAGTCTTTAAAGCAAAGTGTTGAAAACAACAACAAGTTTTGGCCATATGTTATACACTGAATTGACCGGGGGAGTACCTGTTTCTTTTCCCATAAAACTTCATGCATTTAAATTCCTGCATCGCATTTCATTACATGCATTTGTACATTGAGGGCAATGCACAGTTTTAAGTGTGCGGTGGGGAATTAGAGATTCAGGACTATTTGTAACCTCAAAGCTGTAAAACTAAACTTGTGATTGTCTACCCATTTGACTAAAACCTTACTAAAAACCTACTTTTCGTAAAACCTGAAAAATTTTCAAAAATTTTAAACCTTAAAACCAAAATCTCTTTGAGTTCGCACTTAATTAAATAAAAATGAATACATTGCAAGTAGAAACAAATGGATATTATGCATAGCAAATCACTAAACCCTATCCCATTCGTTTCCATGTGAGAATAATCTTAACCTTTTCATTAGCATTATTAACATTATTTTTCGCATGCTCTTTCGTTTGGTATATTGAGTGTTTTTCGATCGAGTTTTATGCATAATTAGAACCTGTATGACTTATACATATCAAGACCATGAACTACTAGAAGTATGAAAATGATTGAGGCACCTAGGACTTTATTACGTTTATATATTATCCTTAAACCCAAAATCCCAAAAACAATATCCGCCTAGATAGCCCTCTGAGCCTTAGCCTTTTCTTTTCTACTACCCACAATTGAGGCACCTAGGACTTTATTTGCTAACTATTTTCAAGATGGAGAAATATTAGACTATCTTATGTCGTTTACAACCATTGAGGCAATTTGGAAAGAATCGGTTTAACTCAAAAGAACTGGAATATACAAGAAGAAAGTGGATGTATTAGGAAGAAACAACGGAAAGATCTACAAGGAAGATATGGAAAATTTATTTCAAGGAAATTGAGGAAAAAGAATTATTGAAAAATTAGTCTTGATGAAAAGAAAAAAAAATACAAAAATGAAAACAAAAAGAAAGAGAGAAGTTGGTCTTTTACCGGTTAGACCTTAAGGAGCTGGATATGCATTCTTTTGATTTCAATTTGCTTTCCTGTATTCATTTCTCAAAACCTGAATTACCACCTGAACTCCGAGAGAATATTTTCAAACCAGTGGCGCAAGCAAAAACAATTGTCACCGTTCTGCGGTCTGTCAAAACGTGCCACCAAAAGAAAAGCCGAAAGATACGACAAATGTGTGAAGTGTGGAAACTGGAGCCACGATGGAAAGTGTAGCAAGAATCAAACTTATTCCCAACATGAGTATACGCATCTGATCAAAGTAGGAGTTGTTAGGCTACAAGACAAAAGAACCATACGGAAAGGCAGTAATGTGTACTACGCAGGGAGGGAAGAGTTGAGAAAGATAATAGATTTTGGTCTTGGCAATCTGACCATAAAAGAGCCCTTAGATTAGTTATACCCTCGTTATTTGAGTACTATAGAGGGTCCCGCTAGTATTTTCCATCTTAAGCCATGAAGCCGTAGCCGTGTGTTCCACGTTAGCTGCGGCCTACAAAACCCTTTTAAATCCTTAAAAATCCAAAAATATTTTCATTTTCACCATGTATTTTTCTTTTAGCCACACTACAACTCTTTTAAAAGTTCTCTTGACTCATGCATACAACTTACTTAGTTAGTGGAGACTTGATTTGCATACAAGCTTATGACCAGTGCATAATTCGATTCGAACTTGAGTGTTCCACTTAACTTACATTATCCACATATATATATAACCCTACAGTTGAGTGAACATTGTGAGGAGTGATAGATTATGCATAATTGAAGTTCTAGTAGGCTTGTCATGAATTCCACCAACCTAAAATAGAAAAGCTCAAAAATAGAATAAAGCGACTCATTAGTTATCCCGGAGTCCCCAACTACTTGGAACTCCCATACATTTTGTAAAGTTTTTAGTTATGAGTCTGATCATGCATGAGTTTGATTGAGGACAAGCAAAGTTTACGTACGGGGTATGTTTTGCATGCATAATAATCCTCCTATTGTGGTACTAATTAATCAATAACCTTGCAATTGATACTTAAAGCGTTAATATTTCATAATTGCAGTTTATTCGGCGTCCTGAAGTAAACAAAGCTAAAGCCACTCAAAAACATCAAGAAATCAAGCTTTTGGAGGACCAAACCCGAGCTTTAACCCCCAAGAAGTCAAACCAGGTAAACAACAAGTCAAACCAGGTAAACAACAAGTCAAACATCAGCTAAAAGACAAAACATGGAAGCAAGAAGGGGATGCACGGCCGTGCATCCCACTCCAAGGTCGTGCAATCCCATTCTTGCTCCCCAAGGCTCTGGTACACCGTCCTTTGTATCCTGTTTGATTCCCGAGGTGTTTGTACGCCCGTGCATTGCTCATTTTGAGGCCTATAAATAGATGGCTTGAGTTCTTCATTCAACTCACCTTTCCATACCCCAAGATACTATTCCACAGAGAGTATTTCATAGTTAGAGTAGAGAGTGGAGAGACTCCTCCTCTTCATTCTATAATATGGAGCCTACGAAACTCAATGTTAAGCAAGTTAGTATGATCATTCGTGGCTAAACTCTTTGTATTGCTAGGGTAAAGATGAAGTTTGGTGTATGTTAATGTTTAACGTATTAATCTAGTGGTATGTTTTTGTCTTTAACTATTCGCTCTTAAAACCACCTTCTAGGTAGGCTTTTTATTATTATCTAAACTTGTCTTTACACTTGTGTGTGTTCTTGATATTAAAGCGTAAGACCGTAAAACCTTTTTAATCAAACTTCTCTTGATACTTGTACCTCTTTATACTAGTGGATCTTGATAAGTCAAGGCTTGGTTAATATTAATAAGGTCGTACGTCTTTATACGAACTTGTTATGAGATGAAGAATTGACGAACTCATGTTGGAACACGTCTTTATACATGGTCCCATTGTTACACCGCCTCCCGGTTAACAAAGTATAATCTTTCTTTTAATAATAATAATTAAGCACTTATGTTTGATGTGTTAAACCAACTCGGAAATAATACCAAAAAATTGAGGGTAACGATGTCCCTAGCCGGGAGTCCTACCATTTTATTATTAAAAAATATAATTCATGAACCAAATGTCGTGAGGACGAGGATCTAGCAGTGACCCGGGTCACACATTTGTATTAGTCATACCACTGGATTAGTCAACTTAACATTATCATTATTAAAATACTCTTCGTGACCTGATCATTTCCGAGATATTTACTTTCCTGCTATTTACTATTCTGTTATTTACATTCCAGTTACACACATCACACACGTTTTTACTTTTCTGTCATTTACTTTACCGTCATTTAGTTTTTTGTCATTTACTTTTCTGTTTCACAAGCACACAAAACCCACTCACTAATTAAACTGGCTAAACGATAACAAAAGTTGAGTATTGGAACTTGACAGTGTCTATTGTGTGTGTTTTAAGTCTGAGTATTTATCATTTTAATTATAAATTTAAAACCTGGTCTCGTGAAACCAATATCCTTGAATATATTACTATATAATATATTTTTGAAATACTAAACACGATACATCAGGTACATATGCCCCAATACTACCTTTATTTCCTCACATCACTATCTACCTTTGACTAATCAAAACACAAGTGAGTAAACTAAAACAATTAAAAACAAACACATGCAGAAAACGAAAATAAAGAAACATGCAGCTTGGATGTAGCTTGGACGTGACCCAGGAGCACATATCAATCCACCCCACTCGAACCAACCTTGTCCTCATGGTTAAGCCCGTTGTCTTCTGATGAATCAAGGGGCATGAACAATTGAGTCTTTGTGCACTTGTGGCACGGCATATACTTTTCATCACAATAGTAACATAACCCTTTAGCATGTCGGTCCCGTAGTTCAACACTTGAGAGGTGCCCAAGATTAGGAGTCGGAATCTTGAGGGTGGGAGCCGGACCCAAGAGACCAGTAGTGGGTTTAACATGGGACGGATTTGGACAACGAACAGGAGTGTCAACCGGATCAGAATGCAAATCCAATTTTACTCATTCCTCCACTAAACGAGCTATACCAATAGAGTCTGACAAAGAACGTGGGGATTTCAACTTAACCTCCAAACGGATCTCGTCCTTGAGGCCTCCTATGAAACAGCCGACTAAGAAGGACTCTTGAAGTCCGTCGACACAGTGTGAGAGTCGCTCAAAATGCTGCTGGCAAGCCACCACCGTAGTAAGCTGTTTGAGACGGGTCAGAGCTTCGGCGGGATCCTCGAACGCTATTGGGCCGAAGCGACTATGACCCGCCGTAGAAAATTTGACCCAGGACATCGGTCCCTTAGATTTTTCGAGCCATCGGTGCCACTGTAGGGCGAATCCCTCAAGGTGAAAGGAGGCGAGATGGACTTTTTCGTCATCAGAAACCTGTTGAAAAGCGAAGTATTGCTCCGCCTGGTAAACCCAACCGGTTGGATCTTATCCACTGTATCGGGGAAAAGAAAGCTTCAGGTATGGTTTGTGGCTGGTAGGATCAGTTTGCTGCCTATTGAGGAAGACCCAGGTGTGTTTTTGTCATGCAGGGCCTGCAAAGAGACATTGAGACTCTGCATCTCAGCCAATATCCTCTCGAACATGGCATCGTTCGTGGAAAAACGGTTGTCAGTTTCTTGTTGGAATTCAGCGTTGATGCGTTTGCCAGCCATGGGATCACCACCGGTCTGATACCACTGATGTGGGTTCACCTGACCGAAAGGCTAAAGAAAATGGGAAAGAGTCTAGATAGAACTTAAGAGTGAGTATATAGAACACATTTCTTCTGCATATCTTTTTCCAAGCATAGACATCCTTAAATAAGGTTTACAAATAACTAACAAGTACATGGGATCATGGCTACATATGCCCCACTACTACCTTTATTTCTTCACATCACTAACTACCTTTGACTAAACAAAACAATCAAAAAACAAACACATGCAGAAAACAAAAATAAAGAAACATGCAGCTTGGATGTAGCTTTGACGTTACCTAGGAGCACATATCATTTACCCACTTAAACCAATTGAGAGCATTCACATTTGATTCTTTATCCTCATCCGCATCTCCAAAATTTAGAAAGAATACAAGAAATTTTTATTTTTCACTCCACATCAGGATCTTTATCCCCGTATCCCATCCCTAAATTTGAAAGAAAACTTTAGAAGTCCCTAAATATAAGGACTCCACATATTTATTTTTAATATTTTTTGTGAGTGGAAGAAAAGAAAAAGTAATAAAAAATGATTTAGAAAAAGTATTATTTAATTGAATAAGGATAGAAATGGGATTGAGATGTGAGAGTTTTTAAAAAATCCTGAGATTTTAGGAATAATGTGTTTTTAATTAAGTTATAAGAATGGAGATGAAGAAGCTGCTGGAAACAATCTGAGTGCACATTCTCATATGTTCGCAATTCATGGCATAAGGTTTTATTTTTTTAACCCAGTTTTGAGTCATTTTGCCCAAAGCCGTCTGTTTTTGCCGTTAATTCTCACTTATGTGCCCCCCACGTGAGGGCATTTTCGTCCACTCATATTTCTGGAACTATTATTGTAAAATGATGAATATACCCCTCTTTATAAAAAAAATATTGTTTAAAGAAAACAAAAAACCCTAAATTCTCCTACCCACTTCTTCTATCTCCCTTTCGCATCCCTGCCCCACCGGCGAAACCGCCACCACGTCCACCTAAGTCCAAGGTCATTACCACTCTTCTTCTAGGATCTCAATTTTATTTCAACTTCAACAACACCATGGATGATTCTGATGCTAAGAAGGAAACCAAATCATGCAAGGGCTTGAGCGTTGCTAAGGATACAAAGGAAACGCAGAAGTTGTCAGAGATCCCTCTCCCTTTGGAGAAGCCGTTGCAAGGAGATTAACGTGCAGTGGTTGTGCTTGGCCACCACATTGACTTACGACTACTGATTACTCCTTGCTTATTTATAAATGTCAAATTAACCTCCCAATCCAACGACACACTATCACCTCTTGCGATGGGGGTTGCGATGAGGAAGACAATCGAGTGAAATTAGGGACTTGTCAACGGTGAAATCCAACTAGGGGTGAACATAGTCATTCGGTTATGGTTACAGAAGTGCCAAGCCATTAACCGATCAAAACCGAACCGAACCGATCTCGTATTCCATTTTCACTTTTCCCGCATATATACATATATACACCTGCAAAACCAAGCTAAAACTAAGCTAAAAACCTTTGGAACTTAATTAACCGAATTTAACCGAAACCGAACCATAACCGACTGTTATGTAACACCTGCCCTCAAAAATGTCAAAGATTTAAGCAAGGTACAAACCACAAGGACTATAAGTATAAATGTATGCAAGTACAAGGACCAAAAAGTAGAAAACATCAAAATCAAAACAGTAACGGACCGTTACGGACGGTAACGGTCCCTTACGGGTTGGGCACGTGAACACTGATGACGCGCCACGTGTCCGGTGACTAATTAACGAATTTTAATGCGTGGAAACCCTATAACGGATCGTCACGACTGGTAACGGTCCGTCACAGCCCCAAATTCACCCAAGTACGCCACGTATCACTCCATAACGGGCCGTCACGCCCTGTAATGGGCCGTCACACCACAAACTTACCAGAAGGCGACACGTGTCTGATGACTCGCGAACCCTATTCTGGTGAAGGACCGTCACCACCCATAACGGTCCGTCATGGGTCCAGAATTTTCCCTATAAATAGCTGATCGAATTCAGTTGTTTTCTCATCCCTAACTCATTCCTCTCTTCACAATCTCGTCCCAGAGCATCCCTAGACATTCCACAAAACTTCCGGTTCAATTCCCGCTCATTGTAGTGCCCGGTGTAGGAAGAAACGCTCATAGAAGAGTCTATACGCAAGAGAAATCAAGTTAAGAAGATAGACTATAAACTTTCAACTTAGAGGCTCATTCCTATAAACCAAGATGAATACTTTATCTCTTTCAAAACTTGTGTCAAACATTTACTTTTACGAAAATAGCCAAATAAAGGTTAAGGGAATAATGCTCAACGTTCTTCTACGAACAAAGCATTCAAGCCATAGGTATGCGTAAAACTTGAAAGGGATACACGGGACTTGGGTGAAATTCCCGGATTGCGGATGGTGCTTGTCTTATAACAACTTCGAAGGTTAATCTGTCCCTTGTTATAATACATGACGAAGTGTACACTGTGGTGCGATTGAACAGGACGGGCCTGCTGAATGTGTGGATTGAACATAAAGTTGTAATTATGAACTAATGCTTGTTTGTGCCAAATGATTTTACTGTTAAGATAATCGTATTCACCAGCGTTCATGCGAACGTTTTATTTTCAAAATGTTTTCAGGTAACGAATAAAATATGATGAAAATGGGGATTTGGGCAGACATAAGATCTGACCCAAGAAAAGTGAAAAGGATAACTTATACGTAAGATTCCCAGGCCTCGTATACTCGTAATCCTAAAGAAAAGAAAAAGGAGATAGGACGGGGGGATTGATCAACCCTGATAGTACTATTTCCAGTGGCTGTAAATGTATTTGATTTCAAACTGCGTTTTGTAATCAAATGAAAGGGTATTTAAATCCCTATGTTTATAAAGTAAATATAAAACTTTTGTCTTCAACTGAGTTTTGATATTTACAAATACAACCCTTGAGGTTGAAAGAATTTTGAAACGATCCTTTTGAAAAGACTTCCGTTGTATTTATAAAAACTCTGAAATCAAATTCAAGTGATACCAATCGGACTCGCACACGTCCAGGGGTGCCTGAGGCGGGGTGTGATAGGTTAACCGAGTCATTGTTAACCGATTATCGATTAACGGTTATAGAAATAATTTTTCATTAACCGAACGATCAGTTTTGGTGGCGGTGCAGGGGTAAAAGCAACCCATAATCGACTTTAAACACCCCTAATACGACGATAATCAAGTGAAATCACGGGCTTTTGGGGGTTGTGACGAGGAAGACAATCGGGTGAAATCCAACGATAACCCAATGATGAAATCAGGGCTTGTGAAGGAAATAATTGTAGAAGCAATCGATGAAACGAAGGTGTTCTTGAACTTCACTGCCTCACAAATCGAACCATCTTCGGACCATCATCCCAAATCGAACCCTCAAGAGATTGAGCGGAGGTGAAAACATGTTAGAGCTTAGGTCCAAATGAGTTTCCACTGCCTCTAAAACCTTCGTGGCTTCCACTATTTTTTATGATTTAGAAAGTGTTTGGGTCTGAGATCGGTCAGCAAGAAGGTGGGGGTGGTGTCGGCGACGAGGAGGTGGGGGAGGTAATTGTGGTGGCTAGGTCAAAATGGAGGATTATAAATTAAAACATGAAAATAAGTTTGAATTAATATATTAAATTGGTTTAAAACTGAACTTTATAATGGACGAAAATACCCTCAGCCGAGGTACGTGAGTGGGATTTAACATCAAAATTAGACAGCGTTGGCCAAAAGGACTCAAATGGTTAAAAAAATGGAACCTCATGATGGCCAACCCCTTGGATTAGGTGGTGATTTCCTATATCCTAATTGAAGATTAGATTTCCTAAAGTCTAGTTTGAGTGGTGAGATTTGTATCTCCAAACTATATGTTGTATTCCCTTGTGTTCAAATCCGCTACAAAGTTCAATTATTGAAGCCTTTGTATATCATTTGGTATCATAGCTTAGGTTATCATTCCTTACTATAAGAATCCAAAGAAAGTCTTTTTCTATACTAATTCCAGCCATGGATACCCGTAGTAGTGCAGAGTTGAAGAAGATCATCGACCACCTCGAAGCCGATAAAAGGGAAATGGCTCATCAGATGAGAATCATGGAGGAACAAATTCAAGAATTTATTCTCTCTAGTCGACGATGACATGAAGATTGAATTGGAGGAGATGAAGAAACTAATGATGACGGTAGTTACCACCGTACTCGTGAATCTAGGATCTGTTGGGGTTTCGTGCTAGGGTTTCAAAACTATTTTAAAACACGCAGCAGAAAAACAAGCACGAACCGATCTAGGCCAAACCCTAGATTGCTCCACCAGGAGTCTAGATGCAAACCAAATATTCAATACACAACCATAAGATGTTTAGGGTTATACCTTTCACGAGTAGGAGACGACAACTGAAGTGTAACACCACGTGACAACAACACGGTCGCTAGATCCGGCTCCACGAACTAAACACCCGTAACTATTAATCCACCCGTACCAAAAACTTGGATCTATATTCAGTTTATCTCTAATGTCCCGAACACCAAAAACACACCCGATTTGTTTAACTCCTTCTGTTCACTCGGTTTCACTACCTATGAGAAAAGTGATTAAATCACCTAACGATACCGGCAGTACACGGCGGTTCCTAGCGGCTCACGGAGATAAACCGACTAACGGGTCTCCAGGTGGCGGCTCAAGAACGACAAGAGGGTGGGTCAGAAACAGCAGCAAGGGCCCGGTGGGGACGCCCCAATGGTGCATGGTGGACAGCGGCTGGGATGGTGTGAAACCCAACATTTCAGGTCAATATCCATATTCATTTTAGCACGTTCATATTTCATATTTCCTGGATCATTATTTTTGACTAAGTATTGTCATGAGTCTAGCATAGAAACACAAGTTACATTTTAGTAATTAGGAGAATTACTAAGTCACAAACAATTATTACCCGCAAAGTACGGTCATTGGTGATTAACAAATCTTATACAAGTAAGTCTAAAAGTATATTTATTTGACACAAAATATATATTGGTGACATTAATTTATAAAGATTGATACAAAAAAATGGGTTCACACAGTTCCTAATATATTAACTATGTGTGAATATAAATAAAGTAGTTAAGATATCAACTATGTCGGGATTCACTAGCAAATTTCTAAAGCTAGTCAAACTACACAAAATGTAAGACGTTTTACTAATTAAAGATTTAAAACATGGTATTATATTACAGTAGCACCTACCGGTTTTACGCTACCTTAGACCGATCTAAGTAGCAATTAAGATACAACTAGTGATTGGACAAGACCTAACCCCCCCCCCCCCTTACACCCCTTGTTCGGCCGAGAATGGGTGGGGCCACCCACCTTGCCCACTTCAAATCTTGTTACATGATTGTTTTCATACTCATCCATACCTAATCAACCATGGAACAAGGAAAGATCAAATTCATCCATTCATCCATCACTAGTAATCATTATGTAGAAATCAACACTCAACCTCTATTTCTCCATCTACATATACGATCTACATACATATGCACACACTTTGCACTTTCAAAATTCAAGAACAAGTTTCTTAGAAGTGCTAGCTAGAAGCTTTGGATTTTTAAGGAGTTCTTGAGTTTCTAGGAAAGTTTCCACTTGTGAATCAAGCCACCACCGTCTTCTACATGAGATTCTTCCCTAGCTAGTTTAGCGGTACGAAAAACCGACCCTAAATATCTAGTTTCATCTATATTTCTTGTTTTAGGCTAGGTGTTCACCCTAAAAATGAAACCATCTCTAAAGGTTTTATGATTTTATAAAGTTTAACTTTAATAGGGTAAAAGTTCAAGTCTTGTACGTATACATGTATATATGGCCGAAATCTACAAAATGTATATATGTGTTTGGATGTTTTGATCTTATTACATAATAATAAGTGTAGAATAGATCAAAAAGCATGAATTATTGATTAATAGAAAATAAAACTTGATCATGATGTGTATATATTTGTAAGATAATGGTGGTGTTAAGTTGAATATTGTGGATGTATATATATATATATATACATATATATATATATATATATATATATATATATATATATATATATATATATATATGCTAAAAATTTTGTATAGAAATATGTGGATAAAGATATTTGGTTAACATGAAAGTTGCTAAATGTATGCATGTATATACATATATAAGTCATAATAATATATATGTGAATGTTCTAAATGGTTAACTTAGAAAGATTTGTGTATATATATATATATATATATATATATATATATATGGTTATGGATAAAAATTGTGATATATATAAGTTGGTGCGCGGTATTAGTGCGTCATGGAAATATTCTGGGAAATAATGGTTAGTATCAAAAACAAGAACATTTAATATGTCTACATATGTTCAAAAATAAATGGATATCTATATGTGCATGAAACCTATGGTTAGGTTCGGATAAAAATATATAATCTCATATGTGGATATCTATATGTGCATGAAACCTATGGTTAGGTTCGGATAAAAATAAATAATCACACGACGTCATGAAACATATGTGAATATATGTAGAAATACGGAAATACATGTATACATGCATTTGATAAATATAAATAAAGGTGTATGCATGATGAGCGTAACAAAGTTAATAAATATCGTTCGGAGTACAAATATTTGCATGTGGACGTAGTAACGTGGATTGTACGTACGTAGAGTAATTAACATGCATGAATATACTTGAACGATATTTGTGATTTTATATAATTGTTTTCGAGAAATCATTATATATATACGTGAACCTTAATGTGGATAAATTATAAGTCCTTACTAAAATAATATTTATTTTTGGTAAACGTAATAAGTCACCAATATGAAAACATAATATTTTCTAGGAAAATATGTAAACATCTAGACTGGAATAATAATCACCAATGAGTCGTAACATGAAAACGCCGTTTTTGCTAAACAAAGAGGTACTTAACTAGATTCGTTAAGTCGGGTGAACAACTTGCATTTAAGACGGGTAGTCTTAACACATAAGTACCCTTGTGTAGTTAGGGTACGGAAAGGAAGCAACTAATAGCACATTGTTATTTGCTAGCATACATCAATCACAAGGTGAGTTCACGGCCCCCTTTTAGCTTTTTACTGTTTTGTAAACATCAGGGGACAAACATACTTACTTGATATGTTTTGAAAACATGAAATATATTTGCTTACACGTTTGACAACACGAACATTCTGGTTTAACTCTTTGTGAGTTTCACAGTCCCTTTTACTGTTTTGAACTACTTTTTTTTTTGGGGGGGGGAAACATACTTGTAACTGTTTTCATATATTAATGAAAGAATAGAGACCAGACCGTTATGTTTGCATGAGGAAACACAAAGAGCACTAAAAGTCCCATGAACATCATCAACATTTGTAACCATTAGCTATGGACTTAACCTAGGATTCTAAGAATAGTATTATTGGGGGTGACGCCCGCAGTTATGGTTAGTCGCTCGAATGGCCGTATAACGTCTTATTCAGTTCTCGTTGTACAGAGAGGGAGGGGCATTCACTAGTCATGGTTTGGTTACGGTCTCATGTATTAACATATTATTTGTATTTGTAGCTAGTTTACAAATGAGGTCTGTCGATTGTTCATTCATGGTTCAATGCATTGGTTATTTATTCACGGTTTAATGCATTGGTTATTCATTCATTGTTCAATGCATTGGTTATTCATTCTTGGTTCAATGCATTGGTTAGTCGCCGTAAACGTTTTGTGAACGTTGGAATTACAAGGAATTCATCATCATGTTTTTTGGAAAACTATTTATTTTATTAGGGTAAGGTCATTCGCATGTTTTCGGGGAAAACTACTTATTTTATGACGATAAGGTCATGTGCATGTTTTAGGGGAAAACTACTAATTTTATGACGGTAAGGTCATATGCATGTTTTCGGGGAAAACTACTTATTTTATGACGATAAGGTCATGTGCATGTTTTCGGGAAAAACTACTTATTTTATGACGGTAAGGTCATGTGCATGTTTTTTGAAAAACCACTTATTTTATGACGGTAAGATCATGTGCATGTTTTCATGGAAAACTAATTATTTTATGACGATAAGGTCATGTGCATGTTTTCGGGGAAAAGTATTTATTTTATGACGGTAAGGTCATGTGCATGTTTTCAGGAAAACCACATATTTTATGACGGTAAGGTCATGCGCATGTTTTCAGGGAAAACCACTCGTCCTATGACTATGAGGTCATCATCATGTTTTCGGGAAAACTGCTTTGAACTTAAATAACTAATTTTGTGAAGTCACCAACCTTTGTGTTGACCCTTTCAAGTATGTTTCTCAGGTAACCCGTAGCCATGGCGTGGTTGGAATAGGCTAGTAGCTGAAGTGGCATAGATAATCAAGTCTCAAGTATACCATTGATCTAGAAGGACTTATATTATTGTATTACTTACTATTAGTTATTGTATATGTACTTAAGTCTTAGAAATCACTATTACAGCTTCCACTATTGTGTAATAAACCAATCGTTGCGACCTGTGTGACACCAGCATTTCATGTCAATATCCATATTCATAATTGCATGTACATATTTTATATTTCCTGAAGTTTTATTTTGACAAAGTATTGTCAAGGAGTCTGGCAAAGGAACACACTATATATATTAGTAATTTTAAGAATTACTAGGAAGTAAACAATGATAACCCGCAAGGTACGTTCGTTGGTGATTAACAAGATTTTATTTAAATAAAGTCTAGTAACGCGTTATAATATAAAAACTTAAATATTGGTGACAAAACTCTTAAAAGTTGACGTCTAAATATTTATTACATGACGTTAAGTTATTTTTATGTGGATACATGTATATTATAGTTAAAGTATTAATTATGAAGGGTTTGACTAGTAGATTATTAAAACTAGTCAAGATACAAAATAAATAAAGTTATTTGATTATAAAAAGTCATACACCGAGTATTAGATCATGGGATCACCTACCAGGTATACACTACCTAAAAATCAATCAATTAATATACGGAATGATGACTCTTGATGTGACAAGACCCAACCCCCCACCCTACCCCCTATTTCGGTCAAGGTATGGCCAAGTGGGGCCACCCAATTGTCTTTTCCATTTGTACCATACTCATGTCATTAGAGGCCCTCTCTACTCGAGTGTAAATTAAGCAAGGGTCAAATCCATCATCTCATATCATGATTAGCAATTATGCTTGTTAAGTTTGACACTCCATCTTTCTCTATCTCTCTCTATATATATATACATCGACATATGTACACATACACTAACTCTTTCAAAAATCCAAGAGCAAAAAGTAGAGAGTCTAGCTAGAGAATTTGAATATCCAAGGAGTTCTTGAAGGTTCAAGGTCGGTTTTGCTAGTTTATCAAGTCTCTACCATTTTTTACTCGTGAATCTTCACCTAGCTTGTCTAATGGTATGAAACCGACACCATCTTTGTTTTCATCTTTATTTCTTGATTAAAGCTCGTTGTTCACCATAAAAAATAAAGGATCTAAAGGGTTAAAGAGTTTTTATTAAGATTAAAAACTAAAAGCTTTGTATAAATATATATAAAGGGTCAAAATTTTGAGTATAGATATATGTAGATGTTGTTATTTAATTATGTGATGATAAGATGTGAATCAAAGGTATGTTTAATAATCTAAAAAGAGTGGTTAATACGTGATGAAAAAGTGAAATATATATGTAAATACATATATAAAATTGTAGGAAACATATAGATATATGTGTGTATTAAAAGTTTGATAACATGGAAAACTGTTAAGTATAAGATTGTGTGTTCATATAAAGAGATCAAAATAAGTATAAATATGCATGATCATAGTTGTTAAACCGAAACATATAGTTATAGATATATATATATATATATATATACACGAATGATGGAAAATTGTTAACTCGGAATGAGTAATGAAATGACTAAATAGTTGAAATCATATATATGTGTTTATAACTTGTTTATAGTTGATAACATTGAACGTGGACATGAGTACATGAGGTCGAAAAATAAATAAATATTTATGTGCATGAGATTAAAGACGTTTCGGTTAAAAATAAATGTTCACATATTATCTTGAATCATATTTAAATATATGTTGGATTAATAAGATACTTGTATGCATGTATTGGTAAAAATATAAATACATGACGAACCTAAACAGGTTAATAAATGTCGTTCGGAACAAGTATTTGCATGCGGACGTGTTAACATAGTTTATGTGCACGTAGGAAAATTGACATGCGTAGAACATTCTTGAATGATATTTGTGATTCTATATAATTATTGGTAATATATAATTATATGTTCATACGTGATCATAATGTAATTATATTATGAGTTATCGTAAAAATAATATTTATTTTTGGTACACCTAACAAGTCAACAATATGGAAACCTAATATTTTCTCGAAAAATATATAAGCGTCTAGACTAGAATAATAATCACCAACGAGTCGTCATATGAAAACATTGTTTTAATAAACAAAGACGTACATAACGGGATTCGTTAAGTCGGGTGAACAACTTCTATTTAAGACGGGTAGTCTTAACATATAGGTATCGTTGTGTAATTAGGATACGGATAGGCGGGGCCTACAGTTATACAAATATTTGCTAGAGTACACTACTGACGAGGTGAGTTTCACTATCCCCTTTTTCTAAGTTTTTGAAATTTTTGGGGAGGAAACATACTTGTAACTATTTTCATATATAAATGAATGAACAAAGACCAGACCGTTATGTGCGCATTAAGGGAACAATAAAAGTCCCGTGGTATAATTTTTTAACCATTAGCTATGGTCTTAGCATGTGATTATGTGAATAGTACTATTGGGGATGACGCCCCCGGTCATGGTCAGTCGCGCTAGCTGGGACTTGTAGGGTCAATGGCCGCGTATTGTCTTATTCTCGTGGTATAGTGAGGGAGGGGCATTCATTTGTCATGGTTTGGTTACAGTCTCGTGCATTACATATTATTTGTATTCTTTGGATGCTTACAAATGGGGTCAGTTAGTCAGGAGATGTTCAATTCATTGGTTATATATGTAGATCGGAAAAAACTTATTCATTTGAACATTTGTAAACGTTGGAACTACAAGAATATTTGATCAAAACCTGTGAACTCACCAACCTCGTGTTGACACTTTTTAAGTATGTTTTTCAGGAAATTGAACGTGGTCGCAATGGTTAGCAGTGTCGGATTACATGCATGCATGAATGGATACGGCTTTTGGGAGATTTCTCTTGTATAACTCATTACATATGGGTCATACTTGCGAAACCTTAATCTTTTGTAATGTTAAATGATATTTTGAGATGTAAAACTTTAAACTTGATTATGTATCCAATCATTATGTATGTGTTTTCGGTAATCATATGCTTTGGAAACCAGTGGATGTTACGCCTCGCGTTTCCGCCTTGGCGGGGTGTGAAAGAAATTGGTATCAGAGCCATTGATTATAGCGAGCTAGGTGTCAAAAACTGAACCTAGTCTATAAATTAAATGACTCACTAAAACCTTTTCATTTCATAAGAATTGCATAACCATTCATCATGTCATATGGATATTGAAGTCACATCATGTCACACACTAACCCCACTCTAACTTCAATCCGCTACCCCGAGACGACCGAGCACCTCTTAGATTCCATAAGTAGTCCACGAGATGGCTGAGCCTGCAGATGTGTTTTCGCCCAGAGTACTTAGAGTTGTGTTAGGACATGTTTTGTAACTGTTGATAAAATTCTGTGTAAGTTCATAGAGAGGCGAATCTTTAGGAGCGAACTTGTTAAGTTCGCCTACGGAATTCTGTACAAGTTCATAGAAGTTCGCTTAAGCATCTTTGAAGCGAACTTGTTAAGTTCGCCTATTGCAGAACGTGTGTCTATAAATATAGAGTTTTCAGAGTCTGTTTAGACAACGAGAGATTGAACGATCAAGTATTCTGTAAACTCTGTTTGGTGATATAAAAAGAGAAAGTTTATTTACCTGTTGTTTCTATTGTCAATTACTATACGAACGTTAATATGGTAGGATTTCGCACTCCGTGTTATCGATACGTCCTATCACGAGATCAATCTAAGATGAGTCATGTGGACCTACAGGTGGTATCAGAGCTTTTGCTCTTAATTAGCAGAAGATTCGTGGTGTTTTCGTGTACAATCAACATCAAATATCACTGAATTTGATGAGGATTTGAAGGATTTTTCATCTTTTTCGTGTTCTTGATAAAAATGGAAGAATTTTGATCATTTTGGATTGATTTTGGATTCTTTTGATGAAACTGATCCGATAGAAGTGTTCTTAATCAGACCCTACACATTCCTACGGTTCAGATTTGTCTAATTTGATCATATACATCAGAAATCATGATTTTCAGAGGTCTGAGTTCGAGTTTTCTTCTTCTTGTGTTCGTTCAGCGTTTTAGGCGAACTTGTTGATTCAGTTGTAGGCGAACTTAGGGAGGCGAACTTAATAAGTTCGCTCGGTGAAGATCAGGCGAACTTAACAAGTTCGCTCGGGTCAAGTTCGCTTGGGGTCAAGTTCGCTCAGTGAAGTTCAGGTGAACTTATTAGGTTCGCTCAGGCAGTATCAGGCGAACTTATCTAGTTCGCTTGTGTTCTTAAAAAAAAGAGTATTTTGGCGGGAAATTTCTTCTTGTCCAATTTTTTTAGGGAAAGCTTATATGGTTGGTTTATATCATTTTTGAAATGTTGAAATTTCTAAAAAGAGTATTTTGGCACGAAATTTTTTTTCCGGATATTTTCACAAAAATTTCAAAATGTCAATTTCGTCTGATGATAATGAGATTGAAATTATACCACAGAGGCTTTTGTGCATATCAGATTACCGTAGCTCGAAAGTCCGGTTCGAACAGTTCGTATCAAAAACTGATGAAAATTTTTTGAGACCAATAATAGAAGGATATGTGCATCCTACTTTTGACTTTCTAGAATTTCATGATGTTCCTAAACCAGTGACAGGTCTTACTAAAGTAGAAAAGCAGAAGTTCGATCATGAGATGAAAACGTGTGAAACTTTAAAATTGTCTTTACCAAATGAAATCATATATAGTCTCGGGAAGTGTCCAACTTCAAGAGATCTATGGGAAGCATTGAAGAAAAGGGTGAATCAACTTCTCAAGCGTTTGTGGTCCTGATCAAAGAAGTATTGGAGAAGCAGGGTGATTCTCAAAGTGATTCTTCTACAGAGTTAAGTGATAGTGAGAGTATTCGTTTTGGTGAAAGTACTCAGTCTACCTAGAGTGATATGATGACTGAAGTAAGCTTTCAGACAGTTGAAGATGATCTGAGTGAATCAGAAATTGATACAGAGCTTGTCATTGTTGCTCAAAACTGTGAAGCTGATGATGACGTATTAATGGCTCCTGGTGCATCTTCTTTAGAAGAAAAGGATACGGTAGTTTCTAACACTGAAACGTTTTGTTCTACCTGTATTTCAGTGAATGATAAAATGATGAGGGTTATGGATGACAACGTAAACCTCATTTGTGATATGAAATCGATGCACACGGTAAACCAGAAATTAAAGGATAATGAGAATGTGTGTATTGAAAGGATAGAATCACTGAAGAGGGATATAAGTTCTCTGTCTTTGAAGATCAAAGAGCAGGCATATCACCAGGATATGTCCTTTGTAGAAATTGAGAAAAGAAATAGTGATCTTGCTGAGAAAGATAAGGAACTAGCTGAATCTAAAGTAGAGGTAATCAGATTGCATAGAAAGTTAGAAAGCTTTGGAAATTCATCATTCTTATTAGGACATTATCATAATAATACTAAAGAGGGTAAGGGAACTAATGGTATTGGTTATGTTCCTCCACCATTCAATGGAAATTATTCTGTTACACTTGAGATTATAAAAGATGAGGATTTAGATCCTAAGACTGTGTTGAAGGTGAATCCAGTCACATGTGAAGATATGGTGTATTCTGATGAGAGTGATGATTAATATTTTGATGAAGCTAAGGTAGAGGAGATACCGAAAGAGGTTAAGAAAGAAGACTCAAAGGTTGATTCTAATTCATTTGGAAATTATACATTTGGAAGTTCTTCAAATTCAAG
Organism: Smallanthus sonchifolius; assembly: GCA_023525975.1. NCBI lineage: Eukaryota > Viridiplantae > Streptophyta > Magnoliopsida > Asterales > Asteraceae > Smallanthus > Smallanthus sonchifolius. Next base: position 64,478,539 of record CM042021.1, on the reverse strand, counting down.
GAGAGTTCCATATGTCAGAGATAATAAAGATAGGCGTACATGCTTTCATGTAAATGAGATGGGACACATTGTGGTGACCTGTCCTTACAAAAATAAAGGGAAGAAGCATGTAGTTCCTGAGAAGATGAAGCCTGAATCAAAACCTGTTGCGAAAAAATGTATTCCGTCTCAAACTCCAAAAGAAGTTCATGTAGGCGAATCTTCTTCAAGTGCATCTTTTCGTGTGAAGATTTCTTATATGAGAGAATATCATGAGACGAGATCTTGCTTTTACTGTGGTCTTGTGGGTCACATTTGGATTGCTTGTCCTCACAATGCCAAAGGTAACCGATATGTTACTCCAGAAAAGGTAAGAACTCTTGGTAAACCTTATGTTAACCCAAATGTGGTTAAACCTCGTGATACACCAAAGGGTAATTCAAAATCTGAGGTTAGGCTTTCTAGACCTCAAAGACGGAGGAGAAACAGAAGATTGAGAAAACTTTTATAACAACAAGAGCTTTCACAATCTAAACATTTTTCAAATGAACAAGAGTGTACAAACACTTCACATTTTAAGCAAAAAGAACTTAATGAACAGAAGTATGTTTGGAAATCTAAAGTTGATGTTTCTGACTCGTAGGAGCAATCACCAAAAATCGATGAGAGATTCGATTGTGAATGGAGTGAAGTTTATTATTTTGATACAGATGGACGACCCATGAATACCATGACTTGGGTCCCAATTTCAAATTAATGTTTCTTGTTAGATGTGCAGTATTAACTAAGAGGGACTATTAATAAAATTTTGGTTGTTGATAGTGGTGGTTCTAAGCATATGACAGGGAATGACATCTACATGAATAAAGAGTTGTTGATAACTGAGAATCTATTTGATTCAACGACTTGATGCTCAAGGGGGAGAATATGTCATACACAATGTTTTGGAAAGAGTTTTAGAAAGTCCAAATGATAACCTGAAACTTTCGATGACAATGGTGAGCATAAAGTCGTTGATGCAACCATTTGACTAGTTGAGAGGGAGTCTACAGGACAGGGGGAGTACAGAACTGTGTTGGTGACAGAGGCAATGACATTCAATTACATTACATTGGTTTGAGTTTTTAATTGATTGAATTGCTTAATCCTAAGTAACCAAGTAAATTGTTTTTCATAAAATGTTTTCATGGAAGGTTTATTTTTGTTTGTTTTACTTTCTTTGAAAAAGATTTTGAAAAAGCCAAACAAAGTGAAAAAGATAAAATCGACATTACTTGAAGTTAAAGAAGAGATAATAGTACATCGGTATATGTTCTTTCACACATGACCTAAGATTGACTGGTTGGTGCTTTATGTTAATATATCTGAATTATATGTTTTGATCTAAACATCAGAGACTACACAAATAGGAAATGATAGTGTTGTATATGCATATAATTTGAATTGTCAGCAGACTAAAAGCGTCACTGAACCATTAGTAGTGTGAAAACATAATTGCATATGTTACAATTGTGATTTGAACCCATTTTATGCCTGTGTGTGTGTTTTAAAATATCACTATCAGATAAAGAATATTAGCTTTTAATAAATATTGTCCTATGAGATCAGTTTAGGGTTATGTCCTTAACACTATTCATTCGATTTGCTTCAGTGCCCATGTCCCGAAAAGCATGCAATTTGAAGTATAATCAAGATATGCACTTGACAACATCTGTCAAACATATACTAGCCCTTGGATCATATTGATAAATCATCTTTACTGATTCCATTGAATTCATAATCCAGATAACAATTGAATCCACGTACCTGAATCTTATGATTCCACATATATAAGCCAAAACATTGAATCATTCGATTCTGAATCTCATTGATTCCTATACAATACAATTTGAATTCTACTATTCATGTGCTAAGTGATGTCTCCTCATATTGGAAATTCGAATAATCTTTAGTAAAATCTCATATGTCTTGAAGATAGTGCATTTACTTTATGTTGGCATACTAGTGGGGTACACGTTGTATTTCATACTTAAATGGTACCTTAACTCACAAGAAAGTGGGAATGAGATGCTTTAATTTCAAATCTTATAATATTGACATTTTGAATTTGTGTGTCATAGCCTGATCCTATTTTCTTTGAATGTTTATCGCGTATCATTACATGTTTTGGTTGAAGCTTGAAAGAATGACATAGGATACCATTTGAAATTATATGGATTTTATATCCAAGATGTGTGATTGATATCTCATATATACTGATATGATCTTCTTACTCGTGATGTTCGACCAAAAGGATGTGATTTTGTATTTTACATTTCAGTTTATATAGAGAAAAACCAAAAAGATTTTGTGTTTCTTATGTTTGAAAAACCAAAAATATTTTATTTTTCCAGCTTCCATGGAAATCTTAATTGTTGGTTATTCTTGGTTGTTCTCCTTTGCAAAAACTGAATATTGCAGATAGAAGTTGACAAGGGGTCCTTCTCCCAAGTTTTCTTCTAGATAGAAAGAGAAAGTGTGCAGATGAAGAAGACGAAGACTACAGTATGTTTGATGATATATGAAGACATATGACAATCTTCTAAAGCTATTGTCAAGGGATATTCTGGTGACAACGAGCTTGAAGATATTATGTCTTAGTCTTTGACTTGTAATTGATTGAATTGTTAGCAACAATTAAAGGGAGTCTGTTAGGACATGTTTTGTAACTGTTGATAAAATTCTGTGTAAGTTCATAGAGAGGCAAACTTGTTATCTTTAGGAGCGAACTTGTTAAGTTCGCCTAAGGAATTCTGTACAAGTTCATATAGAGGCGAAGTTCGCCTCAGCATCTTTGAAGCGAACTTGTTAAGTTCGCCTATTGCAGAACGTGTGTCTATAAATATTGAGTTTGCAGAGTCTGTTTGGACAACAAGAGATTGAACGATCAAGTATTCTGTAAACTCTGTTTGGTGATATAAAAAGAGAGTTTATTTACCTGCTGTTTCTATTATCAATTAGTATACGAACGTTAATACGGTAGGATTCCACACTCCGTGTTATCGATACGTCCTATCACGAGATCGATCTGAGATGAGTCATGTGGATCTACAAGTAGATGTGTCTTATTGGGATTGGCTGACCCAGGTGATCCGGATGTGGAGGGTGGAGGAGGATCCTCTGACGACGTGCGACCCCGCTGGGCTATCCTGCTTATCACGACCCATACCACTCACAGCGGAGTGCGTGGAGTGCACTATTCCCATACTGGTGACCCGAAGCAATACACACGGGGAGAAGATTGGCTATATGGAGACTGACGTAGGAAATCTTTAGGAAGACATAGCGTGTATGCAACAACTGAAGTTGCACATTTTAGGGGTGATTAAGGATCAAGGACTGTGCAACCAGTCCCCTGAGCACGCAGCTAGCCGATTTGTGGAGGTCGAGTAGAGGGCGATTGAGGCTGAGCTCCGGGCCACTTTAGCCGAGGCACGCGTCGAGGCTATGATTATCGCAGCTGCTGCTCCACCGAGGGTACCTTCCTACTTCTAGACCTATTACGGGTGGGTTGTACCCGTAGCACATTATGTAGTTTGAAACTTTGGTACTGATGTGGTCATATGAACCCATCTATGTTGTATCCTTGTCTTTTGGAACAATGTACTATGTATGTTTTAACTGTGTATGTGTAATATATGTTGTGATGATGGTTGTTTACGTTTGATGTTGTTGTATCTTTATGTCATGTGATATCATTATTATTATATAATGTTGTTTCTTTTTAAATCTTATGTTAGAAAGAACACAATGGCACCTAAGCGAATGATGCCGCGTGACACCACTGGCCACAACAACGAGACGATTTCCCCAAACGTGGAGCAATTCATATCACAACGGGTAGCTGCCGCCATGGAACAGTATGAATCCAATCGAAATAGTGGCGGAGGGAACGAAAGCGGTACCGGCAGAGGAGGTGCAGGAGGTAGCGGCACAACTAGAGGTTCTGGAGGTAAAGAACGAGTAATCACGTCCGTAACATATAGTCATGATCCAAATTAATGACGTTATTAAAATAAGTGACTTGTGATCCTACAGATGTTTCGAACAGGAAGTGCACCTATAAGGCCTTCCTATCCTGCAACGCTCGTAACTTTAATGGCACCGAGGGTGCAGTAGGCCTGATGAGGTGGATAGAAAAGATGGAATCGGTGATTGACATCAGTGAGTGCACCGCTGACTGCATGGTGAAGTATTCTACCTGTACGCTCACTGATAAGGCATTGACCTGGTGGAATTCACAAGTAAAGACTTTGGGGAGGCAGACCGCCTATCAACTATCATGGGAAGATCTGAAAAACATAATGATCGATGAATGTTTTCCTCAAAACGAGTTACAAAAGATCGAGATAGAGATGTGGAATCTACAGATGATTGGAGATGATGCGGCTGGGTACACTGATCGTGTCATACCCCGACCGATGGCGGAATCATCGGGGCGGGACATGTAGACTGTTCATAAGCACAAGGTTGACTAGATTGAATATATTAAACATCAAATTTCATAACAAGTAGTCCAAACACAACCAAATCCAAGATAGAACAAAATTGAAATACATAGAGTCCTTTTATTTAAATTAACTAAGTCCAAGACTATGTGTAGCACATCTTGATCAATCTCACACATTAGAACCTGAAACATGAATAAAATAAAGTCAACTAAAAAGTTGGTGAGTATAACAGAGGTTTGTATATAGATAGCATATAGTTGTAAAACAAATCCTTACATAACATGACAGATAAGGCATTTATGGGGAGCAGCTATTGTGTAACCAAGTACAATCAAACCTTTATAACTAGCATGCAAAATTGTGTTGTCGGTATCAATCACCCCACTCTGGGTGGGTTTGTCAGACTCAATAGATCTATCATTGAAAACTGTCAGCTTGAATAGTTAATGATTGCACATAATCGCATACAAAAGTTAGCACAGATAGCACTCGGGCATAAAGCTCAAATTTGTACATATGAATGTAAATAGGATTTGTACTTGTGTTGTTTGTGTAAATGTAAACATGTAATTTGAATAGTGTTCATGGTTCACCCCAAAAATGTAAAAGAGTAAAAGGGGCTATGTATACTCACTTGGTTTGAAGGCGTAGCTAACAAAGATACTAGATAGAATAAAGATCCTTGAAATGCATGAGTTAACCTAAAGTGTAATGTATATGGTATTAATAGTGTGCACAAAAGTTTAAGTCTAAAGTTGTATTTGGACTTGTGTAAAAAGTCATTGATTTTTAATTGAAAGTATTAAATAAAATATAAAGTTTGAAAGAATATTTTTAGAGTATTTTGATTAAGGTTTGAGTTTGAATAATTAAATAAGTAATGTAAATAATTATTGTTTATGAAAACATTGTAAGTATTAGTTATACTTTAGTATAAATAATTAATTGTTTTTGTTTAAATATAAATTAAATAAATAACCATTATTTTATTTATTTATTTATAAAATGTAACTTAACCATTTAAATACTTTTTAAATGAAAGATTTAGCAATAATTGTAAATTTAACTTTTTTATAAACTTTAAATAAATAATTTTCTATTTATTCCAAGATTAAATATTTGATCTTTCTAAATAGAATTAAATGCATTTTTATAAAAATCAACTATTTTTATTTGTAATTTAATCAGAAATATTTATTGTTTGAAAAATATATAAAATTATAATTCTGCCAAAAATTTAACTCAATCACGACCGTGCATGGGAAGGGCACGACCGTGCATGGGAAGGGCACGATCGTGCTCGAACCACGGGCACGACCATGCTAGTCAGGGCGCGACCGTGTTGATCAAACAGAGGGCTTAACTAACTAAATCATTAGGCACGACCGTGCCTTGGCTAGGCACGATCGCGTCTATGATTCTAAGACACGACTGAGATTAGCCAAAGGGCATGATTGGGTCTGGACAGGAGGACACGACCGCGCTGGTAGTCGGCACGACCGCGTCTCATTAGGCACGACCGCTAGATGATTAGCGCGACCGTGTCTCTTCCAAAACAGACACGAATCGACTGATTCTTATATTGTTAGTGTTTGAAATCATAGGGCTTTTATTTATAGTGTTATTTCGGGTCTTGTTATATAGATTAATTGTATTTAAATCGTGTTTAGTATTGAATTCGATTAAACTATTTTGAATAAAATATAGATTCGGTTTCGGGAGGATTTCTATAATGGAAGCCCAAATTAACATGGGGCTTTTGATCTAGAGACTAAATAGATTGAGGACATAGTTTCAATTACCCGGAAGAGTAGCGAATCGATAGAGAACGGTAGGAAAGAGTCTCGGCGGCGATGCGGATGGCTTCCGGCGTTCTCTGCTTCAATCCCGGCTAAACCAGATAGTCCAGTAGCTTTAGTGAGGATTGAGTAGCGTGAATCTGCTGCTTGGTTGCGATAATTCCGATCGAAATGTCATTGCTTTCGTTAATGGTAATGAAGTGTAAATCGGTTACGGAACTCAATGATCGGGTGATTAAAACTGTATTTACGTTTCAACTGGGACTAGGCGCGACCGTGCCCATATGCGGCGCGACCGTGCTAGGGCACCAGGCGCGATCATTCCAAAGCAAGTCGCGCGACCGTGCCAAAGCACTCGGCGCGACCGTGCCAGAACTAGGCGCGCCCGTGCCTATTAGGGTTTCTTGCTAATTTTCAACATCAGACATTGTTACTTTAGTCTTTTGCCATATTTGTATAATTAGGTACTTATGTATTGTTTTAATAGGATATAACCGAGTAAAATTTGCGGATTTGCATTGAAATATAGTATTAAATTGATGGTACGAAAAGGAACAAAACAGTACACTAGAATTGAGTTTGAAATGCATTACATTGAATTGAAAATACGGATACTAAAAATCAGAAATGTTACAGTCTCCCCATATTGAGGGAATTTCGTCACGAAATTTAGCTAGAGGGAGCTACGGCATTAGTAAAAAGATGGGGGTATTTGAGTTTCATTTGGTCCCGCTTAGACTACCAACGAACTTTGACAATAGGAATACGACCTCGCTTGAGTTGCTTGATTTCACGATCCATAATTTCTACCGGTTTCTCAACGAAGTGCATCGTTTCATCAATGCGCACATCATCAAGTGGTATATGGAGATTCTCATCAGCGAGACATTTCTTCAGATTAGATACATGAAATGTAGGATGTACATTGCCAAGAGATGAAGGTAACTCAAGTTTGTAAGCCACTTTCCCAATCCTTTCAAGGATCTTGAATGGACCAACATAGCGAGGGGCTAACTTGCCTTTCTTTCCAAAACGGATCACACCCTTCCACGGGGACACCTTAAGAAGAACAAGGTCACCGACTTGGAATTCCAAGGGTTTTTGTCGTTTATCGGCATAACTCTTTTGCTGACTTCTCACCGTTCGGATGTTGTCACGGATTTGAATAATCTTGTCGGATGTTTCTTGAATTAGCTCGGGACCGGTGATTTGTGCTTCACCAATCTCGTTCCAACAGATAGGAGAATGACACTTGCGACCATAAAGAGCTTCGAATGGAGCCATGTTGATACTTGTGTGGTAGCTATTATTGTAAGAGAACTCGATGAGGGATAAATGTGAATCCCAATTGCCACCAAATTGATTACACAGGATCTAAGCATCTCTTCAAGTGTTTGGATTGTCGGCTCGGTTTGACCATCAGTTTGGGGATGGTAAGACGTGCTCAAATCTAATCGTGTGCCAAGAGCGGTTTGGAGAGATTGCCAAAATCGAGAAGTAAACCGGGCATCTCGGTCGGATATTATGTTCAAGGGAACACCATGACGGCTCACAATTTCATCAATGTAAATTCGGGCTAGTTTCTCAACCCGATAGTCTTCACGGATAGGCAAGAAATGAGCAGATTTGGTGAGACGATCAATAATCACCCAAATGCTATCATGACCACTCGAGGTGCGAGGGAGCTTGGTAATGAAATCCATAGCTAGGTTTTCCCATTTCCACACGGGAATTTCTGGTTGTTCAAGTAAACCAGAAAGACGTTGATGTTCGGCTTTGACTTTGGAGCAGGTTAAACATTTGGCAACATAAATGTGACAACCCGGACTTTTTCAGTTAACCCCGTTAACAAAATCCAGTTAAAGTTAACCAAGTTAACTTAACCCAAACTGCAGCGATTATTTCTGCCAATATTTTAAACTTAAACTCGAGGGACTAGTTATGTAATAACCCTAATCTACTATGTTGACTTTTAGAAAAGTCAAAATTTAAATCCTGTTGACTGTAGAAGTCAAACTAACCAAATTTTAACTCCATCTAAACTGGAGGGACCAATTCTGCAAATTCCTAAACTCCAATTCGCATGAAACCTCAGGGACCAGTTCTGTAATTACTCTAAAGTCAATTACTTGACTTTGAAAGTCAAACCCGGAAGTTCTTGATGCCAAATCTATAAACTGCAATCCAAATTCTTCGAAATTGCAACTGATTACACATGTTTAAGGCATTAACGGCCATAACTTTCAGATTAATTATCATCATTGATCGAATTAAACTCTAGTTATGAGTAGTTAAATCCGAAACCGTCGACCTCTATAACTAAACCATCAAATCCGATCATTCGGTTTGTTATTCAAGAAATCAAGCTCCCTAAACATCTTAATCGCATACCCCAGATACTTTTCTCACGCAAATTCGATCAGCAATGAAGCCGGAGTCGCTGGGGACTAAACCACTCGAAGTCGGAAATCCAATTGGCCGAACACTAACAATTTGATATCGATCGAGGTAATTAATCACATCCTCATACTCGTTTAAATGTCTAGACTGAAAGCCCTATCAAATCAAGAACTGTTAACATCGAATTGATGATGAACCAATTCTAGGGTTCTTCGAGAATACGGTTTAATCGAACACCACATTGAACATAACCTAAATCCAATTAAATTATATGGATAGGTTCACAATCCATCACTCTTTGAAAGCCCCATCATTCCAGCCACTTGTATTATCTAAATTGTTCAAATCGATTTCATATTCTAAATCTAGGGTTTCGGCATTCTAACTCGTAATAAAACGATATTAAACGCAATGATTTTTGGCAATTAAATGCACCCACAAACTCGCAATCCACTGATGAACAAAACCCCCATGATCTCTTGATCAATCGCGATCGATTTCAAGGATTACGAGTTGAGTTTTGATTCGGCTGTGATGAGGGAGGGATGAACACAAGGACTGCGTGTTAAAACCTTTTAAATCCAGGTTTTGTTAACAATTGGTACCCTAGATCAGTTGGTTAAAACGCATGGATGTTGGGGAGGAGACCCGGGTTCGAGTCTCCCTCCCCCTGTTTTCGTTTTTAATTATTTTCTAAACATTATTTGATTTTAAAACCTTTTCCTATATTAATATAACATTATATTAAAGTTTTTTAACCCGGAAAACAACCCGTAGGCTCGGGTTTGACTTTATAGCTTATAATTATTAATAATTTCTCTTTTAAGATAATATAGCTATATTATTTTTAAACCCCGACTTGGTATAAAATAATATGTTTATATTATTTTTAACACTTGACTCCTAGTGTAAAATAATATATATTTTATATTATTTCACCTCGTTTATTATTTCGTGTGACGTTTTTTTTAAACAAATTAATAATATAAATGTTTATATTATTTACCCACGTTTATTATATCGAATTAAAATAATAAGTTTATTCTTTTCTCCAGACAAATGATTATCTTGTTAATCATACGACTTAAAAATAATATATAGTTATATTATTACCCTAACCATTTTAAATGGCAAACATACGAATTTATTTATTAATTAATATTATTCGTTATTAATGTTCGACACGTAACCCATTGATCTTAATTATTATATTAAGAAATCTATTTTCCCGTAGACACGTTCGTCTACCCGTTAATCCTTAGAATGTTTTAAGACGTTCTAATCTTCCGTGTCGTCGTCACAAATCCCATATGTCCCTAACTTATGTGTTTATAATTCTAGGGCATACGTAAGCCGTGCAGGCTAACACTTAAGGTTCCAAATCTTTTACTTGTGTGATACTACCTACAACGCAACGCAGGTGAGTTTCACGGCCCCTTTTTACTTGTTTTATTATTGGGGGAGAAACATGCTTACACACAAACATTATTTTGCTTGTTTTCCTGTTGAGGAGAAACATGCATACTCATAAACAGTATTTTACTTGTTTTCCCGTTGGGGAGAAACATGCATACACACAAACAGTATTTTACTTGTTTTCCCATTGGGGAGAAACATGCATACGAACGGCATCCGTTACTTGTCTCCCAGCCAGGGAGAGACATACACACGGACATGGATCACATAGTATTTCATTACCACTTGTGTACCTAAGTGCAAACATAACATGCAAAGTCCTTACACACTCGGACCGTTAATATATGGAGTATAGCGAGGAAATTTGAGTAGTACTACTGGGTTTGACAAACCCCACCCGGGTTAGTCGCGCTAACTTGATTGGAGGTCTAAGGGGTGTAAATTGTCCTTAACACTTGCCATTGTTGATGTTAGCAATGGCGGAAGGCACCCAAACACAAACAGTCAGCTTCAGTTGCGAACGCTTAGAGTAACTTGTACATTGTCTATCTAGCAATAGGTGTGACTTACGTATGTGGATCCAGCAACACTCAAACAGTTTATTTACATACAAACCTGTGAACTCACCAACCTTGTGTTGACACTTTTTCTTACATGTTTCTCAGGTCGCTTTGGCACAGGTTGCACACTTAGGACATGCATGGAGTCCTATTGTCATATCATTCATTTCAAACGTTTTAAACAGTGTTACTTACTTACATTAATTGACGCTTGTTTCGTATAATTACTTTTGATTTCATTCTAACGTTTACGCTTCCGCATTTAACTCTGAACATTTATGTTATGACTTTTGAAGTCTCATATAGTGTCGTTTGATATAACTAATGACTGAGATCCTGGTGTGTCACCTTCCAAACGGTAAAACTCCGTTAGTGGAATTTGGGGGTGTGACAGATTGGTATCAGAGCCATTGGTTATAGAGAACTAGGATTGCATACTAGACTATAACCTCACACATTAGTTACACGGCACAGACACTCATACCTGATACATATAGCACCTATACATAATTTGTAGTGCAGGCATGTAACACCATCCGTATCACCCTCAGTTGGCGAGGGACACATCATTTGCATTGCATCATCATTCCCAGTGGCGACACTCGGGGAATCACCAGAACATCATCCACTCCCGTCCGAGGGCAGCGAGACAGAGCCTTCGGAGGAGTCAATTACATCACCATCACCTGTTGGGTATGGTGGGCTTTCTCAGGTCCTTGTTATGGACGGCACTCAGCACTAACGCATATCTCTTTGGGAGTTGGGATCGTCGGAGGCGAGTCCCTACTGTACCCGCCAGCAACAATACGCCCAATGAAGGCATACCGTTGCACGCATTATTGCAGAATCCATTGACACGTAGATGTCATCACTTTCCCGAGCCATGGGCTCGCGTCTTTGGTCGATATTCTGTTGAGAATAGATTGACCACAAATCTGAGAACGCATTGCTCAATGCATACTCAAACCCTATCTTGACTCAGTTGAAAGGACGACTACTTTGCTGCTTCCTGTAACTTGTATTCATGAATTAGTTTCATTTCTCAAAGTCGCATTTCATGTACATGTTTGTTCCAAGTTCTCATCTACAATCCGCTGGATTGGACTCCTGTATTGTGTTTCAACTCGAGTGAATACTCGGATCAAACCATTCTCGACTACTCATTCTGATATGAATTCTAATTGATCAAAGTATAGTTGATGACTAAGCTTTTCGACGACTTATCATATCTGAAAACACTTTGTACTCAGCAATACATGCTAAAGGACGTTATGACACAGGACAGGGAGAACTAGGGTGAGCATGCAAAACAAATTATCATTACGGGTGCACACGTAATAATAATATGAGGTGCATGTAAGTCCTTGTGAAACCTAGTGTGTGGATAAATGGTCCTACTCTATGATTTACATACTTATATTTCCATTGACAATAGAAACTCTCATAACCCACTCAACGACTAGTTAGTATCGTTAAACTCGTTTAACAGCTGATAGATGCGACTATCAGGTTGAAGATGTTTACGGACACACAGAACTATCACTAATGGAATCCATCATGTTATTTTCACCCGTGTAAGAGTCTTAGTGACCTTTCGACTCTCATTCAAACTTGATCAAAGAAACAATCTCGATTGAAACTTTAATAGAACCTCATGGTAAACCCACCGACTCCAACTTTGTAAGCAGGAAATTGTGGAATCCTTTCTAAGCTAAACACGATTTCCCTTACGTTCCAACAATAAATCTCATTCGACCCTATTGCCTTATCCGATGACTAATCCTTAGTCTAATACGAATTATACCCAGCATATTCAATCCTGTAAACGAATATCTTTCTTCACGAAATGATTCCGTTGATCCAATGACATTAGGAAACGAAGATTTAACCTAACCAACCATCAGTTGAACGTAATTACTTAAACATACATCCTATCTCTTATGCTACTAGAATCTATATCTCATTAGACTTTTCTTTCCTACATGTGAACCTCTTCCCTTAGTCTATGCATTGACTGACACTTGCTTTATAAGCGCGGGTTTCACTAGGAGTCTCAGTATGACTTCACAAATTCCATATTAGTGTGTCGTGCTCCAACTCTATTAAAAGCCAAGTATACTATTGAGATAGTAGACGCTCAGAGAATCGAAACAACTCGCATTCTTACAGCTGTAAACTAGTATTGGTTAGTCATAAACTTGACATTGACCTTCTGCCAGTTACACTTGGCAGTTTCGACCTTATTGTCGGTATGAATTGATTATCCAAGAACCAACCTGAGACCGTCTGTTGTGACAAAAATGTTTGCCTTCCTCTCCTTAGAGGGGAAATCCTTTCCGTCCAAGGCGAAAGAGTTGGTGCAGTCATGGGCATCATATCTTTCATGAAAGCACAAAAATGCCTTCGAAAGGGGCATACGGCTATTTTAGCCCTTGTTGCTGAGCAGTCCTCCGAAGAGAAGAAGATCGAAGATATTCCCGTTGTGCGTGAATTTTTGGAAGTGTTTCCCGAGGATCTGCCCGGTCTGCCACCGCACCGTCAAGTTGAATTCCAAATTGATTTAGCACCCGGAGCAGCACCAATTGCTCGGGCACCTTACAGACTGGCACCCAGTGAATTGCAAGAACTGTCATTGCAAGATTTGTTGGATAAAGGTTTCATCCGACCTAGTTCATCACCGTGGGGAGCTCCAGTCCTGTTTGTTAAAAAGAAGGACGCTACTTTCCGTATGTGCATTGATTACCGGGAATTGAACAAGGTAACAATCAAGAATCGTTATCCTCTGCCGCGTATTGATGACCGTTTTGATCAACTCCAAGGATCAAGTTTCTATTCCAAAATAGATCTTAGGTCCGGCTATCATCAGTTAAGAGTCCGAGAAGAAGATATCTCTAAGACTGCATTCAGAACGAGGTACGGCCATTACGAATTTATGGTCATGCTTTTCTGGTTAACCAACGCACCTGCGGTATTCATGGATCTCATGAACCGTGTGTGTAAGCCTTACCTTGACCAGTTCGTTATCGTCTTCATCGATGACATCCTCACCTACTCCAAGAATAGGGATGAACATGAGGAACACCTGCGTTTGATTTCAGAATTGCTAAAACAAGAGCAATTGTATGCCAAAATTTCCAAGTGCGAACTCTGGGTTCGAGAAGTACAATTCTTAGAACAGGTAGTCAACAAGACGGGAATACATGTCAATCTAGCTAAAGTAGAAGCAATCAAGAATTGGGCAGCACCTACAACGCCGACGGAAGTGTGTCAATTTCTGGGATTGGCTGGCTACTACCGTCGTCTCATTGAAGGATTCTCCAAGATTGCCCAACCCTTCACAACCTTAACTCAAGAAGGTAAACCCTATCTCTGCAGTGCACCAAATCCTATCTCTTCCAGAGGGAACGGATGATTTTGTGGTGTATCGTGATGCATTCATTCAAGATCTTGGTTGTGTGCTGATGCAACGCGAGAAAGTGATCGCATACGCTTCTCGTCAACTGAAAATCCACTTCAAACTCTTAAGGTACTATTCTAATTTTCGTGACGAAAATTCATTCAACTAGGGGATGATATGATATCCCGGAAATTTTTTTTTATTATTATTTAATTTTCGGGACGAAAATTCTTTCAACTAGGGGATGATGTGACAACCCGGACTTTTTCAGTTAACCCCGTTAACAAAATCCAGTTAATGTTAACAAAGTTAACTTAACCCAAACTGCAGGGATTGTTTCTGCCAATATTTCAAACTTAAACTCGAGGGACTAGTTATGTAATAACCCTAATCTACTATGTTGACTTTTAGAAAAGTCAAAATTTAAATCCTGTTGACTGTAGAAGTCAAACTAACCAAATTTTAACTCCATCTAAACTGGAGGGACCAATTCTGCAAATTCCTAAACTCCAATTCGCATGAAACCTCAGGGACCAGTTCTGTAATTACTCTAAAGTCAATTACTTGACTTTGAAAGTCAAACCCGGAAGTTCTTGATGCCAAATCTATAAACTGCAATCCAAATTCTTCGAAATTGCAACTGATTACACATGTTTAAGGCATTAACGACCATAACTTTCAGATTAATTATCATCATTGATCGAATTAAACTCTAGTTATGAGTAGTTAAATCCGAAACCGTCGACCTCTATAACTAAACCATCAAATCCGATCATTCGGTTTGTTATTCAAGAAATCAAGCTCCCTAAACATCTTAATCGCATACCCCAGATACTTTTCTCACGCAAATTCGATCAGCAATGAAGCCGGAGTCGCTGGGGACTAAACCACTCGAAGTCGGAAATCCAATTGGCCGAACACTAACAATTTGATATCGATCGAGGTAATTAATCACATCCTCATACTCGTTTAAATGTCTAGACTGAAAGCCCTATCAAATCAAGAACTGTTAACATCGAATTGATGATGAACCAATTCTAGGGTTCTTCAAGAATACGGTTTAATCGAACACCACATTGAACATAACCTAAATCCAATTAAATTATATGGATAGGTTCACAATCCATCACTCTTTGAAAGCCCCATCATTCCAGCCACTTGTATTATCTAAATTGTTCAAATCGATTTCATATTCTAAATCTAGGGTTTCGGCATTCTAACTCGTAATAAAACGATATTAAACGCAATGATTTTTTGCAATTAAATGCACCCACAAACTCGCAATCCACTGATGAACAAAACCCCCATGATCTCTTGATCAATCGCTATCGATTTCAAGGATTACGAGTTGAGTTTTGATTCGGCTGCGATGAGGGAGGGATGAACACAAGGATTGCGTGTTAAAACCTTTTAAATCCAGGTTTTGTTAACAATTGGTACCCTAGATCAGTTGGTTAAAACGCATGGATGTTGGGTAGGAGACCCGGGTTCGAGTCTCCCTCCCCCTGTTTTCGTTTTTAATTATTTTCTAAACATTATTTGATTTTAAAACCTTTTCCTATATTAATATAACATTATATTAAAGTATTTTAACCCGGAAAACAACCCGTAGGCTCGGGTTTGACTTTATAGCTTATAATTATTAATAATTTCACTTTTAAGATAATATAGCTATATTATTTTCAAACCCTGACTTCGTATAAAATAATATGTTTATATTATTTTTAACCCTTGACTCCTAGTGTAAAATAATATATATTTTATATTATTTCGCCTCGTTTATTATTTCGTGTGACGTTTTTTTTAAAAAAATTAATAATATAATTGTTTATATTATTTACCCACGTTTATTATATCGAATTAAAATAATAAGTTTATTATTTTCTCCAGACAAATGATTATCTTGTTAATCATACAACTTAAAAATAATATATAGTTATATTATTACTAACCATTTTAAATGGCAAACGTATGAATTTATTTATTAATTAATATTATTCGTTATTAACGTTCGACACGTAACCTATTGATCTTAATTATTATATTAAGAAATCTATTTTCCCGTAGACACGTTCGTCTACCCGTTAATCCTTAGAATGTTTTAAGACGTTCTAATCTTCCGTGTCGTCGTCACAAATCCCATATGTCCCTAACTTATGTGTTTATAATTGTAGGGCATACGTAAGCCGTGCAGGCTAACACTTAAGGTTCCAAATCTCTTACTTGTGTGATACTACCTACAACGCAACGCAGGTGAGTTTCACGGCCCCTTTTTACTTGTTTTACTATTGGGGGAGAAACATGCTTACACACAAACATTATTTTGCTTGTTTTCCTGTTGAGGAGAACCATGCATACTCACAAACAGTATTTTACTTGTTTTCCCGTTGGGGAGAAACATGCATACACACAAACAGTATTTTACTTGTTTTCCCATTGGGGAGAAACATGCATACGAACGGCATCCGTTACTTGTCTCCCAGCCAGGGAGAGACATACACACGGACATGGATCACATAGTATTTCATTACCACTTGTGTACCTAAGTGCAAACATAACATGCAAAGTCCTTACACACTCGGACCGTTAATATATGGAGTATAGCGAGGAAATTTGAGTAGTACTACTGGGTTTGACAAACCCCACCCGGGTTAGTCGCGCTAACTTGATTGGAGGTCTAGCGGGTGTAAATTGTCCTTAGCACTTGCCATTGTTGATGTTAGCAATGGCGGAAGGCACCCAAACACAAACAGTAAGCTTCGGTTGCGAACGCTTAGAGTAACTTGTACATTGTCTAGCTAGCAATAGGTGTGACTTACGTATGTGGATCCAGCAACACTCAAATAGTTTATTTACATACAAACCTGTGAACTCACCAACCTTGTGTTGACACTTTTTCCTACATGTTTATCAGGTCGCTTTGGCACAGGTTGCACACTTAGGACATGCATGGAGTCCTACTGTCATATCATTTATTTCAAACGTTTTAAACAGTGTTACTTACTTACATTAATTGACGCTTGTTGCGTGTAATTAATTTTGATTTCATTCTAACGTTTACGCTTCCGCATTTAACTCTGAACATTTATGTTATGACTTTTGAAGTCTCATATAGTGTCGTTTGATATAACTAATGACTGAGATCCTGGTGTGTCACCTTCCAAACGGTAAAACTCCGTTAGTGGAATTTGGGGGTGTGACAATAAAGAGCAATGTCCTTTTTCATACCGGGCCACCAATATTATTGTCGAAGATCTTGGTACATTTTATCTGCACTAGGATGAACAGAATAACGAGTCTTGTGAGCCTCGTTCATGAGAAATGTACGGAGATCATCGCGATCGGGAATCCAAATACGGTTCAAGTAATAAAGTAAGCCATTGGATTTTGATTCGAGTAGGAGTTCAACACCACACGACATTTCCTCATACATGTTACCCTCGGTGACTGAGAGGTGTTGAGCTTCTAAGATGCGGATTTGAATATCGGTTTGAATTCGGGCACAATGAAGCATAACATGGTCCTTTCGACTCAAAGCGTCAGCTACAACATTTGCTTTGCCGGGATGGTAACGAATCTCGCAGTCATAGTCGTTATGGAGTTCAACCCAACGTCGTTGCCTCATATTGAGTTCTTTTTGGTTAAAGATATGTTGAAGACTTTTGTGGTCGGTGAACACCACACATTTTGTGCCATAGAGATAATGTCTCCAAATATTCAATGCGAATACGACCACACCCAACTCGAGATCGTGCGTCATATAATTCTTCTCATGAATCTTAAGTTGCCTTTACGCATAAGCTATTAATTTGCCTCGTTGCATGAGGACACAACCAAGACCTTGGTTGGAAGCATCACAGTAGACAACTAGATCATCATTCCCATCAGGGAGAGTCAAAATGGGTGCATTGCACAATTTTTGTTTGAGGGTTAGGAAAGCTTCTTCTTGTTTTGGTCCCCGTTCATAAGTCTTACCTTTGTGAGTCAAAGCGGTAAGGGGGACAACAATCTTAGAGAAGTTTGAGATGAAACGACGGTAATATCCCGCAAGACCAACCAAGACCACGGTAATATCCCGCAAGACCAAGAAATGAACGAATTTCACATGTGTATTGACTACCGTGAATGACTTAGACGAATGAATCCCTTGTCGGAGAGCTCTTGAAGTTGACTTGCAAGTTCTTGCATTTCCGAAGGTGCAAGACGGTAAGGAGCTCTAGCCACGGGGTTAGCTCCAGACACAAGATCAATGCGAAATTCTACTGGTCGAACGGGTGGAAGACCGGATAAATCTTCGGGGAACACTTCGGGAAAATCTCGGATAACGAGGATGTCTTGAATACTCTTCTTTTCAACATCTTTTTGAACGATATGGGCCAAAAAGGCCACGTATTTCTTTCGTAAGTACTTTTGAGCAGTAGTGCATGACATTAATTTAAGCCCTTTGAAAGGCTTTTCACTAAAGACTCTTAGTGTTTCCCCCGATGGTAGAGGTATTCCAATACACTTCTCGAAACAGATGACTTCGGCATGATGATTTGATAGACAATCCATGCCTATGATGATATCAAAACTTCCTAATGGCATTGGTACAAGACTGATTGGGAATGTATGTTCATTGAGTTATAGAGAGCAGTCATGGATAATAGACTCGATTGTAAGTGAATCACCATTTTCTATTTCGACAGTGAAGGTTTTCTCTAATTGGGATCGTGTCTTTGCAAGTAAAGGTTAAAAGTTAAGTGACACAAAACTCTTATCGGCACTGGTATCAAATAAAATGGAGGCATATTGACTATTTACAAGGAACGTACCATTGACCACGTCATTGTTGGCTTGAGCTTCGTTGGCGTTTATGTTGAAAGCACGCCCACGAGCTCCACCTTGTCTAGCATTGGCAAATCTTGGGCATTGATCACGGAAATGGTTCGGGTTGCCACACTCATAACATGCACGCCCATTTGCAGTAGCGGGAGTACCTTGATTAGTCACTTGAGTGTTGGTTTGGTTTGGTTGGTTGACTTGACCCGCAAGAGCTTTGGCCCTACAAACATTTACCGTATGTCCATATCTCCCACAATAAGTACAAAGGCGACATGGGATGCTTTGGGGATGATGGTAGTTGCAGGTGGCATAAAGTGGGTGGATTCCAACATATGGCTTTTTGGCCGGTGCTTGAACCATAGGTGCAGCTTGGTTAACAGGTATAGCAGGAGTGACCACAGCAAAATTTCTAGCCTTTCTCTTCTTATTGTGCCGGGAGGGCTAAGTTATGGCTTCTTTGTTGTGGGTGGAAGGAGTTGCAGTGTCGGAGACTTTCTTTGTGCCCTTTTTGGTAAGAGTCCCCGCCTTCACATGGTTATCAGTTAAGGTGGCAGATAAGCGGATAGCATCCTCAAGTGTTGCGGGATTCCTTCCTAGGACAGTATCTTGAATTTGCCTAGGTAGTCCCCCAATATACTTTTCAATGCAGCGGGACAGAGGAGTGACCATGTGGGGCACAAGAAGACTCAACTCATGGAACTGAGTCGTATACGCCAAGTTTTCACCACCATCTTGAGCAAGATCCCAAAATTCGGCTTCAAGTTTCTTTACTTCATTTCGCGGACAGAATTCCTCAGTCATTAGCCTTTTAACCTCATCCCAAGGTAAGGCCATTGCCACATCCACACCTCTATTTCTCTTTTCCCCATTCCACCACGTGAGTGCCCGTTTTTGTAGGACACTTGTGGCATGACGAACACGAAGGTTATCGGGGCAGTCACTATTGAGAAAAGTATTCTCAATGCTTTCGAACCATTGAAAGAGTCCAGTAGCTCCTTCGGTACCATAGAACTTGGGAGGATTACACGAGTTGAAATGTTTGAACGTGCATTGAGATGGGTTGCTACCACCATTTCCACCATTACCACTAGTACTACCATTACCACCATTGTTGCCATTGGTGGCACTATTAGATTGAGTGAGTTGTGTCACAAGTTGTGCAAGAATAGCAGCAATGTCGGTATTGGTGTTGGCCGCGGGAGCACGACGAGGAGGCATTCTACAGATTTTCACAAGACAAGAAAAGATGTAAGAACTTATGAGAATTGTTTGGATTTAATAGAATAAGATAACAAAATAAATAGATAATCATAGTTTGGATTGTACTCAAATAGTGATATAATCAATCGAATACTATGACACATTAAGGTTAATTAAACTTATATAATTTTCAAGGAGACATGCTTTAGCCTATAAGTAAACACTCATCTCGGGAATTCCCAGGAAAGCATACGGGTCCCTCGGTTGATTGGGATTTATGCGAAATGCTTTCCTAGACAGAAAACCCAAAATACAGGTGTCACTCTTCCAGATTGCAAAATAATTAACAAACTTAAAAACCTTAACGAGGAAATAAGGAAATTTTTTTTTTATGAATTTAGCTTCATGAAGTTTCCACATGCTTAGAAAGATAAAGATAGAGAAGAAGATAAGAATATTATGAGGTTTTAGGATATAGGAAAAGATATTGTTTATTTAATTTATCATTTAAGTATATACTAATAAGTCATGGGTTTTTAATAAATAAGTCATCAAATAAAATAATAACTAATCAAAGTAAGCAAGTAGCACATAGCATGTAACACATAACATATAACAGGTAGCATGTAGCATATAGCATGTAATCATGAAACATAGCATAAGTAGGTGTCCTACAGTTATAGTCTAGGTCAAGGTGTCTAATAACCTAATTCCCTATAACCAAGGCTCTGATACCAATCTGTCACACCCCGACCGATGGCGGAATCATTGGGGCGGGACATGTAGACTGTTCATAAGCACAAGGTTGACTAGATTGAATATATTAAACATCAAATTTCATAACAAGTAGTCCAAACACAACCAAATCCAAGATAGAACAAAATTGAAATACATAGAGTTCTTTTATTTAAATTAACTAAGTCCAAGCCTATGTGTAGCACATCTTGATCAATCTCACACATTAGAACCTGAAACATGAATAAAATAAATTCAACTAAAAAGTTGGTGAGTATAACACAGGTTTGTATATAGATAGCATATAGTTGTAAAACAAATCCTTACATAACATGATAAATAAGGCATTTATGGGGAGCAGCTATTGTGTAACCAAGTACAATCAAACCTTTGTAACTAGCATGCAAAATTGTTTTGTCGGTATCAATCACCCCAATCTGGGTGGGTTTGTCAGACTCAATAGATCTATCATTGAAAACCCTCGGCTTGAATAGTTAATGATTGCACATAATCGCATACAAAAGTTAGCACACATAGCACTCGGGCATAAAGCTCAAATTTGTACACATGAATGTAAATAGGATTTGTACTTGTGTTGCTTGTGTAAATGTAAACATGTAATTTGAATAGTGTTCATGTTTCACCCCAAAAATGTAAAAGAGTAAAAGGGGCTATGTATACTCACTTGGTTTGAAGGCGTAGCTAACAAAGATACTAGATAGAATAAAGATCCTTGAAATGCACGAGTTAACCTAATGTGTAATGTATATGGTATTAATAGTGTGCACAAAAGTTTAAGTCTAAAGTTGTATTTGGACTTGTGTAAAAAGTCATTGATTTGTAATTGAAAGTATTAAATAAAATATAAAGTTTGAAAGAATATTTTTAGAGTATTTTGATTAAGGTTTGAGTTTGAATAATTAAATAAGTAATGTAAATAATTATTGTTTATGAAAACATTGTAAGTATTAGTTATACTTTAGTATAAATAATTAATTGTTTTTGTTTAAATATAAATTAAATAAATAACCATTATTTTATTTATTTATTTATAAAATGTAACTTAACCATTTAAATATTTTTTAAATGAAAGGTTTAGCAATAATTGTAAATTTAATTTTTTTATAAACTTTAAATAAATAATTTTCTATTTATTCCAAGATTAAATATTTGAGATTTCTAAATAGAATTAAATGCATTTTTATAAAAATCAACTATTTTTATTTGTAATTTAATCAGAAATATTTATTGTTTGAAAAATATATAAAATTATAATTATGTCAAAAATTTAACTCACACACGACAGTGCCTGGGAAGGGCACGATCGTGCTCGAACCACGGGCGCGACCATGCTAGTCAGGGCGCGACCGTGTTGATCAAATAGAGGGCTTAACTAACTAAATCATTAGGCACGACCGTGCCTTGGCTAGGCAAGATCGTGTCTATGATTCTAAGACACGACTGAGATTGGCCAAAGGGCATGATTGGGTCTGGACAGGAGGACATGACGGCTCTGGTAGTCGGCACGACGCGTCTCATGAGGCACGACCGTGCTAGATGATTAGCGCGACCGTGTCTCTTCCAAAACAGACACGAATCGACTGATTCTTATATTGTTAGTGTTTGAAATCATAGGGCTTTTATTTATAGTGTTATTTCGGGCCTTGTTATATAGATTAATTGTATTTAATTCGTGTTTAGTATTGAATTCGATTAAACTATTTTGAATAAAATATTGATTCGGTTTCGGGAGGATTTCTATAATGGAAGCCCAAATTAACATGGGGCTTTTGATCTAGAGACTAAATAGATTGAGGACAGAGTTTCAATTACCCGGAAGAGTAGCGAATCGATAGAGAACGGTAGGAAAGAGTCTCGGCGGCGATGCGGATGGCTTCCGACGTTCTCTGCTGCAATCCCGGCTAAACCAGATAGTCCAGTAGCGTTAATCAACTGCTTGGTTGCGATAATTCCGATCGAAAGAGAGAATTCGTGTTTTCTTGAAATGTCTAAGTGATTTTTGAGATTAATTAGATTAATCTGAGACGTTTGTTGTAAATGGGAAATGTCATTGCTTTCGTTAATGGTATTGAAGTGTAAATCGGTTACGAAACTCAACGATCGGGTGATTAAAACTGTATTTAGGTTTCAACTGGGACTAGGCGCGACCATGCCCATATGCGGCGCGACCGTGCTAAGGCACCAGGCGCGATCGTTCCAAAGCAAGTCGCGCGACCGTGCCAAAGCACTCAGCGCGACCGTGCCAGAACTAGGCGCGACCGTGCCTATTAGGGTTTCTTGCTACTTTTCAACATCAGACCTTGTTACTTTAGTCTTTTGCCATATTTGTATAATTAGGTACTTATGTATTGTTTTAATAGGATATAACCGAGTAAAATTTGCGGATTTGCATTGAAGTATAGTATTAAATTGATGGTACGAAAAGAAACAAAACAGTGCACTAGAATTGAGTTTGAAATGCATTACATTGAATTGAAAATACGGATATTAAAAATCAGAAATGTTACAGATCATTTCAATGAATTGGCAATTCTGGTACCCCACATGGTCACGCCAGAACATAAGCGTGTGGAAAGGTATTTGTGGGGCCTTGTGCCTCAAATTCGCAGCATGGTAACTTCATCAAATCCGATGGACGCCAAGAGTGCTATAACTTTAGCATTCAAGTTAAGAAATGATGTTGTACGGAATGAATTGTTTGGGAAAAAGGAGAATAAGGAAGGTAAATCTGTAGAAAAAAGGAAGTGGATGGGAAATTCGAGCAATAAGTCTGGGAAGCAAGGATTTAAGAAACAAGAAACTGTCAAGGCTTTTGCGGCCAACACTTTGGAAAGAAGGGAGTATGATAGGGGCCTACCGAGATGTAACAAGTGTGGATATCATCATGCGGGTGGGTGTGTTATATGTGGGAAGTGTGGAAGGTTTGGTCACACCACACAGAATTGTCGAGTTAACACCAACCCCATGGGAAAAGCGAAACAAGGATGTTTCAAGTGTGGTGATGTGAAGCACTTCAAGTGGGACTGTCCCAAGTGGAAGAACCAGAACAACGCCCAGGCACTGGGGAGGGCATTTGTGATGGGTGCTGGGGACGCGCGACAGGATCCGAACATTGTCACTGGTACGTTCCCGCTAAATAATCACTATGCCTTGGTACTTTTCGATTCGGGTGCGGATATGAGCTTTGTGTCAAATGATTTTAAATCTTTACTCGGTATTAAGGTCAGCAAACTTGAACAAAGTTATACAATTGAATTAGCAAATGGGAAATTAATAGAAACCGGAGAGGTCATTAAGGGTTTTACTTTATGTCTATAAAATCATACATTTAGTATAGATCTTCTACCTATTGATCGGGGAAGTTTTGACATGTTATTGGTATGGATTGGTTATCGAAAAATCATGTCGAGATTGTATGCTTCGAAAAGATTGTACGTGTCCCACTACCAAGTGGAGAAATTCTTTCAATTCAAGGCGAAAGGTGTAGAACGATGTTGAAGATGATAAACCGCATGAAAGCTCATTAGTACCTACGTAAGGGTTATTGCGCATTCCTGGCCCATGTCATCGAGAAGAAACCCGAGGAACGTTGACTTGAGGATATACCGATCGTTAGGGATTACCTCGAGGTATAACCCGAAGACTTACCTCGTTTACCGCCACAAAGACAAGTCGAGTTTCGGAACGACTTAGTACTAGGAGCCACACTAGTTGTACGATCACCGTATCATCTAGATCCTTCTGAGATGCAAGAATTATCATGCCAACTGCAAGAGTTGCTTGATAAAGGCTTCATAAGACCGAGTTTCTCACCCTGGGCAACTCTGGTCTTGTCTGTGAAGAAAAAGGATGGAACCTTTAGGATGTGTATTGATTACTAGGAGTTAAACAAACTTACAATTAAAAACCGGTACCCGCTTCCTCGAATAGACGATTTATTCGACCAACTTCAAGGTTCTAGCTTCTATTCTAAGATTGATCTACGATCAGGGTATCATCAACTATGAATCAGGAGGAAGATGTGCCAAAGACGGCTTTTAGGACTCGTTACGGTCACTACGAGTTTCTGGTTATGCCATTTGGCTTGACTAATGCGCCGACAGTTTTCATGGATCTCATGAACCGCGGGTGCAAGCCATACTTGGATAAATTCGTGATTGTATTTATCGATGACATATTAATATATTCACGAACCAAGGAGGAACATGAAAATCATTTGAAATTAATCTTGGAACTACTCAAGAATGAGAAGCTTTATTCCAAATTTTCTAAGTGTGAGTTTTGGATCCGAGAGGTTCATTTTCTAGGACATGTCATCAATAAGAATGGTATTCACGTGGATCCGCCCAAGATTGAAGCTATCAACAACTGGGAAGCACCAAGAACCCCGACTGAGGTGCGTCAATTTCTGGGTTTGGCAGGCTATTACAAGCGTTTCATCGAGAATTTTTCAAAAATAGCCCTGCCTATGACCACGTTAACCCAGAAGGACAAAAAGTTTGATTGGACTGATAAACAAGAATCAGCTTTTCAATTGGTGAAGCAGAAGCTTTGCAGTACACCAGTTCTATCCCCTCCTGAGGGAACAGAAAATTTCGTCATGTACTGCGACGCATCACACCAAGGTCTGGGATGTGTACTGATGCAGAGAGAAAAAGTCATAGCATATGCATCCAGATAGCTGAAAGTCCATGAGAAAAATTATACGACACACGATTTAGAATTTGTTGCTGTTGTGTTTGCACTCAAGATTTGGAGACATTACTTGTATGGTACAAAATATACTATCTTTACAGATCATAAGAGTCTCTAGCACATCTTTACTCTGAAAGAACTCAACATGAGACAACGTCGTTAGGTAGAACTACTAAAAGATTACGACTGCGATATCAAGTACCACCCTGGTAAGGAGAATGTCGTAGCATACGCCTTGAGTCGTAAGGAACGAGTTAAAACTCTTCATGTCCGTGCACTAGGATTGACAATTCATACGAGTCTCACGACTCAAATCTGAAAGGCACAGCAAGAGGCACCTAAAGAAGAGAACATTCAGAATGAAGCTTTACGAGGAATGATCAGACAGTTAGAGCCAAAATCAGATGATACTTTATACTTCATGAATAAAATTTGGGTGCCATGTTTTGGTAACTTACGGGAGTTGGTTATGGACGAAGCCCACAAGTCCAGGTACTCCATTCACCCAGGTTCGGATAAAATGTATACGGATCTGAAAGAACTCTACTGGTGGCCGAACATGAAAGGAGAGATTACTATTTATGTCGGTAAATGCCTGACATTTTCAAAGGTAAAGGCACAACATCAGAAACCGTATGGTTTATTACAATAACCTGAGATTCCTCAATGGAAATGGGAACAAATTTCCATGGATTTCATTAAAAAGCTACCCCAAGACGTTGAGTGGGTATGATTCTATATGGGTAATCGTCGATCGTTTGACAAAGTAATCTTATTTTCTACCCATCAAAGAGATGGATAAAACCGAGAAACTTGCAAGGCTTTATATCAGGGAAATTGTGGCTAGGCATGACTACCAATTTCTATTATCTTTGATAGAGACAGCAGATTCGGGTCTAGAATCTAGCAATCATTACAAGAAGCCTTGGGCACATGTCTTGACATGAGCACAGCATATCACCCACAAACAGATGGTCAAAGTGAAAGGACCATTCAAACTTTAGAGGATATGCTACGTGCGTGTGCAATTGATTTCGGAGAAAATTGGGATACTCATTAGCCGTTGGCTGAGTTTTCGTACAATAACAGTTACCATACCAGCATCAAAGCCGCTCCGTTTGAGGCTTTGTATGGTCGAAAGTGTCGTTCACCACTATGATGGGAGGAGGTTGGCGACAAGCATTTAGCTGGTCCTGAGGTTTTTCAGGAAACCATTAGGATCGTCTGAAGGCCGCTAGTGACATGCAAAAGAGTTACGCGGATAACAGACGAAGACCATTAGAATTCCAAGTTGGAGACCGAGTTATGTTAAAAGTCTCACCTTGGAAGGGAGTTGCAAGATTTGGCAACCGTGGCAAGCTTAACCCTATGTACATTGGACCATTTGAAATATTGGCTAGTGTTGGCCCTGTAGCATACAAGCTCAAGTTGCCACAAGAACTAAGCAATGTACATGATACGTTTCATGTGTCGAATCTCAAGAAGTGCTTATCAGACGAGACGTTAATTAAACCGCCTGATGAGATTCACATAGACGAAAAGCTGCACTTCATTGAGGAACCCATTGAAGTCACATATTAGAAAGTTCAAAAAACAAGGCGTAGCCGTGTTAAATTGGTTAAGGTACATTGGAATTCAAAGCGTGGCCCTGAGTATACATGGGAACATGTTGAAGCACTTTCTTGTGACAACACTCTGGATAAGGTCTTAGTTTGTATTTTCATGTCTGTAATTGTCTTTGTATGTAAGAGTCTTTATGTATTAGTTTATCGAGTTGTATTTACTTTTTCATATTGAATGTTGCATTTCTTTTAAGTGTTTTGCGCATTTACATGTGCGCAGGAGAAAGCTCCTGCGTACTTAGCAAGTACGCAAGAATACCTTTGCGTACTTGTTAAGTACGCAGGAGCATTTTGCCCTGAGCACTTGCTAAGTGCGCAGGCATCAGGTCAGGTATAAGTAGGATAGGTTGACAGAAGTTAAGTACGCAGGCTTTAGTGCAAATACGCAGATTGTAAACCAAGTGCTTCTCTCTGTAACCTTCAAGTGTTTATAATACAAAGAACGTTTAAAGTGTTTTCTCTTGTCGGCTTACTTTGTTTAGCTAGACTCTCCGCCTAGTCATGGGCATTCTGCACCCGGTCCGACTAGTAGACCCACTTGCATGTGACGATCCGCCACACCCGAGGGACCTACAAGTGGTATCAGAGCTTTGCTCCTGATTTCAAGTGTTGTGAGTGAGTTTGGAGAGTTTTTACAAGCAAAAAGAGGTATTTTTGTTAATTTTTGTGATAAAATAGGGGTAGCTCTTGAGCACTATTTTAGAAACAAAAATCACTCAAAAACTGATTTTTGTTGTGTATTTGAGTGTTTTGAGCATCAAAGGTTGGTTAGAAACAAGTTTCTGACCCTTTGGCTCATTTGCATTGATCATCAGACGAATTTTTACCATCTCCGGCGAGTTTCAGGTGACCGGAATAGTTAGGTGAAAGTTGCTGAAAAGGTATCCTGCGTACTTACCATTTCTGGCAAAAAGTACAGTTTCGTGTGTACTTACTAAATACGCAAGACTTATCTCCTGCGTACTTATAAGTGCGCAAGACTGAACTTGTGCGAACTTAAGTTATATCCTGCGTACTTACAAGTACGCAAGAGGAAATCTAAATACCCAAGACTATTTCTCAAGTGCGCAAGGCCAAAACCAAGTGCGCAAATGTGTCTGACTTTTCTGAAATTTGACTAAGTGTTCACTATGTCGAATCTTCATAATCTTGGAAACCTGCTGAATTATAATAATGAGATCGGTACACCACAGAAACCACCAAAGTTGCTGAACGTGAACGATTATTCTAATTGGAAAGCACGTTTTGAGCACTACATTTCTTATACCGACTCATCACTATGGATACCAATCCTTGAGGGATATAAGCATTCCACACACATCTATCTTGATGAAACCATGCCCAAACCTTTCTCTAAGCTTTCTGACGAAGAAAAGAAAGCTTATGATCGTGAAAAGAAGGCACTTGGTTGGATCACTATGGCATTAACTCGGGAATTGTTCCACAGTTTCCGAGGGTATGACAATTCTAAGGATCTCTGGAAAGCTTTACAGAAGAGATTCGAAGGAAATAGTGACATCAAGAAGAGTAAGCAGGATCTTCTCAGGAAGAAGTATGAGTGCTTCAGATTTTTTGAGAACGAATCTTTAGATGACCTCATCTCTAGGTTCTATCATTTACAGACTGAGTTGAAGGCTTTTGAACTCAGGTATCCGGATGAAGAGATGGTGGAAAAGTTTTTGGATGCTTTACCACCCAAATTTGAGATGTACACAATCCTGATGAGGGAAAATCCTAAATTCTATGAGCTGACAGTTGAAGAGGCAATAGGAAAGGTTCAAGCTCATGACATGAACCTAAGAAGAAAGGAGAGCTCTGGAAGACCCCAGATACAAGACCTTTCTATGTATCATGGGACGACTTCTACATCCAAGTCATAGGGCTCTGGAATTTCCCTCTTCACTGGAAATCCTACTGAAGAAGACCACTCAACTGGGTGTGGTGGTCATGCTTGCTATGCTTCCGGATCAGGGTTGGGGTCTCATCATCAAAATACCTCAAGAAATCCTCCTGCTACGTCTTCAGCTAACAACTCAGCTATAGCCAGAATAGATGAAGATCATGTAGCACTATTCTCATCTTGTTTGCTTGCATATGAAAATTTCATAAGTGGCAAGCTTACTGATCCAGAGACGATTGAAGAAGATTTTAATCAAGTGGATCCTGATGACATGGAGGACATGGATATTCAATGGAATATGGCCATGCTATTGAGGAGAGCCAAGCGTTTCCTGAACAGAACAGGAAGAAAATTTATTGGCGGGCATCCTAATGCCAAGGTCGGGTTTGACAAATCCAAGGCCAAATGCTACAAGTGTCTGAACTATGGACACTTTGCTCGTGAGTGTCAGAAAGACAGAGCACCTGCCTCTGGTTTTACCCGACCCAGCCAAGGAAACAGCCATGGCCACAACAATCCAAACCACCATAATCAAAGCCATGGTGGAACGTCCAATGCACTGGTAGCCCAACATGACGACAACTTTGATTGGGGCGTTCATCTTGAAGATGCCATCATCGCACAAACTCAGGTTGGTCTCATGGCTGAGATCATGGAGATGATGGAAGCAGAGAAAAGGGAAGCTTCTATGGCTGACCTAGAAGAATCTACAACTGCTGCTACTGAGGAGGTGAAGGAAGCTGAAGAAATGGAAGCACCTGTAGCTGATGAAGAGGAATCGACCACTGCGGTTGCTCTCATGGCCATTGGAGAAGCAACAAGTTCGTCGTCTGAGGTAGATTCTAACCCTTTCTCTGTTATTTCTTGTTCTAAATGTCTAGGGCTAAAACTTGAAATTTCTAGGCTCCAAGACAAAATCGAACCCCTAAGTATGGCAGCTCTAAACTATAAAGAAATTGAAAAACGTTTTAAAGATTCTATTGAAACGTTGAAAAAGGGAAAATGTGAATATTCCTTAAAAATAAGTGATCAACAGCTTCACTTAGATGTTGCATACAGGGGGTTAGAAAAACGGAACAATGAAATTAACAAACTGCAAAATGAGATCTTGCAGTTAAAATGCACTAATGAGAAGTTGAAAAACTCTCGCTTTGTGGTGGAACACTACGAGTCTGTGGTGAGACAACTAAATGGGTTAGGTTTGGGTACTAATGCCATTCCTCCACCAGTGAGCGGGAAGTTTGTCAATAGCTTAATAGACATTGATCTCACTTGTCTAGATGAGTCCTCTGATAAGGATGATTCCCCTAAAAAGGATGAATCCTCAAGTAAGGCTAACTCCACATCTAGTGAGGAGTTTATTACTGCTTCTGAAGACGGGTCGGTTAACTCTAGCACTGAAGGAGTAGTATCTGATGAGTTGTTGACTGAACAAAAGGTAAAGAAAAACGTTATCACTAATGGTGATAATTGCATTTTAACTGAACCCGATATCATTGAAAAAAATGATAATCTAAAGGTAATGCTTTACGGGGGGTATAAAAGTCTTAACCAAGCTAAGAAAAAGGCTTTTTCAGCTCATTATGGGCTTGGGTATAAAGAAAATTTGGAAAAATATTATACTCTCAAAAACCAAACTGCTAAGGTTCAGACTAATGTTCATAAACCAACTCCTCCTTCTCATAATGCTGAGTTATCTAAGGCCAGATCTAATGAGCCTTACAAGAGAACTTATATAGACAAGAGGAACTGTTTTCACTGTGGCTTGGTTGGTCACATTTTTGTGAACTGTCCTTCTAAGAACCAAGGGAAACGGCCTGTTGTTTCACAACCAACTGTCATCCCCAGGTCGCCACCAGTGAAACCATCTCCCAAAAATCCAAAGCAAAATGTGGTGAAACCACCAGTCAAACCGATGGTAAAGCCTAAGATCATATCTGAAGCTAAACCATTTGTTTCAAGAAAGGTAACGCAACCTGCTATACCTCGTGTATCTACCTCTGGTAGTACACGTACTGGTGACAAACCTGTGGCAAGACTCTCTAAGCCACAGAGGAGGAGACAGAACAAGAGGTTGAGAAAGCTTGAACAGCTGACTTCAGTTCAATCAGGTGAAGCTTCCACAAGTTCACCTGTTGTAGTTGAACCAAAGTCTCCTGTTCCGGTTAAGAAACCGAAGAGATCCTGGAATGCCAAATCCAAAACGTCTCAATCTCCTAGTTCTATTTCTTCTAAAGATTCATCAATTTTGAACACTCATCATGACTGTGAGTTAAAGGAAGTAGTTATTTTGAAAAGGATGGACGACCCAAGACCACAATGGCTTGGGTCTCCAAATCTAACTAATTCTTTTGTGACTCGTGCAGGGACGTCCAAAGGGTACTATCTCTAACCGCTGGTATGTAGATAGTGGATGTTCCAGGCACATGACAGGAAACATGGCCCTGCTTCAAGATGTTAAACCATTCAGAGGCGGCTATGTGGCCTTTGCCGGAGAAATAGGTGGCAGCATCACGTGAAAATTTTTTTTCTTTTAAATTTTCTGTATAGTTCTTTTAAGTTTCAAAATATTTTATAAAAACAAAAACATAAAATAGAAAATGGAGAAAATTTCAAAGTTAACTTGAGAAAAGAGGAAATGATAGTACATCAGAAATGATCTAAACGCCACAGACTGCTCATATGGGAAATGATTGCGTCATGCTTACTTAACTGTTTAACTTATTATGTTTTTAATCTGCATATTTACAAGTAATTTAAATTGTCAGTAGACTGTATGCGTCTTTGAATCACTAGTAGTGTTGAAACTAAATCTAAACTACAACTGTGATTTGAACCAATGTTTGCAAGTGTGTGTGCGTAAAAGAATAGAAAAGATCATTATCAGATAAAGGATGTTAGATTTTAGCAATAATTTTCTTTTGAGGTCAGTTTCGGGTTATGTCGTTAGCACAATTAATGCGGTTCATCTCACTGCCCATACTCACAAGTATGCAAGGAGAGATTGAATCAAGACATGTCTCTACATTAACCGTTGAACATGTATTCACCCTTGAATCACTCCTGATTCATTGAAATCAAATCCAGATTAAAGTTAGGTCCCCTTACCTTATTCAAACACCATATATATTATCCTGAATCATCATTCCGATATTCAATAAAGAAAATCAAATGAAACCAAGAAAAATGAATCACTCGATTCTGAATCCTATGATTCCTGATAATCCTTATGGATTGTGCTTGGTTTTTCTTGTGCTAATAGATGTAACTTCATTCTGAAAATTTAGAAATCATTGGGAAAATCTTAGATGCCTTGAGATAATGCAGTTTATATTAGTTTAGCATATAAGTGGGGTACACGTTGTATATCTTATAAATAATACCTTAATACACAAGAATGTGATACAAAGATGCTTATAATTTCAAATCTTATAATATTGTCAACTTGAATTACTTGTTTATGTGCTTATTACGTATGAATAAATAGTAATCCATGACATGATCCCATATTCTTTGATGTTTATATTGTATCGTTTTTGCTAAAAGATAGCCTGATATGATCCTCTACTCGTGTCTTTGATCAAAAATAGTTTGTGTGAATTCTTGTATATTTTATTAGAAAAGAACAAAAAGATTTTAAGTTTATGCATAGTTCAATTTTATTCAAAAAAAAAACCAAAAATATTTGTGTTTACCCTTCCTGAATTGTATTTGAATCCTCCTGATTGCATATTTTTATCTTGTTCGTTATTTGACTTAAAATACTTCATAAATTATGAGTTTAAAATTTGCGCACTTAAGGGTTGTGCGTACTTGTCAAGTTCGCACGAAGTAAGCCTTGCGTACTTAACAAGTATGCAAGAGTTAAAGCTTGCGCACTTGTAAATGCGCAAGAGTTAAAGCTTGCGCACTTGTAAGTACGCATGAGTTAACTCGTGTGCACTTATCAAGTACGCACGACTGATTAGTGAAGGGTATAAAAGTGGGACTTAGAAAATTTTCTCAGTTTCATCACATTCAAACCGATAATTTCCCTCTGCAAATTTTTACTCAAAAACGAGTGTTCCTAAACCATCTTTTCATCCCGTCTCTAGTTTCATCATCTCATTAGTTCGCTTTGGTGAGAATTTAGACTAATTCCATCCGTAATTTCGTGAAATTTTGGACCGATTCTCGACTTAAAAAAATTTAGGTTTATTCTTGAATTTTTGGGTAAAATTGGGGTTGTTTGGGTAATTTCTTATCACTAATACTGGATTAGAAAACTTAATCGACTCCCATTCATCCCTTTTGGTCCTCGATTTTGATCCGTCGGTTGAATATGAATAAACAGTGGGTCGGGCGACTTTTTAGGTCAAAATTGATCATGTGTAGGTAGTTTGTGGTATTGATACTGGTCCCATAGGTTAGAATCATTGATTCCGACCTAGTGGCAACCTATTTGACCCGCTTTTTGAATGATCAGTCAATGTGTCAATATTCTGGAATTTTTGTCAAGTGGTGTTCTTGCGCACTTAGCAAGTACGCAAGAAGTACGTTTTGCGTACTTGTTAAGTACGCAAGAGGAAACTCCTGCGTACTTGCTAAGTACGCAGGACCAACACTTGGCAAAAATTCCTAAGTCTGAAATTATTTTCAAAGAGTAACCGGTATACTGAGTCATGTGTATCCGTTTCCGATGATACGTGTTGTTCTTATTATGTTTCCTGTGTGTTTTTGCAGATCATGGCTCGGGCGTTTACTAATGAATTCAACCTGTTAGCCAACACAGAACCAGAATGGAAGGGTGCAGCATTGCAATATAGGGAGATATTTGATTTCTTGAACCGCTCCAGAATCAGCTATGCTATCTCGGCTGACCCGACCGTGTCAAGACCTTATTTGGAACAATTCCGGGAGACAGCGGAACACGACTGCATGGTATCCCCCAATGTCATAAGGGCTACCGTTGCTGGTCAGGCTATCGCTTTTTCTGAAGACACCATAAGAAGGGTCCTGCAGTTCAGAGACCTTGCTACCGACCCGATAGCCTATCCAAACTACTATGTGGATGGGTGTTGGATGTAAAGAATGGGATATGTCGGTGCAAGGGACTATGCTTCATACAAAAAGATGTGGGTTTTAGATCAATGGAGATATTTAGCCCATGTCATGATCATGTGCATCTCATCAAGGAAAGCTGGGAAAGATGCCATGGGTCATGACCTTGCAGCAGCCATGTTCGGCCTTTCTCTCAACAAGGGCTACAACTTCTCCCGCTACATCTTTAAGGCCATCAATGACCAGATCAACACAACGGAGAGGTTTCGGTTCTTGTTGTACCCTCGGTTTGTGCAACTTTTGATAAATGACGCGTTGCCAAACCTACCTGCTATAGGGGAGAGACTGCAAATAAAGAGGGTGGACAAAATAGTTTTCCCCCAATTCCTAAAGCCAGGCAGTGTAGATCCTACCCCTGTGCATACAGAACTCTTTGGCCACCTCATCAATGAAGCGTATGTGGCCCCCGGTGACTGGAGATGGTACAGTCCCAACTCGGAGCCTGAATTGAGTGAACACTCCGATGAGCAACAGGAACAAAAACAGGAGGAAATGGAGAGTGATGATGGATCGTCTGAGGATGGAGACGACGAAGGCGGTGATGGTGGTGCTGTGGAATCTGATTCAGAAGCAACAGAATCAGATTCTTCTGATTCCGATGACGCACCATCGCAGGTACACCCACGTAGAATGGCTAAGGTAACCCTACCTGAGTCGTCCTCCAAAAGGAAGCGACAAAGCTCAAGCAGCGAATATGAGCCAAATTCGGACTCTGACGCTGCTGTACAAAGACAAAGAAGGGAAAGCATTCATAAGAACATGGGTGATAGGCAACAGGTTGCTATCCCCAGTGTGGTAGAGGTACCGATTGTGCAGCAAGTACATGTTTCAGCTGCCAGTTCGGATTCAGCCTCTACCCTACCTACACAGCAGTTAAACAGAAGGAGGAGAAGGCCACAAGTTCAAGCTGACGTGGCAGTCACGGCAGTCACAGAGGAGGTTCCTGTGACGGTGACCCTCCCTACTACATTCATCCAGGTGGCGGTGACTACTCCAATTGTCACGGAGTCTGTCACCATCACCCCTACCATTACCCCAACAACTCTCGTCACATCTTCCATCCCAACTACCACCACTGAGCCTCTCAGTCAACCCTTCAATTATGGAGAATTCACGCAAGGTTTTGACTTTGATACCATATTCTCCTCCCCTATTCACACTGCTGAAGCGTCCTCATCCAGACATCCTGATCTGAATGATGCTAGGATAGATGTTCTGGAAACCGAAGTTGCTGGATTACTGAAGACCATTCAGAAATCGAAGGAGGATTCTAACGCTCAGCAAGCACAGATCAGTTCTTTGATAGATGAAGTTACAATCCTTCGTAGCCAGAGAACAGGGACTGAGGAACAACTGAAAAATGTCCTGGCCCAGAATGAACTACTAATAAAGACAAATGAAATGATGCTGGGTCATGGGTCGTCCATGGAGCTCAGGTTTGACGCTCAAAGGAAGGAGCATGAGCTGATGGTCAAGCTGATTGCTGATCTGACCAAGAAGCTTGATGCTCAGGGGGAGAAGGACAAAGAGAAAGAGAAAGAGAAAGAGAAGGAGAAGAGGACTACTGGTGATGAGGCGTGTCATCCGGTCGACTTGACTAAGGATGATGACAAGGATCCGGAAGCCGGTCCTAGTGGAGGTGAGCACCAAGTTTTAGCAATCGTGCCCATCTCTGCTGTTCCAATGGCTCAGGGGGAGTTGACTCACCAAGAGGGTGGTGATACCTCTGGTGGTAGTGGTGATAAAGGAAAGTCAGTGGCTAAAGTACTTGAGGACTTATCTGATGATGAGATCCTATATCTAGAGCCTAACTATTCCAATGAAGCACAGATCGATGCTCTCTTCAATCTAGAAGAAGGAGAGATCGACTCTGGTGACGACTGGGATGATGATGACGAAGATGTTGTGATCGAAATTCCCAAGGGTGACGGGGAAGGAGAGTACGAGCTAGAAGATGGTGAGATCTTTGAATTTCCATCCTTCGATGCTCCGCTCGACACAGGTTCAGTCGAGCAGGCTGGTAATTTAGAAGCCTCGACTGAAGCCTCCCCAGTTGACCCTAAACCTGTGGACCCAAAGGCACCGAAAGATACAGACATGCCTTCTACTTCATCAAAGGGTCCAGCTCCTGTGTGGCAAAAGACGTCTATCATAGACAAGCACGGAGCAATAAGGATGATCTTGGCTGTAAGGTTCGAGGAGGACAAGCAGTTGTTCGCCATCAAAAGATCTGGCAGGGTTCAATACTTGAAACACACCAGTGAAGCGTTCAGCTCCTTGCCCAAATAGGACCTGGTGAACCTAGCAAACCGAGAGCTGCTGGGTCATTCCAATCACGCAGTGGCGATGGGTTTTTGGGTGGTTCTGCAGCGAGAAGCAAGATCAGGGAAGTTCGAGATGTTCAAGCCTCAAGTGCCCAAGAGAGTCAAGGATAAGCACGCTGTACATCCTGTGACTAAGAAGCACTTAAAGAAATTGGTATACAAGCCAGTGCGATGTGAAACTAAGATTCCCCTGAGCAAGTTATCTCAGGATATTCTTGGTGACATGTGGTACTGGTACGTAGATCCAAAGACGGGCGAGGCTGTGATCATGGGAAAGGGACGTTCCGAGAGTGGGAACTTAGTGCCAAAAGAACTGATCAGAATATTTGATGAAGTCTGCTTCATCAACTTTTCTGTGAAAGATCTGGAGGTACTAGCAGAACACTATTGCGTCGACACAGACGAATGGACAAAGCTCCTTGCTTATAAATATGACAAGGTGATTAAGTTCTGCCTTGATTACAAGAAGAAGATGGAAGCTGAAGACTGATGCTGTGAAGACTGAAGATTGAAGACTGAAGATGATGAAGATCCCATGCTGTTGTCAAGGGGGGGTTTGTTGAAGCACTTTCCTGTGACAACACTCTGGATAGAGTCTTAGTTTGTATTTTCATGTCTGTAATTGTCTTTGTATGTAAGAGTCTTTATGTATTAGTTTATCGAGTTGTATTTACTTTTACATATTGAATGTTTCATTTCTTTCTAAGTGTTTTGTGCACTTACATGTGCGCAGGAGAAAGCTCCTGTGTACTTAGCAAGTACGCAAGTACGCAATAGCATTTTTCCATGCGCACTTGCTAAGTGCGCAAGTATCAGGTCAGGTATAAGTAGGATAGGTTGATAGAAGTTAAGTACGCAGGCTTTAGTGCAAATACGCAGATTGTAAACCAAGTGCTTCTCTCTGTAACCTTTAAGTGTTTATAATACAAAGAACGTTTAAAGTGTTTTCTCTTGTCGGTTTACTTTGTTTAGCTAGACTCTCCGCCTAGTCACGGGCATTCCGCACCCGGTCCGACTAGTAGACCCACTTGCATGTGACGATCCGCCACACCCGAGGAACCTACAGAAAGAGAAGATCAAATGAAATCCTAGTACCCATCCTTGTTCACGAATACTCCAAGTCAAGATAACATCAACTGAATTTCGGGAAGAAATTCTTTTTAACATGTGGAGAATGTGACACCCAGTATTTCAGTTCAATATCCATATTCATAATTGCACATTCATATTTTATATTTCCTGAAATTTTATTTTGACAAAGTATTGTCAAGGAATCTAGCAAAGGAACACACTATATATATTAGTAATTTTAAGAATTACTACGAAGTAAACAATGATAACCCGCAAGGTACGTTCGTTGGTGATTAACAAGATTGTATTTAAATAAAGTCTAGTGACGCGTTATAATATAAAAACTTAAATATTGGTGACTAAACTCTTAAAAGTTGACGTCTAAATGATTATTATATGACGTTAAGTTATTTTTATGTGGATACATGAATATTATAGTTAAAGTATTAACTATGTCGGGTTTAACTAGTAGATTATTAAAACTAGTCAAGATACAAAATATATAAAGTTATTCGGTCATAAAAAGTCATACACCGAGTATTAGATCACGGGATCACCTACCGGGTATACACTACCTAAAAACCAATCAACTAATACATGGAATGATGGCTCTTGATGTGACAAGACCCATCCCCCCACCCTACCCCCTATTTCGGCCAAGGTATGGCCAAGTGGGGCCACCCACTTGTCTTTTCCATTTGTACCATACTCGTGTCATAAGAGACCGTCCCTACTCGAGTGTGAATTAACCAAGGGTCAATTCCATCATCTCATATCATGATTAGCAATGATGCTTGTTAAGTTTGACACTCCATCTTTCTCTATATATACATCGACATATACACACACACCCCCTTACTCTTTCAAAAATCGAAGAGCAAAAAGTAGAGAGTCTAGCTAGAGAATTTGGATATCTAAGGAGTTCTTGAAGGTTCAATGTCGGTATTGCTAGTGTATCAAGTCTCTACCATTTTCTACTCGCGAATCTTCACCTAGCTTGTCTAATGGTATGAAACCGACACCATCTTTGTTTTCATCTTTATTTCTTGATTAAAGCTCGTTGTTCAACATAAAAAAATAAAGATCTAAAGGGTTAAAGAGTTTTTATTAAGATTAAAAACTAAAAGCTTTGTATAAATATATATAAAGGGTCGAAATTTTGTGTATAGATATATGTAGATGTTGTTATTTAATCATGTGATGATAAGATGTGAATCAAAGGTATGTTTAATAATCTAAAAAGGGTGGTTAATACGTGATGAAAAAGTGAAATATATATGTAAATACATATATAAAATCGTAGGAAACATATAGATATATGTGTGTATTTAAAGTTTGGTAACTTGGAAAATTGTTAAGTATAAGATTGTGTGTTCATATAAAGATATCAAAATAAGTATAAATATGCATGATCATAGTTGTTAAATAAATGTATGTATGCATGTTTAGAAACCGAAACATATAGATATAGGTGTGATTTATCATAAGTGGTTGAACTTGGGAAGTTGATTAATAATATGCATATAAATATATATATATATATATATATATATATATATATATATAAGTCATAATATACATATATATAAGTCATATTATACATATATATATACACGAATGATGGAAAATTGTTAACTCAGAATGAGTAATGAAATGACTAAATAGTTGAAATCATATATATATGTGTTTATAAGTTGTTTATAGTTGATAAAATGGAACGTGGACATGAGTACATGAGGTCGAAAAATAAATAAATATTTATGTGCATGAGATTAAAGACGTTTCGGTTAAAAATAAATGTTCACATATTATCGTGAAGCATATTTTTGAATATATGTTGGATTAATAAGTTACTTGTATGCATGTATTGGTAAATATATAAATACATGACGAACCTAAACATGTTAATAAATGTCTTTCGAAACAAGTATTTTCATGCGAACGTGTTAACATAGTTTATGTGCACGTAGGAAAATTCACATGCGTAGAACATACTTGAACGATATTTGTGATTTTATATAATTATTGGTAAGAAATAATTATATGTTTATACGTGATCATAATATAAATATATTTTGAGTTATCGCAAAAATAATATTTATTTTTGGTACACCTAACAAGTCACCAATATGGAAACCTAATATTTTCTCAAAAAATATATAGGCGTCTAGACTACAATAATAATCACCAACGAGTCGTCACATGAAAACATTGTTTTAATAAACAAAGACGTACTTAACGGGATTCGTTAAGTCGGGTGAACAACTTGTGTTTAGGACGGGTAGTCTTAACATTTAGGCATCCTTGTGTAATTAAGATGCGGATAGGCGAGGCCTACATTTATACAAATATTTGCTAGCGTACACTACTGACGATGTGAGTTTCACTGTCCCCTTTTTCTAAGTTTTTGAAATGTTTTGGGGAGTAAACATACTTGTAACTATTTTCATATATAAATGAATGAACAAAAATCATACTGTTATGTGTGCATTGAGGGAACAATAAAAGTCCCCTGATATAATTTTGTAACCATTAGCTATGGTTTTAGCCTGAGATTATGTGAATAGTACTATTGGGGGGCCCCCGGTAATGGTTAGTCGCGCTAGTCGGAACTTGTAGGGTTAATGGCCGCATATTGTCTTATTCTCGTGGTATAGCGAGGGTGGGGCATTCATTTGTCATGGTTTGGTTACGGTCTCGTGCATTACATATTATTTGTATTCAATGCAGGCTTACAAATGGGGTCGATTGGTCAGGAAATGTTCAATTCATTGGTTATATATATATATATACTATTTGATCGGAAAAACTTATTCATTTGAATGTTTGAAAACGTTGGAACTACAAGAATATTTGATCAAAATCTGTGAACTCACCAACCTCGTGTTGACACTTTTTATGTATGTTTCTCAGGAAATTGAACGTGATCGCAATGGTTTGCAGTGTAGGATTACATGCATGCATGAACGGATATGACTTTTGGGAGATTTCCCTTGTATAACTCATTACATATGGTTCATACTTGCGAAACCTTAATCTTTTGTAATCTTAAATGATATTTTGAGAAATAAAACTTTAAACTTGATTATGTATCCAATCATTATGTATGTGTTTGCGGTAATCATATGCTTTGGAAACCAGTGGATGTTACGCCTCGCGTTTCCGCCTTGGCGGGGTGTGACAACCTTTATTTATTTATTAAGTAAATAAATTTGAGGGTGTAACAGATGGCAACGACGGCGGCCGGTCAGGTGGAGGAGGCGGCGGCAACCCTCACGATGGTGGACAGTAGCGGTAAGTGGGGGTGTGGCGGCGGCGCTAGAGAGGGGAGGGGAGGGGAGGGATTAGGTTTTAGCAATTATTCTGCAAGAATAATAATGGTCAACCTTCAATCTCCTCCTAAGATTTTGTATTTATAGATGCTTAGAAACTTAATCCCCAAGTTAGGGTTTTATGGTTTCTATTAATTACATCATTAATCCTTGTGATTATCTACTAAACACAAATAAGTCAAACTCTTTGATTAATTAAATATATAAAATTTATATATTTATAAATACAATTAATTAACTTTTATATAATTATATATATAACTTAATTATTCCGTAATTCCAAATTACCGGATCAGTTAATTTAGTCGTTCGTAATTCCAAATTACGATCTTTCTTTGCCATTGATTACTCCGGATAATTAGATGATTATTTCATAAATAATCATTTACCTTTCGGTTTAGTTTCATGTAAGGCCCGTTTAACTCTTAAACTTCCTTTAATATATATTATTGTTCGTGGTGTAACTCTTTTGATCTTATCTCGATGGCTGTGTTTTCGAATATCATTACTCGGGCATATAAGTCCAACAGACTCCCACTTGCATGAGTCTCGATCATTGTCAACACATGCAATGGTGGATGTCTAACTACATCTCACTGCCCCCATTAAGATACGACATTTTATGAAATCGTCTCCTATTCCCGAGTAGTTTAAGTACCCTTTCTTAACTATTCGTAATAGCCATGATAATCTGTCAACTATCCTTTCTGTAATTGACATCTATCGAACATGAGACATGGATCATATCATCATTCTCATATAGTGTTCGATCATTTTCCTTCTCGATCCAAAATCAAATCAAACTCACAGTTTGGGCATGGCCATGGACATATACCATTTTGAATCAATGAGGGCGCTAGGGATGTCTTCCACTTACTAGTGTAAAGGAACAAAATTCCATCTTAACTATGTACAACTATCACTAATCTCCAGATATTCTCCCAACGATCATCCTTATTACTGCTTTGTCAAAGAACAACGTTTGATTATGTCAAAGAGCAATCCTTCGTAGAATCAAGTTCTAGTATGTATCTCAGGTCAGAGGATACAGTGGCAATATCATTTTCAAATCTACTTATAATTGTGATCCATGAAGTAGTTTGAAGCGAGTTACTTCCAATATCCATTCTCTAATGAATATATGTGAATTTGATCTCTAACTCTTTAGACTTTCATTCTAAATGAACAAACCAACTGATTCACAATAGTCTTGATTTGATTCCATTCCCATAAAAATCAATCGATTAAGGAAATTTAGAATAACCATTTATTCAAGAATCTTAAACGTACTAAAAGCTGGAACTCAGTGACATGATGATCTTGATATTAACCGTTAATATCCAAGTCATTCTAGTGTAACTAATACCATTCAAGCAGAAAATCCAAATACTAATGGATATACTCTCTTGTTTAACTATCCAGATCAAGCATACGTCTTAACTCTTAAGACTCTGATTTGGTTAAACGGGTGTGTCAAACTAAGATCCAATCTTCATTATTTAATGTGTCTCTAAGTTTCATGATTTCGTTAATGAAACTCATAAGGAAACCCTTTGGAATTGTTTCCATCTCTTAGAAGTTATATGAACTCTTTCAGAATAACGTCTTCTAATGTTTCAAGACTACAATTATAACATTCCAAATTTTCTAAGTGCCAAATATAATAAAAATAATAAGTTTAGGGACTAGAAATGTAATTAAATAAAAGAACAAGGATAAAAAAGTCAAAAACTTGAAATCCGAACGGTAACGGACCGTCAGCGTCCATAACGGTTCGTTACGGGTTGAACAAGCACGCAATGATTACGTGCCACGTGTCCGATGACTAATGGGTAAATTTTGACACGTGGAAACCCTATGACGGACCATCACGCCTAGTAACGGTCAGTCATGCCGCAAAACACCCAGAACGCGACACGTGTCAGCTGAGTAACGGCTGAGATCTTACACGTGTCAAGTCCATAACTGACCATCAAGCCCCGTAACGGTCCATTAAGCCAAATTCAACCAGAGGCTGACACGTGGCTTGTGAGTCCGCAACCCTAATTTGGTGACAGACCATCACCATATGTAACGGTCCGTTATGACCCAGCGGTGATGGACCGTCATCCCTCATAACGGTCAGTTACAGCCGCCAAACTTGTCTATAAATAGAAGTACGAACCAGCCATCTTCCAAACATCCAAACTCGTATTCCAGAGTTGAATACACTGATCCCACTCCTACTAAACCATTCCGCCAAACTCGTACGTTTAAGTTTCACAAGTACTGGTTACACTAGAGAAAGCCGGGAAACTAGGAAATTCTCATTCCAAGAAACCAAGCTAGGAACACTAAGTGGTAACGCTGCCCACTAGAGCCTACACTCTTAGAGACTTCCTAAGACGAAACTCTACAAAGTTGAATACTTGTATTTTTATAAAATGTTTTCAAAACCATAAATTGTTTTGAATTATGATCTGATTTGAATGAACAAATACAACCACTGGTCGCATAAGTTGATTTACTATATAGCATTCAGACCATAGAGTCACGTATGCATATACGTGTTACATGTGAAACGCTATAACATGGCTAGGGCTATGGCTTGGTTGTTTCTAATACGTAAAACCTAAATCGCTTGAGGCGTAAGGCGGGATCTTACCGAATATAAAACAAAGAAAGTGCCTAGTATGGCTAGTGGTCATACATTCGGGCCAGGTGGTCCACTGGATGTGTAAATTGACCATTAAAATATGAGCAAATTGTTCTATTTATTCACGCTTGTCAGATTATGATAAAAATAAACTTGTATTCACCAGTTTATATTGATAAAATATTTTCAAACGTTTTACAGGTAACAAAGAATGATTATGAGTACTAACTAGCCATAAAGGACAATGGATCCTTGATGTCATGAAATGGAATGTTCACCCTAGATATGTGTTGAAAAGAATTGGCTCATGTAAACCTTGGTTTTGATAATTAAACGTCTGTATAAACAATCAGGGTGTTTCCCTGTTTATGAATAGAATGAAACGAGTGTTTCCCGTATTTTGAAAATATTCTGAGTAATAAAACTCAAAGAGTTATTCCCCTATGACTAATGAAACTCTGATGAAATAAAATAAGAGACAGGTACCAACTGGAAGTCACACGCCCGGGCAGGTCAAAATCCGGGGTGTGACAAATTGGTATCAGAGTCATTTGTTTCAGCAAATTAGATACTAGAAATTAGTATCTAAGCTGTAACTTGATTTGATATTATTTGGTTTTAGCAAAATAAGATACTCAGGTAAAAGTATCTAAGCTTAAACCATATAAACTGTCTGCTAAAAAAAAGTAGGTAGATCTCTGTAATAATTAAGTGATGAAAATACAGATGTCGGGAGATAGTTATTACACTTATATCGTCGGAAGAACTGGAGAAGAGAAATATCATCCTACCGGCTCTAGAGAAGCACCTGTAATCATTTCTGATAATGATGAACCTA
Organism: Smallanthus sonchifolius; assembly: GCA_023525975.1. NCBI lineage: Eukaryota > Viridiplantae > Streptophyta > Magnoliopsida > Asterales > Asteraceae > Smallanthus > Smallanthus sonchifolius. Next base: position 64,434,201 of record CM042021.1, on the reverse strand, counting down.
ATAATGAAATAATAATCATCTTCGATGACGAATCAAATCCTCATTCTGAAAAAAAAAACTACAACAGATCTAGTTCCTCTTGGATGATGGGAACTTCAGACTTTGAGAACTGGGGAACCGGAACTCCACCACCTACACATCATGTTGAAACAGATGAGTCAGGACCCAGCAAATCTTCCAAACCAAGGATGCGTGTTAGAAAACCAACAGAACATATACACGTATCGGCGGCAGAAATGGAAGAAGTATACCAAGAGATACCAGAAGAAGGAAAACCCAAAGAAACTCCACCTGAAACTAGAGATCCTTATGTTTACCATGATTTTGATAAAAACCCATATACTCAACCGATAATGTTGGAAGAGTATATAAATGAACCTCAGAACGGACCAGACGATCCTTACCATAATGTATACAATGATACACGTTTTGGTATTAGAGGTCCTCCTCCCCAATATAACTATCCCTCCACTCACCTTGGTACTCCTATCGAATTACTGGATCATGTCCTGAGAGAGACAGATGAAGTAAAGAAGGAATCGATCCAACTTAACTCTCGGTAAAAAAACTCTCGATTTTATGGTGTAATTTTTTTAAAAAAATAACGTCGTATGAAAAAGTTATGTACGTTTAAAAAAAGTGGGGGTGTTTGAAAAAAGTCAACAATTGTGGGTTTTTTAAAAATGCCCCTCCATCCCTTATTTTTTCCTACATTTAAATCTCTACACTTGATCATCCAATTGAATGGATGAGATTGCTTCTTAGGTTTTTTAGCCAAATTACACTTCTTAGGGGAACCATCCCTATATATATATACATATACATATATATATATACATATATATATATATATATACATATACATATATATATATATACATATACATATATATATATCTTTATTTAATAATAAAATATTCCACTTATTCAACTCCCCCCCCCATTTTTTTACACATTCATAACTTTTTTATAAAATATTATTTTTTTTATAAAAGTTGCACCATTAAAAATAGCTTTTTATCTTTAATTCGAATATAGTTTTGCAAAGTTTTTTTTTAACGTCAATTATTACATATATGTAACGAACAGTTACATATATGTGAATATAAACATAATACCCTTTTAAAAAAAGAAAATAATTAATAGGTGTCTTTTTCTTATTGGGTTAATTAGTTTACACATGAAAATGTGGTTTACAATTGATCCTTATCCTATAAATATATATATATATATATATATACTCCCCGCCCCCATTTTTTTACACATTCATAAATTTTTTATAAAACATTATTTTTTTTATAAACATTGCACCGCTAAAAATAGCTTTTTTATCTTTAATTCGAATATAGTTTTACAAAGTTTTTTTTAACGTTAATTATTACATATATGTAACGAACAATTACATATATGTGAATATAAACATAATACCCTTTTAAAAAAAGAAAATGATTAATATGTGTCTTTTTCTTATTGGGTTAATTGGTTTACACATGAAAATGTGGTTTACAATTGATCCATACCCTATAAATATATATATATAAATATATATATATATATATATTTATAATATATATATATGGGAAGGATCAACTAAAAATTAGTTTTTCGCTAATAAATCTAAGAAATGACAAAAACCTTAAGAAACGATATCAAACGAAATCCGATTGATCTAATTTCAGCGGCGTTAAAACCGTCTCGTCGAACTCTACCATCTTAGCTTTTAGGGTTTAGTTTTTAAGGTTTAAATTTTATGTTTGAATTTTAGGGTTTTAGCTTTATGGTTTAGCTTTAGGGATTAGCTTTTAGGGTTTAAATTTTATGGTTTAGGTTTTTTTTAGGGGTGGGGGTGGGGGGTTTAGGTTTTTGGGGGTGGGTTTAGGTTTTTGGGGGGGTGGGGTGAGGGGGTTTAGGTTTTTAGTACATTGTGTAATATTATATTAATATACTTATAAATAAATTAACGAAATAAAAAATCTATAAATTATTTGATTGGCTTTTAGTGGTTTTCTCAGTTTTCGCCTAACTTTGTATTTTTCTCTTGATCAATCCCCTATATATATATATATATATATATAATGGATCATTTGAGAACTCATAAATATTTTGAGAACTCGCGAGATCTCGTCAAAAAACCAATTAAAACCATTTTTTTCGTTTTTACTACCTTTATTATTAAAATACAACATAAAAAAATGAATTTATATATGTAAATTTACATGTATTCATTTATTAAAAAAAATCTACACATGTGTAAGTTTATCACTTACACATGTATAAGTGTTTACTATTTACACATGTGTATAAATTTTTTTTAGAATAATTTAGAGAGAAGAGATAAATAATTAGAGAGAGAAATTATTTTTTATGTTGTATTTTAATAATAAAGGTACTGAAAATAAAAAAATGGTTTTAATTAGTTTTTTATGAGTTCTCGTGAGTTCTCAAGTATTTATAAGTTCTCATTTGAACCTAACCCTATATATATAATAACAAAAATAATGTTACGCAAATGAATATATAACAACAAAAGAAAAGTCAGGTGGGTTTTTTTCCTATAAAACTGAGGATTTTTAAATGGTGTAGTAAGCTTGAGTGGGCTAAACGAGCGACCTAACGAGCTAGTTCATCTAGGGTTGAAATTTTAACAAGTTGGCTCAACTTGGCTCACTTCGGCCTCGACTCGTTTATTTATGAGTAAATTTCTAACGAACTATTTTCAAACGAGCTTTAAACAAGCTTTAAACCACAAGCTATTTGAATCATAATAGTTTGAGTCTATGATTCATTCATTTATCTACTTGAGCCCCTGTTTTCTTTGAAATACATTTAAACTCTTTTTCACTGAAATTCTAGAAGAAAATACATTTCAAAGACACATATATTAATATTTGAATGTCGGTTTGATTTTTGTTGTGTCTTTTTATGCATTTCATTTTCTAAACTCTTCTATAAGGCCCCAACCCCGGGAGGGCTCACGTGTTGGATTTACTCAATTACAAACAGTTCTTAAACTTCGAATATCATTAAAGCAACGGAATTAAACATCATTACATTGTCTCAAATTAACAACCAAGTAAAACATTGTCTACTACATTTAACCTTCACAAATCATTCTCAATGGATGACAGATCTTTGATGTTGGGTAACTATTACGAATAGCCAAGACACATTCATTCATCATTCATCTATCCAACCAGACATGCATACTAAAAGTCAGCTAACACTGGTGATTTCAAGTTTTCGTTCATTTTAAGAAATGGTTCATCATTTAATCAATCATTAGGGTTTAAAAATCATTTATAAGAAAAACAGGGCTTGTCATTCACCATTCAATCATTTAATCATCATCAAAAACACAGTTTAACGGATCATTCATTTAAAGCATTTAACATTCATTTAAGTCATACATTATTATCTAAATCTGTGTTACCATTTGCTCCGTCATTCAGTATCATATTGTCCCTAAGGCTTAACTACATGAAGACCGACAATACAATACATTTCGTCAATTCCCTTCATATTTCCCTCAAGGCTTAACTGCACGAGGACCGACAACATAATACATTCTGTCAATTCACTTCGTATTGCCCCCAAGGCTTAACTGCACGAGGATCGACAATACAATACATTCTGTCAATTCCATTCGTATTGCCCCCAAGGCTTTGTTGGATATATGATGTCCGATCATCAATTGAGTCAATGTTACTAACGAGGTACGATCCAAAGAGTTACACCTTAGGCTATTGTCACACCCCAACCGACGGCGGAATACGTCGGGGTGGACATGGAGACTGTTCATAAGCAGATGATCAAACTAAAATTTAATATAGTAATTAAACCCAATTTCATAACACTTTTTCAAATAAAACATAAGCAAACATACAAAAGAAACAAGATACACCAACAATGTTCAACTGATTATTTAACTAAGTCCTCAATTCTATGTGTAGCATCTTGTATATTATCTCAAATGTTAGCACCTGAAACATGAAGAAAACAAGGTCAACTAAAAATAGTTGGTGAGCATACATAGGTTTTGACACCTCAAATAGTTTCCAAATGTTGTGTACAATTCATATGAAACATGGTTTAATAAGGCAATTATGGAGAACCACTATAGTTAAAACAGGGCGTACAATCAAACCTTGTGACTGCATTCAATGTTATTCCCAAGTAATGTCGGCAACAATAACCCTACCTGGGTGGGTTTGTCAGACACAATAGATCTATCATTGTTATCGTCGGCTTGTACATAGTTAATGATTGCACGTGCACTATGCACACATGTATGTACTTGTAGTTTAAAGTCATAGTGTTTAAGCATAAGACACAAATTACACACATATTCAAAATGTAGAATTGTATAAATTGCAAATAGTTTCAATGAAATCATGTTCCACCCCAAAAGTATAAAAATGTAAAAGACGCTACGTAAACTCACATTGTAATATATGTAGCTTGGAAATCACACGAACAAGTTGTTGCACAAGTGTTTAGCTAACCAAAAGGTTAACCTATGATTTAATGATATAATTGTATCAATTGTGTGTTCAAGTGATTAAAGGGAATCCTAATGTACAAAGGGATTGGGTGTGGGTGTACTTGGTTAAGTAGGAGAATTCTTGTTTGAGTTTCAAATGTTGCTTATGAAATCCCTTGTAAAAAAAATTATGTGTGTATGAACATCTGGTTTCATTTGTTTGTAAACAATTGAGTATGTGTATATATGAATAACTAATTTATGTACTTTTGTTTATAGTAGATAATTTAAACGAATAATTAGTTTGCTCTTGTTTGTAAATTAATAAATAAGTGAATAGTAATAAGTTGATAGATGATTGGATAATTAAATGAAAACCTTTTACTTATTTAATTGTCATGAACAAAAGTGTTTCAATAGAAAAATAATTGCCTAATTATTTAGTAATTAAGTCAAGATTTAAAGTATACAAATAATAAATGGTTTAACGACATAAATAAAAACAAGTTCTTGAAATATAAAGTCATAATTAATTATTTAGTTAAAATTATGAAATTTGGTTTAATGGGTTTCATATAACAAGTCATTTATAAAAGGATTTGTTAGATAAAAGGGTTTATAATATTAGTTTGTTAAAAATTAATTGTTTCAAATAAATTAAGTTTTACTAGGATTTTAAATCAAATAATAATGAAATAATATAGTTCCCTTGAAAAATTAATAAATTGAATCACCAAAATAATTTTGAGTGTACACTTGTTTATAAATTAATTTTTATAAAACTATTGGATTAAAAATCAATTTTTAAAACTCAAAAACAAGGAAAATGCCCCAAAATAGGTCTGGCCGGGATCGAACCCGCGACCTCTTGTATATGTGGTAATGCTCCTAACCGGTTGACCTGGGCTAATGCCTTGTTCAAGGAGTGAAACGCTTAACTTATAACAAACAACACAGAGTCTTCATCTTCCCCAAATCACCCAACCGTAACCCTAGCCTCTCAATTGCCCTGAATAAGCAATCGATCGACCCCGGAGCCATAGGGATTTTGATCCTCAGATCAAGACGAGTCTAATGGTGTATGAATTACCTAGAATGGCTGCGTGAGGAGGATGAATGGCTGGAACTTCTCGTTCGGTGTTCTTCGAGCTCAATAGGGCTCTAGAGATGGAATGCAGTGAGCACGAGATTTAGAATGATTAAAGTAGGTGTCGCGAAGGTGTGGGACTGGATTTTATAGATCAATTTCACGTATAACGCTGGAATTGATGCGAGTTTTGATTTGGGACGGTTACAAGACTTTTGAGTTCGAATTTATTTAAATATGTTGTAATTAGATCGTTATGCATGATCAGAACAGTTGAGCGATCATTTATGCATGATTGAATGGAGTTAAAACATACGAATTTGTTGAATTGGAATCGGATTGATGTGGAATTTGTCCCTGTTGACTTTCCTAAGTCAAAATTGACGAGGGATAGGGTCCAAGGTCAAAAGGGTTCAATTTTTTAGGGTTCAATGTGTTCAAGGGGTTCATTTGCTTGAGGGGGTTCAAACCAAGTTTAATTCATTTGTAAATATATATAAATTGATGATTCTTTTTATAAACATTATAAAACTTATTTAATTACAAATGGATAAATTCTATTTTTTTTTATAAAAACTATAAATTTTATAAATGAAATCAAATATATATATATATATATATATATATATATATAAGTGTAATTACATAATTATAGGTTTATAGGTTTTATTTATTATTGTAACAAGGTAAAAAAATGTGTATATGTATATATATTATAGAATTAAGACATGAAATTGTAAGTTTGATAATTCTAAAGATATTGCACATGAAGTAATAAATGTTTTGACACAATGTTTTGAATATAAAAAAGAATTTGAAATTGTCATTATTGCATAGGATATGGTACTAGAGAATCTTGGATGTTACAGTATCCCCAAGGTGAGAGAATTTTGTCCCAAAATTCAACTGATGGAGGCTACTGGACCAGGAAAGAGATGAGGGTACTTAGCTTCATTTGATCCTCACGTTCGCAAGTAAACTCTAGGCCACGTTCAGATTCTCAATGAACTTTAAAAATTGGTTTGAGGAGTACGATCGATAACAAGATTCAGGTCTGTTACTCAAAGTCATGCATGAATAATGATAGTTGATTTAGTTTGTGGAGAAAATTGTCGAAGAATATTTTGGACTCCAAAGATGGAATGCATCACTCGAAATGAGGACGATGAGAATTTGATGATCAAACTTGTTTAGGCTGTAGTCTAATATGTTCAAGATGTATCACCGCATAAGAGATTTCACAAACATTAGTCTAGGTTAAAATAACATAAAACTTCACGTGACACAAACAACGCTACTTTTTACAATATGACAGGAACACTTATATATAGGGAGTACCAGTGACGTATCCATCATGCCCTTATCATATCACATTAGTTTCGTTACTATATACCACTATAGGTTTTATGTCATAACCCACAACAGAATTCATTATGTTTTCCATGCGCTCACCTTTATAATTACGTGTGCACCCGTAATTACTCAAACCATCGCATGGTCCGTATAGATCATCCCATTGTGTGTGGGTCAAGAGGGGACACAAAATCACTTATTTCATAACTATTGTTTTCACATATGTGTTGCTAACAAATAACTATGTCCATAAATAATAAAATCAATCAAGAAATAAAAGAATAACAATGTTGCACAACCATATGGTTGTCCTAGATAGATGGCATAATCCTTAAGATTACCCATAAAGTTTATAGCTCACTCGTGTTTGAACAAGAATATGTCAAACCCCGAGTAGTTCAAAGTTTATAGCTTCCTCGTGTTTGAACAAGAATACGTCAAACCCCAAGTAGTTCTTATAGCACTCAACTTTCATGGTTAAAATGAATAATCATGCCTCATGTATAATGTAGACAATCAATTGCAAACAATCGACTTTCATGTATAATGTGAACAATCAATTTTTTTTTCAAATAATCAAGTTTCGTGTATAATGTAAACAATCGAGTCTTACGGATAATGCGAACAACCAAATGTAAATGATCGAATCTCATGAGTAATGTAAACTATCGAATTTTGTAATTGGTCGAGCTTCGTGGACAAGCGTGTTGCTCGGCGTTCATGTATAATGTGGGTAGTCGAGTTTTAAATTTTCAAATTCGTCGATGGTAATATGAATAGTCAACGCCCATGCGAAAAGATTCATCTTCTTGAAGTTGGCTAGCTCTTTTTAATGATGGTGACAAACCCTAGTAGGCATAAATAGTTCAAACAACGACAAGATAACGTAAATTATTACAATGCATAATTTATTCTAGATTAAATCTCCATTCAACTCCATCTTGCACTTGCTTTAAACGGTTTCATTCACCGTCTCGGTATTGACTTGAGTTTCGTTGGTGTTTATGTTGAAAGCACACCCATGAGCACCACCTTGGTTTGCATTAGCCAATCTTGGGCATTGGTTCCGAAAGTGGTTTGGATCACCACACTCATAGTAAGCACGCCCATTAGTGATAGCTAGTGTAGCTTGGTTACCAGCTTGCTGATTGGCTCGGTTTCCTTGGTTGACTTGGTTGACGGGGGGCCTTGATTGACAGGTATTTGCTAAATGACCATATCTTCCACAACTCGCGCATAGACGACATGGTACATTTGGAAAATGATGGTATTTTCAAGTGTTGCATTGAGGATTGTTTCCAACAAATGACCTAGTGTTTGGGTAACAGGCCATCGGAGCAACTTGGTTGATTGGTGCAACAAGGGTAACGATAACAAAGTTACTAGACTTTGTAGGTCCCTAATTCGTTGCGTGACGGATCTCTAGACTCGCGATACGACACGGTGATAATGTGCGGAATCCATGATCAACGTGCTCGTGTAACTCAATCAACAACAACGGTGTAAATAAACGCTTTGTATTCCACCAATATCAGGTTACAAGAATTATCTCTCGTCTACTCTGATATCGTCTCGCACTAATCTATTTCCTATTTCTGCTACACTCTGCTATTTATAGCCACTTATCAGCATTAGGCGAACTTAACAAGTTCGCTTCACTGTGCTTAGGCGAACTTATTAAGTTCGCCTCTAATAGGCTAAGCGAACTTAATAAGTTCGCCTCTGATAGACTTAAGCGAACTTATTAAGTTCGCCTCTAATAGCCCAGGCGAACTTATTAAGTTTGCCTCTGATAGGCTAGGCGAACTTGTTAAGTTCGCCTCTAGCATAACTTACACTGAATTTTATCAACAGTTACAAAACATGTCCTAACAGACTCCCCTTTAACTGTTGCTAACAATTCTATCAATTACAAGTCAAAGACTCTAAGACTAAGACATAATATCTTCAAGCTCGATGTCACCAGAATATGCTCCAACAGACTCCCCCTTGACAACAGCTTCAGAAGATTGTCATCAGTCTTCAAATATCATCAAACACACTGTAGTCTTCTTCTTGTTCATCTGCACTTTCTCTTTCTGTCTAGAAGAAAACTTGGGAGAAGGACCCCTTGTCAACTTCTGTCTACAATATTTAGTTTTTGCATAGGAGAACAACCAATAATAACCAACAATTAAGATTTCCATGGAAGCTGGAAAAATAAAATCTTTTTGGTTTTTCAAACATAAGAAACACAAAATCTTTTTGGTTTTTGTCTATATAAACTGATATGTAAAATACAAAATCACATCTTTTTGGTCGAACATCACGAGTAAGAAGATCATATCAGTATATATGATGAATCAATCACACATCTTGGATATAAAATCCATATAATATCAAATGGTATCCTATGTCATTCTTTCAAGCCTTGACAAATCAAACCAATATCTTTCAAGATTATCACGCTCTATCTTTTCAAGACTTTCATATTGCATGTTATGATACGCGATAAACATTCAAAGAAAATAGGATCAGGCTATGACACACAAATTCAAATTGTCAATATTATAAGATTTGAAACTAAAGCATCTCATCCCACTTTCTTGTGAGTTAAGGTACCATTTAAGTATGAAATACAATGTGTACCCCACTAGTATGCCAACAGAAATTAAATGCACTATCTTCAAGACATATGAGATTTTACTAAAGATTATCCGAATTTCCAGAATGAGGAGACATCACTTAGAACATGAATAGCAGAATCCAAATTGGATTGTATAGGAATCAATGAGATTCAGAATCGAATGATTCAATGTTTTGGCTTATATATGTGGAATCATAAGATTCAGGTACGTGGATCCAACTGTTATCTGGATTATGAATTCAATGGAATCAGTAAAGATGATTTATCAATATGATCCAAGGGCTAGTATATGTTTGACAGATATTGTCAAGTACATATCTTGATTATACTTCAAATTGCATGTTTTTCGGGACATGGGCACTGAAGCAAATCGAATGAATAGTGCTAAGGACATAACCCAAAACTGATCTCATAGGAAAATCTTCATTAAAAGCTAATAATCTTTATCTGATAGTGATCTTTTAACACACACACCCAGGCATAAAATGGGTTCAAATCACAGTTGTAACATATGCAATTATGTTTTCACACTACTAATGGTTCAGTGACGCTTTTAGTCTACTGACAATTCAAATTATATGCATACACAACACTATCATTTCCTATTTGTGCAGTCTCTAAAGTTTAGATCAAAACATATAATTCAGATATATTAACATAAAGCACCAACCAGTCAATCTAAGGTCATGTGTGAAAGAACATCTACTAATGTACTATCATCTCTTCTTTAACTTCAAGTAATGTCGATTTTATATTTTTCAATTTGTTTGGCTTTTTCAAAATCTTTTTCAAACAAAGTAAAACAAACGAAAATAAAATCTTCCATGAAAACATTTTAAGAAAAACATTTTACTTGGTTACTCAGGATTAAGCAAGTCAATCAATTTAAAAACTCAAACCAATGTAATGTAATTGAATGCCTTTGCCTTTTGTCATCAACACAGTTCTGTACTCCCCCTGTCCTATAGACTCCCCCACAACTAGTCAAATGGTTGCATCAATGACTTTATGCTCACCATTGTCATCCTAAGTTTCAGGTTATCATTTGGACTTTGTAAAACTCTTTCCAAAACAATGTGTGTGACATAATCTCCCCCTTGAGCATCAAGTCGCTGATTCAAATAGATTCTCAGTTATCAACAACTCGTTACTCTTGCAGATGTCATTCCGTGTCATGTGTTTAGAACCATCACTATCAACAACCAAAATAGTATTAATAGTCCCTCTTGGTAAATCCTGCACAACTAACAAGAAACATTAATTTGAAATTGGGACCCAAGCCATGGTAGTCATGGGTCTTCCATCTGTATTAAAATAATAAATCTCACTCCATTCACAATCAAATCTCTCATCAATTTTAGGAGATTGTTCCGACGAGTCAGAAACAGAAACTTTAGATTTCCAAACATACTTCTGTTCATTAAGTTCTTTTTGCTTAAAATGTGAAGTGTTTGAACATTTTCTTTCATTTGAAAATTGATTTGATTGTGAAAACTCTTGTTGTTCTAAAAGTTTTCTCAATCTTCTGTTTCTCCTCCGTCTTTGAGGTCTAGAAAGCCTAACCTCAGATTTTGAATTACCCTTTGGTGTAACGTGAGGTTTAACCACATTTGGGTTAACATAAAGCTTACCAGGAGTTCTTACCTTTTCTGGAGTAACATGTCGGTTACCTTTGGCTTTGTGAGGACAAGCAATCCTAAGGTGACCCACAAGACCACAATAAAAGCAAGATCTCGTCTCACGATATTCTCTCATATAAGGAATCTTCACACGATAAGCTGCACTTGAAGAAGATTCTCCTACATGAACTTCTTTTTGCTTTATTTTCTCTGGAACTCCAGATTTTGCAACAGGTTTTGATTCAGGCTTCATCTTCTCAGGAACTACATGCTTCTTTCCTTTATTTTTGTAAGGACAGTTCACCACAATGTGTCCCAGCTCATTACAATGAAAACATGTACGCCTGTCTTTATAATCTCTGACATATGGAACTCTCCTTGAATTTTAAGAACGTCCAAATGTAGAATTTCCAGATGAATTAGAATCAACCTTTGATTCCTCAACTTTAATTTCTTTAGGTATCCCCTCTACCTTAGCTTCATCAAAAAATTCATCATCACTCTCATCAGAATACAACATATCTTCACCTGTGACTGGATTCACCTTCAACACAGTCTTAGGATCTAAATCCTCATCATTTATAATCTCAGGTGCAACAGAATAATTTCCGTTGAATGGTGGAGGAACATAGCCAATACCACTAGTTCCCTTCCCCTCTTCAGTATTATTATGATAATGTTCTAATAAGAATGATGAATCTGCAAAGCTTTCTAACTTTCTATGTAATCTGATCACCTCTGCTTTAGATTCAGCTAGTTCGTTATCTTTCGCAGCAAGATCATTATTTCTATTCTCAATTTCTGCAAAGGACATATCCAGGTGATATGCCTGCTCTTTGATCTTCAAAGTCAGAGAATTTATATCACTCTTCAGTGATTCTATTCTCTCAATACACACATTCTCATTATCCTTTAATTTCTGATTTACCGTGTGCATCGATTTCATATCACAAATGAGGTTTACATTGTCATCCATAACCCTCATCATTTTATCCTTAACTGAAACACAGTTAGAACAAAACGTTTCAGAGTTAGAAAGTACCTCAGGTTTTACTTCTGAAGAAGATGCACCAGGAGCCATGAATACGTCATCATCAGCTTCACGCTTTTGATCAATAATGACAGGCTCTGCATCAGTTTCTAAGTCACTCAGATCATCTTCAACTGTCTGAAAACTTTCTTCACTCATCACATCAGTCTCAGTAGATTGAGCACTTTCACCAGAACGAATACTCTCACTATCAGTTAAATCTGCAGAAGAATCACTTTGAGAATAACTCGGCTTCTCCAATACTTCTTTGATCAAGACCACAAACGCTTGAGTATTAGCTTCACCCTTATTCTTCAAAGCTTCAAATAGATCTCTTGAAGTTGGACACTTCCCGAGACTATGAATGATTTCTTTAGGTAAAGACATCGTTAAAGTTTCACGCGTCTTCATCTCTCGATCAAACTTCTGTTTTTCTACTTTAGCAAGAGCTGTCACTGGTTTAGGAACATCATAATATCCCATATAATCATAAGTAGGATGCACATATCCTTCAAATATGGATGTCCAAAAGTTTTCATCAGTGACTGATACGAACTGTTCGAACTGGACTTTCCAGCTACGAAAATATGATATGCACAAAAGTCTCGGTGGCATATTTTCAATCTCATTATCATCACATGAAATTGACATTTTAAAATTTTTGCGAAAATATCCGGAAAAAATTTTCCCGCCAAAATACTCTTTTTAAAAAATTTCAAAAATGATTCAAAACGACCGTATAAACTTTCCCTAAAAAATTTGGACAAGATGGATTTTTTTTTTAAGAACACTAAGTTCGCCTGATACTGTACAAACGAACTTGACCCAAGCGAACTTGTTAAGTTCGCCTGACCTTCACCAAGCGAACTTATTAAGTTCGCCTAATACTGAATGAAGCGAACTTATTAAGTTCGCTTATAAGTTCGCCTGCAACAGAATTTTAATTTTGCCTGGTTCAGCTGTTCAACCCGAACACGAACCAAAAATTCCGAAAATCATGATTTCTTGCTTAATTGATGGAATTTGATAAAATTGAACCGTAGGAATGTGTAGAAACGGATTTGGAACACTTCTATCGGATCAATTTCTTCAAAACAATTCAAAATCAATCCAAATTTGTCAAAATTCTTCCATTTTTATCAAGAACACGAATTCATCAAAAATCTTCAAAATCTCTTAACTTTGATGTTGATTGGACACGAAAACACCACGAATCTTTTGCTAATCAAGAGCAATGGCTCTGATACCACTTGTAGGTCCCTAATTCGTTGCGTGACGGATCTCTAGACTCGCGGTACGACACGGTGATAATGTGCGGAATCCATGATCAACGTGCTCGTGTAACTCAATCAACAACAACGGTGTAAATAAACGCTTTGTATTCCACCAATATCAGGTTACAAGAATTCTCTCTCGTCTACTCTGATATTGTCTCGCACTAATCTGTTTCCTGTTTCTTCTACACTCTGCTATTTATAGCCACTGATCAGCATTAGGCGAACTTAACAAGTTCGCTTCACTGTGCTTAGGCGAACTTATTAAGTTCGCCTCTAATAGGCTAAGCAAACTTAATAAGTTCGCCTCTGATAGACTTAAGCGAACTTATTAAGTTCGCCTCTAATAGCCCAGGCGAACTTATTAAGTTCGCCTCTGATAGGCTAGGCGAACTTGTTAAGTTCGCCTCTAGCAGAACTTACACGGAATTTTATCAACAGTTACAAAACATGTCCTAACAGACTCCCTTTAACTGTTGCTAACAATTCTATCAATTACAAGTCAAAGACTCTAAGACTAAGACATAATATCTTCAAGCTCGTTGTCACCAGAATATGCTCCAACAGACTTACGCTTCTTATTTTTATGAGAAGGTTAGAGCTTTCGGTTGGAGTTGTCTTGTCATTGATTTTCTTTGCACCAGTTCTTGTTACCGTGCCCGCCTTCACGTGGTTGTCGGTCAACGTGGCGGCTAAGCGGATAGCGTCCTTAAGAGTTGCGGGATCTTCCCAACACAGTGTCTTGAATATTCATAGGTAGACTACCTGTATACTTCTCGATGCACCAGGATAGTGGTGTGACCATGTGTGGCAGGAGAAGGCTCCACTCATGGAAACAAGTTGTGTAGACTAGCTTTTCACCAATATCTTGGGCAAGATCCCAAAATTCAGCTTCCAACCTTTTCATTTCATTCTGAGGGCAAAACTCCTAAGTCATCAGTCTTTTCACTTCATCCCATGGCACATCAACGCCTAGAGCCCGTTTTTCACCGTTCCACCAAGTGAGCGCTCGTTTTTTAAAGATGTTCGTGGCATAACGGACTCGAATATTTTCGGGGCAATCACTATTGAGAAAGGTATTCTCAATGCTTTTAAATCATTGGAGAAGGCCGGTAGCTCCCTCGGTGACATAAAACTTGATGGGATTGCAGGAATTGAAGTGCTTGAAGGTGCATTGGGGCGGGTTGGCACCACCACCACCACCATTGTTGTTAACACTACCACCATTAGCACCACCATTGTTGTTGTTGGATTGAGTGAGTTGGTTCCCAAGTTGGGTAAGGAGGGTAGCAAGGTCATTGTTGTTGTTGGTATCATTGGCACTACGGGGAGGCATGCTATAGAAAGAAAAACACAAGGGAAATGATAAGAATCATGAGAATTTTGGATTTTGATAAGGATAAAACAAACATATGTCACATTATGTAATATGCAAAATGATTATATTTGGGTTGTACTCACTTGGTAACATAACCAATTGAATACTATGACGCATCAAGGTTACTTAAATTCTTATAACTTTCGAGAAGACATGCTTTAGCCTATAAGTAAACACTCACCTCCGGAATTTCCAGGAAAGCATACATATCCTTCGGTAGATTTGGATTTATATGAAATGCTTTCCTAGACGGAAAACCCAGAGTACAGGTGTCACCTTGCCAAATTGCACATGTTCTCTATTAATTAACAGAATTTAAAACCTTAACGGGGTTTCAGAATTTCAATGGACTTGTATCTATGAGTATGACGTCCCACGTATGAAGATGATGAGGGCATAGCAAAGGAAAGAATAATGAGAGACATAAGATATGATTATTATTATATAATTACTTAGCTATCATTTAGGTAGGAGTAAGTCTAACAAGCAAGGCATCAAATAATTTAGCACCTAGACTAGAAAATAGTAGGTAGCATGTAATCATAGCACATAATAGACATCCTAAGGTTATAGTCTAGGTCATTGGTTTCTAATAACCTAATTCCCTATAACCATGGCTCTGATACCAATATGTCACACCCCAACCGACGACGGAATACGTCGGGGCGGACATGGAGAATGTTCATAAACACATGAACAAACTACAATTTCATATATTAATTAAAACCAATTTCCATAACACTTGTTCAAATAAAACATAAGCAAACATACAAAAGAAACAAGATACACCAACAATGTTCAATTGATTATTTAACTAAGTCCTCAATCCTATGTGTAGCATCTTATATATGATCTCAAATGTTAGCACCCGAAACATGATGAAAACAAGGTCAACTAAAAATAGTTGGTGAGCATACGTAGGTTTTGACACCTGAGATAGTTACCAAATGTTGTGTATAATTCATATGAAACATGGTTTAATAAGGCAATTATGGAGAACCACTATAGTTAAAACCGGGGCGTACAATCAAACCTTGTGACTGCACTCAATGTTATCCCAAATTAATGTCGGCAACAATCACCCTACCTTGGTGGGTTTGTTAGACACAATATATCTATCATTGTTACCGTAGGCTTGTACAGAGTTAATGATTGCACGTGCACTATGCACACTTGTATGTAATTGTAGTTTAAAGTCATAGTGTTTAAGCATAAGGCACAAATTACACACATATTCAAAATATAGAATTGTATAAATTGCAAATAGTTTCAATGAAATCATGTTCCACCTGAAAAGTATAAAAATGTAAAAGACGCTATGTAAACTTACATTGTAATATATGTAGCTTGGAAATCACACGAACAAGTTGTTACAAAAGTGTTTAGTTAACCACAAGGTTAACCTATGATTTAATGATATAATTGTATCAATAGTGTGTTCAAGTGACTAAAGGGAATCCTAATGTACAAAGGAATTGGGTGTGGGTGTACTTGGTAAAGTAGGAGAATTCTTGTTTGAGTTTCAAATGTTGCTTATGAAATCCCTTGTAAAAAAATATGTGTGTATGAACATCTGGTTTCATTTGTTTTTTAAACAATTGAGTATGTGTATATATGAATAACTAATTTATGTAGTTTTGTTTATAATAGGTAATTTAAACGAATAATTAGTTTGCTCCTGTTTGTAAATAAATAAATAAGTGAATATTAATAAGTTGATAGATGATTGGATAATTAAATGAAAACCTTTTATTTATTTCATTATCATGAATAAAAGTGTTTCAACAGAAAAATAATAGCCTAATTATTTAGTAAATAAGCCAAGATTTAAATTATACAAATAATAAATGGTTTAACGACATAAATGAAAACAAAATTTTGAAATATAAAGTCATAATTAATTATTTAGTTCAAAGTATGAAATTTGGTTTAAAGGGTTTCATATAACAAGTTATTTATAAAAGGATGTGTATGATAAAAGGGTTTATAATATTAGTTTGTTAAAAATAAATTATTTCAAATAAATTAAGTTTTACTAGGATTTTAAATCAAATAATAATGAAATAGTATAGTTCCCCTTGAAAATTTAATAAATTGAATCACCAAAATAATTTTAAGTGTACACTTGTTTATAAAATAATTTTTAGAGTAAACTGTTATTTTTGTCACTTTGGTTTGGTCAAAATTGTCACTTTCATCCAGTCAGGTAACACCATCTATTTTTCTCAGTTAAAGGAGGGGTATTTCAGTCATTTTACATATTTGTTTTATTTCTTCATCTTTTTTACTCTCACTTTTTAATCATCCTCAATTTAACATCTAATTTAATCATCCCCTGCTGGCATCCCGGCCAATTTTTGGCGACCACCACTAGAACACCACTGTCGCTTGTTTCTACCTCGCTTTCACCACTGTTTCTACCCCCACAAAACAGGTTCAAACCTTTGTTGTGTGTATCTCACGTTATTTGAGTGAAAGAGAACAATCGATGATTGAACATCGATGGGGATGGAGATCAGAAAGAAGAAACCCAAGGGGGTTTTAACAAATGATGATGACTGTTTGGTCCCTCACCATCGTAGATCAGTTTCAGATATGACCAAAAAATCGAACAAAGAGAAGGAAAGGGAGGTCATTGGTGATGACGTTCGTGGTCGACGATGCTTCTGTCGCCGGAAATTGGTTGGGAAAAGAGGAAGAAGGCCAGCAGGGGGATGATTAAATTAGAGGTTAAATTGGGGATGATTAAAAAGTGAGTAAAAAAGATGAAGAAATAAAACAAATATGTAAAAGGACTGAAATACCCCTCATTTAACTGAGAAAAAAGGATGGTGTTAGCTGACTGGATAAAAGTGGCAAGATTTTAAAACCACGAGGACCCATATACAAGAAAACAAACTATTGGATGAAAGTGGCAATTTTGACCAAAACACAGGGATGAAAATGGCAGTTTACTCTAATTTTTATAAAACTATTGGATTAAAAATCAATTTTTAAAACTCAATAACATGGAAAAAACCCCAAAATAGGTATGGCCGGGATCGAACCCGCGACCTCTTGTATATTGGGTAATGCTCCTAACCGGTTGATCTAGGCTAATGCCTTGTTCAAGGAGTGAAACGCTTAACTTATAACAAACAGCCCAGAGTCTTCATCTTCCCCAAATAACCAAACCGTAACCCTAGCCTCTCAATTGCCCTGAATAAGCAATCGATCGACCCCGGTGCCATAGGGCTTTTGATCCTCAGATCAAGACTAGTCTAATGGTGTATGAATTACCTAGAATGGTTGCTTGAGACGGACGAATGGCTGGAACTTCTGGTTCGGTGTTCTTCGAGCTCAATAGGGCTCTAGAGATGGAATGCAGTGAGCACGAGAGTTTAGAATGATTACAGTAGGTGTCGCGAAGGTGTGGGACTGGATTTTATAGATCAATTTCACGTATAATGCTTGAATTGATGCGAGTTTAGATTTGGGACGGTTACAAGACTTTTGAGTTCGAATTCATTAAAATATGTTGTAATTAGATTGTTATGCACGATCAGAACAGTCGAGCAATGATTTATGCATGATTTAATGGAGTTAAAACACACAAATTGGTGGGAATGGAATCGGATTGATGTGGAATTCGTCCCTGTTGATTTTCCTAAGTCAAAATTGACGAGGGATAGGGTCCAAGGTCAAAAGGGTTCAATTTTTGAGGGTTCAATGTGCGCAAGGGGTTCATTTGCTTGAGGGGGTTCAAACCAAGTTTAATTCCTTTATAAATATATATAAATTGATGATTCTTTTTATAAAACTTATTTAATTACAAATCTTTTATAAATGGATAAATTCTATTTTTTTATACAAACTATAAATTTTATAAATGAAATCAAATATATATATATATATATGTATATATAGGGGGAGGTTCAAATAAGAAGTAGTTTTTCGCTAATAAATCTAAAAAATGAAAAAATCTTAAGAAACGATATCAAACGAACTCCGATTGAGCTCATTTCAGCGGCGTTGGAACCGTCTCCTCGAAATCTACGATCTTAGCTTTTAGGATTTAGCTTTTAAGGTTTAGATTTTACGTTTGAATTTTAGGGTTTTATCCTTATGGTTTAGCTTTTAGGGTTTAGATTTAATGGTTTAGGTTTTTTTTGAGGGTAGGGGTGGGGTGGAGGGTTTAGGTTTTTTGGGGTGGGTGGGGGTGGGTTAATGTTTTTTTTGGGGGTGGGGTGGGGGAGGGGTTAGGTTTTTGGGGGGTGGGGGTGGTGGTTTTAGGCTTTTCGGGGTGGGGTTGGAGGGGTTAAGGATTTTGGGGGTACAGGTGGAGGGGGGTTTAGGTTTTTGGGTCCGGGATAGGGTTCGATGAGACGGTTCCAACGCCGCTAGAATGAGCTGTTTGACCCAATTCTTAGAATTTTTTTAACGAAAAACCACTTTTTAGTGGTACCGTCCCCTATATATATATATAAGTGTAATTACATGATTGTAGGTTTATAGGTTTTATTTATTATTGTAACAAGGTAAAAAACGTGTATATGTATATATATTATTTATATATTGTAGAATTAAGACATGAAATTGTAAGTTTGATAATTTTGAAGATATTGCACATGAAATAATAAATGTTGTGATACAATGTTTTGAATATAAAAATGAATTTGAAATTGTTATTATTGCACATGATAAGGTAATAGAAAATCAAGGATGTTACAGCAACGAGCAAATATATAATATTTAATTGTTAAGTATTATATTTCACGAAACACCGTTTTTACTAATCGGCGAATAAATATTTAGTGAAATATTTTGAAGGTTGCATTGATTAATTATTTAGAGAAATAATTAATAAAGGGTTCGAATGTTTAAATGTTTAACATCATAATTATATATATTTTACTAGCCATTTGTAATTAGTAAAGTATGAGGGTTAAAAGTAATTAATTGTTACTTACTAGGAATTAAATGTTAATTTACAAGGGTGTGGTTTGTAATTAAGGAGATTATAAATATAATCTTAAATTACAAACCCTAAGGACTACACACCTCAAAAATCCGCCACCCCCTCTCCTCCCTGCGCAGCCGCCGTCGGCCACCGGCCGCCACCGATCGTCGTAAGCCGGAACCCCCCTTCGCCGTCGCACGCCACCGCCGTGACCGGGTTCCCCTCTGCGCATACGTGTGACGTTTTGTTGTAGGTTTCGTGACCGTGTCATCTAGCGTGATGCCCGTTGATCTGAGGTGTTCTGATTTGGTTATCGTTGAAGGTATAATCCTAGAACACCCTATGTTTATACGCTTCCACTAAATATATCTGATTTATTTATTTAAAAGGTTTAGATATTTATTTAACTACACGAGGACCAATATTACCCTATTTAGTTGCCCGTATGGCTCCTATGTGCATAAACAGAGAACTTCCATCGACAGCTATGGCTCACGGACATAACACATTCGGATCATAATTTAACCTGCGTAGGGTCACGCTCACCCTAGAGTTACTGTCGTTACCCTAGTCCCAGTTGTACAACATCAAAACCATTGACAGGCCACAAAGGAACTGTCCCTGTTGTACTTTTGGCCCGACGGCTCATACGTCCGTAAACCGTCATAAGGCTGGTAATAGGATCAGACTCTCGGTCCTGACCACCATTTCCTAGACTTCGTAACTTTCAATTCCTTCCTTTTTAACAGATTAGATATGTACCGACTTTAAACATTTGCCCTTTTTCTTTTCATAAACCATTCACCTCATTTGTAAAACCCTTAAATTCATTTAGAAACCCATTTCTTTCGTAAACATTCTTGTTTCAAAACATCATTCCTTTCACAAACCGTTCGTTTCATAGTCATTTCATAAACATTTTAGTAACAATTATTTCCTAAGAAACCATTTCATAAACATTTCATATGAGTATGCACGTCACCTTAGAAACAAGTAAATAGGGAATCTTTACTCACTTGACTAGCTATCCTCTTCGAACTATCAACTGGTCCAAAAGGCGTCACTCACAATCTGAATTGATAGTTGATAACACATTAATTCTATACTTTCTATTAATATGGAGAAACTAAACAAATTTCTCTTTCAGAGGTTCGCTTCCCTGATATCTCGGCGAAAGTAGGTAGTTTCACTCACTGTTAGTTTTGCTGATCGTCTTCATCTGGTAAATAGCACCATTAAATCAGTGTCTACCGTGTTGTAACCTTCTGTTATTTAACGCGTGATTGATTTCTATCATTCGGTCTATTCTCATAGTTTGTCAGCCTTAACAGCACCCACCCCGCAAGGAGGACATTTCCGGTTTGAAAACATGTTCCATTTGGTCTAACAAAAATCGGGCAGAGTCCCATTTGTTTTTGCTTAAAACCTGACAACTCAAGTTGTCTATATTTCATCCCAAATGAACATCAATAATCTATAACACTCGTGTTTAGCCACTAACATCAATAACCATACTTCAAGACATTAATCGAGTGTTAATTATATAAAGAATATTTATATAATTATACCAAATTATGTTTAATGAAAAATATCCTCAAATGATGTCCCCAATAATTTTTCCATGTCCCATGCTACTAACCGTTACTAGATCTATAATTTTTACGGGTCATATCTTTGCATACAAGTCTTTCTAAGCTCGTTTACATAACTGTTGAGCACGA
This sequence comes from Smallanthus sonchifolius, assembly GCA_023525975.1. NCBI lineage: Eukaryota > Viridiplantae > Streptophyta > Magnoliopsida > Asterales > Asteraceae > Smallanthus > Smallanthus sonchifolius. Next base: position 64,412,694 of record CM042021.1, on the reverse strand, counting down.
CGCGAGAAGAAAACTTGTTTTGCTCATATCTCGAACATACAAGCTCCGATTGAGGTGATTCAAGCGGCCACGCGACCGGGTCACCGAGCTCCACCAGCACCGCCCCTTGCCGCTGCCAAAATCCGCCACTGTCACCGGTCAGAAAAACGGTTTTGGCTGGAAACCTTGTGTTTCTCGCCGGATCTGCTATAAAACCACTTCAAAACTATAGATCCGTTCTTATAACACCTTAATAAGTGCTTATTAGAACGAGTATGTACCAAATCTAAGGAAATCGGGTGTTTAAAGCCTTCGCTGGAATTAGCAACTTATCTCACCGAAAAAACGTGATTACCATCACCTCCTACCGCCGATCGCCACCCTACAGCTCCGCCCCTACACCTCACCTACCACCATGAACCACGAACCTCTTCCTCCTCTTCTCGTAGGAAAACGACTCTTGGCCAGATTTTTCTCTACCACACCCGCAAGTGTGTGTTGCTGTTTGATAAAAATGAAGATCTTTACAAGCAACTCTCTTATATAGGTGGGTTCGTTTTTGGTTCGCGGTGTCTCGCTCGTGATCGGGAACTCTCGCAAAAACACCGGTTATAAAATAAACTCGGGCAATTCTTAATATACTTTATAATTAAATCCCACGAAATAAATATTAATTTTCCCCTTTAAATATTTTATTCGTGCTCAAATAGATTTATCATATTCGTCTGATAACGTACAACGTGAGTTGGATACACGGTATCACTCGGTTATGTAAAAATCTCGTTAAACTTGGTTATCTTTCTTGCGGTAATTCTTCGATTTACAGCTATGAAATAAGCTTCGTAATCTATTTTTGGGATGCTACAAGTCTACCCTCCTTATTGAAATTTCGTCATCGAAATTCGGCGTTACACGATCAATAATCAGACTTGGTTCCTCGGTACTAGGTAGTATTTCATGTTCCTTGAACCTACATAACCTGCATCATTTGAAACACGATCACTCGTTGTCATACGCGTACTATACGTAGTTAGGGTTTAGACCATCTCTGGGAATGAATACATGCCACTACTATCTCTTATTTCTTCATCACAAGCATCTCTGATGTTGTCTTGAATTGCTTTACCTATTTTGCTCTTACATATTTTTCATGGGTGTGGCTTAAGTCGAATCCACTAAACACTTGTGTGGATTTGATACGCGGAACAAGCCATGAATCCCTTTAGATGCTTAGGGTATCTCTAAAGAATTCTAGTATCCCGTTAAATTACCGTTCTTCAAACAAACCAACTCTAGATTGCTGACATTGATTAGACTTTGCCTTTCCTATACTAGATGTTTGTATGGTCTTGACTACACAATCCTATTCTCTTGGATATTTCTATCTTTCGGAATCTTCTAGAATAACACATACTTCAAATTAACCACTTTGACATCCATTCATTAAGGTTCTTATCAAATCATTCTTCATGAATTGGCTTATCAAGCCTATTATCATTCTCAGAAGACTCTATTGTCATAAATTCATCGACCTGTTCAAAATTTGATTACTTTCTCTAGACAGGCGCCATTAATCATCTTTTGACCACTTGGATTAACTTGGTCAAACTCGATTAACTTAATCAACCTTAACCAACTCTATCATTTCATTGAGCGTAGAAGTCAACAAGTAGCACATGCACAAACTTAAACCTTGTGTGTAATCGTCGATTCGTGCGTAAAGTCACATTAGTCGTGTGAAATCACCAGTTTCTTCATGCGCATCTCTTGACTTAGTCACAATTGAACTTGAATTTCAATTTCAGTTTGATCAAATTCCGTCAAATATGGTCAAACTCGACCCAGATTCCTTCTAATCAAATTCAAACATTCAGTGGTCATCACAATTCAACTTTAATTTGATCATTCAACTTCATCTCTATGGTTTCATTGGTTCCATTAACGGCTTTACAACTTCAACAACCCTCACGTGCTATTAATTGGACTTAGCTATGGTAGAGCGTTCTATTACTTGTTGTGAATTTCTTGTTAATACCCATGCCTTACTTCACATTGTTGAACAAAACTTGTCCTTCACATACTTTCTAAACCTCATATTCACTGATCAGATATGATTTTTGTTCAGCTTTAGCATGCACGCCATAATTACTCATTGCAGTTCCCTGCCAAGTCGTTGTTGGTATATCTATCTTCTCGTTCCGAGGTAAAACACATGTTAGCTTAACTTGGCTCATCTCCATTCTCGGAGAGACACCATTTATACATTCCCACCCTATGGCATTTCCTGAAAGTTCACTCGTGTACTCAGTGTCGCATACTCGTGCATACTCCCAACAGTAAACTGGTTTTTTTATTCACCATAACGCGTTTGTGCTAAGCGTAGTCCACACTAGCTCCTTGGCACCCTTCATATGTATGCTCGTCTGACTTCGATAGAATCTATAACTAGACTTGACATGTAACCCATGTCAGCTACTTTCTAGTTTGTGGCGAACGTACGTTGAGTCCTTCACATTCCACTTAACTCGACTTGCTATTCACAGGCTATCAACCTTCTTTGTGTGATCCCTTAGCCATCTATTTCTTCTTGTCTTGCCATTCTCATGACTCCATGTACTTGGTTAATATTAAGACCTCATATGATATTCTATACTTATTCCTTGGTGTTACATAACACCGTCAAACTCAGTTCAAAGTTTCACTCCTCGTTTTGCCCTTGGTCCGTACTTGTTGACACCATTCACCTTTGTAAGGTACACCACCTTTGACATACTTAATATCGCCAATGATGTTCATCAATCTCTTTAAATCATTACTCGGGTGACTAGTCTTTTGTAGTCATAGTTGAGTAATTGGATCAACTCTGATACGTAAGTATTAATTAACACCATAAGATTCGCTAGCTTACACGTGCACCTGTAATTAACAATTACGCAGATCCAAACGTAATCGTAAATTTACCTTACTCGAGTATCCTAGTTCCTCTTACAACATTTCATAACACTCGCATCTCCTTAAGGTTGAGATTCTGTCCCGGTATTCTTTTTCCTTCACCAAACACCAAGTTTCCAAGCATGACCCTCGACCGTTTATTACTGACTTGTTTAGTCAATTAACACCATGCATCTTGCTCCCCTTGCAGCTTAAAAGCTTCTTCTCACACCTCCTTTAACAACTTTGCATGAATCAGTGAATTTCTAACTCGTGAGTCATTAATAGTACCTCCTTGACACCTCTTACCACTCCCGCGCTAAATCTACATAACAGATGACAACTTGGAACACACTTGCACGGTAAATGCTTAATAACATTAGTTACGCGTTATTAATTATTACCGCACACTTGTGCTCTAGCTGTCTTCCTTCATGTGTTCTCTGCGTATCTATTCACTTCTTCCTTTACTTCCGTACTTGTGACCATTTTGATCGCGCAAGGTATACTACCACTATGCCTAAACCTCATCATCTAAGTTAAAGGCATTCTACATACTACTCGAAGTAGATGTTGCTAGCATTGAGCTACCTGTACTGGTATCCGACAATTGGTGCAATTCTTAATTTAAGTTCAGACATCGGGGATGTCTAAAACGATTTTCTTGAACAAATTGGTTTGCAAAACGTGCTGCAAAAACAATTTTTTTTTCTTTTAAATGAAAAATTCACTTAAGAAAGATGTTAATAAATTTTGGAATTGTGAATACTTTTTACTTCTTATTTACAAAAACCGATGTCACTTGATGTTAGAGAATAAATAATAGTACATCAGTAGATGATCATTCACACATGACAATAGTTTGACATGTTGGTAATTGTGTATTTAATTAATCTATGTTATATGTTTTGATCTAAACTTCTTAGACTGCACGAATGGGAAATGATTTCATCATGACAGCTTAAGTTTGAAAATCATATGATGTAGCTTTAATTTGAAATCTGCATGTAATTTGAATTGTCAGTAGGCTAGAAGCAATTTTGGACCGTCAGTAGTGTGAAAACATAATGACTAATGCTACAACTGTGATTTGAACCCATATTATGCCAGGTGTGTGTGTTTAAAAGATCATTATCAGATAAGGAATGTAAGATTTTGGCTAGTATTATCTTATGTGACCAGTTTCGGGTAATGTCTTTAGCACAATTCCTATGGTTCTCTTCATTGCCCATTTCCTGAAAAACATGCAATTTGAATTGAACTAAGATATGTTTTTGACAAACATCCATTAAAACATATGTTATCCCTTGGATCAAATCATTTTATTTACATCTGATTCCACTAAAAATACATCCAGATAACAGTTGGATCCTCTTACCTGAATCCTCAGATTCCATACCTAGTAACCTGACTCATCATTTTGGTCACTGAGAAATGCATCCTAAACCAAGACAATTGAATCAATTGATTCTGAATCTTAAGATTCTTGATAATCCTTATGGATTATTAAGATTTTTATTAATCTAAACGATGTCTCCTAATTCTGGATATTATGATAATCCTTTGGAAAATCTTATATGTCTTGAGTTAAATGCAATTACTTTTTGTTGGCATAGTCATGGGGTACACGTTGTATTTCATACGAATTGGTACCTTAACTCACAAGAATGTGGAACAAAGATGCTTGTAGTTTCAAATCTTATAATACTGACAACTTAAATTGACATGTTGTATATTGCAAATTCGTTGATTGAATAAGTAGCATGTCATGACCTGATCCCATTTTCTTTGAAGCTTATCGCGTATCATTACATGCTATTTGATAAATCTTGAAAAGATAATGTGTGATAATCCTGAAAGACCCTATGGAGCCCAGTTTGACAATCTTGAAAAGCTTTAAGTCTGTTTATTCCTAAGAAGATGCTTGTTTGATAGATTGCAAAAAGAGACTTGAAAGAATTTCATAGGTTACCAATAGATTTGCTAGGGATTTTATATCCAAAATGTGTGATTGATACTTCATATAGACTGATATGATCTTCTTACTCGTGATGTTCGACCATAAATATGTGATTTCGTACTTTATGTATTTTTTTATTTCAGTTTGTACATGCATGTTTAGTCTAAGTTGACTTTGGTACATTGTTTTATGGTCTTAAAACAAAACAAGCACGAATTGCAAGTTGAAATGGTCAAAACCTTCATTTTTTAAACTTATATGGGCCGATACTCGAGTATCGACCCACACAAGATTGCGTGTATAAATTCAAAATTCATTGTGTAATTACTCATTTATCCTCTTTCACTCTTCATCTCCATTACACCGGCGCTTTCACACACTTTCACCTAAAGCTCCATTTTTCCCGATCTAATCACTTGTTTGAGGATTTCATATCACAAATAGGTATAATTTCTGTTTCTTATGTGTTTTTATTCATTTTCTTGCAAGATTTACGGTTAGAAATGAACAAATGAGGTGATTTGGGATCTACAATGAAGATCTAGGGTTTCCTATTCTTAGTCCGACACGCGAATAAAGAAGGAAACAAGTATCGGCGTTTGGGCCGACACTCCCAATGAACGGAAGTTCAAATATAGGCCGACTCTAACAGAGTCAACGAGCTGATTGTCTTGTATGACGGTGGTCGATACTTCCTAGTCGATACTCACTGTTACCGAGCCGACACTTGGTGAGTAACAAGCCGATACTCACTGTTAAAAGGCCGACACTTGGTCAGTAACGAGCCGATACACAGTGTTACCGAGCCAACACTTGGTCAATAATGTGCCAATATTCACTGTTACCGGGCCGACACTTGCTCAATAACAAGTAGATACTCAGTGTTGACCGGGCCGACTCTTACTAAGTAACGAGCCGATACTTATGGTTTATCGGACCGACTTTCTAGTATTTCTGTACCGACTGTCTCTTGTTCCCAAGCGATTCTCTTGCATTCTCAGGCTGATTATCCACTGTTTTACACTATCCATTGACTAACTTGAACTTTATTAATTACTTATATGTTTGTGTGTAATTTGTACAGATTATGGCTGAAGAACGTGTTGGAGCACGTTTGTGTGACAAACACTCTGTATGTTATCTCTCCTTATGTATTTGTTCTTTGTACTTGTATTTTGTATTTCAGTCTTTGTATGTACTGGTTATCGAGTTGTAATCGTGTCTGTAAGTACTTAGTCTTGTATTAGTCGTTTGTGAATGTTGTTAAGTGTAACATGCGTACTTAGTAAGTACGTATGAATAAAGTCTGCGTACATGCTAAGTACGCACGAAGTAGTTCCTGCGCACTTGATAAGTGCGCAGGTCATAGGTCTGTTGCTTTATATAGTCGTTTTTTGTAGTTGACAAGTACGCTCTCACTTGTAACTTGTAATTGGTCGTGATTGATAATAGACGAAGTTTTAAAGTGACTCTAGTTTGTTGTTGGTTTACTTGTTATGTTTGATTCTCCAACTAGTCACGGGCATTCCCCACCCTGTTCGACTTGTCACGCACTCGCACAATACGATCCGAGACACCCAGGGACCTACAAGTGGTATCAGAGGATTTGCTCTTGATTTCGAGTGTTGTGAGTGTGTTAGGATGATTTTTGGCACATTTGGTAGCCTTTTTCCTTGAAAAAGTGACCGATTTTTTTGATAAAACAGGCCCGCTCTTTAACGCTGTTTTAGAAGCACAAATCCTTCAAAATTTGACTTTTTTGTTGGTTGTTTGACTGTTTTTATCATCAAGGGTTTGTTAGAAACAAGTTTCTAACCTTTTGGGTGGATCAATTTATAGGTCCCTCGGGTGTGGCGGATCATCACATGCAAGTGCGTTCCTGAGTCGGACCGGGTGCGGAATACCCGTGACTAGGTGGAGTGTCTTGCAACACAAAGTAAACCGACAAGAGAATCACTTTAAACTTTCGTCTATTATAAACACTTGAAGGTTACAGAGAGAAATACTGAGTATACAAAGTCTGCGTATATGACTGCGTACTTGTCTACTGTCAACCTATCCTATTTATACACGACCTGAACTCTGTGCACTTAGCAAATGCGCAGGGCAAATTGCTCATGCGTACTTAGCAAGTACGCAAGGTATTCTTGCGTACTTGCTAAGTACGCAGGAACTAATTCCTGCGCATTTACAAGTGCGCAAAACACTTAGAGATTTCAGCAACTATCAACATGCATTAGTAAATACAACTCGATAACTAATACATACGGACACTTACAAAAAAAGACAGATACGTACAATGAAAGTACAAAACTAAGACTCTATCCAGAGTGTTTGTCACATGAAAGTGCTTCAACAAACTCCCCCTCGACAATAGCTCTGGATCGTCTTCAGTCTTCCGTCTTCGGTCTCCACAGCTCTGCATCTTTAGCTTCCATCTTCTTCTTGTAGTCAAGGCAAAACTTGATCACCTTGTCATATTTAGAAGCAAGGAATTTCATCCATTCGTTCGTTTGCATGCAATACATGTCTGCTAGTGCCTCCAGATCTTTCACAGAGAAATTTATGAAGTAGACTTCATCAAATACTCTGATTAGTTCCCTCGGAACTAAGCATCCACTTTCTGACCGTACCTTCCCTATCACCACAGCCTCGCCCGTTTTAGGATGTACGTACCAGTACCACATGTCACCGAGAATATCCTGAGATAACTTGCTCAGGGGAATCTTGGTTTCACATAGCACTGGCTTGTATACCAGTTTCTTTAAGCGTTTCTTAGTCACAGGATGTCTAGCATTCTTATCCTTGACTCGCTTGGGCACTTGAGGCTTGAACATTTCAAACTTCCCAGATCTTGCTTCCCGTTGTAGAACCTGCCACAAACCCATCGCCACTGCGTGATTTGAGTGACCCAACAGCTCTCGGTTTGCTAGGTTCACGAGGTCGTATCTAGGTATGGAGTTGAACACTTCACTGGTTGGTTTCAAGTATTGAACCCCCCAGATCGTTTGATTGCGAACAACTGCTTATCTTCCTCGAACCTTACAGCTAAGATCATCCCTGTTGCTCCTTGTTTGTCTATGATAGACGTCTTTTGCCAAACAGGAGTTGGATCCTTTGATGAACTAGCAGGCATATCTTTATCTTTCTATGCCTTTAGATCCACAGGTGTAGGGTCGTCCGGGGAGGCTTCAGTCGATGCTTCAACATTACTAGCAGACTCAACTGAACCTGTGTCAAGCTGAGATTCAAAGGATGAAACTTCGAAGATCTCTCCATCTTCAAACTCATACTCTCCTTCCCCATCACTTTTGGGAACTTCAATAACTACATCATCATCTTAATCCCAATCATCACTAGAGTCGATCTCTCCTTCTTCAAGATTGTAGAGAGCATCGATCTGTGCTTCCTTGGAATAGTCAGGCTCTAAGTATAAGATCTCATCATCAGCTAGATCCTTTAGAACATCAGCCACTGACTTTCCTTTATCACCACCAGAAGTATCACCACCTTCCTGATGAGTAGACTCCCCCTCAGCCATTGGAATAGCAGAAATAGGCACGATTGCCAAAGCATGATGCTCACTTCCACTAGGACCGACTTCGGGATCCTTGTCTTTGTCATCATCCTTCGTCAAATCAACAGGATGACAAGGCTCATCACCAGTAGGTTTGGATGTCTTCTCCTTCTCTTTCTCTTTCTCTTTCTCCTTATCTTTCTCCCCCTGAGCATCTAGCTTCTTGGTTAGATCAGCAATTAAGTTGACCATCATGTCATGCTCTTTTCGCTGTAGATCAAACCGATGCTCAAGAGATGACTTGTGTCCCAGAATCATGTTGTTTGTCTTGATTAGTAGCTCGTTCTGGGCCTTCACATTAGCAAGTCTCTCCTGCATCCCAGCCCTTTGGCTTCTCAGAATGGTAACCTCGTCCACCAATGAATTTATCTGAGCCTGTTGAGCCTCAGACTCCTCCATTGATTTCCAAACGGTTTCAAGTAGTGCAGCGACTTGGGTTTCCACAGTTTCTATCCTTGCATCATTTGGATCAGGATGTCTGGATGTAGATGCTTCAGCATTATGAAGTGGGGATGAGAAGATAGTATCGAAGTTAAAACCTAGAGTAAAATCTCCATAGTTGTAGGGTTGACTGATCGGTTCAATGGTGGTAGTAGGGATTGTGGATGTGATGATGGTTGTAGGAGTGATGGAAGATGTGATGGTGACTGACTCTATAAAAATCAGAGTAGTCACCGTCACAAGGGCAGATGATACAGGGAGGGTCACTATCACAGGAACCTCCTCTGTGATAGAAGTGACCGCCACATCAGGTTGTACCTGTGGCCTTCTCCGTTGTCACCGGTATAGTTGCTGTGAAGCTGGGGTAGATGCTGAATCAATACTTCCAGCCGAAACTTGTACTTGCTGCTGAGTACTGACCTCTACCTCACTGGGAATAGCATGTTGCTGCCTATCCCCCTACGTTTGTTTACACTTTCACGTCTTTGTCTTTGAATAGCAGCGTCAGAGTCAGAATCTGGCTCGTATTCACTACTTGTTGACTGTCGCTTTCTCTTCGAAGACGACTCAGGAAGGGTCACCTTCGTCGTTCTTCTCGGGTGTGCCTGTGATGGTGCATCATCAGAATCAGATGAATCAGACTCTGTAGCTTCGGAGTCAGATCCTTCAGCACCATCATGAACTGCTTCTTCGTCTCCACCTTCAGACGATGCATCCACACTTTCAACTTCCTCCTCTTCTTGTTTTTCATCCGAATGTTCACTTAGTTCTGGCTCCGAGTTGTGGCTAAACCATCTACAGTCAGCCGGTGCCACATACGCTTCATTTATCAGGTGGCCAAAGAGTGATGTGTGCTCAGGGGTAGGTTCTACACTGCCTGGCTTTAAGAATTGTGCAAACACCCTCTTGTCCACCCACTTGACTTGCAATCTCTCCCCAGTAGCCGGTAGGTTTGGCAACGCATCATCAATCAGTAGTTGCACAAACCTTCGGTATAATAGGAATCGAAACCTCTCAGCCGTATTTATCTGATCTTTTATGGCTTTGAAGATGTATCTTGAGAAGTTGTAGCCCCTATTGAGAGACAAGCCAACCATGGCTGCAGCAAGATCATGTCCCATTGCATCCTTCCCTGCCTTTCTTGAAGAGATGCACATGATCATCACGTGGGCAAAATATCTCCTTTGATCGAGCACCCACATTTGCCTGTATGAATCATAATCTCTTGCACCGACGTATCCCATACGCTGCCTCCAACATCCATCCACAAAGTAGTCAGGATAAGCTGTTGGGTCGGTGGAGAGATCTCGAAATTTCAAGACCCGTCTAATGGTGTCCTCAGAAAAGGCGATGTCATGACCCGCCACGGTAGCCCGTATAATATTGGGGGTTACCGTGCAGTCATGTTCCACGGTCTCCCAGAACTGCTCCAGATACGGTCTTGATACAATCGGGTCTGCTGATATAGCATAGATGATCCATGAACGGTTCAAGAAGTCAACTATCTCTCGGTAATGTTGTGTAGCTTCCATTCCGGTTTAGTGTATGCTAGGAGGTTAAACTCACTTGTAAACGCACGAGCCATAACTGCAAAACACACAGAAAACATAATAAGAACAAGAAGATTCATTGGAATTGAATACACATGACTAAGTATAGCAGTTACTCATTGAACTGAATTTTCAGACTTAGAAAATTTCACAAGTGTTTGTCCTGCGTACTTGAGTACGCAGGAATTTGTTCTTGCGTACTTAACAAGTACGCATGAATTACTTCTTGCGTACTTGTTAAGTGCGCAAGAGTTGCACTTGTTCAAATTTTCAGAAATCCAATTTTTCAACTGATGATGAACATTGATGTGGATTAAGTCACCACAAGGTCGAAATCAGTGATCAAGACCCATGGAACCAATATCAACACCAAATAGCCACTACATTAGTCACATTTTTACCTAAATGACTACCCAGCCGAACGACGCTCAATCGAGGGGTCAAGGTCAAAATCAAGAATCAATGAGGACGATTAAGTACTGATTAAGGTTTGATTGATGATTTTAAACATGTTTTAATCTTAATGTGTTACCAAATCGACTAATAAACGTCTAAAATGAAGATTCAAACCCTTAGAAATTTCAAAATCTTTAATGGTCATTAATTCTCGATTTAGCAGATGGAATGCCTTTAGATTCTCACCAAGTGATTGTAATACGTTGATGGAACTAGAAACGGGACGAAACACCGGTTAGGAACACACTAAATTTTAGAGTAAAAGGAGCAGAGGGAATTCAACAGGCGTTTGAAATTTGAATGAGATAGAATTCTGAAATATTTCTAAGTCCTGTATATATACCCACCACAAAAAGGTCTTGCGTACTTAGTAAGTGCGCAGGACTTAACTCCTGCGTACTTACTAAGTAGGCATGACTTAAGTCTTGCGTACTTGTTAAGTATGCAGGGTTTACCTCATGCGCACTTATCAAGTACGCAGAAACCCTTGTGTGCTCAAACTTTCAACTCAAATTATGAAGATTTCAAGTCAAATAACGAACAAGATAAAAACATTCAATCAAGAGGATTCAAAATCAATTCAGGAAGGTTAAACACAAATATTTTTGGCTTTTCTGATTAAACATGAACTGTACACAAACTTAAAATCTTTTTGATCATTTCTAGATAGAAATATACACATAATCACACAAACTATTTTTGATCAAAGACACGAGCAGAGGATCATATCAGGCTAACGTATAGCAAAAACGATACAATATAAACATTAAAGAATATGGGATCATGTCATGGATTACTATTTATTCATACGTATTAAGCACATAAACAAGTAATTCAAGTTGACAGTATTATAAGATTTGAAACTATAGGCATCTTTGTATCACGTTCTTGTGTGTTAAGGTATTAATTATAAGATATACAACGTGTACCCCACTGATATGCTACAGTAATGTAAGTTGCACTATCTCAAGGCATCTAAGATTTTCCCAATAATTTTCTAAATTTTCAGAATGAAGCTACATCAATTAGCATAGGAAAAATCAAGCAAAATCCATAAGGATTGTCAGGAATCATAAGATTCAGAATCAAGTGATTCATTTGTCTTGGTTTCATTTGATTTCTTCAGTCAATATCGGTATGATGATTCAGGATAATGAATATGGTGTTTGAGTATTCGGGTAGGGGAGTCCAACTTTTATCTGGATTTGATTTCAATGAATCAGGAGTGATTCAAGGGAGAATACACACTCCACGGTTGATGTAGAGACATGTCTTGACTCAATCTCTCATTGCATACTTGTGAGTATGGGCAGTGAGATGAACCGCATTAATTGTGCTAAAGACATAACCCAAAACTGAACTCAGAAGAAAATTATTGCCAAAATCTAACATCCTTTATCTGATAATAATCTTTTTACATTCTTTTATGCACACACACTAGCATACATGGGTTCAAATCACAGTTGTAGTCTAGATGTAGTTTTCACACTACTAGTGATTCAAAAATGCCTACTGCCTACTAACAATTCAAATTACTTGTAAATAAACAGATTAAAAAACATAATAATTTAAACAATTAAGTAAGTATGATGCAATCATTTCCCATATGAGCAGTCTATGACGTTTAGATCATTTCTGATGTACTATCATTTCCTCTTTTCTCAAGATTACTTTGAAATTTTTCTCCATTTTCTATTTTGTTTGAAGTTTTGTAAAATATTTGAAAATTAAAAGAACTATACAGAAATTTTAAGAGAAATAAAATTTAACTTTCATGAATTGAATTGATTTAAGAAAAACAATTTTTCACTCAGGATTGAACATTCCAATCAAGTTGACAAGATGCTCAAAACGGGATCGGTCAAATGCCTTAGTGAAAAGGTCAGTAAGATTGTCATCCGTGTGAACCTTTACAAGTTCAATTAGATGCTTTTCAGCGCAATCACAAATGAAATGATGGAGAATTTCAATATGTTTAGTTTTAGAATGTTTCACTAGGTTATTGTGATGGACATGGTGGCATTGTTGTCAATGAACAGAGGAGTTCCAGTGAAGTTCAAGCCGTAGTCTCTCAATTGCTGCTGAATCCACAATATTTGAGAACAACTGCTCGCTGCAGCAATGTATTCTGCTTCACATGTTGAGACAGAAATCGTTGACTGCTTCTTACACTGCCAGGAAACCAGCCTGTCTCCCAAGAATTGACATCCACCAGAAGTTGACTTTCTATCAAGGTTACAACCGCCATAGTCTGAATCAGTGTAAGCTTTGAAGTCAAATGACTGCTGTTTATAGTACCAAAGACCTAATCGGGGTTTCCCTTTCAAGAATCTGAAAATCCTCTATCATATGGGACTTCTTCTGTTGTGACTGAAACCTTGATCATAAGCACACAGCAAACATTATGTCGGGTCTTGAAGCTGTGAGATACATAAGAGATCCGATGATCCCAAGGTACAATCTGCAGTCCACATCCTTTCCATCTTTGTCAGGATGCAGACCATGATTGACTGGGATAGGTGTTCCATAAGTACTGCTATCATTCATCTTTTATTTTGACAAGATGTCCTGCACATACTTTGTTTGATGCAGATAAATGCCATCCTCTCTTTGACTGACTTGCAGACCCAGGAAGAACGACCATTCACCCATGTTACTCATTTCAAACTTGGACTTCATCTCCTGTTCGAATTCCCTACACATCTCTTCAGTTGTAGACCCAAAGATAAAGTCGTCGACATACACTTGTACAAGAAGAATGTCACCTCCTGCTTTCCTAATGAAAAGGGTCGAGTCAATCTATCCACGGTCGAAACCATTTGACAGTAGATGTTTAGATAATGTCTCATACCATGCCCGAGGTGCTTGATGAAGACCATAAAGTGCTTTGACGAGCTTATACACTTTATTGATATTATGCGGATCTTCAAAGCCGGGAGGTTGAGTGACATAGACCTCTTCATGTACTTTTCCATACAGGAAAGCACTCTTCACATCAAGTTGATAGACCTTGAAGCCAACATATGAGGCATAAGCCAGAAACAGTCGAATAGCCTCAAGTCTAGCAACTGGGCATATACTTCCGTGTAATCCAAGCCCTCTTGTTGATAAAAACCCTTAACAAACAACCTTGCTTTGCTTTTCACCACAACATGACGATCATCTGTCTTGCATTTGAACACCCATCTGGTGCCAATTGGTTGTACTCCCCTTGGCAAGTCAACCAAATCCCACACATGCAACTTTTGGAATTGAGACAATTCATCTTGCATCACCTCAATCCAGCAGTTGTCAGCGAGAGCCTCTTTCACATTCTTCGGCTCTAACTGGGACACGAATGCAGCATGCAAACATGTTTCCGTGACTCCAGTGTCAAGTATCTCAGAGTAGAGACTAGTGTTCTCAGTAATGGTTCGATGATGAGTTTGAACACCGGCATGAGGATCACCAATGATGTTGTCAATTGGATGATTCTTATGCACTCTCGCCTCTGGTACATTCAGTTCCTGAATTTTCTGAATCAAGGTTCGTGCTTAACTCCCCCATATCCTGTGTTCCAAAAGAAGAAGTTTCAATGTTAATTGGATCAGCTGGAGCTTCATTTCCTACACTAGTGTTAGGATTAGCTTGAGCGTCATTTCCTTCAACATGAACATCTTCACTGTTATCACCATTAAGAGTTCCAGATGCAGATGCTGCATTGGAATCAAGAGTTACAATCGGTACAGTAGCACGTGTTGAGAAACTGGAGTCATCACCACCACCAAATAATTCATATACATTTGCGGCATCAACTGCAGACAAATCAAGAAGATTGAATGACTTGAATAGCGCATCATAATCAAAACCCCAAGCTAGACCAGTTGGTTCTGGTGGAATGCTGTGCTTACTACAATCCACTTCAAACCACTCCTCGACAGTACGAGTTCCGATATTGTACATTCTCTTGCAAGGCGAGTTGGCAACGTATCCTAAGAAGATTCCTTCCACCGATTTTGCATTAAACTTAGACTGGCGGTCTTTGTACTGTAGCAACAAGGAACACGGACTACCAAAAGGAACTAGGTAATCAAGATTGGGAAGTCGATTGTTGATCAACTCGTAATAGGTCTTGTTGTGCCTCTTCACAACCAGAACTCTGTTTAAGACGTGACAATATGTATTAACTTCTTCTACCCAAAAAGTGACAGGAAGCTTTGCATCCGACAGCATAGTCCTAGCAGTCTCAATCAGCGTTCTGTTCTTCCGTTCTGCAACTCCATTCTGCTGCGGTGTGTACGGGGTGCTGAATTCGTGACGGATCCCCTTCTTGATCAGAAAAGTTCCATCACATTATTCTTGAACTCAGTTTCGTTGTCACTCCTTATTCTTCTAACTTTCAGCTTGCAAAGAGATTCCAAGCTCAAGATCAAGTATTGAAGAATATCAGCAGTCTCGTCCTTAATACCTAAAAATTGCACCCAAGAAAAACATGAGAAATCATTAGTTACAACCAGACAGAACGACTTACCTCCAATACTCCTGATACTTATGGGGCCAAACAGATCCATATGTGATAGCTCCAAAGGGGTATCGATGGAGTTTTGAGCTTGGGCTTGTGAGACTTCCGTTGCTATTTGCCTTTTTTACAAGGCGTACAGTCATCTGCAATGGTAAATCTCAGCTTAGGAACACCGGTTACCAAACCGTTTCGGACAAGATCATTCATTTTATGATAAGAAATATGTCCGAGTTTCCTATGCCACAAGATAGAGTCAAGTTCTGTCGCTTTGGTAAGCAAACAGGTAGTAACTGATGAGGTGGTTGTTGCCACGCTCATATCAATCTCATAGGTGTCGTTTGTCCTTGGCGCTCTCATCAGAATCCAATCTTCAGGAACCTCAAAACCAGGTTTGAGTATCAAGCATTCATTCTTGTCAAACATCACTGAGTACTCCTTGTCGCACATTAGGGAGACACTCAACAAGTTATACTTCAGCTGCTCGCAAAATTGACATTGTCAAAGCTGACACAACCATTTGACACCACGCCTTGACACGTGATACTACCGCCTTTCTCTCCAGCAAAGGCCACATAGCCGCCTCTGAATGGTTTCACGTCTTGAAGCAAGGCCATGTTTCCTGTCATGTGTCGGGAGCATCCACTATCTACATACCAACAGTTAGAGATAGTACCCTTCGGATGTCCCTGCACGAGTCACAAAAAGAATTAGTTAGATTTGGAGACCCAAGCTATAGTGGTCTTGGGTCGTCCGTCTTTTGCAAAATAAACAACCTCTTTTAACTCATAGTCGTGACTGTTCAAAATGGATGAATCTTTAGAAGAATTAGGACTAGAAGGGCAATCCAAGATCTCTTTTGTTTCTTTACGGGAATAGTAGATTTAGGTTCAACAACAGCCGGTGAACTAATGGAAGCTTCACCTGATTGAACTTCAGTCAGCTGTTCTAGCTTTCTCAACCTCTTATTCCTTCTCCTCCTCTGTGGCTTAGAGAGTTTCACCATAGATTTCTCACCAGTAGGTGTACTACCAGAGGTAGATACACAAGGTATAACAGGTTGCTTTCCCTTTCTTGAAACAGATGGTTTAGCCTCAGAGGTTATCTTTGGCTTTACCATCGGTTTTACTGGTGGTTTCACCACATTTGTCTTTGGACTTTTGGGATGCTTCACTTGTGGTGACTTAGGGATGACAGCCGGTTGTGAAACAATAGGTCGTTTCCCTTGGTTCTTAGAAGGGCAGTTCACAAGGATGTGACCTACCAAACCACAGTGAAAGCAAGTCCCCTTGTCTGTGTAAGTCCTCCTATAAGGTTCATTAGATCTGTCATTAGATGACTCAGCATTATGAGCAGGAGGAGTTGGTTTGTGAACAGGAGTTTGACCAGATATAGATTGGTTTTCGGGAGTATAGTATTTTTGCAAATTTTCTTTATAACCAAGCCCATAGTGAGCTGAAAAAGCTTCTTTCTTAACTTGATTAAGATTTTTATACCCCCCATAAAGCATTACCTTTAATTTATCATTTGATTCAATGATATCAGATTCAGTTAAAATACAATTTTCCCTATTAGTGATAATGTTTTTCTTGACTTTTTGTTCAGATAACAACTCCTCAGATACTACTCCTTCAGGGCAGGTGTTAACCGACCCATCATCAGAAGAAGTAAAGAACTCCTCATTAGATGCGGAGTTGGCCTTACTTGAGGAATCATCCTTGTTAGAGGAATAATCCTTGTTAGAGGAATAATCCTTACCTGAGGACTCATCAAGGCAAGTTAGATTAATGTCTACTAAGTCGTTGACAAAATTCCCGCTAAATGGTGGAGGAATGACATTAGTACCTAGCTGTAACATTTCTAATTTTAGTATCCGTATTTCAATTCAATGTAATGCATTTCAAAACTAATTCTAGTGCACTATTTTGTTCTATTCGTACCATCAACTAAATACTACATTTCAATGCAAATCCGCAAATTTTATTCGGTTATAACCTACTAAAACACTACATAAGTATCTATTTATACAAATATGTCAAAGACCAAAGTTACAAGGTCTGATGTTGAAAATTTACAAGAAACCCTAATAGGCACGGTCGCGCCTCGTTTTGGCACGGTCGTGCCAAGTGCTTCGGCACGGTCGCGCGACTTGCTTTGGAACGATCGCGCCCGGTGCCTAGGCACGGTCACGCCTCGTTTGGGCACGGTCGCGCCTAGTACCAGTTGAAACGTAAATATAGTTTCAATCACCGAATCGTTTGATTTCGTAACGGATATTCACTTCATTACCATTAACGAAAATATTTAGACTACCAATTATAGCAATTGACTCAATATCATTCAATTAAACCACAAAACCGTCAAAACATTCTAGAAACCACCGATTCTCCATTTCAATTCGAAATTCTATCAATCAAGCCCTCCATACGCATCACTCGATCATCTCTAAAGCTTCTGGACACATCGATATAGCCAGAATTGCAGTAGAAGACGCCGGAAGCCATCCGCATCACCGCCGGAACTCTTTTCTATCGAACGCTATCCATACATCGTCCTCCCAGGTAGTTGAAACTCCATACTCGTTCGTTTCAGTTCATGGATCAAAAGCCCCATATTAATTCGGGCTTTCATTATGGAAATCATCTCGAACCGATCCTAAGTTTCTTTTCAAAATAACGTAATCAAACCCGACACTGGACATGCTTTTAATACAATTAAAGTAACATAATAATCTCGTAATAATCTAATGGGTGAAAGCCCTATGATTTCCAACCCTGTTGTTATATGATTTAGTCAATTCGTTCCTGATTTGAAACAGACGCGGTCGCGCTAAACATCTAGCGCGGTTGTGCCTCATGAGACACGGTCATGCCTACTTCCTGCGCGGTCGTGCCTCCTGCTCAGACCTAGTCATGCCCTTTGGCTAATCTCAATCGTGTTTTAGAATCATAGACACGATCGTGCCTGGCCAAGGCACGGTCGTGCCTAATGACTTAGTTAGTTAAGCCTCTGTTTGATCAACACGGTCGCGCCCAGACTAGCAAGGTCGCTCCCGTGGTTCGAGCATGATCGTGTCCTTCCCAGGCACGGTCGTGGGTGAGTTAAATTTTGGACATAATTATAATTTTTATATAGTTTTCAAACAATAAATATTTCTGATTAAATTTGAAAATAAAAATAGTTGATTTTTATAAAAATGCATTAATTCTATTTAGAAAGATCAAATAGTTAATCTTGGAATAAATAGAAAATTATTTATAAAAAAATTAAATTTACAATTATTTTTAAACCTTTTATTTAAAAAGTATCTTAATGGTTAAGTTACATATTTTATAAATAAATAAATAAGGAAATGATTATTTATTTAATTTATATTTAAACAAAAACAATTAATTATTTATACTAAATTATAACTAATACTTACAATGTTTTCATAAACAATAACTATTTAAATTACTTATTTAATTATTCAAACTTAAACCTTAATCAAAATATTCTAAAAATATTCTTTCAAACTTTATATTTTATTCAATACTTTCAATTACAAATCAATGATTTTTTACACAAGTCCAAATACAACTTTAGACTTAAACTTTTGTGTACACTATTAATACCATATACATTACACTTTAGGTTAACTTGTGCGTTTCAAGGATCCTTATTACTATTTAGTATCTTTTTTTAGCTACGCCTTCGAATCATGTGAGTATTTCATAGCCCCTTTTACTCTTTTACACTTTCGGGGTGAAACATGAACTCTATCAAATTACATGTTTACATTTACACAAACAACACAAATACAAATCCTATTTACATTCATGTGTGCAATTTGAGCTTTATGCCCGAGTGCTATGTGTGCTAACTTTTGTGAACACCTATGTGCAATCATTAACTATTCAAGCCGACGGTTTTCAATGATAGATCTATTGAGTCTGACAAACCCACCCAGATTGGGGTGATTGATACCGACAACACAATTTTGCATGCTAGTTACAAAGGTTTAATTGTACTTGGTTACACAATAGCTGCTCCCCATAAATGCCTTATTTATCATGTTATGTAAGGATTTGTTTTACAAACTATATGCTATCTACATAAACCTGTGTTATACTCACCAACTTTTTAGTTGACTTTATTTTATTCATGTTTCGGTTAGTAATGTGTGAGTTTGATCAAGATGTGCTACACATAGGCTTGGACTTAGTTAAATTTAAATAAAGACATTTTTTTGTATTTCAATTATGTACTTGTTTGAATTTGGTTTTGTTGAATTATTTGAAGTTAAACTTGATGTTTAATATATTACAATTTAGTCAACCTTGTGCTTATGAACAGTCTACATGTCCCGCCCCGATGATTCCGCCATCGGTCGGGGTGTGACAGATTGGTATCAGAGCCTTGGTTAAAGGGAACTAGCTTATTAGACACCTTGACCTAGAGTATAACTATAGGACACCCACTTATGTCATGCTTCATGTTTACATATTATGTGCTACATGCTATATGTTATATGTTATGTGTTACATGCTATGTGTTACATGCTTACTATGAATAGTTATTATTTCATTTTTGGTACCTTACTTATATAAAAAAATATAAAAAAAATAAAAAATTTCATGACCTATTAGACTATACTTAAATAATAAATTAAATTAAACAATATCCCTACCCTTACCCTAAACCTCATAACCTTCTTGCCTACTTCTTATCATTATCATCTTAGCATGTGGAAACTCCATGGAACTAAATCTATAAAATTTCTTTATTTCCTCGTTAAGGTTTTTAAACTTTGTTAAATTATTTGAGGACACGTGCAATATGGAAGGGTGACACATGTATTCTGGGTTTTCTGTCTAGGAAGGCATTTCGCATAAATCCCAATCAACCAAGGGACCAGTATGCTTTCCGGGGAATTCCCGGGGTGAGTGTTTACTTATAGGCTAAAGCATGTCTCCTTGAAAATTTTATGAGTTTAATTAACCTTAATGTGTCAAAGTATTCGAGTGATTATATCACTATTTGAGTACAATCCAAACTATGATTTACTATTTTATTTGTTATTTTATTCTTAGAAACCCAAACAACATTCATAAATCTTACATCTTTTCTTATCTTGTGAAAATCTATAGAATGCCTCCTCATCGTGCTCCCGTGGCCAACACCGACACCGACATCGCTACCATCCTTGCACAACTTGTAACTCAACTCACTCAAGCTAATGGTGCCACCAATGGTAATCATGGGGCTAATGGTGGTAATGGTGGAAATGGTGGTGCCAACCCAACTCAATGCACCTTCAAGCATTTCAACTCGTGTAACCCCCTCAAGTTTTATGGTACCGAAGGAGCTACGGGACTCCTTCAATGGTTCAAAAGCATTGAGAATACCTTTCTCAATAGTGACTGCCCCGACAACCTTCGTGTTCATCATGCCACAAGTGTCCTACAAAAACGGGCACTCACGTGGTGGAATGGGGAGAAAAGGAATAGAGGTGTGGATGTAGCAATGGCCTTACCTTGGGATGAGGTTAAAACGCTAATGACCGAGGAATTCTGTCATGAGGTGAAGAAACTTGAAGCTGAGTTTTGGGATCTTGTCCAAGATAGTGGTGAAAGCTTGGCATATACAACTCGGTTCGATGAGTTGAGTCTCCTTGTGCCCCACATGGTCACACCTTTGTCCCGCTGCATTGAAAAGTATATTGGGGGACTACCTAGGCAAATTCAAGATACTGTCCTAGGAAGGAATCCCGCAACACTTGAGGATGCTATCCGTTTGTCCGCTACCTTAACCGATAATCATGTGAAGGCGGGGACTCTTACTAAAAAGGGCACCAAGAAAGTCTCCCACACTGCAACTCCTTCCACCCACAACAAAGAAGCCATAATTGAACCCTCCCGACATAATAAGAAAAGAAAGGCTAGAAACTATGCTATGGTCACTCCTGCTATGCCTGTTAACCATGTTGCTCCTATGGTTCAAGCACCAGCCAAAAAGCCATATGTTGGGATCTACCCACTCTGTGCCACATGCAACTACCATCATCCCCAAAGCATCCCATGTCGCCTTTGTACTCATTGTGGGAGGTATGGCCATACGGTTAATGTTTGTAGGGCCAAAGCTCTTGCGGGCCAAGTCAACCCACCAAACCAAACTAAACCGCAAGTGGCTAATCAAGGTGTTCCCGCTATTGCAAATGGGTGTGCCTGTTATGAATGTGGCGACCCAAATCACTTCCGTGACCAGTGCCCAAGATTTACCAATGCTAGACAAGGCGGAGCTCGTGGGCGTGCTTTCAACATAAACGCCAATGAAGCTCAAGCCAACAATGATGTGGTCAATGGTACGTTCCTTGTTAATAGTCAATATGCCTCCATTTTATTTGATACTGGTGCCGATAAGAATTTTGTGTCACTTAACTTTGAACCCCTTACTTGCAAAGACACGATCCCAATTAGAGAAAACCTTCACAGTCAAAATAGCAAATGGTGATTCACTTACAATTGAGTCTATTATCTATGACTGCTCTCTAGAACTTAATGGACATACATTTCCAATCAACCTTGTACCAATGCCACTAGGAAGCTTTGATATAATCATAGGCATGGATTGGCTATCAAAGCATCATGCCGAAGTCATCTGTTTCGAGAAGTGCAACCGAATACCTCTACCGTCGGGAGAAACATTAAGAGTTTTTGGTGAAAAGCCTTGCAAAGGACTTAAGTTGATGTCATGTACTACCGCACAAAAGTACTTACGAAAGAAGTAGGTGGCCTTCTTAGCTCATATTGTCCAAAAAGATGTTAAAAAGAAGGGTATACAAGACATTCCCATCATTCGGGATTTTCCCGAAGTATTTCCTGAAGATCTATCCGGTCTTCCACCCGTTCGACAAGTAGAATTTCGCATTGATCTTGTGCCCGGAGCTAACCCCGTGGCTAGAGCTCCATATCGTCTTGCACCTTCTGAAATGCAAGAACTTGCAAGTCAACTCCAAGAGCTCTCCGACAAGGGCTTCATTCGTCCAAGTCATTCACCGTGGGGTGCACCCGTCTTATTCGTCAAAAAGAAGGATGGATCATTCCGCATGTGTATTGACTACCGCGAACTCAACAAGCTTACCATCAAAAACCGTTATCCTTTACCTAGAATTGATGACCTCTTTGATCAACTTCAAGGTTCTACTTGCTTCTCAAATATTGATCTTCGATCCGGTTATCACCAACTCCGTGTACAAGAAGATGATATTCCAAAGACTGCCTTCCGAACAAGGTATGGTCACTACGAGTTCATGGTTATGCCTTTTGGGCTAACCAATACACCCGCAGTTTTCATGGACCTCATGAATCGTGTGTGCAAATCATACCTTGATAAGTTCGTGATCGTCTTCATCGATGATATCTTAATCTATTCCAAGACAAGAGCTGACCACGAGCAACATCTTAGATTGGTTTTGGACCTCTTGCGGAAGGAACAACTATATGCCAAATTCTCCAAATGTGAATTTTGGCTAAAAGAAGTTAAATTTCTTGGTCATATCGTTAACGACAAGGGAATTCATGTTGACCCTGCTAAAATCGAAGTGGTTAAAAATTGGAATGCCCCGAAGACCCCCACCGAAGTTCGTTCATTTCTTGGTCTTGCGGGATATTATCGTCGATTCATTTCAAACTTCTCTAAGATTGCTGTCCCTCTTACCGCTTTAACCCACAACGGTAAAACTTATGAATGGGGACCAAAGCAAGAAGAAGCTTTCCAAACTCTCAAGCAAAAGTTATGCAATGCTCCTATCTTGACTCTCCCTGATGGGAATGATGATCTAGTTATCTATTGTGATGCTTCCAACCAAGGTCTCGGTTGTGTTCTTATGCAATGAGGCAAAGTCATCGCTTATGCATCAAGATAACTCAAGATTCACGAGAAGAATTATACGACGCACGATCTTGAGTTGGGTGCGGTCGTATTTGCATTGAAGATTAGGAGACATTACCTCTATGGCACAAAGTGTGTGGTGTTCACCGACCACAAAAGTCTCCAACATATCTTCAACCAAAAGGAACTCAATATGAGGCAACGACGTTGGGTTGAACTCCTTAACGACTATGACTGCGAGATTCGTTACCATCCCGACAAAGCGAATGTTGTAGCCGACGCTTTGAGTCGAAAGGACCATGTCATGCTTCAATGTGTCCGAATTCAAACCGACATTCAAAACCGCATCTTAGAAGCCCAACACGTCTCAGTCTCCGAGGGTAATATGTATGAGGAAATGTCTTGTGGCGTTGAACTTCAACATGAATCAAAACCCAATGGCTTACTTTATTACTTGAACCGTATTTGGGTTCCCGATCGCGATGATCTCCGTACATTTCTTATGAACGAGGCTCACAAGACCCGTTATTCTATTCATCCTGGTGCGGACAAAATGTACCAAGATCTTCGCCAACAATATTGGTGGCCTGGTATGAAAAAGGACATTGCTCTCTATGTTGCCAAATGTCTAACGTGCTCTAAAGTCAAAGCCGAACACCAACGTCCTTCCGGATTACTTGAACAACCGAAAATCCCCGTGTGGAAATGGGAGAACTTAGCCATGGATTTTATTTCCAAACTCCCTCACACCTCGAGTGGTTATGATAGCATTTGGGTGATCATTGATCGTCTCACCAAATCTGCTCATTTCTTGCCTATCCATGAAGACTATCGGGTTGAGAAACTAGCCCGAATTAACATTGATGAAATTATGAGTCGTCAAGGTGTTCCCTTAAACATAATCTCCGATAGAGATGCTCGATTCACCTCTCGCTTTTGGCAATCTCTCCAAACAGCTCTTGGTACATGATTGGATTTGAGCACGGCCTACCATTCTAAAACTGATGGTCAGACCGAGCAAACAATCCAAACTCTTGAAGATATGCTTAGATCTTGTGTAATTGGTTTTGGTGGCAATTGGGATTCACATCTCTCCCTAATCGAGTTCTCTTACAATAATAGCTACCACACGAGTATCAACATGGCTCCATTTGAAGCTCTCTATGGTCGCAAGTGTCGTTCTCCTATCTGCTGGAACGAGATTGGTGAAGCACAAATCACTGGTCCCGAACTAATTCAAGAAACATCCAATAAGATTATTCAAATCCGTGACAATATTCGAGTAGCGAGGAGTCGGCAAAAGATTTATGCCGACAAACGTCGAAAACCCTTGGAATTCCAAGTCGGTGACCTTGTTCTTCTAAAGGTGTCTCCGTGGAAGGGTGTGATCCGTTTTGGAAAGAAAGGCAAATTATCACCTCGCTACGTGGGTCCATTTAAGATCCTTGAAAGGATTGGAAAAGTGGCTTACAAACTTGATTTACCTCCATCACTCGGCAATGTGCATCCTACATTTCACGTGTCTAATATGAAGAAATGTCTCGCTGATGAGAATCTCCATATACCGCTTGATGACGTGCGCATTGATGAAACGATACACTTCATTGAGAGACCAGTAGAAATCATGGATGAAGCGAAGTCGTATTCCTATTGTCAAAGTTCGTTGGGAATCTAAGCGTGGTCCTGAATTTACTTGGGAACGAGAGGACCAAATGAAGCTCAAGTACCCCCATCTTTTTATTGATGCCGTCGCTTCCTCTAGCTAAATTTCAGGACGAAATTCCCTCAACATGGGGAGACTGTAACATTTCTCAATTTAGTATCCGTATATCAATTCAATGTAATGCATTTCAAAACCAATTCGAGTGCACTATTTTGTTCTATTCGTACCATCAACTAAATACTACATTTCAATGCAAATTCGCAAATTTTATTCGGTTATAACCTACTAAAACACTACATAAGTATCTATTTATACAAATATGTCAAAGACCAAAGTTACAAGGTCTGATGTTGAAAATTTACAAGAAACCCTAACAGGCACGGTCGCGCCTCGTTCTGGCACGGTCGTGTGGTCGCGCGACTTGCTTTGGAACGATCGCGCCCGGTGCCTAGGCATGGTCGCACCTCATTTTGGCACGGTCGCGCCTAGTACCAGTTGAAACGTAAATGCAGTTTCAATCACCGAATCGTTTGATTTCGTAACGGATATTCACTTCATTACCATTAACAAAAATATTAAGACTACCAATTACAGCAATTGACTCAATATCATTCGATTAAACCACAAAACCGTCAAAACATTCTTGAAACCACCGATTCTCCATTTCAATTCGAAATTCTCTCAATCAAACCCTCCATACGCATCACTCGATCATCTCTAAAGCTTCTGGACACATCGATATAGCCAGAATTGCAGCAGAAGACGCCGGAAGCCATCCGCATCGCTATCGAACGCTATCCATACATCGTCCTCCCAGGTAATTGAAACTCCATACTCGTTCGTTTTAGTTCACGGATCAAAATCCCCATACTAATTTGGGCTTTCATTATGGAAATCATCTCGAACCGATACTAAGTTCCCTTTCAAAATAACGTAATCAAACCCGACACTGGACATGTTTTCAATACAAATAAAGTAACCTAATAGTCTCGTAATAATCTAATGGGTGAAAGTCCTATGATTTCCAACCCTGTTATTATAGGATTTAGTCAATTCGTTCCTGATTTGAAACAGACGCGGTCGCGCTAATCATCTAGCGCGGTCGTGCCTCATGAGACACGGTCATGCCGACTTCCAGCGCGGTCGTGCCTCCTGCTCAGACCCAGTCATGCCCTTTGGCTAATCTAAATCGTGTTTTAGAATCATAGACACGATCGTGCCAGGCCAAGGCACGGTCGTGCCTAATGACTTAGTTAGTTAAGCCTCTGCTTGATCAACATGGTCTCGCCCTGACTAGCACGGTCGCGCCCGTGGTTCGAGCACGATCGTGTCCTTCCCAGGTACGGTCGTGTGTGAGTTAAATTTTGGACATAATTATAATTTTTATATAGTTTTCAAACAATAAATATTTCTGACTAAATTTCAAAATAAAAATAGTTGATTTTTATAAAAATACATTAATTCTATTTAGAAAGATCAAATAGTTAATCTTGGAATAAATAGAAAATTATTTATAAAAAAATTAAATTTACAATTATTGTTAAACCTTTCATTTAAAAAGTATCTTAATGGTTAAGTTACATATTTTATAAATAAATAAATAAGGAAATGATTATTTATTTAATGTATATTTAAACAAAAACAATTAATTATTTATACTAAATTATAACTAATACTTACAATGTTTTCATAAACAATAACTATTTAAATTACTTATTTAATTATTCAAACTCAAACCTTAATCAAAATATTCTAAAAATATTCTTTCAAACTTTATATTTTATTCAATACTTTCAATTACAAATCAATGACTTTTTACAAAAGTCCAAATGCAACTTTAGACTTAAACTTTTGTGCACACTATTAATACCGTATACATTACACTTTAGGTTAACTTGTGCGTTTCAAGGATCCTTATTACTATCTAGTATCTTTTGTTAGCTACGCCTTCGAATCATGTGAGTATTTCATAGACCCTTTTACTTTTTTACACTTTTGGGGTGAAACATGAACTCTATCAAATTACATGTTTACATTTACACAAACAACACAAATACAAATCCTATTT
Source organism: Smallanthus sonchifolius (assembly GCA_023525975.1). Lineage (NCBI taxonomy): Eukaryota > Viridiplantae > Streptophyta > Magnoliopsida > Asterales > Asteraceae > Smallanthus > Smallanthus sonchifolius. The sequence goes on along the minus strand of CM042021.1, from coordinate 64,385,699 downwards.
ACATTCATGTGTGCAATTTGAGCTTTATGCCCGAGTGCTATGTGTGCTAACTTTTGTGAACACCTATGTGCAATCATTTACTATTCAAGCCGACGGTTTTCAATGATAGATCTATTGAGTCTGACAAACCCACCCAGATTGGGGTGATTGATACCGACAACACAATTTTGCATGCTAATTACAAAGGTTTAATTGTACTTGGTTACACAATAGCTGCTCCCCATAAATGCCTTATTTATAATGTTATGTAAGGATTTGTTTTACAAACTATATGCTATCTACATAAACCTGTGTTATACTCACCAACTTTTTAGTTGACTTTATTTTATTCATGTTTCGGTTACTAATGTGTGAGTTTGATCAAGATGTGCTACACATAGGCTTGGACTTAGTTAAATTTAAATAAAGACTTTTATGTATTTCAATTATGTGCTTGTTTGAATTTGGTTTTGTTGAATTATTTGAAGTTAAACTTGATGTTTAATATATTACAATTTAGTCAACCTTGTGCTTATGAACAGTCTACATGTCCCGCCCCGATGATTCCGCCATTGGTCGGGGTGTGACACTAGCCCTAAGCTATTCATTTGTCTTACTACAGATTCATAGTGTTCCACCACAAAACGAGAATTTTTAACTTGTCATTAGTACATTTCAACTGCAAGATCTCATTTTGCAGCTTGTTGATCTCATTGTTCCTTTTCTCTAACCCCTTATATGCAATGTCCAAGTGAAGCTGTTGATCGCTCATTTTAAGTGAATAATCATGTTTTTCTTTCTTCAACGTTTCAATTGAATCTTTAAATCGTTTTTCGTTTTCTTTGTAGCTTAAAGCTGCAATATGAAGGGGTTCGACCTTTTCTTGAAGCTTAGGGTTTTCAATTTTTAAACCTCGACATTTGGAACAAGAAATGACAGTAAAAGGATTAGAATCTACCTCATTCGACGAATGTGATGCCTCTCCGATAGCCATGAGGGAAAAAGCAGTTGTAGACTCTTCTCGGTCAGCCACAGAAGCTTCCCGTTCCTCAGCTTCCATCATCTCCATAATCTCAGCCATGAGACCAACCTGAGTTTATGCAATAATGGCCTCCTCCAGATGAGCACCGCAATCAAAGCTTTCGTCCTGTTGAGCTACCAATGCATTGGACGATCCACTTTAGCTTTGATTGTGGTTGTTTGAGGTGTTGTAGCCATGGCTGTTTCCTTGGCTAAGTCTGGTGAAACCCGAAGCCGGTGCTCTGTCCTTTTGAAATTCACGAGCAAAGTGTCCAAAGTTCAGACACTTATAGCACTTGGCGTTGGATTTGTCAAAACCAACCTTGGCATTTGAATGCCCGCCATTGAACTTTCTTCCTGTTATGTTCTGGAAATGCTTGGCTCTCCTCAAGATCATGGCCATATTCCACTGAATGTCCATGTTCTCCATATCATCCGGATCCACCTGATTGAAGTCTTCTTCTATTGTTTCAGGATCCGTTAGCTTTCCGCCAATGAAGTTCTCATAGGGAAGCATGCATGAAGAGAATAAAGCTACATGATCTTCAGCTATTTTGGCTATAGCTGACTAGTTAGCTGAAGATGTAGCGGGAGGATTTCTTGAGGGATATTGTTGATGAGATCCAGAACATGATCCGGATGCTGCATAGCATGCATGACCACCACAAGCCTTCACAGTTTCTTCGTCATGAGATTTCTAGAGAAAAGGGCAATTCTAGAGCCCGATGACTTGGTTGTAGAAGACGTCCCAAGATACATTGAAGTTTCTTGTATCTGAGCTCTTCCTGAGCTCTCCTTCCTTTTTAGGTTCATGTCATGAGCTTGAACCTTTCCAATTGCCTCATCAATTTTCATCTCATAAAACTTAGGATTCTCTCTCATCAGGGTTGTATACATTTCAAACTTGGGAGGCAAAGCATCCAGAAACTTTTCAACTAATTCTTCATCAGGATACTTTAGCTCAAAAGCTTTCAACTCAGTCTGCAGATAATAGAATCTAGAGATGAGCTCGTCTATAGATTCGTTCTCCAGAAATCTGAAGCACTCATACTGCTTCCTGATGAGATCCCGTTTACTTTTCTTGATGTCACTATTGCCCTCGAATCTTTTCTGTAACGCCTTCAAAAGATCCTTGGAGTTATCATATCCTCTGAAACTGTGGAATAACTCCATAGTCAAGGCAATAGTGATAGAACCATGAGCCTTCTTCTCTCGATCATAAACTTTCTTTTCTTCTTCATCGAGTTTAGAGATAGGCTTGGGCATTACTTCATCAAGGTAAATGTGTGTGGATGCTTATATCCCTCTAGAATTGGTATCCATAACGAAGAATCGGTATAAGAAATGTAATGCTCAAAGCATGCTTTCCGGTTAGAATAATCGTTTACATTTAGCAACTTTGGCGGTTTCTGAGGTGTTCCCATCTCGTTGTCATAGTTCAGAAGGTTACCGAGGTTCTAAAGATTCGACATGGTGAACACTTAGTCAAATTTCAGAAAGGTCAAAGACACTTGCGCACTTGATACTGGCCTTGCGCCCTTAGAGAAATGGTCTTGCGCACTTATGATTTGCTCTTGCGTACTTGATAAGTACGCAGGAGTAGAAGATAAGTACGCGGGAGTTAACTTAAGTACTCAAAAATATTTGTCTTGCATACTTGATAAGTACGCAGCAAGACTGAACTTTTTGCCAGAAAAGGTAAGTACGCAGATAACCTTTTCACTAACTCTCACCAAACTATTTCGGTCACTGGAATTTCATCAGAGATGGCAAAAATCGTATAGATAAACAAACAAAATGAGCCAAAGGGTCAGAAACTTGTTTCTAATGAACCTTTGTTGCTCAAAACACTCAAATACACAACAAAAGTCGAGTTTTTTGAGTGATTTGTGCTTCTAAAATAGTGCTCAAGAGCTACCCCTATTTTATCACAAAAATACCCACTTTTTCTTGTAAAATCTCTATAGAAAACTCTCCAAACACACTCACAACACTCGAAATCAAGAGCAATGCTCTGATACCACTTGTGGGTCCCTCGGGTGTGGTTGATCGTCACATACAACTGGGTTCCTGAGTCGGACCGGGTGCGGAATACCCGTGACTAGGTGGAGAGTCTTACAACACAAAGTAAACCGACAAGAGAATCACTTTAAACTTTCGTCTATTATAAACACTTGAAGTTTACAGAGAGAAATACTGAGTATACAAAGTCTGCGTATATGATTGCGTACTTGTCTACTGTCAACCTATCCTATTTATACACGACCTGAACTCTGCGCACTTATCAAGTGCGCAGGGCAAATTGCTCATGTGTACTTAGCAAGTACGCAAGGTATTCTTACGTACTTGCTAAGTACGCAGGAACAAATTCTTGCGCACTTACAAGTGCGCAAAACACTTAGAGATTTCCGCAACTATCAACATGCATTAGTAAATACAACTCGATAACTAATACATATACAGACACTTACAAACAAAGACAAATACATAGAATGAAAGTACAAAACTAAGACTCTATCCAGAGTGTTTGTCACACGAAAGTGCTTCAACACAATTTCGTGATAACATCAACATTTGAAGATTTGAGCATTTTTCGGTGACCGAAAAAAGTTGGTGGAGCAGGTTGAAAAAGTGAACTACGTACTTACATGATTTTGCAAAATCTCACCTGTTCCTGCGTTCTTGCTAAGTACGCAAGACCAAGTTGCTGCGTACTTAATTTTGATCATGCGTACTTGTTAAGTACGCAAGGCTAAATTGTTAAGTGCGCAAGACCACTCTTAGAAGTACGCAAGTTGTGCAGAATTTCTGATCTTTGACTAAGTTTCACACCATGTCGAACATTCAGAACATAAGTAGTATGCTTAATTATGACAACAACATAGGGACTCCACAGAAACCACTGAAGCTGCTTAATGTAAATGATTATTCTAATTGGAAATCACGTTTTGAGGAGTATGTCTCTTACACTGATTCCATCATGTGGATACCCATCCTTGAGGGGTACAAACATCCAACACACCTATTTCTTGAGGAAACTGTTGAAGCACTTTCCTATGACAAACACTCTGAATAGAGTCTTAGGTTGTATTTTCTTGTTTGTAATTGTCTTTGTATGTAAGAGTCTTTATGTATTAGTTTATCGAGTTGTATTTACTTTTACATATTGAATGTTGCATTTTTCTTTAAGTGTTTTACACACTTGTATGTGCGCAGGAGAAAGCTCCTGCGTACTTAGCAAGTACGCAAGAATATCTTTGCGTACTTGTTAAGTACGCAAGAGCATTTTGCCCTGCGCACTTGCTAAGTGCGCATGCATCAGGTCTTGTATAAATAGGATAGGTTGACAGAAGTTAAGTACGCAGACATAGGCAGTCACAGTAGCAAATACGTAAATCATAATCTCAGTACTTCTCTCTGTAACCTTCAAGTGTTTATAATAGAAAGAACGTTTAAAGTGATTCTCTTATTGGTTTACTTTGTGTTGTTTGACTCTCCACCTAGTCACGGGTATTCCGCACCCGATCCGACTATTAGACCCAATTGCATGTGACGATCCGCCACACCCGAGGGACCTACAAGTGGTATCAGAGCATTGCTCCTGATTTCGAGTGTTGTGAGTGAGTTTGGAGAGTTTCTACCGAGTTTTTACAAGCAAAAAGAGGTATTTTTGTTGATTTTTGTGATAAAATAGGGGTAGCTCTTGATGTTGGAGCATATTCTGGTGACAACGAGCTTGAAGATATTATGTCTTAGTCTTAGAGTCTTTGACTTGTAATTGATAGAATTGTTAGCAACAGTTAAAGGGGAGTCTGTTAGGACATGTTTTGTAACTGTTGATAAAATTCTATGTAAGTTCTGCTAGAGGCGAACTTAACAAGTTCGCCTAGCCTATCAGAGGCAAACTTAATAAGTTCGCCTGGGCTATCAGAGGCGAACTTAATAAGTTCGCTTAAGTCTATCAGAGGCGAACTTATTAAGTTCGCTTAACCCATTAGAGGCGAACTTAATAAGTTCGCCTAAGCACAGTGAAGCGAACTTGTTAAGTTCGCCTGGTGCAGAACAGTAGTTTATAAATAGACCAGAACAGACCATAACAGATTAGAAGTGAGACAGAATAGACGATATCAGAGTAGACAGATTTTGTAGTCTTGTAACCTGATATTGTGGTGGAAATACAAAGCGTTTATGTACACCGTTGTTGTTGATTGAGTCACACGAGCACGTTGATCATGGATTCCGCACGTTATCACCGTGTCGAACCACGAGTCTAGAGATCCGTCACGCACCGAATTAGGGACCTACACTTGATCACTATTTTAGAAGCAAAAATCACTCAAAAACCGACTTTTGTTGTGTATTTTGAGTGTTTTGAGCATCAAAGGTTGGTTAGAAACAAGTTTCTGACCCTTTGGCTCATTTTGATTGTTCATCCGTCCGATTTTTGCTATCTCCGATGTGTTTCCAGTGACCGGAATAATTTGGTGAGAGTTGGTGAAAAGGTGTTCTGCGTACTTACCATATCTAGCAAAAAGTACAGTCTTGTTGCGTACTTACTAAATACGCAAGACTTATCTCCTGCGTACTTACAACTGCGCAAGACTGATCTTGGGCGAACTTAAGTAATATCCTGCGTACTTATCATTTACTCTTGCGTACTTATCAAGTATGCAAGAGCAAATCTTAAATACGCAAGACCATTTCTCAAGTGCGCAAGGCCAATATTAAGTGCGCAACTGTGTCTGATTTTTCTGAAATTTGACTAAGTGTTCACTATGTCGAATCTTCATAATCTTGGAAACCTTTTAAACTATGATAATGGGATCGGTACACCACAGAAACCGCCAAAGTTGCTAAACGTAAACGATTATTCTAATTTGAAGGCACGTTTTGAGCACTATATTTCTTATACCGACTCATCGCTATGGATACCAATCCTTGAGGGATATAAGCATCCCACACACATCTATCTTGATGAAGCCATGCCCAAACCTATCTCTAAACTTTCTGACGAAGAAAAGAAAGCTTATGATCGAGAAAAGAAGGCACTTGGTTCAATCACTATGGCATTAACTCGAGAATTGTTCCACAGTTTCCGAGGTTATGACAATTCTAAGGATCTTTGGAAAGCTTTACAGAAAAGATTCGAAGGAAATAGTGACATCAAGAAGAGTAAGCGGGATCTACTCCGGAAGCAGTATGAATGCTTCAGATTTTTTGAGAACGAATCTTTAGATGACCTCATCTCTAGATTCTTTCATCTACAGACTGAGTTGAAGGCTTTTGAACTCAGGTATCCAGATGAAGAGATGGTGAAAAAGTTTTTGGTTGCTTTGCCACCCAAATTTGAGATGTACACAACCCTGATGAGGGAAAATCCAAAATTCTACGAGTTGACAGTAGAAGAGGCAATAGGAAAGGTTCAAGCTCATGACATGAACGTAAAGAGAAAGGAGAGCTCAGGAAGACCCCAGATACAAGACCCTTCTATGTATCATGGGACGACTTCTACATCCAAGTCATCGGGCTCTGGAATTGCCCTTTTCACTGGAAACTCTACTGAAGAAGACCACTCAAATGGTTGTGGTGTTCATGCATGCTATGCATCTGGGTCAGGGTTGGGGTCTCATCATCAACATACCTCAAGAAATCCTCCTGCTGCATCTTTAGCTAACGAATCAGCTATAGCCATAATAGCTGAAGATCATGTAGCACTATTCTCGTCTTTTATGCTTGCGTATGAGAATTTCATAAGTGGCAAGCTTACAGATCCCGAGATGATTGAAGAAGATTTTAATCAAGTGGATCCTGATGACATGGAGGACATGGATATTCAATGGAATATGGCCATGTTATTGAGGAGGGCCAAGCGTTTCCTGAACAGAACAGGAAGAAAGTTTATTTGCGGGCAACCTAATGCCAAGGTCGGGTTTGACAAATCTAAGGCCAAATGCTGTAACTGTCTAAATTTCGGACACTTTGCTCGTGAGTGTCAGAAGACAGAGCACCGGCCTCTGGTTTTACCAGACATAGCTAAGGAAAAATCCATGGCCACAACAACCCAAACCACCACAATCAAAGCCAAGGTGGAACGTCCAATACACTGGTAGCTCAACAGGATGAAAGCTTTGATTGGGGTGTTCATCTGGAGGACGCCATCATTGCTCAAACTCAGGTTGGTCTCATGGCTGAGATCTTGGAGATGATGGAAGTTGAGTAAAGGGAAGTTGCTATGGCTAACCTAGAAGAGTCTACTACTGCTGCTACAGAGGAGATGAAGGAAGTTGAAGAAAAGGAAGCTTCTGTAGCTGATAGAGAGGAATCGACTACCGCTGTTGCTCTCATGGCCATTGGAGAAGCAACAAGTTCATCGTCTGAGGTAGACTCTAATCCTTTTTCTGTTATTTCATGTTCTAATTGTCTAGGGCAAAAACTTGAAAATTCTAGGCTCCAAGACAAAATCGAACCCCTAAGTATGGCAGCTCTAAACTATAAAGAAAACGAAAAAGTTTTAAAGACTCAATTGAAATGTTGAAAAAGGAAAAATGTGAATATTTTCTAAAAACAAGCGATCAACAGCTTCACTTAGATGTTACATACATGGGGTTGGAAAAACGGAAAAATGAAATCAACAAACTGCAAAATGAGATCTTGCAGTTAAAATGTTCTAATTAGAAGTTGAAAAACTCTCGTTTTGTGGTGGAACACTACAAATCTGTAGTGAGACAAATGAATGGGTTAGGGCTGGGTACTAATGCCATTCCTCCACCAGTAAGCGGGAAGTTTGTCAATAGCTTAATAGACATTGATCTCACTTGTCTAGATGAGTCCTCTTATAAGGATGATTCCCCTAAAAAGGATGAATCCTCAAGTATGGGTAACTCCACATCTAGTGAGGAGTTCGTTACTGCTTCTGAAGATGGGTCGGTTAACACTTGCCAAGAAGAAGTAGTATCTGAGAGTTGTTAACTGAACAGAATGTAAAGAAAAACATTATCACTAATAGTGATAATTGCATTTTAACTGAACCCGATATCATTGAATCTAATGATAAATTAAAGGTAATGCTTTACGGGGGATATAAAAGTCTTAATCAAGTAAAGAAAGAGGCTTTTTCAGCTCACTATGGGCTTGGTTACAAAGAAAATTTGCAAAAATACTATACTCCCAAAAACCAAACTGTAATGGTTCAGACTCCTGTTCATAAACCAACTCCTCCTGCTCACAATGCTGAGTTATCTAAGGCAAGATCTAATGAGCCTTACAAGAGAACTTATATAGACAAGAGGAATTATTTTCACTACGGCTTGGTTGGTCACATTCTTGTGAACTGTCCTTCAAAGAACCAAGGGAAACGGCCTGTGTTTCACAACCGGCTGTCATCCCTATGTCGCCATCAGTGAAACCTCCCAAACGTCCAAAGCAAAATGTGGTGAAACCACCAGTCAAACCGATGGTAAAGCCTAAGATCAAATCTGAAGCTAAACCATCGGTTTCAAGAAAGGTAACGCAACCTGCTGTACCTTGTGTATCTACCTCTGGTAGTACAGGTACTGGTGAGAAACCTGTGGCGAGACTCTCTGAACCACAGAGAAGAAGAAGGAACAAGAGGTTGAGAAAGCTAGAACAGCCGACTTCAGTTCAATAAGGTGAAGCTTCCACAAGTTCACCTGTTGTAGTTGAATCAAAGTCTGTTAGGACATGTTTTGTAACTGTTGATAAAATTATGTGTAAGTTCTGCTAGAGGCGAACTTAATAAGTTTGCCTAGCCTATGAGAGGCGAACTTAATAAGTTCGCTTAGTCTATCAGAGGCGAACTTATTAAGTTTGCTTAGCCTATTAGAGGCGAACTTAATAAGTTCGCCTAAGCACAGTGAAGCGAAATTGTTAAGTTCGCCTGGTGCAGAACTGTTGTCTATAAATAGGATATTTCAGCAGAAACAGAAGGGATACAAGACAAATTAGAGACGAGATAAATTCTGTGAATTCTTGTAACCTGATATCTTGGTGGAATACAAAGCGTTTATTTACACCGTTGTTGTTGATTGAGCTACACGAGCACGTTGATCATGGATTCCGCACGTTATCACCGTGTCGTACCGCGAGTCTAGAGATCCGTCACACACCGAATCCTGGACCTACAAAGTCTCTTGTTCCGGTTAAGAAACAGAAGAGATCCTAGACTGCCAAATCCAAAAATTCTCAATCTCCTAGTTCTAATTCTTTTAAAGATTCATCAATTTTGAACAGTCATCACGACTGTGAGTTAAAATAGGTAGTTTATTTTGAAAAGGATGGACGACCCAAGACCACAATGGCTTGGGTCTCCAAATCTAACTAATTCTTTTGTGACTCGTGCAGGGACGTCCGAAGGGTACTATCTCTAACCGCTGGTATATAGATAGTGGATTCTCCTGACACATGATAGGAAACATGGCCTTGCTTCAAGACGTGAAACCATTTAGAGGCGGCTATGTGGCCTTTCCTGGAGAAAAAGGCGGCAGTATCACGTGTCAAGGCATGGTTTCGAACGGTTGTGTCACCTTTGACAATGTCAAATTTTACGAGCAGCTGAAGCATAACTTGTTGAGTGTCTCCCAAATGTGTGACAAGGAGTACTAGGTGATGTTTGACAAGTCAGAATGCCTGGTTCTCAAACCTGGTTTTGAAGTTCCCGAAGATTGGATCCTGATGAGAGCGCCAAGAACAAACGACACCTATCAGATCGATATGAGTATGGCAACAACCACCTCATCAGTTGCTACTTGCTTGCTTACCAAAGCGACAGAGCTTGACTCTATCTTGTGGCATAGGAAACTCGGACATATTTTGTATCGTAAAATAAACCATCTTGTCTGAAACGGTTTGGTAACCGGGGTTCCTAAGCTGAGATTTACCATTGCAGATGACTGTATACCTTGTAAAAAGGGCAAACAGCAACGGAAGTCTCACAAACTCAAGCTCCAAAACTCCATTGATACCCCTTTGGAGCTATTACACATGGATCTGTTTGGCCCCATATGTATCAGGAGTATTGGAGGTAAGTCGTTCTGTCTGGTTGTAACTGATGATTTCTCACGTTTTTCTTGGGTGCATTTTTTAGGTACTAAGGATGTGACTGCTGATATTCTTCAATACTTGATCCAGAGCTTAGAATCTCTTTGCAAGCTGAAAGTTAGAAGAATAAGGAGTGACAACGGAACTGAGTTCAAGAATAATATTATGGAACATTTCTGTCTCAAGAAGGGGATCCGTCACAAATTCAGCGCCCCGTACACACCGCAACAGAATGGAGTTGCAGAACGGAAGAACAGAATGCTGATTGAGACTGCTAGGACTATGCTGTCGGATGCAAAGCTTCCTGTCACTTTTTGGGCAGAAGCAGTTAATACAGATTGTCACGTCTTAAACAGAGTTCTGGTTGTGAAGAGGCACAACAAGACCTGTTACGAGTTGATCAACAATCGACTTCCCAATCTTGATTACCTAGTTCCTTTTGGTAGTCCGTGTTCCTTGTTGCTACAGTACAAAGACCGCCAGTCTAAGTTTCATGCAAAAGCGGTGGAAGGCATCTTCTTAGGATACGTTGCCAACTCGCCTTGCTAGAGAGTGTACAACATAGGAACTCATACTTTAGAGGAATGGTTAGAAGTGGATTGCAGTAAACACAACATTCCACCCGAGCCAACAGGTCCAGCTTGGGGTTTGATTATGATACGCTATTCAAGTCATTCAATCTTCCTGATCTATCTGCAGTTGACACCGCAAATGTTTATGAATTATTGGGTGGCGGCGATGACTCCAGTTTCTCTACTCGTGCTACTGTACCAATTATAACTCTTGATTCCAATGTTGCATCTGCATCTGGAACTCATGACAGTGATAACAGTGAAGATGTTCATGGTGATGGAGATGACGCTCAAGCTAATCCTAACACAACTGTAGGAAATGAAGCTCTAGCTGATCCAGTTACCATTGAATCCTCTTCCTCTGGAACACAGGAAATGGGGGAGTTAAGCACGATTCTCGATTCGAAATTCAGGAACCGATTGTACCGGAGACGAGAGTGCATAGGAATCATCCAATCGACAACATTATTGGTGATCCTTATGCCAGTGTTCAGACTCGTCATCGAACCATCACTGAGAACACCAGTCTTTACTCGGAGATACTTGACACTGGTGTCATGGAAACATGTCTGCATGCTGCATTCGTGTCCCAGTTAGAGCCGAAGAATGTGAAGGAGGCTCTCACTGACAACTACTGGATTGAGGCGATGCAAGATGAATTGTCTCAAATCCAAAAGTTGCACGTGTGGGATTTGGTTGACTTGCCAAAAGGATTTTAGCCAATTGGAACCAGATGGGTGTTCAAATGCAAGACGGATGATCGTCATGTTGTTGTGAAGAACAAAGCAAGATTCGTTGTTTAGGGTTTTTATCAGCAAGTGGGCTTGGATTACACAGAAGTATATGCCCCAATTGCTAGAATTGAGGCCATTCGACTGTTCTTGGCTTATACCACATACGTCGGCTTCAAGGTCTATCAACTTGATGTGAAGAGTGCTTTCCTTTATGGTAAAGTTCATGAAGAGGTCTATGTCACTCAACCTCCCGGCTTTGAAGATCCGCATAATATCAATAATGTGTATAAGCTCGACAAAGCACTTTATGGTCTTTTTCAAGCACCGCGGGCATGGTATGAGACATTATCTAAGCATTTACTGTCTAATGGTTTCGACCGCGGACAGATTGACTCGACTCTCTTCATTAGGAAAGCAGGAGGTGACATTCTTCTTGTACAAGTATACGTCGACGACATTATTTTTGGATCTACCAATGAAGGGATATGTAGGGAATTCGAGCAGGTGATGAAGTCCAAGTTGAAATGAGTAATATGTGTGAATTGTCGTTCTTCCTGGGTCTGCAAGTCAGTCAAAGAGAGGATGGCATTTATCTACATCAAACTAAGTATGTGCAGGACATCTTGTCAAAATACAAGATGAATGATAGCAGTACTTATGGCACACCTATCCCAGTCATTCATGGTCTGCATCCTGACAAAGATGGAAAGGATGTAGATAGCAGATTGTATCGTGGGTTGATCGGATCACTTATGTATCTCACAACTTAAAGACCCGATATAATGTTTGCTGTGTGCTTGTGCTCAAGGTTTCAGTCTCAACCGAAGGAGTCACATATGATAGCCGTGAAGAGGATTTTCAGATACCTGAAAGGGAAACCCCGATACTCTAAGCAGAAGTCATTCGACTTCAAAGCCTACACTGATTCAGACTATGGTGGTTGTAACCTTGACAGAAAGTCAACTTTTGGTGGATGTCAATTCTTAGGAGATAGATTGGTCTCCTGGCAGTGCAAGAAGCAATCAACGGTTTCTGTCTCAACTTGTGAAACAGAATACATTGCTGCGGCGAGCGGTTGTTCTCAGATATTGTGGATTCAGCAGCAGTTGAGAGACTACGGCTTAAACTTCACTGGAACTCCTTTATTCATTGACAACAACGCCACCATGTCCATCACAAATAACCCGGTGAAACATTCCAAAACTAAACATTTAGAAATTCGCCATCATTTCATCCGTGATTGTGTTGAAAAGCATTTAATTGAACTTGTAAAAGTTCACACGGATGACAATCTTGCTGACCTTTTCACAAAGGCATTTGATCGATCCTGTTTTGAGCATCTTGTCAACTTGATAGGAATGTTCAATCCTGAGTGAAAATTAATTTTTCTTAAATCAATTCAATTCATGGAGGTTAAATTTTATTTCTTTTAAATTTTCTGTGTAGTTCTTTTTAATTTTCAAAATATTTTACAAAATCAAAAACAAAATAGAAAATGGAGAAAATTTCAAAGTTAACTTGAGAAAAGAGGAAATGATATTACATCAGAAATGATCTAAACGTCACAGACTGCTCATATGTGAAATGATTGCGTCATGCTTACTTAATTGTTTAAATTAATATGTTTTTAATCTGCTTATTTACAAGTAATTTAAATTGTCAGTAGGTTGTATGCGTCTTTGAATCACTAGTAGTGTGGAAACTAAATCTAAATTACAACTGTGATTTGAATCCATGTTTGCAAGTGTGTGTGCGTAAAAGAATAGAAAAGATCATTATCAGATAGAGGATGTTAGATTTTGGAAATAATTTTCTTTTGAGATCAGTTTCGGGTAATGTCGTTAGCAAGTATGCGGTTCATCTAACTGCCCATACTCACAAGTATTTTGAGATCAGTTTCTTTTGAGATCAGTTTCGGATTTTGGCAATAATTTTCTTTTGGCAATAATGCGGTTCATCTAACTGCCCATACTCACAAGTATGCAAGGAGAGATTGAATCAAGACGTGTCTCTACATAAACCGTTGAGCATGTATTCACCATTGAATCACTCCTGATTCATTGAATTCAAATCCAGATAAAAGTTGGATCCCCTTACCTTATTCAAACACCATATATATTATCCTGAATCATCAAACCGATATTCAATGAAGAAAATAAAATGAAACCAAGACATATGAATCACTCGATTCTGAATCTTATGATTCCTGATAATCTTTATGGATTCTGCTTAATTTTTCCTGTGCTAATAGATGTAACTTCATTCTGAAAATTTAGAAAATCATTGGAAAATCTTAGATACCTTGAGATAGTGCAATTTACATTATTGTAGCATATCAGTGGGGTACACATTGTATATCTTATAATTAATACATTAATACACAAGAACGTGATACAAAGATGCTTATAGTTTCAAATCTTATAATGTTGTCAACTTGAATTACTTGTTTATGTGCTTATTACGTATGAATTAATAGTAATCCATGACATGATCCCATATTCTTCGATATTTATATTGTATCGTTTTTGCTAAAAGATAAAATGATATGATCCTCTGCTCGTGTATTTGATCAAAAATAGTTTGTGTGAATACTTGTATATTTCTATGAGAAAAGATCAAAAAGATTTTAAGTTTATGCATAGTTCAATTTTATTCAAAAAAGCCAAAAAAATTTGTGTTTAACCTTCCTGAATTGTATTTGAATCCTCCTGATTGAATATTTTTATCTTCTTCGTTATTTGACTTGAAAAACTTCATAAATTTGAGTTGAAAGTTTGTGCACTTAAGGGTTTGTGGGTACTTGTAAGTGCGCATGAAGTAAGCCCTGCGTGCTTAACAAGTACGCAAGAGTTAAGTCTTGCGCACTTGTAAATACGCAAGAGTTAAGTCTTGCGCACTTGTAAGTATGCAGGAGTTAAAGCTGCGCACTTAGCAAGTACGCACGACTGTTTAGTGTTGGGTATAAATAGGGGACTTAGAAAATTTCTGAGTTTTCATCACATTCAAATCAAATTTTCCCTCTGCAAACTTTTACTCAAAATCCAAGTGTTCGTAAACGGTCTTTTCGTCCCATTACAAGTTTCATCATCTCATAACATCGATTTGGTGTGAATCTAGGCTCATTCCATCCACAAAATCTTGACTTTGGACCGATTAATGACTTAGAAAATCTAGGTTTATTCCGTGATTTTTGGGAAATTTTTGGGTTGTTTGGGTAACCTCTTATCATTAAAACATGTTTAGATAACATAATCGACCCTTAATCGTCCTTTTTTAGTCTTTGATTTTGTCCCTGTGGTTGAATTTGAACCGATAGTGGTTCGGTCGACCGTTTTAGGTCAAAATTGGTCAAGCATAGCAAGTTTGTGGTGTTGATTCTGGTCCCATAGGTTAGAATCATTGATTCCGACCTAGTAGTGACCTAATCTACCCGTTTTTTGAACATCAGTGGCATTTTCAAACTTCTGGAATTTTCACCAAGTGTAGTTCTTTCGCACTTAGCAAGTACGCAAGAAGCAACTCATGCGTACTTGTTAAGTACGCAAGAGGAAATTTCTGCATACTTGCTAAGTACGCAGGACCAACACTTGGCAAAAATTCCTAAGTCTGAAATTTCAGTTCAAAGAGTAACTGCTATACTGAGTCATGTTTATTCATTTCCAATGATACTTGTTGTTCTGATTTTGTTTTCTGTGTGTTTTTGCAGATCATGGCTCGGGCGTTTACTAACGAATTCAACCTGTTAGCTCACACTGAACCAGAATGGAAGGGTACAATACTGCAGTATAGAGAAATAGTTGATTTCTTGAACCGTTCAAGAATCAGCTACGCTATTTCTGCTGACCCGATAGTTTCAAGACCCTATCTGGAGCAGTTTTGGGAGACTGCGGAGCATGATTGCCCGGTAACTCCCAACGTTATAAGGGCTACCGTTGCTGGTCATGTTATCGCTTTCTCTGAAGATACTATTAGAAGTGTCCTTCAATTCAGAGATCTCTCGACCGACCCGACAGCCTATCCAGACTACTTTGTGGACGGCTGTTGGAGACAAAGAATGGGTTATGTCGGTGTGAGAGACTATGCTTCATATAAGAAGATGTGGGTGTTAGACCAATGGAAATACTTCGCCCATTTCATGATCATGTGCATCTCATCAAGGAAAGCTGGAAAAGATGCCATGGGTCATGACCTTGCAGCAGCCATGCTGGGCCTATCTCTCAATAAGGGCTACAACTTCTCCTGCTACATATTCAAAGCCATCAATGACCAGATCAACACGATGGAGAGGTTTAGGTTCTTATTATACCCTAGGTTTGTGCAACTATTGATTAATGACGCGTTGCCAAACCTACCTGCTATTGGGGAGAGACTGGAAGTGAAAAAGGTGGATAAAAGAGTGTTCGCACAATTCTTAAAGCCAGGCAGTGTAGAACCTACCCCTGTGCATACAGAATTCTTTGGCCACCTCATTAATGAAGCATACGTGGCACCAGGTGACTGGAGATGGTATAGTCATGTCTCGGAGCCTGAATTGACTGAACACTCCGATGAACAACAACAACAACAACAGGAGGAGGAAGTGGACAGTGATGATGGATCGTCTGATGAAGGAGACGAAGAAGGAGGAAATGATGGTGCTGAGGGATCCGACTCAGAAGAGACTGAGTCAGATTCTTCTGATTCCGATGATGCACCATCGCGGGTACACCCAAGGAGAACGGCAAGGGTAACCCTACCTGAGTCGTCCCCCAAGAGAAAGCGACAGTCTTCTAGCAGCGAATACGAGCCAGACTCTGACTCTGACGCTGCCATACAGAGACAAAGACGAGAAAGCATTCACAAAAACATGGGTGATAGGCAACAGCTTTCTATCCCCAGTGAGGTGGAGGCTCAGCAGCAAGTACAAGTTTCAGCTGCTAGTCCTGATTCAACCTCCACCCCACCCTCATAACAACTATACCGTAGGAGGAGGAGGCCATAGGTGCAACTTGACGTGGCCGTCATTTCAATCACGGAGGAGATCCCTATGATAGTGACCCTCCCTACCGCATCTGCTCAGGTGGTGTTGACTACTCCAATTCTCACGGAGTCAGTCACCATCACCCCTACCATAACTCCTACAACCCTCATATCATCCTCAATCCCAACCACCACCATTTGAGCCTTTAAGTCAACCCATCAATTATGGAGATTTCACACAAGGGTTTGACTTCGATACCATATTCTCCTCCCCTATTCATAATGCCGAGGCATCATCATCCATACATCCTGATCCGAATCATGCATGGATAGATGTTCTGGAAACCCAAGTTGTTGGATTACCGGAGACTATTCGGAAATCGAAGAAGGAGTCTGACGTTCAACAAGCATAGATTAATTCTTTGGTAGATGAAGTTAGAATCCTACGTAGCCAGAGAACGGGGACTAATGAAAGACTGAAGAACGTCATGGCCCAGAACGAGCTCCTAATCATGACAAATGAAATGATTCTGGGTCATAGGTCGTCCTTGGAGCTGAGGTTTGATACTCAAAGGAAAGAGCATGAGCTGATGGTCAAACTAATCGTAGATCTGACCAAGAAGCTTGATGCTCAGGGGGAGAAGGAGAAAGAGAAAGAGAAAGAGAAGGAGAAAGAGAAGGACAAAACTACTAGTGATGAGGCTTGTCATCCTGTCGGACTAAGGATGACGACATAAACAAGGATCCCGAAGCCAGTCCTAGTGGAGGTGAGCACCAAGCTTTAGCAATTGTGCCCATCTCTGCTATTCCAATGGCTCAGGGGGAGTCTACTCATCAAGAGGGTGGTGATACCTCTGGTGGTGGTGGTGAGAAAGGAAAGTCAGCGGCTGAAGTGCTTAAGGACTTATATGATGATGAGATCCTATATCTAGAGCCTGACTAGTCCAATGAAGCACAGATCGATGCTCTCTTTAATCTAGAAGAAGGAGAGATCGACTCTGGTGACGATTGGGATGATGATGATGAGGATGTTGTAAATGAAATTCCCAAGGGTGACGGGGAAGGAGAGTATGAGTTAGAAGATGGAGAGATCTTTGAATTTCCATCCTTCGAAGCTCAGCTCGACACAGGTTCAGTCGAGCATGCTAGTAATGTGGAAGCCTCGACTGAAGCCTCCCCAGTTGACCCTACAACTGTGGACCCAGAGGAACTGAAAGAAACATATATGCGTTCTACTTCATCAAAGGGTCCAGCTCTTGTGTGGCAAAAGACATCTATAATAGACAAACAAGGAGCAACAGGGATGATCTTGGCTGTAAGGTTTGAGGAGGATAAGCAGTTGTTCACAATCAAAAGATCTGGCGGGGTTCAATACTTGAAACCCACCAGTGAAGCGTTCAGCTCCTTACCCAAATATGACCTTGTGAACCTAGCAAACCGAGAGCTGCTGGGTCATTCTAATGATGCAGTGGCGATGGGTTTGTGGGTGGTTCTGCAGCGGGAAGCAAGATCTGGGAAATTCGAGATGTTCAAGCCTCAAGTGCCCAAGAGAGTCAAGGATAAGCACGCTAGACATCCTGTGACTAAGTAGCACTTAAAGAAATTGGTATACAAGCCAGTGCGATGGGAAACTAAGATTCCCCTGATCAAGTTATCTCAGGATATTCTTGGTGACATGTGGTACTGGTACGTAGATCCAAAGACGGGCGAGGCTATGATTATGGGTAAGGTACGTTCAGACAGTGGGAACATAGTGCCAAAGGAACTGATCAGAATATTTGATGAAGTCTGCTTCATCAACTTTTCTATGAAAGATCTAGAGGCACTAGCAGACAGTTATTGCGTCTACACTGATGAATGGACAAAGCTCCTTGATTCTAAATATGACAAGGTGATTAAGTTCTGCCTTGAATACAAGAAGAAGATGAAAGCTAAAGATCAAGTGCTGTGAAGACTGAAGATTATCCAGAGCTGTTGTCAAGGGGGAGTTTGTTGAAGCACTTTCCTGTGACAAACACTCTCGATAGAGTCTTAGGTTGTATTTTTTTGTTTGTAATTGTCTTTGTATGTAAGAGTCTTTATGTATTAGTTTATCGAGTTGTATTTACTTTTACATATTGAATGTTGCATTTTTCTCTAAGTGTTTTGCGCACTTGTATGTGCGTAAGAGAAAGCTCCTGCGTACTTAGCAAGTACGCAAGAATATCTTTGCGTACTTGTTAAGTACGCAAGAGCATTTTGCCTTGTGCACTTGCTAAGTTCGCAGGCATCAGGTCTTGTATAAATAGGATAGGTTGACAGAAGTTAAGTACGCAGACATAGGCAGTCACAGTAGCAAATACGCAAATCGTAATCTCAGTACTTCTCTCTGTAACCTTCAAGTGTTTATAATAGAAAGAACATTTAAAGTGATTATCTTCTTGGTTTACTTTGTGTTGTTTGACTCTCCACCTAGTCACGGGTATTCCGCACCCGGTCCGACTAGTAGACCCACTTGCATGTGACGATCCGCCACACCCGAGGGACCTATAGAAACTGTACCCAAACCCATCTCCAGACTTACTGAAGAAGAGAAGAAGGCTTATGACCTAGAAAAGAAAGCACATGGTTCCATAACTATGGCATTTTCTAGACATTTTTTTCATAGTTTCAGAGGTTATGTTACTTCGAAAGATCTATGGAAGGCTCTACAGAAGAGGTTCTAGGGTAACAGTGACGTCAAGAAGAGCAAGAGGGAGCTACTGAGGAAACAATATAAATGCTTCAGATACTTGGAGAATGAATCTATTGATGAACTTATTTCAAGATTCTATCACTTGAAAACTGAGTTAAAGTCTTATGAACTGAAATATTCGAATGACGAGTTGATGGAAAGTTTCTTGATTCATTACCACCAAAGTTTGATATGTATACCACCCTACTGAAAGAGAACCCTAAATTTTATGAGATGACAATTGATGAAGCGATAGGAAAGGTTCAAGCCCATGACGGAAGACCTCAGATCCAAGATCCATCTATGTATTATGGGGTTCTTCAATAGCAAAGTAATCGGGTTCTGGAATTGCTTTGTTATCCGGGAATCCTACTCAGGATGAAGAAAATTCTAATGGTATTGGTGGTCATACCTGTTTTGCTGCATCGGGATCTGGTTTATACCATCAACATTCTTCAAGAGGTCCTACATCTACATCTTCAACTCACCCAACTGCTATTACCAAGATTGCTGAAGATCATGTGGCATTATTCTCATCATGTATGCTTGCCTACGAGAACTTCATTGGTGGGAGATGACTGATCCTGAAACTATTGAAGAAGATTTCAACCAAGTGGATCCAGACGACATGGAGGATATGGATATTCAATGGAATATGGCCATGATTTTAAGAAGGGCGAAGCGGTTTTGGAATAGAACTGGTAGAAAGTTTATTGGTGGGCATTCTAATGCTAAGGTTGGATTTGATAAGTCTAAGGCAAAGTGCTACAAGTGTCAGAACTTTTAACACTTTACAAGAGAATGTCAAAAGGATAAAGGACCAGCTTCAGGCTTCACTCGACCGAGTCTGGGAAATAACCTAAACTTCAACAATCAGCACAACCGCAGTCAGACTCAAGGAGCATCGTCAAACACATTGGTGGTTCAGTTGGATGATAGCTTTGACTGGGGAGTACACTTAGAAGATGCCATTATTTCTCAAACCTAGCTCGGGTTAATGGCAGAAATTGTTGAAATGATGGAAGCCGAGGAACGGGAAGCAGCTGCTGCTGATCAACTAGAATCTGCATTTGCTCTAATGGCCATTGGAGAAGCGTCATGTTCTTCAACTGAGGTAGACTCTAATTCTTTTGCTGTTGTTTCTCGTTCTAAATGTTTAGTCTTGAAGGACGAGAATGATCGAATCCATGATCAACTCGAACCTCTACGTATGGCAGCTCTAAATTACAAAGAGAATGAAAAACGTTTCAAAGATTCAATTGAAAACCTTAAGAAAGAAAGACATGAGTTTTCAATTAAGATCAGTGAAAAATAGTTTCATTTAGACGTTGCCTACAAGGGGTTAGAGAAAAGAAATGTTGAGATCGCCCGACTGCAAAATGAGATCCTGCAGTTAAGTGGCAAACTTGAGATGTTGAATAATTCGCGCTTTGTGGTGGAACATTATGAATCCGTGGTACGAAAAGTGAATGGCAAAGGTTTAGGTACTAATGCCATTCCTCCACCAGTGAGCGGTAAGTTTGTCAACGGGCCAGTCGACATTGACTTGTCCTGTTTAGATGAATCCTCAAGTAAGGCTGATTCACCTTCTAATGAGGAGTTCTATTATGATAAAGGCTCTGATGACACCAAAGTTGAGGGTGTTGTCTCAGAGGAGTTGATTTTGAACATAAAATTGAGAAAAAACATTGTCACTGATCGTGATAATTGCATTTTAACTGAACCTGATACAATTGAGATAAATGATAAACTTAAAATGATGCTTCATGGAGGTTTCAAATCTATATAGAAAGTAAAGAAAGAAGATTTTTCAATTCATTTAGGAAAGAATTTTCAAGAAAACATTGACAAACACTACACCCCAAAAAGTCAATTAACATCAGGTCAAGCACAAGATGTTGTTCATGTTCACCAAACAACTCCCATTGCTCATCAAGCTGAATCATCTTCATCCAAAATCATAGAGCCTTATAGGAGGGTCTACAAAGAAAGAAGAGCTTGCTTTCACTGTGGTACAGTCAGTCACATCATGGTGAACTCTCCTAAAAAGAATCAAGGGAAACGGCCAGTTGTCCCACAGCAGGCTGAACTTCCTAAGACACCACCAGTGAAGCAACCCAAAAGCCAAAGATCAAAAGTGGTGAAACCACCAGTGAAGCAAATGGTTAAGCCTCCAGCAAAACATGTGGTTGAACCGTCTGTTCCAAAACGGGAAAAGCAACCTGCTAATCCCAGTGTATCTACCTACGGTAATACACAAAATGGTGAGAAGCCTGTGGTGAAACTCCCTAAGCCACAGAGGAGAAGAAGGAATAAGAGATTGAGAAAACTTGAACAATAGCTAGTTGGTTGTCGACCAGGTGAAGCGTCTACTAGTTCAGCTGTTGTTGACGATAGCAAGCCTGCTGTTCAAAAGAAACAAAAGAAAAGATCCTGGAAGAAGAAAACCAAAAGTTCTCAATCCTCTGATTCCAAATCTCCAAAAGATTCACCAATTTTTTACAGTCATGATTGCGAGTTAATTGAGGTTGTATATTTTGAGAAAAAAGGACGACCCAAGACCACAATGGTTTGGGTCTCCAAAACTAATTAATTTCTTTTGACTTGTGCCGGGACATCCGAAGGGAACTACTGCTAACCGTTGGTATGTGGATAGTGGATGCTCCCGATACATGACAGGCAACATGGCCCTACTTCAAGATGTTAAACCATTCAGAGGTAGCTATGTGACCTTTGCAGGCGCGAAGGGCAGTAGTATTACTTGTCAAGGCGTGATTTCTAATGTATGTGTTAGCTTCGACAACATCAACTATTGCGAGCAGCTGAAGCATAACTTGTTGAGTGTCTCTCAAATGTGCGACAAGGAGTACTCGGCTATGTTTAACAAGTCTGAATGCTTGATTCTCAAGCCTGGTTTTGAGGTTCCAGATGATTGGATTCTGATGCGAGCGCCAGAACAAACGATACCTATCAGGTCGATATGAGTGTGGCTACAACCACCTCATCAGTTGCTACCTGTTTACTTACAAAAGCGACATAACTTGACTCAATCTTGTGGCATAGGAAACTCGGACACATTTCTTATCGTAAAATGAATCATCTTGTCTGAAACGGTTTGGTAACCGGGGTTCCTAAGCTGAGATTTGTCGTTGCAGATGATTGTATGCCCTGTAAAAAGGGCAAACAACAACGGAAATCCCACAAGCCCAAGATCCAAAACTCTATCGATACCCCTTTGGAGCTCCTACATATGGATTTGTTTGGGCCCATAAGTATCAGGAGTATTGGACGTAAGTCATACAGTCTGGTTGTAACTGATGACTTCTCATGTTTTTCTTAGGTGCATTTTTTAGGTACAAAGGATGAGACTGCTGAAATTCTTCAATACCTGATCTTAAGTCTGGAAACTTTATGCAAGCTGAAGGTTAGAAGAATAAGGAGTGACAATGACACAGAGTTCAGAGAACAACATGATGGAGCTTTTCTGTCTCAAGAAGGGTATTCGTCATGAATTCAGTGCTCCGTACATACCTCAGCAGAACGGAGTTGTAGAAAGGAAGAACAGAACTTTAATTGAAACTACAAGGATGATGCTGTTAGATGCCAAGCTTCCAATCACATTATGGGTGGAAGTAGTTAACACATCGTGTCACGTTTTGAATAGAGTTCTTGTGGTGAAAAGACACAATAAAACATGTTATGAGCTGATCAATAATCGACCTCCCAATCTTGACTACCTAGTTCCATTCGGTAGTCCATGTTCATTATTGTTACAGTACAAGGATCGCAAATCCAAATTTCATGCAAAAGCGGTCGATGGCATTTTCTTAGGATATGTTGCCAATTCACCATGCAAAATGGTGTACAATATTGAAACTCGTTCGGTTGAAGAGTGGTTTGAAATGGATTGCAGTAAACACAGCGTTCCACCAAAACCAACAGGTCCAGTTTGGGGATTCGATTATGATGCTCTCTTCAAGTCTTTGAGCCTTCCTGATTTATCTGCTAAAGATGCTGCCAGCCTTTACAATCACTGTAGCGGCGGCGATGACTCCAATTTCTCAACAAGATCAATTGTACCCATCCCAACTCCTAGTTCTAATGTTGCATCTACATCTGGGACTCGTGGAAATGACAATGAAGAGGATACATGTAGAGTCTTATTTTTGTATAAGCTGTTGTCATCAATGTATTTTTTTGAACTATGTTTAGTTTAGTTTATTTTTCTTGTAATTTCCTGTTTTATTTATAAGTCTGGGCTATTGAAACTACATAGTTTCGATTGAGGTTTGTCCACTCGAAACTAGTAGTTTCGATAGATAGTTTAGTTTTGACAGGCTTGTTTCACAATTGTAAATGTTCAACCGAAAATAGTAGTTTCGGTGAGCATAGTTTCGATGTCTGTCAACTTACTATAAATAGCCTAGTTTGAGAAATTCTAGGGTGCGAGTAGCGGCTGTAACCCTAAGTTTTTCTCTTTCACTGTACTTGAAGAATCAATAGAATCTGCATTTGTTTAATGCTTTGTTCTTACATTTTCACATCCTATTTGTGTTGATTCTGTGTGTGGTTAGCTGGTATCTTCACCATCTCTGTTTCTACCCTCTGTTTCACCACCATACACACAGATTCTGCCGGTGTGTGTGTAATCGATCTGTTGCGTTATTTCTGATTGAAATCTGGACCTATAAGTGGTATCAGAGCCATGGTGGCTCTTTATTGCTCTCAAATCTACTCCAAAATCAAGAAAACCCTGCCATTGAGACGTTAATCATGAAGAAATCGATGTGTAGCTGGCTGGTGACTGCTGTTCTACATTCACACCGTCAAAAACTGAAGATGTAAGGCTTTCTGAAGCATTTTTCAGACCTGGATTGGGGGTATCGAATTAGCTGAAGGTTGAAGATGCTCAATCAAAACTAGAAGAAGGCTGAAGATTATGGTCGAAACTAGGTGGCGGCTGAACATGTTCTATCGAAACTACTGTTGATGCCCTAAATCAGAAGTAGAAAACATCGAAAATAGGTTGTCGAAACTAGGCTATCAAAACTAGAGGGTATCGAAATTACTAGTTTCGGTTGAAGAATCTCCTATCGAAACTACTAGTTTTGGTTGAAGAATCTCCCTATCGAAACTTCTTGTTTCGGTACTATCTCTATCGAAAATAGCCTTATTTTGACTGAAGTATAGCCTATCGAATCTACAGGCAGAACTGTCCAAGAACTCTCCAGGATATTAAAAAAAAACTTGGAGAATTTCTTGGATAATTTTTTTTGTAGGATATTGCATAGATGGAGGGGAGTTTTGGCTGAAAACTTGGAGACAACATTTTCGGGTTTTAAAAAATTTCGTTTCTTCGGCAATATACATGATATTCTGACTGAGCCAGCCGTAATTCCCTTATTTAAAGTTCAAGTTTGAGAAGTGGGTAGCAAAGTCAAGCATATTTGTGACAAACTGGATCATTGGTTGTTGATTACATGGTGTTTAGGTCCCTTATCTTTTGCCTAGAAATAGGAGGTTCTACACTTCATGGGGAGAATCATCACGAAAGGCTTTGGATTATCCGCAGAGTTATGAAGATGCAAGACAAAGTGAGCCTTCACTTAAAATTGACCTTTTTTTAGGGGGAGAGAAGGCACAAGTTGATCAAGTGTTCGAGAATGTCAATAATATTTGTAGAAATATGGTTATTTACTGCTAAATACTTGAGATTCAAACCTTTATCAATTGCCTACAAGATAGGAGGGTCTACACTTGAGGGGGAGAATCACAACGAAAGGCATTGGATCATCAGTCATTCTATGAAGGCAAAGACAGAGTCGGACAAGAATTGATAGCATCAGTCTAGGGGGAGATTATTGGGTATAAAATTGAGACTGATGTTGTCAATAGAAACTACAATATTGAAACTACTAGTTTCGGTTGAACATTTGTTCAATAGAAACTACTAGTTTCGGTTGAACAATTGTTCAATCCAAACTATGTAGTTTCGATACCTATTTTTATTTTTTTATTTTTAAACAAATGTGGGAGTCCGAACTCGTAGTGCCACCGAAGCAATGAATGAAGGTCTCTTCTCTTGCTTCATATCTCAAGTCGAGCCTAAGAATATCAAAGCTGCATTGCTTGAGAACAGTTGGGTGGAGGCCATGCAAGAAGAATTGCAGCAGTTCAGCAAGTTACATGTGTGGAATCTGGTAGACCTTCCAAAGAACAAAGTCCCAATCGGCACTCGTTCGGTATTCCGTAACAAGAAGGACTAAGGGGGAATCGTGATTCGTAACAAAGCTCGCTTGGTGGTTCAAGGATTTTATCAAGAAGATGGGATTGACTTTGAGGAAGTCTTTGCACCAGTGGCTCGCTTGGAAGCCATCAGGATGTTTCTCGCATATGCAACCTATATGGTCTTTACAGTTCATCAGATGGATGTCAAAAGTGCATTTCTGTATGGAAAGGTTCAACAGGAAGTTTATGTCAAGCAACCACCGGGTTTCATTGATCCAACTTATCCTGACAGAGTTTACAAACTTGACAAGGCGCGGTCTTCATCAACCACCTCGTGCGTGGTATGAGATGTTATCTAAGCATCTGCTCGATAACGGTTTCACACGAGGAGAAATTGACCAAACCTTTTTCAAATGAAAGGATGGTGTGGACACTATTTTGTTGCAAATCTACATTGATGATATCTTTTTTGGATCCCCAAATTCTCGATTAAGTAAAGAGTTCAAGGAAGTGATGCGGTCTAAGTTTGAAATGAGTTCTATGGGAGAAATGAAGTTCTTTCTTGGTTTGCAAGTAGATCGGTCTGAGTCAGGAATTATTATCTATCAAGAGAAGTATGTCAAAGAAATCCTGACCAAGTTCAAAATGAATGAGTCTCATCCTTACAAGACTCCCGTGAAAGTTCGACAATGTCTGTCTCCTGATTTAGATTGTGAAAGCATTGATCAGCACCTCTATCGCTCGATGATAGGATCTCTCATGTATCTTACTGCTAGCAGACCAGACATCATGTTCGTAGTATGCTTGTGTGCACACTTTCAGGCTAATCCTAAACTCTCTCATTTAATTGTTGTCAAACGTATTTTAAGATATTTGAAGTACAAGCCAAAACTTGGGCTTTGGTATCCCAAAAATAACTTGTTTGATCTTTTGGGCTATTCAGATTCAGATTATGGGGGATGCAACTTAGACCGAAAGTCCACTTCTGGGGGTTGTCAGTTCCTTGGCAACCGCCTCGTCTCCTGGCAATGTAAGAAACAAACCATCGTTTCCCAATCCACAGCCGAAGCCGAATGCATTGCCGTAGGCCTTTGTTGCTCCCAAGTAAGGTGGATCCATAATCAAATGCTTGACTACGGGATCACCTTCCATGAAACCCCCATCTCGTGTGACAACACCGTCGTTCCCCATATCACCAAAAATCCCATTCAGCGTTCAAAAGCCAAACATATTGAGATCAAACGTCACTTCATCTGTGACTGTGTCGAAAAGAAACACATCAAAATCATTGAAGTCAAAACCGACAAGCAAACCACCGACATCTTTACAAAAGCATTTGATTCTGCCAGATTTGAGAAATTGGTGGAGATGCTCGGCATGACCAACTTTCAATAACCTTTGTGCATATTGTCTTTTCTATTTAAACTTGTTAATCAGGAAGATTTCCAAAAATATTTTATTCTCTTTGTACAGTTGTTTCCTTTTTCGGTTTGTGAAAGCAAAACTTTTGGGGGAGAAATTGGAATTTGTAGTTAGTAAGAAAAAGGTTTGCTTGGCATAGTCAAAAAGAAAAGAAAAATATTTGATTTGATTATTGTTTGCTTAAGAAAAACTCACTGTAAGTATCATGTTTTATTTCAGGAAAACCGGATCCGACCTTGTGAGAAATGATAGAGTCTGATCACACTTCTTGAACATGGAATGTACCATAAGCGATGGTGCTTACTGTGGTATAGCCGGTAGGCCCAGCATATGGTTATAACCCTTTAGTAGTGTGAAAACATAATTCTAAATCGTACACGTGTGTTTGAACTAATTTTTAAAACATCTAACCCAATTTTTGCTAAGAAAACTGATTCAATCAGATATAGGCTTACATGTTGGATTCTGATTCATGCGTCAGGTGACCGTCAAAGTAACGAAAGTTACCGCTGATGACCCTGTCTGTTTTGCTTATGCAAAGATCTCGGGAGTTCATCTTTTTCCCATCCACTTGGATGATTTGACCCCGTCTGTTTTGCTTACGCAAAGATCTCGTGTGTTCAACCTTTTTCTATCTGCTTGGATAATTTTACGACTTCTTCTGTTTTGCTTACGCAAAAATCTAGAATGATCGTACCTTTTTAATATCCACTAGGATATTTTTCTTTTTACAACTTCTGATATCGAGTTTGATCTTATTTTAATTTTGGCGGTAATTTTGACTTATCAAGATGGTACCCTGGTTAACCTGTAGGAGATGATAAGACGAATGCGGGTATTTTTTAAGGATTGATAGGCTTTCAAAACCATTTTATTTCAAAATGTGGGGTACGCCGTGTTTCGTGCTCAAATGGTACCTCTTAATCACATGAAATCATTGTACAAGCAAATGTTTGGGTTTATCTTGCATAAATATCGGCTATCTTCAGGGATTCACAATAGCTGAGTGCAAAATGAAGTGTTTCAAGGGTTTTGACCAGACATGATCTCACGTTGGATCTTTTCCAAGGCTAAGTGTTTATATCTTTTTTACTTTTATTTTTGACCAGACTTTCTCTCCCGTCCCCACAGCATTCCAAGCCCTCCATACTTAACCACCATTCAAACACCCTTCCCTCTTCCCTCCAAATCCATAACAATGGCAGGCGCGGACATAAACAACCCCAACGACAAGTTTTCCCCATATCACAACCTAACTGCATACCTAATCAAGGGCAAGAAATCCGAAGGATTCGATGATATGATCGACTTCCTTTGTCGGTCCAAAATCCGCCATGCCCTAACAGTCAACCCAACCATCTACACTTCCCACATGGAAAATTTTTGGAGCTCAGCCGTGTATTCCACTGAACAGGGCACTCCTCAAATCAAAGGCACAGTAGACGGCAAGGAGATAATCATCACTGAAGCCAAGCTCCGCCAACACCTCAGCACTTCACTCTGATCATTCTGGTCCTAGTGCAAGCAACTACCATCCTCCCATTGTCACTCATCCTCAAACACCAACTGTTTCACAATCCAACTCATCTCCATTTCTTCTAGAAGCGCCTCCTCAACAGTCAACCTCTACTGCCTTTGTCTCTGACAGCTTAAGCAGCATGTACTTCATTAAGGAGGATTTGGAATGCTTTCATCCAGATGATCTGGAAGAAATGGATATTCAGCACTCTTATGCAATGCTCTCCCTCAGAGCAAAAAGGTTCTACTCTAGAACCGGAAGATCTGTTCCAAACAACAACTCAAACACCAGAGTTGGTTTGGATAAAAGCAAGATCCGGTGTTACAACTGTAACCAAATGGGTCACTTTGCCAGGGAGTGCAAGGCACCAAAAGCCAATCAGGGTGCCAGCCATCAAAAACAAGCCTATCAGCAGCAAGCCTATCAAGGACAGCCCAGGCAGCAGCAGCAGCAGCAAGGAACTCCTCCAGCACAAACTGCAGCATGTTCAAATGTTGGAACTACAGACTTTGACTGGAGTTTTCAATATGAAGATGTTTCTGCCTCCAACCAAGCACTTATGGCAGACAATGCAGAGATACCACCTCAGGTATTTGAACATCTTTGCTCTCAAGCTTGCATTGACAAAGTTTTAGGTTATAGAAAGCATAACCAAAATCTGATAGATCAAAATGAAGAGTTTCATCAAATGAAGTCTGAATTCAAAAAGGTCGAAGATACTTACAAAGAAAAAATTAACTGCCTTAAGAAAGAGATTTCTTCATTAAAACACGAACAAACTAATCTAGAAACTCAGATTGATGATCTATTAGTAAAACTTAAAGCTACCAGAGCTGAACTGGCTGAACAGAAAGTTCATGTTGAAAAATATGAATTTTCATCTAAAAAACTACAAAGATTGTTAGATATTCAAGTCCATGAAAGAGTAAGAACTGGACTTGGATATCATAGTGACGAGTACCAGACAGTTCCTCCTCCTGCTGATTATGTTGCCATTCACCAACCAAGCTTCAATACTGCAAACCTTGACATGGCAAACCAAACCCTTGATCCTTTAATGGATGCATGTGTTGTGGAAAACTGCTCCACCTCTTCAGAATCTGAGTCAACCTGCTCAGACAATTGTGAAACTAGTGCAGTCCCATCTGCTCCTATCTCTGAAGCTGTTCTAAACAAAGCTGAATTTCCTGTTGTTACTCCAGCTATTCCAGCACCAATCCCATTCAAACAAATCAAGATTAGCTATCCTCCAGGTGGAAGAAAGCTAAACATTGAAAAGGGAGAGACATCAGGTTTCACCAACCCAAAGTCTCAGTCAAAGCCAATCACAAAGAGAAGGGTGTTTGATATCTCTCATGCACCTGGAGAAAAGGTTCCTTATGTTCAAAAGACACTAGAAGAAGCCACTTTTGAACATAACAAAGCTCATCCCTGGAACTTCAAAGATTTGTTTCAAAGAAAGGACTATGTGCACTTTCACAGGGACAAGATAGCACTATCTTGCTTTGTGTGTGGCAAATACAATCACACAGCCAGCACCTGCTTTCACTACCTTGATCACCAAAGAAACTCAAAGCAGCATGCCTTTGAGAAAACAAACAGAAACAAACAGGTAAGAAGCTATGATGCAAAGGTAACAAAGTTCAGGAAGTCTCTATCCCCTCAAAGAGTGAAGATGCAGAAACCTCAACAAACTTGCATCATATGTGGGGAATCAAACCACTTTGCTGCAACATGCAAGTTCAACCCTTTTAATCAAGTTGCAAATCGTCCATCTGTGTTCAGCCCATCAGCAGCAAACAAAATCGCTGCTGATAAAGTAAAGTCCAGGAAACCAAAAGCAAAGCCTTCAGCAGCAAAAGTCTCTGCTGCTGACAAAGGAAAATCAAAAACAACTGCATCAGCAGCAACAAAATCGGATGCAAATAAGCCAAAATTGTTAGCAACAAAATCTTCTGCCGACAATGTAAAGAAAGCTAGAAGACCACCAGCACAGCAATGGAGGGTCAAACAATCTCCAAGCATAACAAGTGATTCCATTGACTGCAAGCTTGCTGACAATGGCAAATTAGCAACGATTATCTACAATGCTGCAAGCTACAATGTTCCTCCCACTAATTAGATATTTCCCATGTGCAGGGACAGCTAGGCAACAAACACAACACTTGGGTGGTAGATAGCGGCTGTTCCAGGCACATGACAGGCAACAGGTCCATCCTCTCTAACTTCAGACTTTTCAATGGAGGATATGTTGCCTTTGGGAGTGACTCAAAGGGTGGATCTATCACTGGACAAGGAACTGTGTCAAATGAAAGAATGAGTATTGAAAGAGTCAACTATGTTAAAGAACTTGACTTCAATCTCATGAGTGTTTCCCAAGTATGTGATCAAAAGCATTGGATGCTCTTCACTGACAAAGAGTGTTTCGTGTTATCCCCTGGCCTATCTAAACCCCCTGCAGAGAAGATTCTCCTAACTGCTAATAGAAAGGACAACTTATATGTGCTTGACATGAATGAAGTCACTCCTTCTGGTAGTGTTTCATGTTTTCTGTCAAAGGCATCAGTTGATGAATCCGCTCTCTGGCACAGGAGGTTAAGCCATGTTAACATCAAAACAATTAATAAATTAGTGAAGGACAATCTTGTCAGAGGACTTCCTGACAAAGAATTCCAGCTAGATGATCACTGCATTGCCTGCTTGAAGGGAAAACAACACAAGAGTTCCCACAAGCCCAAGACATTAAACACAAATGACACCCCTCTCCAGCTACTGCATATGGATCTCTTCGGTCCTACGAATGTCATGTCAATGGGCAAAAAGTCATATTGTCTGGTGATAACTGATGACTTCTCCAGATTCTCATGGGTATTCTTCCTAAGAACAAAGGATGAAACTGCTGAGATTCTCAAAACCTATATTCTCAGGGTAGAGAATCAAAGCAATCTGAAGGTAAAGATCATAAGGTGTGATCAGGGAACAGAGTTCAAAAATCACACTCTGAACAGTTTCTGTGAGAGCAAGGGAATTGAAAGGCAATACAGTGCTCCAAGAACCCCTCAACAAAATGGGGTTGCTGAAAGAAGAAATAGGACTCTAATTGAATCAGCAAGATCTATGCTGGCTGACTCAAAGCTGCCCCTTACTTTCTGGGCGGAAGCAGTAAGCACAGCTTGTTATGTGCAGAATAGAGTCCTTATTGTTAAGCCTCTCCAGAAAACACCCTACGAACTATGGCTCAAAAGAGTTCCCTACATTGGCTTCCTAAAGCCTTTTGGATGTCCATGTACCATCCTCATCACAAATGGGGTTCTTCCTAAATTCGGTGCAAAGTCTGATGAAGGTTACTTTGTGGGTTACTCCTCTCAATCAAAGGCCTACCGAGTATTCAATTCTAGGACTCGGATTGTGGAAGAATCTGCCAATGTGGAATGCAGGGAACATGTTGTCTGTGAACAAGGCAAAGGTCCTAACTGGCTCTTTGATATAGACTCCTTCACCCAGATATTTGAGCCCCTCATTTTCTCAAATATGGAGTTTTCTTCTTCAAAATCAACATCTTCTGCCTCAACCTCTTCTTCTGACTACAGACTGGATTTTCCCAGTCCCTACATCAGGATGAAAAGGCCATCCATTGATCCTCCATCAGTGGCAGAAGCTATTGAAGCCAGTACAGGTGAAGCCGGCACTTCCAACACCACAAGAAGCAATCTCTCTAACCAAGAAATCTATAATGAAGCCTCCTCAATTCATACTGAAGAGGCCTCTGATGCTACTACTGCTGACCATGTGGAACACAATAACCAGAACCTCCAGGCTCCTCTCCTCACAACTGAAGACAATCCTGATCTAAACCAAAGTAATCTTGAAGAGGGAATACGGCTGGATGTGATACCAGCACAGAAAATAAACAAAGAGCATCCTCTGGAAAACATCATTGGCCAAATCCACACAGGTATCCAGACAAGAAGTAAGTCTCATGAAGCCAACATTTGTTTGTTCTCTTGTTTTCTATCTCAGGTAGAACCCAAAAGGATTGATGAAGCTCTCAAACACAACAGCTGGATTGAAGCAATGCAGGAAGAATTGCTGCAATTCAAAAGACAAGATGTTTGGAAGCTTGTTGATCTTCCACCTGGTCAAACAGTCATTGGAACAAGATGGGTCTTCAGAAACAAACAAGATGAAAGGGGCATCGTGGTCAAAAACAAAGCCAGACTGGTAGCTCAATGTTACACTCAAGAAGAAGGCATTGACTATGATGAAGTTTTTGCTCCTGTTGCCCGTCTGGAAGCCATCAGAATCTTTCTGGCATATGCAGCATCCAAAAGCTTTATGGTCTATCAAATGGATGTGAAGAGTGCCTTTTTGTATGGCAAGATTGGTGAAGAGGTCTATGTCAAACAGCCTCCAGGCTTTGTAGATCCTGCACATCCAAATAAGGTCTTAAAACTGGACAAAGCTCTCTATGGCTTACACCAAGCCCCAAGAGCCTGGTATGAAACTTTATCTGGATATCTACTTAGCAACAACTTCAGAAGAGGGGCCATTGATCAGACATTATTCATCAAAGATGAAGGGGGAGAAATTTTGTTGGTCCAGATTTATGTTGATGACATTATCTTTGGATCTACAAGAAAGAAGCTCTGCAAAGACTTTGAAGTTCTGATGCATTCCAAATTTGAAATGAGTTCAATGGGTGAACTAAATTTCTTTTTAGGACTTCAAGTCAAACAGGTACCAAATGGAATCTTCATAAGTCAATCCAAGTATGTCAAAAGCATCTTGGAGAGGTTCAAAATGGCTGACTGCTCTGCTGCAAGAACTCCTATGCAAGTGCACCATCAATTATCTCCGGACAAAGAAGGACAGGACACTGATCAACATCAGTACCGAGCAATGATAGGGTCTCTTATGTATCTCACTGCCTCACGACCAGATATCATGTTTGCAGTTTGTCTCTGTGCAAGATTTCAAGCAGCTCCAAAAGTGTCTCATCTTCAAGCTGTCAAAAGGATCTTTAGATACCTAAAGGGAGCTCCAAAACTTGGGCTATGGTATCCAAAGAATGGAAATGTCAATCTCTATGCCTACACTGACAGTGACTATGGGGGTTGTAACCTGGACAAAAAGTCCACATCTGGGGGATGTCAATTTCTTGGAGGAAGGCTCATCTCATGGCAATGCAAAAAGCAAACATGTGTCTCTACTTCAACAGCTGAAGCAGAATACATTGCAGCTTCAAGCTGCTGTGCACAGGTCATCTGGATCCAAAATCAAATGCTTGACTATGGAATGACCTTCATGCAGACTCCAATTCACATTGACAACATGAGTGCTATCTCCATCACGAATAATCCAGTCCAGCATTCCAAGACTAAGCACATCGACATCAGGTATCACTTTATCAGGGATCAAGCTGAGAAAAAGAGAATTGTCCTATCCAAGGTTCACACAAATGAGCAATATGCTGATTTGTTCACTAAACCTTTTGATGAAGCAAGATTTCGATATCTAGTTGAATCAATTGGCATGATGAACTTTGAATAAGACATGTCTCTAATTTTTATCTTTCCTTGTAAATATGTCTATGTCTTTGTTCTTAATAAAATGTTAATATCAGCAGCACTTTTTCACTGCTGACAGGTTTACTCTTCAGCAGCAAAGCCTTGCCACTGATCTCTTTAAGTTATCAGCAGGAACAAGTTTCCTGCGGATAGTTTTAAGGCGGTCAGCAGCAACATCTTTGCTGCGGATGAATACATCCATCAGCAGCTACCAAATCTGCTGCTGAAAGACTTAACTATCCGCAGCAACCAAGTTTGCAGCGGATAGCTCACCATCAGCAGCAACCAAGTTTGCTGCTGATGGGTAAAACAAGTCTACATTAACTTTTACCCACGGTAAAAACTACTCTCAGTCTTTACCATGACTGCTCGAGTGTTTTACAGCTGTAACAGTGAAAAGTAAAAAGGGTTGTACTGTACAAGAAAATTTGCTTTTTCCCTCGTCTGCCGTTATATCAAAATCCCAAACGTCCCCACAACCTCTTCATATTCAATTTCAAACCTAACTTCCATCACTTTCTCTCCCGTCCCCACAGCATTCCAAGCCCTCCATACTTAACCACCATTCAAACACCCTTCCCTCTTCCCTCCAAATCCATAACAATGGCAGGCGCGGACATAAACAACCCCAACGACAAGTTTTCCCCATATCACAACCTAACTGCATACCTAATCAAGGGCAAGAAATCCGAAGGATTCGATGATATGATCGACTTCCTTTGTCGGTCCAAAATCCGCCATGCCCTAACAGTCAACCCAACCATCTACACTTCCCACATGGAAAATTTTTGGAGCTCAGCCGTGTATTCCACTGAACAGGGCACTCCTCAAATCAAAGGCACAGTAGACGGCAAGGAGATAATCATCACTGAAGCCAAGCTCCGCCAACACCTCAAGCTTCAGGATGAAGGGGACGCCATCTCTTACCCAAGAGACGTATACATGAGGACCTTTGTATCCATAGGGTACACTGGAAATCAAACAGAGTATACAATAGAGAAGGCACTCATGGGTCCCAAATGGAAGTATCTCTGCCACACTCTTCTCCAATGCATATCCCAGAAGAGGAGTGGCTGGAACCAACTTAGCTCCGGACTTGCGTCGGCAGTTCACGGTATGATAACAGGGGCAGGTTTCAATTTTTCCCACCTCATTCTTGAAGGTTTGAGATACAACCTTCAAGAAGGGGTGAAAGCACAGTTCTTCATGTACCCAAGATTCTTGCAGGAAGTGTTCAATATTGAGCACCAAGATCTTTCAAAAACTGCAAGAATCTACTCAATACTGGGACATAAGAACAACATTTTTCAGAGCATGAGAACAGTTTCATCAAAGTTCTCAGGGGCCGATGTTCCATTGTTATCTACAATGTTGAACACGCAAAGTGCCCAGGGTGACAGTTCAGCAAACCCAGCTGATACTGATCCCACACCCTCCTCCTCACTGCCACAAATTCAAACTACTGTTTCCCTTGATCGAACCCCTGTGCATTCTACTGAGGATGCACAGGCACATACATCACTCTCCCACAGTTTGATTGCTCAACTGGAACACAGGGCCCCAGTTGCAGCCAAGTATACAAGAAAGAGGGGCAAGAGAACTCCTTCTTCTCTTGCCTCCAAGGCCCAAACCCAAGCCAACATCCCTCACTCAGAATCACAACATTCTAGTGAGAATATCATAAGGGAATGCCACATTGTTAGAGAGACTCCTTCGGAAGTCTCTCTATTAGGATTAGGATCACTTCCCGGATCCATAGATCAGCCCTTTGAGCCATTCCTATCTTCCTTGAACTTAAGTGTTGAGGAACCTGACCAAAGTGATGTACCTTCTCCAACTACCACTATTCAGGAGGTACTGATTGGTCTTGCTTCCAAAACACCCAACCCAAGTTCTTCACCCTTGGAGGTCCACTCTGGGAGTATTGAAAGAGTGGATGTGGACGAGGCTGTCACTACTGCTGGTCCATCAACTGACCAGGAGGACAGTGACAACATCATTAAGACCTCAACCACGGCAACTCATGGTGAGGGTGTTTCCTTGGAAACTCCCTTCACTGAGAGGAATCCCAGGCGCCAAGAAACCATGGGTGATGGGGATGCTGAGGCTAGGCCTACGGCCCCATCTAGGTCCAAGGATTCCACAACTGTGGATGAGGACAGACTGAAACTTCATAACTTGGAATTGACGGCCAGGGTGGCTATGCTAGAGGCTGAAATGTCCAAACTAAGACACCAAGTCGCTATGCATGCAGCCCATAAATGCCCAACTCTAGCCACTCCCTCTCTTGTATCAGTAGGCACCCAAACGGATGCTTACCTGTCTGCTGATGCAACCAAAAAGGGGGAGATGGTTTCTATGGAAGAAGATACAGACAGTCTGGACGACTGGATTCAAGAGCAGTTTGTTCTTCAAAGCTCACAATACAAGCCAGCTTTTGTCCAAGTTCATGACTTGCCAGCCCCAGATAACGAAGACGAAGAGATATCTGAAGACTGGCAGTTGGTCGTCAGGGCTGTCGATGAAATGCTGAATGATGCTGAAGACACAGAACAAACAAATGCATCATTCAGCATCCTTCCACAAGCAGCAGCCATCATAAGTCATACATCTGCCCCCCACTTCCCACTGACATCCACACAGCTAGAGTTTGATATTATACTAGCTTGGGGGTACGATGGGAAAACTGAGAGGTTTTGGATAGGTCGGGAGTTTAGCGGAGTAGAAGAGCTAGACTGGGATTTAATTCATCCATTTGAAATCCTTGACCTATATGATCTCATCTGCATCAACAACTCATCAGACCTCTCAGCAGACCTTTCCATTGACTTGTTCTATGACTTGATGGAGGACAACCTACCCAACTTCATAAGACTAATCAAAGAACTAAAACGGGTAGAGTCTCCTGAGTCATCTCAGGCTGCAGAAAGAAGACTGTCTCCCAACAATCTTCAAATCACAAGGAGCAGTCTTCTCAATGAAGAAGAAGTTCTGAGCCTGAAAAGACTCCTGTACAAGACAATGGTCAAGGACTTAGATGTGGTTGGATGGTCTAGCAATAAGTCCTTTGACCATAATCTTCTTCTAAGCAACAGCACCTCTCTCACCATCAACACCAGGGACATTCTTCAGCTACCCTCAGACTTTCTACTAAAGATCTACCAACTAAGATTCAACATCTGCAACATCAATTCATCAGAGAGTCAGGGAATGATGCAAACTGTCAGAGCCCATCTTGTAAATGAAGGTTGGATTGAGGGGTATGAGTCTGTGTCAAACTCTGACACTGACTCCAACTCATCTTCTCCCAGAGTTGACATTAATTCTGCAGCCTATGGGTTAAGATCATCAATTAAGGATCAACTAAGAGAGATAACAGATCATGAGTCCCAAACCAACCAACCAAATGTGCTTTCCTTGTCAATCTCCGAAGATGCCGATGAAGCCGAGGCTGAGATTCCAACAGTTCCACAATCAACTGTTGCTGTGATCAGTGAAGCCAGAGCAGAGGCATCCAATTTTGATAAAGGAAAGGGCACTATGACTAAAGAGGATGAAGAGAGATTGCTAAAAGAAAAGAAGGAGAAAGAAGAAAGGAGAAGAAAGAGAGAAGAAGAAGAGATGGCTGAAGAGATGGCTTATC
Organism: Smallanthus sonchifolius; assembly: GCA_023525975.1. NCBI lineage: Eukaryota > Viridiplantae > Streptophyta > Magnoliopsida > Asterales > Asteraceae > Smallanthus > Smallanthus sonchifolius. The sequence continues at coordinate 64,348,286 of CM042021.1, read as the reverse complement.
AAACGAAGCATCAAGAAAGAAAGACAGCCTTACTCCTAAGACAACAAACAATCCAGCTGTATGCCAAATAGCTGGATGAGATGAAAGTTAAAATCCATGCAGGGTCTCAAGTTGAGGAAGATGAAAAACTTGCCAGACAGCTGCAGGAAAAGTTTGCCAAGGAAGAAGAAGAAGAGAATGAAAAGAAGAAGAAGGAAGATGCTAAGTTTAGAATCACTGATTCTAAATTAGCAAAAGAATTAAGGGAAGAGTGGACTGAAGCTCTGATCTCTCAAGGTGAGGATGCAGACTACCTTGAGAAACTTTCAAACAAAGAGATTTACAGAGCCTTCATGGGTCAGCAGGGTCAATTGGCTAGCAAGAAAAAGGCTGAAGAAGAAGAAAAAGCCAAGCTACAGTCCAAGAAGACCATTGCACTGAATAAAAGAACCCATGAAGAAAGGAAGGTCATGATTGACTTCCTTAAGGCTAGAGGAGACAGTGGAAGGAGGCTAGGTCCAATGAATTTCATGAACCTGCAAGCCCTCTACTTCAAGGTTAAAAAGGATGAGGAAGAAAGACTAGGGAAGAAAGGCTCCAAGAAAAGGGTACTTATCAAAGAAGAAGAAAAACCAAAGACAAAGAAACCCAAGCCTTCTCCCTCACCTACCTCTTCCTCAGTCCATCATCCTTCCACTCTCCTCCCCAAACCTTCCACTCCTCCACCCAACAAGTCCAAATCATCCCACCCAGCTCCCACTCATCAACAGCCTCCCTTGAAGAAATCAAAATCCTCATCTAAACCTGAAGACTCAAGAGACATTGTTGAATGGGTCTACAATCCACAGGGTCAAAGGTTTGAGATCTTCAGGGGGAGAACTGAAAGAAGAAGATCTACATACAGGTCTGTTGATGAGGTTCTGCAACTACCAGATTCAGACCTAAGAAGAATTTTGGAGCTGGGTGAAGCTCATGAGCCTGCAAATGAGAGAGGGAAACATCTTATGCTAGCAATCAGACATTACTTCAACCCTAGCAAAGATGTGGTCATGGATATCAAACCACTCAAGTCCCACTCTCCATTTGTATCTTGGTCCTACAATGCTGACTTGGATGAGTTCACACTAACTGATGCCAAGAAGCAGCAGATGAGATGTTCAAGCAAAGCAATCTTCAAAATGCAACCCAAAGACATCAAGACTCTGTCTGAACTTCCACTGAACAATCCCAGCAAGGATCCAAGAGGCTATGAGGTTGAAAGGATAGTCAGACACATGCAAAAGCTTCAGCAGCAAAGTGATTAGAAGAATTTTGGTTGCATCAGTCTAGGGGGAGTTTGTAGAACCAAAGACTGATTGCTACCAAATTATTCTAAGTACAATTGCTGCTGATAGGCTTATCAGCAGCAGTCAACACTTGTTGCTGCTGATAGGCTTATCAGCAGCATTCAACACTTGTTGCTGCTGATAGGCTTATCAGCAGCACTCAACACTTGTTGCTGCTGATAGGCTTATCAGCAGCCTTCAACACAAGTTGCTGCTGATGGGCTTATCAGCAGCAGTATTCTCAACTTTGCTGCTGATAGCTTTATTCACTGAAGACCAAACGTTGCAGCTGACTATCCATGCCAAGCGTCTCTGACAACTTTCTGCAAAAGCAACTGCCACACTCCAAGCAGAAGGAACCTCAGTGGTGCAACCAATAAAGGACCTTGTTGCGCGTCTCCAAGCATGCAAACAATGATGCCTAAGAAGACGCTTCAATAAAGTTATCTAGATTAGCCTTTGCGTATAATTTAGATTAATAAACAAGATCAACGGTCTGTGTTCGATCTGATCCTCAGAATCAAGGGTTTGTCTTGATTCTGAGTTACTATAAATACTGTGTAAACACTTCATAGTAAGTGTGCTTGAGTGTGCTTGAATGTGCTTTTTAGTTTGCTTTCAAAGTGCCTTGAAAGAGTTTTTGCTTGTAATCCTGTAATCACAGCAGATCAATACAACAGTGCATTTATCAGTATTCTTGCTGTTTTACTTGTTTACTTTGTTAGTTGCTATTGTTTCCGCCAATATCAACTAGAATAGAATCACCTTGTAATCTCGCGATCCTACACCTGGCAATGTAAGAAACAAACCATCGTTTCCCAATCCACAGCCGAAGCCGAATGCATTGCCGTAGGCCTTTGTTGCTCCCAAGTAAGGTGGATCCATAATCAAATGCTTGACTACGGGATCACCTTCCATGAAACCCCCATCTCGTGTGACAACACCGTCGTTCCCCATATCACCAAAAATCCCATTCAGCGTTCAAAAGCCAAACATATTGAGATCAAACGTCACTTCATCTGTGACTGTGTCGAAAAGAAACACATCAAAATCATTGAAGTCAAAACCGACAAGCAAACCACCGACATCTTTACAAAAGCATTTGATTCTGCCAGATTTGAGAAATTGGTGGAGATGCTCGGCATGACCAACTTTCAATAACCTTTGTGCATATTGTCTTTTCTATTTAAACTTGTTAATCAGGAAGATTTCCAAAAATATTTTATTCTCTTTGTACAGTTGTTTCCTTTTTCGGTTTGTGAAAGCAAAACTTTTGGGGGAGAAATTGGAATTTGTAGTTAGTAAGAAAAAGGTTTGCTTGGCATAGTCAAAAAGAAAAGAAAAATATTTGATTTGATTATTGTTTGCTTAAGAAAAACTCACTGTAAGTATCATGTTTTATTTCAGGAAAACCGGATCCGACCTTGTGAGAAATGATAGAGTCTGATCACACTTCTTGAACATGGAATGTACCATAAGCGATGGTGCTTACTGTGGTATAGCCGGTAGGCCCAGCATATGGTTATAACCCTTTAGTAGTGTGAAAACATAATTCTAAATCGTACACGTGTGTTTGAACTAATTTTTAAAACATCTAACCCAATTTTTGCTAAGAAAACTGATTCAATCAGATATAGGCTTACATGTTGGATTCTGATTCATGCGTCAGGTGACCGTCAAAGTAACGAAAGTTACCGCTGATGACCCTGTCTGTTTTGCTTATGCAAAGATCTCGGGAGTTCATCTTTTTCCCATCCACTTGGATGATTTGACCCCGTCTGTTTTGCTTACGCAAAGATCTCGTGTGTTCAACCTTTTTCTATCTGCTTGGATAATTTTACGACTTCTTCTGTTTTGCTTACGCAAAAATCTAGAATGATCGTACCTTTTTAATATCCACTAGGATATTTTTCTTTTTACAACTTCTGATATCGAGTTTGATCTTATTTTAATTTTGGCGGTAATTTTGACTTATCAAGATGGTACCCTGGTTAACCTGTAGGAGATGATAAGACGAATGCGGGTATTTCTTAAGGATTGATAGGCTTTCAAAACCATTTTATTTCAAAATGTGGGGTACGCCGTGTTTCGTGCTCAAATGGTACCTCTTAATCACATGAAATCATTGTACAAGCAAATGTTTGGGTTTATCTTGCATAAATATCGGCTATCTTCAGGGATTCACAATAGCTGAGTGCAAAATGAAGTGTTTCAAGGGTTTTGACCAGACATGATCTCACGTTGGATCTTTTCCAAGGCTAAGTGTTTATATCTTTTTTACTTTTATTTTTTATTTTTTTGTTACAAATTTCTTAATCTTCCTTATTAGCTTGTTTAAATTGTGTACATATGAGAGTTTATCTTTTGTTTCTGTTCAAATATCTTATGTCACCCGAAACTACCCTTCACCCGAAACTCCATCAATCACCCGAAACTACTAATCCTATCGAAACTAGTAGTTTTGACAGGGGCATTTTGGTCCTTTGGCAAACTCAAATTAAATTTCTTCATAATCAGGTTTCCTCTCATGCTCATTCTCTCTCTCATTCCCCAAAAGCTCTTCACACCTTCATCTTCACACACAAAATCTAAAAAAAAGAGTTTAAGTTGCTTAATCAATGTTGTTTATCTGATCCTCCGTCGTCTTCATCATCAGGAAATAAATTTCTGCGGTCTCTATCATGATTTCCAGATGAACAAACCTAGGGTTTGAATTTTCGAAACTTTTACGTATGTTACTTCATTTTAAGGAACGATTAGGGCTTAGATCTTGTCTATAAAGTCATCATTGTTGATATCTTATATCCTTTTGTATTTTTTTGTAGATTAAAGTTGATACTTTGGGTAAGATGAAGTTTCGATTCTCACAGGCTCTTCCTTTGCCCTCTTTTACTTAGTTTTAACGTTCTTTGCCTGTTTGATCTTGATTCTTTGAGTTTGTGTATAAGTTTTTGATCTTTTTTCTTTGAATATTGAGTCTGTATATATGTTCTAGGTTTAAGCATCGAAACTAGTTGTTTCAATATAAAGGTGTTCTATCTCTTAAATCTTATTTTCAAAACCATAAATATGTTTCCATCGAAACTAGTTGTTTCGATACCTAAGGATGCCCAAAACTAAGTAGTTTCGATTAAGACATTTGCCCAAAACTAGTAGTTTCGATTGATCTTTTTCAGAATTTTTTCTAAGTGTCAGATTTTTGATAAAGTTGTTCTTTGTAGATATGGACCTTCTATTTGTCAAAAGGCACAATGTTTGTGCTTTCTTGAATGCCACTGATCACAAGAATGCGGATTTCATACCAGTTCTCAATTTCTTAAGCAACTCCAACATCGCTTTGCTATAAGCCATAATCTGCCAGTGTTTGAGTCTTCTATCAGACAATTCTGGGCTACTGCCACAAGAGTCTCAATCAACAATACAAAACACATTAGAGCCACTGTTCAAAATCAAGAAGTGTTATTTTTTGAAGCAACAATCAGAGTGGTACTACAGTTCAATGATAATCATGAGGCCCTAGTAGAATTCACAAGCTTTTACATCCAAGAATGTTTCAGAAGAATGGGTCATCCATATGAATTCAAAAGCGGGCAAATTATCAAGAATACTCTTCCTCCTCTTTGGAGATACATTGTGCATGTAATTATACACTGCATTTTTATCAGGAAAGGAGGCTTTGACTCAACAAATGCATTGGTAGCTTCAGCAGTTCTTGGATTAGTTAAAGGAAGGGAGTACAATTTCCTTGACTCGTGTTCAAACAGATGATTGAAAATTTAACTAGGAGAGTCCGAGACAAGTTTCTTGTCTACCCAAGATTTCTGCAAATGATTACCAACCATCTTCACCCAAATCTTCTACAAGATGGTCCTCTCCCGATTTTTTACCATATGAATGCCAAGACACTTGGGTACATGAAGAGCTGGAGTTCCAGAACTAACAGAATCATTATAGATGTCCCTCTTTTTGGGCACATTATTGGAGAAATTGAAGAGGTCGTCCCTGATGTTGACCCAAATATTGAAGTCCTTGACTCGTCTTCATCAGAAGAAGAAGAGCAGTCCCAAGGGAACCAAGAGGTTGAGATTGAAGTTGAGCAAACATAGAACAAGAAATAGAGCAACCAGTTCAAGAAGCTCAGTTCATAAACCCAGAATTAGAAAATCAGGATCCTTTAGATTTCCAAAAGCATGTAGAAAACATAGAAGCTGAAGAAAATGTTAATGCTGAAGAAAATGTTAATGATGAAGTTCAGGAAAATGTTGAAGCTGAAGCTGATTCTAGTGAAACTTTGGACGAAGGTATCTATAGCACAAAATATGATCAATCTGACTAAGAGTCTGAAGATGAGGAGCAGACTGAACCTCCTGCATCCTCCTCCAAGAGACAAGCTGAATCAAGTTCTGATTAAGAAATGGAAGAACCCCTGGCCAAGAAAATTAAAACAGGACTTGAGTCCTTAACCTCTTCTTTCAGAATCACTATTTGCATTCCTGAACACTTAACCCCCACTCACTCACCTACTCATATTCTACCACCTTCACCACAGCCATCTCAACTACATACACCTGTTCCTACACCACCTGCATCCCCTGTCTTTGATCCATCACGATCTGTCTCAAGAGTTAAGACCCTAAGCCTGGAGGTAAGGAGATTACACGAAAATGTAACAAAGCAAGATGAAGTGATTGAGAAACTAAAGGTTGAACTAAGAGAGAGCAATGAAGAAGTGAAAGATCTTAAACTAGAAGTTGGCGGCTTACATACCCAACTTGACGTTCAGCAAACCCAACTGGAAACCCAATAGAAGATAATCTCTCAGCAACAACAAGAGTTTAAAGCCTTATCCGATACTGTTGAACAAATCAAGGCTTCATTGATTAAATCTTCTCAACAAGAAACCCCTTCAGCAGCTCAGGGGGAGACCACTTCTGCCGGTGGACCCTCTTCCCCTGCCTTTGTTTCAAATGCACAGTCTACACTGACAATCTTCACTGGTCAAGTTGCCAAGACAAAATATGTTGTGGAGGTCAAGATTGAAGAAACCGGGTATGATCTTCCATCAGTTAGTGAAAGGAGAGCCAATAGAGAAAGAGGAAAGGGAATAGAATCAAGTGTTGATGTGGTTATTCTTGATGAAGAGGAAATTGGGTCAGATCATGAGCTGAATGCTCTTCTTGATGAGACTGACAACTATGGATTCAATGATGATTATCCAGAAATAATGGCTACAGAAGATCTACACAAAGAAAAGGTGAGATACTTCATAGAGGAAGGAGAAGAGATCCATGCACTCTCTGATGATGATAAAGATGAAAACAATGTTAAAGTTGATCTGGTACATACTGAACCAACCCCCATAGAACCAACTCAAACAACTCACACCGAATCCACCCCATCTAAACCAATGAATGTTCCTAAACAAAATCCAGACTATCTCGACCCTAAAAGGCCTTGGATGAGGAGACTACATGTAGAGGAGCCTCCCAAGTATTATGAATGGTTCGCGGAGTACCAAGAGCTGAAAAGACCCCCTGTGGGATGGAAGTATGACAATGAAAGGTTCTTATATATAGTCAGGAGATACAAGGGAGGAGTAGAACACTTTAAAACTCCTTATGAGTTCAGCTTCTTTCTTAGATATGATCTGAGGGCACTTGCCAAATTACCCCTACAGAACCCTGGAAAAGTCAATGGGGCACGTAACTTTGAAATGTTTCTTAAACAGCAAGCCCTCAATGACTTCAGGTCAATGAAGACCACTCTTCCAAAGAGAATTATATCAAAAACCAGGATTCATCCAAGAACACAAAAATCATGGGTAAGCATTCAGTACAAGCCTGCTAAAACTATCAAATCCATGGTTCTGCCACGATCAATACCAGTCTAGCTTCAAAATTTTAGAACTTAACAATTGGAAGTGCTGCGATCGAGTGTGAAGGCAAGGAAGAGATTGTGATCTTTGAACCTATGGAGCTTTAAAAATTTCAACCTGAGGATCTTGAAGTATTGTTCAAAAACCCCATCAAGCTCTTTCATGGAGATGATGAAGCTGATGCTAAGGCCTATCAAAGAGTGGTGCATTGAATGTCAAGCCATTTTTTCAAAAACTAAGTCAAGGGCCAACTGCTTAGAGAAGAATTGAAGACATTGATGCAGCAGCTTAGAGGGGAGATTGTAGAGTCTTATTTTTTTATAAGCTGTTGTCATCAATGTATTTCTTTTGAACTATGTTTAGTTTAGTTTATTTTTCTTGTAATTTCATTTCTTGTAATTTCCTGTTTTATTTCTAAGTGTGGGCCATCGAAACTACTTAGTTTCAATTGAGGTTTGTTCAATCGAAACTAATAGTTTCGATAGATAGTTTAGTTTCGACAGACTTGTTTCACACTTGTAAATGCTCAACCGAAACTAGTAGTTTCGGTGAGCATAGCTTCGATGCCTATCAACTTACTATAAATAGCCTAGTTTGAGAATTTCTATGGTGTGAGTAGCGGCTGTAAACCTTAACTTTTCTCTTTCACTGAACTTGAAGAATCAATACAATCTGCATTTGTTTAATGCTTTGTTCTTACGTTTTCACATCTTATTTGTGTTGATTCTGTGTGTGGTTAGATGGTATCTTCACCATCTCTGTTTCTACCCTCTATTTCACCACCATACACATAGATTCCGCCTGTGTGTGTAATCGATCTGTTGAGTGATTTCTAATAGAAATCTGGACCTACAATATAAATGTTGAAGGAAACTATACTAAAGCTGATCCTAACTATGTGGTAGGAAATGAAGCTCTAGTTCATCCTATCATTATTGAATCTTCTTCTGGTACACATGATGTGGGGGAGTTGAGCACAAACCTTGATTCAGATATCCAAGAACCTCATGTACTAGAAACGAGAGTGCATAAGAATCATCCAATCGACAACATCATTGGTGATCCTTATGCCAGTGTTCAAACTCGTCATAGAACCGTTGCCGAGAACACCAGCTTGTACGCTGAGTTACTTAACACAGGTATCATGGAAACATGTTTGCATGCTGCATTCATATCCCAATTAGAGCCAAAGTATGTGAAGGTGGCTCTCGCTGACAACTGCTGGATAGAGGCGATGCAAGATAAACTATCTCAATTCCAAAAGTTGCACGTGTGGGATCTGGTTGACCTGCCAAGAGGTGTACATCGAATTGGAACTAGATGGGTGTTTAAGTGTAAAACAAATGATCGACACGTTGTGGTGAAAAATAAGGCAAGATTGGTTGTTCAAGGGTTTTATCAGCAAGAGGGACTGGATTACACTGAGGTGTAGGCCCCGGTTGCTAGACTTGAAGCCATCCGACTATTTCTGGCTTATGCCTCTTTTGTTGGCTTTAAGGTCTATCAACTACACGTGAAGAGTGCTTTCCTATATGGAAAGGTACATGAAGAAGTCTATGTCACTCAACCACCTGGTTTTGAAGACCCGCTTAATCCTCATAAAGTATATAAGCTCGATAAAGCACTTTATAGTCTTCATCAAGCACCAAGGGCGTGGTATGCGACTCTTTCAACGCATTTACTGTCCAATGGTTTCGACCGAGGGCAAATTGACTCGACTCTCTTCATAAGGAAAGCAGGAGGTGATATTCTACTTATGCAAGTATACGTTGATGACATTATCTTTGGGTCTACAAATGAAGAGATGTGTAGGGAATTTGAGCAGGTGATGAAGTTCAAGTTTGAGATGAACAACATGGGTGAACTATCATTTTTTCTAGGTTTGCAAGTCAGTCAAAGGGAGGATGGCATCTATCTACATCAGACTAAGTATGTACAAGACATTTTGTCAAAATACATGATGAATGATTGTACTACTTATGGCACACCAATCCCAGTCAATCATGGTCTGCATCCAGACAAAGATGGAAAACACGTGGATTGTAAATTGTACCGTGGGATGATCAGATCACTTATGTATCTCACAGCTTCAAGACCTTACATAATGTTTGCAGTCTGCTTGTGCTCGAGGTTTCAGTCACAACCGAAGGAATCTCATCTGATATCTATAAAAAGGATCTTCATATACCTGAAAGGGAAACCTCGATTGGGTCTTTGGTACTCCAAACAGAAATCTTTTGACTTCAAAGCATATACTGATTCTGATTATGGCGGTTGTAACCTCGATAGAAAGTCAATCTCGGGTGGATGTCAGTTATTGGGAGACAGGCTGGTCTCCTGGCAGTGTAAGAAGTAGTCAACAGTTTCTGTATCAACATGTGAAGAAGAGTACACTGCTGCTGCTAGCTACTGTTCTCAGATATTGTGGATTCAACAACAATTGAGAGACTATTGCTTGAACTACACTGGAACTCCATTTTTCATTGACAACAATGCCACCATGTCCATCACGAACAACCCGGTGAAACATTCCAAAATGAAACATATTGAAATTCATCACCAATACATCCGTGATTGTGCTGAAAAGCATCTTGTTGAACTTGTAAAAGTTCACACAGATGATAATCTTGCCGACCTTTTCACCAAGGCGTTTGATCGTACCCATTTTGAATATCTTGTCAACTTGATAGGAATGTTCAATCCTGAGTGAGAAAACTTTTTCAAATCAAAACGTTTCATGGAAGTTAAACTTTACTTCTCTTAAATCTTTTCTGTACAGTTTGTTTTTCGTTGATATTTTTCAGAAAAATTCAAACAATATAGAAATCTGAGAAAATTTCAAAGTTATTTGATGGTAAGAGGAAATGATAGTACATCAGTAAGTAATCTAAACGTCTTGGACTACACGTATGGGAAATGATTGTGTCATGATTACTTGAGCTTTAAATTTGATTATCTTGTTTTAATTTGAATATATGCAAGTAATTTGAATTGTCAGTAGGCTATAAGCGTTTTTGGATCATTAGTAGTGTGAAAATTAAATATAAATTACTACAACTATGATCTAAACCCATGTTTTGCAAGTGTGTGTGTCTAAAAGAATGCAAAAAGATCATTATCAGATAAAGGATGTAAGATTTTGAAAAGTATTTTCTTATGAGACCAGTTTCGGGTTATGTCTTTAACACAATTTTTCAGTTCTCTTCACTGCCCATACTCACAAGTATACAATGGGAAGTTTAGCCAAGATATGTCTTGATATCACACCCCCCAAATTCCACTAACGGAGTTTTACCGTTTGGGAAGTGACAAACCAGGATCTCAGTCATTAGTTACATTGAACGACTCTACATGGGACTCAAATGAAAATATCATATCAATCAGAGTTTAATGCGGAAGCGTAAAGAAAAGTAAATGCGCAAAACACACGCGCCCAAAAGTCCAAAAGTCCAAACCAAACATAATTCAAAACAAAATCCAAACAATTTAATAAAACATTAATTAATAGGAGAATCCCATGCATGTCCTATTGTGCACCTGTTCCTTATCTTAGCGACCTAAGAAAACATGTAAGAAAATAAGTCAACACGAGGTTGGTGAGTTCACAGGTTTCAGTTTATAGTAGCGTTTAACAGATTAATGTACATTCAATATATAAATCAATAGGTAGCTAACTCATAAGCATGTTAACTAATGCAATCGCAACCGACAGCTGACTGTTTATATTCCTCTCACCATCATGGTGCATGATTAGGTCAATATTGCACCTGTTCGACCTCCAATCGAGTTAGCGCAACTAACGCGGTGAGGTTTGTCAAACCCAGTAGTACTACTCAAATTACCTCGCTATGTTCATATTAACGGTCCGATGTGAGGACTTTAAGGATAATGTGAACGCATAGTCATACACGTGATATCATATATTAATTACAAAAATCAAAATCGTTTACGAAATGTTTTCTCCCCCAGTTTAACAACAGTAAAAAGGGGCCGTGAAAACTCACATGATTGCGTAGGTAGTGATCACACAAGTACGAGATCAAAATCTCAAGTGATAGCCCGACACGGCTCACGAATGCCCTAGAATTATACACATAACAATTAGGGATAAAATGGGAATTATTAGGGTATGCGACGGTGACACGGAATGTTGAACGTCTTAAGAGAAACGATCTGAAGATCAAAGAGTAGACGAATACGTCCACGGGAATGGGAACGGTTAATTAATGAATGCGATAAATACGTTAAGCGACGAACGACAAATAATAATATAATAAATATGCTCAAGCGTCATCGTCATTAAGTAGTGATCTAGAAAATAATATTATTATATTATTTTTTAAACTCGTAAGATTAATCCGGTAATCATTTATCTGGCAAAAATAATAATTATATTATTTTTTTATGGATATTATATATACGAGGAAATAATATAACTAATTATATTATTTATAAATTCGGAGTATTACGCAACGTTCGTTGAAGCGACGAAAATAATATATAAATATATTATTTTTAATTACGAGAAATAATATTAAAATGGATACAAGATTAAACCCGAATATAAACGCAATTGCTTGAGTTTTCATAAGTTAAATATAATTTTTGTGAAGTAATATAATTAATATATTATTTTTAATATCACTAAAGTTCTTTAAAATGTTTTATAAAATCAATCCCGAGCCTTCGGTTGTTTCCGGGTTTCAAAACACATTAATATATTAATATAATAATATAGCATTTGATTTTATATTAAAATAGTAATTAGAAAATAAATAAAAACCGAAACAGGGGTGAGGAGACTCAAAACCGAGTCTCCTCCCCATCGACACTCACACTTAACCAGTCCACCTGCTAAGGCAATCGCAACATGAACCAGATCAAAAGGGTTTTGACTAACATTTTCACTGTGTTCTTCTCCATTAGCGCGAGCTGAACCAAAACCCACTCTAATTCTTATCGATTTCGACTCTGATTTGATTCAAAGGTTTAGGGGTTTTGTTAACCGGTTAATTACGAATCTGCAGGTGAAATTAATTTGAAAAACAACAAGCTTAAGGTCGTTTAATTGAAGATACTAGAACCGAAACCCTAGATTAAAACATGGAATCAATTTGATAAAATTGTATGTTAAGACTCAATGGAATCATGGGGCTTTTACTGTATAGATCATCGCGAATCTGTGGATGTGGTTTAATTCTATTTACGTTGAGTCTAAGATCAAAACCCCCAAATTCACATATGAACAAACCCTAGACTCCGGATCAAGATCAATTCAATGTTTTGAGATTAAACAAACATAGGGCTTTCGAGGAGTGACTGATTACGAAGCTAAACATGTGATTTAATTGGATTATGATCGAGTCTAGAATCAAAAGCCCCAAATCGATTTTAGAACGAACCCTAGATTACAGATTGGGTTCAATTCGATGTTAACCGATCGAATTATCATAGGGTTATCAATTTATTAGTAAAAACGACACTAAGGATGAAAACAATTACCAGAAAGGAGTTCAAATTAAGGGAGAACGGCCAGAACGTGTTCCGGCTTGCGCGAGCTTGATCTCCGACGGTTGTGACTGCTTTTCCGGTCGAATTGAGTAGCGTAACAGGTTCTAACTGATGCGACTAAGGTGTGTGCACTCTCAATTCGTGAGAATAGTGACCGAGATCGACGAATTTGATGTGTACGCAGTGATGGTGGACGGTTACGACTTGAACGCCCGTTATTGGGTTTAATTAGATATAATAACGAGGATTAAGGTTAAATGATGGTCGTAATTGTTATTAAAGATCAAATCCATTATGAATTCAAATAGTATTCGGTTATGATTTGTGAATTTAGATTCAAATTTGCGAGTTTGTCTTTATGAAAGTCAACAGGAACAAAAACCCTTCAATTTTGACTTTCTATAGTCAACAGATTTAGTTTAGGGACTTGGCAGGATAAGTCCCTGAAGTTTGAGATTAGGAAAAGACATAATTGGTCCTTGAGGTTTAATATTGCGTTATTAACAGAAAATTTAACGGGAATTCTTACTGAGTTAGCTTGAAAAGTCGGATTGTCACACTTGACAGCAACCGTCAAGCATATGCTATTCCTTGGCTCACATCTGATTCCACTGAAGACAAATCCAAATAACAGTTGGATCCCCTTACCCAAATCCACAGACTCTATATCTATTAACCTGAATCATCATATGATATTCACAGAAGCAAAACTTATCAAAACAAGACAAATGAATCACATGATTCTGAATCTTATGATTCTCGATAATCCTTATGGATTCTGCCTGATTTTTTCTGTGCTAAACGATGTAACTTCATTCTGGAAATTTTGATAATCCTTGATAAAATCTTAGATGCCTTGAGATAATGCAATTTAATTTCTATAGTATAAATATGGGGTACACGTTGTATATCTATAAATATTATCTTAACTCACTAGAACATGATACAACAATGCTCGTAGTTTCAAATCTTATAATATTGACAACTTAAATTGACTTGTGTGTGTTGCAAATTCGTTATGTAGAAGTAGTAAGACATGACATGGTCACATATTCTTTGATGTTTATATTGTATCATTTTTGCTAAATATTAGTCTGATATGATCTTCTGCTCATGACATTGACAAAAAAATAGTTTATGTGTATCTTCCTGTATATCCGAATATGTATCTTGTATATATTATCTGCTTGTCAGAAAAAGACAAAAATATTTTAAGTACAGTTTATTCAAACTTAAGAAAAACCAAAAATATTTGTCTTTAACTACCTTGGAATGTCTTTGAAAACCTCTAGATTGAATGTTCATATCCGGTTTGCTATTTGACACGACTTTCTTCATAAATTGAGTTGATTTTTTAGCACGCTAAAGGTTCTGCGTACTTAGCTAAGTACGCACGAAGGAACTTCTGCGTACTTAGCCAAGTACGTAAGGACTTAGTCATGCGTACTTAGTAAGTACGCAGGAGTAAATTCCTGCACACTTAGCAAAGTATGCAAGGCCATTGGCAGAGGGGTATATATACATGTGTTAGAGAAATTTTCAGCACTTTCATATTATACAAACCTTCGACTACTGTTGTACACGTTCATACTCAAAATCACTCATAATTTGTGTGTTCCTACTAGATTTTTCATCCAGTTTCTAGTTTCATCTTAACCAAACTAACATTTGGTGAGAATCTCAGACTATTCGATCCGCTAAATCACGTGTTTTGGACCGATTCATGAAATTTTTTGAACTGAGGGTTTGGTGACTGTATTGTAACCGTTTTTGGAAGTTCTTGACTCAAATTAAGACCTAAAACATGATTAAAATCATCAATCGAACCATCTTAACACCATTTCAACCTTAACATCATTTGATTTGAGCTTTGACCGACCTTGTAACCGTAATTATGCGTCGGTAATGGGTTTGGTCAATATGACTATGTTTTAGCATGACATTCGTATTGGTTTAGGTCACATATGTCTTATACAAGTTTTTCGACACTATGGTGACCAAAATCAATCACCAAAACACACGATTTTGAGTTTTAGATTTTCAAAATTTCACCAAGTGCAAGTGTACTTGCGTACTTAGTACGTACGCAAGAAGTAATTCATGCGTACTTACTAAGTACGCAAGACCAAAATCCTGCATACTTGCTAAGTACGCTGGAGATGCAATTCTGAAATTGTCTTAGTCTGGAAATCAACTTTCTTGTGCAAGTGCTATACCATGTCATGTAAGTTCCATTCCAATGATTCTATACGTTCTAATGTTTTTTATCTTGTGTTCTTGCAGAGATGGCTCGTGCATTCACCGATGAATTCAACCTTCTGGTACTCACGCATCCCGAATGGAAGGGTGCAGCATTGAACTACTAGGAGATTATCAATTTCTTGAACCGATCAAAGATTAGCTATGCAATCTCAGTGGATCCTATTATTTCTAGACCTTACTTGGAGCAGTTCTGGGATACTGCTGATCATGACTGCACTGTAACCCCAAACGTCCTTACGCCTACTGTGGTAGGGCATGAGATAGCAATTTCTGAAGACACCGTCAGGAGAGTGCTGCTATTCAGAGACTTACCTACTGATCCGGTGACGTATCCAGACTACTTTATTGATGGGTACTAGAGGCAAAAGATGGGCTATGTTGGGAAGACGGACTATGCCTCTTACAAGAAAATGTGGGTACTTGATCAATGGCGGTATTTTGCACACGTCATGATCATGTGCTTATCTGCAGGGAAGGCTAGCAAGGATGCCATGGGACAAGACTTGGCAGCGGCAATGGTTGGGCTGTCACTAAACAAGGGATACAACTTCTCAAAGTAGGTCTACAAAGCCTTAACAATACAAATTAATGCAGCGGAGATGTTCAGATTTCTATTATATCCAAGGTTCGTGCAGTTGCTGACTAACGTTGCATTGCCCAATCTACCTCAGACTGGAGAAAGATTGCAAGTCAGAAGGGTGAAGAAGAGGGTGTTTGCCCATTTTCTTAAGCCGGGAAGTGTAGAACCAACTCCCGAGTATACACTCCTCTTCGGCCACTTAATCAATGAAGCATATGTGGCCCCTCCCAATGATCGATGGTTCAATGTTAATTCCGAGCCTGAACTTAGCGAACATTCGGATGAACAACAAGAGGAAGAACATGTAGAGGAGGAAGAGGAACAGGGAGATGTGTCTGCTGATGATGATGAATCTGGTGATGGTGGTGATGAAGAAGAAGGTGGTGCTAGTGCTGAAGAGTCAGATTCCGAAGCTACAGAATCTGATTCATCTGACTCTGATGACGCACCAGATCAAACACACCCATGGAGAACGGCGAAGGTTTCCCTTCCCGAGTCGTCTTCCAAGAGACGACGACAAGACAGTCCTGACAGTGATTACGAACCAGAGTCAGAGATTGAGGTGCAAAGACAAAGAACATAGAGGAGAGTTAAACAGAAGAATGATCGGTCGTTTGATGTGATTATGAGGGATTTGGAAGCTCGTGGTCAAGGCCAATCAAGTACTCAGGCCCCGAGTACTACTCAACCTTCAGCACAGCTCTATCAAAGGAGGAGGCAGCCACAGGTAACGAGTGATGTGGCTGCTACAATTGTGTATGTGGAAATTCCTGATATAGTTTCCCTCCTAATGTCAACGATCCAAGCAATGGGGATCTGATGTCGTCCAGACGGTCTATAAAATCTAACTATAAAACCTAACCTAGACTCCTAAGTAATAACAGGAATACCTATGACTAAACCGCACCAACAGGCAAGTGTACCTATCGAGTGTAGCAAATCTTAACGGTAAACCGAGTTATCGAACCCTTGAGACACTGAATACAAATACCAGACTCTGACTCGGACTAAAGATTGATTTGGTTTGGGGGGTTTACTACACTACTGAATTAACTAAGAATGCAGCAAACTAGAACGATTCAACTATCAAGATGAAAATACTAAAGGTGAAATCAGGAATGGGAACAATATCACCTAGGTCGGAATCCTACTTGCAAAGCATAACTTCTATCGTTTATGGAAACTATAATGGATCTGGGTTTCTAAAGAAACAACTCTAGACAGCCGAGTGCATCCCTAATCACTCTCAGGGTGTCACCAACTAAAGAACCTAAAGTGTACTAACTCACAAGATTGTTGGATCACTTCTCAGGTATTTCCAACTATGATAATGTACCCTAATAGACAGATTACCTCTCAGTCTCACAGTCCACCAATACACTCGAAGAATGCACGGGGTAATCGCAAGATAACAACTATGACACGAATATCAACAATCACTAGACACCTAATACCGGCTTCCTCTCAGACAGCTTACACTCGGATTCCTAATGACGATGACTAGACGACTAATTCTCACCTCTCGGGTATTGAACTAGGATACATCTTCACTTCTAATCAGCAATCAAAGACAATTCCTATGGCGACTACGTCTAGCAAACCACCCTAATCACAAACCCTAAGATCTATGACAAAGATACGCAGATCAAACTAGCAGACAACCACAATCAACGCAAGGAATTGAAATCAAACATAAGATCAGATCTAAACATGCAATAACATCACAGTTATCAACTCCAGATCTTTTACAAAATCATAAACCCATTAACTGAATCCAAAAACCAATAAAAATCAACACTTTAACAAGTATTCATCAATGGACCTAGGCAATATCAAAGTTTTAGCCTAGGATCATGCTTAAACAACCAAAAACAGCGGTATAAACAAGATTCATGGTTTCAAACTATCAAATCAAAGATAAAAATTCAAACTTGCAAACTTGAAACTCTTAAACAACGAACCTGGATCTCAAAGCCTTCACCTTTTCACTCCGATTGACCTCCTAAGCTCTAAAATCGCCCTAATGCTCTCTTTGGACGGCTAATAATAGAACTCCCTCCAGAATGGGATTAAAATTCTATTTAGTTTGAAAAACTAGGGTTTTTCGAAATTTAGGTTTCTCGCGTACCGCGAAAGAATCAGGCAAGCCTCTCGCGTAGCGCGAGGGCCAAATTAGTCGGGCACGATTTCTTAGATCCTCGCGTACCGCGAGAACTCCTTCTTCCTTCCTCGTGTACCGCGAGAGACTGAAATTTCACATTTTCTTTGGGCTTTTTCTCTTGCCCGGTTTCTTCACGTATTCACTTGTAATTCATACGAGCACCTGTAAATATAACAAAGACTCAAATGTACATTAAAACGACTCAAAACAAATACAAAACTAAGTAAAAACGCACAAAACACTAGGAATAAAGATGTGTGCTTTGCACTACATCAAACATCCCCACACTTAACCTTTTTTCGTCCTCGAAAATGCTGCAAATGGAATCATAACTCAGATCTAACTTAACAAACATCAATTACCAATTAGAAAAATATACTCACGCGTTAAAAAGCAATAATCAGTATTTCTATCCGATTAAACTCAAACACCAACTTTCAAGCCCCCGTTACGCGTTCTAATATTTCTTTACCAAGCGTATCAATCAATCTATGAGACTCACACTTAGAAGTTACAGCTCTACCTAATCCCGTCTCATGGTCATGTCTAGGCACGGATAAAACCATATAGATTTACCCTACCATGTTAAACTAAAATTTACAGGTTTTTAGAAATCAGATGATCAATGAATGAATGGATGAAATATGAGCATTAGTAAGCAAATTAAACTACATCTAGAGGTGCTTCAACCAAGTTACTATCCCGGAAGGTAACACATAGACTAAGTCATAATCAATGAAGCACATAAGAATAAACCTAGTGGTGTTTCAATCAGGCCGGAACCCGACGTGTGACACGTAGGTGGAACTTAGATTTCACTTAAATAGGCTCAAGTATATGAAATATGGATGCGGGCGCCACCGAAACTCGGATTTAGTCTCATAAAAAGGGAGTGGTGTGCCAGGAAATTTTAAAAACCTCTAAACTTTAACTTGACGTGGTACCTATCTCCCTATGTTGACAGTTTCATTATTACCGATTACCCTAAGATGAATACCCACAAGATATCATGATTTTAATTCAATTAATTCCTAAACGACACAAAAAGGATATTTAAGCTTTCAAATCGACTGGGTCTACCAAAACATCACTAATTAAACACGTTTTCTATTATTTAACCATTTAAACTCACAAATAGATCTAGTTGTACTATCATTTTTCAAGTATATGCAATTATTTCCAAGGACATTTTTCAAAAAAAAAATTTTAATTTTTTTTTGTATTTTTTATTTTTTTTATAAACAAGACAAACTAGCTAAACTAGACACATATATCCCCACACTTGAAAGACACATTGTCATCAATGTGAAGCAAGAAACAACTAAAAATAGAAATGCAAAAATAAAACAGAAACAGGAAGTGACTTAGCTGGTAATCATATATGCAAACAAATATGCAGCTTCATTCTTCCATGTGTGCACCGTATAGCATTTCGGTCGCGGTTGCATAGACTGTTGGGTTGCCCTTACAAATTGTGTGTAAGTGATAATCGATCCCGCCCGAATGGAGATTGAGTACGGGCGGAATGATAGAACCTGCAAAATAAACCTCACAACAAACCCGCAGCATTAAACTGATGCAAATGATTTTAAAAACTCACTGACTCAAACTAAAAATTAAAAGACTCAAGATAGATAGCATGCGGAGAAACGTACTCAATGGGTGGAAAACACATAGATATGAAAGCCATATCAAAGTAGAACATCGGTCACGAACTGTTTCAAATTCCCCATGGTTGGTGGATGCTGTTGATTATGATAGAGGATGGATGATCATGATAATGGATAAATTAATGATGGATCATGGATGGAGATGGTGGATGTGGAAAACCATGGAAAACCATGGAAAACAAGGGAACAAGGCAAAAACCAGGGGGTCCCGCGTATAGCAAACAAGCAGCCACTCCTCGCGTACGGCGAGGAAGTGGCATTTAAGCCGGCCCCTATTTCTATCTGTCGCGTACCGCGAGGAACAGGGGAGAAATCTCTCGCGTACCGCGAGGGCCATCTGGTGACAGAAAGTTTTGAGGGTTTTTATACTTCGAAAATTTTTGACCCCTCAAATCTTAAAACCTTATTCCAAGCATAAACATATATATAAAAATACTGGAACTTCATTCCCGACGATTTTCCTCGCCGAATCAAACGCAAATTCATGCAAAACATGACACAAACAAAACACATATACCGAAAAACGCATAAAAAGACACGGACTCAAACCAAGTAAATGCACACAAACTCTACATCCCGGG
The DNA here is from genome assembly GCA_023525975.1 of Smallanthus sonchifolius. Classification (NCBI taxonomy): domain Eukaryota; kingdom Viridiplantae; phylum Streptophyta; class Magnoliopsida; order Asterales; family Asteraceae; genus Smallanthus; species Smallanthus sonchifolius. Next base: position 64,328,342 of record CM042021.1, on the reverse strand, counting down.
CACTTGCCCGAGACTCACGCAAGCATATCAGGAGGCTTCTCCTTAATCCTAATCGGTACCTCCTTCATCCTTCGCAGCCTACCGGTTCTCCACAATCTCAGCACACTTCTACTCCTATCAAACACTGAACCTCTAGCACTTAGATCTTTCCACCACAACTTAAACCTACCAGGTCCGAAGATAATACTGTTCAAATATCCTGGCAAGTTATCACTTCTAAACATCCCCACACTTGGGGTTTTCATTCTCCTCAAACAAGATGAATCTATCAAAGCACGGTTTCTCTCACAGGGCGGCCTAGATTTAAGGGATGACTCGGCTGCTATTCCCTCAATATGAATAATAGAAAAGGTCGAAGGCTTAATGTGTGGTATCATTAAAGGTGTGGCCTCTAACCTCTCGCCTGGATCCTTAACAACCTCCACGGGTGCCTCACAAACTATCTGCTCCACTTGTGCTAATATCTCACTCAGACTGTAATCATCATCGTCAGCACTTAGGAACGAGGACCATAGAAACTTCCTCTCAAACTCCTCTAACCAATTCGGAGGCTCCTCTATCATTCCTATATCTAAATCATCCTTTATTGGATTAGAGTCCCAATGATCGTCCATGGAGGCATCAAGTATGCACAAGGAGTGGCTATGCTTGCCAACATCCTCCACGGAGTTTGTAGCATCGAATGTAATAAACTCATCCCCCACACGAAGTGTGAGTTTCCCATCGAAGACATCAATCATTGCCTTGGCGGTACGTAGGAATGGGCGTCCTAGGATGAGTGGGTCTATATCATCCACTTCCATATCCAGAATAAGAAAATCCACAGGGAATACAAACTTACCTACTTTCACTAAATGATTCTCCACAATTCCCCGTGGATACTTGACTGAGCGGTCAGCCAAGGAAATGCTCATGCGCGTAGGGTGCGGTTCACCTAGGTCTAGCTGCTTATAAACAGAATATGGCATCAGAATGATGCTAGCACCTAGGTCGGCCAACGCGTGGTGCAAGGGCAAACTTCCTAGGAGACACGGAATTGTGAAACGACCCGAATCTCCCAATTTCTCTGACAGTTTGTTCTGCACCACAGCAGAACATTGCTCACTAAATGAGAGTTCAGAGATCCCCCTAGCTTCTTCTTTTTGGAAAGAAAATCTTTGAGGAACTTGCCATACTTAGGCATATGCTGGAGGACCTCTATGAATAGGAGATTGACCTTGAGTTGTTTGAGCATATCAAGGAAAGTATCGTATTCCCTAGCATGCTTATGTGGCAAAACACATGCTGGATAGGGGATACGACTCAGGTCAATCTTGGGGGACTTCATCTCTGCCCCTTTCTTCTTCTCCTCTACCCTCCAGGCAGGCTTCTCAACTACACTCTCCTCATCTACCTGCACCTCTGCCATCTTAGCATCGATCTCAGCGAATCTAGCTCTCCAATCTACCTTCCTCACTTCCTCTACTGAAGGTATGCCATACTAAATGGAGTGGGAGTCATCCTCTACAACCTCTTTCTTCTCCACAATCTTAACTGATACGGCCATCACTGAAGCTTTTGGCCCGAAGATGGACCTCGTTGTCTACCCTTCAGGCTGTGAGCGATGTCTCCTACCGTGCGTTGCAGATCCTGGAATGTCGACTGTTGATTCTTCAAGAGAGTGTCATGGCTATCCAATCTCTGCCTTGTATCCCTGTCCCTTTGGACCAGGTGGGCAAGCATTTGTGTCTGGTTCTCAATCATCCCCTCTATCTTCTTGGTGTCGACACAACTTCCCAAGCTAGCTTCTGCTTCTCCTCCTCCCTGCTGATTCTGGAGACCATTAAACCCAGGCGAGTTATTTCCAGATCTCCATCCCGAGCCAAATGAATTATTGTAGTTATTATAACCTCGGTTCTGGTACTGGTTGCCAGCATAGCTCACCTGATCTTGAATATTTATGGGGCAATCTCGGGTGTCGTGGCCTCCTCTGCACACTTGACACCGCTGAGCACGGAGCTTCAGCTCCTTAATCTCCTTAGCCATTGAGGCGAGTGTAGCAGCCACGCTAGTCTCAGGAGTGACCTGATGCACACCTCTAGGGGAAGAGGCGGGTGCTCTAACACTAGGAATGGAAGTCCTAGTAGATGGATACTGCTGTTCGGCTTGAGCGAAGCTCTCGAACATTTCCTCGCACTCATCAGGCTAGAGTTTCTCCATGATATGCCTCCCGCAGTTGTATTGAACATTTGCTGCTTCTCGAAGTTGAGACCATTGTAGAACTTCTCCACTAGCGCCCAGTCAGAAAGACCGTGTTGGGGACATCGGCTCAACAACGCGTTGAACTGCTCCCAGGCCATGTGATAGGGCTCGTCAGAATACATCTGGAACGAATAGATTTGATCCCTAAGGCGAGCGGCCCTGGAAGATGGATAGTATTTCTTAAAGAACTTGGCTTCGAGATCCTCCCATGTGGAGATAGAATTGTCTGGGAGAGTGTCGAGCCAAGTAGATGGACGCCCAAAGAGGGAGAATGGGAAGAGACGCAAGTAGATTGAGTTCTTAGATACACCTGTGAGATTGAAAGTATCACATATGCGCGCAAAGCGGGACACATGTCTGGGTGCATCCTCATCCTCAAGGCCATGGAATTGGGTAGCATGAGTGATCATACTCATGACATATGACGGGATCTGCCAAGAATTGGTGTTCAGAATAGTACGACGAGTGATCGAAGATCTCGTGCCCGTGACCCCATCACTGGCCTTCTGGTGCACAGTACGTCTTGCTGGTGGATCAGCGTCGCCCATAGTAGGAAATGAGATTGGGTTAGTAGAATGTACCTGGGATTTGCACAGCTCCTTTAAACGCTCCTGAAAGTCGCGGGTGCGCTCGTGAAGCTCTCGTTCGGGCTCTGTGTAGGTCCCCATGGCACGTCTACGGATCGATCTCGTGATAAGACGTGACGTTTACTCGAAGTGCGGAATCCAACGAGTCAACGTTTATACGCATAAAAGACAAAGCAAACACACAAGTAAATAAACTTCTCAATTTGTATTTCAATCACAATGATGTTTACAGACTCAATCGGACTTCTCTCAGATTCATTCTGGTTCTATATGACTGACTTTGTAAACACACATATATATAACCAACTGACCTGATATAAGCGAACTTATTAAGTTCACCTCTAACAGCTTAAGCGAACTTAACAAGTTCGCCTCAGCTAGACCTAAGCGAACTTATTAAGTCTGCCTCTGATAAACCAGGCGAACTTAACTAGTTCGCTGTGACGTTTCGGATTTTTCGTTCTCGCACTTGTATTATATTTATCATGTAATCATTTTTCTATTGAATGAAATGCGAGTGTTTTTATTTAATTTTGTACAGTATATATATATATATATATATATTATTTTATGGATTTAAAACAATTAAAATTTTATAAGTTTTAAACTTATATAAAATTTTATATCAAAATTCTAAATTAAAAGTTGCACATTCAATGAAATAACCTATTTAAATGAGATAAATAGCTTTTATAAAAATTATTAATAATAATAATAATGAAAATAAATTTATAAAATATAAATAGATTTAAAAGAAATTAAATTAATTTAATTAATAAAAAGTTTAGGGTTCGTTTTGTAATTAATCAAACTAGAGGGTTTTAAAACAGAAATCTGTTGAGGGGCTGTTTCTGGACAAACCAAACCTCAGGGACTCATCCGTAATTAATTCAGGGACTAAATTAAAACAAAAACAAACTCCAGGGACCAAAGTTGCCAATCCCCAATTCGCATTTCCGGTCACCACCCTCGTTTGTCCGGTGGTCCAGGCGTTTTTCCGGCGACATCTCGACACACCTGTTCCCTGCACCTCGACAGCCGACAAAGGTGTCTCTGAATTCGTCTTGCCCATGCGAACAAGAACCCTAGACCAATTGGCCTCCCCAACATACGGATCGTCTGATCCTGTTGGTGGCCGAGAAACCCACGCACAAATTCGTGCCCGACAGGCCACCTCCACGCCTGTTGGATGTCGGGTTAGTTTCGTCTCGTCCAGAATAATGTCGGAACGTGCTCAATTGCACGTTTGAGCATAGGAATTAAGCTCGCCTATAAATGACCATTGTCGGCCCTGCCCGAGCTCGCTACCCCTCTTCCACCCACTCTCACCTCAAATTGAAGACGACATCACATTCGCCGTCCCAGAGTGAAGCTGTGACCAAGATATTAAGGACTAATTTCATCCGAAAGATCGATTTCCATCTTTGACTTTTTCGGACTTCAAACCTGTGCCGACCAGGCGTGTTGCAACTCGGTTCGAACCTCAAATCGATTCCCCTGTCTTCTACTTATCCCTGGTAAGCAATTCGGATCAAAATCTAGGCGTTCGCACGACAGTTTCCGGACAAACCCAAGTCCTCGGACATGGTTTGTTGGATTGCCGAGAACCAACGACCAACACTGGTTGTGTGTTTATCAATTAAACGACACACACATAACCAGCGATGGGCAGTAGCCCGGCTGGTTATGCGTGTGTGTGTTGGTGTCACAGGTCGCGGGTTCGATCCCGGTGGCCTACGGCCCAACCCATTTTTTTTCTATTTTCTGTTTTAAAAATATAATTTAGTTTATTTAATTATCCCACCATATTTATACAATAAAAAAAACCAATACGAGTCGGTTAACTCGTTCGTTTATTTTGAAACCGATTTCACACTCTTTTTATCTATAACCTATTTCATTATTTTTATAAATGTTGTAATATTATTAAATTACATTTTTATATATAAAACATCCCACATTTTTATAAATCTTGTAATATTATTTAATTACATTTTTATATATATAAGACACCCCATATTTTTATAAGTCTTGTAATATTATTTAAATACATTTTTATATGTATAAAATGTCCTATATTTTTATAAATCTTATAACATTTTTATAAACTTATTAAAATACATTTAATATCTAAAATATCTCATTTTTATGTAAACCTAGCAATGTTTTTAATAAGCTTGTTTAAATAAAGTTTAAATAAAGACTTTTCTTTATTTGTTATCATTATAAATACATTAAATGTAATAATACTTGTATAAAACAATATATATATGTATTCTTATAAGTTAAAGTTTTACAAAAACCATTAACATTTTATTTCCATACATTATACAAATAAATATTAAGGAAGAATTATATTAAAGCCCACATACATTTAAATACAAATACACACCAATACGCATACAATAATACCCATTTGTCTACATAGGGTATCAACGTGCTTAGGCTTCCACGTACTTATCACCTACACGCGGGGAAAATACCCGCTTGCAAGGTGAGTTACATAGCCCCTATTTTACATTTTTGTACGTTTTGGGGTGAAACATTATACATGCTACTCACATTGTTTATACGTGTTATACATGAGACTATATGCTTATTCTTTGGATGTACATACATTTAAACACAAGACAACCAACTGTAATATTGATAGATCTATTGTGCCTGACCAGCCCACCCGGTTAGGGTGTTTATTACTGCATACTCGGATATAACCGCGGGTTATATTCAAACATATCAGATATAGTGGGTAACTATATTCAAACATACCGGACTTAGCTGTTGTGCTCTGTTCAAGCGCGTCAAACTCGGTTTGAATTGTGATTAAATAAATGATACATCATATGCTATGTTTAATAATATAAACAATGAGTTGCAAAACGATTTACAACCACTATTTACAGGAAATACTAAACCTATGTACTCACCAACTTTTTAGTTGACACTTGATTTAAATAATGTTTCAGGTTTGGATATGTGACTGCTTGCCGAAGATCTCTCCACTTAGGAACTATGGACCTAGTTAAATAAATTAATGTTTTGAACTAGACTAGGTTATTTGAAATGTATTGTATTTGGAACTTGTTGTCTTTAAATTTAATTAACGAATTATGCAACCTTTAGTTATCATGTGCTTTTGAACAATCATCACATTGTCCGCCTCGATGATTCCGCCATCGGTCGGGGTGTGACAGATTGGTATCAGAACCATGGTTATAGGGAATTAGGTTATTAGACACAATGACCTAGATTATAACCCTAGGACTCCCTTTTATGTGTTATGTGCTAAATGATTAATTGCTATGTGAATTATTTGTAGTTAGGAATTGTTTGAATTTTCCCGAGTTTGGTACATGAGACTTATACACATACATACAAGACTTTGATACATGATACATACTTTACATACACATATGATCAACACATTTATGCAAACAAATACACTACCCATCCTTATCCATACTCTTTCCTAGTCCTTATAAATTGCAACACTCCTACACATTTTATACTCATAGACTCTCAAGTCTATCAAAAATCTTGAAAATCTCGTCAACGACTTAATTTCTTGAGACTAGTAAAGGACACGTGCAATCTGGAAGGGTGACACCTGTACATTGGGTTTTCTGTCTAGGAAAGCATTTCGTATAAATCCAAATAAACGGACCCGTATGCTTTCCTGGGAATTCCTGAAGTGAGTGTTTACCTATAGGCTAAAGCATGTCTCTTTGAAAGTTTCGGGAAATTAATTAACGTTGATAAGTCAATGTATTCGCAAGGATACAATCCGAACTTAAACTTAAAATTTGGGGATATTATAGCAAGATAGGAAGAACTAGACAAACATGCAAAACAAATCATTATTACGGGTGCACACGTAATAACGATTTGTAATGCATGAAAGTCCCGGCAATTCCTATTATGCAAATAATGATCTATAACATCATGTCCTACCCGGAAAAGATGACTTAGTTTCCCCTATCAACTTAGAATAAATACGCATGCACTGGCACGCGTCATGATAAATCTCGTATTTCTGCTTACATTATTTCCCGTTATAACTCATATTTATCCGTCTTATCTAAAATATCATTGTCTTTCTTATGGTGTTAGAATGCCTCCTCGACGTGCAAACTCTAGCACTTCCAACCCGGATCTTGCTACGCTCCTTGCCCAGCTAGTAGGGCAAATGACCCAAGCAAATAACAACAGTGACGGGTCTCACAACATCCAAGGAAAAGGTGGTACCAACCCGCCTCATTGCACGTTTAAGCACTTTAACTCGTGCAATCCTACTAAATTCTTTGGGACTGAAGGTGCTACCGGCCTACTCCAATGGTTTGAAAGCATGGAAAGCACATTCCTAAACAGCGACTGTCCCGATAATCTTCGGGTTCGTTATGCCACAAGTGTACTCCAAAATAGAGCCCTCACCTGGTGGAACGGTGAGAAACGCACTCGTGGTGCTGAGGTTGCTACATCCTTATCATGGGATGATCTGAAGAAGGCCATGACTGATGAATTCTGTCCTCGGAATGAAATGAGGAAGCTCGAGGCTGAATTTTGGGATCTTGCCCAAGACAGCGGGGATAATCTGGCTTACACCACCCGGTTCCAAGAACTAAGTCTGTTGGTGCCTCACATGATCACTCCCTTTACTCGGGGAATTGAAAAGTACATAGGCGGCCTGCCTATGCAAATTCAAGATGCTGTGCTAGGAGGCAATCCTCCTACTCTTGAAGCTGCTATCCGCCTATCTGCTACATTATCCGACAACCATGTCAAAGCCGGAACCTTAACAAGAAAGGGTTCCAAGAAGGTTGTGCCTACTCTTGCGGCAGTCAAAGATATGAAACCCGAGTCTTCTAACCGCAACAAGAAACGTAAGGGTCGAAACTTCGCAGCCGTAACTCCCGCTGTACCTGCTATTCAAGCTGCCCCTTTGGGTCAAAACCCGAAAATTTATCAGGGCCCGAATCCCCAATGCCAGACCTGCAAATACCATCATCCTGCCAATCTACCATGCCGATTGTGCTCAAGCTGCGGGAGATATGGACATGTGGTCACTACCTGCCGTACCCGTCCTCCCGTCCATCAAGCTGCTCCAGCCAACCGTCCCGTCTATCCGGCACCTTTCAATGGTCGGGCATGTTACGAATGTGGAGACCCAAACCACTTCCGTGACCGATGCCCAAAACTTCATCATCAAGGTGGTCCCCAAGGACGAGCGTTTAATATAAACGCTAATGAGGCACAAGCAAACAACGACGTGATAAACGGTACGTTTCTCGTAAACAATCATTATGCATCCATTTTATTTGATACTGGTGCCGATAGGAGTTTCGTGTCTCTTACCTTTGAATCTCGACTTGCTAAACAAAGAACGAAACTTGACAACCCATATTCCGTGGAGATAGCAAACGGGAAATCTATTGCTATAAACTCTGTTATCCGCAACTGCAATCTCGAGCTTAATAATCATGAATTCTCTGTTGATCTCCTTCCAATGCAATTGGGAAGCTTCGATATTATATTTGGCATGGACTGGTTATCCAAGCACCATGCCGAGGTTATTTGCTACGAAAAGTGCATTCGTATACCTCTCTTTTCGGGAGACACGTTAGTTATTTTCGGTGAAAAACCGTGTCGTGGTCTTCAAATCATGTCTTGCACATTGGCACAAAAGTACTTTGCCGAAAAAGTACGTTGCGTTCTTGGCCCACATAGTTGACACGAAAGAAAAGGGTAAGAAATTGCAAGACATTCCAATCATCCGAGATTTTCCCGAGGTATTCCCCGAGGATTTACCTGGTCTTCCTCCCTGTGCATAATATGTCCCTAATCCCTTGTAATATGTATTTCATCTATGTTTAATGTAATTATTTGATGTATTAATGAAATTACATGTTTATCCTTAATGTTTACTCATATATAACGACTGTGTATTAAATGATCTGATAAATATCGATGACGTTGATCAATCATGCTATTGAAAGGCCCATTCGCATGAATGGATCATGAGAATGATCCATTCGTGCGAATAGATCATGAGAATGATTCATTCACTAGAATATGTCATGAGAATGACTCATTCGCACGAATGAAACATTCTGATGATTCATTCTTACGAATGAACCATTCTGCTGATTCATTCGCACGAATGAGTCCATTCACATGGCTCATTCGTACGAATAGCCTCTGCACTATATATATAACTTTCACTTCATGAGCACATAACAAAAAAAAGATATACAACACATATACACATACTGTCCAGAGTAGAACAAGACTAAGAACAGAACACACAAAAACTCTCTTCACCTGTACTGTCTAATATCTGTCCGTTGAGAGTTTCTAGGTCTTGTATCCAACTTCTCTACACCAAAGGGTCGATAGAAACCTTCGATTCGTCGTCTAATCCGCTCGTTTCTTATGACCCGATCCGTGTCATAGATTGGATTGCCAATCAAATCGGATTCCGCACGATTTGGTTCGGTTAATGTGTTGAATCATTGGATCAAGGTAGATCCCGATCCAACAAAGTGGTATCAGAGCCTGTTGTGCTCTAGATTCAACATAGAAAATCTGATCTTGCTTTTGATCTTGCTTTTTCTAGCTTCTTGAATGTTATAAAGATCACTTGATCGTTGTTTAGCCACGTTCAAATCTTGTGTTTATTGCTTCTGAGTGATCTGATCATTTCAGTTTCAAGATCTGATAAGAGGCTCAATCATTGGTGCTTTTTGGTGCAAAAAATTCAAACTGCCCTCTGTCGTACGAATGGCTACTATGATGAACTTCATTCGCACGAATGGCTCCTACCATTCGCACGAATAGATCAAGTCTCCCGCTCGTTTGTTCAAACTTCCAATCGCACGAATAGAATTTCCATTCGCACGAATAGAAAATTCCAATCGCACGAATAGAAAATTCCATTCGCACGAATAGAACCCATTCGCACGAATAGAACCCATTCGCACAAATCTCTTCTGAATTTTTTTTAAGTGTCGAAAAACTTCGTTTTTTACCATGTCGGACTTAGCTTTTGTTGCCAGTCAGAACAGCAAAATCCAAAACTTGTTATTAATCGATAATGAAGCTGGAAATGCTAACAAGGCTCCAAAAATCATGACAATGGACGAATATCATCACTGGAAAAACAGGTTTGAGATACACATTAATGGAGTTGATACAAACTTATGGATGATGTTAGAGAATGGATATCAGAAAGTGTTGAGTGAGGATGGAACTCCTGTTTTGCTTTCCCTTTTAAGCGAACAACAAAGAAAAGATTATGACTTAGAAAAGAAGGCATATGCTATCCTATCTCAGGCCATATCAAGAGAAATATTTCATCAATTCAGGCAGTTTACATCTTCAAAATCTCTATGGGATGCCTTAGAACAACGTCACGAAGGAAATGCTTCGTTGAAAGCTATCAATGCTAAGGCCATTAAGAAGGAATTTGATAATTTTATGTATATTGGAAATGAGTCCTTAGATGATCTATTTGAGAGATTCTATCACTTGATGAGTGAATTACATGCCCATGGGGTCAAAACAACGAAAGAAGAAAAGGTTCAATGCATGGCAGATGCACTACCACCAAAATGGGATTCATTCTTGATGGTTCTCAAATAGAACAATACTCTTGAAACCATTGATATCAATGAATTTCTTCAGAAATTGAGAGAACAAGAGGTGATGAATAAGTGGAAGTTAAAGAGAGGTGTACAAGCTCAGGATCCTTCATTGTACTATTCTACATCAACTCAACAAAATGCTCCTTTGCAGACTGCGTTTGTATCAAACAAGTCAAATGTTTCAGCCAGCCAGTCTTCAACAGCTCATGCTTCAGTTCCATCAAGCTTGGTTCCAAAGCAGGGAAATACTGCTAGTACTCCTCCACCAAGCCCCATTAAATTGCAAACAGACAACTTCGACAAGGTTACTATCGAAGTGGCCAAGGAACACATGGCACTGTTGTCTACCGTTGTCAATTCATATGACAGTCTTGTTGCTGGACAGGTTGGAAACAGTCATCTGACAGCATAAGACTATTCTCAGATTGATAAGGATGAAATGGATCGAATTGATATAATGTGGGCTCTTGCAAGTGCAGTCAGAAAAGCGAGAGATTATGTAAAAAGGACAGGAAAAACTCTCGAAGGGAACAAAGACACTACTTATGGTTTTGATCTGTCTGCTGTTGTTTGTTTTAACTGTGGTGAGAAAGGGCATTTTGCTAGGCAATGTGAAAAGCCTAAACCGACTGGAAACCGCAACCCTTTCAACAACCGTTAAAGCCAACCGAAGCCACAAACTCAAAATACAGAAACAAACATTGTTCCAGTTACTCTTGCACAAGATAAGGGCACTTCAAGTGGAACAAAAGCTATGGTTGTTCAAACAGATGAGACTGTTGATTGGTCTTTTAAATTTGGAACTGATGGCAGTTCAGGGGATAGAGCTTACATGGCAAAGGCTGTAGAAGTCAATGAAGAATCAGATTCTGATGCTGAGAGAGAGATTGCTTCAGAAAGTTCATCAGCTGCAGACGACACATCTTCAAACAGTTCTGGCTTCACAGCTGAGAATGAAGATAAATCATCTGTTGTCTCTTCAAGTCAATCGACAGCTGATGTGGATGATAACAATTCCTCTTCTGAATCTACCTGTAGATGTGCTTTTATGGTAAAAACATCCACAGGCATTCAGGTAAATTCTGACAATTTTGAAAGTGAGTCTGAATCTCAACCGTGTTTAATTTGTGATGAACTTGAGAAGAAAGTTAAGACACTTAAAAGTCACAACACAGCCTTAATTACTGATTTAATTGCTTGTCTTGAAGCAAACCGTGTTTTAAAGGGAAACGAACTTGCCTTCAAAAACAAAATTGATCTTTTAAATAGGCAAGTTCATGAATTAGAAATCTGTGTTATCAAAAAAAAAAATGCCATCACTTTTTATTTAAACACGATTGATGAAACAAAGAAAAAGCTGGCGCTTGTCGAATGTGATTATGAAACTTTAAATCAAAAGCTGAAAAGTTATTCAAATGCTTCTTACCTTCTTGATTACATGATTTCACGTCGTCCAGAAAAGAAAAATGTTGGGATGGGGTATAAAAATTGTCCTCCACCGGTGTTGAATACTATGGTAAACACACCGGATGATAACCCAATTATTGACTTTAAGGTCAAAACGCCACTTGTCGTTGATCCAACCGAAAACAAAATTCCTCAACCAAAGGTTAACGATAATGGTGCTTCGACCTCGAAGTCCCAGTGTGTTGATGGAATGGTAGAAGAGTGGGATGAAGACGACGATGAGTGCCCTACTCGTGGTTTGGGACACAAAAACTCGTCTGCTCCATAAAATGACAGCATTGGTATTTCAAAATCTGTTTCTAAAAATGTTTTTAAAATTAAACAAACCAATTGCCGTCCATCTTATCCCACTACTTCTGATCAGAAGAGTCAAGTAACCAAAGCCTCAATCAAAAAGGTTAATTTTGTTAAAGCTGGAGAGTCTGTTCAATCAAACAAGTCACTCCCTTCAGCTGAACAAAAAGAAGCTAAGGCTGGTGGTTCAAAAACTCACCAAAGTGAAAATCAATACAGATCTCAGAGGTTGGTTGAGCGGAGATACTGTTTTGAGTGCGGTACAAAAGGACACATTGTTGTCAACTGTCCTTATCTTCAGAAGCCAAGTAAAAGAGTTAACCACTTTCCAGAAAATAAACAAAAGCTTTTAAAGTCAAAATCTAACTCTTTTACCCAACAACAAGTGCATCAAAAGAAAGTTAAACAAAAGATGCATGACTTGTTGGTCTCTGATTCGAGTTCCACACCTACACAAATCGTTAAGCAATCCACTGTTTACCATAAACAGTCGTTGCACAAAGAACATGTGTGGAAAGCAAAATCAGATGATGTTTCTGACGACTGTACTTCAAAGTCAAATGGTTGTTCCAAAAATCCACAAGGACAGTGGATGGATTATACTGTGGTAGATGAGACTGGGAAACCCAAGACCGTAAAGGCTTGGGTTCCTAACCTAAACTAATTATTTTCCTTCTTGGGCAGGTTATCCTTTATAATCCTATTAGCAATAATTGGATTATTGATAGTGGGGCATCCAGGCACATGACTGGGAACTTAGCTCTCCTTTTCGACGTCAGAAATATCAAAGGGGGCTATGTTTCATTTGCAGGCGATAAAGGGGGTTTTATCTCAGCTCAGGGAACACTGTCTAATGGAGCTGTCAGCTTTGAGAAGGTCAACTTTGTCAAACAGTTGGATAACAACTTGCTTTCTGTTTCTCAAATCTGTGATAAGGAGTTCAAGGTTCTTTTTGATGACAAGCACTGTTATATCTTGAAAAAGGAGTTTATGATTCCAGAAGACATGGTGATTATGTCTGCTCCAAGAGTGAATGATCTTTATATTCTTGACATGTCACAAGCATCATCATCAGTGTCCACAGCATCATGTTTTGTTTCAAAAGCCACTGAGAAGGATTCTATTTTATGGCACAAAAGAATGGGACATCTCAGTCTCAGAAAAATGAATCATTTGGTGCACAAAAATCTTGTTGAAGGAATCACTGTGAAAAGTTTTCATCTTCCTGACTCGTGTGTTTCTTGCAAGAAAGGCAAACAGACCAAGAAATCTCATAAACCCAAATCTCAACATTCCATCACTATACCACTAGAGTTCTTACACATGGACTTGTTTGGTCCTATCAACCGGAAGAGCATTGCTGGAGACTTATATTGTTTGGTTGTGACGGATGAGTATTCGAGATATTCTTGGGTGATGTTCTTGAAAGAAAAATCTGAGACTTTTGAATATGTGGAGATTCTGATTACCAAATTGGAGTATCTGTATAAGTTAAAGGTTAGGAGGATCCATTCGGACAATGGTACTGAATTTAAAAATCACCTTATGGAAACTTTCTGTCAAAAACTTGGTATTCACCATGAATTCAGTGCACCATATGTTCCACAAATGAACGGTGTTGCTGAGAGGAAGAATCGGACCTTGATAGAAGCTGCAAGGACTATGCTCGCTGACTCAAACTTACCCGTGCAGTTCTGGAATGAAGCTATTGCTAATGCGTGTTACACGCTCAACCGGGTTCTAGTTGTCAAGCGTCGCGATAAAACTTGCTTTGAATTGTTGCATCGACGGAAACCGAACTTACAGTATCTTGAACCGTTCGGCGCTCCATGTACCATGTTAAAAAAGGATGCTCATGGCAAGTTTAACGAGAAAGTAGAGGAAGGTTACTTCTTAGGGTACAGCACTCCCAATAAACGAGTTTATAACAAAGCTTCTGGGAATGTAGAAGAATGGTACCATGTTGATGTTCAAAAGTATACCTCTCCTGCTGCTGGAAAAGGTCTTCCTTGGATGTTTGATTATGAAGAACTTTTTTCCTCGTTTAATCTTCCTCCAGAATATTCAGATGAGGAGGTTGCTGTTCAAATGTTGTATGATGCTCAAAACGCATCTGATGAACATGTGCAACCTAGTCCCTCATCATCTGACATTCCTGAGTCATCCAATAACACACAAGTCACACAGGATGATGACTCTTCTTCTTCTTCAGAGTATGAGGATTCTCGACCAGAAATAGACCAGGTGATTGAAGATCATTCCCATGATGTTGTACAATTGAGTGATGATGTTTCACATTCTGTGGCAATTGAACAGAGTATCACAAACCTTGATCAAACTGTTGAGGTTCCTGCTCATCCTGTGGGTAGGATTGATAGAATTCATCCTCAACAGAACATTATTGGTGATCCCACATCTGGTGTCAAAACTAGGGGTCAGATCAACTCTGGAGTCTACTCAGAAATCATGGAATCTGGTGTGGTCAACGATTGTGCGCATTCATGTTTCGTCTCGCAAATCGAACCACGGTCTATAACAGATGCTTTAAAAGAAGAATCTTGGGTAAATACAATGCAGGAAGAACTGCTCCAATTTCAGAAGCTCGGAGTTTGGAAGTTAGTTGATTTACCAAAAGGAGCTAAGAAGATTGGTACTCGATGGGTTCTTCGTTGTAAAAGGGATGATCAAGGAATAGTCCTAAGAAATTAGGCTCGTTTGGTCGTTCAGAGATTTAGGCAAATTGAAGGTATAGATTACAATGAAGTGTTTGCACCGGTTGCTCGTCTGGAAGCAATTCGAATTTTTCTTGCTTATGCATCCTACAAAAGGTTCAAAGTCTATCAAATGGATGTAAAGAGTGCATTCCTTCATGGAGAAATCAGTGAGGTCGTCTACGTCAGTCAACCTCCCGGGTTTAAAGATCCTATGCATCGTGACCGTGTCAACAAATTGGACAAGGCACTGTACGGATTGCACCAAGCTCCGCGAGCGTGGTACGAGACACTTTCCACTCATCTTCTGAACAACGGATTTAGAAGAGGTGTCATCGACTGCACGTTGTTTATTCGGGAAAAGGGTGGAGAACTTTTAATGGTACAGGTATACGTGGATGACATTATTTTCGGATCGACGAATGATGTTCTGTGCAAAGAATTTGAAAGAGTTATGCAGGATAAGTTCGAAATGAGTTCCATGGGAGAGATGAAGTTCTTTCTAGGGCTACAAGTAGATCAATCTGAGGCAGGGATTTTCCTTCATCAAACCAATTATGTTGGAGACATACTGAGCCGATTCAGTATGACTGATGCCAAACCTGCTGGTACTCCATTGGCGATCAAGCCTGATGACAAGGGGGAGTATATTGATGCTACTCTCTATCGAGCCATGATCGGATCTCTCATGTATCTCACCGCATCTCGACCAGACATCATGTTCGCCACGTGTCTCTGTGCCCGATATCAGTCAAAACCAAAAGTCTCCCACTTAATTGTTGTCAAAAGGATTTTTCGTTATCTGAAGGGTACTCCTAATCTTGGATTATGGTACTCTAATGATGATAACTTTGAGCTTACTGCATATAGTGATTCTGATTATGGTGGTTGCAAAACAGACTTCAAGTCTACATCTGCAGGGTGTCAGTTCTTTGGAAACTGTCTCGTGACATGGCAATGCAAAAAGCAGACTTCAGTGGCTACATCTACATGTGAAGCTGAATACATCGCTGCTGCCAGTTGCTGTTCTCAAATTATTTGGATTCAACAGCAACTTCGGGACTACGGTTTGCAATTCTCTAACACTCCTATTTATGTAGATAATTCTGCTGCCATAGCTATCACTAAGAATCTGGTTCAGCATTCAAAAACCAAACATATCAGCATAAAATATCACTTCATTCGTGATTGTTTTGAAAAGAAACTGATTGATATGGTTCAAATTAACACTAATTTCCAAAAGGCCGACCTCTATACAAAAGCCTTTGACAAACCAAGATTTTTATTCTTGTTAGAGGTAAACGGCATGAAAAAGAAGGATAACGTTGTTCCGGACCAAGAGTCGAGTCAATAATCATTTTTATCAATTACATTCCTGTATATATTTTTCTTTCTTGCGTTTCTTAAAAAATTAAAAAAAAAAAAAAAACTCAAAAAGATTTTTCATTTTAAAATTTTAGGGGGAGAAAATGTCAGTAAGAAAATGATCTCTCGCTGAGAAAAATGATAGTACACAGATGCTAGTTATCTGATACAATCAAAAAGATTTACTAATTGTGTACAGTTTGTTTAAAAAAAAAAATAAAAAAATTTGTACAGTCTAAAACCCAAAAACATCTGAAAAACTCAAAAATGAGAAATCGTATCCAACCTTTGGGAAGTGATGGCACACTAACCATATGTATGAAACACATTGCATTTAATGTCATAGTGAATAGTCACACTAAGTCGACATGTGATGCATTGATAGGCTTATCTTACTGAATCTCGACCATTGATGATTGATCTATACCATATTAGATATTGTCTTGTGAGTCACATAATGGTTAAAGGATTGACGAAAATCAACAATAGAAACTGAAGGTGTTTCTCATTCTGTGCACACCAGTTATCATCGGTTTAATGAGATATCAGAAAGTTGTTATAAAATTAAAAAAATTAGATTCCGAAGTCGTATACGTGCCATATTGCCTTGTAAATACCTGGCTGAAGCCGTCCATGCGATTAAGAATAAAATAAAAGTATGAATCCGAATCTGTATATGTGCCATATTACCGGGTTGCAGCCTGGTTGAAGCCATCCATGGGATAGGATGAACACAAACACCGTTAGCTGCATACGTGCCATATTGCCTTGTAAATACCTGGCTGAAGCCGTCCATGAGCTGATGGCTGTCACTGTGAATACTAAAAAAAAAAAAAATTGGTGCAGTAAAGAAGTAACAGGGAATAACTGAGATCTCATGAACTTATGATGACTGGTTAAGTAAGTTGTGCTGATTTGAAACATTAACATGTTTTGAAAAGTAATTCAAGTCAATTCTTAACTAGTGTGGGACACACAGATAATGGACTTAATCCTTCAAGATCATCTTGTAAGTGTTGAGAAAAGGTATGCATAAGTTTAAGATGGACAAACATATCAATGATCGCATTTTGAGTAAGTGTACTTAAAGCTCAGATAATTTGCAATGTTGATGATTGCTATGAGTCTAGTACTGATCCCATGTTCGGATCTTTCTCACAAAAAGATGTGTAAATACCATTGTATAGTTGTATCTACAAAATTCAAAATGTCTCAGATCATTAGTCATTAAGTCTGTATGATTTCTCATAAGGATCATTCTTACTAAGACATGTGTGTATATATCTTGTTGATATTATTTTCAGTATTACATATTCAAAAAATCCAAAAAGATTTTAATTTTTCTGAATTTTAGATTATTCGATAAGACTCGAACGACTGTTATCAACCAAATTTGAAAACCGCTTGACTTCCTGATTGATCAGATCGTTCCTTTACTTCATAACCTATTCCAAAACTTCATAATTGATCCCTCACTTCATAATTAAATGTAAATTACTTCATAATCAAATTGTTGTCAAGACCAATGTGGTCGGATATCCCATTTAACCTGAAAAGTTTAATTTGCATAAAGGGATTGTCCCATTCGTACGAATGGATGAGCAGAATGGCTCACTCGTACGAATGGATGAGAAGAATGGCTCAATCGTACGAATGGATGAGCAGAATGGCTCACTCGTACGCATGGATGAGGAGAATAGATCATTCACACGAATGGACTGACCAGAATGGTCCATTCGTACGAATGAGTGGCAGAATGAATCAAGTCTGGTCCACTCGCACGAATGGACTGACCAGAATGGTCCATTCGTACGAATGAACCAGGCCATCTTATAAATATGCCATTCATTCGCATGTGCAGTCTCATTCGCACATTTCAGAAAGCATTCGCACGTCTGTTTGATTGAAATTCTGATTTTGAACAAAACTTCGTCCAATCACCGATCTAATCATTTGATTTCATTTTACAGGTATAACCCCACAAGTATTCATCAAATGCGATTAGATTTAGGGCTCAAAACCGAAAACCAAACTTAAAAACGTAAAAAATGACTTAATAAACCGATTAAAATGCTAAATACTGGTCGAAAACCATAGTCGAGTGTTTTGGTGTCTTTTTCGGCAAATCTTTTCAAGTGTTGGTTGATTTTTGGACAAATTGGATCGCGACCCGTCTGTCATACGAATGGACACACTCTTCATGTTCATTCGTACGAATGAGAACAACATTCATTCACACGAATGAACGCTCATTCACACGAATGAACGCTCGCACGAATGAATACTCATTCATATGAATGAAACTCATTCGCACGAATGAATAGGCAGAATGATCCATTCGCACGAATGAACCAACTTTTAGGTTTCATTAGTACAGAAGGAAAATGGTCCAAAAGTTCATATTTCCAAAATCTTGCATGTACTGATCTGATGTGCTTCATGTTTTTGTGTTTGCAGACTGATCGTTATGGCGCACAGAGCTCCAGTTGTTCTTAAAGCTTCAACAAAAAGCAACATTTGTGCTTACATGATCCCAACTTCAAAGAATGCAAGACCGTTCATTGGAATGATCGAGTTCTTGTCTCGATCCAGGATAGCCCATGCTATATCTTATATCTGCACTCCCTATGCTTCTCATCAACGAGAATTCTGGGCCACAGCTGAAATAGACTGTGAAGTTTCTCCAACTGTGATACGGGGAAAGATTGCAGGACAGGAGGTTATTGTATCTGCCTCTCACATTCGCCGATTGTGTCAATTCGGTGATCATCCTGAAGATCCAGTGACACTGGATAAATATCTGGTCCGTGGATGCTTCATGAGAATAAAGTACGACGGGAATGTCGCCGAAGGCGTTCTCAACAAGGCAAACCTCTGTCCCCCAGTATAAATATCTAGGACACGTTCTTCTTCACTGCCTCGGTTCCCGTCGTGGCGGATTTGATGATATGCGCGAAACAATACAGAGCGCATTTGTGGCACTGGTGTTGAACATACCGTTCAACTTTTCAGAGATGGTGTTCACACACAGAAGGAAAACATCTCGCTAAAAGGGGACAATGCGTATCTCATGTACCCCCGATTCTTACAGATGATAATCGATGACCAACTTCCTCTACTGCCACGATCCGATATTGACATGATAAGGCTGGAACATATGACTGATGTCACACTAAACCGGGTACAGACTTATAGGGGAAGACCAACAAAGCCTCCACATAAACGCCTTATTGGACATCTGGCAAATTCTGATTATGTGGCACCTGCAAACAGAAATTGGCGTCACGATAATAGTGATTCTGACAGGGAGGATATTGTTGTGCCTCCAGCTGACGACCAAGATGACGACGACCAAGATGGTCAGGGAGGTGGTGGCAATGCTCCTAATGTTCCATCTACCGCTGCCACCACTCCTACTGTTACTGCTATCGATTCATCCCTTCTAACTAACCCAGAAGACGTTAACCTGGACACCATCCTGTTTACTGATTCTGAGGAAATTGAAGATGAATTCGAAATCAGTCAACAAGGGGCAAGATTGGTCGCCACAAAACGAAAGAGGGGAGCAGATCAAGGAAGCTCAAGGGTTGATGTTGATGACGTCAGGGATGCTGACTTTGTCCCTGACTGTCCGCAAGTATCTGCTGCTCCTTCTTCCCAATCTACCCCAGTCAAGAAAGGAAGAATAAAGAGAATGGCCAAACGCCAAAAGTTTAAACTTGTTAGAAGGACGGAGAGCACCTCTGCTACTACAGCAACTGCCACCAGATCTGAGGCTCCAATGTCAACATCTATGCCTCAGACACAAACTGTGCCTCCTCCCATCTACACGACTGCTCTTACATCACAGCCATCAACTATTCGAGCTGAATCTTCAATGTCACTGCCGACTATTTCTATGCACGACCAGATCAGTACTTTAAACAGTTTGGTACTTCGATTACTGGCTCAGAATGAAGAGCAATCAAAGCGTCTTGACCAACAGGGCTCGCAGATCAGTCAGTTGACTCTGCAAAATACTGAACAAGCCCAAGCCATCACAAGTCTTTCCACTAGGTGTAATGATCAACAATCCCTCCTTCTCACTGCTACAAACCAGAATCAACAGTTGTCTAAAACTGTTGATGCACATGCTCATAGAATACAAAGGATAGAGGAGGAAAATAAGAGACTGTTTGAAGACTTAGAAAGCAGAAGGGACACGACACCTAGAATTGAGGGTGCTCGAAATGATGGTGATGATGGTGATGATGATGATGATGATGAGGATGATGATGGTGACGATGATGATGATGATAGTGATGATGATGATGACAAGAATGACGAAGATAAAGATGATGGTGCCAATACTGGTGCTGCATCAAGTGCTTCAAAGACAGCAGAAGCAGAGGCACGCACGAAGCAAAAATTAGACAAACCAGTAGGCCCATCATCAGATACACAAAAGGGAACTGAAGGTTGATAGTTTTTGTTTTAAGTGTTTTAAGTTGTCTTATTGTAAATATTAGATTATTATGTAAATAATTTCAGTTTTATTTTGATTAAATCAATGAAATTTCAAATTCTAACATGTTTATTCTTTGTTTGTTTATGAAAATAGTTTTGGATGTGATGCCTCTCAAGCAACTACCTTCAAAGTTAACTTATGTGCTTGACATGCAAGGGATCATCCAACATTCAGTTATTTATGACAAAGAGGAAGGGGAAATCGTACACTGCTTGTCAAAAGAACAGATTGCCGAGCTATTTCAAATGAATCCCGACGAAGTCATTACTGAAGAGGCATCTGTTCAAACAAGTGATTATCCCTCTTCTGACGAACTAGAAGACATTGATGAGGTTGAAGTCGAAGACATCACTGATCAAGAATATCCAAAGTACACATCAGTAGATGGTGATGATCTTCCCTCCTTCGCGGACTTATTCACTCAGCAGTCCGACGAGGAGGTCAACCGCATTATCGACAACAAACAGGATGAAGCCGGTCCCTCCACTATTGACATTGACGAGCTGAATGAACGTAAAAGTCAGTGGATGGAATACATGGCCGAATTAAAGAAGAACTCAAAGCCCTCTCCTCCAACCAAGTACACTAAAGTTTATCGACTCAAAGGACACAAGTCTGATGGTCGTATAATCAGTTGGGCATACTTCAACGACTTAAGCTGCTATGCTATAAAAAGAGAGAAGGGCATACAATATTTCAGGTACCCTCATGATTTCAAGACGCTGCCCGCATTTGAAGTAAATCAATTGGCGCGTCTAAAGCTTCTATACAGCGAATCTTCCGGTCTATCCGAATGGTTTGAACGTCAATTACAGTACGAATACCGGAAGAAGTGGGTGAACTTCAAGCCAAAAATGCCTACACGTTACATTCATAAGGAAAAGGTTATTGTCTTAAAGTGGAAGCCTCCAACGATCATAAAGAAGATTCCTTTAAGGAAAATGATCCAGGACTTCTCAGGTCAGTTCAAATGGTGGTACTATGATGGGCGTACTGGTGAAGCTGTTATAGTGCTTTGTAAAGAAGGGTCATGGGAGACCATTAGGGTCTTTGATCCCTTATGGCTGACCAACTTGTCTGAACAAGATGTTACAACTTTATACAAGTGTCAGCCGTTTTTTGAAGTTGCAGATATAGACCAGGCGTTGCAGTATGTGAAAGTGATACGTATATGCTTTGCTTTTGACATACACGCCGGGGTCAACTGGAAAACTCGTACAAAAGAGATGTTGAAGACCAACTAATGTTAGTTAGGTCATTTTGAAGGGATCTAGGTCCAAGGGGGAGTATGTAGATGCATAATATGTCCCTAATCCCTTGTAATATGTATTTCATCTATGTTTAATGTAATTATTTGATGTATTAATGAAATTACATGTTTATCCTTAATGTTTACTCATATATAACGACTGTGTATTAAATGATCTGATAAATATCGATAACGTTGATCAATCGTGCTATTGAAAGGCCCATTCGCACGAATGGATCATGAGAATGATCCATTCGTGCGAATAGATCATGAGAATGATTCATTCACTAGAATATGTCATGAGAATGACTCATTCGCACGAATGAAACATTCTGATGATTCATTCTTACGAATGAACCATTCTGCTCATTCATTCGCACGAATGAGTCCATTCACATGGCTCATTCGTACGAATAGCCTCTGCACTATATATATAACTTTCACTTCATGAGCACATAACAAAAAAAAGATATACAACACATATACACATACTGTCCAGAGTAGAACAAGACTAAGAACAGAACAAACAAAAACTCTCTTCACCTGTACTGTCTAATATCTGTCCGTTGAGAGTTTCTAGGTCTTGTATCCAACTTCTCTACACCAAAGGGTCGATAGAAACCTTCGATTCGTCGTCTAATCCGCTCGTTTCTTACGACCCGATCCGTGTCATAGATTGGATTGCCAATCAAATCGGATTCCGCACGATTTGGTTCGGTTAATGTGTTGAATCATTGGATCAAGGTAGATCCCGATCCAACACTCCCACTAGACAAGTGGAGTTTCGTATCGACCTTGTGCCCGGGGCAACCCCCGTGGCAAAAGCCCCCTATCGTCTTGCACCTTCCGAGATGCAAGAGCTTGCAAGTCAATTACAAGAACTCTCATCCAAAGGATTCATCCGCCCGAGCCATTCACCTTGGGGTGCTCCCGTGCTGTTTGTAAAGAAAAAGGATGGATCATTTCGAATGTGCATCGATTATCGTGAACTCAACAAGCTTACAATTAAGAACCGATACCCTTTACCCCGTATCGACGATCTTTTCGATCAGCTTCAAGGTTCAACATGTTTCTCCAAGATTGACCTTCGTTCCGGATACCATCAACTTCGTGTTCTTGATGAAGACATTCCAAAGACTGCCTTTCGGACTAGATATGGTCACTACGAGTTTATGGTCATGCCATTCGGTTTGACTAATGCACCTGCGGTCTTCATAGACCTCATGAACCGTGTATGCAAACCTTATTTGGACAAGTTTGTGATAGTTTTCATTGACGACATTCTCATCTATTCTAAAACGAAAGCGGAACATGAACAACATCTTCGTTTGATTTTGGAACTCTTGAAGAAAGAACAACTATTTGCCAACTTCTCCAAGTGTGAATTATGGCTAAAAGAGGTTCAATTTTTGGGACACATAGTCAACGATAAAGGAATTCATGTGGACCCGGCAAAGATCGAGGCGGTAAAGAATTGGAGTACACCGAAGACTCCTACCGAGATTCGTTCATTCCTTGGACTAGCAGGTTACTATCGTCGTTTCATCTCAAATTTCTCCAAGATTGCGGTTCCACTCACTGCCTTGACTCACAAGGGTAAATCTTACGAGTGGGGACCCAAGCAAGAAGGAGCTTTTCAAACTCTCAAGCACAAGCTCTGCAATGCTCCTATTCTAACCCTCCCTAATGGTAATGACGACTTTGTCGTATATTGTGATGCATCCAACCAAGGTCTTGGTTACGTTCTTATGCAACGTGGCCAAGTAATTGCATATGCATCACGTCAACTCAAAATTCATGAGAAAAACTATACGACCCATGATCTTGAGCTTGGTGCTGTCGTTTTCGCCTTGAAAATTTGGAGACACTATTTATATGGCACCAAATGCGTGGTTTTCACCGACCACAAAAGTCTCCAACATATTTTCAATCAAAAAGAGCTTAATATGAGGCAACGATGTTGGGTCAAACTTCTTAACGACTACGACTGCGAGATTCGCTACCACCCCGGCAAAGCAAATGTTGTAGCCGACGCCTTGAGTCGTAAAGAACGTATCATGCTTCATAGTGTTCATATTCATAATGATATTCAAGCCCGCATTCTCCAAGCACAACACACCTCGGTTACCGAGGGAAACATGTATAAAGAAATGGCATGTGGTGTAGAACTCTTGCTAGAAACCAAAGCCAACGGCCTATTGTATTACTTGGACCGTATATGGGTTCCCGATCGCGATGATCTTCGTATATTTTTGATGAACGAGTCCCACAAAACTCGTTATTCAGTACATCCCAGAGCTGATAAGATGTACATGGGTCTCCGTCATCAATATTGGTGGCCCGACATGAAAAAGGATATTGCCCTCTTTGTGGCAAAATGCCTAACCTGTTCTAAGGTGAAGGCCGAACATCAAAAGCCTTCCGGACTCCTCGAACAACCTGAAATTCCCGTGTGGAAGTGGGAGAACCTTGCCATGGATTTCATGACCAAACTCCGACGCACTTCTAGTGGGCACGATAGTATCTGGGTTATTATCGACCGACTCACAAAGTCAGCAGATTTCTTGCCTATTCGTGAGGACTATCGAGTCGAGAAATTGGCTCGGATCTACATTGATGAGATCGTAAGTCGTCACGGGATCCCTTTGAACATCATCTCCGATCGTGATTCGCGTTTTACTTCCCGATTTTGGCAATCATTGCAATCTGCGCTTGGTACTCGTTTGGATTTAAGTACGGCTTACCATCCTCAAACTGATGGACAAACCGAGCGAACAATCCAAACTCTCGAGGATATCCTTAGGGCTTGTGTCATTGACTTTGGTGGCAATTGGGATTCTCACCTACCGCTGATCGAATTTTCCTAAAACAACAGCTACCACACAAGTATTAACATGGCACCGTTTGAAGCTCTTTATGGACGAAAATGTCGTTCACCGATTTGTTGGAACGAAATTGGTGAAGCACAAATCACCGGTCCCGAGCTTATCCAAGAGACCACCGATAAAGTCTCTCTCATCCGTGAAAACATTCGAGTAGCAAGGAGTCGACAAAAGAGCTATGCCGATAAACGACGAAAACCCTTGGAATTTCAAGTTGGAGATATGGTTCTTCTAAAGGTATCACCTTGGAAAGGCGTAGTCCAATTTGGAAAGAAAGGAAAACTTGCACCTCGATATGTGGGCCCATTCAAGATACTCGAGAGGGTAGGAAAAGTGGCCTACAAACTCGACCTCCCTTCAGAACTCATCAACGTTCATCCGACTTTCCATGTATCTAATTTGAAAAAGTGTCTAGCCGACGAGAATCTCCACATCCCTCTTGATGAAGTGCGCATTGACGAGAGGATGCACTTTGTTGATAAACCCGTGGAAATCATGGACCGAGAAGTCAAGAAACTCAAGCGTAGCCGCATCCCCATTGTCAAGGTCCGTTGGGAATCTAAACGTGGACCCGAGTTCACTTGGGAACGTGAAGACCAAATGAAGACCAAGTATCCGCATCTCTTTTCATAGCCTCCACTAGTTGAATTTCGGGACGAAATTCCTCTAACATGGGGAGACTGTGACGTTTCGGATTTTTCGTTCTCGCACTTGTATTATATTTATCATGTAATCATTTTTCTATTGAATGAAATGCGAGTGTTTTTATTTAATTTTGTACAAAATATATATATATATATATATATATATATTATTTTATGGATTTAAAACAATTAAAATTTTATAAGTTTTAAACTTATATAAAATTTTATATAAAAATTCTAAATTAAAAGTTGCACATTCAATGAAATAACCTATTTAAATGAGATAAATAGCTTTTATAAAAATTATTATTAATAATAATAATGAAAATAAATTTATAAAATATAAATAGATTTAAAAGAAATTAAATTAATTTATTTAATAAAAAGTTTAGGGTTCGTTTTGTAATTAATCAAACCAGAGGGTTTTAAAACAGAAATCTGTTGAGGGGCTATTTCTGGACAAACCAAACCTCAGGGACTCATCCGTAATTAATTCAGGGACTAAATTAAAACAAAAACAAACTCCACGGACCAAAGTTGCCAATCCCCAATTCGAATTTAGAATTTTTACTCATCCGTAGTTTTACTATGTTTAAAACAAAAACAAACTCCGGTCACCACCCTCGTTTGTCCGGCGGTCCAAGCGTTTTTCCGGCGACATCTCGACACACCTGTTCCCTGCACCTCGACAGCCGACAAAGGTGTCTTTGAATTCGTCTTGCCCATGCGAACAAGAACCCTCGACCAATTGGCCTCCCCAACATACGGATCGTCTGATCCTGTTGGTGGCCGAGAAACCCACGCACAAATTCGTGCCCGACAGGCCACCTCCACGCCTGTTGGATGTCGGGTTAGTTTCGTCTCGTCCAGAATAATGTCGGAACGTGCTCAATTGCACGTTTGAGCATAGGAATTAAGCTCGCCTATAAATGACCATTGTCGGCCCTGCCCGAGCTCGCTACCCCTCTTCCACCCACTCTCACCTCAAATTGAAGACGACATCACATTCGCCGTCCCTGAGTGAAGCTGTGACCAAGATATTAAGGACTAATTTCATCCGGAAGATCGATTTCCATCTTTGACTTTTTCGGACTTCAAACATGTGCCGACCAGGCGTGTTGCAACTCGGTTCGAACCTCAAATCGATTCCCCTGTCTTCTACTTATCCCTGGTAAGCAATTCGGATCAAAATCTAGGCGTTCGCACGACAGTTTCCGGACAAACCCAAGTCCTCGGACATGGTTTGTTGGATTGCCGAGAACCAACGACCAACACTGGTTGTGTGTTTATCAATTAAACGACACACACATAACCAGCGATGGGCAGTAGCCCGGCTGGTTATGCATGTGTGTGTTGGTGTCACAGGTCGCGGGTTCGATCCGGGTGGCCTACGGCCCAACCCATTTTTTTTCTATTTTCTGTTTTAAAAATATAATTTAGTTTATTTAATTATCCCACCATATTTTAATACCATATTTATACAATAAAAAAACCAATACGAGTCGGTTAACTCGTTCGTTTATTTTGAAACCGATTTCACACTCTTTTTATCTATAACGTATTTCATTATTTTTATAAATGTTGTAATATTATTAAATTACATTTTTATATATAAAACATCCCACATTTTTATAAATCTTGTAATATTATTTAATTACATTTTTATATATATAAGACACCCCATATTTTTATAAGTCTTGTAATATTATTTAAATACATTTTTATATGTATAAAATGTCCTATATTTTTATAAATCTTATAACATTTTTATAAACTTATTAAAATACATTTAATATCTAAAATATCCCATTTTTATATAAACCTAGCTATGTTTTTAATAAGCTTGTTTAAATAAAGTTTAAATAAAGACTTTTCTTTATTTGTTATCATTATAAATACATTAAATGTAATAATACTTGTATAAAACAATATATATATGTATTCTTATAAGTTAAAGTTTTACAAAAACCATTAACATTTTATTTCCATACATTATACAAATAAATAATAAGGAAGAATTATATTAAAGCCCATATACATTTAAATACAAATACACACCAATACGCATACAATAATACCCATTTGTCTACATAGGGTATCAACATGCTTAGGCTTCCACGTACTTTTCACCTACACGCGTGGAAAATACCCGCTTGCAAGGTGAGTTACATAGCCCCTATTTTACATTTTTGTATGTTTTGGGGTGAAACATTATACATGCTACTCACATTGTTTATACGTGTTATACATGAGACTATATGCTTATTCTTTGGATGTACATACATTTAAACACAAGACAACCAACTGTAATATTGATAGATCTATTGTGCCTGACCAGCCCACCCGGTTAGGGTGTTTATTACTGCATACTTGGATATAACCGCGGCTAATATTCAAACATATCGGATATAGTGGGTAACTATATTCAAACATACCGGACTTAGCTGTTGTGCTCTGTTCAAGCGCGTCAAACTCGGTTTGAATTGTGATTAAATAAATGATACATCATATGCTATGTTTAATAATATAAACAATGAGTTGCAAAACGATTTACAACCACTATTTACAGGAAATACTAAACATATGTACTCACCAACTTTTTAGTTGACACTTGATTTAAATAATGTTTCAGGTTTGGATATGTGACTGCTTGCCGAAGATCTCTCCACTTAGGAACTATGGACCTAGTTAAATAAATTAATGTTTTGAACTAGACTAGGTTATTTGAAATGTATTGTATTTGGAACTTGTTGTCTTTAAATTTAATTAATGAATTATGCAACCTTTAGTTATCATGTGCTTTTGAACAATCATCACATTGTCGCCTCGATGATTCCACCATCGGTCGGGGGGTGACATTCACCTCTAGGCTATACTTGTAAAACACTTAGTGACTTTTAACATTTACATAACAAAAACATAAAGACATAAAATCTAACTATTACAAGCTTTTGTCATTCCAATCTATGTCCTAACAGACTCCCCCTTGACAATAGCTTTATCTTCAGTCTTTATCTTGATCCCTTCCAGTTATCTGGTAGTCTGCTGCCAGCATGCACTCCATATCTTCTGCATATCTCCAAAACTCTTTTGTACTGTAGACCTTGTTCTCTCCAAACATCAGTGTACATGATCTCATTCCTTCTCAACTTCCTCTGATCATTCTTTGAAAAATTAATAAGATTCATTGCGTCATAGAAACTCACAATGACCTTATTATATTTATCTTCAATCCTTGCTTCACCAGTATTTAACATCAACATACCACCATTTCATATTCCCAAGAAAGTCTTGAGGAATCTTCTTTAATGGTATCTTGTGAATAGCATGCACTAGTTTATACTTGTATCTCTAGGTCACTTTCCCAGTCTTTGGATCTGTGTTCTTCACTCTCTTTCCCTTTTGTGGTTTCAGTCGATCATACTTTCCTGAACTACCTTCTTTCTTAATCAGGTTTGCTATCACATCAGCCAAACCATTCTTCGATCTATTAATGAGTGGCTTTGAAGCTAGACCATTTATTTCACACCTCGGCAAGGTATTGAAATATTTGATCCTCGGCTTTAAGTATTGAACACCGTCAGATCGTTTGATTGGAAATAATTTTGATTCATCATAGAACCAACTTATGATCCTTCCTACACACTGCTCTTTATTCACATATTTCTCTTTCTGAGCAGGTTGTGCTGGAGACTTGGGTAGCACCTTCATCCAACTGTTTACAACTTCTCTCCACTGTTCTCTTGTCATCCTTGTATCTCTGTACATCACAGGTTCTTCATTAACCTTCGGAGACTCAGTGTGAGTAGTTTCAGTTTCAGCATCTTTATTGAATTGAATATCTTCATCATCAGTATCCATCTTTGAATCAACAGTGTCTTCAGGCAGTGTGATGTCTTCAACAGAGTCCATAGAATCTGTTACTCCTTCATAAGTGAATTTAGGAATAACATCATCCTGGATGAAGTTATACGGCACTTTAAGACCATCACAGCCTTCATAGGTGACACTATCTTTATCTTTCTCTATCTCAATCTCTACTATTTCTCTTTCTTCTATCTCATTATCCGACATATCATCTTCCATGTCATTAAATAAATCATCAATGTCATCAAGACATGCAATCTTTTCAGCTTCCACTTCTTCTGAATCTTGAAAGAACTCCAATAATAAGATTTCTTCTTCATTAGTACCAGTAGTATCTTTGTCTTTGTTTCCATCAAGTGATTGTGATGTCGACTCCCCCTGAACCCTAGATATAGGATTAGCATCAGTGTATTGACGATCACCCTCAATAATTCTAGCAGGATCATTGTCTTCATCATCACGTCTTTGAATAGACTTTGTGTGACAAGCATCAGGTATCCTCAACTCCCCCTGAGGGTCAAGACGCTGAACGAGTTTGGACACTAATGCTTGCATGTCAGCAATCTGTTGAGCTTGAGTCTGAATCACCAGTTGCCGTTGTGAATCAGTAGAAACAAGAGTGTTTACCTGGGTTTGTAGAGAAAGCACTTGAGATTCAAGAAAAGTAATCCTTTCAGAATCAGAAGGCTTTGACGGACCAGCCGACGATTGTGGAATAGAAGGACTTGAAGTAGTAGGAATAATTGGAGGAACAGGAGAAATCACTGGAGATGGATCCTTAGATCTTGGAGGAGTAATTATCAAAGAAGCAACAAAATTAGCATCCTTGACTCCCTGAGAAGATTTTGCAGTAGCTATTGAAGCAGACATCAACTTTTAACGCGTAGGATCTGGATTAAAATCACTATCAGTGTCAGTACTCTCATCGACCAAAGATCTTTTGCCAAGTACTGATCCGGAAGGAGGATCCCGAACAGACTTTCTTCTTGGTCGTCTGGCTTGAGATTTAATGCGTTTGCCAGCATTAGCCAGTGGAATTGCAGCCAACCGTTCATAATGACCTGAGGAAAAATCCCTAGAGTCATCAGAATCAGTGCTTTCATTCACCGATAATGTCGTATCACTTGAGCTGGAACTAGAATCATCATCGGTCAACACATTCCCTTCAGCTTCTGGAATTGGCGAGTTCACAGCATCATCAACGAAACCTTCCATGTTCATTCCTAGATCTAGATCAGGATCATGAACGAACTCTTCTTGAACTGGTTCCTGAATAGGTATATCAACTTCAGCTTGTGGAATAGGAACATGTTCAGGAATAGGAATTTGTGGTTGTACGGGAACTTGTACTTGAGGAACTGGTATCTGTTGTTGTTAAACTTGTTGTTGTGGTTGTTGATGTTGTTGTTGTTGAACATTGACGCCTTGAGCTTGAGCAAGTTCATCAGGATGAAACTAGTTGTCATTCAATGGTGCAACATAATCAGGATTGATTAAGTGCCCAAACAAAGGAGTATTGAATGGAATCAATGCAGCATTCTACTGTTTCACCTTCGTACAGTCGGTAAAGATACGTTTTGACATCGGAGTCAACGTTAATCTTATTGGATGTTGTGGAAGATCAGGAATAAGGTGATTGAGTATCATTTGAATAAAACGAGGATACATCAAAAAACCTTGACATTCAGCTGGATTAATCTGCATGACCATCTCCCGATAGAAGTAAAGTGGAAAATTGAATCTTTTATTCAATGTTAAGGCCACCATAGCTGTTTGAAGAGCCATCTTCAATCCATCAGTACCAGCTTTGCGAGGAGAGATGCATTGAATAATCACATGCATGAAATACCTCCATTCACCGACTAATCCAACTTTTCGTGCTTGGGTATCATTCTGTCGTCCACGATAACCCATCCGTTGAAAACAACCCAGAATAAGAGTGCCTGGATAAGATAAAGGATCTTCAGCATTTCCACCCAAATCAAGAGCAGCACGTATCGTTTCTTCAGAAATGGAAATCTCGGTATTATTAACAGTGGCACGAAGAACATGAGGTTCAACGTCCGTATCTTGATGCACGGTGTCCCAAAATTGTTGTATGTACACGAGACTGATGTAAGGATCAGCAGATAAAGCAACATGAAGACGTGATCTGTTCAAAAATCCTATAATGCCTTGAAAATTCACAGTCTCGGACATGTTCGGATCTAACAATGCCACTTGATAATGTTTATATTCAACACGTTGAGTCATCTGAAAAATTTGGACAACAAACATATTAGAAAAAATAACGAGTACAAACAAAACAAAAC
The DNA here is from genome assembly GCA_023525975.1 of Smallanthus sonchifolius. Classification (NCBI taxonomy): domain Eukaryota; kingdom Viridiplantae; phylum Streptophyta; class Magnoliopsida; order Asterales; family Asteraceae; genus Smallanthus; species Smallanthus sonchifolius. The sequence goes on along the minus strand of CM042021.1, from coordinate 64,296,576 downwards.
AAAACAACAAAAAAAATTTACAAAAATATTTTCAAACAAACAAAAAAAATTTTTCACAAGTCCAAATCCTCACTGTCCCCTAGGCGAACTTAATAAGTTCGCTTAGTAGCGCAAGAGGCGAACTTAACAAGTTCCCTTCGAACAAGTTCGCTTGGAACAAGTTCACCTGAACCAGTGACGTTTCAAATTCAAACTCAGACAATCAAAAATCAACCAATCAAGATGAAATCATGGAATACGCAATGAATATCAGTCGAATATCAATTTCCAATCAAATAGGATGATCAATTTTATAAAGCCGATCAAAATTAGGTCAAAAATTGTTCGTTGAAACTGTCGACGTAAAACCGAAATAAAAAGCTTCAAATACTCACAATTTACCGGATGAAATGCAACGAAAATACCTTGGTTGAATTCACAATTCAATTTGGATTAAGACAGAACCGGTAAACAACTCCTACAACAACGTTTAAGAGTTTCGAAAAAATCAGTCAAGTTCGCCTAAAAATGAGGAAGACGATGAACTGACAAGTTCGCCTGATCTAGATCCTTAAACCCATTAAGTTCGCTTAATTAGGCGAACTTGTTAAGTTCGCATAACAAGCCTTCGGCGAACAAGATAAGTTCGCTTCACCCCTAAGTTCGCTTCACCCCGGATAATCAGATTAAGTTCGCTTCACTGTACACAGGCGAACTTAATTGCTTTTCAACCTTTTTTCCTTGAACAAAAATTTTATCAACTTCAACCTGTCAAATCTTGAACTTCCGTCAACAACACATATTCGATCCAATCCCGAACAATTTTAATAAAAATTTAGAATTTTCATGGAAAATAAAAAACAAAATTTTTTTGAGTTTTATATATACAAATGGAATCACATATTTTTGGATTTTATCTGTACAAACAGAAACACATATTTTTGGATTTTATCTGTACAAACAGAAACACATATTTTTGGATTTTATCTGTACAAACAGAAACACATATTTTTGGATTTAACATCATGAGCAAGAAGATCATATCAGTATTCAATTAATTCATCACACATATTATCAATAACAAAGCGTAACCTATAGTATAAAACCATTCAACTCAGTTTTGTGAACTTTGCATCTTTTTCATTTTGAAACTCATTCAATTTGAATAATATTTGAAATGAAACGCGATAAATTTCAAAGTAAATAAGATCAGGTTATAAAATGCTCTTTTATTTATACCGAATTTGAAATATAAAGCATGAATTCTTAAATTTTTCAATACTATATTATTTGAAACTATAAGCGTTTATTCTCCAAATTCATGTGATTTAGTACCATTTAGATGAAAAAACATCGTGTACCCCACATATATGTCAAACAGAAAGTAAATGCACTATCTTCAAGACATATAAAATTTTACTAAAGATTATCCGAATTTTCAGAATGAGGAGACATCACTTAGCACATGAATAGCAGAATCCAAATTGGATTGTATAGGAATCAATGAGATTCAGAATCTAATGATTCAATGTTTTGGCTTATATATGTGGAATCATAAGATTCAGGTACGTAGATCCAACTGTTATCTGGATTATGAATTCAATGGAATCAGTAAAGATGATTTATCAATATGATCCAAGGGCTAGCATATGTTTGATAGATGTTGTCAAGTACATATCTTGATTATACTTCAAATTGCATGCTTTTCGGGACATGGGCACTGAAGCAAATCGAATGAATAGTGCTAAGGACATAACCTGAAACTGATCTCATAGGAAAATCTTTATTAAAAGCTAATATTCTTTATCAGATAATGATCTTTTACACACACACTGATACATATAATGGATTTAAATCACAGATGTAATCTTATTATATTTAATTTTCACACTACCATTAGTTTCAAATCGCTTTTAGCCTATTGACAATTCAAGTTTCAAATTTTATACACAAATTTTAAAACAAATTATCAAGAATAGAGCATTCACAACACTATCATTTCTTATTTATGCAGACTTTGAAATTTAGATCAAATCAACTTATTTTAATCAAACATATATCAAGGTCTACTAAGATCGTGTGAAATGAACTAATCACTGATGTACTATCATTTATTCTCTAACATCAAATGATGTTAAATTTTATATTTTTCAATTTGTTTTGACTTTTTATAATTTAAACTTTTTGACTGAAAATGTAAATGCAGAAATGTAATAAAGCAATAAAAGAACTTAAAAACAAAATTTTCCATGAAATTCTGATTTTGAAAAACTTTTATTCAGGATTGATCATTCCAATCATTTTAATTAGGAATTCAAACCTGGTACGATCAAATGCTTTGGTAAACAAATCAGCAAAATTATCTTCAGTGTGTACCTTGACCAGCTCAATCAACCTTTTCTCTGCACAATCATGTATAAAATGATATCGAAATTCGATGTGCTTAGTTTTACTATGTTTAACAGAATTATTAGTTATGGACATAGTAGCATTATTATCGATAAGCATGGGGGTTCTTGTGAAATTCAAACCGTAATCTCTCAATTGCTGTTGTATCCACAGGATCTGTGAACAACAACTTACAGCAGCTATGTATTCTGCTTCGCATGTTGAAATCGAGACTGTGGTTTGCTTTTTGCATTGTCAGGATACAAGTCGATTTTCTAAGAACTGGCAACCACCTGTTGTAGATTTCCTGTCCAGACAACAACCACCAAAATCAGAATCAGTATAAGCGTTGAAATCAAAGTTAGAACCATGAGGATACCATAGCCCTAAACGTTGTTTTCCTTTTAAATACCGAAAGATTCTTTTCACAGCAATTAAGTGAGATTATTTTGGTTTTGCCTGAAATATGGAACAGATACACACGGTGAACATTATATCCGACCTTGAAGCGGTTAAGCACATGAGGGATCCAATCATAGCTCTGTAAAGTCGACAATCCACATCTTTTCCATCTGGGTCATAATTCAACTTATGATTGACTGGAATTGGAGTATCGTATGGGGTACAGTCCTCCATCTTGAACCGGCTCAAGATGTCTTTGACATACTTGGACTGATGAATAAAGAAACCATCTTCCTTTTGATTTACTTGTAAACCTAAGAAAAACAATAACTCTCCCACAGCAGACATTTCAAATTTCGACTTCATAACACCCTCAAAGTCTTTGCACAACCCTTCATTTGTCGAGCAAAAAATAATATCATCCACATAAATCTGTACCAGTAGGTAATCCCCCCCTGATTTCTTTATGAATAAGGCCGAGTCTATCTTTCCACGAACAAAGTCATTTGCCAAAAGATGTGTGGATAATGTTTCATACCACGCACGAGGAGCCTGATGAAGACCATAGAGAGCCTTATCAAGCTTGAAGACCATATTCGGATTCAGTGGATCTTCAAACCCCGGCGGCTGACACACATAGACTTCCTCCTTGACCTTTCCATATAAAAACGCACTCTTGACGTCTAATTGAAACACCTTAAAACCTTTAAAAGAAGCAAAAGCTAGAAACAGCCTTATAGCTTCGAGTCGCGCAACCGGCGCATAAACCTCTGTGTAATCAATTCCTTCCTGTTGATTGAAGCCCTGGACAACTAATCTTGCTTTGTTGTGTACCACGACACCTCGATCGTCTTTCTTACATTTAAACACCCATTTTTTTCCTATCGGATATGCACCTTTCGGAAGATCAACAAGATTCCAAACCTTAAGTTTATCAAATTGAGCAAGTTCTTCCTGCATAGCTTCTATTCAGTTGTTGTCATTTAAAGCCATCTCAACATTCTTGGGTTCAATCTGCGAAATAAAGCAAGAATATGAGCAATCATCAAGAACACCAGAATCTTTAATGCAAGTATACAAACAAGTATTGTTAACAAGAGAACGTGTTTTCACTCCATCCTGTAAATTTCCAATTATATTCGTCACCGAATGATCTTTGAGTTCCTTGATGGATGCGACCTCAGGAACCGGCAACACGTCAACTTGAGTAGATTCAGATTGATAAGAATAATCTTGAGTAATTGGAATTTTCGAGTCTAAATTTGTAGGAATCTCCCCCTGATCCTGTGTCGAAGGTAATGGATCATCACCCAACAACGGATCAGTAGAAGAATCTTGAAAAATAGCATTATCCTCCTCACTCTCTGAATCTTGTGGACCTGAACAAGAAGCAACATTAGGATCGGGAGCAGAAGTAGATGAAATCGATGAACTTGGAACTACATTTGGTAGAAATCCATTGTGCTGTGCATCCTGATAAGAATCATAAAGAACAGCAGCATCTTCATCAGAAATGTCAGAAGGTAAATGAAAAGACTTGAATAAGTTTTCATCAAATGCCCAATCCGGACCAATCGCCATTTGTGGTAAAGATCGATTTGAACAATCAATATGGAACCATTCTTCAACTTGGGGTGTCTCTTTGTTATAAACCCTCTTGGTTGTTGAATTAGCCACATACCCTAGAAAAATCCCTTCAATAGCCTTTGCACTAAATTTTGTTGGGACGTCTCTAACTTTCAATAGGGTGCAAGGATTACCAAAAGGTAGTAAATAATCCAGATTCGGCTTTCGATTATTCAACAACTAGTAGCAAGTCTTGTTGTGTCGTTTGACGGTCAAGACCCTATTCAAAACGTGACACACAGTATTCACAGCTTCAGCCGAAAAAGTAACTGGAAGCTTAGAATCTGCAAGCATCGGGCGTGCCGTTTCAACCAACGTCCTGTTCTTTCGTTCAGCAACACCGTTTTGTTGAGGAACATATGGCGCACTGAATTCATGATGAATTCCTTTTTGTAGACAGAATAAGCCCATTTTGCTATTCTTAAATTCGCTGCCATTGTCACTCCTGATTCTTCTGACTTTTAGATTGAATAAATTCTCCAAACCCAAGATTAAGTATTGCACCAACTCAGTGGTTTCAGCTTTGGATGAAAGAAACTTAACCCATGAAAATCTGGAGTAATCATCAGTTACTACCAAGCAATACGATTTCCCACCGATGCTCCTGATACTGATAGGACCAAACAAATCCATATGCAGCAACTCCAAAGGAGTTACGATAGAATTCGTCGATTTAGATTTGTGAGATTTCCTTCTTTGCTTCCCTTTCTTGCACGGAATACAATCATCAGGAACTGAGAATTTCATTTTCGGAATACCAAGAACCAAATCATTCCTAACAATGTAGTTCATCTTCCTAAAGTTAATGTGAGCTAGCTTCCTGTGCCACAATATTGAATCAGATTCCGACGCCTTGGAGAGTAAACATGTTGGAATTGAATCCGTTGTAGTGGCGACACTCATGTCAAGGACATATGTGTCATTTCTCCTCGGAGCCTTCATAAGAATCCATTCATCAGGAATCACGAAGCCCGGTTTCAAAATATAGCATTCAACATCATAGAAATGGAATGAAAACTTCTTGTCACAGACTTGTGATATGCTTAAAAGATTGTGTTCCAGCTGCTCAACATAATTCACCTTTTCAAATTTGACTTTGTCATTCTTTAACGTTCCCTGGCCAATTATGTACCCGCCTTTATTACCCGCAAAAGCGACATAACCTCCATCAATTTGTTTGACATCTTCAAGCAATCTAACATTCCCTGTCATGTGTCGAGAGCAACCACTATCCACATACCATGTATTTTTGATAGTCCTCCTTGGTTGTCCCTACATAAACAACGAGAATCAGTTAGAAAGTGAAACCCAAGTCAACGTGGTCTTGGGTCGTCCAGATTGATCAAAATAAACAACTTCTTGTAATTTAAAATCAATTTTATCATTCACTTTTGGAACAGAAGATTGATAATCAGACTTTTTCAAAGAAGAACCATTTTTATTATTTTGAAAAACATTATTTGATATATTATTCTCAGATTCAGATGTATCCAAAATTTTCTTTAATTTTCTGTTTCTTCTTCTTCTTTGAGGTCTAGACAATTTAACCTTCTGAAAAGAATCTTTTGAAATCCCAACATTTGGAATCTCAAGTTTCTCTTTGCTTACAAAAGATTTAGCATTCAATTTATCATGTTGTTTAAATCCAGGGAATTTAACAAAAGATCGACCAGGGATATTTTTCTCCAAACTAGAAGACGACTTTCCCTCATCTTTTCTTTTCAGAATCTTCACCACTTTCGGTTGTGAAGGAGCAATCTTCATTTTACCCTGGTTCTTGAAAGGACAATTGATCAAAATGTGACCAGCCTCATTGCAATGAAAACACACTCTTCTTTCTTGATAATTTCTGAAATAAGAGGTTTTCTTTGAATTTGAGGATCCATCAGAAGAATAAGCTTCGGAGGAATGCCCAGAACAATTTATCGGCTTCTTTGGAACATAAGTCTGTTTTGGCACCTTTGAAGAATTCACTTTTTGATAACCAGCCGCAACAAACCCACTTGATTGTAAGATTGGAGAAAGTTTAGTTGAAACCACTTTCAACTCTTCAGGTTCAGTCATAATGAATCTATCTCGGGTAACATTTTTAACAATTATTGGGTCATCAATTTTTACTTCTTTTGGAATACCCTCGACCTTCTTCTCATCGAACATCTCATCTTCAGAATCTGACTCATACACCATATCCTCCCAGTTACCGGATTCACCTTTAACACAGTTTTTGGATCTATCTCCTCTTCATTTATGATTTCAGGTTCCACCACATAGTTTGCATTAAACGGTGAAGGAATAAATCCAATACTATAAAGGGCTAAAACTGGAAAATTCTAGGCTCCAAGACAAAATCGAACCCCTAAGTTTGGCAGCTCTAAACTATAAAGAAAATGGAAAACGTTTTAAAGATTCTATTGAAACGTTAAAAAGGGAAAAATCTGAATATTCTTTAAAAATAAGTGATCAACAGCTTCACTTAGATGTTGCATACAGGGGGTTAGAAAAACGGAACAATTAAATCAACAAACTGCAAAATGAGATCATGCAGTTAAAATGCACTAATGAGAAGTTGAAAAACTCTCGCTTTGTGATGGAACACTACGAGTCTGTAGTGAGACAACTGAATGGGTTAGGTTTGGGTACTAATGCCATTCCTCCACCAGTGAGCGGGAAGTTTGTCAATAGCTTAATAGACATTGATCTCACTTGTCTAGATGAGTCCTCTGAAAAGGATGATTCCCCTAAAAAGGATGAATCCTCAAGTAAGGCTAACTCCACATCTAGTGAGGAGTTTGTTACTGCTTCTGAAGACGGGTCGGTTAACTCTTACCCTGAAGGAGTAGTATCTGAGGAGTTGTTGACTGAACAAAAGGTAAAGAAAAACGTTATCACTAATGGTGATAACTGCATTTTAACTGAACCCGACATCATTGAAACAAATGATAAAGTAAAGGTAATGCTTTACGGGGGGTATAAAAGTCTTAACCAAGTAAAGAAAGAGGCTTTTTCAGCTCACTATGGGCTTGGGTATAAAGAAAATTTGGAAAAATATTATACTCCCAAAAACCAAACTGGTAAGGTTCATACTAATGTTCATAAACCAACTCCTCCTTCTCGTAATGTTGAGTTATCTAAGGCCAGATCTAATGAGCATTACAAGAGAACTTATGTAGACAAGTGGAACTGTTTTCACTATGGCTTGGTTGGTCACATTTTTTGGAACTGTCCTTCTAAGAACCAAGGGAAATGGCCTGTTGTTTCACAACCAGCTGTTATCCCCAGGTCGCCACCAGTGAAACCATCTCCCAAACATCCAAAGAAAAATGTGGTGAAACCACAGGTCAAACCTATGGTAAAGCCAGATCATATCTGGAGCTAAACCATATGTTCCAAGAAAGGTAACGCAACCTGCTGTACCTCATGTATCTACCTCTGGTAGTACACGTACTGGTGAGAAACCTGTGGCAAGACTCTCTAAGCCACAGAGGAGGAGACGGAACAAGAGGTTGAGAAAGCTTGAACAGCTGACTTCAGTTCAATCAGGTGAAGCTTCCACAAGTTCACCTGCTATAGTTGAATCAAAGTCTCCTGTTCCAGTTAAGAAACAGAAGAGATCCTGGACTGAAAAATCCAAAACTTCTGAATCTCCTAGTTCTATCTCTTCTAAAGATTCATCAATTTTGAACAGTCATCATGACTGTGAGTTAAAGGAAGTAGTTTATTTTGAAAAGGATGGATGACCCAAGACCACAATGGCTTGGGTCTCCAAATCTAACTAATTCTTTTGTGACTCATGCAGGGACGTCCGAATGGTACTATCTCTAACCGCTGGTATGTAGATAGTGGATGTTCCAGGCACATGAAAGGAAACATGGCCCTGCTTCAAGATGTTAAACCATTCAGAGGCGGCTATGTGGCCTTTTCCGGAGAAAAAGGCGGTAGCATCACGTGTCAAGGCATGGTTTCGAACGGTTGTGTCAGCTTTGACAATGTTAACTTCTGCGAGCAGCTGAAGCATAACCTGTTGAGTGTCTCCCAAATGTGTGATAAGGAGTACCCGGTGATGTTTGACAAGTCAGAACGCCTGATTCTCAAATCCGGTTTTGAAGTTTCGAAAGATTGGATCCTGATGAGAGCGCCAAGAACAAACGACACCTATCAGATCGATATGAGCGTGGCAACAACCACCTCATCAGTTGCTACTTGTTTGCTTACCAAAGCGATAGAGCTTGACTCCATCTTGTGGCATAGGAAACTCGGACATATTTCGTATCGTAAAATGAATCATCTTGTCCGAAACGGTTTGGTAACCGGGGTTCATAAGCTGAGGTTTACCGTTGCAGATGACTGTATGCCTTGTAAAAAGGGCAAACAGATACGGAAGTCTCACAAGCCCAAGCTCCAAAACTCCATTGATACCCCTTTGGAGCTATTACACATAGATCTATTTGGCCCCATAAGTATCAGGAGTATTGGAGGTAAGTCGTTCTGTCTAGTAGTAACTGATGATTTCTCACGTTTTTCTTGGGTGCATTTTTTAGGTACTAAAGACGAGACTGCTGATATTCTTCAATATTTGATCCTGAGCTTGGAATCTCTTTGCAAGCTGAAAGTTAGAAGAATTAGGAGTGACAACGGAACTGAGTTCAAGAATAATTTGATGGAGCTTTTCTGTCTCAAGAAAGGGATCCGTCACGAATTCAGCGCGCCGTACACGCCTCAGCAGAATGGAGTTGCTGAACGGAAGAACAAAACACTGATTGAGAGTGCAAGGACTATGCTGTCGGATGCAAAGCTTCCTGTCACTTTCTGGGCAGAAGCCGTTAATACAGCTTGTCACGTCTTAAACAGAGTTCTGGTTGTGAAGAGGCACAACAAGACTTGTTACGAGTTGATCAACAATCGACTTCCCAATCTTGATTACCTAGTTCCTTTCGGTAGTCCTTGTTCCTTGTTGCTACAGTACAAAGACCGCCAGTCCAAGTTTCATGCAAAAGCGGTGGAAGGCATCTTCTTAGGATACGTTGCCAACTCACCTTGCAAGAGAGTGTACAACATAGGAACTCGTACTGTCGAGGAATGGTTTGAAGTGGATTGTAGTAAACACAGCATTCCACCCGAACCAATATGTCCAGCTTGGGGTTTTGATTATGATGCGCTATTCAAGTCATTCAATCTTCCTGATTTATCTACAGTTGACGCCGCAAACGTTTATGAATTATTTGGTGGCGGTGATGACTCCAGCTTCTCTACTCGTGCTACTGTACCAATTGTAACTCCTTATTCCAATGCTGCATCTGCATCTGGAACTCATGACAGTGATGATGGTGAACATGTTCTTGTTGTTGGAGATGACGCTCAAGCCAATCCTAACACAACTGAGGAAAGGAAGCTCCAGCTGATCCAATTAATATTGAATCTTCTTCCTCTGGAACACAGGAAATGGGGGAGTTAAGCACGAATTTAGATCCAGAAATTCAGGAACCGATTATACCGGAGATGAGAGTGCATAGGAATCATCCAATCGACAACATTATTGGTGATCCTTATGCCGGTGTTCAGACTCGTCATCGAACCATCACTGAGAACACCAGTCTTTACACAGAGATATTTGACACTGGTGTCATGGATACATGTCTGCATGCTGCATTCGTGTCCTAGTTAGAGCCGAAGAATGTGAAGGAGGCTCTCACTGACAACTGTTGGATTGAGGCGATGCAAGATGAACTGTCTCAATTCCAAAAGTTGCACGTGTGGGATTTGGTTGACTTGCCAAAGGGCTTTCAACCAATTGGAACCAGATGGGTGTTCAAATGCAAGACGGATGATCATCATGTCGTTGTGAAAAACAAAGCAAGATTGGTTGTTCAGGGTTTTTACCAACAAGAGGGCTTGGATTACACAGAGGTATATGACCCAGTTTCTAGAATTGAGGCCATTCGACTGCTCTTGGCATATGCCACTTATGTCGGCTTCAAGGTCTATCAACTTGAAGTGAAGAGTGCTTTCCTTTATGGTAAAGTTCATGAAGAGGTCTATGTCACTCAACCTCCCGGTTTTGAAGATCCGCATAATATTAATAAAGTGTATAAGCTCGACAAAGCACTTTATGGTCTTCATCAAGCACCGCGGGCATGTTATGAGACTTTATCTAAGCATTTACTGTCTAATGGTTTTGACCGTGGACAGATTGACTCGACTGTCTTCATTAGGAAAGCAGGAGGTGACATTCTTCTTGTACAAGTATATGTCGACGACATCATTTTTGGGTCTACCAATGAAGGGATGTGTAGGGAATTCGAGCAGGTGATGAAGTCCAAATTTGAAATGAGTAATATGGGTGAATTGTCATTCTTCCTGGGTCTGCAAGTCAGTCAAAGAGAGGATGACATTTATCTACATCAAACTAAGTACGTGCAGGACATCTTGTCAAAATACAAGATGAATGATAGCAGTACTTATGGCACACCTATCCCAGTTAATCATGGTTTGCATCCTGACAAAGATGGAAAGGATGTCGATAGCAGATTGTACCGTGGGATGATCGGATCACTTATGTATCTCACAGCTTCAAGACCCGATATAATGTTTTCTGTATGTTTGTGCTCAAGGTTTCAGTCTCTACCGAAGGAGTCCCATATGATAGCCGCGAAGAGAATTTTCAGATACCTAAAAGGGAAACCCCGATTAGGTCTTTGGTACTCTAAGCAGCAGTCATTCGACTTCAAAAACTAAAATGATTCAGATTATGGCGGTTGTAACCTTGACAGAAAGTCAACTTCTGGTGGATGTCAATTCTTAGGAGATAGACTGGTCTCCTGGCAATGTAAGAAGCAGTCAACGGTTTCTGTCTGAACTTGTGAAGCAGAATACATTGCTGCAGCGAGCGGTTGTTCTCAGATACTGTGGATTCAGCAGCAGTTGAGAGACTTGTTAGGACATGTTTTGTAACTGTTGATTAAATTCCGTGTAAGTTCTGCTAGAGGCGAACTTAACAAGTTCGCCTAGCCTATCAGAGGCGAACTTAATAAGTTCGCTTAAGTCTATCAGAGGCGAACTTATTAAGTTCGCTTAGCCTATTAGAGGCGAACTTAATAAGTTCGCCTAAGCACAGTGAAGCGAACTTGTTAAGTTCGCATGGTGCAGGTCTGTGGCTATAAATAGGAGATATCCGTAGACAGAGTGGTAGAACACAGAGACCAGGAGGAACTGATTAGAGTGAATTCCTGTAAACTGATATCTTGGTGGAAATACAAAGCGTTTATTTACACCGTTGTTGTTGATTGAGTTACACGAGCACGTTGATCATGGATTCCGCACGTTATCACCGTGTCGTACCGCGAGTCTAGAGATCCGTCACGCACCGAATTTGGGATCTACAAGTGGTATCAGAGCTATTGCTCTTGATTAGCAAAAGATTCGTGGTGTTTTCGTGTCCAATCAACATCAAATTCATCATCTTTGACATTTTCGAGTTTTTCATTTCAATGGAGTTTTCAAGACTGATTTGATCTGATTTGGTGTTTTTGAAGAGGATTATGATGAAATTGATCCGATAGAAAGCTTGTATTTGACAAATTACACAATCCTACGGTCTAATTTTGTTTAATTCCTTCAAATAAGTGATTAATGATGATTTCCGTGTGTTTCTGGTTCGTGAGTTTGGTCTGAAGAGTTCTTGATTTTGAATCTGTTGAAGTAAGCGAACTTGCTGAATTCTGTGCAGGCGAACTTATTTCAGATCATTTTTGAAATTCATCTTGTTCAAATTTTTGGCGGGAAAATTCATCTTGTTCAAATTTTTTAGGGAAATTTGATATGCTTTTTTCGGATTATTTTTTAAATTTTGAATTTTCAAAATTTTTTTAAAAAGAGTATTTTGGCGGGAAATTTTTTCCGGATATTTTCGCAAAAATTTCAATATGTCAATTTCGTGTGATGATAATGATATTGGAACTATGCCACCAAGACTTTTGTGCATATCAGATTTTCGTAGCTGGAAAGTCCGGTTCGAACAGTTCGTATCAGAACCTGATGAAAACTTTTGGACATCCATATTTGAAGGATATGTGCATCCTACTTATGACTATATGGGATATTATGATGTTCCTGAGCCAGTGACAGCTCTTAGTAAACTAGAAAAGCAGAAGCTTGATCGAGAAATGAAAACGTGTGAGACTTTAAAGATGTCTTTACCAAAAGAAATCATTCATAGTCTCGGGAAGTGTCCAACTTCAAGAGATCTATGGGAAGCATTGAAGAATAAGGGTGAAGAAACTTCTCAAGCGTTTGTAGTGTTGATCAAAGAAGTATTAGAGAAGAAGAGTGATTCTCAAACTGATTCTTCTGCAGATTTAACTGATAGTGAGAGCATTCGTTCTGGTGAAAGTACTCAGTCTATCGAGAGTGATGTGATGAGTAAAGAAAGTTTTCAGACAGTTAAAGATGATCTGAGTGAATTAGAAACTGATGCAGAGCCTGTCATTGTTGATCAAAAGAGTGAAGTTGGTGATGACGTTTTCATGGCTCCTGGTGCATCTTATTCAGAAGTAAAACCTGAGGTATTTTCTAACTCTGAGACGTTTTGTTCTAACTGTGTTTCAGTTAAGAATAAAATGATGAGGGTTATGGATGACAATGTAAACCTCATTTGTGATATGAAATCGATGCACACGGTAAATCAGAAATTAAAAGATAATGAGAATGTGTGTATTGAGAGAATAGAATCACTGAAGAGGGATATAAATTCTCTGACTTTGAAGATTAAAGAGCAGGCATATCACCTGGATATGTCCTTTGTAGAAATTGAGAAAAGAAATAATGATCTTGCTGAGAAAGATAAGGAACTAGCCGAATCTAAAGCAGAGGTGATCAAATTGCATAGAAAATTAGAAAGCTTTGCAAATTCATCATTCTTATTAAGATATTATCATGAGGATACTGAAGAAGGGAAGGGAACTAGTGGTATTGGATATGTTCCTCCACCATTCAATGGAAATTATTCTGTTACACCTGAGATTATAAATGATGAAGATTTAGATCCTAAGACTGTGTTGAAGGTGAATCCGGTCACAGGTGAAGATATGGGGTATTCTGATGAGAGTGATGATGAATATTTTGATGAAGCTAATGTAGAAGGGATACCGAAAGCTGTTAAGAAAGAAGACTCAAAGGTTGATTCTAATTCATCTGGTAAAAATACATTTGGAAGTTCATCAAATACAAGGAGAGTTCCATATGTCAGAGATTATAAAGACAGGCGTACATGTTTTCATTGTAATGAGATAGGACACATTGTGGTGACCTGTCCTTATAAAAATAAGGGGAAGAACCATGTATTTCCTGAGAAGATGAAGCCTGAACCAAAACCTGTTGCAAAATCTGGAGTTCCAGAGAAAATAAAGCAAAAAGAAGTTCATGTAGGAGAATCTTCTTCAAGTGCAGCTTATCGTGTGAAGATTCCTTATATGAGAGAATATCGTGAGACGAGATCTTGCTTTTACTGTGGTCTTGTGGGTCACATTCGGATTGCTTGTCCTCACAACGACAAAGGTAACCGACATGTTACTCCAGAAAAGGTAAGAACTCCTCGTAAGCCTTATGTAAACCCGAATGTGGTTAAACCTCATGCTACACCAAAGGGTAATTCAAATACTGAGGTTAGGCTTTCTACACCTCAAAGACGGAGGAGAAACAGAAGATTGAGAAAACTTTTAGAACAACAAGAGTTTTCACAATCAAATCAATTTTCAAATGAAAGAAAATGTTCAAACACTTCACATTTTAAGCAAAAAGAACTTAATGAAAAGAAGTATGTTTGGAAATCTAAAGTTTCTGTTTCTGACTCGTCGGAACAATCTCCCAAAATTGATGAGAGATTCGATTGTGAATGGAGTGAGGTTTATTATTTTGATACAGATGGACGACCCATGACTACCATGGCTTGGGTCCCAATTTCAAATTAATGTTTCTTGTTAGATGTGCAGGATTTACCAAGATGGACTATTAATAACATTTTGGTTATTGATAGTGGTGGTTCTTAGCACATGACAGGGAATGAAATCTGCAAGAGTAACGAGTTGTTGATAAATGAGAAATCTATTTGTTTCAACGACTTGATGCTCAAGGGGGAGAATATGTCACACACAATGTTTTGGAAACAGTTTTACAAAGTCCAAATGATAACCTGCAATTTAGGATGGCAATGGTGAGCATAAAGTCGTTGATGCAACCATTTGACTAGTTGAGGGGAGTCTACATCACAGGGGGAGTACAGAACTGTGTTGGTGACAAAGGCATTCAATTACAGGAGTACATTGGTTTGAGTTCTTAATTGATTGACTTGCTTAATCCTGAGTAACCAAGTAAAATGTTTTTCTTAAAATGTTTTCATGGAAGAGTTTATTTTCGTTTGTTTTAGTTTCTTTGAAAAAGTTTTTGAAAAAGCCAAACAAATTGAAAAAGTTAAAATTGACATTACTTGAAGTTAAAGAAGAGAAGATAGTACGTCAGTAGATGTTCTTTCACACATGACCTTAGATTGACTGGTTGGTGCTTTATGTTAATATATCTGAATTATATGTTTTGATCTAAACTTCAGAGACTGCACAAATAGGAAATGATAGTGTTGTGTACGCATATAATTTGAATTGTCAGTAGACTAAAAGCGTCACTGAACCATTAGTAGTGTGAAAACATAATTTCATATGTTACAACTGTGATTTGAACCCATTTAATGCCTGGGTGTGTGCGTTAAAAGATCACTATCAGATAAAGAATATTAGTTTTTAATAAAGATCTTCCTATGAGATCAGTTTCGGGTTATGTCCTTAGCACTATTCATTCGATTTGCTTCAGTACCCATGTCCCGAAAAAGCATGCAATTTGAAGTATAATCAAGATTTGTACTTGACAACATCTGTCAAACATATACTAGCCCTTGGATCATATTGATAAATCATCTTTACTGATTCCATTGAATTTATAATCCAGATAACAGTTGGATCCACGTACCTAAATCTTATGATTCCACATATATAAGCCAAGACATTGAATCATTCGATTCTGAATCTCATTGATTCCTATACAATCCAATTTGGATTCTGCTATTCATGTGCTAAGTGATGTCTCCTCATTCTGGAAATTAGGATAATCTTTAGTAAAATCTCATATATCTTGAAGATAGTGCATTTAGTTTCTGTTGGCATACTAGTGGGGTACACGTTGTATTTCATACTTAAATGGTACCTTAACTCACAAGAAAGTGGGAATGAGATGCTTTAGTTTCAAATCTTATAATATTGACAATTTGAATTTATGTATCATAGCGTGATCCTATTTTCTTTGAATGTTTATCGCGTATCATAAAATGCAATATGAAAGTCTTGAAAAGATAGAATGTGATAATCTTGAAAGATATTGGTTTTATTGGTCAAGGCTTGAAAGAATGACATAGTATACCAATTGATATTATATGGATTTTATATCCAAGATGTGTGATTGATAAATCATATATACTGATATGATCTTCTTACTCGTGATGTTCGACAAAAAAAATGTGATTTTGTATTTTACATTTCAGTTTATATAGAGAAAAACCAAAAAGATTTTGTGTTTCTTATGTTTGAAAAACCAAAAAGATTTTATTTTTCCAGCTTCCATGGAAATCTTAATTGTTGGTTATTCTTGGTTGTTCTCTTTTACAAAAAATGAATATTGCAGACAGAAGTTGACAAGGGGTCCTTCTCCCAAGTTTTCTTCTAGAAATAAAGAGAGAGTGTGCAGATAAACAAGACGAAGACTATAGTGTGTTTGATGATATATGAAGACGGATGACAATCTTCTGAAGCTGTTGTCAAGGGGGAGTCTGTTGGAGCATATTCAGGTGACAACGAGCTTGAAGATATTATGTCTTAGTCTTAGAGTCTTTGATTTGTATTTGATAGAATTGTTAGCAACAGTTATGGGGGAGTCTGTTAGGACATGTTTTGTAACTATTGATAAAATTCCGTGTAAGTTCTGCTAGAGGCGAACTTCGAGGCGAACTTAATAAGTTCGCTTAAGTCTATCAGAGGCGAACTTATTAAGTTCGCTTAGCCTATTAGAGGCGAACTTAATAAGTTCGACTAAGCACAGTGAAGCGAACTTGTTAAGTTCGCCTGGTGAAGGTCTGTGGCTATAAATAGGAGATATCAGTAGACAGAGTAGTAGAACACAGAGATCAGGAGGAACTGATTAGAGTGAATTCTTGTAAACTGATATCTTGGTGGAAATACAAAGTGTTTATTTACACCGTTGTTGTTGATTGAGTTACACGAGCACGTTGATCATGGATTCCGCACGTTATCACCGTGTCGTACCGCGAGTCTAGAGATCCGTCACACACCGAATTTGGGACCTACAAGACTACGGCTTAAACTTCACTGGAACTCCTCTATTCATTGACAACAATGCCACAATGTCCATCACAAATAACCTGGTGAAACATTCCAAAACTAAACATATAGAGATTCACCATCATTTCATTCGTGATTGTGCTGAAAAGCATTTAATTGAAATTGTAAAAGTTCACACGGATGACAATCTTGCTGAACTTTTCACAAAGGCATTTGATCGATCCCGTTTTGAGCATCTTGTTAACTTGATAGAAATGTTCAATCCTGAGTGAAAATTAATTTTTTTTAATTCAATTCAATTCATGGAAGTTAAACTTTATTTCTTTTTAAATTTTTTGTATAGTTCTCTTAAGTTTCAAAATATTTTACAAAAACAAAAACAAAAATAGAAAATGGAGAATATTTCAAAGTTAACTTGAGAAAAAGAGGAAATGATAGTACATCAGAAATGATCTAAACATCATAGACTGCTCATATGGGAAATGATTGCGTCATGCTTACTTAATTTTTTAACTTATTATGTTTTTAATCTGCTTATTTACAAGTAATTTAAATTGTCAGTAGGTTGTATGCGTCTTTGAATCACTAGTAGTGTGGAAACTAAATCTAAATTACAACTGTGATTTGAACCCATGTTTACAAGTGTGTGTGCGTAAAAGAATAGAAAAGATCATTATCAGATAAAGGATGTTAGATTTTGGCAATAATTTTCTTTTGAGATCAGTTTCGGGTTATGTCGTTAGCACAATTAATGCGGTTCATCTCACTGTCCATACTCACAAGTATGCAAGGAGAGATTGAATCAAGACATGTCTATACATTAACCGTTGAGCATGTATTCACCCTTGAATCATTCCTGATTCATTGAAATCAAATCCAGATCAAAGTTGGATCCCCTTACCTTATTCAATCACCATATATATTATCCTGAATCATCATTCTGATATTCAATGAAGAAAATCAAATGAAACCAAGACAACTGAATCACTCGATTCTGAATCTTATGATTCCTGATAATCCTTATGGATTCTGCTTGATTTTCCTGTGCTAATAGATGTAGCTTCATTCTGAAAATTTAGAAAATCATTGGGAAAATCTTAGATGCCTTGAGATAGTGCAAGTTAGAATAGCATATCAGTGGGGTACACGGTGTATATCTTATAATTAATACCTTAATACACAAGAATGTGATACAAAGATACGTATAGTTTCAAATCTTATAATATTGTCAACTTGAATTACTTGTCTATGTGCTTATTACGTATGAATAAATAGTAATCCACGACATGATCCCATATTCTTTGATGTTTATATTGTATCGTTCTTGCTAAAAGATAGCCTGATATGATCATCTGCTCGTGTCTTTGATCAAAAACAGTTTGTGTGAATACTTGTATATTTTTATTAGAAAAGATCAAAAAGAATATAAGTTTTTGCATAGTTCCAGTATATTCAGAAAAACCAAAAATATTTGTGTTTAACCTTCCTGAATTGTATTTGAATCCTCTTGATTGAATATTTTTAACTTGTTCGTTATTTGACTTGAAAAACTTCATAAATTTTGAGTTGAAAGTTTGCGCACTTAAGGGTTTGTGCGTACTTGTAAGTGCGCATGAAGTAAGCCCTGCGCACTTGTAAGTACGCAAGAGTTAATTCTTGCGCACTTGTAAGTACGCATGAGTTAAAATGTGCGCACTTGCTACGTACGCACGACCTTTTGGTGTGGGGTATAAATGGGGGACTTAGAAAATTTCTGAGTTTTCCATCGCATTCAAACACTTTTCCCTCTGCAAATTTTTACTCAAAATCCAAGTGTACTTAATCCGATTTTTCGTCCCAATACAAGTTTCATCATCTCATAACATCGATTTGGTGAGATTTTAGGTTTAATCCATCCACAAGATTCTTGATTTTGGACCGATTTTCTTAGTTTTTTTTTGTTCGAGATTGTTAGACAATTTTTTGGGTTGTTTGGGTAATACCTAATACTTAAAACTTGTTAATAATCATTAATCGATCACTAATCTACCCTTAATCGTCCAATTTCGTCTTTGATTTTGTCCCTGTAGTTGAATTTGAACCGTCAGTGGGTTCATTCGACTATTAGGTCAAAATTGGTCAAGATTAGCAGGTATTTGGTGGTGTTGTTGGTCCCATAGGCTATAATCACTGATTCCGACCTAGTGGCGACCCAATACACACCGTTTTTTGAACATCAATGACATTTTCAAACTTCTGGAATTTTCACCAAGTATAGTTCTTGCGCACTTAGCAAGTACACAAGAAGTAATTCTTGCGTACTTGTTAAGTACGCAAGAGGAAAATCCTGCGTACTTGCTAAGTACGCAGGACCAACACTTGGCAAAAATTCCTAAGTCTGAATTTCAGTTCAAAGAGTAACTGCTATACTGAGTCGTTTTTATTCATTTCCAATGATATGTGTTATTCTGAGTGTGCTTTCTGTGTGATTTTGCAGATTATAGCTCGGGCATTTACTAACGAATTCAACATGTTAGCGAACACTCAACCCGAATGGAAAGGTGCAGCATTACAATATAGGGAGATAGTTGACTTCTTGAACCGCTCAAGAGTCAGCTATGCTATCTCAGCTGACCCGACCGTGTCAAGACCTTACTTGGAACAATTCTGGGAGACGGCGGAGCATGACTGCACGGTAACCCCCAATGTCATAAGGGCTACCGTTGCTGGTCAGGCTATCGCTTTTTCTGAAGATACCATAAGAAGGGTCCTGCAGTTCAGAGACCTTGCTACCGACCCGACAGCCTATCCAGACTACTTTATGGATGGGT
Organism: Smallanthus sonchifolius; assembly: GCA_023525975.1. Taxonomy (NCBI): domain Eukaryota; kingdom Viridiplantae; phylum Streptophyta; class Magnoliopsida; order Asterales; family Asteraceae; genus Smallanthus; species Smallanthus sonchifolius. The sequence continues at coordinate 64,276,979 of CM042021.1, read as the reverse complement.
GTTGGAGGCAAAGAATGGGATACGTCGGTGCGAGGGACAATGCTTCTTATAAAAAGATGTGGGTATTAGACCAATGGCGGTATTTCGCCTACGTCATGATCGTGTGCATCTCGTCAAGGAAAGCTGGTAAAGATGCCATGGGTCATGACCTTGCAGCAGCCATGGTGGGCTTGTCTCTTAATAAGGGCTACAACTTCTCGTGCTACATCTTCAAAGCAATCAATGACCAGATCAACACAGCGGAGAAGTTTAGATTCTTATTTTAACCTAGGTTTGTGCAACTCTTGATTGATGACGCGTTGGCAAACCTTCCCGCCATAGGGGAGAGACTGCAAGTCAAGTGGGTGGACAAAAGAGTATTTGCTCAATTCCTGAAGCCAGGTAGTGTAGAACCTACCCCTGTGCACACAAAACTCTTTGGCCACCTTCTAAATGAAGCATATGTGGCACCTGAAGACTGGAGATGGTACAGCCACGAATCGGAACCTGAACTGAGTGAACACTCCGATGAACAGCAGGAACAACTCGATGAGGAGAATGATAGTGATGATGGCTCGTATGAGGATGGAGACAACGAAGGCGGTGATGGTGGTGCTGAGGAATCCGATTCAGAAGCAACAAAATCAGATTCTTCTGATTCCGATGACGCACCGTCACAGGCACACTCCAGGAGATCGGCACAGGTAACCCTACCTGAGTTGTCCTCCAAAAGAAAGCGATAGAGCTCGAGCAGCGAATATGAGTCAACATCTGACTCTGACGCTGCTCTACAAAGACAAAGACAAAGACGAGAGCGTGTTCATAAGAACAGGGGAGATAGGCAAGAGGTTGCTATCCCCATTGTGGTAGAGGCCCCGGCTCAGCAGCAAGTACAAGTTCAAGCTGCCAGTACAGATTCCGCCTCTACCCCACCAGCACAGCAATTGTACCGTAGGAGGATAAGACCACAAGTTCAAGCTGACGTGGTAGTCACGACAGTCACAGAGGAAGTTCCTGTGACGGTGACCCTCCCTACAACATCAGTCCAAGTGGCGGTGACTACTCCAATTGTCACGGAGTCTGTCACCATCACCCTACCATAACACCCACTCCCATCATCTCATCCCAAATATCAACACCCACCATTGATCCTCCAAGTCAACCCTTCACTTATGAAGATTTCTCACAAGGGTTTGACTTTGGTACCATCTTCTCCTCCCCTATCCATAATGCCGAAGCGTCATCGTCTAGGCATCCTGATCCGAATGAAGCAAGGATCGATGTGCTAGAAACCCAAGTGGCTGGACTGCTGAAGACTATTCAGAAGTTAAAGGAGGAATTTGATGCTCAACAAGCACAAATTAATTCACTGGCTGATGAAGTTAGGATTCTCCATAGCCAGAGAACGGGGACTAATGAGAGACTGAAGAATGTAATGGCACATAATGAGCTGTTGATGAAGACAAACGAAATGATTCTTGGCCACAGAACGTCACTTGAGCTAAGGCTGGATTTACAAAGAAAAGAGCATGAAGCGATGGTCAAATAAGTTGCAGAACTTACCAAGAAGCTTGATGCTCGGGGGGAGAAGGAGAAGGAGAAAGAGAAAGACAAAGAAAAGAAATCCACTGGTGCTGAGTCTTGTCATCTAGTCGACTTGACTAAGGATGACGATAAAGACAAGGATCCTGAAGCCGGTCCTAGTGGAGGTGTGCACCAAGCTTTGGCAATTGTGCCCATCTCTGCTATTCCAATGGCTGAGGGGGAGTCTACTCGGCAAGAGGGTGGTGATACCTCTGGTGGTGGTGATAAAGGGAAGTCAGTGGCTAAAATACTTAAGGACTTATCTGATGATGAGATCCTATATCTAGAGCCTGACTATTCAAAAGAAGCACAGATTGATGCTCTCTTCAATCTAGAAGAAGGAGAGATCGACTCTGGTGATGACTGGAATGATGATGATGAAGACGTGGTGATACAGATTCCCAAGGGTGACGAGGAAGGAGAGTACGAGCTAGAAGATGGAGAGATCTTTGAAGTTCTATCCTTCGACGCTCCACTTGACACAGGTTCAGTCGAGCAGGCTAGGAATGTAGAAGCCTCGACTGAATCCTCCCCAGTCGACCCTGCACCTGTGGACCTAGAGGCACCAAAAGAGACAGACATGCCTTCTACCTCATCAAAGGGTCCAGCTCCTGTGTGGCAAAAGACGTCTATCATAGACAAGCACGGAGCAAAAGGAATGATCTTAGCTGTAAGGTACGAGGAGGACAAGCAGCTGTTCGCTATCAAAAGATCTGGGGGGGTTCAATACTTGAAACCCACCAGTGAAGCGTTCAGCTCCTTGCCCAAATGCGAACTTGTGAACCTAGCAAACCGAGAGCTACTAGGTAAGTGTAATCATGCAGTAGCGATGGGTTTGTGGGTGGTTCTGCAGCGTGAAGCAAGATCTGGGAACTTTGAAATGTTCAAGCCCCAGGTGCCCAAGAGAGTCAAGGATAAGCACGCTGTGCATCCTGTGACTAAGAAGCACTTAAATAAATTGGTATACAAGCCAGTGCGATGTGAAACTAAGATTCCCCTAAGTAAGTTATCTCAGGATATTCTTGGTGACATGTGGTACTGGTAAGTAGATCCAAAAACGGGCGAGGCTGTGATCATGGGAAAGGGACGTTCCGAAAGTGGGAACATAGTGCCAAAAGAACTGATCAGAATATTTGATGAAGTTTGCTTCATCAACTTTTCTGTGAAAGATCTGGAGGTACTAGCTGATAGGTATTGTGTCCACACGGACGAATAGATAAAGCTCCTTGCTTCTAAATATGACAAGGTGATCAAGTTCTGCCTTGAATACAAGAAGAAGATGGAAGCTAAGCATGAACTTCTGTGAAGACTGAAGATTGAAGACTGAAGACGATGAAGATCCCGAGCTGTTGTCAAGGGGGAGTTTGTTGAAGCACTTTCCTGTGACAACACTCAGGAAAGAGTCTTAGTTTGTATTTTCAGGTCTGTAATTGTCTTTGTATGTAAGAGTCTTTCTGTATTAGTTTATCGAGTTGTATTTACTTTTACATATTGAATGTTGCATTTCTTCCTAAGTGTTTTGCGCACTTACATGTGCGCAGGAGAAAGCTCCTACGTACTTAGCAAGTACGCAAGAATACCTTTGCGTACTTGTTAAGTACGCAAGAGCATTTTGCCCTGCGCACTTGCTAAGTGCGCAGGCATCAGGTCAGGTATAAGTAGGATAGGTTGACAGAAGTTAAGTACGCAGACACTATAGCAAATACGCAAATTGTAATCTCAGTACTTCTCTCTGTAACCTTCAAGTGTTTATAATACAAAGAACGTTTAAAGTGTTTTGTCTTGTCGGTTTACTTTGTTTAGCTAGACTCTCCACCTATTCACGGGCATTTCGCACCCGGTCCGACTAGTAGACCCACTTGCATGTGACGATCTGCCACAACCGAGGGACCTATAATTAAGTTCGCTTATTTAGGAAAACTTGTTAAGTTCGCTTAACAAGCCATAGGCGAACGTAATAAGTTTGCTTCACCAACATCAGGCGAACATATTAAGTTCGCTTCATCAGAATTAGGCGAACTTAATGCCTTCAACTTTTTCCCTTAATCAAAATTTTTACCAACTTTCAATCCGTCACTTCTCAAACTTCCGTCAACAGCATGTATTTGATCCAATCCCGAACAATTTAATAAAAGATTAGCATTTTCATGGAAAATAAAAAACAAAATCTTTTTGAATTTTATCTATACAAACGAAATCACATATTTTTGGATTTTTATCTGTACAAACGGAATCACCTAATTTTGGATTTTTTATCTGTATAAACTGAAAGCACATATTTTTGAATGAACATCATGAGTAAGAAGATCATATCAGTATCCGAGTAGTTTATCGCACATTTTAGCAGTAACCAAGGGTAACCTATGATATGAAACAATCCAACTCATCTTGTACTCTATGTATCTTTTTCAGCATTTATAAATCAGTCAATTTGAATAATATTTGAAATGATACGCGATAAATTTCAAAGTAAATAAGATCAGGTTATGAAATGCTCAATTATGCATACCGAATTTGTAATATAACGCATGAATTCTTAAATTTGTCAATATTATATGATTTGAAACTATAAGCGTTTATTCTCTAAATTCATGTGATTTAGTACCATTTAGATGAAAAACATCGTGTACCCCACATATATACCAAACAAAAATATAAATTGCACCATCTTCAAGACATATACAGTTTATTTTAAGATTAGATCAATTTCCAAGATGAAATTATCTCATTTAGCACAAGAATAGAAGCAGATCCCAAAGGATATAAGAATCATGATGATTCAGAATCAGAATATTCTAAGAAATTGGTTGTAAAATGAGAATCAACAGATTCAGGTATGAGGATCCAACTATTATCTGGATAAGATTCAATGGAGTCATACTAGATGATGTATCTAACTGATCCAAGGGCGAATATATGTTTTAACAGATTTTGAAAGCATATCTTAGTTCAACAAAACATTGCATGTTTTTCGGGGCATGGGCAGTAATGTGAACTGAAATAGATTTGTGCTAAAGATATAATTCGATATTGGTCTCATGAAATTCTTTAAAACCATATATTCTTTATCTGATAATGATCTTTTACACACACACCCAGGCATATAATGGATTCAAATCACAGATGTAATCATATCATATTTAATTTTCACACAACTATTAGTTTCAAAACGCTTTTAGTCTATTTACAATTCACATTTCAAAACTCATACACAAATTTGAAAAACAGATTATCAAGATTAGAGCATTCACAACACTATCATTTCTCATTTATGCAGACTTTGAAATTTAGATAAAATCAAATTACATTAAACAATCATATATCAAAGGTCTACTAAGGTCGTGTGAAATGAACTAATCACTGATCTACTATCATTTCTTCTCTAACTACAAATGATGTAAATTTTATATTTTTTAATTTGTATTGACTTTTTATAAATTAAGAACTTTTTGATTGAAAATTTAAAATGCAGAAATGTAATAAAGAAGTAAAAGAAATTAAAAACAAAATTTTCCATGAAAATTTGATTTTGAAAAACTTTTATTCGGGATTGATCATACCTATCATTTTGATTAGAAATTCAAACCTAGTACGATCAAATGCCTTGGTAAACAAATCAGCAAGATTATCATCAATGTGTACCTTTACCAGCTCAATCAACCTTTTCTCTGCACAATCACGAATAAAATGATATCTAATCTCAATGTGCATTGTTTTACTGTGCTTAACAGGATTATTAGTAATAGACATTGTAGCATTATTATCAATAAACATAGGGGTTCCTGTGAAATTCAAAGCGTAATCTCTTAATTGCTGTTGTATCCACAAAATCTGTGAACAACAACTTGCAGCAGCGATGTATTCTGCTTCGCATGTACAAATGGAGACTGTGGTTTGCTTTTTGCATTGCGAGGAAACAAGTCGATTACCCAAGAACTGGCAACCACCTGTTGTAGATTTCCTGTCCAAACAACAACCACCAAAATCAGAATCAGTATAAGCATTGAAATCAAAGTTAGAACCATGTGGATACCATAGTCCCAATCTTTGTTTTCCTTTCAAATAACGAAAGATTCTTTTTACAGCAATTAAGTGATATTCTTTTGGTTTTGCCTGGAATCTAGAACAAATGCACACAGCGAACATTATATCTGGCCTTGAAGCGGTTAAGTACATGAGAGATCCAATCATTGCTCTGTAAAGTCGACAATCCACATCTTTTCCATCCGGGTCAGAATTCAACTTATGATTGACCGGAATCGGAGTATCATATGGGGTACAGTCCTCCATCTTGAACCGGCTCAAGATGTCTTTGACGTACTTGGACTGATGAATAAAGAAACCATCTTCCTTTTGATTTACTTGTAAACCTAAGAAAAACGATAACTCTCCCATAGCTGACATTTCGAACTTTGACTTTATTACACTCTCAAAATCTTTGCATAACCCTTCATTTGTTGAGCCAAAAATAATATCGTCCACATATATCTGCACCAGTAGGTAATCCCCCCCCTGATTTCTTTATAAATAAGGTTGAGTCAATCTTGCGACGAACAAAATCATTTGCCAAAAGATGTGTGGAAAATGTTTCATACCACGCGCGAGGAGCCTGATGAAGACCATATAGGGCCTTATCAAGCTTGAAAACCATATTCGGATTAAGTGGATCTTCAAACCCCGGCGGCTGACAAACATAAACCTCCTCCTTGACCTTTCCATATAAAAATGCACTTTTCACATCCAATTGAAACACTTTAAAACCTTTATAAGAAGCAAAAGCTAGAAACAACCGTATAGCTTCAAGCCTCGCAACAGGCGCATAAACCTCGGTGTAATCAATTCCCTCTTGTTGATTGAAGCCAAGGATAACTAATCTCGCCTTGTTTCTTACCACGACACCTCGATCGTATTTCTTACATTTAAACACCCATTTAGTACCAATCGGATACATACCCTTCGGAAGATCTACAAGATTCCAAACCTTAAGTTTGTCAAACTAAGCAAGTTCTTCCTGCATGGCCTCTATCCAATTGTTATCACTTAAAGTCATTTCAATATTTTTGGGTTCGACCTGAGAAATAAAACATGAATGTGAGCAATCATCAAGAACACCAGAATCTTTAATACATGTATACAAACAAGTATTGTCAACAATAGAACGTGTTTTCACTCCATCCTGCAAATTTCCGATTATATTTGTCACTGGATGATCTTTGAGTTCCTTGATGGAAGCGAACTTAGGAACCGGCAACACTTAAACATGAGTTGTATCAGATTGATAAGACAAATCATGATTAATTGGAATTTTCGAGTGTAAATTTGTAGGAGTCTCCCCCGAATCCTGTGTCGAAGGAAATGAATCATCACCCAACAAATGATCAGCAGAAGAATCTTGAAAAATAGCATTGTCTTCCTCACTCTCTGAATCTTGTGGTCCCGAACAAGAAGCAACATTAGGATCGGGAGCAGAAGTAGATGGAACCGATGAATGTGGAACTGCATTTGGTAGAAAGCCATTGTGTTGTGTATCCTGACATGAATCACAGAGAACAACAGCTTCATCAGGAGAAATATCAGAAGGTAAATGAAAAGACTTGAATAAGTTTTCATAATCAAATGCCCAATCTGGTCCAATCGCCATTTGAGGTAAAGACCGATTTGAACAGTCAATATGGAACCATTCTTCAACTTGGCCCGTCTCTTTGTTATAAACCCTCTTGGTAGTCGAATTAGCAACATACCCTAGAAAAATCCCTTCAATAGCCTTGGCACTGAATTTGGTTGGGACGTATCTAACTTTCAATAGGGTGCAAGGATTACCAAAAGGTAGGAAATATTCCAGATTCGGCTTTCGATTATTCAGCAATTCGTAGCAAGTCTTGTTGTGTCGCTTGACGGTCAAGACCCTATTCAAAACGCGACACGCAGTATTCATAGCTTCAGCCCAAAAGGTAACTGGAAACTTAGAATCTGCAAGCATCGTGCATGCCGTTTCAACCAATGTCTTGTTCTTTCGTTTAGCAACACCGTTTTGTTGTGGAACATATGGCGCACTGAATTCATGATGAATTCCCTTTTTTAGACAGAATAAGCCCATTTTGCTATTCTTAAACTCGCTTCCATTGTCACTCCTAATTCTTTTGACCTTCAAATTGAAAAAATTCTCCAAACCCAGGATTAAGTATTGTACCAACTCAGTGGTTTCAGCTTTAGAATAAAGAAACTTAACCCATGAAAATCTGGAAAAATCATCAGTTACTACCAAACAGTACGATTTTCCACCAATGCTCCTGATACTAATCGGACCGAACAAATCCATATGCAGCAGCTCCAAAGGAGTTACGATAGAAATCTTCGATTTAGATTTTTGTGATTTCTTTCGTTGTTTCCCCTTCTTGCAAGAAATACAATCATCTGGAACTGAGAATTTCATCTTTGGAATACCAAGAACCAGATCATTCTTAACAATATAGTTCATCTTCCGATAGTTGATGTGAGTTAGCTTCCTGTGCCACAAAATAGAATCTGATTTCGAGGCCTTGGAGAGTAAACATGTAGGAATTGAATCCGTTGTAGTAGCAACACTCATGTCAAGGAAATACGTGTCATTTCTCCTCGGGGCCTTCATGAGAATCCATTCATCAGGAATAACGAAACCAGGTTTCAAGATATAACACTCAGCATTATTGAAATGGAACGAAAACTTCTTGTCACAAACTTGTGATACACTCAAAAGATTGTGTTCAAGCTGCTCCACATAATTCACCTTCTCAAATTTGACTATCATTTTTTAAAGTACCCTGTCCAGTTATGTACCCGCCTTTATTCCCCGCAAAAGCGACATAACCTCCATCAATATTTTTAACATCTTCAAGCAATCTAATATTCCCTGTCATATGTCGAGAGCAACCACTATCCACATACCATGTATTGTTGATAGTCCTCCTTGGTTGTCCCTACATAAACAACGAAAATCAGTTAGAAATAGGAACCCAAGCCATTGTGGTCTTGGGTCGTCCAGATTGATCAAAATAAACAACTTCTAGTAATTCACAATCAATGTTATCATTAACCTTTGGAATATAAGTTTTACCAACAGTCTTTTTCAAAGGAGACATATTTTGATTATTTTGAAAAACATCATTTGATATATTATTATCAGATTCAGATGTTTCCAAAATTTTCTTCAATTTTCCGTTTCGTCTTCTCCTTTGTGGTCTAGACAATTTAACTTCAGATTGAGAATCTTTTGAAATTTTATCATGAGGAATCTCAAGTTTCTCTTGACACACAAATTATTTAGAATTCAATTTATCCTGCTGTTTAAATCCAGAGGATTTAAGAAAAGATCGACAGGACGTATTTTTCTCCAAACTAAATGATGGCTTTCCCTCATCTGTTTTTTTTTTCAGAATCTTCACCACATTTGGTTGTGAAGGAACAGTCTTCAATTTGCCCTGGTTCATATAAGGACAATTGACCAGAATGTGAGCAGCTTCGTTGCAATGGAAACAAACCCTTCTCTCTTTATAAATTCTAAAGTAAGAAGAATTCTTTGAGTTTGAGGAGCCATCAGAGGAATAAGCTTTAGAAGATTTTCCAGAACAGTTTACTGATTTCTTTGGAACATAAACCTGTGTAGGCACCTTTGATGAATGCACCTTTTGATGACCAGCAGCGACAAAACCACCTGACTGTAAAACAGTTGAAAGCTTAGGTGTAACAACTTTCACCTCATCAGGTTCAGTCAGAATGCATCTATCACGGGTAACAGTTTTTACAACTGTTGGTTCATCAAGTTTCACCTCTTTTGGAATACCTTCGACCTTCTTCTCATCAAATACCTCATCCTCCGAATCAGATTCATAAACCATATCCTCACCAGTTACCGGGTTCACTTTCAATACTGTTTTTGGATCTATTTCCTCTTCATGTATGATTTCAGGTTCAACCACATAATTTGCATTAAATGGTGGAGGAACAAATCCAATACCAGCAACCCGTTTAGTAGGATCAACATTTGAATTAAAATAATCCAAAACAACCGAAGAATTTGTAAAATTTTCCAACTTTCTATGAAGTTTGATCACCTCAGACTCTTTGTCAGAAATTTCTTTATTCTTTTGAGCAACAACTTCATTTTGTTTTTCTATTTAAGCATAAGCCATATCCAGATGATAAGCTTGTTCTTTATATTTCAACCCTAGAGAATTTAAGTCTATTTTAAAAGACTCAATTCTATCGATGCACAATTTATCATTATCTTTCAGTTTCTGATTAACTGAATGCATCGATTTCATATCACAAATCAAGTTTGTGTTATCATGCATGACCTTTTGCAATTTATCTTTAACAGTAATGCAGTTAGAACAGTAAATATGACAAACAGAGTCTTTTACCTTTGACGGATCAGACATGTCTGCCATGAAAACTTTGGCAATGGGAATATTCTCTGAATCAGCACCATCTGAAGCATTTTGTGTTAGAACAATATCATCTTCAGCAACACCTGATGCAACATCAGAATCAATATTCTGTACTTGTTCTATCTCTTCATCAACAATCTGCACACTTTCACCATCACTCGAACCATCACTTGAACCATCATCATCAGTCACCTCTTCTGTTTTTTCAGAATGAATTTCTGCTACAAAGGCTTGACTTACATCACCCACTAAATCTTTCAGATGAATACCCCAGTCATAGTTCTCATCGTTTTGTGCAACCACTGCCGATGATGCAGAAGCATGATTTGAATTTCCAGATGAACCATGTGATTGATTACGATTATTCTGAAAATTATTCTGCTTCTTCTGAGAATCAAACTCAACCTTTTGTTTCACACACTCTTTAGCAAAGTGACCATACTCTTGATAGTTATAACAACGCACTTTGGATTTATCAAATCTCATGCGTGATCGACTATTAGATCCAATATACTTTCTGCCAGTTTTCTTCAAGAAATCCTTTGCTTGACGCATCAACATGGCCATATTCCATTGGATGTTCATTTCTTCTAGATCATCAGGGTCAATCTGTCTGAAATCTTCTTTAATTACCTCAGGATCATGAATTTTCCCTCCAATAAAATTCTCATACGAAGCCATGAATGTGGAAAACATATCTAGATAATCAACAACAACCTTTTGATGTATATGAGATCTAGAAGATGTAGAAGCTGTTGTCGCAGAAAATCCAGAATGACTATAATGACCAGAATGAATAGGAACTCCAGAACACTGATCATTAGAAGAATCTTGAGCATCGCCAGAAAATAATGCAACTCCTGTACCAGTTTTACCAGAAGTCTTGACAAAATACATTGAAGTATCCTGGATATGCTCCATGTTAGTCTCCTTCTTCTTCATATTCAGGTCATGCGATTGAATCTTCCCAAGAACTTCTTCAAGAGACATGGTTTTGTACTTGATATTTTCTTTTAACAAAACCGTATACACATCAAATTTTGATGGTAATGCCTCCAAGAATTTATCATTAATTTCTTCAGTTTCATACACCACAGAAGCACTCGACAGTTCACTAAGCAGATGATAGAATCTGGTAGCAAGATCATCCAAGGATTCATTTTGAAAATGTTTGAAGACCAAGAATTGCTTCTTCAGTAGCTCTTTTCTACTATTCTTTACATCCAAACTACCTTCACATCTTTTCTGTAATGCTTCCCACAGTTGTTGAGAAGACTTGAATTGTTTGAAACTGTGATATATTTCCTTCGGAAGAGACATCGAAATACTTTCCATCGCTTTCTTTTCCCTATCAAACATCAACTTTTCTTCAGTCGTTAACGCTGATACCGGCTTTGGAACATTATCCTGTCCCATCCACGAATAAGTCGGATGCGTATAACCTTCTAAAATAGGAATCCAGAGACTGGTATCGGTAAAAGATACGAACTGATCAAACCTACATTTCCAATTAGAATAATTAGCAAGATTCAACAACTTCGGGGGTTTTTAAGATGTACCAATCTCATTATCATAATTGAACATATTCGTTACTTGTACCATATTTGCCATTTTCCATAATTGAACAACTTCGGGGGTTTTTAAGTGTTGAAAACTCACTACCCTTAGGCGAAGATAATAAGTTCGCTTCTGTGATACCCAAGCGAACTTAATATGAAGCGATCTTAATAAGTTCGCTTAAACCAGAAATCAGAAAATCTGATTAAGTTCGCCTAAAAATAAGTTCGCTTAATTTGTGAGAAGCGAACTTGACAAGTTCGCCTGCTAAGTTCGCCTGCACACAAAATCACCAAGTTCGCTTGCTTTAGCAGATTCAAAATCAAGAACAGTTCAAACCAGAAACCGCGAACCAAGAATCACCAAAAAACTTCATAATTCACTGATTTAAAGGAATTAGTCAAAATCAAACCGTAGGATTGTGTAATTTCTCAATTAGAACCTTTCTATCGGGTCAATTTCTTCAAAATCCACTTCAAAAACACCAAATCAGAACCAAATTAAGCTTGAAAACTCCATGGAAATGAAAATATCAAAGATGATGAATTTCTTGTCAATTTGCATACAAACCGTCTAGAATCACCAAGAATCACGAGCAAAAGCTCTGATACCACTTGTAGGTCCTCATGGCACTTCTACAGATCGTTCTCGTGATAAGACGTGTCGTTAACTCGAAGTACGGAATCCAATGAATCAACGATTGCATACACAAAAGACAATAGAGACAATCAAGTAAATAACATTCACGCTTGTATTCCAATTCTCAATAGAGTTTACAGACTCAATCGTTCAACTATGTTCGTGTTCTCATCGATCTCTTAAACTGACTCTGTAAACATTTATATATAGACATCTGACCTGCATTAGGCGAACTTAACAAGTTCGCCGCTAACAGACTAAACGAACTTATTAAGTTCGCCTCAGATAGACTTAAGCGAACTTAACAAGTTCTCCGCTGTTAGACTAGGCGAACTTAACAAGTTCGCCTCTAGCATAACTTGCATAAAACACTTAGAACATTATACATAACAAAAACATAAAGACATTAGATCTAAACTATTACAAATCTTTTGTCACTACAAACTATGTCCTAACAGAAAGTGACCGATCCGATCATCAGATCTTGCACGGCCATCGGCCTAGACGGCCCAGACTTCGTCATCAGACACCTCATATACTAGGGGGTTATCTAGACCATCCTACCCACCACCCTACTGGCTCTTGCATACAAGGGAAGTGTTACCGATAGTTGCGTCGCGTAGCAAGTTACATGATGCTGACATTTCATCCCTCAAGGATGAGATTGACTTGACCGACCAAGCACTTATGACTATGCGTGGCCGGGTCAAGGCTACGGAGGACAGGACCATAGAGGCGGAGCAGAGGGTCAAATCTACTGAGACCGTGCTGCATACCCTATAGGGACAGGTAGTGGGACTTATGGAGGACCGACAGATAGAGACACCCAGGATCACCTCCCTATCCAGCCGTCTGGCGGAGACAGAGAGACAGCTAGGTATGGCAAATCAGAGAGTCGCGGTAGCGGAGAATCGAGCCTCACTCGCTGACTCTACAGCCCTAGCAGCGGAGCTCGTGGCTAATATGGTCAGAGAAGAGTTGGACCCCGCTAGTGCTCTGATGAGTCTTTGTACCTTATTACTCTCGGTCGCTTTACAGAGTGGTACTTTCCCCCCTTCTGTTTGATTAGCCTATCGTGAGCGGGCTGTGCTCACACAATATTTTGAGATTTTACTTGTTTTGGAGGAGTGTTTACTCCTGAAAATACTTTGTATTTCATACAACTTATTTATCAAGTGTTTATCTTTTGATTATATTGCATGGTTGATTGATTGTTGTATGTTATAACAACCAACTATGTTGGTTGTTATATATTACGTAATATCTAACGTTTGTTATCATTATGCTTATAAAGACACATTCCGCCACGAAGTTCAAACCGCAACTCAGGGGAAGGTAGCAACTCCATGACCGCAGCCTAGATAGAGGCTCTCATCGCACAACACGTAGCAGAAGCACTTGCAAACCAGGAAGCCAATCGATCTAGAGGAGGATCAGGCGGTAATACTGAGAGTGGAGGTACAATACATGCGCATAGGTAACGTACATACTTACATGCCATGAATTTTCTATCCCAGATAAATAAACCTAAATGCAATCTACCTTGACAATACAGGAATTGGGAATGGACACAAAGTCTGTACTTACAAATCATTCATGTATTGCAAGCCTCACACCTTAAGTGGGGCGAAAGGAGCAGTGGGACTGCTCAGGTGGAATGAGAAGGCTGCATCGGTATTCAGCATGAGCCATGTTATGTATGGAGCTGGAACTTTTGAGGGTCAAGCCCTCTCTTGGTTGGACAATGCAAATGCAATCCCCCAGGAGGAATTCAAAGATATGCTTAAGGATGAATACTGTCCTTGGAGCGAACTACAAAAGCTGGAGCAAGAGTTTTGGAACTTGAATATGGAAGGAGCTGACATAGAAGGAGCAGTGGGACTGCTCACATGGTCACGAGCGGTACATCTGGGGCTTGTGAAAACCGTTTATTCTATCAAATCAAGCAATCGATTGGTAGAAACGAGAATCGATTAGATTAATCAAGATATGAGATTGGATCAAAAACACATTGTTAAAGGTGTAACTCTCTCAATTGTATTGATATATCAAATGAAGTCCCACTTACAAAAGTCAAACTAAACAAGTATTTATACTAAGAAGACAAAGAATGAGTTCGTCCGAAATACATTTCGGTCGTAATGTATTTCATCCGAAAACTATAAGATTTCGGTCGAAATCTTTTAACTTCAAAGAATTCTTCAGTCTTCAGACTGTTTTATATGCGATGGCCTAAAAATAGTTCCAACAATCTCCCCCTAGGCCATTGCATATCAAAACACAAGAATTCTGCCATGCTCCCCCATACACTTTGCATCATTAAAGTTGGATCTTGGACTCGAATCTTTAACTCTCCAAACTTGTCGTGGTTTATATTTGTCTTTCCAATCTTGTTTCCGTTTCGACATATTGTATGTCCAAAACGTCTTCAAAATATTAAAGACTTTAACAACCTTCTCTTGAAACTTTCTCTGAGGTTGAAAAACGACCTTCTGTTTGGAATACTTGTGTTTCTTGATACATGTAACATTTCTGATTTTTTTATCTTGATTTTCAACTCAGTGTAACACATTTCAAATTCAAATCTAGTGCAATGGTTTAAAATTATTTGTGCAAACAATTAAACCCTAGTTATCAATACGAATCCACAAAGTTCGATTCACCCTTGTTCTAGAATCCCTATATATACATATATATAAATATTTAGACATATACATGTATATATACATTGATACATCACCTAAATACATACACATATACAAACACACAATTGACAAGTGATTGACACAATGTTTCGAACCCTAACACCTTGGATTAAACCCTAAAGTCATGAATTTGGATCAAGACCTAAACAAGCTCACCTGTTTGACTTTTAAAAGTCAAACAGGGCCGAATCCTCAAAATCCAAGCCTCAAATATCGACCCAATCGATTCCTACAGGTTTCCATCCCACGTACATATATTAAACGACCCAATCTCGTCCCAAGCAACAACTCAATTCGATCGATTAAGCGAATCCACATTCAATTCAAGAAATTAACGCGTCCTAATCCCGCGATTCACTCTCCAGTCAATCTCGAGTTTACCTGGACCATTATCAGGACCCAATTCATTCCCAAATCGATGGATTAACGCGTAATCAGTCATCTGCACCCATTACGGTCAAATAGAAATCAAATCGGTTATTATACACAAAATTAATCGAATTAAACCTCTCTCTCACTCGCGTATACCTTCACATAAACTCTCTCAGCCTCTGGTTAATCCGTATTTCATCTCTAGACGCATGTCGATCATCAAGAACAGACGTATCAAACTCGAAGCCGTCCCCATTCGTGCCCCAATTGTTTCAATTAAGAATAGCATCATTCGTTTCGTAATCACATGGTTATCGAAAGCCCTCTGCCAATTCGTGATGACAGAGGGTATCGAGACAGATTGAGGCAGGAGTTCATAGCGGGTTATTCCGTATTTGAATTCTAGGTTCTTTTAACCTCACGAGTTAATCAAATGGAATCCTAATTTAACCAGCGAAACCACCTGGTCCGCCCGGTAAGTCACTGCGCCGCCGAACCAGGTGGCGTGGGTTCGAAACCCGCAAGCCGCTAAAATGGTTGGCTCTATTTACGCGTATCCATGTAGCCGATCCGATCCCCTACCTCGAACACATTATAGTCAAAGCAAACCGGACACTTGACAAGGAATACTCCCTGGTCCAGTGGTAACTCGTTGTCCCCTCACAGGAACCACCCGGGTTCGAACCGGGTGGCCTATTTACATTTTTTTGGCAGTTTTCTAACACTCCAAAAATTACAAAAAATTATTTTTATAAACTTTACAATTTTTAGAACAGAATGAAATAAGTTTTACAATATTTACATAAAATCTCTACTTTTATAAATTAATCCGTAAACAATTAATTTAAATTATATCATTCATTTGAGTAAATTAATTATAAAATTTGGTGACAATTTTATAAACACTTTATACAAAGTTTATAAAATTTAAGTTATATTTTAAATACCTAAAAATAGTTGTAGTTTTATATACCTAAGAATACATACCCATTTTAATTAAATACAATTAGTTATCATATTTAATTTAAATGGCAAATAAATAAATAAATTAATATAGTATTTATATAAATTACAAAACATACATAGAATTTAATTATATTTAAATATAAATAGCATACCTTTATAAATAAATAAATAAGGTAACAATTATTTATTTAATTTATATTTAAACAAAAAATTGTTTATTTAGGTTAAACTTAAATAAACCTAATACCTACTTTATTGTTCTAACCAAATAAAGTAATAACAATTATGTGACTTATTTAGTTATTCAAACCCAAAACCATAAACCAAACTATTATTAAAACCATTTGTTCAATATTCCATTTTATACAACACCCATTTTTAAGTACAAACCACAATTTCCTACACTCCTATACATACTACAACACAACTTATGTACACACTTTTAATCGAACATACCTTACACACTAGGTTAACATTGTGAGATTTCAAGGATCATTCTGCTATCAAGTCTCGCGTGCTAGCTGCACCCTTGGTCCAAGTGAGTATTACATAGCCCCTTTTACACTTTACACTTTTTTTGGGGTATAACTTGAACTCTATACACACAATTGTTTACAATTACATAAACTACACAACCACAAATCCTCTTTACATTCATGTATGCAAAATTTGAACTTTATGTTTGATTGCTAGGTGTGTTAACTGTTTGTGTGCAATTTATGTGCAATCATTAACTATTCAAGCCAACGGTTAACAATGATAGATCTATTGAGTCTGACAAACCCACCCAGATTTGGATGATTGTTACCGACAACACAATTTGTAGGTCCCTCGTGTGTGGCGGATCATCACATGCAAGTGGGTCTACTAGTCGGACCGGGTGCGGAATGTCCGTGACTAGGTGGAGAGTCTTATGAAACAAAGTAAACCTACAAGATAATCACTATAAACGTTCGTCTATTACAAACACTTGAAGGTTACAGAGAGAATTACTGAGATTACAATTTGCGTATTTGCTGAGTCTAGGATTGCGTACTTATCTCCTGTCAACCATTCCTACTTATACATGACCTGATGCCTGCGCACTTAGCAAGTGCGCATGGCAATTTGCTCATGCGTACTTAGCAAGTACGCAAAGGTGTTCTTGCGTACTTGCTAAGTACGCAGGAACTACTTCCTGCGCACATACAAGTGCGCAAAACACTTAGAGAAAACAGCAACAGTCAATATGTAAAAGTAAATACAACTCGATAACTAATACATACAGACACTTACAAACAAAGACAAATACATACATGAAAGTACTAAACTAAGACTCTAACTATCCATAATCTATCCAGAGTGTTTGTCACAGGAAAGTGCTTCAACAAACTCCCCCTTGACAACCGCTCTGGATCATCTTCGATCTTCAGTCTTCAGTCTTCGGTCTTTGGTCTTCACAGCTATGCATCTTTAGCTTCCAACTTCTTCATATAGTCAAGGCAGAACTTGATCACCTTGTCATATTTAGAAGCAAGGAATTTTGTCCACTCGTCAGTATGCATGCAATACATGTCTGCTAGTGCCTCCGGATCTTTCACAGAGAAGTTAATGAAGCAGACTTCATCAAATACTCTGATTAGTTCCCTCGGCACTAAGCATCCACTTCCTGACCTCACATTTCCAATCACCACAGCCTCGCCCGTCTTTGGATCTACGTACCAGTACCACATGTCACCAAGAATATCATGAGATAAGTTGCTCAGGGGAATCTTAGTTTCACATAGCACTGGCTTGTATACCAATTTCTTTAGGAATTTCTTAGTCACAGGATGTTTTGCGGTCTTATCCTTGACTCTCTTGGGCACCTGAGGCTTGAACACTTTGAACTTCCCAGATCTTGCTTCCCGCTGTAGAACCACCCACAAACCCATCGCCACTGCAAGATTAGAATGACCCAGCAGCTCTCGGTTTGCTAGGTTCACAAGGCCATATTTGGGTAAGGAGTTGAATACTTCCCAAGTTTGTTTCAAGCATTGAACCCCCCCAGATCTTTTGATTTCGAACAACTGCTTATCCTCCTCGAACCTTACATCTAAGATCATCCCTGTTGCCCCTTGTTTGTCTATGATAGATGTCTTCTGCCAAACAAGAGCTGGACCCTTAGATGATCCACAGGTGTAGGGTCAACTGGGGAGGCTTCAGTCGAGGCTTCCACATTACTAGCATGCTCGACTGAACCTGTGTCGAGCTGAGCTTCGAAGGATGGAAATTCAAAGATCTCTCCATCTTCTAACTCGTACTCTCCTTCCCTGTCGCCCTTGGGAATTTCAATTACTACATCATCATCATCCGAGTTATCACCAGAGTCGATCTCTCCTTCTTCTAGATTAAAGAGAGCATCGATCTGTCACCATCAGATAGATCCTTAAGAACATCAGCCACTGACTTTCCTTTGTCACCACCAACAAAAGTATCACCACCCTCTTGATGAGTAGACTCCCCTGAGCCATTGGAATAGCAGAGATGGGCACAATTGCTAAAGCTTGGTGCTCACCTCCACTAGGACCGGCTTCAGGATCCTTGTCTTTGTCATCATCCTTAGTCAAGTTAACAGGATGACAACCCTCATCACCAATAGTTTTCTCCTTCTCCTTCTCCTTCTCTTTCTCCCCCTGAGCATCAAGCTTCTTGGTCAGATAGGCAACTAGTTTGACCATCAGCTCATGCTCTTTCTGTTGAGCATCAAACCTCAGCTCTAGAGATGACCTGTGACCCATAATCATTTCATTTGTCCTGATTAGAAGCTCGTTCTGGGCCATGACATTCTTCAGTCTCTCTTCAGTCCCCGTTCTCTGGCTTCTCAGAATCCTAACTTCATCCACCAATAAATTAATCTGTGCTTGTTGAGCGTCAGATTCCTCCTTTGACTTCCGAATAGTTTCCAATAATCCAGCAACATGGGTTTCCAGAACATCTATCCTTGCATCATTAGGATCAGGATGTGTGGATGATGGCGCTTCGGCATTGTTAATTGGGGAGGAGAAGATGGTGTCGAAGTCAAACCCTTGAGTAAATTCCCCATAGTTGAAGGGTTGACTTAAAGGTTCAATGGTGGTTGTTGGGATTGTGGATGTGATGACGGTTGTAGGTGGTATGGAAGGGGTGATGGTGACTGACTCCGTGAGAATTGGAGTAGTCACCGCCACCTGGGCAGATGTGATAGGGAGGGTCACTATCACAGGAACCTCCTCTGTGACTGAAGTGACTGCCATGTCAGGTTGTACCTGTGGCCTCCTCTGTCGTCCGTATAACTGCTGTGAAGGTGGGGTGGAAGCCGATTCCGAACTCGTAGCTGAAACATGAACATGCTGCTGAGGACTCACCACCACCTCACTAGGAATAGGTTGTTGCTGCCTATCCCCCCTATTCTTATGAACACTTTTACGTCTTTGCCTTTGGATAGAAGCGTCAGAGTCAGAATCTGGCTCATATTCGCTGCTAGAGGACTGTCGCTTTCTCTTCGAGGATGACTCAGGTAGGGTTACCTTTGTCGTTCTCATTGGGTGTACCTGAGATGGTGTATCATCGGAATCAGAAGAATCAGACTCAGTCTCTTTCGAGTCTGATCCCTCAGCACCATCATGTCCTCCTTCTTCGTCTCCATTATCAGACGATCCATCTTCACTTTCATCTTCCTCATCTTGTTGTTGTTGTTGTTCATCATAATGCTCACTCAATTCTGGCTCTGAATCGTGACTATAACATATCCAGTCACCTGGTGCCACGTATGCTTCATTTATAAGGTGACCAAAGAGTGATGTGTGCTTAGGGGTATGATCTACACTGCCTGGCTTAAGGAATTGTGCGAACACCCTCTTGTCCACCCTTTTCACTTGCAATCTCTCCCCTGTAGCAGGTAGGTTTGGCAACACATCATTTATCAGAAGTTGCACAAACCTAGGGTACAATAAGAAGAACCTTTCAGCTGTGTTGATCTGGTCATTGATGGCTTTAAAGATATAGCGTGAGAAGTTGTAGCCCTTATTGAGAGATAAGCCAACCATGGCTGTAGCAAGGTCATGACCCATGGCATCCTTTCCAGCTTTCCTTGAGGAGATGCACATGATCATGACTTAGCACCCACATCTTCTTGTATGAAGCATAGTATCTCGCACCTGTAGGTCCAGGTAACTCAACTACTGATCGAACTCGTGATATGACGTCGCTATAACACGAAGTGCGGAATCCTTCGTGTTAACGTTCATATACTAACCGACAATTCAAACAACACGCGTAAATAAACTTCTCATATATATTCCAAATCACAATGGTTACAGACTCAATCAGACAAGTTTATCTCTTGGTTCTCTCTGTTCTATTCTCTGTCTAATGACTCTGTAACACACGTATATATAAAAACTAACCTGCTGTAAGTGAACTTATTAAGTTCGCCTGAAACAGACTAAGCGAACTTAACAAGTTCGCCTCAGTTAGACCTAAGCGAACTTATTAAGTTCGCCTCTAGTAGACCAGGCGAACTTAACAAGTTCGCCTCTAGGCTCACTAGTAAAGACACTTAGCAACTTTATACATTTACATATCAAAAACACAAAGACATAAAATCTAACTATTACAAGCTTTTGTCATTACAAATCTATGTCCTAACAGACTCCCCCTTGACAATAGGTTGATCTTCTGTCTTCAGTCTTTATCTTGAACTCTTCTAGTTGTCCGGTAGTTTGCTGCCAGCATGCACTCCATATCTTCTGCATATCTCCAAAACTCTTTTATACTGTAGACCTTGTTCTCTCCATTCATCAGCATACATGATCTCATTCTTTCGCAGCGTCCTCTGATCTTTCTTTGAAAAATTAATAAGATTCATTGCATCATAGAAACACACAATGACCTTATTATCTTTATCTTCAATCCTTGCTTCACCAGTATTAACATCAACATACCACCATTTCATATTCCCAAGAAAGTCTTGAGGAATATTCTTTAATGGTATCTTGTGAATAACACGCACTGGTCTATACTTGTATCTCCAGGTTACTTTCCCAGTCTTAGGATCTGTGTTCTTCACTCTCTTTCCCTTCTGTGGTTTCAGCCGTTCATACTTACCCGAACTACCTTCTTTGTTTATCAGGTTTGCTATCACATCAGCCAAACCATTCTTCAATATATTTATGAGTGGCTTTGAAGCTAGACCATTTATTTCACACCTCGGCAAGGTGTTGTAATATTTGATCCTCGGCCTTAAGTATTGAACACCGTCAGATCGTTTGATTACAAATAATTTTGATTCACCATCATAGAACCAACTTATGATCTTTCCTACACACTGCTCTTTATTCACATATTTCTCTTTCTGAGCAGGTTGTGTTGGAGACTTGGGTAGCACCTTCATCTAACTGTTTACAACTTCTCTCCATTGTTCTCGTGTCATCCCTGTATCTCTATACATCACAGGTTCTTCATTTATCTTCGAAGACTCAGTGTGAGTAGTTTCAGTTTCAGCACCCTTATTGAATTGAAGATACTCATCATCAGTATCCATCTTTGACTCAGCTGTATCATCAGGCAGTGTGACGTCTTCAATAGAGTCCATAGAGTCAGTTATTCCGTCATAAGAGAACTCAGGAACAACATCCTCTTGGATGAAGTTATACGGCACCTTAAGACCGTCACAACCTTCATAGGTAACACTGTCTTTATCTTTCTCTATTTCAATCTCTACTATTTCTCCTTCTTCTATCTCAGTATCTGACATATCATCTTCCATGTCATTGAATAAATCATCAATGTCATCAAGACATTCAATCTTTTCAGCATCCTCTTCTTCTGAATCTTGAAAGAATTCTAATAACAGAATTTCTTCATCATTAGTACCCGAAGTATCTTTGTCTTTGTTTCCTTCAATTGATTGTGATGTCGACTCCCCCTGAACTCTAGATATAGGATTAGCATCTGTGTATTGACGATCACCTCAATATTTCCAGCATGATCATTGTCTTCATCATCACGTCTTAGAATTAACTCTGTGTGACAAGTATCAGGTATCCTCAACTCCCCCTGAGCGTCAAAACGCTGAACGAGTTTGGAAACTAATGCTTGCATATCAGCAATCTGTTGAGCTTGAGTCTGAATCACCAGCTGCCGTTGTGAATCAATAGTTACAAGAGAATTAACTTTTGTTTGTAGAGACAGCACTTGAGATTCAAGGAAAGTTATCCTGTCAGAATCAGAAGGCTTTGACGGACCAGCTGTTGATTGTGGAATAGAAGGGCTTGAAGTAGTAGGAATCTCTGGAGGAACAGGAGATTGAACTGGAGATGGATCCTTAGATCTTGGAGGAGTAATGATTAGAGAAGCAACAAAATTAGCATCCTCAACTCCTGGAGAAGATTTTGCAGCAGCAATCGACGCAGACATTAACTTTTGCCGTGTAGGATCTGGAGTAAAGTCACTATCAGTGTCAGAACTCTCATCGACCAAAGATCTTTTTCCAAGTACTGATCCGGAAGGAGGATCCTGAACATACTTGCGTCGTGGTCGTCTGGTTTGAGATTTAATGCGTTTTCCAGCATTAGCCAGTGGAATAGCAGCCAACCGTTCATAATGACCTGGAGAAAAATCCCTAGATTCATCAGAATCAGTGCTGTCATCATCAAATGATATTGTATCACTTGAACTGGAACTAGACTCAGCTTCTGTCACCACATTCCCTTCTTGTGCATGAATGGGCGAGTTCACAGCATCATCAACAAAATCATCCATGTTCATTCCTAGATCTTGATTAGGGTCATGAACGACCTCTTCTTGAACTGGTTCCTGAATAGGAATATCAACTGCAGCTTGTGGAATAGGAACTTGTTCAAGAATAGGAATTTGTGGTTGTACAGGAACTTGTATTTGTGGAACTGGTATCTGTTGT
The DNA here is from genome assembly GCA_023525975.1 of Smallanthus sonchifolius. Taxonomy (NCBI): domain Eukaryota; kingdom Viridiplantae; phylum Streptophyta; class Magnoliopsida; order Asterales; family Asteraceae; genus Smallanthus; species Smallanthus sonchifolius. The sequence continues at coordinate 64,253,832 of CM042021.1, read as the reverse complement.
TGTTGTGCGGGTTGTTGTGGTTGAACATTAACTCCTTGAGCTTGATCAAGTTCATTAGGATGAAACCAGTTGTCATTTGGTGGTGCAACATAATCAGGATTGATTAAGTGCCCAAACAGTGGAGTATTGACTCGAATCAAAGCAGCATTCTGCTGTTCACCTTTGTACAGTCGGTAAAGATACGTTTTGACATCGGAGTCAAAGTTAATCTTATAGCATGTTGTGGAAGATCCGGAATAAGATGATTGAGGATCATTTGAATAAACCGAGGATACATCAAGAAACCTTGACCTTCCACTGGATTGATCTGCATTACCATCTCCCGATAAAAATAAAGAGGAAAATTGAATCTTTTATTCAATGTTAAGGCCACCATTACTGTTTGAAGAGCCATCTTCAATCCATCGGTACCAGCTTTTCTCGAAGAGATGCATTGAATAATCACATGCATAAAATACCTCCATTCACCTACTAATCCACCTTTCCAAGCTTGTGTATCATTTTGTCGTCCACGATAACCCATCCGTTGAAAACAACCCATAATAAGAATGTTAGGATAAGATATTGGATCGTCAGCATTTCCACCTAAATCACGAGCAGCACGAATCGTTGCTTCAGAAATTGCAATCTCAGTGTTATTTACTGTTGCACGAAGTACATGTGGTTCCACGTCAGTATCTTGATGTACCGTATCCCAGAATTGTTGTATGTACACCAAGCTGATATAGGGATCTGCAGATAAAGCAACATGCAGTCTTGATCGATTCAGAAAATTTATGATGCGTTGAAAATGAACTGCTTCTGGCATATTAGGATCTAACAACGCCACTTGATTATGCTTATATTCGACACGACGAGCCATCTGTGAAAATATTGGACAACACAACAAACATTAGTACACTTACACATATATGAAACACACATTTAATAATACACACAAACAAAACAAAAAAAAAATTTAAAAATTTCAAACAAAACAAAAAAATTTTAAAAAAATCACAAGTCCATTTCACTTCTGACCCCTAGACGAACTTAATAAGTTCGCTTAGTAGTGCAAGAGGCGAACTTATTAAGTTCACCTGGAACAAGTTCGCCGGAACCTGAGACGTTTCAAATTCAAACACAGATTTTCAAAACTACGACAAATCAATAGAAATCGTGAAATAAGCTTTGAACAACAATCGAATTCCAATTTACAACCAAAGATGATGATTAATTTTATATTTCATTCAAAAATTAGGTCAAAATCGTCCTTAGAATCGTTCGACGAAAACCGAGATTAAAAACCCCAAATACTCTCAATTTAGCGGATGAAAATCAACGAAAATACCTTTGTTAGATTCGCAATTCAATTTTGATCAAGATTCAACAAGAAAATAACACTCACAACACAGTTTTAAAGTTTTGAGAATTTTGGGCAAGTTCGCTTAAGTTCTGAGGAAGACGATGAAAACAGATAAGTTCGCCTGATTAAACCTTTTTTCAGATTAAGTTTGCTTGATTAAGCGAACTTGTTAAGTTCGCTTAACAAGCCTTCGGCGAACAAGATAAGTTCGCTTCACCCCAGACTGTAGATTAAGTTCGCTTCACTGATTTAAGCGAACTTATTAAGTTCGCTTCACTGTACACAGGCGAACTTAATTATTTTTCAACCTTTTTGCCTTGAACACAAATTTTACCAACTTCAACCTGTCAAATCTTGAACTTCCGTCAGCAACACATATTTGATCCAATCCTGAACAATTTTAATAAAAGATTAGAATTTTCATGGAAAATAAAAATCAAAATCTTTTTGAGTTTTATCTATACAGACTGAAACACATATTTTTGGTTTTTATCTGAATAAACTGAAATCACATATTTTTGGTTTTTATCTGAATAAACTGAAATCACATATTTTTGGTTTGAACATCATGAGCAAGAAGATCATATCAGTATTCAATTAATTCATCACACATATTATCAATAACAAAGGGTAACCTATAGTAAGAGACCATTTAACTCAATTTTGTGTATTTTGCATCTTTTTCATTTTGAAACTCATTCAATTTGAATAATATTTGAAATGATACGCGATAAATTTCAAAGTAAATAAGATCAGGTTATAAAATGCTCTTTTATTTATACCGGATTTGAAATATAAAGCCTGAATTCTTAAAATTGTCAATATTATATTATTTGAAACTATAAGCGTTTATTTTCCAAATTCATGTGATTTAGTACCATTTAAATGATAAACATCGTGTACCCCACATAAATGCCAAATAGAAAAGAAATGTACTATCTTCAAGACATACATAAGATTTTACTAAAGATTATCCGAATAATCAGAATGAGGAGACATCACTTAGCACATGAATAGCAGAATCCAAATTGGATTGTATAGGAATCAATGAGATTCAAACTCGAATGATTCAATGTTTTGGCTTATATTTGTGGAATCATAAGATTCAGGTACGTGGATCCAACTGTTATCTGGATTATGAATTCAATGGAATCAGTAAAGATGATTTATCAATATGATCCAAGGGCTAGTATATGTTTGACAGATGATGTCAAGTACATATCTTGATTATACTTCAAATTGCATGCTTTTCGGGACATGGGCACTGAAGCAAATCGAATGAATAATGCTAAGGACATAACCCGAAACTGATCTCATAGGAAAATCCTTATTAAAAGCTAATATTCTTTATCTGATAGTGAGCTTTTAACACACACACCCAGGCATATAATGGATTTAAATCACAGATGTAATCATATTATATTTGATTTTCACACTACTATTAGTTTCAAAACGCTTTTAGCCTATTGACAATTTAAATTTCAAATTTTATACACAAATTTTAAAACAAATTATCAAGAATAGAGCATTCACAACACTATCATTTCTTATTTATGCAGACTTTGAAATTTAGATCAGATCAACTTATTTTAATCAATCATATATCAAGAAAACTTCTTGTCACAGACTTGTGATACGCTTAAAAGATTGTGTTCCAGCTGCTCAACATAATTCACCTTTTCAAATTTTACTTTGTCATTCTTTAACGTTCCCTGGCCTGTTATGTACCCGCCTTTATTACCCGCAAAAGCGACATAACCACCATCAATTTTAATCACATCCTCAAGCAATCTAACATTCCCTGACATATGTCGAGAGCAACCACTATTCACATACCATGTGTTGTTGATAGTCCTCCTTGGTTGTCCCTACATAAACAACGAGAATCAATTAGAAAGTGGAACCCAAGCCATCGTGGTCTTGGGTCGTCCGGATTGATCAAAATAAACAACTTCTTGTAATTTACAATCAATTTTATCATTCACTTTTGGAACAAAAGTTTGACAATCAGACCTTTGCAAAGAAGAATCATTTTTATTATTTTGAAAAACATTATGTGATATATTATTGTCAGATTCAGAAGTTTCCAAAATTTTCTTTAATTTTCTGTTTCTTCTTCTTCTTTGAGGTCTAGACAATTTAACCTCCTGAAAAGAATCTTTTGAAATTCCAACTTTTGGAATCTCAAGTTTCTCTTTGCAAACAAAGGATTTAGCATTCAATAAATTCTGTTGTTTAAATCCATGGGATTTAACAAAAGAATGACCAGTCATATTTTTCTCCAAACTAGAAGACGACTTTCCCTCATCGTTTCTTTTAAGAATCTTCACCACTTTCGGTTGTGAAGGAACAGTCTTCATTTTACCCTGGTTCTTGTATGGACAATTAATCAAAATATGACCCACCTCATTGCAATGAAAACACACTCTTCTTTCATGATAACTTCTAAAATAAGATGTTTTCTTTGAATTTGAAGAACCATCAGAAGAATAAGCTTCGGAGGAATGCCCAGAACAATTTATTGGCTTCTTTGGAACATAAGTCTGTTTTGGCACCTTTGAAAAATTCACTTTCTGAAAACCAGCCGCAACAAACCCACTTGACTGTAAGATTGGAGAAAGTTTAGTTGGAATCACTTTCACCTCTTCAGGTTCTGTCAAGATGCATCTATCCCGAGTAACATTCTTCACAACCTTTGATTCCTCAATTTTCACTTCTCTCGGAATGCCTTCAACCTTTGAATCATCAAACACTTCATCCTCTGTATCAGAATCATACACCATGTCTTCACCCGTCACTGGATTCACTTTTAATATTGTCTTGGGATCAATCTCCTCTTCATGAATGATTTCAGGCTCAACCACATAATTTGCATTAAATGGAGGAGGAACAAACCCAATACCAGCAACCCTTTTTGTGGGATCAGCATTAGCATTGAAATAATCCAAAACTACAGATCAATTCTCAAACTGTTCCAGCTTTTTCTGTAACTTTATCACCTCAGATTCTTTTTCAGAAATCTCCTTGTTCTTTTGGGCAACTACTTCATTTCGTTTTTCGATTTCAGCATAAGCCATATCTAGATGATAACCCTGCTCTTTGTATTTTAACCCAAGAGAATTTAAGTCTCTTTTCAAAGACTCAATTCTATCAATGCACAGCCTATCATTATCTTTCAGTTTCTGATTAACTGAATGCATTGATTTCATGTCACAAATCAAATTTGTGTTATCATCCATGACTTTTTGCAGTTTATCTTTAACAGAAATACAATTAGAACATTATATATGACAAACAGAGTCTTTTACCTTAGTCAAATCAGACATGTCTGCCATGAATACTTTGGCAATTGGAATATTCTCTTTATCTTCACTAACTGAAGCATTTTCTGTAAGAACAATTTCTTCCTCAGCAACCCCTGACACAGCATCAGAATCAATACTTTGCCCTCTTTCTTCCTCATCATCAACACTTGGAACACTATCACCATCACACGAATCATCACTAGAACTTTCATCATCAGTAGACTCTTCTAGTTTTTTTGAATGAATTTCTGCAACAAAAGCCTGACTCACAGCACCCACCAAATCTTCCAGATGAATGCCCCAATCATAATTTTCGTCGTTTTGAGCAAATAAAGTTGATGATGCAGATGCATGATTTATATTACCAGAAGGACCATGACTTTGATTACCAGATGAACCATGTGACTGATTCCTATTATGCTGAAAGTTAGACAGCTTCTTTTGAGAATCAAATTCTACCTTTGGCTTCACACACTCCTTAGCAAAATGACCATACTCTTGGCAGTTGTAACACCTAACTTTGCTCTTATCAAAACCCATACGCGATCGACTATTTGAACCAATATATTTTCTCCCAGTTCTCTTCAAGAAATCTTTAACTTGTCGCATTAACATGGCCATATTCCATTGGATATTCATTTCTTCCAGATCAACAGGGTCAATGTGTCTAAAATCTTCTTCTATAACCTCAGGATCATGTATTTTACCTCTAATGAAATTTTCATATGATGCCATGAATGAAGAAAACATAGCAAGATAATCATCAGCAACTTTCTGATTCACATGAGATCCAGATGATGTTGAAGCAGTAGTAGCAGAAAATCCAGAATGACTTGAATGACCAGAATAAATTGGAACTCCAGAACACTGATCATTTGAAGACTCTTGAGCATCACCAGAAAAGAATGCCACTCCAGTACCAGATTTACCAACCAATTTGGCAAAATACATTGAGGGATCCTGGGTATGCTCCATATTAGTCTCTTTCTTCTTCATATTCATGTCATGTGACTGAATCTTCCCAAGGACTTCTTCAAGAGACATGGTTTTGTACTTAACATTTTCTTTGATCAAAACCGTATACACATCAAACTTTGATGGTAAAGCCTCCAAGAATTTATCATTGATTTCCTCAGTCTCATATACCACAGATGCACTAGCCAGTTCACTAAGAAGATGATAGAATCTTGTTGCAAGATCATCCAAATATTCATTTTGAAAATGTTTAAAGACTAGGAACTGCTTCTTTAGTAACTCTTTTCTACTTTTCTTCACATCTAAACTCCCTTCACACCTTTTCTGTAATGCTTCCCACAATTGTTGAGAAGACTTGAACTGTTTAAAACAGTGATAAATTTCCTTTGGTAGAGACATCGAAATGCTAGCCATTGCTTTCTTTTCTCGATCAAATAGCAGCTTCTCTTCAGTAGTTAAAGCTGACACTGGTTTCGAAACATCATCCTTTCCCATCCATGAATAAGTAGGATGCATATATCCTTCCAAAATCGGAATCAACAAACTAGTATGGGTAAAAGATACGAATTGGTCAAACCGATCTTTCCAATTTGAATAATCAACTAGATTCAGCAACTTCGGAGGTTTTTGAGATGTACCAATCTCATTGTCATAATTGAACATGTTTGTGACTTGAACCATATTTGCCATGTTAAAAAAAAATTTCTGAAAAATTTCTAAGTATTGAGCAGTTTTACCCTCAGACGAACTTAATAAGTTCGCTTTAGTGAGTACTAAGCGAACTTGATATCAGGCGAACAAGACAAGTTCGCTTAAGGAGGAAATCTGGAAAGTTCGCTTAAAAAATAAGTTCGCTTAAAATGTGAGAAGCGAACTTATAAGTTCGCCTGCACAGGAACTCAGCAAGTTCACTTAAACTGCTGTAACAGATTCAGAGGAATCTTTTCTCAAACACGAACCAAGAACTTCAAAAATCATGATTTCTCAGCGAATTGATGGAATTTAAGGAAATTGATCCGTAGGATTATGAATTTTATCAAATAGAACAGTTCTATCGGACTAATTTCGTCAAAAACACTTCCAAAAACACGAATTCAGCGGAGAAACGATCTTCAAGAAATTGAAAAACTCCATTGTTGCGGAAAATTCAAAAATGTTGAATTTCTTGTCGAATTATACACTAAAACCGTCACTAATCACCGAGAATCGTACTTAATTCACGAGCATAAGCTCTGATACCACTTGTAGGTCCAGGTAACTCAACTACTGATCGAACTCGTGATATGACGTTGCTATAACACGAAGTGCGGAATCCTTCGTGTTAACGTTCGTATACTAACCGATAATTCAAACAACACGCGTAAATAAACTTCTCAAATATATTCCAAATCACAGTGGTTACAGACTCAATCAGACAAGTTTATCTCTTGGTTCTCTCTGTTCTATTCTCTGTCTAATGACTCTGTAACACACGTATATAAAGAAACTAACCTGCTGTAAGCGAACTTATTAAGTTCGCCTGAAACAGACTAAGCGAACTTAACAAGTTCGCCTCAGTTAGACCTAAGCGAACTTATTAAGTTCGCCTCTAGTAGACCAGGCGAACTTAACAAGTTCGCCTCTAGGCTCACTAGTAAAGACACTTAGCAACTTTATACATTTACATATCAAAAACACAGACATAAAATCTAACTATTACAAGCTTTTGTCATTACAAATCTATGTCCTAACAGCACCGACATATCCCATTCTTTGCCTCCAACAGCCATCCACAATGTAGTCTGGATAGGCTGTCGGGTCGGTCGAGAGATCTCTGAATTGCAGGACCCTTCTAATCTAATCTTCAGAAAAGGCGATAGCATGACCAGCAACGGTAGCCCTTATAACGTTGGGGGTTACCGTGCAATCATGCTCTGCAGTCTCCCAAAACTGCTCCAGATATGGTCTTGAAACGATCGGGTCAGCATAAATAGCGTAGCTGATTCTTGAACGGTTCAAGAAATCAACTATTTCTCTATACTGCAGTGCTGCACCCTTCCTTTTTGTTTCAGTATTAGCTAACAGATTGAATTCGTTAGTAAACGCCCGAGCCATAATCTGCAAAAACACACAGAAAACATAATCAGAACAACAAGTATCATTGGAAATGAATAAACATGACTCAGTATAGCAGTTACTCTTTGAACTGAAATTTCAGACTTAGAAATTTTTCCCAAGTGTTGGTCCTGCGTACTTAGCAAGTACGCAGGGATTTCCTCTTACGTACTTAACAAGTACTCATGAATTGCTTCTTGCGTACTTGCTAAGTGCGCAAGAACTACACTTGGTGAAAATTCTAGAAATTTGAAAATTTAATTGATGTTCAAAAATCGGTGTATATTGGGTCACCACAAGGTCGGAATCGATGATTCTAGCCTATGGGACCAATATCAAAACCAAATACTTGCTATACTTGACCAATTTTGACCTAAAAGTCGACCGAAACCACTGTCGGTTCAAATTTGATCCCAATGTCAAAATCAAAGACTAGAATGGACGATTAAGGGTCGATTATTGTTTCTAATCAAGTATTAATGATAACAGTTTACCCAAACAACCCAAAATTTGCCCTAAACAATCACGGAATAAACCTAGATTTTCTAAGTCACTGAAATCGGCCAAAATGGTGAATTTCGAGGATGGATTGAGCCTGAAATCTCACCGATTGAATGTTATATGATGATGAAACAAGTAACGGGACGAGAAATCGGTTTATGAACACTTTGAATTTTGAGTAAAAGTTTGTCGGGGGGAATTTGAACAGGTGAAAATTTGAATGCGATGAAAACTCTGAAAAATTTCTAAGTCCCATATTTATACCCAACACCAAACAGTCGTGCGTACTTGCTAAGTGCGCAGGCTTTAACTCCTGCGTACTTACAAGTGCACAAGGCTTAACTCTTGCGTACTTGTTAAGTACGCAGGGCTTACTTCATGCGCACTTGTCAAGTACGTAGTAACCCTTAAGTGCGCAAACTCTCAACTCAAATTATGAAGATTTTCAAGTCAAATAACGAACAAGATAAAAATATTCAATCAGATTAAAAAACATAATAATTTAAATAATTATGTAAGCATGACGCAGTCATTTCCCATATGAGCAGTCTGTGACGTTTAGATCATTTCTGATGTACTATCATTTCCTCTTTTCTCAAGTTAACTTTGAAATTTTCTCCATTTTCTATTTTGTTTTTGATTTTGTAAAATATTTTGAAACTTAAAAGAACTATACAGAATACTTAAAAGAAAATAAAATTTAACTTTCATGAATTGAATTGATTTACGAAAAACAAGTTTTTCACTCAGGATTGAACATTCCGATCAAGTTGACAAGATGCTTAAAACAGGATCGATCAAAAGCCTTTGTGAAAAGGTCAGCTAGATTGTCATCCATGTGAACTTTTACAAGTTCAATTAAATGCTTTTCAGCACAATCACGGATGAAATGATGGCGAATTTCAATATTTTTAGTTTTGGAATGTTTCACCAAGTTATTTGTGATGGACATGGTGGCATTGTTGTCAATGAACAAAGGAGTTCCAGTGAAGTTTAAGCCGTATTCTCTTAATTGCTGCTGAATCCACACTATCTGAGAACAACCGCTCGCCGCAACAATGTATTTTGCTTCACAAGTTGAGACAGAAACCGTTGACTGCTTCCTACACTGCCAGGAAACTAGTGTCTCCTAAGAATTGACATCCACCAGAAGTTGACTTTCTGTCACAGTTACAACCGCCATAGTCTGAATCAGTGTAGGCTTTGAAGTCGAATGACTGCTGCTTAGAGTACCAAATACCCAATCGAGGTTTCCCTTTCAAGTTTCCGAAAATTCTCTTCACGGCTATCATATGTGACTCCTTCGGTTGAGACTGAAACCTTGAGCACAAGCACACAGCAAACATTATATCGGGCCTTGAAGTTGTGAGATACATAAGTGATCCGATCATCCCACGATACAATCTGCAATCCACATCCTTTCCATCTTTGTCAGGATGCAGACCATGATTGACTAGGATAAGTGTGCCATAAGTACTGCTATCATTCATCTTGTATTTTGACAAGATGTCCTGCACATACTTTGTTTGATGTAGATAAATCCCGTCCTCTCTTTGGCTGACTTGCAGACACAGGAAGAATGACAATTCACCCATGTTACTCATTTCAATCTTGGACTTCATCACCTGCTCGAATTCCCTACACATCCCTTCATAGGTAGATCCAAAAATAATGTCGTCGACGTAGACTTGTACAAGAAGAATGTAACCTCCTGCTTTCCTAATGAAGAGGGTCGATTCAATCTGTCCACGGTCGAAACCATTAGACATTAGATGCTTAGATAATGTCTCATACCATGCCCGCGGTGCTTGATGAAGACCATAAAGTGCTTTGTCGAGCTTATACACTTTATTAATATTATGTGGATCTTCAAAGCCGGGAGGTTGAGTGACATAGACCTCTTCATGAACTTTTCCATCTAGGAAAGCACTCTTCACATCAAGTTGATAGACCTTGAAACCGACATATGTGGCATAAGCCAAGAACAGTCGAATGGCCTCAATTCTAGCAACTGGGGCATATACTTCCGTACAATCCAAGCCCTCTTGTTGGTAAAAACCCTGAACAACCTATCTTGCTTTGTTCTTCACAACCACATGACGATCATCCGTCTTGCATTTGAACACCCATCTGGTTCCAATTGGCTGAAAGCCTTTTGGCAAGTCAACCAACTCCCACACGTGCAACTTTTGGAATTGAGACAATTCTTCTTGCATCGCCTCAATCCAGCAGTTATCCGTCAGAGCCTCCTTCACATTCTTCGGCTCTAACTGGGATACGAATGCAGCATGCAGACATGTTTCCATGACACCAGTGTCAAGTATCTCTGAGTAAAGACTAGTGTTCTCTGCAATGGTTCGATGACGAGTTTGAACACCGGCATGAGGATCACCAATAATGTTTTCGATTAGATGATTCTTATGCACTCTCGTCTCTGGTACATTCGGTTCCTGAATTTCTGAATCGAGATTTGTGCTTAACTCCCCCATTTCCTGTGTTCCAGAAGAAGAAGATTCAATGTGAATTGGATCAGCTGGAGATTCATTTCCTACAGTTGTGTTAGGGTTAGCTTGAGCGTCATCTCCATCAACATGAACATCTTCACTGTTATCACTGTCATGAGTTCCAGATGCAGATGCAGCATTGGAATCAGGAGTTACAATCGGTACAGTAGCACAAGTAGAGAAACTGGAGTCATCGCCGCCACCCAATAATTCATAAACATTTGCGGCGTCAACTGCAGATAGATCAGGAAGATTGAATGACTTGAATAGCGCATCATAATCAAAACCCCAAGCTGGACCTGTTGGTTCTGGTGGAATGCTGTGTCCACTGCAATCCACTTCAAACCATTCCTCAACAGTACGAGTTCCTATATTGTACACTCTCTTGCAAGGCGAGTTGGCAACGTATCCTAAAAAGATGCCTTCCACCGCTTTTGCATGAAACATAGACTGGCGGTCTTTGTACTGTAGCAACAAGGAACAGGGATTACCAAAAGGAACTAGGTAATCAAGATTGGGAAGTCGATTGTTGATCAACTCGTAACAAGTCTTGTTGTGCCTCTTCACAACCAGAACTCTCTTTAAGACGTGACAAGCTGTATTAATTGCTTCTGCCTAGAATGTGACAGGAAGCTTTGCATCCGACATCATAGTCCTTGCAGTCTCAATCAGTGTTCTGTTCTTCCGTTCGACAACTCCATTCTGCTGCGGTGTGTATGGGGTGCTGAATTCGTGACGGATCCCCTTCTTGAGATAGAAAAGTTCCATCAAATTATTCTTGAACTCAGTTCCGTTGTCACTCCTTATTCTTATAACTTTCAGCTTGTAAAGAGATTCCAAGCTCAGGTTCAAGTATTGAAGAATATCAGCAGTCTCGTCCTTAGTACCTAAAAAATGCACCTAAGAAAAACGTGAGAGATCATCAGTTACAACCAGACATAACGACTTACCTCCAATACTCCTGATACTTATGGGGCCAAACAGATCCATGTGTAATAGCTCCAAAGGGGTATCAATGGAGTTTTGGAGCTAGGGCTTGTGAGACTTCCGCTGCTGTTTGCCCTTTTTACAAGGCATACAGTCATCTACAATGGTAAATCTCAGCTTAGGAACCCCGGTTACCAAACCGTTTCGAACAAGATGGTTCATTTTATGATACGAAATATGTCCGAGTTTCCTATGCCACAAGATAGAGTCAAGCTCTGTCACTTTGGTAAGCAAGCAAGTAGCAACGGATGAGGTGGTTGTTGCCACCTCATATCCTAATCTGTTCAAGCACTCCACGTCAAACTCTTAATGTACTATTTTAATTTTCGGGACGAAAATTCTTTCAACTAGGGAATGATGTGAAGCCCCAGAAAATTTTTTTTGTTATTTTAATTTTCGGGACGAAAATTCTTTCAACTAGGGAATGATGTGACAATCCAGACTTTTCCAGTTAACTCCGTTAGAAAAATCCAGTTAAAGTTAACTGAAATTAACTTTATTCAAACTTCAGGGACTATTTCTGTCAATATTCTAAACTTAAACTTCAAGGACTAGTTATGTCATAAGCCTAAACTATTCTGTTGACTTTTGAAAAGTCAAAATCAACTCTGTTGACTTTAAAAGTCAAAATTAACCATGAGTTAACTTCATTTAAACTAGAGGGATCAAATCTGTCAAGTTTCGAACTACAATTCTCAGCAAAACCTCAGGGACCTTTTCTGCCATTTCTTGAAACAGGATTGTTGACTCCTAAAGTCAAAATCATAGTTTAATCCCAAAATCCGGACGTTTCAGATCGATATTCGTTGGAATCAAAACCGTTTTGCACGTCTATGATCTTAACGAGCATCTTTAAGTCATTAAACGTCACCAAATTGATCGAATTAACGATAATTATTGAGAATTAATGTGTAACCGTCGACCACGATCTAATCATCATCTAATTCGTCTTAACCCGATGTTAACACTACGAATTATGACTCTGAATTCGATCATCGAGCACTCCTGAGACTTTTGCACATACTACATTGGTCGGAACAACAGCATAAGCCGCCGGAAATTGAACTGGTCACAGCCGGCACACGTTTTAGTCGAGAGCTACCAATTCGGTGTTCTTTCTGGTAACTAATCATACCCTCAGTTTCGTCTCTGTTTCTTCATTGAAAGCCCCATGATTATCTTGGCTCCTAATATCGAATTTATCACGAACCAATTTCTAGGGTTCATACGTTTCTAATTTAATCGAACCCTATGAATTCGATATCAGATAATGAAATTAAGCATACCCTCAGACTCGTCTCGAAGTCTAGATCGAAAGCCCTATCAATCCAAGGGCTCATAACATCAAATCAATGATAAACCGATTCTAGGGTTCATCATAGGGACTGTTGAATCGAATCCTAGCCTAAACACCATATCAATCCAATTAACCAATACGGTTAGGTTCATAATCATCCTCTTACCGAAAAGCCCTATGAATCCAGCATCAATTATCACAAGAATTAAACAAATCAATCCCATGTTCTTAAACCAGAGTTTTGGCTCATTTTTCTACAATTATACGGTCCATAACTTGTTAATTTTGCAATTAAATGATCCCATAGATTCGAAATCAATCGACTAACAAAACCTCTATACCATGAATTCATAACAATATCGAAATTGTTAGATTTTGTATGGATTTGGCTTCGGTTCGCGCAAAAGGGGAAGAACTCGCGAGAGCCGGGTGTTAAAACCATCTCAGTCCGGTATCCTTCGCGATACCCTAGCGGGCGGAGATGGTTAAGGCAGTGTGCGGGTGTGGGAGAGAACCGGGTTCGAGGCCGGGCTCCCACATTAAATTTTTGGGACTTTTTCTGTTATATTAAAATATATATAAATTAAACCTATATTATTATAAACCCGTTTAAACGCGTTTTGGCCCGAGAATTGACCCGAGGACTCGGGTTTGAATTTAATAAAAAAATAAATAAAAATATATTATTTTTACCGTTTTAAAATAATAAACTCTACGCATTTCCAACCCGCGATCCAGTGAAAAATAATATGATTATATTATTTTGAACCCGTATTAAATATTTTTAAAATATTATAAACGTTATATTGTTTTCAATCCGTTCGTGACCGTTCGTGACTATTGCTTTAAACTAAATAATATAAAAGTGTATTATTTACCTACGTTATTTATCCGATTTAAAAATAATATAAATTATTATTTTCCACTCCGAGAATAAATTGTCTAATCGTTCGTATTTAAAATAATATATATATTATATTATTTCTTAACCTTCGTAAGCGACTCGATCAAAAGAAAATAATTATCCTATTATTATCCATTGTCGACGTCCGACGCGTTCGTTTATTTTAAATCCTTAGAACAAGTTAGGACATCCTAACTTTCCGTGTCGTCGTCACAAATCCCGAATCGTCCCTAATTGTTGTGTTGTATTGTTAGGTCACACGTAAGTCGTTTAAGGCTTACACCCGTTGTTTCAAATTCCTACAGCGTGACCCGATCTTTCACTCGAAATCAGGTGAGTTTTCACGGCCCCTTTTTACTATTTTTAAACTGGGGGAGAAAACATGATACAAACTCTTTTGATTTTTGTACTTCATTTTATATCAATTGTTATGACTATGCGTAAACTCTATCATGAAAGTCATCACATCGAACCGTTTAAATATGAATATAGCGAGGTATGTTGGGTAGTACTACTGGGTTTGACAAACCTCACCCGCGTTAGTCGCGCTAACACGATTGGATATCGAACGGGTGCAATATTGACCTAAACGTGCACCGTGGTTGATAGACCTGGTGGGAGGCAATACAAACAGTCAGTTTACGGTTGCGAGCGTAATAGCAAACAATGAACATGGGTTAGCTACTCATTTGGTATTTATGTTGATTGTACAATAAATCTGGTAAACGTTTATTTATATATTGAAACCTGTGAACTCACCAACCTCGTGTTGACACTTTTTCTTACATGTTTTCTCAGGACGCTAAGCTAAGACACAGGTGCACGTTAGGGCATGCATGGGATTCAACTGCTTTGCTTTGTGTCTATTTATATTGATTGAATTATTTTAATGTACTTTGTTTGGTTGGACGTTTGGACTTTTGGACTTTGGTTTTGGGCGCGTGTATTTTGCGCATTTACTTTCTTTACGCTTCCGCATTGATACTCTGATTTAAAAGATATTTTCATTTTGAGTCCCATGTAGGGTCGTTCAATGTAACTAGTGTCTGAGATCCTGGTTTGTCACTTCCCAAACGGTAATACTCCGTTAGTTGAAATTGGGGGTGTGACAGATTGGTATCAGA
The DNA here is from genome assembly GCA_023525975.1 of Smallanthus sonchifolius. Lineage (NCBI taxonomy): Eukaryota > Viridiplantae > Streptophyta > Magnoliopsida > Asterales > Asteraceae > Smallanthus > Smallanthus sonchifolius. The sequence goes on along the minus strand of CM042021.1, from coordinate 64,238,796 downwards.
GCCATTGGTTATAGAGAACTAGGATTGCATACTAGACTATAGCCTCACACATTTGTTACATGTCATTTGAGTTACATGTCATTTGGATGTTGGCACTTATACAAATTGTTGCAGGATCATGTCGTGAACACCACCTCCATCACCTAACGCATCAGGGCATAAGGCACCTGTAACCTCATCCCCGGAGCCCAAAAGGCGCCGGACTACCTCAATTGAGCAAAGCGAACCGAGCAACGCACGGGCATTGGAGTACGCTCTCAATTGGGATATGTACCCACATATGATCCAAAGGTGGATCGAAATGGGAGATAATCCATCACCGTACTTTGCATCCACATCTTCATCGTCTACACTGCCAAGCTTACCATGTACCATGGAACAAGCCTTCGCAGCATTTGTGTCCTATATGTTAAAGGAATTAAGTTTTGTACAAGATGCCACCGAGGAGATACCTAAACTCCTGGAGAATGGAACACAAGTGGAAAAGAATAGGGTAGGAATAGAAGATTTGACTACCGAACTAGCTGCAACGGACCATGTCCACAACCTTTTAGTGAATCGTGTAGCACACCTAGAAACGAGGGCTAACATTATGGATGATGATATGCAAGGAGTTCTGGAGAGATTAGCTGCTATGGAAGCTCAGCTACATGTGGCTAACCATACTGCTGAAGGCCTTCAAGAGAGGGTGACTCACTTGGAAGCCCAACTGCAAGCGGCCCTACACCCGGAAGACATTCCAGTATCTGACGATGAGGAGGAACCCTTTGAGGAAGAGCTATTTGAGGAGGAGCCCTTCGAGGAGGAACCCTTAGAGGGGGAACCAGCTGAGGAAGAGCCAGTGGAGATTGATGATGCACAGTCATATGTCTCTTCTGATGACGAGGATATTTGAGGATCTTCCTATTCTATCTTCCTTTTCATGTTTGTTTTTGCTTATGTTATTTCCCTTTTCAAACCTAGATGGGTAAGGTTGTTCCCATCCAATAAAAGCATGAGAAGTTTAATATTTGAGTTATTTATTTTGTAGCCTAACAATTTATTTAATTTTCAAAATATTAGATGTTGTATTTCCTTACCCGTACCTGAATAATGTTTAAATATGCGATATATTTCTCATTGTTTTCATTTGTGATTGTGAAGAAATATGTCTGGGAGAGGACGAGGAGGCCGTACCGGTGGTCATGGTACCATCAACATGACGGCAGCAGAACTAGCAGCTTTGATAAACAATAGTGCGGCAGAGGCCCTAGCAGCACAGAATGCTGCAGGTAAATGCTTTCAACTATTGACTAGTAGTGTCAATCCCTTTTTCCTAAGAATATCTTTCTAAACTCTATAATTCCAATTCAATTCATATTTCTAAATCCAGGCCAGCAAAATCAACAGCCAGCCTGCACTTTCAAGGCATTCATGGACTGCAAGCCCCACACCTTTAGTGGAGCTGAAGGAGCAGTTGGATTACTTCGCTGGTTTGAGAAGGTTGAATCAGTAATAGCCATGTGCAACTGCCCCGTGGCTAACCAAGTGAAATTTGCTGCTGGAACTTTAGAAGGCCCGGCCCTAACATGGTGGAATGCCCAAGTGCAAATGTTAGGACTAGCAATGGAAAATGGACTCCCGTGGGAGGAATTTAAAACCATGATGAAAGAAGAATACTGTCTACGAGATGAAATTCAAAAGCTAGAAGGAGAGTTCTGGAACCTTAAGATGGAGGGTTCAGAAATTGAACTCTACACCACCCGTTCGCACGAACTTGCCACCATGTGCCCACATATGGTGACTCCGGATTACAAACGGATTGAACTATATATTGGAGGTTTGGTACCTTAGATTCAAAGCATGGTGACCTCATCCAACCCTACCACCATCCAACAGACCATCAGACTTGCTCACAAATTGACCGATCAGGCAGTGACACAGGGAACTTTACCTCCAAGAGGTTCGGTTTCTAAACCCACCGACAACAATAAGCGCAAGTTCGACCATCACTCCCACTCACACTCCCACTCTAATTCTAAAGGATTCCAACCCAATAAACCTCAGCACCAACAGCAGCGAAAGTTTGAGACTGCTAGAAACTTTAATCAAACGACCTCATCAGGTCCGAATCAGGGGGAATATGCTGGGAGGTACCCCAAGTGCAACAAATGCGGCTATCACCACACGGGCACTTGTGACCGACAACGTTGCCAGCGGTGTGGTAAAATGGGCCACGCTGCAAAGGACTGTAGAGTTGCACTCCTGAACAAACAACCATTTCAATCACAGGGATTCACGAGGGGATGTTTTCAGTGCAGTAAAGAGGGGCACATTCAAAGGAATTGTCCTCAGTTGAAAAAGGGTGGAAATGGTAATGGCAGTGGTAGTGGTAACGGTAATAACCAGGGCAACAATGGTAACAACCCCAATCAAAACAACAATAGTGGGAATAACGGTAATAACGGTGGTAATGGAGGAAATGGGGCGAAAGGAAGAGCTTTTGTATTGGGATCCGGAGAGGCTCGCTACGATCATAACGTGGTCACCGGTAAATTTCTCTTAAATAATTACTTTGCTTCTGTCCTTTTTGACACTGGTGCCGATAGGAGTTTTATATCTAAGAAACTTAGTGATATGATAAAAGGAACTCCAACTTTGTTAGAAGCTAAGTATGTAATAGAGATAGCTGACGGCCAAATAATTGAAGCAACCCACATTCTTAAGGGTTGTAAGCTTGATCTAGCTAGCCATATTCTTGATATCGACCTTATGCCGGTCACACTTGGTAGTTTTGATGAAATCGTCGGCATGGATTGGTTGTCTAGAAACCAAGCGGAAATCATTTGTCATGAGAAAATCGTTCGCATACCCCTCCCGAGTGGAGAAATTCTTTCAGTTCAGGGCGAAAGAGTTGGTACTGTCATGGGCATTATATCCTTCATGAAAGCACAAAAATGTCTTCGAAAGGAACATACGGCCATTTTGGGCCTTATTGCTGAACAGCCGTCAAAAGAGAAGAAGATCGAAGATATTCCCGTTGTGCGTGAATTTTTGGAAGTATTTCCCGAGGATCTGCCCGGTCTGCCACCACACCGTCAGATTGAATTCCAAATTGACCTAGCACCCGGAGCAGCACCGATTGCTCGGGCACCTTATCGATTAGCACCAAGTGAATTGCAGGAACTGTCCACTCAGTTGCAAGACTTATTGGATAAAGGTTTCATCCGACCTAGTTCATCACCGTGGGGAGCTCCGGTATTATTTGTCAAGAAGAAGGACGGTACGTTCCGTATGTGTATTGACTACCGGGAGCTGAATAAAGTTACAATCAAGAACCGCTACCCTTTACCTCGTATTGATGACCTTTTTTATCAACTCCAAGGATCAAGTTTCTATTCCAAAATAGACCTTAGGTCCGGCTATCATCAGTTAAGAGTCCGAGAAGAAGATATCTCTAAGACTGCATTCAGAACGAGGTACGGCCATTACGAATTTATGGTCATGCCTTTCGGTTTAACCAACGCACCTGCGGTATTCATGGACCTCATGAACCGTGTGTGTAAGCCTTGCCTTGACCAGTTTGTTATCGTTTTCGTCGATGACATCCTTATTTATTCCAAGAACGAGGAAGAACATGAGGAGCATCTGCGTCTAATTTTGGAACTACTTAAACAAGAGCAACTTTATGCTAAGTTTTCTAAATGTGAATTCTAGATTCGAGAAGTTCAGTTTCTAGGGCATGTGGTAAATGAAAAAGGGATACATGTCGACCCATCCAAAATAGAAGCCATCAACAATTGGGCAGCACCGACGACTCCGACTGAGGTGCGACAATTTCTGGGATTGGCGGGATATTACCGTCGTTTTATCGAAGGATTTTCAAAGATTGCGCAACCTCTCACCGTCCTAACTCAAAAAGGAAAGGCTTATAGTTGGGGCGATAATCAAGAATCAGCTTTCCAGCATCTCAAACAGAAACTTTGCAGTGCACCTATTTTAGCTCTTCCGAAAGGAACCGATGATTTTGTGGTGTATTGTGATGCATCTATTCAAGGTCTGGGTTGTGTCTTAATGCAACGCGAAAAGGTAATCGCATACGCTTCACGTCAGTTAAAGGTTCACGAGAAAAACTACACCACTCATGACCTAGAGTTGGGAGCAGTAGTTTTTGCACTTAAGATATGGAGACAGTACTTGTACGGTACCAAATGCACCATCTACACCGACCACAAGAGCCTCCAGCATATCTTCGAGCTGAAGGAGTTGAACATGCGACAACGTCGTTGGGTTGAACTTTTAAATGATTACGACTGTGCGATCCGGTATCATCCGGGTAAAGCTAACGTTGTGGCTGATGCACTAAGCCGAAAGGAAACGAAACCCAAACGAGTTCGAGCGTTACAAATTACTATCCACCCTGGATTGCCTGACAGAATCCGTAATGCTCAACTTGAAGCCTTGAAAGAAGATAACCTACCGTTAGAAGGTACACGCGGCATGGAAGCACAAGTTGAAGTAAAATCTGACGGAATTCGTTACTTTGTCGAACCAATATGGGTTCTAGTGTTCGGAAATTTAAGGGAACTAATCATGGATGAAGCTCATAAATCTCGTTACTCCATTCATCCGGGTTCCGATAAAATGTACCATGATCTAAAAGTACTATATTGGTGGCCGAAGATGAAGGCCGATATAGCCACTTATGTTAGTAAGTGTCTGACCTGCGCAAAGGTCAAAGTTGAATTCCAAAAACCGTCTGGTCTACTGCAACAACCTGAAATTCCCATGTGGAAATGGGAACAAATATCCATGGACTTCATTACCAAATTACCCCGAACTCCTACCGGATATGATACTATATGGATAATTGTTGATCGCCTAACAAAATCTGCCCACTTCCTAGCCATCAATGAAACTGACAAAATGGATAAACTCACTCGAATATACTTGAAAGAAGTAGTCTCTCGGCACGGAGTGCCAATCTCTATTATTTCAGATCGTGATGCACGATTCACTTCCCGTTTCTGGCAATCATTGCATAAAGCATTAGGCACGCGTCTAGATATGAGCACAGCATACCATCCTCAAACTGATGGCCAAACTGAACGTACTATCCAAACTCTGGAGGACATGCTACGAGCTTGTGTGATCGATTTCGGTAACACTTGGGAGTCTCACCTACCATTGGTGGAGTTCTCCTACAACAGTTATCACACTAGCATCAAGGCAGCTCCATTTGAAGCACTTTATGGACGGAAATGCCGTTCTCCCATTTGTTGGACCGAGGTTGGGGATAGCCAACTCACAGGTCCTGAACTTGTATTTGAAACTTCCGAAAAGATCGTTCAAATTAGAAACCGTATGGAGGCAGCTCGTGATCGTCAAAAGAGCTATGCCGACAAGCGTCGTAAACCTTTAGAATTTCAAATAGGTGACATGGTTTTACTCAAAGTCTCACCTTGGAAAGGTGTCATTCATTCGGGAAACGAGGAAAACTGAATCCTCGTTATGTGGGACCTTTCAAAATATTAAAGAGAATCGGACTAGTCGCGTACCAGCTGGACCTACCTGAAAGACTTAGTGGTGTGCACAACGTCTTTCACATCTCAAATTTAAAGAAATGCCTAGCAGATGAATCACTCACAGTTCCGTTGGAGGAACTACATGTTGATGAACAGTTACGTTTCGTCGAAGAACCTGTGGAAATTATGGATAGGGAAGTCAAATCGTTAAAGCGCAGCAAAATCCCCATTGTTAGAGTCCGTTGGAACTCGAAACGCGGACCAGAATTCACGTGGGAGCGCGAGGATCAGATGATGCGCAAATATCCTAATCTGTTCAAGCACTCCACGTCAAACTCTTAAGGTACTATTTTAACTTTCGGGACGAAAATTCTTTCAACTAGGGAATGATGTGAAGCCCGAGAAAATTTTTTTTGTTATTTTAATTTTCGGGATGAAAATTCTTTCAACTTGGGAATGATGTGACAATCCAGACTTTTCCAGTTAACTCCGTTAGAAAAATCCAGTTAAAGTTAACTGAAATTAACTTTATTCAAACTTCAGGGACTATTTTTGTCAATATTCCAAACTTAAACTTCAAGGACTAGTTATGTCATAAGCCTAAACTATTCTGTTGATTTTTGAAAAGTCAAAATCCACTCTGTTGACTTTAAAAGTCAAAATTAACCATGAGTTAACTTCATTTAAACTAGAGGGATCAAATCTGTCAAGTTTCGAACTACAATTCTCAGCAAAACCTCAGGGACCTTTTCTGCCATTTCTTGAAACAGGATTGTTGACTCCTAAAGTCAAAATCGCGGTTTGATCCCAAAATCCGGACGTTTCAGATCGATATTCGTTGGAATCAAAACCGTTTTGCACGTCTATGATCTTAATGAGCATCTTTAAGTCATTAAACGCCACCAAATTAATCGAATTAACGATAATTATTGAGAATTAATGTGTAACCGTCGACCATGATCTAATCATCATCTAATTCGTCTTAACCCGATGTTAACACTACGAATTGTGACTCTGAATTCGATCGTCGAGCACTCCTGAGACTTTTGCACATACTACATTGGTCGGAACAACAGCAGAAGCCGCCGGAAATTGGACTGGTCACAGCCGACACACGTTTTAGTCGAGAGCTACCAATTCGGTGTTCTTTCTGGTAACTAATCATACCCTCAGTTTCGTCTCTGTGTCTTCATTGAAAGCCCCATGATTATCAGGTCTCCTAATATCGAATTTATCACGAACCAATTTCTAGGGTTCATACGTTTCTAATTTAATCGAACCCTATGAATTCGATATCAGATAATGAAATTAAGCATACCCTCAGGCTTGTCTCGAAGTCTAGATCGAAAGCCCTATCAATCCAAGGGCTCATAACATCAAAATAATGATAAACCGATTCTAGGGTTCATCATAGGGACTGTTGAATCGGATCCTAGCCTAAACACCATATCAATCCAATTAACCAATATGGTTAGGTTCGTAATCATCCTCTTACCGAAAGCCCTATGAATCCAGCATCAATTATCACAAGAATTAAACAAATCAATCCCATGTTCTTAAACCAGAGTTTCTGCTCATTTTTCTACAATTAAACGGTCCATAACTTGTTAATTTTGCAATTAAATGATCCCACAGATTCGAAATCAATACAAAACCTCTATACCATGAATTCATAACAATATCGAAATTGTTAGATTTTGTCTGGATTTGGCTTCGGTTCGCGCAAAAGGGGAAGAACTCGCGAGAGCCGGGTGTTAAAACCATCTCAGCCCCGTATCCTTCGCGATACCCTAGCGGGCGGAGATGGTTAAGGCAGTGTGCGGGTGTGGGAGAGACCCGGGTTCGAGGCCGGGCTCACACATTAAATTTTTGGGACTTTTTCTGTTATATTAAAATATATATAAATTAAACCTATATTATTATAAACCCGTTTAAACGCGTTTTGGCCCGAGAATTGACCCGAGGACTCGGGTTTGAATTTAATAAAAAAATAATAAAAATATATTATTTTTACCGTTTTAAAATAATAAACTCTACGCATTTCCAACCCGCGATCCCGTGAAAAATAATATGATTATATTATTTTGAACCCGTATTAAATATTTTTAAAATATTATAAACGTTATATTGTTTTCAATCCGTTCGTGACCGTTCGTGACTATTGCTTTAAACTAAATAATATAAAAGTGTATTATTTACCTACGTTATTTATCCGATTTAAAAATAATATAAATTATTATTTTCCACTCCGAGAATAAATTGTCTAATCGTTCGTATTTAAAATAATATATATTTTATATTATTTCTTAACCTTCGTAAGCGACTCGATCAAAAGAAAATAATTATCCTATTATTATCCATTGTCGACGTCCGACGCGTTCGTTTATTTTAAATCCTTAGAACAAGTTAGGACATCCTAACTTTCCGTGTCTTCGTCACAAATCCCGAATCGTCCCTAATTGTTGTGTTGTATTGTTAGGTCACACGTAAGTCGTTTAAGGCTTACACCCGTGGTTTCAAATTCATACAGCGTGACCCGATCTTTCACTCGAAATCAGGTGAGTTTTTACGGCCCCTTTTTACTGTTTTTAAACTGGGGGAGAAAACATGATACAAACTCTTTTGATTTTTGTACTTCATTTTATATGAATTGTTATGACTATGCGTAAACTCTATCATGAAAGTCCTCACATCGAACCGTTTAAATATGAATATAGCGAGGTATGTTGGGTAGTACTACTGGGTTTGACAAACCTCACCCGCGTTAGTCGCGCTAACACGATTGGATATCGAACGGGTGCAATATTAACCTAAACGTGCACCGTGGTTGATAGACCTGGTGGGAGGCAATACAAACAGTCAGTTTACGGTTGCGAGCGTAATAGCAAACAATGAACATGGGTTAGCTACTCATTTGGTATTTATGTTGATTGTACAATAAATCTGGTAAACGTTTATATATATATTGAAACCTGTGAACTCACCAACCTCGTGTTGACACTTTTTCTTACATGTTTTCTCAGGACGCTAAGCTAAGACACAGGTGCACGTTAGGGCATGCATGGGATTCAACTGCTTTGCTTTGTGTCTATTTATATTGATTGAATTATTTTAATGTACTTTGTTTGGTTGGACGTTTGGACTTTTGGACTTTGGTTTTGGGCGCGTGTATTTTGCGCATTTACTTTCTTTACGCTTCCGCATTGATACTCTGATTTAAAAGATATTTTCATTTTGAGTCCCATGTAGGGTCGTTCAATGAAACTAGTGTCTGAGATCCTGGTTTGTCACTTCCCAAACGGTAATACTCCGTTAGTTGAAATTGGGGGTGTGACAACACGTGATACTGCCGCCTTTTTCTCCAGCAAAGGCCACATAGCCGCCTCTGAATGGTTTCACGTCTTAAAGCAAGGCCATGTTTCCTGTCATGTGCCGGGAGCATCCACTATCTACATACCAGCGGTTAGAGATAGTACCCTTCGGACGTCCCTGCACGAGTCACAAAAAGAATTTGTTAGATTTGGAGACCCAAGCCATAGTGGTCTTGGGTCGTCCATCCTTTTCAAAATAAACTAACTCTTTTAACTCACAGTCGTGATGACTGTTCAAAATGGATGAATCTTTAAAAGAATTAGGACTAGGAGATTTAGAATTTTTATTTTTGTTGTTCGAGGGTCTCTTCTGTTTCTTAACTGGAACAGTAGACTTTGGTTCAACAACAGCATGTGAACTTGTGGAATCTTCACCTGATTGAACTGAAGTCAGCTGCTCTAGCCTTCTCAACCTCTTATTCCTTCTCCTCCTCTAAGGCTTAGAGAGTTTCACCACAGGTTTCTCACCAGTACGTGTACTACCAGAGGTAGATACACAAGGTACAGCAGGTTGCTTTACCTTTGTTGAAACAGATGGTTTGGCCTCAGATTTGATCTTTGGCTTTTCCATCGGTTTAACTGGTGGTTTAACCACATTTTCTTTTGGATATTTGGGAGGTTTCACTAATGGCGACTTAGGAATGACAGCCGGTTGTGAAACAATAGGCCGTTTCCCTTGGTTCTTTGAAGGACAGTTCACAAAAATGTGACCAACCAAGCCATAGTGAAAGCAAGTCCTCTTGTCTGTGTAAGTTCTCCTGTAAGGCTCATTAGATCTAGCATTAGATGACTCAGCATTATGAGCAGGAGGAGTTGGTTTGTGAACAGGAGTTTGACCCGATACAGATTGGTTCTTGGGAGTATAGTATTTTTGCAAATTTTCTTTGTAACCAAGCCCAAAGTGAGCTGAAAAAGCCTCTTTCTTTACTTGATTAAGATTTTTATACCCCCCATAAAGCATTACCTTTAATTTATCATTAGATTCAATGATATCGGGTTCAGTTAGAATAGTTATCACTATTAGTGATAATGTTTTTCTTGACTGTCTGTTTAGATAACAACTCCTCAGATACTACTCCTTCAGGACAAGTGTTAACCGACCCATCATGAGAAGCAGTAAAGAACTCCTCATCAGATGCGGAGTTGTCCTTACTTGAGGAATCATCCCTTTTAGAGGAGTCATCCTTTCCCGATGACTCATCAAGACAAGTTAGATCAATGTCTACCAAGATGTTGACAAACTTCCCGCTAACTGGTGGAGGAATGGCATTAGTACCCAACCCTAAGCCATTCATTTGTGTAACATTTCTGATTTTCCGACCCTATTTTAAATTTATTTTAACTAATAAAATAACAACATGACATTAAAACATATACTTGTTCAAACCTACACCTCATTAAACGTTAGCCGATCATATTCAATTCAAATATTTAGAACTCATAATCATGTGGTAACACCTCCTAGAGTTAATCTAGTTAGTAATCCCGTTAGGTGTTCTGTTAAATCCTAACCAGGCTAATTCTGTCAAAGCTGAAGTTGCAAGGGCTGATTTTGTAAATAACCAGAAACCCTAGTAGGCACGGTCGCGCCACGCCTCGTCTGGTACTGTCGCTCCTATTGTTGGCACGGTCGTGCCTCAGCTTGGCACGTTGGCGCCTCTTATAGGCACGGTCGCGCCTCACATCAGTTAAAACGTAAATGCAGCCTTTAATCGCAAGACCATTCGATTTCGTAACCGTTTCTCGTATTAACAGACCCAATTAAGAGTTTAATCATTTTAATTATAACAAATAAACCCATTTTGGTCGATCCCTCTCCTAAACTATCTATATTCTCCATTGTGACCATCGATTTCATCGTTTCGTTGTAAATTCTCTTAACCAAACAAACCAACACCTTAGTCGATTCCCCCTAAAGCTCCAGAACACATCAACTGGGCCGGAGTTGTAGCAGAAAGCACCGGAGACCACACCCGTCATAGCCGGAACTCGTCCCCACCGTAGGCCACCAATTCATCGTCTCACAGGGTAATTGAAACTTTCAAAACTATCTATTTATTCTATAGATCAAAAGCCCTAATCCAATTTAGACTCTCAATATCGAAATTTACTCGAACCCGATCCTAAGTTTCATTTAAAAATGGTTTAATCGAATCCAACTTTAAACATGTTTTAAACACAATTAATCTACACCAACAGACTCGTAATAACCTTGTGAATGAAAGCCCTATACATTCCAGCACTATTAATATAAGAATCAATCAATTCGTTCCTGTTTTGAAAGAGACACGGTCGTGCTAATCATCTAGCGCGGTCGTCCCTCGGTAGACGCGGTCGTGTCGACTTTCGGTACGGTCGTGCCTCCTGCTCAGACCCAGTCATGCTCGTTGGCTAGACTTGATCGTACCCCAGAAGCATAGACACGGCGTGCCTATCGAAGGCACGGTCGTGCCTAGAGGTTTGGCTAGTTGTCCTCTGTTTAACCAACACGGTCGCGCCCACCCTATCACGATCGTGCCCTACCCTAGGCACGGTCGTGTGTGTTGGCAGAATGTTTATAATCTTTTATATTTCTAAACAATTAGTATTTCAGATTAATTTCTAAAATAAAAATAATTGAATTTATAAAAATCTGTATTATTTTTATTTAGAAAAGATCAAATATTTAATCTTAAAATAAATGGAATTTATTTATAGTTCAACATTTAATTTATAAACCCTACACCTAAATAATATTTTAATGTCTAAATTACATTATATAAATAAATGAATAAGGTAATAATTATTTATTTGATTTATAATTAAACAAAAACATTTATTTAGTTATACTTAATTACATCTAACACTTACATTATTTTCATAAACAGTAATTATTTAATTTACATATTTAATTATTCCGAACTCAAACCTTATTAAAAAATGTTCTAAAAATATTCATTTCAAATCTTCCATTTTATACAATACTTTTAAGTACCAATTACTAACTTTATCCAATTTAATTTTAGATATAGACTTAGACTATTGTGCATTATTAATGCAATATACATTACACTCTAGGTTAACATTGTGCAATACAAGGATCACATTACTATCTAGTATCTCCTGTTAGCTACGCCTTCGAATCAAGTGAGTATTTCATAGCCCGTTTTACTCTTTTACATTTTTGGGGTGAAACATGAACTCTATCAAATTACATGTTTACATTTACACAAACAACACAAATACAAATTCTGTTTACATTCATGTGTGCAATTTGAGCTTTATGCCCGAGTGCTAGTTGTGCTAACCTTTGTATGCGATTATGTGCAATCATTAACTATTCAAGCCGACGGTTTTCAATGATAGATCTATTGTGTCTGACAAACCCACCCACATTGGGGTGATTGATACCGACAACACAATTTGCATGCTAGTTACAAAGGTTTGATTGTACTTGGTTATACAATAGCTACTCCCCATAAATGCCTTATTTATCATGTTATGTAAGGATTTGTTTTACAAACTATATGCTATCTATATACAAACCTGTGTTATATTCACCAACTTTTTAGTTGACCTTATTTTATTCATGTTTCAGGTGCTTTCATATGAGTTTGATCAAGACATGCTACACATAGGCTTTGGACCTAGTTAATCTTAATTCAAAAACAAATTGTATTTCATTATGTACTTGGAACTTGATTCATGTTTGTTTGAATGGAAATGGATTTAACATATTACAATTTAGTCAACCTTGAGCTCATGAACAGTCTACATGTCCCGCCCCGTTGATTCCGCCGTCGGTTGGGGTGTGACAGATTGGTATCAGAGCCTTGGTTATAGGGAATTAGGTTATTAGACACTCTTGACCTAGACTATAACCTTAGGACACCCACACTTTGCCATGCTACTACATGCTATATGATTACTTCTTATGTGAATACTTTTGCTATACTAAGTAATTATATCACATGATACAATACTTAATAGTCTATGTGTCACACTACTTACTAACTTTTGTGCTTACATTCATTGCTATCAAGATGCTACCTATTTAATTTGTTTAAAAGTGCTATCCTAAGTTTTCCACACACACCCATACACACTTAGTTATTCATGCACCCTTAAACTCACATACATAATACCACACCTCTTGTGAACAACAAATTTTTAAACTATTGGGCCTAATGTCCATCAGTAATAAACTAAGAAGCCCATCTATCCTTCAAGAAGCAAAACCCCACTGAAATGCATAAACCTTACTTTCGAGCCACAAGGCCCAGTTCACAGCAATTCTCATCATGACCATTAGCCCAACAATAGTATTATTAATACATAATGGCTGGAAGAGTGTGTAGGCCCATGAGGAATTCTGGATAAGGAAAGATAGGGTACTTAAGTGTGTCCTAATGACCCACCCCACTTTCCTGGGAATTCTTCTCAGGGATACACCACTTATAGGTCAAGTGTACTCCTAAAATACTATTGTGAAGACTCGGCGTTATGACTAGTCAAACTCTAAACCTATGAGAATTCCTATGTTTGACACTCAGTATTTATTTATCGCTTACAACCTTTCCATTGTTTTCCCGAAGAATAGTCTGATTGGGAAGAAGACACCGGATCACCCGTACATCGATCACCAACACCCGCAGCTGCTAGACCAAGGTTTGATGTAAGGGTAGATTGGATTAGGAACACCGGCCCAAGACTTCGAACACCTGGATCAGCCGCGCCAAGAAACCCGTATCAGACACCCCATCCCCACAATCAACTACCACTCCCACTAAGAGACCCATATCTAATGCCCGACTCGTATTACTCTAATCCTTGAGTAGGGCATATCATGGCACTCACTAGTACTATCGAATTTCCAATCAATGACACGCACCAATATGTAAGGACCTCAGAATTTGAGAGGCAAAGAATGGAGCAAGGGTTAATGCACGACTTGCAAGGACAAGGAATGAATAGCCTAGCAAACAAATTAGGGTACCAAAAGGAATTAATCTCCATCCTCGAAGCGGTGCTCGCCTTGGGAATTATTCTCCTTCTAGTGGAAAGCTACAGGAGGCATTAACAGGATTATTTTTCTTATTTATTTCAGTTTGAGTACCATTTCCCTGTGTTTTGAATACATTTCAGCATTACTAAATTTTATATTTTCCAAAGTAATTATTCATAAATTCAATACGTTGAGTGTGAATTACACCCATCATATTTTCATCAAAATTCTCCAAGTATTATCTTTCCCATTCACCACAATTTAGTACACTACCAGCAATCTCCTTCATAAACAAATCATCAAATTATTTGATTTAAACAAACCTCGTTATTTCGTTCAAACAAAATGTTTATCAAACTTTTAGATAGTATTAAAAAAAAACATAAATTTTCCATAAAACTTCTCTCCTGATAGAGAAACTTAACACAATCTATTTTATAAAAATATTATTCCGAATTGATAAATTATTATGATTTTTCTCATTAAAGAAAAATATTCCTAAACCCTGGCTAAATTAGTATACGACTACTTGTTTAGCCAATAATTCCGCTTAGAAATATCCTTTTATTAATAGCTGAAAATTTAAATTAAAAGATTTCTCCATAAATTGTCAATTTATTTAAATTATGTGAATCAATGGATTCACTACTTTATATATCTACAACAAGGAACAATTTACCACTTTCTATTTTCAAGCAAAGATCAGTATTTGTAAACACATTTCCCCGAACGTTTTCAAAACCTCCTCGCTACCTTTCGTTTGTCGCTTCAAGAGACGATCCATATCGCGTAGACTTTAACCCTCCCCATCAACCTCAATGAGATTTAAGAGCTACAACCTAACTACCACATTATACACGAACGTCAAACAACACGCTTGTCCGCAACACTCGATCACATGCAAAACCCATTAGTATACATCACACACGAAGTCCAACAACTTACGTATACACGTTCACAATATACCCAACGCAACCACATGGTACATGAAACTCAATTATTCTCAATATACCCAATGCTACACAAATTACATAATACAAGAAACTAGTTTTCCTATAAATCTCAATTTACTGGATTGATCACATAACACACAAAACATGTTCATTTACAATACACATGCTACCGGATTGAGCACATAATACACGAAACTTAGTTGTTTGCGATATACGTGATACATAACAATTGTTTGATTGATACATAATTCTAGATTGATCACATTAAACATGAAACTCTTTTAGTTACAAAGTACATCATACTAAACTGTACACATTATGCAATACACATGATGCTATGTTGTTTACATTACACGTGAGAGCATATTGATTTACAAAATACATGATGTTAAGTCGTCAACGCCATACATGAAATTCATTTCCTATAATACATGTGATACTAAGTTGTTTACATTTCACGCGAGAGCTCATTGATTTACAAAATACATAATGCTAGCTCTTCATGCTACACAAGAGACTTGTGTGTTTACTTTACACAAGAAACGAAATTGCTTACAATTATTACAATTGATTGGTTTCATTGTACCCAAGACATGGTCATGCACTTTGTTCACCAAAGTTGAAGACCATAATACATGGAAACGACTGGGGGTTTGACGTATTCTTGTTCAAACACGAGCAAACTAAGAAACTTTAAGTTATTCTACTTAACTACTCTTTAGTTGTGAACTTACCTGCTTAAGGACATAGTTACTTGTTAGCGACTTTTATGTGAAAACAATGGACGTGGACGGAGTGAAATTGTGCCCCCTTGACCCGCACACAACGGGATGACCTATACGGACCATACGATGATTTGAGTAATTACGGGTGCACACGGAATTATAAAAATCAGCGCATGGAAAACATAGTGAAATTTTGTCATGTGTTGTGGCATAAAACTTATCATGATATGTAACAACGAAACTGATGTGATGTGACAAGGACATGGTGGATACGCCGATGGTACTTCCTATATATAAGTTTCCTATCATGTTATCAGAAGTAGCGTTGTTCGTGTCAGGGAAAGTTTTGACCTAGACCAATGTTTATGAAATCTTTTACTACTGACATTTTTAAACATATTAGACTACATCATGCACAAACCCTAACGATCAAGGTCCCATCAAATTCATTCCAAATAATACATCTCACAATTAGAATTCAGAATTTTTATTCGACAACCTCCTCCTTAAATTCATTCCAAAACAAAATTCACTATCACCCTTCATATTCAAACTTGAGTATCAGGCCTAAGCCATGACAACGGTTACACTCCCAGAATCCAACAATCAAAACTCACCGAGAACCCAAAACTTCCGCCTTTTTCCTGATTTAGTAGTCTCCATTAGTTAAATTTCGGGACGAAATTCCATTAACATGGGGAGACTGTAACATTTCTGATTTTCTGACCCTATTTTAAATTTATTTTAACTAATAAAATAACAACAAGACATTAAAACAAATACTTGTTCAAACCTACACCTCATTAAACGTTAGCCGATCGTATTCAATTCAAAGATTTAGAACTCTTAATCATGTTGTAACACCTCCTAGAGTTAATCCAGTTAGTAATCCCGTTAGGTGTTCTGTTAAATCCTAACCAGGCTAATTCTGTCAAAGCTGAAGTTGCAAGGGCTGATTTTGTAAATAACCAGAAACTTTAGTAGGCACGGTCACGCCACGTTTTGGCACGGTCGCGCCTCGTCTGGCACGGTCGCGCCTATTGTTGGCACGGTCGCTCCTCATCTTGGCACGGTCACGCCTCTTATAGGCACGGTCGTGCCTCACATCAGTTAAAACGTAAATGCAGCCTTTAATTGCAAGACCATTCGATTTCGTAACCGTTTCTCGTATTAACAGACCCAATTAAGAGTTTAATCATTTTAATTATAACAAATAAACCCATTTTGGTCGATCCCTCTCCTAAACTATCTATATTCTCCATTGTGACCATCGATTTCATCGTTTCGTTGTAAATTCTCTCAACCAAACAAACCAACACCTTAGTCGATTCCCCCTAAAGCTCCAGAACACATCAACTGGGCCGGAGTTGTAGCAGAAAGCACCGGAGACCACACCCGTCATAGCCGGAACTCGTCCCCACCGTAGGCCATCAATTCATCGTCACACAGGGTAATTGAAACTTTCAAAACTATCTATTTATTCTATAGATCAAAAGCCCTAATCCAATTTAGACTCTCAATATCGAAATTTACTCGAACCCGATCCTAAGTTTCATTTAAAAATGGTTTAATCGAATCCAACTTTAAACATGTTTTAAACACAATTAATCTACACCAACAGACTCGTACTAACCTTGTGAATGAAAGCCATATACATTCCAGCACTATTAATATAAGAATCAATCAATTTGTTCCTGTTTTGAAAGAGACACGGTCGCGCTAATCATCTAGCGCGGTCGTGCCTCGGGAGACGCGGTCGTGTCGACTTCCAGCGCGGTCGTGCCTCCTGCTCAGACCCAGTCTTGCTCGTTGGCTAGACTTGATCGTACCCCAGAAGCATAGACATGGTTGTGCCTATCGAAGGCACGGTCGTGCCAAGTGGTTTGGCTAGTTGTCCTCTGTTTGACCAACACGGTCGCACCCCGTCTAGAACGGTCGCGCCCGCCCTAGCACGATCGTGCCCTACCCTAGGCACGGTCGTGTGTGTTGGCAGAATGTTTATAATCTTTTATATTTCTAAACAATTAGTATTTCAGATTAATTTCTAAAATAAAAATAATTGAATTTATAAAAATCTGTATTATTTTTATTTAGAAAAGCTCAAATATTTAATCTTAAAATAAATGGAAATTATTTAAAGTTCAACATTTAATTTATAAACCCTACACCTAAATAATATTTTAATGTCTTAATTACATTATATAAATAAATGAATAAGGTAATAATTATTTATTTGATTAATAATTAAACAAAAACATTTATTTAGTTATACTTAATTACATCTAACACTTACATTATTTTCATAAACAGTAATTATTTAATTTACATATTTAATTATTCCGAACTCAAACCTTATTCAAAAATGTTCTAAAAATATTCATTTCAAATCTTCCATTTTATACAATACTTTCAAGTACCAATCACTAACTTTATCCAATTTAATTTTAGATATAGACTTAGACTATTGTGCATTATTAATGCAATATACATTACACTCTAGGTTAACACTATGCAATACAAAGATCACATTACTATCTAGTATCTCGTGTTAGCTACGCCTTCGAATCAAGTGAGTATTTCATAGCCCCTTTTACTCTTTTACATTTTTGGGGGGAAACATGAACTCTATCAAATTACATGTTTACATTTACACAAACAACACAAATACAAATTCTATTTACATTCATGTGTGCAATTTGAGCTTTATGCCCGAGTGTTAGTTGTGCTAACCTTTGTATGCGATTATGTGCAATCATTAACTATTCAAGCCGACGGTTTTCAATGATAGATCTATTGAGTCTGACAAACCCACCCAGATTGGGGTGATTGATACCGACAACACAATTTGCATGCTAGTTACAAAGGTTTGATTGTACTTGGTTATACAATAGCTACTCCCCATAAATGCCTTATTTATCATGTTATGTAAGGATTTGTTTTACAAACTATATGCTATCTATATACAAACCTGTGTTATACTCACCAACTTTTTAGTTAACCTTATTTTATTCATGTTTCAGGTGCTTTCATATGAGTTTGATCAAGACATGCTACACATAGGCTTTGGACCTAGTTAATCTTAATTCAAAAACAAATTGTATTTCATTATGTACTTGGAACTTGATTCATGTTTGTTTGAATGGAAATGAATTTAACATATTACAATTTAGTCAACCTTGAGCTCATGAACAGTCTACATGTCCTGCCCCGATGATTCCGCCGTCGGTTGGGTTGTGACAATTTTCCTCACTACAGATTCGTTGTGTTCCACCACAAAACGAGAGTTTTTCAACTTCTCATTAGAATATTCAACTGCAAGATCTCATTTTGCAGCTTGTTAATTTCATTGTTCCTTTTCTCTAACCCCTTATATGCAATATCCGAGTGAAGCTGTTGATCGCTCATTTTTAGTGAATAATCACGTTTTTCCTTTTTCAATGTTTCAATTGAATCTTTAAAACGTTTTTCGTTTTCTTTATAACTTAGAGCTGCAATGCGAAGGGGTTCGACCTTGTCTTGAAGCTTAGAAATTTCAAGTTTTAAGCTTAGACATTTAGAACAAGAAATAACAGAAAAGGATTAGAATCTACCTCAGACGATGAATTTGTTGCTTCCCAAATGGCCATGAGGGCAACAGCAGTAGTAGATTCCTCTTGATCAACTACAGAAGCTTCCTTTTCTTCAGCTTCCTTCTCCTCAGCTTCCTTTTTCTCAGTTTCCATCAACTCCATGATCTCAGCCATGAGACCAACTTGAGTTTGTGCAATGATGGCATCTTCCAGATGAACACCCCAATCAAATATGTCGACCTGTTGAGCTACCAGTGCATTGGACGTTCCAGTTTGGCTTTGATTGTGGTTGTTTGAGTTGTTGTAGCCATGGCTGTTTCCTTGGCTAGGTCTGGTGAAACCCGAAGCCGGTGCTCTGTCTTTTTGACATTCACGAGCAAAGTGTCCATAGTTCAGACACTTGTAGCATTTGGCCTTGGATTTGTCAAAACCAACCTTGGAATTAGAATGCCCGCCAATGAACTTTCTTCCTGTTCTGTTCAGGAAACGCTTGGCTCTCCTCAGTATCATGGCCATATTCCACTGAATATCCATGTCCTCCATGTCATCAGGATCCACTTGATTAAAATCTTCTTCAATCGTCTCGGGATCTGTAAGCTTGCCACCTATGAAGTTCTCGTAGGCCAGCATACAAGATGAAAATAGTGCTACATGATCTTCAGCTATTTTGGCTATAGCTGATTGGTTAGCTAAAGTTGTAGAGGGAGGATTTCTTGAGGTATGTTGTTGATGAGATCCACAACCTGATCCAAATGCATAGCATGCATGACCACCACAACCGGTTGAGTGGTCTTCTTCTGTTGAGTTTCAAGAGAAAAGGCCAATTCCAGAGCCCGATGACTTGGTTGTAGAAGACGTCCCATGATACATAGAAGGGTCTTGTATCTTAGGTCTTCCTGAGCTCTGCTTCTTTCTTAGGTTCATGTTATGAGCTTGAACCTTTCCAATTGCCTCCTCCACTGTCATCTCATAGAATTTTGGATTCTCTCTCATCATGGTTCTGTACAT
The DNA here is from genome assembly GCA_023525975.1 of Smallanthus sonchifolius. Lineage (NCBI taxonomy): Eukaryota > Viridiplantae > Streptophyta > Magnoliopsida > Asterales > Asteraceae > Smallanthus > Smallanthus sonchifolius. Next base: position 64,218,682 of record CM042021.1, on the reverse strand, counting down.
TTCAAACCTGGGTGGCAAGGCATCCATAAACTCTTCCACCAACTCTTCATCGGGATACTTGAGCTCAAAGGCTTTCATTTCTGTCTGCAGATGATAGAATTTAGAGATGAGGTCATCTAAAGACTCATTCTCCAAAAATCTGAAACATTCATACTGCTTCCTGAGTAGATCCCGTTTACTCTTCTTGATATCACTATTCCCTTCGAATCTTTTCTGTAACGCCTTCCAAAGATCCTTAGAGTTGTCATAACCTCTGAAGCTGTGGAACAACTCCTGAGTTAATGCCATAGTGATTGAACCAAGAGCCTTCTTCTCTCGATCATAAGCTTTCTTTTCCTCTTCATCGAGCTTAGAGATAGGCTTAGGCAGTTCATCATCAAGATAAATATGTGTGGGATTCTTATAGCCTTCTAGAATTGGAATCCATAACGAAGAATCAGTGTATGAAATGTAATGCTTAAAGCGTGCCTTCCAGTTAGAGTAATCATTTACATTTAGCAGCTTTGGCGGTTTATGAGGAGTACCGATCTCATTGTCCCAATTTAAAAGGTTTCCAAGATTCTGAAAATTCGACATGGTGAACACTTAGTCAAATTTCAGAAAAATCAGAAACACCTGCGCACTTGATATTGGCCTTGCGCACTTAGAGGATTGGTCTTGCGTATTTATGATTTGCTCTTGCGTATTTAATAAGTACGAAGGGGTAAATGATAAGTACGCAGGATATAACTTAAGTACACACAAGATTAGTCTTGCGTATTTAGTAAGTACGCAGGAGATTAGTCTTGCGTATTTAGTAAGTACGCAGCAAGACAGTACTTTTTGCCAGAAATGGTAAGTACGCAGAACACCTTTTCACCAACTCACACCAAACTATTCCGGTCACTGAAAACACACCGGAGATTGCAAAAATCGAGTGGATGAACAATCAAAATGAGCCAAAGGGTCAGAAACTTGTTTCTAACCAACCTTTGATACTCAAAACACTCAAAATACACAACAAAAGTCAGTTTTTGAGTGATTTTTGCTTCTAAAATAGTGCTCAAGAGCTACCCCTATTTTATCACAAAAATCAACAAAAACACCTCCTTTTGCTTGTAAAACTCTGTAGAAAACTCTCCAAACTCACTCACAACACTCGAAATCAAGAGCAACGCTCTGATACCACTTGTAGGTCCTTCGGGTGTGGCGGATCGTCACATGCAAGTGGGTCTACTAGTCGGACCGGGTGCGGAATGCCCGTGACTAGGTGGAGAGTCTTACGAAACAATGTAAACCAACAAGATAATCACTATAAACATTCGTCTATTATAAACACTTGAAGGTTACAGAGAGAAGTACTGAGATTACAATTTGCGTATTTGCTGAGTCTAGGATTGCGTACTTATCTCCTGTCTACCATTCCTATTTATACATGACCTGATGCCTACGCACTTAGCAAGTGCGCAGGGCAATTTGCTCATGCGTACTTAGCAAGTACGTAAAGGTATTCTTGCGTACTTGCTAAGTACGCAGGAACTACTTCCTGCGCACATACAAGTGCGCAAAACACATAGAGAAAACAGCAACAGTCAATATGTAAAAGTAAATACAACTCGATAACTAATACATACAGACACTTACAAACAAAGACAAATACATACATGAAAGTACTAAACTAAGACTCTAACTATCCATAATCTATCCAGAGTGTTTGTCACAGGAAAGTGCTTCAACACAATTTGCATGCTAGTTACAAAGGTTTGTTTGTACTTTGGTTACACAATAGTTGCTCCCCATAAATGCCTTATTTTATCATGTTATGTAAGGATTTGATTATTTAAATCTATACACTACCTATGTATAAACCTGTGTATGCTCACCAACTTTTTAGTTGACTTTATTTTATTCATGTTTCAGGTGCTAACATGTGAATTTGATCAAGACATGCTACAAATAGGCTTTGGACTTAGTTAAATTTAGATAAGGAATATTATGTATTTCATTTTACGTACTTGTTTGAATTTGGTTGTGTTTGATTTGTTTGAAATGAAATTTGATGATTAAAATATTACAATCTAGTCAACCTTGTGCTCATGAACAGTTTACATGTCCCGCCCCGACGTATTCCGCCGTCGGTTGGGGTGTGACAATACAACAATATCTTGATAAATGAATATGCTTTCCACAGCTGAAACATTTCTTCAAAGGAGGACATGGTCTTTGATAAGGCACCTTTCAAGATTCTGACTTTTCTTTAGACTTCTGTTCTACAACTCTTGACATTTCTATTCCCTCTTTAACAAACATGAGCGGAGTAAATTTATTTGAAACGAATGGGATGGCATTTGCATTAAGTGGACTGTCTTTCTTGAACCCTAAGCCACCCTTATTGTCAAAATAATCCACACATTCTTGATTTTCTTCAGATTTGTCACTAACGCAATCATCATCAGAAGTAAGATCATTTGGAATCTTCAATTCAACTTTATATTCTTTGGAATTTCTCTTTGGCTCTAACGAAGGATAAACATTTGGCACAAATGGCTCTGGAATGTATGGTTGAGGCATATGTGAATAAAATCCATTTGTAGTAAATGGAGGAGAAACACTCTTGTATCCCATCTCGTTATTCACTTTATCATTAACTTTAGCCTCAATGTTTTCACCAGTTCCTTTATATCCAAGCCCAGAAGTTACTTTGTCATGTATTTGAGCTTCAATGATTCCACTAGCCACTTTCCCAGAAATGTTTATTTTATCAACTTTAATTGCTGTATTTGCTATCTTTTCCATCTTCTTGATCATCAATTTCTTTTCTGTGTCTCTTTCAGCAATCAACAGTTGAATCTCATAATTCTTTCTCTTAAACTGAAGCTTCACATGAGAATTTTCTTTGACACAGTCATCAATCTTCCTTTTATACTCTTTCTCACGATCTTTTAGAATTTTGTTTATAGTATGTGCATGTTTCAATGCATCCATCAGAAGTTGATTTCGATTCTTGTACTCAGCAATTTTCTCAAAACACTCCATATAAGCTGTAAGTTTATGTGACTCTTTCAGTTCAGAATAAGTTGTAAGTTTCTATGACTCTTTCACTGCTTCAACAACCAAATCTGATTCTATATGTTAACAATTTCCTTGAAAATCATAACCGTATCCTTCTTTGATCACTATTATGTTCTGATCAGCTTTGAGTGCATACAACTGTAGCTTTGCACACAAATCCTCTAATGAGTTAAACTGTAATCCTTTATTTCTGATATTAAGTTAATAAATCTCCCATTCTTGTGGTTGAGCATTGAGAAATTTATCCATGACTTCTAATTTTTCGTATTCAAGATCAACCTCCTTTAGATCATTGATCAATTTCACATATCTGTGATACTGTTCAGTCAAAGATTCTCCTTCTGCGCGTGTGAAAACTTGATATCTTTTCGTTAATTGGTCTTGTCAGGTTTTTCCTTTCACATCTTCCTTATAAAGATCTGGATGAACATATCACAATCCATTTACACAGACCTTATGCACACCCCCTTCGTCAGCCATTAAGAATTTTTTTTTAACTATCACATTTTTTCAAAATCAGCGCCAAGCATAGCTCCGAACATCTTCTATTTTTTTTTTCTCTTTCACACTTTTCGACCGAAAAGTAAGATTTCGATCATCAGACTTTTCGATCGAAAAACTTGTACAGGAGAATTTTCGACCGAAACACTTGTAGAGGAGACTTTTCAACCGAAAACCCTTGAGATGAGACTTTTCGACCAAAAACTTGAGATGAGACTTTTCGACCAAAAAGTCAAGATTTCGACTCCTTCAACAGAGATTTCGGACGATTCAACTGAAACTCGAAAAATTTCGATCTGCAACTTTCGAACCTCAAATTAAGCCCAGAAAATCATCCCAAACTACATCTCCACTGTTTTGCATGCTAAATACTAAAAAATGGCACTGAAAACGATCCAATTTGATGACTTTTGAATCTTGAAAAGTTGAAAACTTTAAAAAAACTTTGAAACATGCTTGAATCTGCTTGAATCTCCCAAAACCGAGCACCGAAAGCTCTGATACCACTTGTTATTCCCGCAGATCTGTTGATATTCAAGGATAGAATCTTCAATCACTCCCTGAATTGGCGGAATCAATTCAGAAATCAGATCCACATCAAAATGAACAAATCAAAGAAGAACAATCTCAATACTATCAATCACACCAAATAATCAAGTAATGTAATCAAGTATTAACAGTAGAAACACATAAAAATTCTCTTGAATAACTTGTAAAATCACAATACAAAATGAGAAAGTTACTTGAAATACAAAAGACACATCTATTTATACTAGAGAGTTTTCGATCGAAATCTTCTTGATTGAAAAAATGTTTTCGACCGAAAACATTTTCCAACAGAAAACATAAAGTTTTCGACCAAAAACTCTGAAGTTACTTCTAAAACCTAATTGATTTCTATGGACTATTATGTTCCAACAATCTCCCCCTAGTCCACAGAACATCAATTCTTCAAAATTTGTCTTTTACAGGCTTGGTTTTGACTTTAACATTTAGCTTCTTAGCATCCAGAGCAGCAAGTCTCTTCTTAATCACTTCAGCTTCATGTCTTCTTGACAAACATCGAGCCACGACTCTCATATACAACTTTGCTTTAGTTTTAATCTCCGTGCTCATATCACATCTAATAGGATTCTTATACAAAATCTTTAGATCATCATCAGAAAAGCTAAACAAATCCACTGGATCAAAAACTCTAACTTCTAGTAAATGATCCTGTATAATCACAGCTTCATGTGTTTTGCTATCATACACCCACTTCTTGAAGCTTTTAATGAATGTCTCTTTACGTGCTGAAATGTAAACAGTTGAAACTGTATCAGCAGGCTTCACAATGTATATAAACCTTCGTTTGCCGTCTTTATCATTTCTTTTCAACTTTCTGCATTCAGGCACATATGGTTTGAACTTTTCAAATTTAGCTTTTCCACACTCTCTCTTTAAAAATTCTTCAAAATTAGCAGCAAATGAATTATTCGATGGATTGATCATCTTCAGTTGACTTAGATCTCGAATATCCTAGTATGGCAATATGTTAGACTTTGAACTTCTGTCAAAATACTGGATATTCCCATCACATCACTTTAATACATACATCTTCTTTTCACCAGTTAATGCTTGTTCTGGACTCTTTATTGTCTATGTAATCTTTTCTACAATTGATGGCTTCTCAGTCACTGTCCACCAAGTACTCTTGTCAATCTTTGAAGTCTTTGGCCTTTTAGATTGTGATTCAATATCTTCAGGAACAGTAAATGGCTCTCTTTCATCTACAAGATTATCTAATTTACCAATCACTGAACCATATTCTTCAACATACGTCTGCTGTTGTTCGTATTCATACTTTTTGTATTAAGTGTTGGTTGGAGTTTCTTGTTCAGCATCTTCAATTGTTTTTCCACTTCCACCAACACCACCAGTACCACCACTATTATCATCGTCATCTGAAGAATTGTTATCATCTTTTCTTTCACCAGTGATCACCACTTCTTCATCATCTTCTTCTTCTTCCTTCTCTGTCTCTTCTTGGTTCTCATCAATTTTCTCCAATCCTTCACCTTCATCATTAAGAAGCATATCAAAATCAAATAACATGTTGTCTTCATACATAGTTGCTTCAAAAACTGGTGTTTGAACTTGTTCACTAGTAGAAGGAATTGGTTCAGTGGCTGCTGGACTATGAATCTCTTCAACATTTTCTGCTAGGTTTGTACCAATTTGAACACCCGTAAGAGCTATTAAATCATGTACCATCTTCTGAAGTTGATCAATCCGTTGCTGTTGTTGAGCTATTACACCATTTTGTTTAGTACTTTCAATTTTCAACTCTCTGATCTCTCTAGAATTAGTAGCTTCTCTACTTTGCAAGTTTGAGATCTAAGTCTTGAATTGACTAATAATCATCTGCAGTTTCCCTGGTTGCATAGTTAAGAAACTCTTCATCAACCAACTCATAACCTCTAGATCTTTTGGACTTATGCTTCTCTGGTACCTCTTTAGCTTTACCCTTGCCTTTAGCAAGTCTTGTTGTAGTTTTCTCTTTCTTCTGTAATTCTGGATCAGTAAATACAATACCCTTAGACGGAGGAGATCTAGAAGGTACGGTCTTTGTTTGTTCAAGTTCTTTTCTTTTCTTTGATGAGGTTGTTGTTGTGGCAATTAACTGTTCATCATTAATTTCTAACATTTCAGTGTTCACACTTAAGACATCGTCAGCTTCAACAATAAATTCTTCTATGTGACTTAGTAATGGTTCAGTAATTTCTTCATTTACTTCAGGAACTCTGTTTTCTTCAAAAAACATATCATGTTCTTCAACTTGAACTTGACCTTCCTGTTGAATAACATTTACTTGACCACCACCATGAGCTTGATCATTATCATTTCCCTGATTATTATTCTGCACTTAGTCAGTTTCATCATTGTCACTATCAACTCCATCTTCTATATCTTCACTAAATTTGCTTGTCTTCCTCACATTATTCATGCTTCTGAAGATTGCTTCTTTCATTGAATCCAAAGGTATTTCAACACCATCGTTTTCTAGATTAGGCAGCAGTGTATTAATAATCATTTGTACAAATCTTGGGTACATTAGAAACTTGTAGTTTTGCATTGGTCCCACAAAGTTACTAATCATTGCCTCGAATATCATTCTTGAAAAATTGAATCTTCTATGAGTTGCCAGACACACTAACGCTCTGCTGAATACTTCACCTATTTGATCAAAAGCAGATGTTCTGGGACTCATGCAATGAATTAATACATGGACAAGGTATCTCCATTGTTTTGCAAACATAGTTTTGGTCACCTGTCTTCTTAGAAACGTTCCCTCATATCCCATACTCAGAATTATCCCTGAGATTTCAATGTGATTAATTTTGTAAGGAAAATCAGCTGCGTCTTTGACGTTTAACACTTCACGAATAACTTATTCTGTAACTTTTATTGTATTTCCACCAACAGAGCTTTCTATCCAGATCTCCTTGTTTTCGTTCTTGTATTCTACATTGTCCCAAACTCCCTCACATGTTTCTCAAACACTCTAACTTGTGTGGATATTGCTGTGTGAATTCTGGAATTTATCAAGAACCTGACAATCTCTTCATAACCACGTGCTTTCATGGTGTTTGTGGTTAAGCATGCACAAATATTGTGCTTGGGTTCAAACTTTAAACGGTTCATATCTATAAAGAACAAACACATAAATATAGAAAATTTCTAAAAAATCCTTAACTCTGGACACTTCTGTGACAATTCGAATTTTTATTTTAACTCCGTTAACAATTCCGTTAAGTTTTCTGTTAAAAACTTAACCTCGCTAACTAAATCCAGTTAAACCTTAACTTAATTAACTAAATCTAATCCCAGGGACTGATTCAGTCACGAATCAAACTTAAAACAACAAGGACTAGTTGTGTGAATATGCAAAATCAAATCAATTGACTCCTCAAAGTCAAAATCGGGAAGTTTTGGTTCTTGTTGACTTTTAAAGTCAACCCCATGACATTTTGATTCAAATTCACATTCATGTTAAATGATATACCAAAATTCGTAACTGGTGTATACAATCAGACTCTTAACGAACTTAATTATAACTTAACCATCACCATTACACTGAATTTAAACTGAATTAATGGGTGTTAAACCATAACCGTCGACTCTATGTCTTAGTCAATCGAATTCGACTGTAATCGGTTACCAATTGGCAAACCAACACACTGCACACCTAAATCGAGTCTCTCTAAAACCTCTATACACGTCACATTGATCGGATTCATAGCAAAAGCCACCGAAAATCGAACCAGTCATCGTCGGACCTATTTTAATCGACCTCCACCGTCCCGACATCAATTCAGGTAACTAGATACATCATCAGCTTCGTTTTCATCTCTTAAATGAAAGCCCTAACTCAATTAGGGCTTACATTATCAATTCGATCGAAATCAATAATCTAGGGTTCATCACTGACCGGTTTAATCGAACCCTAGTCTAGACCCAATCAAAATACAATTAACCTATACAGTTGGATTCGCAATACCATTTTCATTGAAAGCCCTCTGTCAATTCGATGTTTTATTATACAAATTGTTGTAACCCGTAATCTAGGGTTCTTATGAAACCAGATTGTCAAATTCAACTCTAAACCGTATTTAAATCAAATTCAATCACATCATTAGACTCGTAATCGTCTGTAGAGTGAAAGCCCTATGAAATATCGGGCTTCCATTATCGAATTGATCATGATCCAGTAATTAGGGTTCATCCTGTAAACAATTTGGGGTTCTCGATCTTTAACACAAAATTAATGCAATTAAACCACATCATCAGATTCGCAATGTTGTTTTTGTCAAAAGCCCTATGATTTTATCAATTTTTATTATCAGAATACTTCGATTCAATTCTAACTTATCAAACCAGAGTTTCGAACCAATTTTCAGTAATTAATCGACCTAAACCCTGTCGTTTTTGAAATTAAAACCATGCTCAGGTTCGCGATTCCTAGGGTATCAAAACCCCTCTACTGTTTCAATAGGTTATCACCGGAATCGACGGATCAGGGCTGAGTTCCGATCGTGAATGGGTTTGGGAAGGAGAACCACTTGAACATGGATGTTAAAATAATTTAACCCGGGTATCAATCGCGATACCCTAGCGGGTGGGACTGGTTAATGACTTGTGCGTGTGTGGAAGAGACCCGGGTTCGAGGCCGGGCTCCCACATCTATTTTTTTGAGCAATTTCTGATATATTAAATTAATAAAAATCAAACTTTATAATAATATATTACTATGTAAATGTGTTTTAACCGGGATACAGCCCGTAGGCTCGAGTTTGAATTATTAACATATTTTTATAAATTATACTCACTTTTATAAATAATATATTATTATTATTATCAAGTAAAAATAATATGTTTATATTATTTTTAAGCCGTAAATTCGTATAAAATAATACGTTTATATTATTTTTAAACTGTGACCCGTATTATTAAATAATATATATTTATATTATTTCGAATCATTTTATAACATCGTGTATCGATTGAGAATAAATAATAATATAATTAGTTATATTATTTACTCGTATATATATATATATATATATATATATATATATATTTATCTTCTCAATTTTCATGAATGACAAAACACCCGATTTTATTTATTATTATTTCTGTCATTCGTCGCGTAAAGTAATCCCTAACTCCGTGGGCACTTTCGCCCACTCTTGAATATTAGAGCGGTTTTTTAAGACGCTTCTTTCCGTGTCACTGTCACAATTCCCATTATCATCCCTAATTTATGTGTTTATAATTTTAGGACATTCGTAGGTCTTTTGAGACTTACACTCGTGGTTCCAACTTACCTCTAGGGTGAAACTACCTTCAACGCAAAGCATGTGAGTTTTCACGGCCCCTTTTATTGTTTTAACTTGGGGGAGAAAACATGACTAAACAAATTTTGGATTTTATAATTCGTATGATATCAATGTTAAATGCTAAGCGTAACACACTATCACAGAAAGTCCTCAACTAATATCGGACCGTTAATATGGATCTTAGCGAGGTAATATTTAGTAGTACTACTGGGTTTGACAAATCCCACCCGCGTTAGTCGCGCTAACTCGATTAGATATCGAACGGGTGAAATGTTAGCCTACTCACACCGCCAGTGTTGATAGACCTGGCAGGAGGCAATAAACAAACAGTCAGCTTCGGTTGCGAGCGCTTGAGCAGAACACGAACATAGGTTAGCTACCTATAGATACATACTGAATGAACATAAATCCGGTAAACGCTTATTTACATATATTGAAACCTGTGGACTCACCAACCTCGTGTTGATATATTTTCTTACATGTTTTCTCAGGTCGCTATGCTAAGACACAGGTGCACGTTAGGGCATGCATGGAATTCAACTGCTTGATTTTGATTTAATTATGTTTGCTTGAGTTATGCTATTGTACTTATTTTGATTGGACGTTTGGACTTTTTGGACTTTGGTTTTGGGCGCGTGTATTTTGCGCATTTAATTTCTTACGTTTCCGCATTGATACTTTGATTTAAAAGATATTTTCATTTTGAGTCCCATGTAGAGTTGTTCAATGTAACTAATGTCTGAGATCCTGGTTCGTCACTTCCCAAACGGTAAAACTCCGTTAGTTAAATTGGGGGTGTGACAATTTCGATCGAAAACTCCCTTATTTGCAACCTTTTCGATCGAAAAACTCCTTTTAACCTTCTCACCAGAAAAGTTGAAATCACAACTTTGAACTTTTCGATCGAAAATTCTTAATCAGTACATCAACATTTCGATCGAAAACTCTGAGTTATACCTTTCTAACTTTCAACTTTTCGATCGAAAACTTTTGTACTCAACAATATAAATCATGACTATTTCGATCGAAAACTTTTCTAATCAGAATTTTCATCAAACGTCTTTTCCGATCGAAAACTCTTATTTTTCAAAAAAATTCTCAAGCCATTATTTTTCGATCGAAAACATTTTTCGGTTGAAAACACATTTTGGACGAATCAAAATTAACTTCATTTCCATCGGAAATAATTTTCGATCCATTCAACAGACTTTTCCTAGTTTTCAGGCGATTCAAAAACACATAAATTCAAATTAAAACTACGGCTTTGGATCTAACCTATCAACCTCTATGAATCACGAGAACATACCTAGATGATCGAAAAACACTGAGAATCTAGATGAAATCACGATCGACCACTTTTTTCATATGAATCTTTAACACATGTACAACAAGATGAATTTTGAAATAATACGGTCGAGAGAAAAATACAAGTGGGAAAAATCTTTTTAGTTGAAAATTTTGAATAAATAGACTTTTCAAATCTTGACCGAAAACTTCAGTCATGACTTTTCGATCGAAAACTATTTCAGATGATTAATTTTCGGTCAAGAGATTTCGACCGAAAACTCCAAACATGATAAATTTTGAAAATTTTCAAACCAATTTTTTATTTTATTTTTATTTAAGTCCATTTTGACATCATTAAGACCTATTCCAGAACTTTATTTTTCACACACACACAAAACAAAAACAAAAAAACTTTAAACATAAAATCAAGATCAAAACAACTACTTTATTCGCAGACATTTTCTTTTGATGAACTGAAATGACATAGGATCATAAATGTATATTGTCTTAACTACATTGCATATCAAATCAGGATATAAACAGTTCAAACTTGATTGCCAGTATTTTTATCCACATAAACTCATGCATCATGTTTCAGCAAATACTGTGTGACATTTAAGGTTATATTAATTAATACAGTATGTACCCCACAATCGAGATGGAATGAACTTAGAATTAACACAAAATTTCACCAGATCATTATCCAATCTCTAGCATGAAGGTAGCGTTCTTAGCATAGGAAAAATAATCCAAGTGGATTTGATTGGAATCATATTGATTCAGAACCATTTTGATTCATTGTCTTAGTTTCTGAGATAGGGTAGAATCATATTGATTCATAAGAGATGCGAAGAATCATGAATGATTTGGGTATGCGGATATCCGTAAGATATTGGATATGTCAATTGAAATCACGAATGATTCAAAGGGTGAAACAGACTGACTTCCTGGTTTCCATCTGAGATTTTCATCAGAACAAACTGTGCTAAGAGCAAACAAATTGTACGAAGGTGTTTAACTCTAAATCATATATTTGACGTATATAGTCAATAGAGCAAACAAATTGTGCTAAGAACTCATCAAGATCCTGGTCTTATGGTATGACTAGATTCACTTTGCATTCGAATGATGAAAGTACCGATATTCAATGTGGGTAAAACACAAAGATTGAGATTTAGTTAATCACACAAATATCGCCTAATTTACATATACAGAGCCTACCAGCATATCAAAAATTATAATTGATGTCACTATCATATCCAATTCATGCATAAGCTCAGCACACACTTGTACTATCATTTCCTATATATACGTCATTCAGACACACAAATTTTCTTTTTCTTTTCTTTTATTCTCCCCATAAAATTGTGATGTGACTTTATTTACTAATTATATCACGTATGAGAACAAACATTCATTAAGCTAACACACATATAAAGCGTACACAACACAATTTTACCACTTAAAAGAAAATCGTTTTGAGGAACAGATTTCTTGTAACATTTCTGATTTTTCATTATCTATATTTCAGTTCAATGTGATACATTTTCAAACCAAATTCTAGTACAATGACTTGTTCTATTCGTACCAACAATTAAATACTATGTTTCAAGGCAAATCCGCAAATTTTACACGAGTATCTTCTATTAAACTCTACACAAGTCCATATTAATACAAATCTACAAATACTGAAATTTTCAAGGACTAATTTTATAAATAAATAACCAGAAACCATAATAGGCACGGTCGCGCCAAGTGCCTTGGCACGGTCGCACGCCTTGCTTTGGAACGGTCGCGCTCGGTACCCTGGCACGGTCGCGCCCCTCGACAGTTGAAACGTAAACGCAGCTTTAATCACAGAGACGTTCATTTTCGTAACTGCTCCACACGTTTCTACTATTAACGAACAAAATTAAGTCGTTTAATCATTGTATTTACAACAAATAAACTCAAATGCAACGATTCAACTCATAACCGTCCAATCCTCTCACAAGACCATCGAATTCACCATTTTGAATTACAATTCTCCCAAGCAAACGCACACTCGATCCTCTCTAAAGTTCTGAAAGCGCTGGTTTAGTCGGACTTGCAGCAGAAGACGTCGGAGTTCAAATCGTCGTCGCCGGAACAAGTTCCTACCGTACTCTACCGATTCATCATTCTTCCGGGTAATTGAAATCTTCCACACTTTCATTTTAGCCTATAGATCAAAAACCCTAATCTAACTTGGGCTTACAATATGGGAATCATCACGAACCATAATCTATTTTTCATTCAAAATGGATTTAATCGAACCCTACTTTGAACACGTTTTAAATACAATTAATATATTCCAATAGACTCGTAATAACCCTACAGATGAAAGCCCTATAAAATCCAACGCTAACATTATAAGAATCAGTCAATTCGTTTCTGTTTTGGAACAGACACGGTCGCGCTAGTCTTCTAGCACGGTCGTGCTTCATGAGACACGGTCGTGCTAATCCCAGTGCGGTCGTGCCTCACACACTCAGACCCGGTCATGCCTCTTGGCTAGACTTGGTCGTGCCTCAGAAACCTAGACACGGTCGTGCCTGGCTAAGAAACGGTCGTGCCTAGAGAACAGCCTAGTTATGTCCTCTGTTTGATCAATACGGTCACGCCCTGACTAGCACGGTCGCGCCCGTGGTCCTAGCACGATCGTGCCTTTTCCCATGCACGGTCGTGTGTGAGAAAATCTTGGAAGAATAATTAATTTTTCTATTTTAAAAAAAATAATAAGTATTTCAGATTAATTTTCAAATAAAAATAGTTGATTTTATAAAAAATTGTATTAACTTTATTTAAAAAGATCAACTACTTAATCTTAAAATAAATAGAAATTATTTACAAAATGAAATTTATACTTATTGTTAAACCCTACACTTAAATAGTATTTTTAATGACTAAGTTACATATTTTGTAAATAAATAAATAAGGTAATGATTATTTATTTGATTTCTATTTGATCAAAAATATTTATTTAATTTATACTTAATTACATCTAACATCTACATTATTTTCATAACTAAATAAATAATAATTATATAACTTACTTATTTAGTTATTCAACCTCAAACCTTAGCCAAACTGTTCTAAAAATATCCATTTCAAATCCTCCATTTTATACAATACTTTTCAAAGTACAAACCACTAACTTTATACACACATCCAATCCAACCCTAGACTTACACATGGACTATTGTACACACTATTAATACAATATACATTCCACCATAGGTTAACGTTGTGCATTACAAGGATCATATTACTATTTAGTATCTCGAGTTAGCTACGCCTTCAAATCAAATGAGTATTACATAGCCCCTTTTACTCTTTTACACTTTTTGGGGTGGAACATGAACAATATACAATCTACTGCTTACATTTACACAAGCTACACAAGTACAAATCCTCTTTACATTTATGTGTGCAAATTTGAGCTTTATGCCTGTGTGCTAGGTGTGTTAACTTTTGTGTGCAATTTTTGTGCAATCATTAACTATTCAATCCGACGGTAAACAATGATATATCTATTGAGTCTGACAAACCCACCCAGATTGGGGTGATTGTTACCGACAACACAATTTTGCATGCTAGTTACAAAGGTTTGATTGTACTTGGTTACACAATAGCTGCTCTCCATAAATGTCTTATTTTATCATGTTATGTAAGGATTTGTTTATTTACAATCTATATACTATCTGTATATAAACCTGTGTATGCACACCAACTTTTTAGTTGACCTTATTTTATTCATGTTTGAGGTGCTAATGTGTGAGTTTGATCAAGACATGCTACACTTAAGTTTGGACCTAGTTAATTTAAATTCAAAGAACAATTTGTATTTCCAATTATGTACTTGTTGAATTTTGCAATTTGTGGTTGAATTGTTTGAAATGAAATGGATGATTAAATATTGAAATCTAGTGGACCTTGTGCTCATGAACAGTCTACATGTCCCGCCCCGATGATTCCGTCGTCGGTTGGGGTGTGACAGATTGGTATCAAAGCCTTGGTTATAGGGAACTAGGTTATTAGACACCCTTGACCTAGACTATAACTTTAGGACACCCATTTATACCATGCTTCATGATTATGTGTCATGTGTTATGTGCTACGTGCTATGTGTTACATGCGTATTGTATTAATATTTATTTCCTTATGATGCCTTATTTGTTAGAGTTCATGACTTACTAGACTATACCTAAATAATAAATTAAATAAAACAATATCCATACCCTTACCCTAAGCCTCATAACCTTCTTGCCTACTTCTTTATCATTATCATCATAGCATGTGGAAACTTCATGGAGTTAAATCTATAAAAAAAAATTTCTTTATTCCCTCGTTAAGGTTTTTAGACTTATTAATTATTTGAGGACACATGCAATCTGGAAGAGTGACACCTGTATTCTGGGTTTTCTGTCTAGGAAAGCATTTCGCATAAATCCCAATCAACCGAGGGACCCGTATGCTTTCCTGGGAATTCTCGGGATGAGTGTTTACTTATAGGCTAAAGCATGTCTCCTTGAAAAGTTATATGAGTTTAATTAACCTTAATGTGTCATAGTATTCAAGTGATTATATCACTGTTTGAGTACAATCCAAAGCATGATTAACTATTTTAATTGTTATCTTATTCTTTTAAATCCAAACAACATTCATAAGTTCTTACATCTTTTCATATGTTGTGCAATTCTGTAGAATGCCTCCCCATCGTGCTACCGTGACCAAAAACAACACCGATATTGCTACCATCCTCGCACAACTTGTGAATCAACTCACTCAAGCTAATGGGGCCGCCAATGGTAACCATGGAGCTAATGGGGGTGGTGGTGCCAACCCACCACAATGAACCTTCAAACACTTCAACTCATGCAATCCTCTTAAGTTCTATGGTACCGAAGGAGCTACGGGATTCCTTCAATGGTTCGAAAGTATTGAGAATACCTTCCTCAATAGTGACTGCCCCGATAACCTTCGTGTCCGTCATGCCACAAGTGTCTTCCAAAAACAGGCACTCACATGGTGGAATGGGGAAAAGAGAACCAGAGGTGTAGAGGCAACCATGGCCTTACCATGGGATGAGGTTAAGAGACTAATGACTGAAGAGTTCTGTCCTCGGAATGAAGTGAGGAAACTGGAAGCTGAGTTTTGGGATCTTACTCAAGACAGTGGTGAAAGTCTGGCTTATACAACCCGGTTTCACGAACTGAGTCTCCTTGTGCCCCATATGGTCACACCTTTATCCCGCTGCATTGAAAAGTACATCGGTGGATTACCTAGGCAGATTCAGGATACTGTCTTAGGGAGAAATCCCGCAACACTCGAAGATGCTATCCGATTATCTGCAACTTTGACCGACAACCAGGTGAAAGAAGGTACCCTGACTAGAAAAGGCACCAAGAAAGTTCCCGACACCACAACTCCTCCCGTACACGTCAAAGAAGCCACAAATGAACCCTCTCGTAATAATAAGAAAAGAAAGGCTAGGAACTATGTTATGGTACTCCTGCTATCCCTGTTAATCAAGCGGCACCTATGGTTCAAGCACCAGCAAAAAGCCATATGTTGGGATCTACCCACTCTGTGCCACATGCAACTATCACCATCTCCAAAATGTCCCATGTCGCGTTTGCACTCACTGCGGGAAAGCACTTGCATGCCAAGCCAACCCACCAAACCGAATCAACCCACAAGTGGTAAATCAAGGTGTCCCCGCTATTGCAAATGGGCGTGCTTGTTATGAATGTGGTAACCTAAATCATTTTCGTGACCAGTGCCCAAGACTCATTAATGCTAGACAAGGCGGAGCTCGTGCTTTCAACATAAACGCCAATGAAGCTCAAGCCAACAATGATGTGGTCAACGATACGTTCCTTATTAATAGTCAATATGCCTCCATTTTATTTGATACCGGTGCCGAAAAAAGTTTTGCGTCACTTAACTTTGAACCCTTACTTGCAAAGACACGATCCCAATTAGAGAAAACCTTCACCGTCAAAGTAGCAAATGGTGACTCCCTTACAATTGACTCCGTTATTCATGACTGCTATCTAGAACTTAATGATCATACATTTCCAATCAATCTTGTACCAATGCCACTCGGAATTTTTGATATCATCATAGGCATGGATTGGCTATCAAATCATCATGCCGAAGTCATCTGTTTCGAGAAGTGCATCCGAATACCTCTACCGTCAGGATAAACGTTAAGAGTCTTTGATGAAAAGCCTTGCAAAGGACTCAAATTAATGTCATGCACTACCGCCCAAAAGTACTTACGAAAGAAGTACGTGACCTTCTTAGCTCATGGTGTTCAAAAGGATGTCAAAGAGAAGAGTATCCAAGGCATTCCCATCATTCGGGATTTTCCCGAAGTATTTCCTGAAGATCTATCCGGTCTTCCACCCGTTCGACAAGTAGAATTTCGCATTAACCTTATACCCGGAGCTAACCCCGTGGCTAGAGCTCCTTACCGTCTTGCACCTTCTGAGATGCAAGAACTTGCAAGCCAACTCAAAGAGCTCTCCGACAAGGGCTTCATTCGTCCAAGTCATTCACCGTGGGGTGCACCCGTGTTATTCATCAAAAATAAGGATGGATCATTCCGCATGTGTATTGATTACCGCGAACTCAACAAACTTACCATCAAAAACCGTTATCCCTTGTCTAGAATTGATGACCTCTTTGATCAACTTCAAGGTTCTACTTGCTTCTCGAAGATTGATCTTCGATCTGGTTATCACCAACTCCGTGTACAAGAGGAAGATATTCCAAAGACTGCCTTCTAAACAATGTATGGTAACTACGAGTTCATGGTCATGCCTTTTGGACTAACCAATGCACCCGCAGTTTTCATGGACCTCATGAATCGTGTGTGCAAACCGTACCTTGATAAATTTGTGATCGTCTTCGTTGATGATATCTTAATCTACTCCAAGACTAAACCCGATCATGAGAAACACCTTAGGTTGGTTTTGGACCTCTTAAGGAAGGAAAAACTATATGCCAAATTCTCCAAATGTGAATTCTGGCTAAAAGAAGTTCAATTTATTGGTTATATCGTCAACGACAAGGGAATTCATGTTGACCCTGCTAAGATCGAAGCGGTTAAAAATTGGAATGCCCCGAAGACCCCCACCGAAGTTCGTTCATTTCTTGGTCTTGTGGGATATTATCGTCGCTTCATCTCAATTTTCTCTAAGATTGCTGTAGGTCCCTCGGGTGTGGTGGATCGTCACATGCAAGTGGTCTACTAGTCGGACCGGGTGCGGAATACCCGTGACTAGGTGGAGAGTCTAACTGAACAAAGTAAACCGAACAAAAGAGTCACAATAATCGTTCTTTGTATTATAAACACTCGACGGTTACAGAGAGAATACAAGCTGAGTACTTAGAAAAATTGAGTTCGTCTGAACAAATGGTTCTGCGTACTTATCCTCTGTCAACCTATCCTATTTATACAAACCTGATGCCTGCGCACTTAGCAAGTGCGCAGGACCAATTGCTCTTGCGCACTTAACAAGTACGCAGAGGTGTTCTTGCGTACTTGCTAAGTACGCAGGAGCTTTCTCCTGCGCACTTGTAAGTGCGCAAAACACTTAACAGAAAAACAACAAACATTATGTAAAAGTAAATACAACTCGATAAACTATTACATAATGACTCATACATACAAAGACAAATTACAGACATTAGAAATACAAACTAAGACTCTATCCAGAGTGTTGTCACAGGAAAGTGCATCAACAAACTCCCCCTTGACAACAGCTTGGGATCTTCATGTCTTCAGTCTTCATTCTTCAGTCTTCACAGCACTTATTCCTTAGCTTCCATCTTCTTCTTGTAATCAAGGCAGAACTTAATCACCTTGTCATATTTAGCAGAGAGAAGCTTTGTCCATTCGTCAGTGTGGATGCAAAATTTGTCTGCTAGTACCTCCAGATCGTTCACAGAGAAATTGATGAAGCAGACTTCATCAAAAACCCTGATCACTTCCTTTGGCACTAAGTTTCCACTATCTGACTTACCTTTACCCATAACCACAGCCTCACCCGTTTTTGGATCAACGTACCAGTACCACACGTCACCAAGAATATCCTGAGGTAACTTGCTCAGGGGAATCTTAGTTTCACATCGCACTGGCTTGTATACCAATCTCTTTAAGGGTTTCTTAGTCACAGGATGCACAGCGTGCTTATCCTTGACTATTCTGGGCACTTGAGGCTTGAGGTATTCAAATTTCCCTGATCATGCTTCTCGCTGTAGTGTTACCCACAAACCCATTGCTACTGCATTACTCGAGTGACTCAGCAGGTCGCGGTTTACGAGGTTCACAAGGTCGTACTTGGGCAAAGAGTTGAACGCCTCACTGGTGGGTTTCAAGTATTGAACCCCCCCAGATCTTTTGATGGCGAACAGCTGCTTGTCCTCCTCGAACCTAACAGCCAAGATCATACCTGTCGCTCCGTGCTTGTCTGTGATAGACGTCTTTTGACACACGGGAGCTGGACCCTTTGTAGATGCAGAAGGCATGTCTTTCTCTTTTGGTGCCTCGGGGTCCACAGGTGTAGGGTCGACTGGGGAGGCTTCAGTTGTAGCTTCAACATTACTTGCCATGTCAACTGAGCCTGTGTCTGTTTCGAGCAGAGATTCGAGCGATGGTATTTCAAAGATCTCACCATCCTCTAACTCGTACTCTAGTTCCCCGTCGCCCTTGGGAATCTCGATTATCACATCATCATCATCATCGTTCCAATCATCACCAGAGTCGATCTCTCCTTCTTCCAGATTAAGAAGAGCATCGATCTGTGCTTCTTTAGAATAGTCAGGCTCGAGATAGAGAATCTCATCAGCCACTGACTTCCCTTTGTCTCCGCCACCACCACCTGAGGTATCACCACCCTCTTGCTGAGTAGACTCCCCCTCAGCCAATGGAACAGAAGAGATAGGCACAATCGCCAAAGCTAGGTGCTCACCTCCACTAGGACCGACTTCAGGATCCTTGTCTTTATCATCATCCTTAGTCAGATCGACTGGACGACAAGACTCGGCACCGGTGGATTTCTTTTCTTTGTCTTTCTCTTTCTCTTTCTCTTTCTCTGTCTCCTTCTCCCCCTGAGCACCTAGCTTCGCGGTCAGTTCACCAACTAATTTGACCATCGCTGCGTGCTCCTTTCTCTGCAAGTCCATCCTCAGCTCAAGTGAAGTTCTGTGGCCTAGAATCATTTCGTTAGTTTTCATTAGCAGTTCATTCTGTGCCAAGACATTCTTCAACTGTTCATCAGTCCCCGTTCTCTGGCTACGCAGAATCTTAACTTCATCCGCTAGAGAGTTTATCTGTGCTTGTTGAGCATCAGAATCCTCTTTTGACTTTTGAAGAGTCTTCAACAAGTCAGCAACTTGGGTTTCTAGAACAGTGATCCTTGCATCAGTTGGATCAGACTGCTTAGATGATGAGGCTTCGGCGTTGTGGATGGGGGAAGAGAAGATTGTGTCAAAGTCGAACCCCTGTGAGAAGTCACCATAATTAAAGGGTTGACCTGACGGCTCTTTGGTGGGTGTTGGGGTTGGGGATGGTATGATGTGAGTGGGTGTTGTGGTTGGGGTGACGGTGACTGACTCCGTGAGAAGTGGAGCAGTCACCGTCACCTGGACGGTTGGAGTAGGGAGGGTCACCGTCACATGAATCTCCTCTGTGACCGTCGTGACTGCCACATCTGTTTGAACTATTGGCCTTCTCCTCCTGCTATACAGTTGCTGTTCTGGTTGGGTAGATTCTGGAATGGCAGCTTCAACTTGTACTGGCTGCACAGTTGGAATCTCTTCAACCCTGGGGATGGCAACCTCTTGCCTATCGACCCTTTTCTTGTTGGTGCTCTCATGCCTCTGTCTTTGTAAAGCAGCGTCAGAGTCGGAATCCGGCTCATATTCGCTGCTGGAGCTTTGTCTCTTTCTTTTTGAAGACGACGCAGGCTGGGTTACCTGTGCCCGTCTCCTCGGATGTGCCTGTGATGGTGCATCATCGGAATCAGAAGAATCTGATTATGTACCCTCCGAATCGGATTCCTCAGCACCACCAACACCACCTTCATCATCACCCTCATCATTACCTTCATCATCCTCATTCTCTTCATCTTGTTCTTCATCAGAGTGATCACTCATCTCTGGTCCCGAGTTGGGACTATACCAGTTCCAGTCCTCCGGAGCGACGTATGCTTCATTAATCAGGTGGCCGAAGAGTTCAGTATGCTCAGGGGTAGATTCTACACTGCCTGGCTTTTGAAACTGTGCAAAGACTCTCTTGGCCACCCTTTTCACTTGCAGTCTCTCCCCGATAGCACGCAGGTTTGGCAACGCATCATCGATCAAAAGTTGCACAAACCTCGGGTATAAAAGGAACCTAAATCTCTCAGCTGTATTTATCTGGTCGTTAATTGCTTTGAAAATAAAGCGTGAGAAGTTGTAGCCCCGATTGAGAGACAAGCCCACCATGGCTGCTGCAAGGTCATGACCCATCGCATCTTTCCCTGCTTTCCTGGATGAGATGCACATGATCATGATGTGGGCAAAATAACGCCATTGATCTAATACCCACATTTTCTTGTAAGAAGCATAGTCCCTTTCCCCGACATATCCCATTCTCTGCCTCCAACACCCATCCACGTAGTAATCTGGATAGGATGTCGGGTCGGTGGCAAGGTCTCTGAACTGCAGTACTCGTCTGATTGTATCTTCAGAGATTGCAATAGCCCGACCATCAACAGTAGCCCTTATAACATTAGGGGATACTGTGCAATCGTGCTCTGCAGTCTCCCAGAATTGTTCTAAGTATGGTCTTGAGACTGTTGGATTAGCCGAGATTGCATAACTTATTTTAGATCTGTTCAGAAAGTCCACAATCTCTCTATATTGTAAGGCTGCCCCTTTCCATTCTGGTTCAGTGTGCGCCAACAGAATGAATTCGTTAGTGAATGCACGAGCCATTATCTGCAAACACACACAGAAAACATAATTAGAACAATTTATAACAATGGAAATAGACACACATGACATAGAATAGTAGTTACACTTTGAAAAAAATTTTCAGACTTAGAAAAATTTTCTAAGTGTTGGTCCTGCGCACTTAGCAAGTGCACAGGATTTTACTCTTGCGTACTTAACAAGTACGCAGGAATTACTTCTTGCGTACTTGCTAAGTGCGCAAGAACAACCCTTAGCAAAAATTTCAAAGATTTAAATTCGTTCAAAATGCGGGTTGATTAGGTAGCCACTAGGTCGGAATCAGGGATTCTAACCTATGGTACCATTATCAACACCATTAACCACTAAATCACGATCAAATCTTGACCTAGGTCGTCGAACGACCCACTGACGGTTCGACTTCAACCCGTCGGATCAATCGATGACCAAAGGGAAAATGTATGATCGATTAGGCAATCTAATAACTTGTTAGTGACATTAGTTACCCAAACAACCCATTTGACCCCAAAATTTGACGGATTTAACCTAAAAATTCTAAGTCAAAAATCGGTCCAAAAATCACGAATCTATGGATGGAATCGGCCTAGATTCTCACCAAAGAGATGAAATACGAAGATGATAATGTGGACGGGATGAAAAACGGGTTTGAACACACTCGATTTTGAGAGAAAAATCGCAGGGGGGAAAAAATTTGGTTTGAATGAGTAAACCTGAAAATTTTCTAAGTGTCAGCTTTATACCCCACTGATATTGTTCGTGCGTACTTGCTAAGTGCGCACGAATTAACTCTTGCGTACTTAACAAGTACGCAGGAATTAACTCTTGCGTACTTGCTAAGTGCGCAAGTCTTACTTCGTGCGTACTTGACAAGTGCGCAGAAACATTAAGTGCGCAATTTTCAACTCAGAATTATGAAGATTTTCAAGTCAAATAACGAACAAGATAAAAATATTCAATCGGGAGGATTCAAATACAATTCATGAAGGTTAAACATACAATATTTTTGGCTTTTTCTGAATTAAACTTAAACAATGCATAAACTTAAAATCTTTTTGTTCTTTTCTAGATAGAAATATACAAGTATTCACACAAGCTATTTTTGATCAAAGACACGAGTAGAGGATCATATCAGGCTAATTTTTAGCAAAAACGATACAATATAAACATCAAAGAATATGGGATCATGTCATGTATTACTCTTTATTCTTACGTAATAAGCACATAAACAAGTAATTCAAGTTGACAATATTATAAGATTTGAAACTATACGCATCTTTGTATCATGTTCTTGTGTATTAAGTTACTAATTATGAAATATACAACGTGTACCCCACTTAAATGCTATGATATTTTGCACTATCTCAAGGCATCTAAGATTTTTCCAATGATATTCTTAATTTTCAGAATGAAGTTACATTAATTAGAACAGAAAAATCAAGCAGAATCCATAAGGATTATCAAGAATCATAAGATTCAGAATCGAGTGATTCAATTGTCTTGGTTTCATGTGATTTTCTTCTTTGAATATCGGTATGACGATTCGGGATAATGAACATGGTGTTTGATTATAAGGTAACGGGATCCAACTTTTATCTGGATTTGATTTCAATGAACCAGGAATGATTCAAGGGTGAATACATGCTCAACGGTTGATGTAGAGACATGTCTTGATTCAATCTCTCCTTGCATACTTGTGAGTATGGGCAGTGAGATGAACCGCATTAATTGTGCTAACAACATAACCCGAAACTGATCTCAAAAGAAAATTATTGCCAAAATCTAACATCCTTTATCTGATAATGATCTTTTCTATTCTTTTACACACACACACTTGCAAACATGGGTTCAAATCACAGTTGTAATTTAGATTTAGTTTCCACACTACTAGTGATTCAAAGACGCATACAGCCTACTGACAATTCAAATTACTTGTAAGTAAACAGATTAAAAACATAATAATTTAAACAATTAAGTAAACATGACGCAATCATTTCCCATATGAGCAGTCTATGATGGTTAGATCATTTCAGATGTACTATCATTTCCTCGTTTCTCAAGTGAACTTTTGAAATTTTCTCCATTTCCTTTTTTTGGAGACATTACCTCTATGCACAAAATGTGTGGTGTTCACCGACCACAAAAGTCTTCAACACATCTTCAATCAAAAAGAACTCAATATGAGGCAAAGACGTTGGGTTGAACTCCTTAACGACTATGACTGCGAGATTCTTTACCATCCCGGCAAAGCGAATGTTGTTGCCGACGCTTTGAGTCGAAAGGACCATGTCATGCTTCATTGTGTCCGAATTCAAACCGACATTCAAAATCGCATCTTAGAAGCTCAACACGTCTCAGTCACCGAGGGTAACATGTACGAGAAAATGTCGTGTGGTGTTGAACTTCAGCTTGAATCAAAACCCAATGGCTTACTTTATTACTTGAACCATATTTGGGTTCCCGATCGCGATGATCTCCGTGCATTTCTCATGAACGAGGCCCACAAGACTCGTTATTCTATTCATCCTGGTGCGGATAAAATGTACCAAGATCTTCGCCAACAATATTGGTGGCCCGGTATGAAGAAAGGCATTGCTCTCTATGTTGCCAAATGTCTAACTTGCTCCAAAGTCAAAGCCGAACACCAACGTCCATCCGGCTTACTCGAACAACCGGAAATTCCCGTGTGGAAATGGGAGAACTTAGCTATGGATTTTATTACCAAACTCCCTCGCACCACAAGTGGTTATGATAGCATTTGGGTGATCATTGACCGTCTCACCAAATCTGCTCATTTCTTGCCTATCCGTGAAGACTATCGGGTTGACAAACTAGCCCGAATTTACATTGACGAAATTGTGAGCCGTCAAGGTGTTCCCTTAAACATAATCTCCGATAGAGATGCTCGGTTCACCTTTGTCACACCTCCAATTTCAACTAACGGAGTATTACCGTTTGGGAAGTGACAAACCAGGATCTCAAACACTAGTTACATTGAACGACCCTACATGGGACTCAAAATGAAAATATCTTTTAAATCAGAGTATCAATGCGGAAGCGTAAAGAAAGTTAATGCGCAAAATACACGCGCCCAAAACCAAAGTCCAAAAGTCCAAACGTCCAACCAAACAAAGTACATTAAAATAATTCAATCAATATAAATAGACACAAAGCAAAGCAGTTGAATCCCATGCATGCCCTAACGTGCACCTGTGTCTTAGCTTAGCGTCCTGAGAAAACATGTAAGAAAAAGTGTCAATACGAGGTTGGTGAGTTCACAGGTTTCAATATATAAATAAACGTTTACCAGATTTATTGTACAATCAACATAAATACCAAATGAGTAGCTAACCCATGTTCATTGTTTGCTATTACGCTCGCAACCGTAAACTGACTGTTTGTATTGCCTCCCACCAGGTCTATCAACCACGGTGCACGTTTAGGTCAATATTGCACCCGTTCGATATCCAATCGTGTTAGCGCGACTAACGCGGGTGAGGTTTGTCAAACCCAGTAGTACTACCCAACATACCTCGCTATATTCATATTTAAGCGGCTCGATGTGAGGACTTTCATGATAGAGTTTACGCATAGTCATAACAATTGATATAAAATGAAGT
Source organism: Smallanthus sonchifolius (assembly GCA_023525975.1). NCBI lineage: Eukaryota > Viridiplantae > Streptophyta > Magnoliopsida > Asterales > Asteraceae > Smallanthus > Smallanthus sonchifolius. The sequence continues at coordinate 64,193,340 of CM042021.1, read as the reverse complement.
ACAAAAATCAAAAGAGTTTGTATCATGTTTTCTCCCCCAGTTTAAAAACAGTAAAAAGGGGCCGTGAAAACTCACCTGCGTTGCGTTGTAGGTAGTATCACGCAATGGACAAGTTGGAACCACGAGTGTAAGTCTCAAACGACTTACGAATGCCCTAAAATTATAAACACATAAATTAGGGATAAAAATAGGAATTGTGACAATGACACGGAAGGTTAGAACGTCTTAATGTATTCTAAGGATCAATGAGTAGACGAACGTGTCTACGAGAATGTAGGGTTTCTTAATATAATTATTAAGATGAATACGTTTTGTGTCGAAGGTTTCTTAATTACGAATATAATAATAATTAAATATATCCGTGCGTTTGTACCATTCAATAATGGTTTAGGAAAATAATATAATTAATATATTATTTTTGAACTCGTATAAAATATACAATAATCATTTATGTGACAAAAATAATAAATATATTATTTTTATTCGAGAATATAAACGTGAGTAAATAATATAAATATTTATATTGTTAATTTGTTTGAAACGTTACACGAGGTAAATAAACGAGGCGAAATAATATAAAAATATATATTATTTAATAATAGAAGTCATGGGTTGAAAATAATATAAACATATTATTTTATTTGAGTTCGTGGTTTTGAAAATAATATAAATATATTATTTTAAAAGTGTAAAAAATATTAATTTTAGGTTATAATACCAAACCCGAGCCTACGGGTCGTTTCCCGGCTAAAACACTTTATTATTTTAGTATACTTAATATAGGGTTAAGTTTTTATATTAAAATAATATTTAAAAATCTGTTTAAAAAGAAAAGGGAGTTGGAGGACTCGAACCCGAGTCTTTTGTGAACAAGCCACACAAACTAACCATCTGATCTGGGATGCAACTTGTGAACAAAACCCAGACCATATGGTTTTAATATTCACAGACACCAAGTCCCTTACCCTCAATCGCGATTCGAATCCAATCCCACTCCAAAATCACCGAATTCGATCGCTATTAGGCACAAGGATTGAGGGGTTTTGTTAGTCGCTCCATTTCGAGTTTGAGAGTAGTTTTAATTTCAATGATAACAAGTTTAAATCCGTTTAATACTCGTTTTAGAAACCGAATCCTAATTTAAAAACGTGAACTCAATTTGAACATTTCTGATGTTAGAAATCTTTGAAATGATGGGGCTTTTACTCATTTGATCATTACGAATCTAATGATATGATTTAATTTGATTGAGATAACGTTTAAGGTTGAAACCCCCAAACCGATTTTATGAAGAACCCTAGATTCCGGATTATGAACAATTCGATGTTATGAGATTGACTTAACAGAGGGCTTTAAGAGATTTGGTAATTGCGAAGCTAACCATATGAGTTAATTGGATTATGGTTACGCCTAGACTAGGGTTCGATTAAACCCAAAATAACAAGAACCCTAGAATCGGATCGCGGTCAATTCGATGATGAGAACCTCAATTAGGTTAGGGCTGTTGATTAACAGATTAATACGAATCTAATGATGAGATTAATTGTTAGAGTAGGTACCGAATTGATGGGTCACAACTAAAACTCAGATTCGGCGACGGGTTCTTGATATCCGGTACCTCATGTCGTGATTCCGGCCGAATTGGGATGTGAAACAGCTTCCAGGGAATTCATATACACCGTGCAGAGTGTTTGATTTCGAAGGTGTTAGACCAAATGGCCGAATAGAGGAGTTTTGATACGGTTCTAACGGTTATGGTTTGTTTAGACGTGATTTGATTTGATTACAAATCAATGTTGGTGTTAAATGTGTTAGAGGTGCTCGTTAATGCCTTAATCGTAGTTAGCCGTTTCGAATTTGATCAATTTCGGTTATTATTCGCGAATTGGAAATCAAGAAGTCACGATTTTGACTTCCAAAAGTCAACCAGAGCAAAATTGGTTGATTTTGACTTTGGGAAGTCAACTGATTGGGTTTTAGGACTTGGCAGATTCAGTCCCTGCAGTTTAAGATACAAAACTGACAGAATTAGCCCCTGAGGTTAAATTTAACTGGATTTAGTTAACGGGGTTAAGTTTCAGTTAGGATATTTAACGAGGATTGTTAACGGCGTTAACATGAAAAGTCCGGATTGTCACATCATCCCCTAGTTGAAAGAATTTTCGTCCCGAAAATTAGAATAACTAAAAAAAATTTCTGGGGTGTCACATCATCCCATAGTTGAAAGAATTTTCGTCCCGAAAATTAAATAGTACCTTAAGAGTTTGACGCGGAGTGCTTGAACTGATTAGGATATTTGCGCATCATCTGCTCCTCGCGCTCCCACGTGAATTCCGGTCCGCGTTTCGAGTTCCAACGAACTCTGACAATAGGGATCTTACTGTGCTTTAACGTTTTAACTTCCCTATCCATAATTTTCACAAGTTCTTCGATGAAGCGTGACTGTTGTCACAACCCCGGGCTACCCCTGCCCGGGCGTCGCGAGACAACGCTGGTATCTGAATGCGGTCCCATATATTTGGGCAGCGGAAGTCTTTGTTTTTACTTGATGCCTTTTTGTAATGAAATGTAATGTAAATAACCTCAAGGGTTAATTCTATACATTTGTCAAAACTTGGGATCCACGTCCCTTTTCATTTCATGATAATAGACATTCAAAAGTCTATTATATAATGTACATCTGCTGAATTAATTTACATAATACAAGCCATTTAAAATGTCTAGGATCTATGTCCGTTCCAACATTTGGTCTTGTATTAGTCTGCCACAGGGATTTAAATATGCCTAAAGATCTTGTCTTTACTGCACCACCCTGAATTTAATGATTTCTTTCACTACCTGTGAAAAACGTTTTGAAAATGAACATCAGCATAAAGCCGGTGAATCACATTTAACTGACACGAAAATGATTTCTAACATAAACCAAATTAAAGCCTTTAAGCACGTTTTCTTTGACGATAAATCTACACATTCAGCAGTCTTTTTCACCTGAAGTATATACCACCTACATACACCGGGTCTCTGCCATGGGGTCAACTGGCTGAGCTCTATGTCTCAGACTGATAGCCTATTCCCAGGGTCGTGATGCTAAGAACCTTGTTCTTAGTCTTACATGATACTCAGGAACTCGTCCCTCGTATAATCTGCTAAGGAACCATATCCTCAGTCTTATGATATCCCCTTACATGATCTGTACCCAGCCACGGAAGGGGATTTCACCCTCCTCATGTATACCATTTGATCAAATATACGTATGCTTATGGCCTGAATGCTATCACGTAGATTACCCTTATGATTAAAGCATTTAATTTGTTTCATGCCGTTTTCGTAAATAAAATGGTTTTCTTGTTTGAAAAGCGTTAAATGTGTTCACCTTGATTTTGATGGCTGGTAGGGTTTTAGGCTTCGGAATTTGAGCAGAACCTCGATACGTTTCTTCCTAGGGAAGACACGATTAACGAGAATATATATGAGAGAATATATATATATAACTGCGGTTATATATATATGAATAGTTTTAACGATACCTACTTTGCGGGATTTGGACAGAACTACGGCTTGAGTTGGGTGTCGTAGGATTCTTGAACAGCGCTTCGGGACGTTGTGGAGTTTTGAGAGATCGGGTTTGTGTGAAACGAATGTTTGGAAACTGTACAGAATTTCAATCCCGTTGAAGGCCTTTTATAGGCTGATTTTCCAGTCCCTCGCGTACCGCGAGGCCGGCCAAGGAAATCCCTCACGTACCGCGAGAGGATGAGGTGTCACGAACGGTGCTGAGTCAGCATGACACGTGGCGGCTGGTGGCAAGGGTGAATGACACGTGTTTTCTGGCCCTGACGCGTGTACTATTCCCTCGCGTACCGCGAGGCTTGGTTGGGAATCTTCTCGCGTACCGCGAGAAGGTGTAAATCTGGCGTATAAGCAGTCCCCTCGCGTACCGCGAGGTTTTGTCAAAATCTCCCTCGCGTACCGCGAGGGAGTGAAATTTTGAATTTTTCTTTTCTTTTTATTTTGGGTGTTACATCCTCCCCTCCTTTAGAATAATCTCGTCCTCGAGATTCATTGAAAGAGATGTGGATACTTTTTGCGCATTTCTGACTCAAGTTCCCAAGTATATTCTGGGCCACGCCTGGAGTCCCATCTTATTTTGACTAACGCCAATTGCTTTCGTTTAAGCTTTTTGATTTGTCGGTCTTCAATTTGTAACGGGCGTTCGATGAATTTGAGCTTTTCATTTACTTCCACATCTTGTAAAGGCATAAGCAAGGATTCATCAGCTAAACACTTACGTAGGTTTGATACATGGAATACATCGTGTACTCCACCCATCTCTACTGGTAGTTCAAGCTGATAGGCAACAGGTCCGATTTGTTTAATGATTTTGAAAGGTCCAACAAAACGTGGACTTAATTTTCCTTTCTTTCCGAAACGAATAACACCTTTCCAAGGTGAAACTTTTAATAATACCTTGTCACCGATTTGAAATTCTAACGGCTTTCTTCGTTTATCTGCATAACTCTTTTGTCGATCTCTAGCCATTTTTAGACGTTCTCGTATTTGCAAGATTTTATCGGTAGTTTCTTGGACTATCTCTGGTCCTGATAGTTGATTTTCTCCGATATCTGACCAACATACAGGCGTTCGACATTTTCTTCCGTATAATGCTTCAAATGGTGCGGCTTGAATACTTGTGTGATAACTATTGTTGTATGAGAATTCCATTAGAGGTAAATGATCATCCCAAATACCTCCAAAGTCTATCACACAGGCTCGGAGCATATCTTCTAGGGTTTGTATGGTTCTTTCGCTCTGCCCATCAGTTTGTGGATGATAAGCAGTGCTAAGATTCAATCGAGTTCCTAGAGCTGTTTGAAAACTTTGCCAGAATCGAGATGTGAAGCGACTATCTCTATCTGACACTATGGATAGAGGCACACCATGTAACGTTACAATTTCATTAACGTAAATTTGCGCCATTTTGTCCATACTCATGGTGTCCTTGATAGATAGAAAGTGAGCTGATTTGGTTAAACGGTCAATGATAACCCAGATTGCATTATTTCCACGAGTGGTTCGAGGAAGTTTGGTAATAAAGTCCATAGTTATCAATTCCCATTTCCAAACTGGTAATTCTAACTGTTGCAATAATCCAGCTGGCTTTTGGTGTTCGGCTTTGACTTTGGAACAAGTCAAACATTTTGCTATGTAGATAGCAATGTTCTTTTTCATACCAATCCACCAGTAACTTTCTTTGAGGTTTTTGTACATTTTATCACTTCCTGGGTGCATGGTGTATTTGGACTTGTGTGCTTCTTCGAGGATTCGCTCTCGAAGATCACCTGTAACTGGTACCCAAATACGTTTATTCATGCGAAGGATATTATCTTCTCCTTTGATCAGTAAATCAAGCATTCCTTTCATTCCTTCTTTTTCAAAGTTACCTTCCTTCAAAGCTAACTCTTGTGCCTCTTTTAACTGACTTACAAGATCAATTTGTAGTTCAAGTCTGAGAGAACGTACTCTCTTTGGCTTGACATTTTCTTTTCGGCTCAAGGCATCTGCTACTACATTTGCCTTTCCTTCATGATAACAAATTTCACAATCATAATCATTCAGGATTTCCATCCATCTTCTTTGTCTCATATTTAACTCTTTCTGGCTAAATATGTACTTGAGACTTTTATGATCAATGTAGATTGTGAACTTAACCCCATAGAGATAGTGTCGCCATAATTTCAAAGCAAAGATTATAGCGCCCAATTCTAGATCGTGGGTTGAGTAGTTTTTCTCATGAATTTTCAACTGACGAGATGCATAAGCAATGACTTTCTTGCGTTGCATTAATACGCAACCTAAACCAGTATGTGAGGTGTCGCAGTAAACTACGAAGTCTTCAATACCATCTGGTAAAGATAGAATAGGTGCGTTTGTCAGTTTTTTGTTTCAAAGTTTCAAAAGATTCAGATTGTTTGGGTCCCCATTCGTATTTTACAGATTTCCGAGTTAGGGATGTGAGTGGGATTGCTATACGAGAAAAATTTTGAATGAACCGGCGGTAATATCCCGCTAATCCCAGAAAACTACGAATTTCGGTGGGTGACTTGGGAATTTCCCATTTGGATATAGCTTCAATTTTGGAAGGATCTACTTGAATTCCGTTCACGTTGATGACATGACCAAGAAATTGTACTTCCGTTAACCAAAATTCGCATTTGGAAAACTTAGCATATAATTTCTCTTTTCGAAGAAGTTCAAGTATGGTTCGAAGATGAGTTTCGTGTTCAACTTGGGTTTTGGAATAAATAAGTATGTCATCAATAAAAACTATGACAAACTTATCCAAGTAAGGTTTGCAGACACGATTCATCATGTCCATGAATGCGGCAGGAGCATTTGTAAGTCCAAATGGCATAACCGTGAACTCGAAATGTCCATACCGTGTTCGAAATGCAGTTTTCGAGATATCGTTATCATGCACTTTCAACTGATGATAACCTGAACGAAGATCGATCTTTGAAAAATGACAAGCTCCTTGGAGTTGATCGAATAAATCGTCAATCCTTGGGAGTGGGTATCGGTTTTTAATGGTAACTTTATTTAATTCCCGATAATCAATACACATGCGCATTGATCCGTCTTTCTTCTTAACAAAGAGAATTGGAGCTCCCCAGGGTGAAGAACTTGGTTGTATAAAACCTTTCTCAAGAAGTTCATCCAATTGTTTCTTGAGTTCTGCCATTTCTGTGGGTGCCAGTCTGTACGGGGATTTGGCAATTGGAGTTGCACCAGGTACAAGGTTGATTCGAAATTCTACCTCTCGTTCTGGTGGTAATCCAGGCAGTTCTTCAGGAAAAACGTCTGGAAATTCAGATACTACATGTACTGATTCTATCTTCTTCTCCTTTTCCAAGGCAGTAATTGATACCAGACATGCCAGATATCCTTTTCTTAAGCACTTGGTTGCTTTAAGTATGGAGATTATCTGGATAGGTTTTGTGGGTTTATCACCTTGGATAGTTAGAGTTTTGTTTGTTGGTGTAACGAGTTTTACAACTTGTTGATTACAAAGGATTTCGGCTTGGTTATTGGATAACCAATCCATCCCCAAAACAATGTCAAAGCCAGTTATTGACATTGGTAACAATTGTACTGGGATAGTGAAACCAGCCAATGTAATGTAACAATTGTTCAGTGATTGGGATATTTTTATCAAATCACCGTTCGCTGTTTCTACTTCATATGTTTCAGCTAAGGGACTTAAAGGTTTATTTAATAGATTACAAAAATTATAATCTATAAAACTCCGGTTCGCACCTGAGTCAAATAAGACCTTAGCATAAACATTATTAAGAAGAAACGTACCGGTAATTACGTCCGGCGTTCTCTCAGCTTGATTAGCATTCATGACAAATGCTCGCACGATCTTTTTGGTTTCTGGAGTTATCTTAACTCCTGATCCTCCAGCTCCTCTGGTCTTTGCAAACTTAGGGCAATTCGTTCTGATGTGCCCTGGTTCTCCACAATTGAAACAAGTAATCATTCCCTTTCTCTTGAAGCAATTCTCAGTAGTGTGACCTGAGACCTTGCAATGATTACAGAATGGAGTTTCAAAAACACACTTTCCACTATGCCTGCGTCCGCACGTTTTGCATGGTGGATTGTTAAATGGAAATCCTTTTTGCCCAAAGCTTTTGCTAAATCTTTTGGCTTCGGGTTTTGTTTTTGTAGAGGATTCCATTTTCTTTCTCTCTTCTAGGTTTCTGATCAATCCAGCCGTCATGGTACCGGTCAGCTCTACGGTGGACTCAATGGTTTTTGGTGAGACAACCTTCACCAAATCACGGATCTCTGGAACTAAACCGTAAATATATCGAGTTATGAGAACCGACTCGGGTTTAGCCAGGTGAGGTGCCAAACGGGCATATTCAAAAAATTTGGTAGTATACTCTCGATCATTGGTACCCACCATCCTGTGATCCAAAAATTTCCTTTCAGCTTGTTCTTTCTCATTCTTGGGGCAAAATTTCCTTTTCACCTTTGCTCGGAATTCTTTCCAATCCATAGCATTGGTCTTTCTCCTCCCTTTGGCAGAAATGATTGAATTCCACCATTCCAACGCTTCATTTTTTAAGGAGTTTGAAGCATACAGTACTTGATCTTTCTTAGCACACTTGCTAATTGCTATTACTGACTCCATCGGAGGGATCTACATAGAAGAAAGGTTCCTTGAAAACGGGATGTTCTGGAATAGGGTCAAAGAAATACTTTCCACCACTGCCTTCACAAACGGCAGCCTTGTCGGATTCAGAAATCGAATGTGAAGTTTCTTCACTTGGACTGGGTGGATGTTCTTGAATTGTTCCGGTAGGGTATACTATGTCTAACGATTGAGGTAGTGGCATAGATGTCATAACAGGACGTAAAGATTCTCTTGAATCTTCCATTTCCACTGAATACTCTGATTCTTCCCTCAGAGGTTCAAGCCTTGCTTGAGTCTGCTCCACTTGTTCTGCGACCATTCTGTTCCAATTCTCCGGGGTCGGTAGATAGTGGACATAATCATCATAGCTTGGTACTATTTGATCGTTTCTTGGATTAGATAATTCTCCAGGAAAGAAGTTTGGGTAGTTATGAGGGTAATAGTATGGATCTGACATCCTGTAATTTATTGGTTATGTTAAAGGCATCTTCCTACCGTTCGTTTAGTAGGCACAACTATTGGTTAAAGCTAAGATACTATCATACAAGTATCTAATTTTGCTAAAACCCTTAAATGCGGCTCTGATACCAACCTGTCACAACCCCGGGCTACCCCTGCCCGGGCGTCGCGAGACAACGCTGGTATCTGAATGCGGTCCCATATATTTGGGTAGCGGAAGTCTTTGTTTTTACTTGATGCCTTTTTGTAATGAAATGTAATGTAAATAACCTCAAGGGTTAATTCTATACATTTGTCAAAACTTGGGATCCACGTCCCTTTTCATTTCATGATAATAGACATTCAAAAGTCTATTATATAATGTACATCTGCTGAATTAATTTACATAATACAAGCCATTTAAAATGTCTAGGATCTATGTCCGTTCCAACATTTGGTCTTGTATTAGTCTGCCACAGGGATTTAAATATGCCTAAAGATCTTGTCTTTACTGCACCACCCTGAATTTAATGATTTCTTTCACTACCTGTGAAAAACGTTTTGAAAATGAACATCAGCATAAAGCCGGTGAATCACATTTAACTGACACGAAAATGATTTCTAACATAAACCAAATTAAAGCCTTTAAGCACGTTTTCTTTGACGATAAATCTACACATTCAGCAGTCTTTTTCACCTGAAGTATATACCACCTACATACACCGGGTCTCTGCCATGGGGTCAACTGGCTGAGCTCTATGTCTCAGACTGATAGCCTATTCCCAGGGTCGTGATGCTAAGAACCTTGTTCTTAGTCTTACATGATACTCAGGAACTCGTCCCTCGTATAATCTGCTAAGGAACCATATCCTCAGTCTTATGATATCCCCTTACATGATCTGTACCCAGCCACGGAAGGGGATTTCACCCTCCTCATGTATACCATTTGATCAAATATACGTATGCTTATGGCCTGAATGCTATCACGTAGATTACCCTTATGATTAAAGCATTTAATTTGTTTCATGCCGTTTTCGTAAATAAAATGGTTTTCTTGTTTGAAAAGCGTTAAATGTGTTCACCTTAATTTTGATGGCTGGTAGGGTTGTAGGCTTCGGAATTTGAGCAGAACCTCGATACGTTTCTTCCTAGGGAAGACACGATTAACGAGAATATATATGAGAGAATATATATATATAACTGCGGTTATATATATATGAATAGTTTTAACGATACCTACTTTGCGGGATTTGGACAGAACTACGGCTTGAGTTGGGTGTCGTAGGATTCTTGAACAGCGCTTCGGGACGTTGTGGAGTTTTGAGAGATCGGGTTTGTGTGAAACGAATGTTTGGAAACTGTACAGAATTTCAATCCCGTTGAAGGCCTTTTATAGGCTGATTTTCCAGTCCCTCGCGTACCGCGAGGCCGGCCAAGGAAATCCCTCGCGTACCGCGAGAGGATGAGGTGTCACGAACGGTGCTGAGTCAGCATGACACGTGGCGGCTGGTGGCAAGGGTGAATGACACGTGTTTTCTGGCCCTGACGCGTGTACTATTCCCTCGCGTACCGCGAGGCTTGGTTGGGAATCTTCTCGCGTACCGCGAGAAGGTGTAAATCTGGCGTATAAGCAGTCCCCTCGCGTACCGCGAGGTTTTGTCAAAATCTCCCTCGCGTACCGCGAGGGAGTGAAATTTTGAATTTTTCTTTTCTTTTTATTTTGGGTGTTACAACTGTTCATCAACGTGTAGTTCCTCAAGAGGAACCGCGAGAGATTCTTCAGCTAGGCATTTCTTCAAATTTGAGATGTGAAGGACGTTGTGTACACCACTCAGTCCTTCGGGTAAGTCCAGTTGATACGCTACTGGTTCGATTCTCTTTAGTATTTTGAAAGGTCCAACATAACGAGGATTCAGTTTACCTCGTTTCCCGAAACGAATAACACCTTCCCAAGGTGAGACTTTGAGTAAGACCATGTCACCTAATTGAAACTCTAAGGGTTTACGACGCTTGTTGGCATAGCTCTTTTGACGATCACGAGCTGCCGCCATACGGTTTCTAATTTGAACGATCTTTTCGGAAGTTTCAAATACAAGTTCAGGACCTGTAAGTTGGCTATCCCCAACTTCAGCCCAACAGATAGGAGATCGGCATTTACGTCCGTACAATGCCTCGAATGGTGCCGCCTTGATGCTAGTGTGATAACTGTTGTTGTAGGAGAGCTCCAATAAAGGTAAATGAGACTCCCAGGTATTACCGAAATCGATCACACAAGCTCGTAGCATGTCCTCTAAGGTTTGGATGGTACGTTCCATTTGACCATCCGTTTGCGGGTGATATGCTGTACTCATGTCTAGACGTGTGCCTAGGGCTTTTTGCAATGATTGCCAAAACGAGAGGTGAATCATGCATCACGATCCGAAATAATAGAGATTGGCACCCCGTGCCGAGAGACTACTTCTTTAAGGTAAATACGAGTAAGTTTTTTCACTTTGTCTGTTTCTTAAGAAGTGAGCGGATTTTGTTAAACGATCGACAATTACCCAGATCATATCACATCCGATAGGAGTTCGGGGCAATTTTATGATAAGGTCCAGGGATATCTGCTCCCGTTTCCACATACATGGGAATCTTCGGTTGGTGAAGTACACCGGAAAGCTTTTGATATTCTACTTTGACCCTTGCGCAAGTCAGGCACTTGCTCACATAGGTGGCTATATCGGCCTTCATCTTTGGGCACCAATACTGCACCTTTAGGTCATGGTACATCTTTTCAGAACCTGAATGAACAGAGTAACGAGATTTATGAGCTTCATCCATGACTAGTTCCCTTAAGTTTTCGAATATTGGAACCCATACTCGTTCGGCGAAGTGGCGAATGCCGTCAGATTTGATCTCGAGTTGGGCTTCCATACCGCGTGTACCTTCTAGCGGTAGGTTTTCCTCTTTCAGAGCTTCAAGTTGAGCACTATGGATTTTGTCAGGTAATCCGGGGTGAATAGTAAGCTGTAATGCTCGAAATCGTTTGGGTTTGGTTTCCTTTCGACTTAGGGCATCGGCTATAGCATTAGCCTTACCCGGGTGATATCGAATTGCGCAGTCGTAATCATTCAAGAGCTCGACCCAACGACGCTGTCTCATGTTTAGCTCTTTCTGCTCTAAGATATGCTGAAGACTCTTGTGATCGGTGTAGATGGTGCACTTGGTACCGTACAAGTAGTGTTTCCATATCTTAAGTGCGAAAACTACGGCTCCCAACTCTAGATCATGAGTGGTGTAGTTTTTCTCGTGAATCTTTAGCTGACGCGATGCATAAGCGATCACCTTTTCTCATTGCATTAACACACAACCCAGACCCTGAATAGATGCGTCACAATACCCCACAAAATCATCCGTTCCCTCCGGAAGAGCTAGAATAGGTGCACTGCAAAGTTTCTGCTTAAGATGTTGAAATGCTGACTCCTGGTTATCGCCCCAGTTATAGGCTTTACCCTTTTGAGTTAAGGCAGTGAAAGGTTGTGCAATCTTAGAGAATCCCTCGATGAATCGCCGATAATAACCAGCCAATCCCAGAAATTGTCGCACCTCAGTCGGAGTCGTCGGTGCTGCCCAATTCTTGATGGCTTCTATTTTGGATGGGTCGACATGTATCCCTTTCTCATTAACCACATGCCCTAGAAACTGGACTTCCCGGATTCAAAATTTACACTTGGAAAACTTAGCATACAGTTGTTCTCGCTTAAGTAGTTCCAAAATTAGGCGTAGATGTTCCTCATGCTCCTCCTTGTTCTTGGAATAAATGAGAATGTCGTCGATGAAAACGATAACGAACTGGTCAAGGTAGGGTTTACACACACGGTTCATGAGGTCCATGAATACCGCGGGTGCGTTGGTTAATTCGAAAGGCATAACCATAAACTCATAGTGGCCGTACCTTGTCCTGAAAGCAGTCTTAGAGATATCCTCATCTCGGACTCTCAATTGATGGTAACCAGATCTAAGATCTATCTTGGAATAGAAGCTTGATCCTTGGAATTGATCAAATATATCATCTATGCGGGGTAGAGGATAACGATTATGGGTCGTTACTTTATTCAGCTCACAATAGTCGATGCACATGCGGAAAGTCTCATCCTTCTTTGTTGAAAAATAGGACTGGAGCTCCCCATGGCGATGAACTAGGTCGGATGAAATCTTTATCCAACAAATCTTGCAGTTGTATGGATAGTTCTAGAAATTCACTAGGTGCAAGTCTACAGGGTGCCCGAGCAATAGGCGTTTCTCCGGGTGCTAGATCAATTTGGAATTCGACTTGACGATGCGGCGGAAGACAAGGCAGATCTTCGGGAAATAATTCCGGATAATCACGAACGTTCGGTATGTCGTCAATCTCCTTCTCCTCATATGGCTGCTCGGCGACGAGAGCCAGAATGTCAGTATGACCTTTATGTAGACATTTCTGCGCTTTCATGAGGGATATGATGCTTATGACTGCACCACTCCTTTTGCCTTAGACAAAAAGGATTTCCCCTCTAAGGAGAGGAAGGTAAATATTTTTGTCACAACAGTTGGCCTCAGGTTGATTCTTGGATAACCAATTCATACCAACAATAAGGTCGAAACTGCTAAGTGTAACTGGCAGAAGGTCAATGTCAAGTTTATGACTAACCAATACTAGTTTACATCTGTAAGAATGCGAGTTGTTTCGATTTTCTGAGCGTCTGCTATCTCAATAGTATACATGGCTTTTAATAGAGTTAGAGCACTATACACTAATATGGAATTTGTGAAATCGTGCTGAGACTTCTAGTGAGACCCGCGCTTATAAAGCAAGTGCCAGTCAACGCATAGGCTAAGGAAAGAGGTTCACATGTAGGAAAGAAAAGTATAATGAGATATAGATTCCAGTAGCATAAGAGATAGGATGTATGTTCGAGTAATTGCGTTCAACAGATGGTTGGTTAGGTTAAATCTTTGTTTCCTAATGTCATTGGATCAACGGGATCATTTCGTGAAGAAAGAAATCCGTTTACAGGATTGAATATGTTGGAGTAAAATTCGAAGTTAGACTAAGGATTAGTCACAGGATGAGGTAATAAGGTCAAATACGATCTATTGTTGGAGTGTAAGGAATAACGTGTTAGCATAGAAAGAATTTCTCAAATTCTGTGTACATAGTTGGAATTGATAAGTTTGCTATGAGATTCTATTAGAGTTTCAATCAAGATGGTTTCTGTGATCACGTTTAGATGAGTGTCTTAATTTCACTAAGACTCTTACATGAGTGAGAATAACATTGATGGATTTCATTAATGATAGTTCTATGTGTCCATAGACATCTTCAACCTGATAGTCGCGTCTATCAACTGTTGAATGAGTTTAACGATACCAACTAGTCGTTGAGTAGGTTACAAGAACTTCTACTGATAGTGGAAGTTTAAGTTTGTAGATTACTGCTTAGGACCATTTATCCACACACTAGGCTTCACCAGGACTTACATGCACTTCAAATTATTATTACGTGTGCACCCGTAATGATAATTTTCTTTGCATGCTCACCCTAGCTTCTCCCTACCCTGTGTCAAAATGTCCCTCAATTTGCATTACCGAGTACAAAGTGTTGTCAGATATGGTAAGTCATCGAGACGCTTAGTCATCAACCACAAGTTGACCAACTAGGACTCATATCAGGATGAGTAGTCAGGATGGTTTGATCCGGGTATTCACTCGAGTGAAACACAATACAGGAGTCCAATCCAGCGGATTGTAAATGAGAACATGTAACAAACATGTACATGAAATGCGACTTCGAAAAATGAAACTGATTTCCTGAATACAAGTTACAGAAAGCAGCAATGTAACTGTCCTTTCAACATAGTCAAGATAGGGTTTGAGTATGCATTGAACAATGCGTTCTCAGATTTGTGTTCGATCCATTCTCAACAGAATATCGATCAAAGACTCGAGCCCATGGCTCGGGAGAGTGATGACATCTATGTGTCAATAGATTCTGTAATAAAGCGTGTAAAGGTCTGCCTTCATTCGACGTATTGTTGCTGGCGTGTACAGTAGGGACTCGCCTCCGACGATCCCAATTCCCAAGGAGATACGCGTTAGTGCTGAGTGTCGTCCATAACATGGACCTGAGAAAGCCCACCATACCCAACGGGTGATGGTGATGTAAGTGACTCCTCCGAAGGCTCCGTCTCGCTGCCCTCGAACGGGAGTGGATGATGTTCTGGTGATTCCCCGAGTGTCGTCACTGGGAATGATGATGCAATGCAAATGATGTGTCCCTTGCCAGTTGAGGGTGATACAGATGGTGTTACATGCCTGCACTGCAATGTATAGTTGCTATATGTATCACGTATAAGTGTCTGTGCCGTGTAACTAATGTGTGAGGTTATAGTCTAGTATGCAATCCTAGTTCTCTATAACCAATGGCTCTGATACCAATCTGTCACACCCCCAATTTCAACTAACGAAGTATTACCGTTTGGGAAGTGACAAACCAGGATCTCAGACACTAGTTACATTGAACGACCCTACATGGGACTCAAAATGAAAATATCTTTTAAATCAGAGTATCAATGCGGAAGCGTAAAGAAAGTAAATGCGCAAAATACACGCGCCCAAAACCAAAGTCCAAAAGTCCAAACGTCCAACCAAACAAAGTACATTAAAATAATTCAATCAATATAAATAGACACAAAGCAAAGCAGTTGAATCCCATGCATGCCCTAACATGCACCTGTGTCTTAGCTTAGCGTCCTGAGAAAACATGTAAGAAAAAGTGTCAACACGAGGTTGGTGAGTTCACAGGTTTCAATATATAAATAAACGTTTACCAGATTTATTGTACAATCAACATAAATACCAAATGAGTAGCTAACCCATGTTCATTGTTTTCTATTACGCTCGCAACCGTAAACTGACTGTTTGTATTGCCTCCCACCAGGTCTATCAACCACGGTGCACGTTTAGGTCAATATTTCACCCGTTCGATATCTAATCGTGTTAGCGCGACTAACGCGGGTGAGGTTTGTCAAACCCAGTAGTACTACCCAACATACCTCGCTATATTCATATTAAAACAGTTCGATGTGAGGACTTTCATGATAGAGTTTACGCATAGTCATAACAATTGATATAAAATGAAGTACAAAAATCAAAAGAGTTTGTATCATGTTTTCTCCCCCAGTTTAAAAATAGTAAAAAGGGGCCGTGAAAACTCACCTGCGTTGCGTTGTAGGTAGTATCACACAATGGACAAGTTGGAACCACGAGTGTAAGTCTCAAACGACTTACGAATGCCCTAAAATTATAAACACATAAATTAAGGATAAAAATAGGAATTGTGACAATGACACGGAAGGTTAGAACGTCTTAATGTATTCTAAGGATCAATGAGTAGACGAACGTGTCTACGGGAATATAGGGTTTCTTAATATAATTATTAAGATGAATACGTTTTGTGTCGAAGGTTTCTTAATTACGAATATAATAATAATTAAATATATCCGTGCGTTTGTACCATTCAATAATGGTTTAGGAAAATAATATAATTAATATATTATTTTTGAATTCGTATAAAATATACGATAATCATTTACGTGACAAAAATAATAAATATATTATTTTTATTCGAGAATATAAACGTGACTAAATAATATAAACATTTATATTATTAATTTGTTTGAAACGTTACACGAGGTAAATAAACGAGGCGAAATAATATAAAAATATATATTATTTAATAATAGAAGTCATGGGTTGAAAATAATATAAACCTATTATTTTATTTGAGTTCGTGGTTTTGAAAATAATATAAATATATTATTTTAAAAGTGGAAAAAATATTAATTTTAGGTTATAAAACCAAACCCGAGCCTACGGGTCGTTTCCCGGCTAAAACACTTTAGTATTTTAGTATACTTAATATAGGGTTAAGTTTTTATATTAAAATAATATTTAAAAATCTGTTTAAAAAGAAAAGGAGTTGGAGGACTCGAACCCGAGTCTTTTGTAAACAAGCCACACGAACTAACCATCTGATCTGGGATGCAACATGTGAACAAAACCCAGACCATATTGTTTTAATATTCACAGACACCAAGTCCCTTACCCTCAATCGCGATTCGAATCCAATCCCACTCCAAAATCACCGAATTCGATCGCTATTAGGCACACGGATTGAGGGGTTTTGTTAGTCGCTCCATTTCGAGTTTGAGAGTAGTTTTAATTTCAATGATAACAAGTTTAAATCCGTTTAATACTCGTTTTAGAAACCGAATCCTAATTTAAAAACGTGAACTCAATTTGAACATTTCTGATGTTAGAAATCTTTGAAATGATGGGGCTTTTACTCATTTGATCATTACGAATCTAATGATATGATTTAATTTGATTGAGATAACGTTTAAGGTTGAAACCCCCAAACCGATTTTATGAAGAACCCTAGATTCCGGATTATGAACAATTCGATGTTATGAGATTGACTTAATAGAGTGCTTTAAGAGATTTGGTAATTGCGAAGCTAACCATATAAGTTAATTGGATTATGGTTACGCCTAGACTAGGGTTTGATTAAACCCAAAATAACAAGAACCCTAGAATCGGATCGCGGTCAATTCGATGATGAGAACCTCAATTAGGTTAGGGCTGTTGATTAACAGATTAATACGAATCTAATGATGAGATTAATTGTTAGAGTAGGTACCGAATTGATGGGTCACAACTAAAACTCAGATTCGGCGACGGGTTCTTGATATCCGGTACCTCATGTCGTGATTCCGGCCGAATTGGGATGTGAAACAGCTTCCAGGGAATTCATATACACCGTGCAGAGTGTTTGATTTCGAAGGTGTTAGACCAAATGGCCGAATAGAGGAGTTTTGATACGGTTCTAACGGTTATGGTTTGTTTAGACGTGATTTGATTTGATTACAAATCAATTTTTGTTTTAAATGTGTTAGAGGTGCTCGTTAATGCCTTAATCGCAGATAGCCGTTTCGAATTTGATCAATTTCGGTTATTATTCGCGAATTGGAAATCAAGAAGTCACGATTTTGACTTCCAAAAGTCAACCAGAGCAAAATTGGTTGATTTTGACTTTGGGAAGTCAACTGATTGGGTTTTAGTACTTGGCAGATTCAGTCCCTGCAGTTTAAGATACAAAACTGACTGAATTAGCCCCTGAGGTTAAATTTAACTGGATTTAGTTAACGGGGTTAAGTTTCAGTTAGGATATTTAACGAGGATTGTTAACGGCGTTAACATGAAAAGTCCGGATTGTCACAACCTCCCGTTTCTGGCAATATCTCAAAACTGCTCTTGGTACACGATTGGATTTGAGCACAGCCTACCATCCCCAAACTGATGGTCAGAGCGAGCGAACAATCCAAACTCTCGAGGATATGCTTAGAGCTTGTGTAATTGATTTTGGTGGCAACTGGGATTCACATCTATCACTAATCGAGTTCTCCTACAATAATAGCTACCACACGAGTATCAACATGGCTCCATTTGAAGCTCTCTACGGTCGTAAGTGTCGTTCTCCTATCTGTTGGAACGAGATTGGTGAAGCACAAATCATCGGTCCCGAACTAATTCAAGAAACATACGACAAGATTATCCAAATCCTTGACAACATTCGAGTAGCGAGAAGTCGGCAAAAGAGTTATGCCGACAAACGACGAAAACCCTTGGAATTCCAAGTCGGTGACCTTGTTCTTCTAAAGGTGTCTCCGTGGAAGGGTGTGATCCGTTTTGGAAAGAAAGGCAAATTAGCACCTCGCTCTGTAGGTCCATTTAGGATCCTTGAAAGGATTGGGAAAGTGCCTTACAAACTCGACTAACCTCCATCATTGGGCAATGTGCATCCTACTTTTCACGTGTCTAATCTGAACAAATGTCTTGCTGATGAAAATCCTCACCTACCTCCTGACGACGTGCACATCGACGAAACGATGCACTTTGTTGAGAGACCAGTGGAAATCATGGATCGCGAAGTCAAGCAGCTCAAGCGAAGCCGTATTCCTATTGTCAAAGTTCGTTGGGAATCTAAACGTGGTCCTGAGTTTACATGGGAACGAGAGGACCAAATGAAGCTCAAGTACCCCCATGTCTTCACTAATACCGTCGCCTCCACTAGCTAAATTTCGGGATGAAATTCTCTCAACATGGGGATACTGTAACATTTCTAATTTTTCATTATCTATATTTCAGTTCAATGTGATACATTTTCAAACCAAATTCTAGTACAATGATTTGTTCTATTCGTACCACCAATTAAATACTATGTTTCAAGGCAAATCCACAAATTTTACACGAGTATCTTCTATTAAACTATACACAAGTCCATATTAATACAAATCTACAAATACTGAAATTTGCAAGGACTAATTTTATAAATAAATAACCAGAAACCATAATAGGCACGGTCGCGCCTCGTTCTGGCACGGTCGCGCCAAGTGCCTTGGCACGGTCGCGCGCCTTGCTTTGGAATGGTCGCGCTCGGTGCCCTGGCGCGGTCGCGCCCCTCGACAGTTGAAACGTAAACGCAGCTTTAATCACAGAGATGTTCGTTTTCGTAACTGCTCCACACGTTTCTACTATTAACGAACAAAATTAAGTCGTTTAATCATTGTATTTACAACAAATAAACTCAAATGCAATGATTCAACTCATAACCGTCCAGTCCTTTCACAAGACCATCGAATTCACCATTTTGAATTACAATTCTCGCAAGCAAACGCACACTCGATCGTCTCTAAAGTTCGGAATTACAGCAGAAGACGCCGGAGATCAAACCGTCGTCGCCGGAACAAGGTCCTATCGTACTCTACCGATTCATCATTCTTCTGGGTAATTGAAATCTTCCACACTTTCGTTTTAGCCTATAGATCAAAAGCCGTAATCTAATTTGGGCTTACAATATAGGAATCATCACGAACCAGAATCTATTTTTCATTCAAAATGGATTTAATCGAACCCTGCTTTGAACACGTTTTAAATACAATTAATATATTCCAATAGACTCGTAATAATCCTACAGATGAAAGCCCTAAGAAATCCAACGTTAACATTATAAGAATCAGTCAATTCGTTTCTGTTTTGGAACAGACACGGTCGTGCTAGTCTTCTAGCGCGGTCGTGCTTCATGAGACACGGTCGTGCTAATCCCAGTGCGGTCGTGCCTCACACACTCAGACCCGGTCATGCCTCTTGGATAGACTTGTTCGTGCCTCAGAAACCAAGACACGGTCGTGCCTGGCTAAGACACGGTCGTGCCTAGAGAACAGCCTAGTTATGTCATCTATTTGATCAACACGGTCGCGCCCTAACTAGCACGGTCGCGCCCGTGGTCCTAGCACGATCGTGCCTTTTCCCAGGCACGGTCGTGTGTGAGAGAAAATCTTGGCAGAATAATTAATTTTTCTATTTTAAAAAAATAATAAGTATTTCAGATTAATTTTCAAATAAAAATAGTTGATTTTATAAAAATTTGTATTAACTTTATTTAAAAAGATCAACTACTTAATCTTAAAATAAACATAAATTATTTACAAAATGAAATTTATACTTATTGTTAAACCCTACACTTAAATAGTATTTTAATGACTAAGTTGCATATTTTATAAATAAATAAATAAGGTAATGATTATTTACTTAATTTATATTTGATCAAAAATATTTATTTAATTTATACTTAATTACATCTAACATCTATATTATTTTCATAACTAAATAAATAATAATTATATAACTTACTTATTTAGTTATTCAACCTCAAACCTTAACCAAACTGTTCTAAAAATATCCATTTCAAATCCTTCATTTTATACCATACTTTTCAAAGTATAAACCACTAACTTTATACACACATCCAATCCAACCCTAGACTTAGATGTAGACTATTGTGCATACTATTAATACAATATACATTCCACCCCAGGTTAACGTCGTGCATTACAAGGATCATATTACTATTTAGTATCTCGAGTTAGCTACGCCTTCAAATCAAGTGAGTATTACATAGCCCCTTTTACTCTTTTACACTTTTTTGGGTGGAACATGAACAATATACAATCTATTGCTTACATTTACACAAGCTACACAAGTACAAATCCTCTTTACATTCATGTGTGCAAATTTGAGCTTTATGCCTGAGTGCTAGGTGTGTTAACTTTTGTGTGCAATTTATGTGCAATCATTAACTATTCAAGCCGACGGTAAACAATGATAGATCTATTGAGTCTGACAAACCCACCCAGATTGGGGTGATTGTTACCGACAACACAATTTTGCATGCTAGTTACAAAGGTTTGATTATACTTGGTTACACAATAGCTGCTCTCCATAAATGCCTTATTTTATCATGTTATGTAAGGATTTGTTTATTTACAATGTATATACTATCTGTGTACAAACCTGTGTATGCTCATCAACTTTTTAGTTGACCTTATTTTATTCATGTTTTAGGTGCTAATGTGTGAGTTTGATCAAGACATGCTACACTTAAGTTTGGACCTAGTTAATTTAAATTCAAAGAACAATTTGTATTTCCAATTATGTACTTGTTGAATTTTGCAATTTATGGTTGAATTGTTTGAAATGAAATTGATGATTAAATATTAAAATCTAGTGAACCTTGTGCTCATGAACAGTCTACATGTCCCGCCCCGATGATTCCGCCGTCGGTTGGGGTGTGACATTTCTAAGGTCTTTCAGTTCAAAAATGGACTATTTATTATTCAATTTTTTTATTTAAAAAGAAATCATCCTCAACATCTCAACCAAAGAGTTAAACCGATCCGTTGAAAAAGATTTTGTAAAAATACCGGCTTTTTGCTCTAAGGTATCGACATGGACCACTTTAATCATCCCATTCTCAAAACAGTCACGAATGAAATGTAACCTGATCGCAATGTGCTTTGTTTTGGAATGCTGAATAGGAATTTTTACAATTCCGAGCACTGCCTCGTTGTCACAATAAATCAGAGTTTCGAGGAAATTTACTCCAAAATCTAGCATTTGATGTTGAATCCAGATAACTTGTGAACAACAGCTCGAGGCAGCAGTATACTTAGCTTCAGCAGTTGATTTGGATACATTCGTTTGTTTCTTACACTACTAAGACACCAGTCTCTCCCCCAAAAATTGACATCCACCTGAAGTTGACTTCCTTTCCAAATTACAACCTCCATAATCGTTGTCAGTATAAGCAAAGAAATTAAATTCAGAATTAGAAGGATACCATACTCGACCCTTAAGATATCAGAAAATTCTTTTAACAACTGATTCATGAGATTCTTTTGGAGCTGCCTGATATCTGGCACAAGAGCAAACAGCAAACATGATGTCTGGTCGACTAACAGTCAAATACATCAACGAGCCAATCATTGACCTGTACATCTTTCGATTTATTTCAACTCTAGACACATCGACAGTTAAAGGTTCATGAGGAGTAATTGGTTGATCCATAGATAATATCATCTACATAAACTTGTACAATTAACAAATCAGCATCATATTTCTTCAGGAATAAAGTCTTGTCAATTGTTCCACGAACGAAGCCATTTGATGTAAGATGTATTGACAAGGTTTCATACCACGTAGGAGGTGCTTGATTTAACCCGTACAACGCTTTATCAAGCTTATACACTTGAAATGGATGAGCTGGATCTTCAAAACCTGGTGGTTGATTCATGTAAACTTCTTCCTTTACCACCCCATACAGAAAAGCTGTTTTTACATCCATTTGATATATAGTAAATTTCTTGTATGATGCATAAGCCAAAAAGATTCGTATGGCTTCAATTCGTGCAACAGGAGCAAATACATCATCATAATCTAGTCCTTCCACTTGATAAAAACCTTGTACAATCAAGCTAGCTTTGTTCCGAACTACAATCCCACGATCATCCTTTTTTGTTTCTTAAGACCCACTTCGTACCAATTGGATATTTTCCCTCAGGTAAGTCCACAAGATGCCCCACATTTAACTTCTTAAACTGAAGCAATTCTTCTTGCATAGCTTCAATCCAACTTGGATCATGTAAAGCAACAGTAACATTCTTTGGTACCTCTTGAGATAAGAAACAGGTGTACAAACAAACATTTATATTTCAAGTTTGACTTCTTGTCTTTACTCCATCTTCAAGAGATCCAATAGTATTCTCAACTGGATGAGCAGAACGGATTTGATAATTTTGAATATGCTCAACTTCCACAAATTCTAGCATGTTTGTATCATTCAACTTTGGTAATTGATCATTTGAATCTTCAACACTAGAAGAACTTGACTGAATTACATCCTCAGTCTGATCATTTACTGGATCCAACTTAAATTCATTAATTGTTGGTTCATCATTTTTACTTGGAATTTCTTGTACTTCAGAATCAACATTAGTGACAGAGTTATTAACAAGATCTTCTTGTGTTTGAGTTGATGTAGTAACATTCTCAAACATCTCATTTTGAATCATCAAATTATGTGGCCCAACCAAAAACATTCCAACAGATAGATCACTACTTGTAGACGACTCAGTTACAGTACTCGAAGTACTTGCTTCATTAGAATCCATTTGAAGTTGTTGATCAAAAGTTTTGAAGATTACTCCAGCATCAAAGAACTAGTCAGGTCCATTTTGATCTGTAGGAGTATTTAATTCTTGCTACTCCACATAAAACGATTCTTGAACAATTTTGGTTCATTTGTTATACACTCTATAAGCTTTTTGATATGAAGAATAAGCCAAAAAATAGCATTCATCACCGACAGCTGGCACAGAATCTTGTGTATTCAACAATGTACAAGAACAACCAAATGCTCTGAAGAACTTGATATATGGCTTTCGTTTATAGAATAGTTTATACGAAGTCTTTGTAAGTTGCTTCACCATATGAACTCTGTTTAAAACATAACACGCAGTGTTTACTGCTTCAGCCCAGAAGATAATGGGCAACTTGGAATGGACAAGCATTGTTCAAGAAGATTCTATTAAAGTTCTATTCTTCCTTTCAGCTACTCCATTCTGTTGTGGTGTTCTTGCAGCACTATACTGATGTGTTATTCCTTTTTTTGCACAAAACAAACTTATCAGTTTATTTTTAAATTATGTTCCATTGTCACTGTGAATGATTGAAACTTTGCTATCACAGATGTTTTCTATTCGTTTATCAGAATCAATAATTGTTTCAGGTGTTTCATTCTTTCTTGCAAGGAAAAACACCCATGAAAATCTTGAAAAACCATCTGTGATAACAAGACAATATGACTTTTTCGCAATACTTTCAACTCGAACTGGACCAAACAAATCCATATGAATAAGAAATAAAAGTCTAGTAAAAGTTTTTATGGTTTTTCTTGGATGGGCCTTCTTGTGTTGTTTTCCCTTTACACATGACATGCAATTTTCTTCAATTATGAACTCTTTCTTTGGCAATCCTCGCACCAAATCTTTATGCACCAAGTTATTCATGTTCTTTAATTTCACATGACCCATTCTTCGATGCCACAAATAAGATTCTGAACCAGATGCCTTTGATAATAAACATGAAACATTTACTGGTGAAGTGTTGGGTATAATTTTGAGACTGATGCTGTCAACCGAAATTACAGTATCGAAACTACTAGTTTCAGTTGAACTTTTGTTCAATCGAAACTACTAGTTTTGGTTGAACATTTGTTCAATCGAAACTAAGTAGTTTCGATACCTGTTTTTCAGGCCCATTGGGCGGTGGCTTGGAAAACAAGGCGCATGTGCTTGGCCTCCTATATATAGCAGATTATGTCCTAGGAGTGAGAGTGTGTCTGTAGAGGGAATCACCACCTCAGGGGGAGCTCACCCTGGGGTGAGACTAATTGTTAGTGTATGATCGAGTGTTTATTTTCATTTCAATCAAAGAATCATACGTTTCATGCTTTAAATTATCTGTTCTTTTCATTTCCAAATGTTTCTGTTCGTGTATGTGATTCCCGCACCTGTCTCTACCATTTCTGATTCGAGAGTGATACCGGATCCAGAGATTCCGCCTCTCGATCCGGACTGTTTGAAGGACTTCTCCGCAGATCTATTTTTGCGGATCTGCTTAGGACCTACATGTAGTATGATCATTCATGTCAACCACATATGTGTTGAATTTCCTTGGAGCACGCATCAGAATCATTTCTTCTGGAATAACCAATCCAGGCTTTAAGAACAAGCATTCCTTTGCAGTAAAATAAACTGGTATGTCTTTATCACAAACTTGAGAAACACTTAGTAAATTGAATTCCAATTGAGACACAAAATTTACTTTTTCTAATGTTATGAATTCATTCGACACTGTTCCTTGACCAGTTATTTTTCCTCCCTTTTTATCTCCAGCAAATGCAACAAAACCTTCATCAGAAGTTCAAAAATTTTCCATAATTTTTCTTTATCCAGTCATGTGCCTTGAGCAACCTTTTGGGACACGTTTATCCCCAAACTTTGGTAGCACATAATCACGGCAAACATTAGAATATAAAGCATCACAATTTCTAGAAAGCAAGTAATCATGACTGTATCTTTGTATCACTCCGGACTCTGACACACTGTCGTTCGCAGACGCTGGCTTGAAATGCCGAATAACATTGCTCTTAACTTTCGCTTTGTTCTTTGTGAACCTTGACTCACTAGAGTTGTGTTTGCAATTTCTCGCAAAATGACCAACCTGACCACACACAAAGCAATTGTAGCTCTTAGGCTTTAAATTTGACTTTGACTTTGAACACTCTCCTACTTCACTCGTTATGCCACAACTTTTCTCTCTTAATTGTTCTTTGATTTGAATAGACTTATCTTTGAAATCAATGATCTTGTCTTTTACATCAATGGATTTGCCTATGACACACCAAGACTTTCTTTGGACATTTGTTGGTACACTCACTTTAACTTTGACAACTTTATTGTTCTCTGTCTCACTAGTAAGAATATGATTCTCTGGTGCTATGACATTATTTTTCTTTGGTCTCTCACTTGACAAATCATACTCTTGAATAAGAGGATTTCCAAACTCATCTAAGACCACATCACCAACTAGACTAGAGAGTTTATTAAGTGGGACATAATCTCTAGCTGTATGCACCACTTTATCAAAGAAAGTTGATGTTGATGACACTTCAGACACACAATCAAACTCAACACAACCGTTAGTAGAACATGCCGAAACATAAGAAATATCAGAATCAGAATCGGAAGCATTAATAATTTTTGCATCAGCATTTAAATATAAATTGAAACAAATTTATCTAGATTAAAGTCAACATCTAGGTACTGTTTACAGTCCCTAATAAACTCCCTAGTGCACTGTTTATTGAAAGCGGAAAAACTTTTCACTCCATCAAGTTCATTTTCATCATCCACATACCCTGAGTTTATATCTGTACTAATATACATATCATGAAAGTTAGAATTTTCGACATTCATCAACTCATTCAATTCATGCGGTTTAGGAAATGGTACAAAATTCTCAGGATGTGGAACCTTGTTGTAACCCAACCCGTCTTTGATATAAACAGTTCTCTGTTTGCTCACACATTCATCAAAGACATTTTGTTGCATCTTCCACATTGAAACAATTACCCTTTCTTTTATTAAATTAGTTTCAGATTTGATAAGTTTTTCTGAAAGATCTTTGATTAAAACGTCCTTTTTATCCAAATATTCATTAAATGTTACATTATCTTACAATAATGCTTTAATTTTTCTTGTAAAATTTACATCATTTTGTTTCAATTCTTTGTTTACTCTTTTTAGTTTATCGTTTTCAGCAATAAAAAACGTGTTTGCTGCATGATAATTTTGCATTCGATCTACACATAATGAGGAACATATATCAAATTTATTTTCAGAATTTACCTCATTCTCAGATGAAGTTTCATCAGAAACATCAGCTTTGCCCTTTCCTTTTAAATCGGTTTTGAGCGCACAGTTACTGGTAATATCAGCTGGTATCATTGAATATTCAATTTCAGCCATCAAGGCTTCATCCTCAGCATCCTCGATCTCATCCTCCCATTCACAATTACTCAGCTGTTTGGACATGAGTGCAGTTGAAGCCTTCTTTGACTTATCAGATTCATCAATCATTTCCACCAGCTTAACCCCGCTTCCCTTAACCTTCTTTTTCTTGTCCTTGGTTCACTTACGAGCGAAGTGACCAAGCTGTTGACAGTTGCAGCACCTGAGTTTAGCTTTGTCAAAACCAACCTTTTTACCAAAATACAACTTATCCTTCCCAACCTTCTGCAAATACTTTTTAGCCCTTACAGCGATCATGGCCATCTGAACAAGATCTTCTACATCATGCACGACAGGTTGTAACTTTCCTGTCACCAGTGCATCGTAGCTGCTCATGAAAGGTCCGAACAGAGCAATCTGATTTTCAGGGATTTTTCCAGATGACTTGACTTTCTCACCAGAGGAGTGTTCACAACAACCTTTGTTTTTCTCAGGTTTTGTTCCACTATTTCCTTCACTACTTCCAGAAAATAATGCTGTATTTGTTGAACTTGAGTTATTTTGTTTATCTTTGTTGTTCAATTCTCTCTTCTTTGCATTGATATATCAAATGAAGTACCACTTACAAAATTCAAACTAAACAAGTATTTATACTAAGAAGACAAAGAATGAGTTCGTCCAAAATATATTTCGGTCGAAATGTATTTCATCCGAAAACTATAAGATTTCGGTCGAAATCTTTTAACTTCAAAGAATTCTTCCGTCTTCAAACTGTTTTATATGCGATTTCCTAAAAATAGTTCCAACAGGGCTTGGCACACTAAATACAGAGCATGGTTACCTCAGCTGAACTGGTGGTTATTCACAGTGAACTCAGGTTGGCTCATAATCTGACCGACCAAACTGTCCGCCAGGGCACTTTGGTCAAGAAAGGAACTTACGTGAAGCAATTTGATAACAAGCGAAAGTGGTACAACACTCCCGCTAAGCCATATGGACCAACATGCCAAAGAAACAAGAACCGGCGAGGGTGTTTGTTGCCAATCAACCGGAGAAGAGGCCAAAGGGTGCGTACACCAGAAATCTACCTTAATGCAATAAGTGCCAATTCCATCACAATAGCACTTGTGAAGATTCCCGGTGCCAGAAATGCAAGCGCTTTGGTCATAAAGTTCAGAACTGTCGATTCATTGAATAGGCCCCGATGACTAGGGGAAACTGTGGATGCTTCGGGTGCGGTGAACCCGAACATTTTCGTAAAGACTACCCAAAGAACTGGAGGCCCGGTAATGAAAATGCTCGGGGCAGAGCATTTGTTATTGAGCCGACGAAGCTAGACATGACCCCAACAATGTTACTGGTACGTTTCTTGTATACAACTGTTATGCTTTTATCCTATTTGATATGGGTGCCGACACAAGTTTTGTGTCCACTGAGTTTAGTTCATCACTTGGCATTACACCGATTGCTTTATATTATCTATACACGGTAGAACTAGCTGATGGTAAGTTGATAGAGATAGTACAGGTAATCCCCGGTTGTGTCTTGACATTGGCTGACCACCCATTCATTATAGACTTATTGCTAGTAACACTGGGGAGTTTCAACATAGTTGTCGGTATGGACTGGTTGTCCAAGAACCGAGTCGAGATCGTATGTCATGAGAAAATCATTCGCGTTCCACTCCATGCAGGGAAACATTGGCCATTCAAGGAGAAAGGAGTGGTACCGCACTAAAGATCATTACCTGTATGAAAGCCGAGAAGTACTTGCGAAAGGGTTACCATGCGATCCTAGCACACGTGATGGAAAAGAAAGTAGAAGAGAGGAAGATTGAAGACATACCGATCATCCGAGACTATCCGAAAGTATTTCCCAAAGATTTACCTAGACTTCCACCGCAACGGCAAGTCGAGTTCCGGATTAATCTCACACCAGGAGCTGCCCCGATAGTAAGGTCACCTTACCGACTGGCGCCATCGTAAATGCAGGAGCTGTCTAATCAATTACAAGAACTGTTAGACAAAGGTTTCATCAGACCAAGCTTCTCTCCTTGGGGAGCACCAGTCTTGTTTGTTAAGAAGAAGGACGGATCGTTCCGTATGTGCATCGACTATCGAGAACTAAACAAGGTGACGATCAAGAACCGATATCCACTACAAAGGATCAATGACTTATTCGACCAATTACAATGGTCGAGCTTTTACTTGAATATCGATCTGAGGTCAGGATACCCATAAGCTAAGATGTCAAGAAGATGATATTCCAAAGACCACTTTCCGAACTCGCTATGGTCAAGTTCATGGTCATGCCATTTGAGTTAACCAATGCACCAGCAGTATTCATAGACCTCATGACCCGAGTGTGCAAACCCTATCTGCACAAATTTGTGATTGTGTTCATAAAAGATATCCTAATATACTCACGGAGTAAAGAGGAGCATGCCGAGCATTTGAAGTTAATCATGGAATTGCTGAAAGAGGAGAAATTATACGCCAAGTTGTCGAAGTGAGACTTCTAGATTCGTGAAGTGCAATTCCTTGGACACGTGGTCAATGAGAAAGGCATACATGTTGACCCATCCAAAATCGAGGCAATTAAGAATTAGGAGGCACCCAAGACTCCAACTGAGGTGCGACAATTCTTAAGTCTTGCGGGCTACTATCGATGATTCATCAAAAAATTCTCTAAGATAGCCCAACCCCTCACTACCCTGACTCACAAGATAAGAAATATGAATGGAACGACAAAGCAGAAACCGCTTTTCAATTGCTCAAACAGAAACTTTGCAGCACACCGATCCTATCACTACCGGAAGGAACGGACGACTTCGTACTGTACTGCGATGCGTCACATCAAGGACTCGGTTGTGTGTTGATACAAAGAGAGAAGGTCATTGGTTATGCTTCTCGACAACTGAAAGTGCATGAGAAAAACTACACTACCAATGACTTAGAATTGGGAGATATGGTATTCGCACTCAAGATCTGGAGACACTACTTGTACGACAGAAATGTACAATATTCACTGATCACAAGAGTCTTCAACATATCTTCGATCAGAAAGAGCTTAACATGAGGCAGCGTCAATGGTTTGAATTACGAAACGACTACGACTGCGCCATCGCCATCCGTTACCATCCTGGAAAGGCAAACGTTGTTGCTGATGCCTTGAGCAGGAAAGAACAACCAAAATCGCGACGAGTGTGAGCGTTACAGTTGACCATCCACACGGATTTACCTATTCAAATCTGTGACGCTCGACTCGAAGCAGTCAAGGAGGTGAACCTATGCCACGAGTCTCTACGAGGTGGACAAGCAATTTGGGATCAAATTCGATGACATTCGTTACTTTATTTATCGGATTTGGGTAGCGAGCTTTGGGAACCTAAGGGATCTGGTGATGGATGAAGCACACAAGTCCAGGTACTCTATTCACCCCAGTGCCGACAAGATGTACCATGACCTGAAGGAGCATTATTGGTGGCCCAACATGATAGCCGAAATTCCTACCTATGTCAGTAAATGCTTGACATGTGCTAAAGTCAAAGTGGAGTATCAGAAATCGTCAGGGTTACTCGAACAACCAGAGATTCCACAGTGGAAGTGGGAGCAGATTTCGATGGACTTCATCACGAAATTGCCCAGGACATCTAGCTGTCATGACACGTTCTGGGTAATTGTCGACGGGTTAACAAAATCTGCGGACTTCCTTCCCATTAAAGAAACCGATAAACTAGAAAAACTGACCAGAACTTACTTGAAGGAAGTAGTCTCAAGGCAGGGAGTGCCGATCTCCATCATTTCAGATAGGGATAGTTGATTTACGTCCCCTTTTTGGCAATCTTTGTAGAAGGCCCTGGGTACTCGTATGGACGTGAGTACCGCATATCATCCTCAAATGGATGGTCAGAGCAAAAGGACCATCCAGACCCTCGAGGACATGCTTAGAGCTTGTGTGATCTACTTTGGGAACGGTTGGGATGCCCATCTACCGTTGGTCGAGTTTTCATACAATAAAAGTTATCACACTAGCATCAAAGCCGCACCATTTGAAGCACTTTATGGAAGAAAGTGTAGATCACCAATTTGCTGGATTGAGGTGGGAGATAGTCAACTCACCGGTCCAGAAATCATTTATGACTAAAGAAAAGATCATACAGATACGCGAACGTATAAAGGTCGCGCGTGATCGTAAGAAAAGTTATGTTGTCGTGACACGCAAACCACTGGAATTTCAAGTGGGAGTCAGAGTTCTGTTGAAAGTCTCACCATGGAAAGGAGTAATACATTTTGGCAAACGTGGGAAGTCGAACCCTCGTTACATTGGACCTTTCGAGATCCTGAAAAGGATTGGTCCCATTGGTTACAAGCTAAACCTACCGAAAACCCTCAATGGCGTACATGACGTGTTTCATGTGTCAAATATGAAGAAGTGCTTATCAGATGAGACACTGTTCATACCGTTGTAGGAGATTCAGATAGACGATCAACTTCACTTTGTCGAGGAACCAGTCGAAATCATTGTCCGGGAGGTCAAACAACGGAAACAGAGTCACATTCCCATAGTTAAGGTTCGTTGGAATTCTAGATGCGGATCAGAGTTCACATGGGAACGCCAGGATCAATTGAAGTGTAAATACCCCAACCTATTCAAATCTACACCGTCCACTAGTGACGCAAACTGAATTTCGGGACGAAATTCCTTTTAACAGGGGGAGTGTGTGATACCCAGCAATTTCAGGTTAATATCCATATCTGATCAATTCTTGATTTCATATAATTACACTTGCATCATACTTAATTATAGAATAATTAAGTACATATTTCATATAGCAAGTCCATTCATTACATTTCAATTCATGCATCAGTAATCTAGAGGATTACCGTATCACACACGCGCCATATCACACGAACGTTGGTGAATTATAGATATAATATTTAGACATATATTTGGTGTGTATAAATCACATGTAATACTGTGATTTATTATTTCGTGCTTAGATTAATTTTTCTGGAGTTTTTAGAGCAACTTCTATTTTAACGCTTTTTAAGCGGATACGCGATATGTGCCTACAATTCTAAATGGGATTTTTATAAAAATGATTGTTTAATACATTGGGCTTAAATGATTCAGCTTTTAATTTATTAATCCATATTAGAGCCCATATCTTTATTAAAAATCCTTAAAAGATGGAAAAAGCACAATACCATTTCACTAAAACTACCCTTAACCCCACCCTTAACTCCTTTGCAACCCTAAACCTAGTTTGCTCTCTCCCTCCCTCTCTCTAAGTTTTGGCCGCCAACACCCCCCCAGCCACCACTCTCTCAAACTTTTCTCATCCATTCTAAGCTTTTCCAGTCAAATCTAAGGTGATTTCAAGAGGATTGGTGGTGATTTAAGCTAGAGCAAGACTATACCAACTTAATATCTTGGTTTTGTAAGCATACTCTTCATCTCTCTTTGTTATTTTTGGCCACAAGTTATGTACCACTCATCCAAATGATTTTCCTAAGTTACAAGTGTTTAATCCATGTTTTATTAAAGAGTTTTCACAATAATGAGTTGTTGACACATGTTGGTGCATTTGGTGTTTAGAAATGCTTATTTGTTATGTATATTGCTCGTTTCTATAATTAGAAACTTTGTTGGTTATGATTTTATGAATATATGTATATGGGATTTTTGATAGATTCAATCATACATGTGTTGGTAGATTGAGTTGGAAGTATGATTTTTTTTGTTCAAATGGTTGATTTACACCATTTTAGGTCGTTTTTATAAATAGAAAATTTGTTGTTTTGTATTTTGAGTTAATGATCTATGATGGGTATTAACATGTTGCAATGCTTTTATAACATCTATTGAAATGATATTTAAGGTTATTTGAAGTTACACATGTGTAGGATGTCGTTTAACAACTTTCCTAAAAAGGAAACTTTATTGGAACAAATTTTATGTTTGCATAACATAAATGTCTAAAATAGG
Organism: Smallanthus sonchifolius; assembly: GCA_023525975.1. Lineage (NCBI taxonomy): Eukaryota > Viridiplantae > Streptophyta > Magnoliopsida > Asterales > Asteraceae > Smallanthus > Smallanthus sonchifolius. Next base: position 64,160,721 of record CM042021.1, on the reverse strand, counting down.
TTGAATAGCATTGTTAATATGTTTAGATGATTTATGTAAGAATATGTGATTTAGTGTTTTGCTATGACCTATTTTGGAAGACCTTACTAATAAAGGAAACTTTATTGGTTTGGAAACTTTACTTTTGCTTTAAATGGAATGTGTATGAGTAGAACCATGTTAGTAGCATCGTATTAGGATAATTTCAGGTATACTTTGTTTATTTGAGCTATGATACATAAAGGGTGCTAAAACCCTAGTTTTCCACAAAAGGAAACTTTGTTATTGTATGAACTAGTATACAAGATATCATGTTATGTTACTTGTTCAAATGTATTGAAATGATATTATTAAATGACTAGTACAGTAGCATGATTTATGTGGATTGTTTTGTTAACATGTTATGGAATATGTTATAAGGATGTACAAATGCTATGTGTATTTACTAGACTTTGTGACTTAGATATGTGTAGTTGTATGATATTTACTTATGCAATTAAATGAGACTATCTGTTACTACTTATGACTTGAACATTTGTTACTTATGATATGACACTAACTTATGCAATTACTTGAACGTGTTTGTTATGTCATAAGGTGTTACTTATGTGTTAGTTGTACATGTTTTCACCATATGTAACCAACAAGTCGTTGTGTCACACTTGGTCAAGGTTGGTCAACCTTGGACAACATTGGTCAACACTAGTCAACATTGGCCAAACTTGGTCAAACCTTGGCTAACTTTGGTCAAACCTTTTCAAAACATCAATGTAACCTTTCAACGTTGAGTCGTTTGGATGAATGTGGTTACATAAACCACATTTACCATTCATATACCTTATAGCCTTAATATTTCTAGGGCTCGGATAGGTTTGTAGAAATAAAGACTGATGGCTACAAAATTCTCTAAGTACAAATGCTGCTGATCTCAGAGTTTGTTGCTGATCAACAAACTGCTGCAGACAAGCTTATCTGCAGTGGGTACTTGTTCTTCTGCTAAAGAACAAATCTGCTGCGGATAGCCTTTTCTACTGAAGACCAAAGTTGATGCGGATAGGCTTCTCAGCAGCATCAACACTTGATGTTGCTGATAGGCAAATCATCAGCAGCTTTGGAAGGTCACATCTTGCTGCTGATCATCATCCTTGCTGCTGACCGCCTTGTGCCTTGAAGACAAATCGTTGCAGCTGACTATCCATGCCAAGCGTCACTGACAACTTTCTGCAAAAGCCACTGACACACTCAAAGCAGAAGGAACCTCAATGGCACAACCAATGACAGACAACAATGCTCTTCTCCAAGCATGCAAGCAATAATGCATAAAGAAGACGTTTCAATAAAGTTAACTAGTTTTAGACTAAACGTGTAATAGTTAGCTATATACAAAAGATGAACGGTCTGTGTTAGATCTGATCCTTAGAATCAAGGGTCTGTCTTGATTCTAAGTGAGTATAAATACAGTGTAAACACTTCATTGTATGCGTGCTTTTTGATTGAGTTTCATTTGTAATCGTTTATTTGCAAAAGCTTAATACAACAGTGTTCTTAAAAGTATTCTTTCTGTTTACTCGATTATACTTGTGTAGTTGTTATTGTTTCCGCCAATTTCAACTAAGAACAGAACCATCTTGTACTTTCACGATCCTACAAGTGGTATCAGTGCTTTGGCTCAGATTAAACAAACTCACACTTGTTTAATCACTTCTGGTTCTATTCTAAACTCTCTCTTTCATCAAGTCACCCAAAAACACAAAAACAAAGATGGCACAGCGCAATGGATTTGAAGACATCGGCAGCATCAACCGACCCCCAAGATTGGTATCTAGGGGAGACTACGACATGTGGAAGAATCGCATGGAAAGCTTTTTCTGTTATCTGGAGTACGGAATGTCGAAATCCATCAGGGATGGACCCTACACTCGCATGGTGGCCTCTGCTGACTCTGGAGGACCACTAGTTCCAAAGGAGCCCTCCAAGTACTCAGAAGAGGACATAAAGAAGATGGAGGTGGACTTCAAGGCACTAGGAGCTATCCAAATGTGCCTTCCAAATGAAGTTTTTCATAACTTCAGAAGTTACAAAACTGCTAAAGAGCTCTGGGAGGCTCTTAAGAAGATGTTTGCGGGCTCTGAGGAAGTCAGAGAAAATAGAAGGGACGTCCTGAAACAGCAATACGAAAACTTTGTATGGAAGGAAGGTGAGTCACTAACCATTTTGTATAACAGGTACACTTACCTGGTGGGAGAACTACAGTGCTCCAAAGTGAAGCTAGAGAATGAAGATATTCTCAAAAAGTTTATCAGATCTCTCCCAAGCTGCTGGACACTATATACAGTGTCTATAAGAAGAACGGAGAATTTAAAAACTCTCCAGATGACAGAGCTTTTTGGCATGCTGAAAACATATGAATTAGAAATGATTCAAGCCAAGGAAAGGAGCACCAATCATCAATCAGCCTCTTCTTCCTCCACCATCTCATCTGCGCTTCACTCCGACCACTCAGTTCCTAGTTCCAGCAACTACTATCCACCCATTGTCACCCATCCACAAACTCCAACCTCTCAAACAAACACCTCACCATTTCTCCTAGAAGCTCATCCTTAAACATCAACCTCTGCTGCTTTTGTTTCTGAAAACTCAAGCAACATGTCCTTTATCAAGGAGGATCTGGAATGCTTTCATCCAGATGATTTAGAAGAAATGGACATACAGCACTCGTATGTCATGCTCTCTATAAGAGCAAAAAGGTTCTACTCTAGAACCGGAAGACCCATTCCAAGTAACAACTCCAACACTAGAGTTGGCTTGGATAAAAGCAAACTAAGATGTTACAACTGTAACCTATTGGGTCACTTTGCTAGAGAATGCAAAGCACCAAGAGCAAATCCAGCTACTCCTCAGTTAAGACAAGCTCACCAAGCCCAACCCAGATAACAACAACAAGTTACTCCTCCAGTTCAAACTGCAGCCTGTGCAACTGTTGGAACTTCTAATTTCGACTGGAGCTTCCAGTATGAAGATTTGCCTGTCAATAATCAAGCTCTTATGGCAGACACTACAGAGATACCACCTCAGGTATTTGAACATCTTTGCTCTCAAGCCTGTATTGATAAAGTTTTGGGTTATAGAAAGCATAACCAAAACCTTATAGATCAAAATGAAGAGTTTCATCCGATGAAAACTGAGTTCAAAAAGGTTGAAAATACTTACAAAGAAAAGATTAACTGCCTTAAGAAAGAAATTTCAACGTTAAAACAAGAATAAACTAATCTTGAAACTCAGATTGATGATCTACTGGTCAAACTAAAAGCTACCAAAGCTGAACTGGCAGAACAGAAAGTTAATGTTGAAAAATATGAATTTTCCTCCAAAAAGTTACAAAGACTTTTAGATATTCAAGTCCATGAGAAGGTAAAGACTGGACTTGGGCATAACAATGATCAGTACAAATCTGTTCTTCCTCCTGCTGACTATATTGCCATTCATGAACCAAGCTTCAATGTTGCAAATCTTGACACTGCAAACCGAAACCTTGATCCTTCAACGGATGAACCTTTCGTCGAAGACTGCACTACCTCATCGAAATCTAATTCAACCTACTCAGACCATGATGAAACCAGTGTAGCCCCATCGGAAGCTGTTCTGAATAGAGTTGAAGTCCCTGTTGTTATTCCAACTATTCCAGCCCCTGTACCATTCAAACAGATCAAGATCAGCTATCCTCCAGATGGAAGAAAGCTAAACATTGAAAAGGGACAGACATCAGGACCCACAAACCCCAAGCCTCAGTCAAAGCCGATCTCAAAGAGGAAGGTATTTGATATATGTCATAAGCCTGAAGAAAAAGTTCCATATGTTCAAAAGACTCTAGAAGAAGCCACTTTTGAACATAACAAAGCTCATCCATGGAACTTCCAGGATCTGTTCCAAAGAAAGTACTATATCTACCTTTCAAGAGACAAACTTGCTAGATCATGCTTTGTGTGTGGCAGAAATAACCACACTGCCAGCACCTATTTTCATTATCTGGAATACCAAAGAAATTCAAAGTAGCATGCCTTTGAAAAGACTAACAAAAACAAGAAGTTAAGAAGCTACGAGGTCAAAGCAACTAAGTTCAGGGAGTCTCTATCTCCCCCAAGAGTGAATCTGCCTAAATCTCAACAAACTTGCATCATTTGTGGTGAATCAGACCACTTTGCTGCAAATTGTAAGTTTAACCCCTTCAACCAGATCCCTCATCAAGCCCCTCCAAGACAAAAGGTAAAGAAGGATCAGCATACATCGGTTGTCAGTCAAGTGAAACCCAAGTCTACAAAACAGAAGCTTTCAGCAGCAACCAAGTCTGCTGCTGATAAGCTAAAATCCCCCGCAGCAAAATCTGCTACTGATAAGGCAAAGCCATCACCAGTAAAAGTGTCCACTGCTGATAAGGCAAAATCCAAGGTAAAGCCTTCAGCAGCAAAGAATGCTGCCACTTCAACAAAGCTATCAGCAGCATGATCTACTGTTGATAAGCCAGAAACATCAGTAGCAAAATCCGCTGCTGACCATGTGAGGAAAACTAGAAAATCACCAACAAAGCAATGGAAAGCCAAACCATCTCCAAGCATTATCATTGGTTCCATTGACTGCAAACATACTGAAAAGGATAAACTAACAACCATCTTTTTCAAGTGTGCAGACTCTTGGGTTCCTCCTACTAATTAGAAATCTATCACGTGCAGGGACAGCCAGGTCACAAGAATAACACCTGGGTGGTAGACAGTGGTTGTTCCAGGCATATGATAGGAAACAGATCCATCCTCTCCAACTTCAGACATTTCAATGGAGGATATGTTGCCTTTGGAAGTGACTCAAAGGGAGGATCCATTACTGGACAAGGAACTGTGTCCAACGAAAGAATGAGCATTGATAAGGTCAACTATGTCAAAGAATTGGACTTCAATCTCATGAGTGTTTCCCAGGTCTGTGACCAAAAGCATTGGATGCTCTTCACAGACAAAGAATGCTTTGTACTGTCTCCAGGCTTATCCACACCTCCTCCAGAAAGCATCTTATTAACTGCTCAGAGAAAAGAAAATCTCTATGTCCTGAACATGAATGAAGTCACTCCATCTGGGAGTGTCTCCTGCTTTTTATCAAAAGTCTCAGTTGATGAATCAGCTCTCTGGCACAGGAGATTAAGCCATTTTAATATCAAAACCATTAACAAACTGGTGAAGAATAATCTTGTCAGAGGACTTCCTGACAAAGAATTTCAGCTAGAAGACCACTGCATTGCGTGCTTAAAGGTGAAGCAACACAAGAGTTCTCACAAGCCCATGACCTTGAATACAAATGACACTCCACTGCAACTGCTGCATATGGATCTCTTTGGTCCTACAAATGTCATGTCAATGGGCAAAAAGTCATACTGTCTGGTGATAACAGATGACTACACCAGATTCTCTTGGGTATACTTCTTGAGAATTAAAGATGAAACTACTGAGATTCTCAAATCCTACATTCTGAGGGTAAAAAATCAAAGCAATCAAAAGGTGAAAATCATAAGGTGTGATCAGGGCACAGAGTTTAAAAACCACACTTTAAAATGTTTCTGTGAAAGCAAGGGGATAGAGAGACAATACAGTGCTCTAAGAACTCCTCAACAAAATAGAGTTGCTGAAAGAATAAATAGAACTCTTATTGAGTCAGCAAGATCTATGTTGGCTGACTTAAAACTGCCACTCACATTCTTGGCAGAAGCAGTCAGCACAGTCTGTTATGTGCAAAATAGAGTTCTAATTGTCAAACACCTCAACAAGACACCCTATGAACTTTGCTTTCAAAGAGTTCCTTACATTGGGTTTCTAAAACCTTTTGGGTGTCCATGCACAATTCTCATCACAAATGGGGTTCTTCCTAAGTTTGGTGCCAAATCTGATGAAGGATATTTTGTGGGCTATTCCTCTCAATCAAAGGCCTATAGAGTATTCAATTCAAGAACAAGAATTGTGGAAGAATCAACAAATGTGGAATGTAGAGAATACATAGTCTGTGAGCAGGGAAAAGGTCCAAACTGGCTCTTTGACATAGACTCATTCTACCAAATATTTGAGCCTCTCACCTTCTTAAATATGGAGTCTACCTCTACTCAAACACCTGCCTCCACTTCATCCACTGACTACAGACTAGATTTTCCCAAATCTTCTATCAGTCTGAGAAGACCATCAATTGATCCTCCATCAGTTGTGGAAGCAATTGAAGCTGGCACAAGATTGTCTAATGTAACCAGCAGTAGTCTATCTGAAACTTAAAATCTAAATGAAGACTCCTCAGTAAATGTTGTAGATACTGATGATGCTATTGCTGAAAATATTGATGTGGCTAATGATATTGAAGACTCTTCCAACATGAATGAAGAGACCCCTGATCAAAATCAAAGCAAGCTGGAGCAAGGGATACAGCTGGAGGTGGTACCAGCACAAAGGATACATAAAGAACATCCTCAAGAGAATATTATTGGCCAAGTACACCAAGGAGTTCTCAAAAGAAGCAAAACTCACAAGGCCAATATATGCTTGTTTTCATGTTTCCTATCTCAGGTGGAACCCAAGAAGATAGATGAAGCACTCAAACACAGCAGCTGGATTGAAGCAATGCAGGAAGAATTACTGCAATTCAAGAGGCAGGATGTCTGGAAACTTGTTGATATTCCACCAGGTAAATATGCTATTGGCACACGATGGGTTTTCAGGAACAAGCAAGACGAGAGAGGCATTGTAGTAAAAAACAAAGCCAGGCTTGTAGCTCAAGGCTACACTCAGGAAGAAGGAATTGACTATGATGAAGTCTTTGCTCCTGTTGCCAGACTGGAGGCCATCAGAATCTTCCTGGCATATACTGCATCCAAAAATTTCACTGTCTATCAAATGGATGTAAAAAGTGCCTTTCTGTATAGGAAGATTGGTGAGGAGGCATAAGTCAAACAGCCTCCAGGCTTTATAGATCTTGCACATCCTACTCAAGTGTTCAAACTAGACAAAGCTCTGTATGGCCTACATCAGGCACCAAGAGCCTAGTATGAAACCTTGTCAGGATATCTACTAAGCAACAACTTCAGAAGAGGTGCCATAGAACAGACGTTGTTTATCAAAGATGAAGGGGGAGAAATCTTACTAGTTCAAATTTATGTTGATGATATCATCTTTGGATCAACAAGGAAACAGCTATGCAAAGACTTTGAGATTATGATGCACTCAAAGTTTGAAATGAGCTCAATGGGTGAACTAAATTTCTTCTTGGGTCTACAAGTCAAACAGGTCCCAAATGGAATCTTCATCAGCCAATCCAAATATGTAAAGAGCATTTTGGAAAGATTCAAAATGGCTGATTGCTCTGCTGCAAGAACCCCTATGCAAGTGCATCATCAAGTGACTTCAGACAAAGATGGCCAAGACACTGATCAACATCAGTACCGTGCAATGATAGGGTCTCTCATGTATCTCACTGCATCAAGGCCAGATATCATGTTTGCAGTATGTCTCTGTGCAAGATTTTAAACAGCTCCAAAAGTTTCACATCTTCAGGCTGTCAAAAGAATCTTCAGATACCTAAAGGGTGCCTCAAGACTTAGGCTATGGTATTCTAAAAATGACATGTTAAATCTGTATGCATACACTGACAGTGACTATGGGGGATGCAACTTGGACAAAAAGTCCACTTCAGGGGGATGTCAGTTTCTGGGAGGGAGATTGATTTCATGGCAGTGCAAGAAGCAAACATGTGTTTCAACTTCTACAGCAGAAGCAGAATACATTACAGCTTCAAGTTGCTGTACACAAGTCATCTAGTTACAAAATCAAATGTTGGATTATGGGACGACTTTCATGGCAACTCCAATTCACATTGATAACATGAGTGCTATCTCAATCACAAACAATCCGGTGCAGCACTCAAAGACAAAGCACATTGACATCAGGTATCATTTCGTAAGAGATCAAGCTGAGAAAAGAAGGATTATTTTAACCAAAGTTCATACGAATGAGCAATATGCTGATTTTTTACAAAACCTTTCGATGAAGCTAGATTTAAATATTTAGTTGAATCAATTGGTATGACAAACTTTGATTAAAATCTATCTCTAAAAATTCCACTTTAAAATGTGTTTTGTACAATGCTGTAAATAAAAGTTATAAGTCAGCAACAATTTTATCCTTCAGCTGCTGACAGGTTTAATCTTCAGCAGCAAAAGATTTGCAGCTGACTGCTTTAAGTTATCAACAGGAACAGTTTTCTTACGGATTTCTTTCAGACTATCAGCAGCAACATCCATGCTACAGATTATTAAATCCATCAGTAGCAGATGAGTTAACTGCTGACAGATTTAATCAGCAAAAGATTTGCAGCTGACTGCTTTAAGTTATCAGCAGGAACAGGTTTCCTGCGGATTTCTTTAAGACTGTCAGCAGCAACATCCTTGGAGCGGATTATTAAATCCATCAGCAACAGATGAGTGTGCTGCTGACAGACTTAACCTTCGGCAACAACCAAGGTTGCAGCGGACAGGCTTCCTCATCCACAGCAACCAAGTTTGCAACTGATGGGTAAATTTAAGTCCAAATTAACTTTTAACCGCTATAAAAATCAACGTCAGTCTTTACCATGACTGCCTCGGTGTATTAAAGGTGAATTAGGTTGTACTGTACAAGTCATTTTGCTTTTTCCCTTCTCTGCCATTATAAGAACAAATCAAATTTCCTTACAACCTCTTCACCTTCAAATTCACCCTAAACCCACATCACTTTCTCTCAAGTCCCCACCACATTCAAAGCCCTTCATCTTTAAAACATTCAAAGCCTCCCATACTCTAACTTTCCCTCCAAATCAAACAACAATGGCAGACATCAATGACCTTGATGATAAGTTCTCCCCATACCACAACCTTACAACATATCTTACCAAAGGAAAGAAATACGAAGGATTTAGTGATATGATCGACTTCTTATGTCGATCAAAAATCTACTTTGCCTTCATAATCAACCCTACCATATATATCCCTCATATGGAGGATTTTTGGAGTACCGCCGTCTACTCAACCGAACAGGGGATTCCCCAAATTAAAGCCAAAGTAGACGGCAAGAATATCACCATCTTGGAAGCCACACTCAGAAAACATCTTAAGCTTCAAGATGATGAAGCAGCCATCTCATACTCGAAGGACTAATACATGAGGACCTTTGTATCCATTGGATACACTTGAAATCAGACCGAGTATACGATCGAGAAGGCGCTGATGGGCCCTCCATGGAAGTATCTTTGCCACACTCTTCTCCAATGCATATCCTAGAAGAGGAGTGGATGGCATCAGGTGAGCTCCGCACTTGCCTCCGCCTTCCATGGTATGGTCACTAACCAAGGCTTCAACTTTTCACACCTCATCTTTGAGGGTTTGAGATATAACCTTCAAGAGGGTGCAAAGAAACAATTTTTTATGTACCCAAGATTCTTGCAGGAAGTTTTCAATCAAGAACTAAAAGAACTTTCAAAACCTGCAAGAATCTACATCATGTTGGGACATAAAAATAATATCTTTCAAAGCATGAGAACTGTTTCCAAAAAGTTTTCAGGGGTCAATGTTCCATTGTTATCTACAATGCTGAACATACAGAGTACCCGGGTGACAGTTCAGCAATCCCAGCTGATACTGATCCCACACCCTCCACCTCACATCCTGAACAACAATCTGCTTCCACCATTCGAATCCCTGTGCATACTACTAAGCATGCACAGGCATAAAAATTACTTACACCTCTTTTGGATGTAATCGTTCAATCGGAACACAAGGCCCCGGTTGCAACGACATATACTAGAAAAAGGGGCAAGAGAACTCCTTCTTCTCTTGCCTCCAAGGCCCAAACCCAACCTAACAGCCCTCACTTAGAATCACAACATTCTGGTGAGAATATCATAAGGGACAGCCACATTATTAGGGAGACTCCTTCGGATGTCTCTTTATTAGGATCAGGATCACTTCCCGGATCCATAGAACAGCATCCTGAGCCATTCCCCTCTCTTCTAAACTTAAGTGTTGAGGAACCTGATCAAGATGATGTACCTTCTCCAACTACCACTATCTCGGAGGTACTGATTGATCTTGCTTCCAACACACCCAACCCAAGTTCTTCTACCCTGAAGGTCCACTCTAGGAGTTATGAAAGAGTTGATGTGGAAGAGGCTGTCACTACTGCTGGTCCATCAAATGACCAGGAGGAGAGTGACAACATTGCTAAGACCACAACCACGACAACTCACAGTGAGGATGCTTCCTCGGAAACTCCCCTCACTTAGAGGAATCCCAGGTGCCAAGAAACCATGGGTGATGGGGATGAAGTGGCTAGGCCTAAGGCCCCATCTAGATCCAAGGATTCCACAACTGTGGATGAGGACAGACTGAAACTTCATAACTTGGAATTGACGGCCAGGATGGCTATGCTAGAGGCTGAAGTGTCCAAACTAAGACACCACGTCTCTATGCATGAAGCCCATCAATGCCCAACTGTACCTACTCCCTCTCTTGTATCAGTGGGCACCCAAACTGATGCTTATTTGTCCACTGATGCAACCAAAAGGGGGAGATGGTCCCAATGGAGGAAGACTCAGACAGTCTTGACGACTGGATTCAAGAGCATGCTGTATTTCAAAGCACACTTTTCAAGCAAGCTTTTGTACAGGTTCATGACTTGCCAGCTTCAGATAACGAAGAAGAAGAGACATCTGAAGACTGGAAGTTAGTCGTCAGGCCTGTTGATGAGATGATGAATGATGCTGAAGACACAGAACAAACATATACATCTTTCAGCATCATCCCTAAAGCAGCAGCCATCATAAGTCACTCCTCTGCCCCCCAATTTCCACTAACTTCAACACAGCTAGAGTGTGATACAATACTAGCTTGGGGGTATGATGGAAAGTCTGAGAGGTTCTGGATTGGTTGGGAGTTTGGCGGAGTAGAAGAGCTAAACTGGGACTTTCTCAACAGCATCCAAGTCCTTCACCTATACCATCTACAATGCATCAACAACTCAACGGACCTCTCAGCAGAACTTGCCATTGGCAGGTTCTATGACTTGATGGAGGATAATCTACCCAACTTTCAAAGACAAATACAAGCAGCAAAAAGGGTAGCCTATCCTGAATCTTCAACACTAGCAGAAAGAAGATTGTCTCCTGGAAGACTTGAAATAATAAAATAAACAAATCTAAAGAGCCTTCATGGGTCAGCAGGGTTAATTGGCAAAGAAGAAGAAGGCTGAAGAAGAAGAAAAAGCCAAACAAAAGTCCAAAAATACCATTGCCTTTAATAAAAGGACCCATGAAGAAAGGAAGATCATGATTGACTTCCTTAAGGCTAGAGGAGAGAGTGGAAAAAGGCTAGGTCCCATGAATTTCATGAACCTGCAAGCCCTCTATTTTAAAGTAAAGAAGGATGAGGAAGAAAGATTGGAGAAGAAAGGCTCCAAGAAAAGGGTAAACATTCAAGAAAAAGAAAGGAAATCAAAGAAACCCAAGCCTTCTCTCTCACCCAACACTTCTTCAATCCAACAACCTTCCACTCTCCTTCCTAGACCTCCCACCTCTCCTCCCTCAAAGTCCAAATACTCACACCCAGCTTCTACTCATCAACAACCTCCCAAAAAGAAAAACAATCCCACTTCCAAACCAGAAGACTCAAGAGAAATAATCAGATGGTCATACAACCCTGAAGACCAATGGTTTGAAGTGTTCAGGGGGAGGACAGAAGCTAAAAGATCAATATATACATCTGTTGATGAGGTACTACAACTTCCAGATTCTGATCTAAAAACAGTGATGGAGCTGGGTGAATCCTCTGAGCCTGAGAATGAAGGTGGGAGACATCTATTGCTGGAAATCAGACATTACTTCAACCCCAGCAAAGATGAAATCATTGATGCCAAACCTCTTCAATCCCACTCTCCATTCATCAGCTGGTCCTACAATGTTGAGAAAAATGAATTCACTCTGACAGGTGTTAAAGGACAGAAGATGAGGTGTTCAAGCAAAGCTATCTTCAAAATGGCAAGCAAAGACATCAAGACTCTATCTGAGCTTCCTCTTAACAATCCCAGCATGGACCAGAGAGGATATGAGGTTGAAAGGATAGTCAGAAACATGCAAAAGCTTCAGCAACAAAGGCAGTAAGATAATTTTAGTAGCATCAGTCTAGGGGGAGTTTGTAGAAATAAAGACTGATGGCTACAAAATTCTCTAAGTACAAATGCTGTTGATCTCAGAGTTTGCTGCTGACCAACAAACTGCTGCGGACAAGCTTATCTGCAGTGGATACATATTCTTCTGCTGAAGAACAAATCTGCTGCGAATAGCCTTATCTACTGAAGACCAAAGTTGCTGCGGATAGGCTTCTCAGCAGCATCAACACTTGATGTTGCTGATTGGCAAATCATCAGCAGCTTTGGATGGTCACATCTTGCTGCTGATCATCATCTTTGCTACTGACCGCCTTGTGCCTTGAAGACAAATCGTCGCAGCTGACTATCCATGCCAAGCATCACTGACAACTTTCTGCAAAAGCCACTGACACACTCAAAGCAGAAGGAACCTCAATGGCACAACCAATGACACACAACAATGCTCTTCTCCAAGCATGCAAGCAATAATGCATAAAGAAGACGTTTCAATAAAGTTAACTAGTTTTATACTAAACGTGTAATAGTTAGCTATATACAAAAGATCAACGGTCTGTGTTAGATCTGATCCTTAGAATCAAGGGTCTGTCTTGATTCTAAATGAGTATAAATACAGTGTAAACAGTTCATTGTATGCGTGCTTTTTGATTGAGTTTCATTTGTAATCGTTTATTTGCAAAAGCTTAATGCAACAGTGTTCTTAAAAGTATTCTTTCTGTTTACTCGATTATACTTGTGTAGTTGTTATTGTTTCCGCCAATTTCAACTAAGAACAGAACCATCTTGTACTTTCACGATCCTACAAGGTTGGTCTTTCGGAATTTGCTAGGATTCACGTATTTCTTTTAATATCACTTCACCTCATTCCCACGTGAGTTTTCACGGCCCCGCTTTACTTACTTTTCCTTTTGGAGGAGATACATGCTAAAACCATTTTCTTTCTTAGTCGTATGACGTTACTTTGATTTTGTTTTAATAAATATAAGTGGGTGCATTTCCCGCACGTAAAGTTCTCTCATAATCAAACTGTTAATTATTTCCCAAGCGAGGTAATCATGAATAGTACTATTGGGTTTAACAACCCCCACCCAGGTTAGTTGTCCTAACTCTGACTGGGAGTCAAACGGGTGCATCATTGACCTAATCCATTGTGTGCGGGCACGTAAGATGCAAAATGCTAGTTTTTGCATTCCTTCATTGAGCTTCAGTTTCGGTGATTGCTTATATAATTCATGTTTATTGTATGATCAATAATCGAATCACTAGTATACTTGCATACTGTTACACTTTTTTCATTTCTTTACTGTTACTTAAACATGTGAACTCACCAACCATGTGTTGACACTTTTAAGCATGTTTATCTCATGTCGCTAAGCATTCGCACAAGGACTAGGATTGCATGTTTGGAGTCTCATTTCATGTTTTTCATTAGAAGCTTAGGTTTATGGGAACCTAAATTATTTTGCTTCTGTATTTTGATACATTTACTTTTGCTTCCACATTTTACATTCCGCATTTTCAAAAACCCTGTATTACTTAATATTTTTGTATGATGTTTAAACGAAATGTATTTTCAAAAACCATTTAGAGGTCGTTTGAAATGACCAGGACCGATGATCCTTGACAGTCACAACTCGCGGGTAACGCGCTGTGGAATTTTAGGGTGTGACAAAGATAATTTCATCGGCATATGATGGTTTGAAGCAGATTTTTGCCATCAAAAGAAGACGAGTTGAAATTTAGTATTTCAAGAACGAGTGTGACCTTTAGTCCTTACCTTCTTGGGACATTTACACTCTAGCGAAGCTGAATATGATCAAACACTGTAATCATTCAGAGGGTTCAAATGTTGAAAGTTTCATCAGCTCTGAATGTCACAAGAGGTTTCCTACCTTCAAGCTGCAGCAACCCATCAGAAAGAAATTAAAGAAATAGGTTGATCCGATAACCAATCGACCCAAGATTGTCACCTTTGTGAAACCTGCAAAGGTGGTGAATAGATTTTTGATCCCTCCACAGCGTGAAGATTGCCTTCAAGAATTCATCAAATGGTACTATGGCAATCACACTAGAGAAGCTGTGCTGCGTAGACACGGGTCTCCAGAGAACGACATTAGAGTGTTTGATCCAATGGATCTATTTTCTTTATCTATTTCCGACCTGAAAATCTTGTTCAAGAACCGCATCAGAATGGGGGATAGGCATGCAACAGAAGAAAAAGCCCATTTGTTTGCTCGTGCAGCTACAAGAGCATTTAAATTAAAGAAAAGAATAGCTAAGCTCAAGGAAAGCATTGTAGAAAGAGAGAAGGAAAGAGGAAAGCCCAAGGATCTAACAAATGACAAGCCCAAGGAAGATTGGTCTCACAATCTGGTTCTTCATGTGATGTTGTCTCTGAAGTGACAGGAACTCTAGACTGCTCCATACATCCTTCTTATGCTTCCATATTGAGGATTCCCACCAATTCTTCTTTAGAGCTTCGCTCTTCTGACTCCTTTGATTGTTTAGCTTCCAGCCTCTCAGAAAAGTCATGAAGTGATTGTAAAAGCTACAGTAACCTTCTACTCTGAATCATCCGGTCTCACTTCTGATTGTTTCATGTTTGTTAAGCTGGAAGGTTCTTGCTCCTTAGAGTCTTAGACTTTGAAGGGATCATATTGTTGTTCAGTTGGATAGCGCTTTAGGATCTGAACCTTTAATTCCTCCAAATGACGAAAAAGATTTCATGGGGGTCCATGAGTCGGATTCTAGAGCTGAGTATTGAATTTATTGGGGCGGTGTGGTTTCCTCATATGGTTGCTAGTAGGGTTGGTGAAAATTTGTGGAATACCCTTGATAGTGATAACAATCTTGCGTGTAGTGTGGTTCACCACAGATCTCACACCAAACCTCCGAATAGTGGTACTCATAGTCGTGTTGGTATCCTCCATAACAAATCTCGTAGCTGTAATATATGAAAGTTGTTGTAAAGAACTATCAAAACAAACACGAATACTATAAAAATAAATGTTAAGGTTAAAAAGGCCAATCTGTTAACTCGAATCTTTCTTGAAATCACCGCGTCCCCCGCAACGGGGCCAAAAACTTGATGTGCACGTGTTTAGTGTATATTTAATATAATATATTAAATATTATATAATCAAAATGTTTCAACAGATCAGGTTTTAAATTTATAAAATGATAAATACTCAAACTTAAAACACACACAATAGGAAAGTGTACCTATCGCAGCGTAATATAGTTTAGGTAAGAACTAAGTATCGAACCAATGGACGGAATCAAGTTTCAATGCTCAACGTTTGTTATCGTTTAGCCGGTTTACTTAGTGAGTGGGTTTTGTGTGCTTGTGAAGCAGAAAGCAAAATGACAAAAAAGTAAATGACGGTAAGTAAATAACAGAAAATATAAAATGTGCGTGAAGTGTGTAACAGAATAGTAAATAACAGGAAAGTAAATAGTTTGAGAATAATCAGATCACAACGAGTATTGCTAAAGTAAATAGTTTGAGAATAATCATATGGCTTCGAATCCCCTTGGTATATGTAATGTTATGTTAACTAATCTGGTGGTATGGCTAATACAAATGTGTGAACGGTACATGTTCCTTAATAATAAAATATGTTCCTTAATAATAAAATAGTAAGACTCCCAGTCAGGGACATCATTACCTTTAACTCTTCAATAGATCCGTACATTCATATGTTTAAGATCTATCTCCGAGTTGGTTTAACACATCAAACTTAAATACCTTTATTTTTATTAAAAGCGTGCTTAGACTTTGTTCGTCGGAATGCGATGCAACAATGGGACAATGTATAAAGACGTATCGTTCCCAATGTGAGTTCACCAACTCATGGTTTCATAACAAGCTCGTTTAAAGATGTACGTTCTTATCAATATCAACTAAGTGTTGGCTTATCAAAATATGCTTGTATAAAGACGAACAAGTTTCAAGAGAGGTTTTATTAAAAAGGTTTTACGGTCTTACACTTTAAACTCAAGAATACTCACAAGTGTAAAGACTAATTTAGATAAAAATAATAAAAAGTCTATCAAGAAGATGGTTTTAAGAGCGAATAATTAAAGAACATAAACATACCATTAGACCAATAAGTTAAACATTAACATACACCAAACTTCATCTTCACCCAAGCAATACAAAGGGTTTAGCCACGAATGGCCATACGAACAAGCATAACGCTAAGTTTCTTAGGCTCCCCTATTGCGAACAAAATGGAAGAGACTCTCTACTCTAAACTACAGCTACGAACTCTAGGAGAGTGTATTTTCTCTTAAATGTGGTGTTAAGGTGTTGTCATGAATGAAGAACCCAAATCTTCTATTTATAGGCTTCAAAATGGCCAATGCACGGCCGTGGATTGGTTTGCATAGGTTTGCAAACATGAAGGGAATCAAAAGGTACACATGGCATGCACGAGAGTCCTTGGGGGAGCAAGCAAGGTTGTGCACGACCGTGCATCCCTTGCCTAATCCCTTTTTTTTTGTCTTTTGCTGATTGTTGACTGGTGTTGAACTTGGTTGACTTCTTGGGGGGTCCAAGTTTGGGCATGTTCCTTCCAAAAGTTTGATTTCTTGATGTTTTAGAGTTGTTTTGATTTGTTTCTCCCGGGACATCGTTGAACCTAAAATTGTGAAATATAAATGATTTAAGTATCAATTGCAAGGTTTTTATTCAATTAGTACCATAATATGGGGATTATTATGCATGCAAAACATCTATAAATTATGACATATCACCTAACATCCATTCTTTCCTCACGCTCTTTTCTTTTAAAGCCGCAATCTGTGCTTTTTTTCTATTTGTGCCATAAATTCAGGTGTGATTATTAGCCAACATGCTTTTACCCTGATAGGGGAGTGTTCTTCTTTTCTACTTAGGGCGTTAGGTATCACATTCTCCTTTCCTGGAAGGTAAAAGATTTCGCAGTCATAATCCTTTTTTAGTTCTAGCCATAGCCTTTGCTTCATTTCAGATGTTTTTTTCAAAGAAATACTTTAAAATTTTACGATATGAATAAATGGTACACTTAATTCCGTAGAGATAGTGTCTCCATATCTTTAGGGCAAAAACTAATACGGCTAGCTCTAGATCATGGGTCGGGTAGTTAACTTCATGGGGTTTAAGCTGGTGTGAAGCGTAGACAATAATCTTGTCTCTCTTTATAATCACATACCCCAAACCCTGATATTATTCATCAGATTAAACTACCAGATCCTCAGTTCCTTCCGGTAAAGTCAACACCAGAGCTTGTGTTAATCTTTTCTATAGCTCTTGAAATGAATTATCTTGTTCATCATTCCATGTAAACTTCGATTCCTTCTTTGTAAGCTTTGTTAAAGGTGAAGCAATCTTGGAGAAATCTTGTAAATATCCTATAGTAACTTGCCAAACCTAAGAAACTCCGAATTTATGTAGGTGTTTTTGGTGGGTTGCATTTCATTACTGTCTCTACTTTTGACAGATCTACCATGATACCATTTGCGTTTATCACATGGCCTAAGAATTGAACTTCTCTAAGCCACAACGCACATTTAGAGAATTTTGCATACAAACGGTCTCTCTTTAGTGTTTCCAACACTTCTCTATGATGACATGCATGATCACACTCATTCTTAGAGTATGTGACAACCAGCAAATTCCAGGTTGTACTAGTCTTACACGCAATTACGAGAAAACATACGTATTAGACTTAATTACAATTAATTAGGTCACACCACACATAGCAAAGTCCACCCTACTTCAAACATTGGTAAGTTAGGAGAATTACCGAAATTCATACAAACGACTACCCGATTTTTATCGACGTTAGTGATAAATATCAAATGCTAGGAAAAGCATTCTATTACTGTATGTATAATACTATAAATATATAAGTAAGTTTATATTTGATTATTAACTGGGTTCGTCAACACGTATTTTGGACTCTAATACGTACACATATATATACCCGACACCTTCTAGTTATAACTTGACGTTTATGATTTTATTTCTATTAAAACTGGGTATTTAGCGGGTATTATTTATGGGTATTACACAGGGTAGACATAGTAAGACAACACCACTCTTGTCCCCCCAATATCTTTGTCTCCATAAACATTCTTGTCTCCTTGCAACAAGTTTGTCCCCTTTAAGACATCTATGTATCCTTTAGGCATACAAACCATTGTGTATTGCACAATAAGGTGGCTATAAAAGCAAGGCTTTGGAGTCATCCACACACTACACAACATCTCCACCATCTAGAGAGTTAAATAACTCTTCCCTCTCCCTCTCTTGAAACTGTAACAACACACACACACCCACATACTAGCCTTCCAAGAGTTCTAGCAAGGATTCAAGTGTGTTCAAGCTTCAATCATTCGTTCTACCTTCTCCTTGCTTGTTTTGAGTGAGTGTTTTACTAAACCTTAGTACTTATTAAGTTTACTTGTTGATAGTTCACCAAATAGTGCTTATTTCAAAGAAAAAGTCTTTATCTTAAACCAAACAGTAGCTGGCAGAATTTTGTGTCTACTTTGGAGGGTCATATCATGGTCAAAACTCAACCGAATTGAACGTTTCTTGTGTCTAAGATTAAGTTTAAAGAGTCCTCTTTCCAACCCAATTGGTTTCACAATTTTGGAGGAACTTTGATACCCCAAAAGGGTGATACAAGAAAACGTGAATATTCTGAGTTTTTTTTGGCAGAATTATTGAGCTAAGTTGTTGGAGTCATATCTTGTTCAATAAGAGTCCAAATAACTTTATTCTTCTTCCTAAAGTTGTCATTTTGTGTTGTATTTAAAACCCATATGGCCTCCCCTCTCGAAACTAACATTTTGATTTCCAAAACAACGAAATTTCAAGGACCTATCCAGCAAAACAGAATCTGTTAACATACTTGTGTTGTTTTAAATATTTGAAACCCTTAAACCCTTCCAAATATTATATGCCATACATTTTTATTGACCCATTACATATAGTTATGCATGTCTAGAACTCCATGATTTATTGAATTTATTTAGATAACTAAAATCATGTCTTAAGTAGACTTAAATAACTAGTTTGATATCAAAAGCGTTATTTTTATAGTATATATACTTAATTTCAATCCTCAAACCTAATAATGATACGTGAAGGTAATGACAAGCTTTGGAATACACATATTATCATATAAGTATATATAAATGTATTTTGTGATTACAAACCGTCACCAACGATCGTCGTGTCAAAACACTTGGAAACTTAATACGGGATTATGTCGAGCCTAGTTGGGTGAATTGAATGCATGATCAACACGCACATTAGAATCATTGCTTAGACCTTAAGGTGTCTTAAATGTTTAGGACACGAGTTGGTCGGGATCCACTATCGGACTTTTATACATACCGCAATCACTACCTTGCTTGCTAAGGTGAGACTCATGACCCCACTTTTACTATGTTTTAAATTGATTTTAAACATTCGGGGGAGAATACATGACTCAATATTTGGACACGAGTGGAAACGCAAAACACGATTTTATGTTGTTACATGAGTAAACGTACTATCACATCAAGTCCCCGGTTGTTGGAACCTGAGAAACCGTTGTATTCCTGATAACTATAGGGGCTAAAGTGAACTTTTTGTAATCTAGGTTTTTGGTCAAGAGTCGCTATCGACTCTTGAGAGTAGCAATGTCGGCGTCCAGTCGACTCTCAAAGAGTCGGCTATCAGCATGGCAACTCTCTCTATGTTTCCTATAAATAGACAACCAAAAACCTAGTTATGGAGCTCTTGATTCACACGTTGTTATTATAATCATTTAGAGAGCCGGTAAGAGGTTGTGTTTCATTGTAATCCAGGTGCTAATTGTAATCGTTTCATTGTAGGTCTAATAGAATCAGTGGTTTATGTTGTTGTTTGTGTTGCTCTTCATCTTGTGTTTGCTATTTTCTTCAACAATCAGCTTCTCTATAACTGATTTGTTGATTGTTTCCTGACTAGAATCATTCTAGCACAGGGACCCTTTCATCAGGACCTACAATTTGGTTTTTTTTTAACGGAAATTTGGTATCATAGCCTTCTGTGCTCTTGATTTTAGTGATTTTTAGTGAGTTTTTGGGTTTTTTGTTGAAATATGAATTTCTTTGATTTCTGGTTTGATTTGTATCAAGTTCAAAAATTGATATTGAAATTCATATAAGAAACTTGTTTGTGAAGAGTTTGATAGATCTAATTGTCATTTTGGTTTAGATCTGAGCATTCAACAATTGATTTGGTGTTATTGTGTGAAAAATAGTGTGTTGATGTTCTTAAGCCGATTGTCCATGGTCGACTCTATTGCTTGAGTTGCCTGTGTGTCTGTTAGTCGACTCTCCCAACCGACTGTCACTCTTGTTGGCCGATTCTCCGGGCTGACTGTCAGTTGTTCTTGCCGATTCTCTACGTAAACGCAAGTTTACGACTCACTAGTGTGAGGTGCCGACTCTTCTGAGCCAACACTCTGAGTGAGATTGTTCTTGATCACCTAGAGTGGTGCCGATTGTTTGATTTCTCCACCCGACTATCACGAGCCAACTGTCTTTCGTGACCCGAGTCGACTCTCTGTTTTATCATTCATTGTGTTTGTTTTAGTCTGTTTCATTCTACATGGTTGTCACATCTATTTCCCAAGCTGATTTGGAGACCGGCTCTGTGTCTAAACCTCCCAAGCTCCTATCCACCGATGATTTTCCTAACTGGAAGAACCGCATGAAGGCGTACTTTTATGTGACTGACATCAGTTAATGGATCTTGTAACGAACCAAAATCCGGGTTTCGTTTTCAGATAAATAAAGCATTTTAATAAATATTATGGTGGAAATAATATTTTGAAATAAATTGAAACAAGCGGGTTTCAATTTGGTAACGGGGGTTATACTAGTTTTGACTAGTTTAGAAGGAAAACTGGTAAAATGAAAGTTGAGGGGTTAAAGGGGTTATTTGTATGGTGCTAAGTGTACGATCTACACGGATCACAAAAGTCTCAAATATTTCTTTGACCAAAAGGACCTCAATATGAGGCAAAGGCGGTGGCTTGAATTGGTTAAGGATTATGATTGTGAGATACTTTATCATCCGGGTAAAGCGAATGTTGTGGCGGATGCGCTTAGTAGAAAGTCAAGTCATTCACCTATCAAGGTGAAGTCATTCAAGATGACAATTTCATCATCTCTTATTGATGAAATCCGGGAGGCTCAAGTGTTAGCACTTGGTGGTGACTTGAAGAAAGAGCGGATGGTTGCTTATGTTGATAAGCTTGGTGAAAATAGCATGGGTTTGAAGACATGCTTTGATAGAATTTGGATACCTAGGTTGTCAAGTGTTTTGACAACTATTCTTGACGAGGCGCATAAATCCAAATATTCTTGACGAGGATATGGGGACAAGGTTGAACCTCAGCACCGCTTATCATCCACAAACGGATGGTCAAAGCGAGCGAGCGATTCAAACGCTCGAGGATATGTTGCGAGCGTATGCCTTGGATTTTGGAGGTAGTTGGGACGACCATTTACCGTTGGCGGAATTCTCTTACAACAATAGTTACCATTCTAGTATTGGTATGCCACCTTTTGAGGCATTGTATGGGAGAAAGTGTCGAACACCCGTGTGTTGGGGTGAGATTGGTCAATGGGAGATTGGTAGTGTCGAAGTGGTCAAGGAAACTAATGATAGTATTGACCAAATTAGAGTACGCTTGAAGGCGGCTCAAGATCGCCAAAAGTCTTATGCGGATAATAGGAAGCGGGCGATTGAGTTCCAAGTGGGGGACTTTGTGCTTTTAAAAGTCTCTCCTTGGAAAGGGGTGATACGGTTTAGGAAACGGGGGAAGTTAAGTCCTCGTTTCATCGGGCCGTTTAAGGTGATAGCAAAGGTGGGTACGGTAGCTTATCGTTTGGAGCTACCGGAGGGACTAAGTAGACTTCATAACACATTTCATGTGTCTCATTTGCGGAAGTGTTTGGCGGATGAATCTACTTTTGTCCCTTTGGACGATATTGAATTGGATGAAAAGTTGAATTATGTTGAAGAACCGGTGACAATCTTGGATAGAAAAGCGAAGCGTTTGCGCAATAAAGAGATTAGCCAAGTTTTGGTGAGGTGGAAACATAGAAAGGGAGCGGAAATGACTTGGGAAACCGAGGAAGAAATGCTTAAACATTATCCGAACCTTTTTATGTGAAGTCGGGTTTCGGGGACGAAACCCAAATAAGGGGAGGTGATTTGTAACGAACCAAAATCCGGGTTTCGTTTTCAGATAAATAAAGCATTTTAATAAATATTATGGTGGAAATAATATTTTGAAATAAATTGAAACAAGCGGGTTTCAATTTGGTAACGGGGGTTATACTAGTTTTGACTAGTTTAGAAGGAAAACTGGTAAAATGAAAGTTGAGGGGTTAAAGGTGTAAATGACCAAATCTGCCATATTTGACTCTCTTGGAGTCAAAATTGGACCCATTTGAGGTGTGGGAGTCGACGGGAACAAGAAGAAGAGAGGAGAAAACGGGATTGAAGTCAAAATCGTGCATTTGAAGCTTGAAACTTGAAGGTGTTGGCTCACACATCACCTTTCTAACATCAAGTAAGTGTTGATCATCCCTTTCCTCTCATTCTTGAGGTGTTCTTGGTGGGTTTTGGTAGAAACTCGAATTTATGTATGCATGTGGTGAAATGGTGTTAGATTATTAATAATCTAGCTAAACTAAAGGTGTAGGAAGGTGAACAACACCATGGAACCCTTTGATTTTGGTTATGAGAAGTTAGGGTTCATATGGTGGAAATTGGGGGTGTTTGGATCATGATGCTAAAATGATGAATTAATGAAGATTAAGTGTTTTTAAGATGTTAGACACTTGAACAAACACCAAATTAACTTAATAATAATTTTTGAAAGAAAAATTAGTGTTAAGATTAAGATAATGAAACTCAAGTGGGTGAGTTTGTGGTGAAAGAGGGTGTTTGGTTATGAGGATAACCCAAACGGGTCAATTTGGGTTGGAAATGTGGAATTGAGTTGTGAACTCAATTGTAGTGGAATTTTGATGTATGATAGATTACTAAACTAGGTGAATTTGTTTAGGTGATCAAATTGCAAAGCTAGAAGGTGTTGCGGGATCTTCTAACTCAAAAGGTAAGTGCTTTGCACTTACTTAGTAATGATAGGTGGTGGTGTTGATCATGTTTGAATTTCATGTTGGTTATTCAAATATCTTATAGGTGTTTATTGGTATGTGGATGAATTTAGTTAATAAACCTATATGGTGTAAGAATTGACTTGTGTAGTAAAAGCCAAGTTTGTATGCATAATGTAGTTGACTATGTGGTATATGGTCAAACTAAAATGTAGAATATGTTGAATTGGTGTAAATGACTATGTGGTATATAGTTAAGCTAAAATGTGGTATGTGATAAAGTATAGTAATTGACTTATGTGGTGTAAAGTCAAACTAAATGTGGTAATTTGAGGAAAGTGGCTTATGTGGAATATAAGTCAACCATTGTGGAAAAATGGTGAAGTCGGTGTAAATTGACTTATGCGGAATATAAGTCTAACCATTGTGGAAAAATGGTGAAGTCGGTGTAAATTGACTTATGCGGAATATAAGTCTAACCATTGTGAATTAATGGTGAGATTGGCGTATATGGACTTATGTGGTATATAAGTCAAACAATTGTGGAATAATGGTGAATGTGGTGTAATTGACTTATGTGGTATATAAGTCAAGTGTAAGGGACCTTAGTTGACCAATTGGGTGTGAACGGGTCAAATGGGTGAAAGGGATGAAAACAAGTTGTAAATACTTGTTTGTTAAGTCTAGCACATTACTATGGTAATATGTTAATGAAATGCTAATGTATGGAACCATAATTGACCAAATAGACGCAAACGGGTCAAATGGGTTAAATAGGTGAAAAGGGTGAAAACAAGTTGTAAATACTTGTTTGATATGTTTATATCATTACTAATGGTGAAATATTATTGTGGTTATGCAGGGAAAGCTCTGAGGTAGGTCTATGTCAATGTTCAAGGGTGAAGGATTCTCGTATGCAATTTTTGTGTTTTTGAGGATTTATGTAAAATCCTTGTAAAGTGGTGTGTTTGACACTTGATTTATGTTTTGGTGAATATGAAATGTCATATGTTTGTTTTTGGTCAAAACCCAAGTGTTGGGAATTTTTAGTGTCTTGAAGGTTTAAAAAAAAAAGATGGAAATTTGGCTAAGTATGAAAACTGCAGAAAAAGCTGGAAACTTTCTGTGAGAAAGGCTTCCTCGCGGGCCGCGACGGGGTGGCCTATGTTTCTCGCGGGTCGCGAGAGGTAAAAAAAAAAAATTTCTGGGATTAAGACTTCCGCGCGTTAAAGTATAGTTTTTAAAAGTGGTGTGTTTCAACTTGATATCAGAGCAATGGTTTGAGGGATTTGGTGTGCGAGACACTAAACTCAAACCGGATGCTCTTGATATGGGGGAAATGATACGAGAATCCATGAAGGACTTGACTAAGACTCGGAGCTTGCGGAAATGAAAGGTTAGTAATGATTTGATAAAATGATAATATATATATATGGTGTATGTATATATGTACGATGAATGTTGTTAAGGTGTTATGTGTGCCGAAACTTGTTTTGTGACTTGTTATATGGAGATGGTAATTACAATTGGGCATGGCGTACTATTAAACATGTCTGGCCAATATGTTTAATAAGACGAAATGTGCAAGGGACTTTATGATAACCATATAACAATGAACATTTGCAAGGATTAGGTGAAGGTGGTTATATATGTATGTATGTATATAGGTAGGTATATATATACTTAATACATATAATAGTGAATGTGTAATGGATAGTTAGGGTATTGAAAGTGAAAGGGTATTAAGGTGTTTGTGGTTCATTTTCTCAGTTTAGAGATGGCAGAAGATGCAAGTAATGAACCATTGGATCCAAGGATCCAAGATATGATAAAGGAAGAAGTGGCCAAGGCGTTTGAGCAAGCCACAAATCTCTTGATGGAGGAAATGAGGGGAACTATTAAGCTCTCTCTTGAAGAGGTCATGAAAGAGAAAGATAAGGAACCCCGAGGTTGTACTCTCAAGGATTTCATGGTGATTAAACCGAAGGAATACGACGGTCAAGTGGACCCGATTCTGAGCCACAGGTGGATTGTGGATATGGAGTCTAATTTTGAGACTACTAAATGTAAGCCCGAGGATAGGGTGATGTTCAATGTGCCTTTGTTGACTGGAAGGGCAAAGGAGTGGTTGTTGAATCTCCGCAAGGAGTGGGGTGTTTTGGGTGTGACCTCCATGTCTTGGGAGGAGTTTAAGGCGGCTTTTCTGAAGTATCATTGCCCGTAAGCCGCGGTTGATAGAATGACTGAGGAGTTTCTCCTCATGAGGCAAAAGAATGAGTCAATAGATGAGTTGGCTGGAGCTTTCTTTGATCGCGCCAAGTTCTGTCCGGACGTGGTGTCGACCGAGAAGGCGAAGATTGATAGATTTTATGCTATGTTGACTGTGGAATTCAGAGATAGCATATCTCCATCTTCTTTTACCACACTTGTGGATTTGATAAATAGGTGTCGGGAAAGAGAAGTGGAGTTGAGGAGGCAAGAAACTAGAGGCGAGAAGAGGAAGCGTGAAATCGTTGAACAAGTGGTGAAAAAGATAAAGGGCGGGAGCCCTAGCAAGAAGCCGTTCAACAAGTTCTCTTCTCGGGCGTGCAAAAATTGTGGAAAAGAGCATTTCGGGGATTGTAAGAAAGGATCCTTGAATTGCTATAAATGTGGAAAGCCGGGGCACATGGCTAATCAATGTACAAGCCAAATTCAGTTGTGCTATAACTGTTACAAGCCCGGGCACAATAGGGTGGATTGTCCCGAGTTGAAGCAAGGTAGAAGCGATAAGAAGATAGAGATGCCAAGACCTAAGGGTAGAGCTTTCCACATCTCAGCGGAGGAAGCAAAGAATGACTCGGAAGTGGTGACAGGTACATTCAAGATTAACTCTTTACCTGCACTAGTTCTTTTTGACTCGGGGGCTAGTCGTTCGTTTGTGTCTTTGAAATTTGTTAAGCATTCTTCTTTTATAAGAAGCAAGTTAGATGAACCTTTGGAAATCGAGGCGGCCAATGATAAGAGCTTCCTAGTGTTTGATGTTTATAGGAATTGCAAATTAAAGGCGGGGGGTGAAACGTTCCTTATCGATTTAATTCCTATGTCTATGGGGGAATTTGATGTGATAGTGGGGATGAATTGGTTAGCAAGGAACAAAGCGAATATTCTATGTGGGCCTAAAGCGATACGACTCGATTCCCCATCGGGCGAGTCCATTTACATAGAAGGTGAAAAGAAAGGTAATGTAAGAATGTGCTCTTATGTAAAGGCAACCAAGTTCATGGCGCGTGGGTGCAAGGCGTTCATGGCTTGTGTTGCGGTTGTGAATGAGAAAGTAAAGAACATTCGCGATGTTCCGGTTGTGAATCAGTTTGAAGATGTGTTTCCTGATGAGTTACCGGGGGTTCCTCCAGAGAGGGAAGTAGAGTTCGGGATTGATTTGATACCGGGTGCTAAACCGGTAGCTAAAGCGCCTTATAGATTGGCACCGCCAGAAATGAAAGAGTTGATGGAACAATTGCAAGAGTTGCTTGACAAGGGTTTCATACGCCCAAGTGTTTCACCTTGGGGTGCGCCCGTTCTCTTCGTCAAAAAGAAGGACGGAAGCATGAGGATGTGTATGGATTATCGGGAATTAAATAAGTTGACAGTGAAGAATAGGTACCCATTGCCTAGGATTGATGATCTTTTCGACCAATTGCAAGGGGCGTCGTGGTTTTCAAAGATTGATTTGAAATCCGGGTACCATCAGTTGAAAGTAAAGGAAGAGGATGTTCATAAGACAGCTTTTCGCACTCGTTACGGTCACTATGAGTTTACGGTTATGCCATTCGGTTTAACCAATGCACCCGCGGTTTTCATGGATCTCATGAACCGGGTGTGTAGACCGTTCCTCGACCGTTCGGTCATTGTGTTTATTGACGATCTTCTCATTTATTCGAGGAGCGAGGGTGATCACGCTTGTCATTTGCGTGAGATTCTTGAAGTACTTCAAAGAGAAAAGCTTTATGCTAAATTCTCCAAATGTGCATTCTGGTTGTGCGAGATCCAGTTCTTGGGTCATGTGATTAATGGGAAAGGGATTACAGTCGACCCATCCAAGATAGTGGCAGTTAAAGAATGGTCATCACCGAAGACGCCTTCGGAGATTAGAAGTTTCTTGGGGTTAGCGGGTTATTATCGGAGGTTCATCGAAAACTTCTCTCGGATTGCTTTGCCGATGACGATGTTGACTCGTAAAGAGACAAAGTTTGTTTGGAGTCCCGAGCAAGAATCTGCCTTTCAACTCTTGAAAGAAAAGTTGACTAAGGCGCCTGTTTTATCCTTGCCGGACGGGACCGAGGATTTTGTTGTTTATTCGGATGCCTCGCATTCGGGGTTGGGGTGTGTTTTGATGCAAAGGGGGAAAGTGATTGCCTATGCATCTAGGCAATTAAAGACTCACGAGGTGAATTACCCAACCCATGATTTAGAGCTTGCAGCCGTGGTTTTAGCGCTCAAGATTTGGAGACATTATTTGTATGGTGCTAAGTGTACGATCTACACGGATCACAAAAGTCTCAAATATTTCTTTGACCAAAAGGACCTCAATATGAGGCAAAGGCGGTGGCTTGAATTGGTTAAGGATTATGATTGTGAGATACTTTATCATCCGGGTAAAGCGAATGTTGTGGCGAATGCGCTTAGTAGAAAGTCAAGTCATTCACCTATCAAGGTGAAGTCATTCAAGATGACAATTTCATCTTCTCTTATTGATGAAATCCGGGAGGCTCAAGTGTTAGCACTTGGTGGTGACTTGAAGAAAGAGCGGATGGTTGCTTATGTTGATAAGCTTGGTGAAAATAGCATGGGTTTGAAGACATGCTTTGATAGAATTTGGATACCTAGGTTGTCAAGTGTTTTGACAACTATTCTTGACGAGGCGCATAAATCCAAATATTCTATCCATCCGGGGGCCACGAAGATGTTTTATGATTTGAGGTGTCATTTTTGGTGGCCGGGTATGAGGCGTGATGTTGTTAAGTATGTTGAGAGGTGTCTCACGTGCTTAAGAGTAAAGGCGGAGCATCAAAAGCCGTATGGAAAGCTTCAACCGCTTGAAATACCCCTTTGGAAATGGGAAAATATAACCATGGATTTGATCACTAAACTACCAAAGACTCGAAAGGGTTATGATGCGATATGGGTAGTAGTGGATCGGTTGACGAAGAGTGCACATTTCCTTCCTATAAAGGAAACATATTCTTCGGATAGATTGGCGGAAATGTATGTGAAGGAAATTGTGTCACGTCATGGTGTGCCGGTGTCGATTATATCGGATCGTGATACGAGATTCACTTCTCGTTTTTGGAAGAAATTCCATGAGGATATGGGGACAAGGTTGAACCTCAGCACCGCTTATCATCCACAAACGGATGGTCAAAGCGAGCGAGCGATTCAAACGCTCGAGGATATGTTGCGAGCGTGTGCCTTGGATTTTGGAGGTAGTTGGGACGACCATTTACCGTTGGCGGAATTCTCTTACAACAATAGTTACCATTCTAGTATTGGTATGCCACCTTTTGAGGCATTGTATGGGAGAAAGTGTCGAACACCCGTGTGTTGGGGTGAGATTGGTCAACGGGAGATTGGTAGTGTCGAAGTGGTCAAGGAAACTAATGATAGTATTGACCAAATTAGAGTACGCTTGAAGGCGGCTCAAGATCGCCAAAAGTCTTATGCGGATAATAGGAAGCGGGCGATTGAGTTCCAAGTGGGGGACTTTGTGCTTTTAAAAGTCTCTCCTTGGAAAGGGGTGATACGGTTTAGGAAACGGGGGAAGTTAAGTCCTCGTTTCATCGGGCCGTTTAAGGTGATAGCAAAGGTGGGTACGGTAGCTTATCGTTTGGAGCTACCGGAGGGACTAAGTAGACTTCATAACACATTTCATGTGTCTCATTTGCGGAAGTGTTTGGCGGATGAATCTACTTTTGTCCCTTTGGACGATATTGAATTGGATGAAAAGTTGAATTATGTTGAAGAACCGGTGACAATCTTGGATAGAAAAGCGAAGCGTTTGCGCAATAAAGAGATTAGCCAAGTTTTGGTGAGGTGGAAATGACTTGGGAAACCGAGGAAGAAATGCTTAAACATTATCCGAACCTTTTTATGTGAAGTCGGGTTTCGGGGACGAAACCCAAATAAGGGGAGGTGATTTGTAACGATCCAAAATCCGGGTTTCGTTTTCAGATAAATAAAGCATTTTAATAAATATTATGGTGGAAATAATATTTTGAAATAAATTGAAACAAGCGGGTTTCAATTTGGTAACGGGGGTTATACTAGTTTTGACTAGTTTAGAAGGAAAACTGGTAAAATGAAAGTTGAGGGGTTAAAGGTGTAAATGACCAAATCTGCCATATTTGACTCTCTTGGAGTCAAAATTGGACCCATTTGAGGTGTGGGAGTCGACGGGAACAAGAAGAAGAGAGGAGAAAACGGGATTGAAGTCAAAATCGTGCATTTGAAGCTTGAAACTTGAAGGTGTTGGCTCACACATCACCTTTCTAACATCAAGTAAGTGTTGATCATCCCTTTCCTCTCATTCTTGAGGTGTTCTTGGTGGGTTTTGGTAGAAACTCGAATTTATGTATGCATGTGGTGAAATGGTGTTAGATTATTAATAATCTAGCTAAACTAAAGGTGTAGGAAGGTGAACAACACCATGGAACCCTTTGATTTTGGTTATGAGAAGTTAGGGTTCATATGGTGGAAATTGGGGGTGTTTGGATCATGATGCTAAAATGATGAATTAATGAAGATTAAGTGTTTTTAAGATGTTAGACACTTGAACAAACACCAAATTAACTTAATAATAATTTTTGAAAGAAAAATTAGTGTTAAGATTAAGATAATGAAACTCAAGTGGGTGAGTTTGTGGTGAAAGAGGGTGTTTGGTTATGAGGATAACCCAAACGGGTCAATTTGGGTTGGAAATGTGGAATTGAGTTGTGAACTCAATTGTAGTGGAATTTTGATGTATGATAGATTACTAAACTAGGTGAATTTGTTTAGGTGATCAAATTGCAAAGCTAGAAGGTGTTGCGGGATCTTCTAACTCAAAAGGTAAGTGCTTTGCACTTACTTAGTAATGATAGGTGGTGGTGTTGATCATGTTTGAATTTCATGTTGGTTATTCAAATATCTTATAGGTGTTTATTGGTATGTGGATGAATTTAGTTAATAAACCTATATGGTGTAAGAATTGACTTGTGTAGTAAAAGCCAAGTTTGTATGCATAATGTAGTTGACTATGTGGTATATGGTCAAACTAAAATGTAGAATATGTTGAATTGGTGTAAATGACTATGTGGTATATAGTTAAGCTAAAATGTGGTATGTGATAAAGTATAGTAATTGACTTATGTGGTGTAAAGTCAAACTAAATGTGGTAATTTGAGGAAAGTGGCTTATGTGGAATATAAGTCAACCATTGTGGAAAAATGGTGAAGTCGGTGTAAATTGACTTATGCGGAATATAAGTCTAACCATTGTGGAAAAATGGTGAAGTCGGTGTAAATTGACTTATGCGGAATATAAGTCTAACCATTGTGAATTAATGGTGAGATTGGCGTATATGGACTTATGTGGTATATAAGTCAAACAATTGTGGAATAATGGTGAATGTGGTGTAATTGACTTATGTGGTATATAAGTCAAGTGTAAGGGACCTTAGTTGACCAATTGGGTGTGAACGGGTCAAATGGGTGAAAGGGATGAAAACAAGTTGTAAATACTTGTTTGTTAAGTCTAGCACATTACTATGGTAATATGTTAATGAAATGCTAATGTATGGAACCATAATTGACCAAATAGACGCAAACGGGTCAAATGGGTTAAATAGGTGAAAAGGGTGAAAACAAGTTGTAAATACTTGTTTGATATGTTTATATCATTACTAATGGTGAAATATTATTGTGGTTATGCAGGGAAAGCTCTGAGGTAGGTCTATGTCAATGTTCAAGGGTGAAGGATTCTCGTATGCAATTTTTGTGTTTTTGAGGATTTATGTAAAATCCTTGTAAAGTGGTGTGTTTGACACTTGATTTATGTTTTGGTGAATATGAAATGTCATATGTTTGTTTTTGGTCAAAACCCAAGTGTTGGGAATTTTTAGTGTCTTGAAGGTTTAAAAAAAAAAGATGGAAATTTGGCTAAGTATGAAAACTGCAGAAAAAGCTGGAAACTTTCTGTGAGAAAGGCTTCCTCGCGGGCCGCGACGGGGTGGCCTATGTTTCTCGCGGGTCGCGAGAGGTAAAAAAAAAAAATTTCTGGGATTAAGACTTCCGCGCGTTAAAGTATAGTTTTTAAAAGTGGTGTGTTTCAACTTGATATCAGAGCAATGGTTTGAGGGATTTGGTGTGCGAGACACTAAACTCAAACCGGATGCTCTTGATATGGGGGAAATGATACGAGAATCCATGAAGGACTTGACTAAGACTCGGAGCTTGCGGAAATGAAAGGTTAGTAATGATTTGATAAAATGATAATATATATATATGGTGTATGTATATATGTACGATGAATGTTGTTAAGGTGTTATGTGTGCCGAAACTTGTTTTGTGACTTGTTATATGGAGATGGTAATTACAATTGGGCATGGCGTACTATTAAACATGTCTGGCCAATATGTTTAATAAGACGAAATGTGCAAGGGACTTTATGATAACCATATAACAATGAACATTTGCAAGGATTAGGTGAAGGTGGTTATATATGTATGTATGTATATAGGTAGGTATATATATACTTAATACATATAATAGTGAATGTGTAATGGATAGTTAGGGTATTGAAAGTGAAAGGGTATTAAGGTGTTTGTGGTTCATTTTCTCAGTTTAGAGATGGCAGAAGATGCAAGTAATGAACCATTGGATCCAAGGATCCAAGATATGATAAAGGAAGAAGTGGCCAAGGCGTTTGAGCAAGCCACAAATCTCTTGATGGAGGAAATGAGGGGAACTATTAAGCTCTCTCTTGAAGAGGTCATGAAAGAGAAAGATAAGGAACCCCGAGGTTGTACTCTCAAGGATTTCATGGTGATTAAACCGAAGGAATACGACGGTCAAGTGGACCCGATTCTGAGCCACAGGTGGATTGTGGATATGGAGTCTAATTTTGAGACTACTAAATGTAAGCCCGAGGATAGGGTGATGTTCAATGTGCCTTTGTTGACTGGAAGGGCAAAGGAGTGGTTGTTGAATCTCCGCAAGGAGTGGGGTGTTTTGGGTGTGACCTCCATGTCTTGGGAGGAGTTTAAGGCGGCTTTTCTGAAGTATCATTGCCCGTAAGCCGCGGTTGATAGAATGACTGAGGAGTTTCTCCTCATGAGGCAAAAGAATGAGTCAATAGATGAGTTGGCTGGAGCTTTCTTTGATCGCGCCAAGTTCTGTCCGGACGTGGTGTCGACCGAGAAGGCGAAGATTGATAGATTTTATGCTATGTTGACTGTGGAATTCAGAGATAGCATATCTCCATCTTCTTTTACCACACTTGTGGATTTGATAAATAGGTGTCGGGAAAGAGAAGTGGAGTTGAGGAGGCAAGAAACTAGAGGCGAGAAGAGGAAGCGTGAAATCGTTGAACAAGTGGTGAAAAAGATAAAGGGCGGGAGCCCTAGCAAGAAGCCGTTCAACAAGTTCTCTTCTCGGGCGTGCAAAAATTGTGGAAAAGAGCATTTCGGGGATTGTAAGAAAGGATCCTTGAATTGCTATAAATGTGGAAAGCCGGGGCACATGGCTAATCAATGTACAAGCCAAATTCAGTTGTGCTATAACTGTTACAAGCCCGGGCACAATAGGGTGGATTGTCCCGAGTTGAAGCAAGGTAGAAGCGATAAGAAGATAGAGATGCCAAGACCTAAGGGTAGAGCTTTCCACATCTCAGCGGAGGAAGCAAAGAATGACTCGGAAGTGGTGACAGGTACATTCAAGATTAACTCTTTACCTGCACTAGTTCTTTTTGACTCGGGGGCTAGTCGTTCGTTTGTGTCTTTGAAATTTGTTAAGCATTCTTCTTTTATAAGTAGCAAGTTAGATGAACCTTTGGAAATCGAGGCGGCCAATGATAAGAGCTTCCTAGTGTTTGATGTTTATAGGAATTGCAAATTAAAGGCGGGGGGTGAAACGTTCCATATCGATTTAATTCCTATGTCTATGGGGGAATTTGATGTGATAGTGGGGATGGATTGGTTAGCAAGGAACAAAGCGAATATTCTATGTGGGCCTAAAGCGATACGACTCGATTCCCCATCGGGCGAGTCCATTTACATAGAAGGTGAAAAGAAAGGTAATGTAAGAATGTGCTCTTATGTAAAGGCAACCAAGTTCATGGCGCGTGGGTGCAAGGCGTTCATGGCTTGTGTTGCGGTTGTGAATGAGAAAGTAAAGAACATTCGCGATGTTCCGGTTGTGAATCAGTTTGAAGATGTGTTTCCTGATGAGTTACCGGGGGTTCCTCCGGAGAGGGAAGTAGAGTTCGGGATTGATTTGATACCGGGTGCTAAACCGGTAGCTAAAGCGCCTTATAGATTGGCACCGCCAGAAATGAAAGAGTTGATGGAACAATTGCAAGAGTTGCTTGACAAGGGTTTCATACGCCCAAGTGTTTCACCTTGGGGTGCGCCCGTTCTCTTCGTCAAAAAGAAGGACGGAAGCATGAGGATGTGTATGGATTATCGGGAATTAAATAAGTTGACAGTGAAGAATAGGTACCCATTGCCTAGGATTGATGATCTTTTCGACCAATTGCAAGGGGCGTCGTGGTTTTCAAAGATTGATTTGAAATCCGGGTACCATCAGTTGAAAGTAAAGGAAGAGGATGTTCATAAGACAGCTTTTCGCACTCGTTACGGTCACTATGAGTTTACGGTTATGCCATTCGGTTTAACCATTGCACCCGCGGTTTTCATGGATCTCATGAACCGGGTGTGTAGACCGTTCCTCGACCGTTCGGTCATTGTGTTTATTGACGATCTTCTCATTTATTCGAGGAGCGAGGGTGATCACGCTTGTCATTTGCGTGAGATTCTTGAAGTACTTCAAAGAGAAAAGCTTTATGCTAAATTCTCCAAATGTGCATTCTGGTTGTGCGAGATCCAGTTCTTGGGTCATGTGATTAATGGGAAAGGGATTACAGTCAACCCATCCAAGATAGTGGCAGTTAAAGAATGGTCATCACCGAAGACGCCTTCGGAGATTAGAAGTTTCTTGGGGTTAGCGGGTTATTATCGGAGGTTCATCGAAAACTTCTCTCGGATTGCTTTGCCGATGACGAAGTTGACTCGTAAAGAGACAAAGTTTGTTTGGAGTCCCGAGCAAGAATCTGCCTTTCAACTCTTGAAAGAAAAGTTGACTAAGGCGCCTGTTTTATCCTTGCCGGACGGGACCGAGGATTTTGTTGTTTATTCGGATGCCTCGCATTCGGGGTTGGGGTGTGTTTTGATGCAAAGGGGGAAAGTGATTGCCTATGCATCTAGGCAATTAAAGACTCACAAGGTGAATTACCCAACCCATGATTTAGAGCTTGCAGCCGTGGTTTTCGCACTCAAGATTTGGAGGCATTATTTGTATGGTGCTAAGTGTACGATCTACACGGATCACAAAAGTCTCAAATATTTCTTTGACCAAAAGGACCTCAATATGAGGCAATGGCGGTGGCTTGAATTGGTTAAGGATTATGATTGTGAGATACTTTATCATCCGGGTAAAGCGAATGTTGTGGCGGATGCGCTTAGTAGAAAGTCAAGTTATTCACCTATCAAGGTGAAGTCATTCAAGATGACAATTTCATCATCTCTTATTGATGAAATCCGGGAGGCTCAAGTGTTAGCACTTGGTGGTGACTTGAAGAAAGAGCGGATGGTTGCTTATGTTGATAAGCTTGGTGAAAATAGCATGGGTTTGAAGACATGCTTTGATAGAATTTGGTTACCTAGGTTGTCAAGTGTTTTGACAACTATTCTTGACGAGGCGCATAAATCCAAATATTCTATCCATCCGGGGGCCACGAAGATGTTTTATGATTTGAGGTGTCATTTTTGGTGGCCGGGTATGAGGCGTGATGTTGTTAAGTATGTTGAGAGGTGTCTCACGTGCTTAAGAGTAAAGGTGGAGCATCAAAAGCCGTATGGAAAGCTTCAACCGCTTGAAATACCCCTTTGGAAATGGGAAAATATAACCATGGATTTGATCACTAAACTACCAAAGACTCGAAAGGGTTATGATGCGATATGGGTAGTAGTGGATCGGTTGACGAAGAGTGCACATTTCCTTCCTATAAAGGAAACGTATTCTTCGGATAGATTGGCGGAAATGTATGTGAAGGAAATTGTGTCACGTCATGGTGTGCCGGTGTCGATTATATCGGATCGTGATACGAGATTCACTTCTCGTTTTTGGAAGAAATTCCATGAGGATATGGGGACAAGGCTGAACCTCAGCACCGCTTATCATCCACAAACGGATGGTCAAAGCGAGCGAGCGATTCAAACGCTCGAGGATATGTTGCGAGCGTGTGCCTTGGATTTTGGAGGTAGTTGGGACGACCATTTACCGTTGGCGGAATTCTCTTACAACAATAGTTACCATTCTAGTATTGGTATGCCACCTTTTGAGGCATTGTATGGGAGAAAGTGTCGAACACCCGTGTGTTGGGGTGAGATTGGTCAACGGGAGATTGGTAGTGTCGAAGTGGTCAAGGAAACTAATGATAGTATTGACCAAATTAGAGTACGCTTGAAGGCGGCTCAAGATCGCCAAAAGTCTTATGCGGATAATAGGAAGCGGGCGATTGAGTTCCAAGTGGGGGACTTTGTGCTTTTAAAAGTCTCTCCTTGGAAAGGGGTGATACGGTTTAGGAAACGGGGGAAGTTAAGTCCTCGTTTCATCGGGCCGTTTAAGGTGATAGCAAAGGTGGGTACGGTAGCTTATCGTTTGGAGCTACCGGAGGGACTAAGTAGACTTCATAACACATTTCATGTGTCTCATTTGCGGAAGTGTTTGGCGGATGAATCTACTTTTGTCCCTTTGGACGATATTGAATTGGATGAAAAGTTGAATTATGTTGAAGAACCGGTGACAATCTTGGATAGAAAAGCGAAGCGTTTGCGCAATAAAGAGATTAGCCAAGTTTTGGTGAGGTGGAAATGACTTGGGAAACCGAGGAAGAAATGCTTAAACATTATCCGAACCTTTTTATGTGAAGTCGGGTTTCGGGGACGAAACCCAAATAAGGGGAGGTGATTTGTAACGATCCAAAATCCGGGTTTCGTTTTCAGATAAATAAAGCATTTTAATAAATATTATGGTGGAAATAATATTTTGAAATAAATTGAAACAAGCGGGTTTCAATTTGGTAACGGGGGTTATACTAGTTTTGACTAGTTTAGAAGGAAAACTGGTAAAATGAAAGTTGAGGGGTTAAAGGTGTAAATGACCAAATCTGCCATATTTGACTCTCTTGGAGTCAAAATTGGACCCATTTGAGGTGTGGGAGTCGACGGGAACAAGAAGAAGAGAGGAGAAAACGGGATTGAAGTCAAAATCGTGCATTTGAAGCTTGAAACTTGAAGGTGTTGGCTCACACATCACCTTTCTAACATCAAGTAAGTGTTGATCATCCCTTTCCTCTCATTCTTGAGGTGTTCTTGGTGGGTTTTGGTAGAAACTCGAATTTATGTATGCATGTGGTGAAATGGTGTTAGATTATTAATAATCTAGCTAAACTAAAGGTGTAGGAAGGTGAACAACACCATGGAACCCTTTGATTTTGGTTATGAGAAGTTAGGGTTCATATGGTGGAAATTGGGGGTGTTTGGATCATGATGCTAAAATGATGAATTAATGAAGATTAAGTGTTTTTAAGATGTTAGACACTTGAACAAACACCAAATTAACTTAATAATAATTTTTGAAAGAAAAATTAGTGTTAAGATTAAGATAATGAAACTCAAGTGGGTGAGTTTGTGGTGAAAGAGGGTGTTTGGTTATGAGGATAACCCAAACGGGTCAATTTGGGTTGGAAATGTGGAATTGAGTTGTGAACTCAATTGTAGTGGAATTTTGATGTATGATAGATTACTAAACTAGGTGAATTTGTTTAGGTGATCAAATTGCAAAGCTAGAAGGTGTTGCGGGATCTTCTAACTCAAAAGGTAAGTGCTTTGCACTTACTTAGTAATGATAGGTGGTGGTGTTGATCATGTTTGAATTTCATGTTGGTTATTCAAATATCTTATAGGTGTTTATTGGTATGTGGATGAATTTAGTTAATAAACCTATATGGTGTAAGAATTGACTTGTGTAGTAAAAGCCAAGTTTGTATGCATAATGTAGTTGACTATGTGGTATATGGTCTATGTTGAATTGGTGTAAATGACTATGTGGTATATAGTTAAGCTAAAATGTGGTATGTGATAAAGTATAGTAATTGACTTATGTGGTGTAAAGTCAAACTAAATGTGGTAATTTGAGGAAAGTGGCTTATGTGGAATATAAGTCAACCATTGTGGAAAAATGGTGAAGTCGGTGTAAATTGACTTATGCGGAATATAAGTCTAACCATTGTGGAAAAATGGTGAAGTCGGTGTAAATTGACTTATGCGGAATATAAGTTTAACCATTGTGAATTAATGGTGAGATTGGCGTATATGGACTTATGTGGTATATAAGTCAAACCATTGTGGAATAATGGTGAATGTGGTGTAATTGACTTATGTGGTATATAAGTCAAGTGTAAGGGACCTTAGTTGACCAATTGGGTGTGAACGGGTCAAATGGGTGAAAGGGATGAAAACAAGTTGTAAATACTTGTTTGTTAAGTCTAGCACATTACTATGGTAATATGTTAATGAAATGCTAATGTATGGAACCATAATTGACCAAATAGACGCAAACGGGTCAAATGGGTTAAATAGGTGAAAAGGGTGAAAACAAGTTGTAAATACTTGTTTGATATGATTATATCATTACTAATGGTGAAATATTATTGTGGTTATGCAGGGAAAGCTCCGAGGTAGGTCTATGTCAATGTTCAAGGGTGAAGGATTCTCGTATGCAATTTTTTGTGTTTTTGAGGATTTATGTAAAATCCTTGTAAAGTGGTGTGTTTGACACTTGATTTATGTTTTGGTGAATATGAAATGTCATATGTTTGTTTTTGGTCAAAACCCAAGTGTTGGGAATTTTTAGTGTCTTGAAGGTTTAAAAAAAAAAGATGGAAATTTGGCTAAGTATGAAAACTGCAGAAAAAGCTGGAAACTTTCTGTGAGAAAGGCTTCCTCGCGGGCCGCGACGGGGTGGCCTATGTTTCTCGCGGGTCGCGAGAGGTAAAAAAAAAAATTTCTGGGATTAAGACTTCCGCGCGTTAAAGTATAGTTTTTAAAAGTGGTGTGTTTCAGATCTCGACCACCAATGGTCCACACTGTCCAATGACCATCGGTGAGGACTATATTCATGCTCAAACTCATCCAGCAGCCTATACCGAGAATGACAAACTTCTGATTTTAAAAGATTACAAAGCCTTCGGTGCTATGAACATGGCTCTTCCAGCTGATATTATGAACATGTTTGAGGAGTATAAGACCGCTCAGACTCTGTGGCAAGCATTGTGTGAATTCTATGAGGGAAATTATGACTTTAAAAAGGGAAGAAATACATGCTTCAGAAGCAGTACGATACCTTCGGGAGTAACAAAGGGGAAGGTCTATCAAAACATATCTCTAGGTTCATGGAAATTTCCAGCAAATTGAAGCAAGTCGGGGTTGTCATTAGAAATTCTGATCTTATCATGAAGCTGGTAGACTCTTTAACTCAGGAGTGGAGCATACAATGTTTGCTTATCAAAAGACAGTATGTAAATGAAGCATCCACTCTCTCTGATGTGATCAATACCCTAAAGTCCTTTGAAATGGACATTGAAAAGCATCAAATGAATCAAATGGGGTACAACAAAACAATGGCACCAACCAATGCAGCTTTTATAGCCCCAACCTCCTCAAGCAGTGTTGCTAGCTCATCTGGAGTTATCCCTGCTATGGTTTCCGCTCCAGCCACCAATCAGTCGAGTTCGTCAAGCAATGAATCCAAAAGTAATTAGAAAAGTATTGTTGCTCCAAATCCTTCAAGTGAGCAAATGGCTTTGTTCGGTCTGTTCGTCAATTGTTATGAAGCTCTTATCTCAGGAGAATTAAAGGAAGGGGTAAGCCACATTGAAGATGTTTATCAAGTTGATCCGGATGACATGGAAGAGGTTGATCTACAGTGGAAAACGGCTATGCTGACTCTAAGGGCTAAGAGATTCATTGATAAAATAGGTAAGAAGAGTCTTGGTGGAAAGTCTGCTGGGTTTGACAAATCTAAACTGAGATGCTACAACTGTAAGTAACTCGGGCACTTCAAGAGGGAATGTCCCCATCCCATTATCGATGCTCTACCTCTTCCCACCATTGTTGCTATTACTGATGGCCAAGAACAGACTGAGAAAGCAAAAGAACCAGCAAATTCCCTGGTAGTGAATGACTTTGATTGGAGTAATGAAATCGAAGAAGCTCAGGTTGAGGTGTGCAAGGCTGTCATGGCTAACACTCCTTCAACACATTTCGTGGTTCATGGAATGGATGCAAGTCTTTTTGAAAAAGAAAAGAATGAGGTGCTGAGAAAGATTATCGTCGACACTGACTCTATTGGTCCCGCTGCTCTAAGACAATTTGCCATTCAGGGGACAGAGAGTCATGTTATTGACACTGAGGGAAGCATGATTGAGAATGCCAACAGTGCAAGTGATGGAACTCAAGCCAACAGTGATAGAAGCTCTAATCAAGGATGCATCTACAGGAAAACCGATGCTGAGCTGATTCCACCTAAGGTAAAATCTCGTCTCTGTTCCTCTGACTGTGTTGGCATGGTTGTTCACTATCGCACATTAAACAAACTCAGTATTCATGAAAAGGATGACGCTCTTGCTATCCTTAATCAAATCAAAAAGAGCGAGGTTAGTCTCAAAGTTAGTTTGAACAAAGCAAATCAAAAAATCCAAACCCTGAAAGAGTTTGTTTATAGAAAAGAATTTTTTATCATAGATTTGACTGAAAAACTAACTTCTGCTAGAAGTGAAACTGTTAAATTGCATATTATTATTGACAAATGGAATGTAAGCAAAAAGGTACAAGATACCATGTTGGACTGTCAAAATACTCTTGGTTTTGTGAAAAAAAGGGGGTTGGATACTTGGATTCGAATGACTTTGAGAGGAAACTGTTTCAACCTCCCACCCATGGTCATTATGACCCAATTCCGTCTACAGATCCTAAATATGATCTTGCAAAACTATTTGTTTCTGCTACTAATGTAAATACTGCAGGTTTAAAAGGACAAGATGAGGATGTTAGGGATGATTGTGGTGCTGGATTAGGCCACAAGGAATGCAATCGAGAATCTGTTTTATCTTCGTTTTTGAATTTAAATTCCAAGAATCCAGAGCTATGTAATTCGGGCTCTGTTGATAGCAGTAGTAAATCTTGTTCTAGGATAATTAACTCTAACTCTGATTGTAATGAACACAATAGTTGTAATGACTGTATTTCTAGGAAAGATGTTTGCTTTAATGATTCGGTTGATACTGTGTCAAGAAACCAGTTTGAAAGGTTTATGACAGAAGTGTGACACCCAAGATTTTCAACAAATTTTAACTTTCAACACACGCTAAAAATAGGTCCCAGTTAACACTCTTGACAAAACAACACATGTTAAATTACAACAAAATGATAACATAACTTGTTTTAAAACATTCGACCGACATCTCAAAAAAACAACACGTTTCAATATCTAAAAGATGACTCAAAACAAGTTTAATGAACCCCAACAAAGAGTTCCAACTCCAACCGCCAACATCCACGAAAATGAATGAGAATCCAAACAGACACGAAGCATGACCCGAGACTTCAAACCGGAGCTTTACCTATATTAAACACCATAAAACAACCATTAGTAATGATATACGACCCCCCATGTGAGCCCCCAGGCCCTTACATCAATAATCGATCAAAAACGACATTTCAACATTTTAGGCGTAAATGTGATATACGACCCCCCCATGTGAGCCCCCAGGCCAACCCACCGTATTTTACGGCCACCCATCGTAATTTATGGCCAACCCAGTGAAAAACCCATTCTTTGAATTCCTCATGTCGAGGCACCCCAAATTCATATATTATGGCTTTCTTAGTTCATTTTCTAGCCGGAGATATACTCAAAAGAAGTTTGGGCTTTTTCTAACAACACGTATTATCGCCTATACATGTTTAACCCCAACCCGAATGCCAATTAGCACCCAAAACTTCAAATAACACATAAAATGCCTTAGATACATTAGTTAGTTAATCGTCACTAATTGACCTTACTCTTTTGTGAGGTTCTAAAGACCTCAAACACCACAAACGACTATGTGAAGTTCATGACCTTAATAACACCTGTGTGAGGTTCGTAGACTTCAAATACCACAAACAACTTATGAAGTTCATGACCTCAAACAACTATCGGTGTGAGGTTCTTAGACTTCAAACAACGATGACATAAGTGAAGTTCAAAGAGATCAAGCGACAAAGACATTAGTGAAGTTCACGACCTCAATTAACTACTGAGTGAGGTTCTTAGACTTCAAACACCGACTTTTAACATACATATAAGTGTACACACACGGCACCATTCAACATTTATAACCCTTACGTTATCACCAACATGTGGGATTCAAAGATCCCAAATTCACCATTTATACTTGTGAAGTTTAATGACTTCAATTACCACATTTGTTTGACTCTAAACCACACAAGTCCAATTCACAACATTTGTTTGACTATAAACCACTTAGTCAATTACCACATTTATTTGACTCTAAACCACACAAGTCAAATACACCAAATCTACATACACACATTTGAACATATGATAATCAACAAAAATCAACATGTATATCAAGTATGTGAATTTACTACCACCTATCATTACTAAGTAAGTGCAAAGTACTTACCTTTAGCTAGAGACTAATCCATTTGGTCTTCAAGCTAGCTCCTTTAACACCTTGATCACTTAAACAATCCAATAGCAATTAGCAATCCTATTATCTCAATCCATACACCAAATTGAGACCCAAGACACACCTATGATCTAAGGATCAACACCCCAACCTAATTTTGTTAACACAATCTTAACCAATCCTCAAACACCCAATTTAACCCATTTTGACCCGTTTGACTTGTAATAGTCAAACTTTCAAATCCAACAATTCACCATCTAAGTTCACCATAAGCTTATGCCAACTAATTTAAACATGACATATAATTCTTTATATTAAACAAGTAAACCTTGTAAATAACTCAAGTTTTCTACTAAACATTTTAGTTTAGGCATTTAGTCAAACACCTTATGGGCATAAACTTTAAATCACCATTTATCATTCAATTTTTGGGGATTTCACCAAATGTTGTGTCTATTAACACCATAGACACCTACCAACCTTTAATTTAACAATTTAACATCCCCAAATCAAAACACATAATGTACAACACAAGAGCCCTAATTTCTCATAATTGAAATTAGATGATTCTAGGATGTTAAACACACACCAACACCCTTAGACAAGCAAGATAACAAGTTAAAACAAGTTATCTATCATCAATTTCACTCAATTCAGCCCCAAACTCATTTTTTACCAAAACCCACCAAGAACACCATTGAAGAAGATTCATGGATGAAAGAATGCCTACAATTGATGTTTGGAAGAAGAGGATTGCATCAAAACCCATTGATTTCACATGCAAACTTCAATTTTCGGATTGCTTCTTCTCCTTGTCTCCTCTTGATAGAAATCGCAAGAACACACACACACATGTGTGTGTTCTACACATAATACCCCCATAAAACACCAAAAATCCGAATTTACACAAACCACCCCTCATCTTTCATATTTGATCCCCTTTTTAGTTAAAAGCAAGATTTGCTCAATTGCAACTAAACCCTCCATCTTTATTTTTGTTTATTTACACCCTTATAATATTTTTTCACATATTATTTATTAAAACCAAAAAATGGTTCGTTACAAGAAGAAATTCCTGTCTTCACCCCAACATTAACAAGTCAAAGTGATAGTCAAAGTGACTCAGACTATTTGTCTACAAGAGATGGTGAAGAAAGTGCATATGATTCGGACAGATCTGTAGAGACATCCACGGAATCATACAATGAACCTGATGGTGAAGCAAAACAAATGACAAATGCCGACAAAGAATCTGATCAAGGATCATCAACCACCGACGTTGATCAAAAGAAGGAGAAATTCATCAAAGGTAAAAGCAGAAAGCAAAACAAAGTGTCCTCATCATCTTATCAACCGCCACATAAAATAAAATCCTTTAAGCATGTTAATTGTTTTAGTTGTGGTAAGGTCGGTCATACTGCTTGGCAATGCAGTAGTGCATCTTATCATTATAATTGGGTCAAATTTGAACGACCTAGGATGCATAGTGTGGGTAACTTTAATATACACCAACAAGATTACAATCCATTTTTCATAAAATTGACAAAATTCATCAAAATGTAAATCATTTTCTAAAGGGAACATGTTGGTGGAGAACCAGAACTGATAGAAATGCTAAAATTGATGTTCCACCCAAGTTGAGAAAGACTTAGGTTGCAGATTCTCAATAATTTGTCTTAAATATGACAGGGGTTTCACAGGAGGACTATTGATAATGAATGGCATGTTGATAGTGGGTGCTCTCGTCACATGACAGGCTGAAAGATTTGCTTACTGACTTCAGAATTATCGACGGGGGATACGTTGCCTTTGCGGGTGATGAAAAGGGAGGAAATATCACAGGACAAGGAACTGTATGAAATGGAACTCTTACCTTGGAGAAAGTCAATATTTTTCTAGAACTATGCTATAATCTGATGAGTGTATGATAAGTTTGTGATAAACAACTATCTGTGTTGTTCAACAATGCTGAGTATCTCTTTCTCAAACCTGGAGTTGTTGTTCTAGAAGATCTGATCCTGCTTAGGACTCCAAGAAGAAACAACACT
Organism: Smallanthus sonchifolius; assembly: GCA_023525975.1. Lineage (NCBI taxonomy): Eukaryota > Viridiplantae > Streptophyta > Magnoliopsida > Asterales > Asteraceae > Smallanthus > Smallanthus sonchifolius. The sequence goes on along the minus strand of CM042021.1, from coordinate 64,116,278 downwards.
TATGTCGTTGACATGAATGGTCCAGAAACAAAAGCTTCTATGGCTTGCTTGTTATCAAAAGCATCTGATTTTGAATCACTGCTCTAGCATCGTCGATTTGGTCATGTGAATTTTAAAAATATAAACTGTTTAGTCAAACAAGACCTTGTGAGAGTTTTGCCTTCCAAGGACTTCAATTTTTCAGAAAAATGCATGGCATGTGCTAAAGGCAAATAGCACAAGAAGTCGCATAAGTCCAAAGCAGTGAATTCCATTTATGTTCCACTTCAATTACTTCATATGGACCTTTTTGGTCCCATCAGTGTTAAAAGCATCTCTAAAAATTTATATTGCTTAGTTGTGACAGATGATTTCTCCATGTATTCTTGGGTTAATTTCTTAGAAACTAAAGAAAAAACTGCTCCTAGAAATCACCCGACTTGCTTGTTCTTTCTCAATCGGTCAGCTAGGTTTCTATACTGTGTGCATAAGAATTAACACACGAAACTCTATAATTATTGTTATAATCGTCTGAAAGGGAAATACCCTAAGTATGCGCCTTAGGAGTTCCTGCAAAGAAGGACTCGCACCTACATCTTTGCAAATACTTCTAGGTACACGCCCTTCTTGCACAAAATTCTGAGTATGCATGCATAAGTACATGCACTAGGAGTCTTTCTTGCGAGTACTTCAAGTTTGATCGCAGACAGTCACTCGCAAGAACTATGTGTCCAAGCACGGAGTAACCGTGCGTATACTCCAAGTTCCCGTGCATGAACAAGCCTTACGAGTATCATATTCTTTGTCATTGAAGAGTCTGATTCTCAAAATCGAGAAAATCTACAAGCGGTTGGTTATTTCTATCAAAAGTGACAATGGCACCGAATTAAAGGCATCTCTAAAAATTCATATTTTTTGGTTATGACAGATGATTTCTTCAGGTATTCTTGGGTTAATTTATTAGAAACTAAAGATGAAACTGCTGAAGTATTGAAGAGTCTAATTCTCAAAATCGAGAAAATCTGCAAGCGGTTGGTTATTTCTATAAGAAGTGACAATGGCACCGAGTAGAAAAATCATGTCTTGAATGAATTTTGCGAAAGCAAAGGAATTTCTCAACAATTTAGTGCTGCAAGAACTCCACAACATAATGGAGTAGCTGAAAGAAAGAACTGAACCTTGATCGAGGCCGCTAGAACGATGCTGATAGATTCAAAGCTCACAACAAGACTGCCTATGAGCTGTTTCATGGACGAAAGCCACTGATTGAATTCTTCAGAGCTTTTGGATGTTCATGTACTCTACTGAACACTGCTGAGAATCTTGCAAAGTTTGGAGCTGTCGGTGACGAGTGTTACATCATTGGATATTCGTCATCTCAAAAAGCCTACCGTGTATACAATAAAAGGACAAAGATCGTGAAGGAATCTTATTATGTTGACTTGCAAGAAGCTAATACTACAAATACTGGAACTGGTCTGTAAGGCCCCTTTCCCGGGTAACCTCACTTGTTGGATTTACTCATAAACATAGTCATAAAATACTGAATTTATATTAAAAACATTCGTCATCCAATTACATAATCATAACAGCGGAAGTCTTTACAATTAAAAACATAACATTGTTCGAAGACATATAAAACAAAAGAGGGATGTCAGTCTCGTGCCGGGTAACCTCCACGCCATCGCACGACCTTATCTTCCTTTACCTGAAATGTATACTAAAAGTCAGCTAACGCTGGTGAGTTCTAGTTTAATGCGATTTGATATAAACATTCTTTTCTATACTTTATAAATATGCATTACTGTATAGTCATTCGTATAAATACGTATTCAGAACTTTTGTCTTTCTTTCATCTTTCTTTTCTGTATCTTTGTGATTTCATATATATATATATATGCATTCACCCCTTTTCTTTCTTTTCTTTCTTTCTTTACTTTCATGGGTCATACTATATAAGGGTGATCAACCCGTCATTTGCTTACGAATGTCACAAAGACAATCGCTGTGGTCCATCGTCATGGCCCGCCTATACTTACAACCGTCCGGCAACTAGTGCCGTCCGTCATTTTATTCTTACAACCGTCCGGCAATCTTTGTCCGTCCGTCATGACTTACAACCGTCCTACCGTCGTAGGCCGTAATTCGCCCGTCTACCCGAAGGTATCCGTTTCCCATGCGACTATTATTTATACAACCGTTCTACTATAATATGCCAATTGCTTCGACCGTCCATTAATGGCATTCGTACGTCCTAGCCGATAAAGGAACGCACTTGTCCCGGTTGTAAAATAATCACCTGGTCGTCCGTCTACCGAAGTAGCCGTTGTCATCGAAGCGTCCATAACATTTTCTGTACTTGGCAAGCAATATATACATGGATATAAAGCAGGATTTCATTCTTTCATATTGTGTTATACTTTCATTCATTCTTTATAATCATGCTTTTCATTCTTTATTCATAATTACTCTTTCGTGTATAGGTATATATATATACTTGTATAACACATATGATCACATTGACATTCATAACATTTATTCACTTAGTGTATACTTTTCAGCCCAAAACATTTGAAAACATTTGCACATAACATAGAAGGGGGCACATAGAACTCAGCTGATGAGTAGTTTCTGTAATACACTAAGCCGGCTACTGGGCTTCACTAATGTCACTCACGATCTGTATAATAAAGTCATACACATAAGATGGTGCTCCTAGATGACACTAGACATTACTATGCTTGGTAGTTTCGATAGGTTGTTTCTGTCGAAACTTGGTAGTTTCGATAAGTAACTTATGTATTATCTTAGCTTCGGATCGGGGGCTCATATCGAAACTATGGTAGTTTCGATTGGGTCTGCATATATCGAAACTAAGTAGTTTCGATGGGTCTGCACATAGCGAAACTAAGTAGTTTCGATGGGTCTGCACATATCGAAACTAAGTAGTTTCGATGGGTCTGCACTTATTGCTTTCCCCAAAAATCCGAATGTTCTGCATGCGAATCTGATCATGTCGATATCTAGATTTTCTTTGATCAAAACGTTCGTTTTTCATTCTAGATGCTATACCTAAGTTCACTTTCAAGTTTCATCCGCAAAATCGTTATCTTTTAGCCAAAACCCGAAAACTCCCAAAACGAACAAAAACTCATAATGTGATCGAATCGTTACATGGATTGGATTTCTGATTCAGAGGATACGATCACGAGAACATCAGCAACGTTCTCCTGAATTCCCGAGTTGATCCGTCACTTTCTCTCTCTAGACCCAAGCTCTCCTTTCTCTCTCTAAAAGCTGCGTGAGTTGGGGAAATGAGCAGGGAAGAGGGCTGCCTTGCCTCTTATGTGCATGGGCTTCCCTCGGCCCATTGAAGCCGGGCCCAGGCCTGCTCCATTTTTGTTTAAATATTCCAACTAAATCACCGGTCTCGCTATATTTATTCGTTTTATTATTTTTAGGATGTTACATGGTCCCGACTTGTTCTATGATGCGGATAATATCTTCAATAAATTCATACCTCCTGCACCACTCGTTCCTGAATCATCTCCATCCACTGAAATATCATTCATTCCTTCCATGTGACACCCGTCAAATTCGGGTTAATATCCATACCCTACTAACACATATATTATTGTATATGACATGCATCCAACTTAATTTTATAGTAATTAAGTCCATTTCACACTTAGCAAGTCAATCCGTTTACACGTATCGGTAATACAGAAGATTACCAGGTCAAACATGCATCCTTCAGCACGACCGTTGATGATAGATTAAAACAAATACCTAGACATATAATCTTTGCGTGTAAATTATATGTAACACTGTGATTTAATTAATCATGCCTATATGAATTTTTCGGTGATTTATAAAGATACTTTTATTTTCAGTACAATCCGGTAGACACTCAGTGTCACTAGCTAGGTGAATAATTCTAAGAAGAAACTTAGACACATATTTGGTGTCCACAAATTACATGTAATACTGTAATATGTTATTTTAAGTCTTTGTGAATCTTTCGGGATTTCGGAGAAACTTTCTATTTTAACGCAATCCAGCCAGTCCGGTGTATGTACCGACAGTTTCAAACAAAAATCTAAAAATTTAATATGTTAAACATACCAACATGAGTCAAATTTTATAGTAATTAAGTCCATTTCACACTTAGAAAGTCAATTCGTTCACACGTGTCGGTAATACAAAAGATTACCAGGTCAAACACGCGTCCTTCAGCACGACCGTTGATGATATTTTAAAACAAATACCTATACATATAATATGTGCGTGTAAATTATATGTAACACTGTGATTTATATGATCATGCCTATATGAATTTTTCAGTGATTTATAAAGATACTTTTATTTTCAGCACAGTCAGGTAGACACACAGTGTGCACTAGCTAGGTGAATAATTCTAAGCAGACACTTAGACACATATTTGGTGTGCACAAATTACATGTAATACTGTAATATGTTATTTTAAGTCTCTGTGAATCTTTCGGGAATTTTCGGAGAAACTTTCTGTTTTAACGCAGTCCAGCCAGTCCGGAGTATGTACCGACAGTTTAAAATAAAAATTTAAAAATTTTATATGTTATACATACCAATATTTAGTCAAATTATTTTTAAATAATTTCATTCATACCAATTCGGGATTTCCGTCAATAAATCGGTGACTATTCGTTTTCCACCACTCGGTTGTAGGTCCACATGACTCATCTCAGATCGATCTCATGACAGGAAGTCACGATAACACGGAGTTCGGAATCCGACCGTATTAACGTTCGTATACTAATTGACAATAGAAACAACATGTAAATAAACTTTCTCTTTGTATATCACCAAAACATAGAGTTTACAGAATACAATCAATCAAGTCTTTCCACTTTTCTTACTCTATTTAGAACAGATTCTGTAAACTCTTATTTATAGACACAAACTCTGCAATAGGCGAACTTAACAAGTTCGCCTCACATGAGACTAGGCGAACTTAAATATTTCTCCTCTAATAGGCTAGGCGAACTTAAGAAGTTCGCCTCTAGCAGAAACTTGTTCTATCACTTAGACAAAATCTATACAATTACATAAAAACATTAAGACAATAAGACATAAACTATTACAAAGCTTTTGTCATACATTATATGTCCTAACAGACTCCCCCTTGACAATAGCTTGATCTTCAATCTTCAGTCTTTATGAGCTCTTCAAGTTATCTGGTAATCTGCTTGGCGTGCACTCCATATCTCTGACAGATCTCCAACAATCTTTTATACTGAAATCCTTGTTCTCTCCATTCATCAGTAAACATAATCTTATTCTTTCTTAACGTCCTCTGATCTTTCTTTGAGAAGTTAATAAGATTCATTGCATCATAGAAACTAACAATGACCTTATTATCTTTATCATCAATCCTTGATTCGCTAGTATTCACATCTACGTACCACCATTTCATATTCCCTAGAAAATCTTGTGGTATTTTCTTCAATAGTATCTTCTGTACAGCATGTACTTGCTTGAACGTATATTTCCAAGTCACAATCTCAGTCTTTTGATCTATAATCTTCACTCTTTTTCCTTTCTGTGGCTTTAATCTTTCATACTTCCCTGATCCACCTTCTTTTTTAATCAGGTTAGCAATCACATCAGCTAATCCACACGTTGATCTATTAATCAATGGTTTTGTAGCTAGACCATTCATTTCACACCTTGGAAAGGTATTGAAATACTAGATCCTAGGCTTTAAGTATTGAACACCATCAGATCTTTTAAGTGCAAACAACTTTGTGTCATCATCATAAAACCAACTGATGATTCTTCCAATACACCTCTCTTTATTCACATATCATTCTTTCTGAGCAGGTTGTATAGGTGACTTTGGTAGTACTTTCATCTAACTATTAACTACTTCACTCCACTGTTCTCTAGTCATTCCTGTCTTTCTATACATCACAGGTTCTTCATTCAGCTTAGGAGACACAGAATGAGTAGTATCAACATCATAATCTATCTTGGATTGAGCAGTATCATCAGGTGTAGTGATATCTTCAACAAAGTCCATAGAATCTATTACTCCATCATAAGAAAAGTCAGGAATAACATCATCTTGGATGAAGTTATACGGTACATTCAGACCATCACTTCCTTCATATGTAACTTTATCTTTACTCTTTTCTATCTAAATTTCTACAATCTCTCCTTCTTCAACTTCATTATCCATCACATCCTCTTCAACATCATCAAATAATTCATCAATATCACCCAGACATTCTAACTTCTCAGCTTCTTCTTCTTCTTCAGAATCAGCAAAGAATTCCAATAGTAAAATATATTCATTTACTCTAGAATCATTCTTGGTTCCTTAAATATTTCCTGATGTAGCTCCCCGTGAACTCTTGATATTGGATTCACGTTAGCGTATTGACGATCACCCTCAATATTACCACTAGGATCATTGTCATCATCATTGTTTCTTTGAACAAAATCAGTATGACAAGTATCATGTATCCTTAACTCCCCCTGAGCGTCAAGACGCTCAACAAGTTTGGACACCAATAACTGCATGTCAGCAATCTGTGTTGCTTGAGCTTGAATGACCAACTATCTCTAAGTATCAGTAGACACAAGAGTATCTGCCTGAGTCTGCAAAGCAAGCACCAGTGATTCAAGGAAGGTAATCCTTTCAGAATCAGAAGGCTTTGAAGGACCAGCGTCAGATGAATGTGGAACATGTGGAGAAATCACCGGAGATGGATGTTTATAAGTAGGTGTAACCAGTAAAGATGCAACAAAAGTAGCATCCTCAACACCTTGAGATCAATGAGCAGCAACCATAGAAGCAGAGATAAGCTTCTGAGCTTTTGGAACTGGAATAACATCACTATCCGAGTCAGAACTCTCATCGATTAAAGTTCTCTTGCCAAGTACGGATCTAGAAGGAGGATTCCGAACAGACTTACGCCACGGTTTTCTGGCTTTAGATTTAATACGTTTCCCCTCATTTGCCAATGGTATCGTAGCCAACCTCTCAGAATGATCTGAGCAAAAATCTCTAGACGAATCAAAATCAGTAGCTTCAGAATCAGGTAAAATAGCATCACCGGAACTCGTATCTACAACATTCCCTTCAACTTCATGAATGGGTGAGTTCACAGTGTCATTGTCAAAATCTTCCGTATTCATACCCAAATCTTGTTCATTATCTTGAGCAATATCTTCATGAACTGGTTCATTGACAGGAATGTGAACATTTTCTTATGGAATAGGAACTTGTTGCGGTTGGTGTACTTGATTCTGGACTTGGCCATGAACTAACTCCTCAGGATGAAACCAATTATCATTAGGTGGCTCAACATAATCAGGATTGATTAAGTGACCAAACAAAGGAGTCAGAACAGGAATCAAAGCAACATTTTGTTGTTTAACCTTAGTACAATCAGTAAAGATTCTTTTAGACATAGAAGTCAAGGTCAAACGGATTGGATGCTTTTGTAAATCAGGAATTAAATGATTCAGCATCATTTGTAAGAACCTAGGGTACATAAGAAACCCTTGACCTCCTGGAGGATTAATTTGCATGACCAACTCACGGTAGATATATAAAGCAAAGTTAAACCGTTTGTTTAGGGTCAAAGCAACCATTGCAGCTTGTAATGCACTATTCAAACCATCAGTACCAGCCTTTCTTGGAGACAAACATTTTATGATGACGTGCATAAAATACGTCCATTCTCCAACTAAACCTCCTTTTCTTGCTTCTGTATCATTTGGTCGGCCTCTGTAATTCATCCTCTGAAAACACCCCATAATCAGTGTTCCAGGATAAGACATAGGATCTTCATTAACACCTCCCAATGCCAAAACAGTATGAATAGTGTCCACTAAAATAGCTACCTCTGTATTATTCACCGTAGCACGAAGTACATGAGGTTCTACATCTGTGTCCTGATGTACTGTATCCCAGAATTGTTGTATATACGTTAAGCTAATGTACGGATCTGCGGATAAGGCCACATGCAAACGAGAACGCTTCACAAAGTTGATAATTCCTTGAAAATGAATAGCTTCAGACATATTTGGATCTAACAACGCCACTTGATTATGTTTGTACTCAACACGACGAGCCATCTGTAAAAGTATTGGACAAAGAACACACATTAGTCATATAACAAACAAAAGAAAGAAATCATAAAAAAATTTCACACAAAAAAAATTTCACAAAAAAAATCACAAGTCCAAACACTACTGAGCCCTTAGGCGAACTTAATAAGTTCGCTTAGTGTTGCAAGAGGCGAACATAATAAGTTCGCTTAAACAAGTTCGCCTGAACAAGTTCGCCTGAACCAGTTTGTCGATACAACTTCTACAGCAGATATCCAAAATGTCCAAATAATCAATTTATTTCAAATTAAACACATCATAATCATTGATACTCAACCACGAAACAATATTAAGTGTCAATTGTAATTTTTAACCATGAAACGACACCATATCAGATCATTAACAGTCTGGCTGTCAAAAAACGATGAACACAGGGTCAAAGGATCAAATTCCCATCGATTTAACGGATAAAAAACCTTGAAATTACCTTAGAAAGATTTGCAATTCAAATCCGATCCAGAGGGAAACACGAAAATTTCAAATCAAAAACCCTAGTTCAGATTGTCACAAGTTCGCTAAAAAACCCGTAAGTTCGCTCAATAAGTTCACTCCCATAGTGAAACAAGATAATAGAATAAGTTCACCTGAACAAAATATTTAATCACAATTAAGTTCGCTTCATTAGGCGAACTTGTTAAGTTCTCTTAACAAGCCTCAGGCGAACATATTAAGTTCGCTTAATCAGAAACAGTTGGTCATTCAAGCTCAAGCTACACAGATTGCTGACATGCAGTTATTGGTGTCCAAACTTGTTCAGCGTCTTGACGCTCAGGGGGAGTTAAGGATACATGATACTTGTCATGCTGATTCTGTTCAAAGAAAGAATGATGATGACAATGATCCTATTGGTAATATTGAGGGTGATCGTCAATACGCTGACGTGAATCCAATATCAAGAGTTCAGGGGGAGTCTACATCAGGAAATCTTGTAGGTCCCGATTCGATGCGTGACGGATCTCTAGACTCGCGGTATGACACGGTGATAACGTGCGGAATCCATGATCTACGTGTAACTCAATCAACAACACGATGTAAATAAACGCTTTGTATTACTATAATCCTTGATTACAACAGTTCTCTCCAAAACACACACTTACACCTTTTTCTTCTCTAGTGTTCTAGTGTTCTATGGAATATGAACTTGTAACTCCTATTTATAGGAACACACAGCACCTTAGGCGAACTTAACAAGTTCGCTCCTACAGATGCTTAGGCGAACTTATTAAGTTCGCCTCTCTATGAACTTGAACAATATTCCTTAGGCGAACTTAACAAGTTCGCTCCTAAAGATGCTTAGGCAAACTTGTTAAGTTCGCCTCTCTATGAACTTATACAGAATTTTATCAACAGTTACAAAACATGTCCTAACAGACTCCCCTTTAACTGTTGCTAACAATTCTATCAATTACAAGTCAATGACTCTAAGACTAAGACATAAAATCTTCAAGCTCGTTGTCACCAGAATATGCACCAACAGACTCCCCCTTGACAACAGCTTTAGAATATTGTCATCCGTCTTCATATATCATCAAACACACTATAGTCTTCATCTTGTTCATCTGCACTTTCTCTTTCTATCTAGAAGAAAACTTGGGAGAAGGACCCCTTGTCAACTTCTGTCTGCAATTTTCAGTTTTTGCAAAGGAGAACAACCAAGAATAACCAACAATTAAGATTTTCATGGAAGCTGGAAAAATAAAATCTTTTTGGTTTTTGAAACATAAGAAACACAAAATCTTTTTGGTTTTTCTCTATATAAACTGAAATGTAAAATACAAAATCACATCTTTTTGGTCGAACGTCACGAGTAAGAAGATCAAATCAGTATATATGAGATTTTAATCACACATCTTGGTTATAAAATCCATATAATATCAAATGGTATCCTATGTCATTCTTTCAAGCCTTGACCAATCAAACCAATATCTTTCAAGATTATCACACTCTATCTTTTCAAGACTTTCATATTGCATGTTATGATACGCGATAAACATTCAAAGAAAATAGGATCAGGCTATGACACACAAATTTAAATTGTCAATATTATAAGATTTTAAACTAAAGCATCTCATTCCCACTTTCTTGTGAGTTAAGGTACCATTTAAGTATGAAATACAACGTGTACCCCACTAGTATGCCAACATAAATTAAATGCACTATCTTCAAGACATATGAGATTTTACTAAAGATTATCCGAATTTCCAGAATGAGGAGACATCACTTAGCACATGAATAGCAGAATCCAAATTGGATTGTATAGGAATCAATGAGATTCAGAATCTAATGATTCAATGTTTTGGCTTATATATGTGGAATCAAACGATTCAGGTACGTGGATCCAACTGTTATCTGGATTATGAATTCAATGGAATCAGTAAAGATGATTTATCAATATGATCCAAGGGTTAGTATATGTTTAACAGATGTTGTTAAGTACACATCTTGATTATACTTCAAATTGCATGCTTTTCGGGACATGGGCACTGAAGCAAATCGAATGAATAGTGTTAAGAACATAACCCGAAACTGATCTCATAGGACAATCTTTATTAAAAGCTAATATTCTATATCTGATAGTGATCTTTTAACACACAAACCCAGGCATAAAATGGATTCAAATCACAGTTGTAACATATGCAATTATGTTTTCACACTACTAATGGTTCAGTGACGCTTTTAGTCTATTGACAATTCAAATTATATGCATACACAACACTATCATTTCCTATTTGTGTAGTCTCTGAAGTTTAGATCAAAACATATAATTTAGATATATTAACATAAAGCACTAACTAGTAAATCTAAGGTCATGTGTGAAAGAACATCTACTGATGTACTATCATCTCTTCTTTAACTTCAAGTAATGTCGATTTATCTTTTTCAATTTTTTTGGCTTTTTCAAAATCTTTATGAAAGAATGTAAAACAAATGAAAATAAAATCTTCTATGAAAACATTTTAAGAAAAACATTTTACTTGGTTACTCAGGATTAAGCAATTCAATCAATTAAAAACTCAAACCAATGTAATGTAATTGAATGTCATTGCCTCTGTCACCAACACAGTTCTGTACTCCCCCAGTCCTGTAGACTCCCCCTCAACTAGTCAAATGGTTGCATCAACGACTTTATGCTCACCATCGTCATCCTAAGTTTCATGTTATCATTTGGACTTTGTAAAACTCTTTCCAAAACATTGTAGATTCTCAGTTATCAACAACTCTTTACTCATGCAGATGTCATTCCCTGTCATGTGCTATGAAGAACCACTATCAGCAAACTAAATGTTATTAATAGTCCCTCTTGGTTAATCCTACACATCTAACAAGAAACATTAATTTGAAATTGCGACCCAAGCCATTGTAGTCATGGGTCGTCCATCTGTATCAAAATAATAAACCTCACTCCATTCACAATCGAACCTCTCATCGATTTTTGGTGATTGCTCCGACGAGTCAGAAACAGAAACTTTAGACTTCCAAACATACTTTTGTTCATTAAGTTCATTTAGCTTAAAATGTGAAGTGTTTGAACATTTTATTTCATTTGAAAATTGATTTGATTGCGAAAACTCTTGTTGTTCTAAAAGTTTTCTCAATCTTCTGTTTCTCCTCCGTCTTTGAGATCTAGAAAGCTTAACCTCAGATTTTGAATTACCCTTTGGTGTATCATGAGGTTTAACCACATTTGGGTTAACATAAGGCTTATCATGAGTTCTTACCTTTCCTGGAGTAACAAGTCGGTTACCTTTGGCATTGTGAGGACAATTGAGCTTAATGTGACCCACAAGACCATAGTAAAAGCAAGATCTCTTCTCATAATATTCTCTCATATAAGCAATCTTCACACGATAAGATGCACTTAAAGAAGATTCGCCTACATGAACTTCTTTTGGAGTTTGAGGCTGAACAAACTTTTTCTCAACAGGTTTTGATTCAGGCTTCATCTTCTCAGGAACTACATGCTTCATCCCTTTATTTTTGTAAGGATATTTCACCACAATGTGACCCATCTCATTACAATGAAAGCATGTACGTCTGTCTTTATAATCTCTGACATATGGAACTCTCCTTGAGTTTGAAGAGTATTTTTACCAGATGAATTAGAATCAACCTTTGGTTCCTCTATATTAACTTCTTTTAGTATTCCTTCTATCTTAGATTCATCAAAATATTCATCATCACTCTCATCAGAATACACCATATCTTCACCTGTGACTGGATTTACCTTCAACACATTCTTAGGATCTAAATCCTCATCTTTTATAATCTCAGGTGTAACAGAATAATTTTCGTTGAATGGTGGAGGAACATAACCAATACCTCTAGTTCTGTAGGATCGTAAGATTACAAGGTGATTCTATTCTAGTTGATATTGGCGGAAACAATAACAACCAACAAAGTAAACAAGTAAACAGCAAGAATACTGATAAATGCACTGTTGTATTAGACTTCTGAGATTACAAGTTTACAAGTAAAACACTATCAAGAAGCACTATGAAAGCACAGCAAGCACCCTTACAATGAAGTGTTTACATAGTATTTATAGTAACTTAGAATCAAGACAGACCCTTGATTCTAAGGATCAGATCTAACACAAGCCGTTGATCTTGTTTATTAATCTAAATTACACGCAAAGGTTAATCTAGTTAACTTTACTGAAACGTCTTCTTAGGCATCATTGTTTGCATGCTTAGAGAAGCGCGTTATTCTCCTTTATTGGTTGCACCAGTGAGGTTCCTTCTGCTTGGAGTGTGGCAGTTGCTTTAACAGAAAGGTGTCAGAGGCGCTTCACAAGGATAGTCAGCTGCAACATTTGGTCTTCAGAGAATAAAGCTATCAGCAGCAGAGATGAGAGTAATGCTGCTGATAAGCCTATCAGCAGCAACTTGTGTTGAACGCTGCTTATAAGCCTATCAGCAGCAACAATTGTTGAATGCTGCTGATAAGCCTATCAGCAGCCATATGTGATGAATGCTGCTGATAAGCCTATCAGCAGCCATATGTGATGAATGCTGCTGATAAGCCTATCAGCAGCATTTGTACTTAGAATAATTTGGTAGCAATCACTCTTTGGTTCTACAAACTCCCCCTAGACTGATGCAACCAAAATTCTTCTAATTACTTTGCTGCTGAAGCTTTTGCATGTGGCTGACTATCCTTTCAACCTCATAGCCTCTTGGATCCTTGATGGGATTGTTCAGTGGAAGTTCAGACAGAGTCTTGATGTCTTTGTGTGGCATTTTGTAGATTGCTTTGCTTGAACATCTCATCTGCTGCTTCTTTACATCAATCAGAGTGAACTCATCCAAATCAGCATTGTAGGACCAAGATACAAATGGAGAGTGGGACTTGAGTGGTTTGATATTCATGACCACATCTTTGCTTGGGTTGAAGTAATGTCTGATTGCTAGCATAAGATGTTTCCCACTCTCATTTGCAGGCTCATGAGCTTCACCCAGCTCCAAAATTCTTCTTAGGTCTGTATCTGGTAGTTGCAGAACCTCATCAACAGATTTGTATGTAGATGTTCTTCTTTCAGTTCTCCCCCTGAAGATCTCAAATCTTTGATCCTGTGGATTGTAGGCCCATTCAACTATGTTTCTTGAGTCTTCAGGTTCAGATGAGGATTTGGATTTCTTCAAGGGAGGTTGTTGATGAGTGGGAGCTGGGTGGGATGATTTGGACTTGTTGGGTGGAGGAGTGGAAGGTTTGGGGGGAGAGTGGAAGGATGATGGATTGAGGAAGAGGTAGGTGAGGGAGAAGGCTTGGGTTTCTTTTTCTTTGGTTTTTCTTCTTCTTTGATAAGTACCCTTTTCTTGGAGGCCTTCTTCCCTAGTCTTTCTTCCTCATCCTTTTTAACTTTGAAGTAGAGGGCTTGCAGGTTCATGAAATTCATGAGACCTAGCCTCTTTCCACTATCTCCTCTAGCCTTAAGGAAGTCAATCATGACCTTCCTTTCTTCATGGGTCCGTTTATTCAGTGCAATGGTCTTCTGGGACTGTAGCTTGGCTTTTTCTTCTTCTTCAGTCTTTTTCTTGCTAGCCAATTGACCCTGCTGACCCATGAAGGCTCTGTAAATCTCTTTGTTTGAATGTTTCTCAAGGTAGTCTGCATCCTCACCTTGAGAGATCAGAGCTTCAGTCCACTCCTCCCTTAATTCTTTTGCTAATTCAGAATCGGTTATTCTGAACATAGCTTCTTCGTTCTTCTTCTTCTCCAAGTCTTCTTCTTCTCTATTGAATTGTTCCTGCAGTTGAAGAGCAAGAGCTGCATCTTCTTCAATCTGGTCAACTGCAGGAATCTTTCTTTTCAGTTCATCCAGCTGTTTAGCATACAGCTGGATGGTTTGTTCTCTTAGGAGAATGGCTGTTTTTCTTTCTTAAGCCTTTTTCATGTCAGCCATCTCCTCTTCTTCTCTTCTTCTTCTTTTCTCTTCTTTCTCCTTCTTTTCTTTTCGCAACCTCTCTTCATCCTCTTCTTTCATAATGCCCTTCCCTTTATTAACATTGGATGCCTCTGCTCTGGCTTCACTGATCACAGCAACAGTTGATTGTTGTGCTGTTGGGATCTCTGCCTCGGCTTCATTGGCAAGTTGAGGAATTGAAAAGGGACGGTCACTGTCTTCATCAAGTTAATACTCAGGACCTTCTATTTCCCTTAGTTGATCCCTAAGTGAAGATCTTGTGCCATATGCTACTGATGTGGCTTCAACTTGTGGAGTATCTGAGTTGGAGTCAGTATCAGAAGTTGACACAGACTCTTCCTGAGGAATCAGTCCTACTTTTTCAAGATGGGCTTTGATGGTGACCATCATTGCCTGGCTCTCCAATGAGTTAATATTGCAGATGTTGGCTCTGAGCTGAAAAATCTTGAATAGGAAGTCTGAGGGCAGCTGAAGGATGTTCCTGGTGTTGATGATGAGAGAGGAGCCGTTGCTGAGCAGAAGAGTGTGGTCAAGGGACTTAGTGCTCACCCAACCTAGCACGTCCAAGTCCTTGACCAGGAAGGCATACAGGATTCTTCGAAGGCCCAGAACTTCTTCTTCAGTGAGAAGACTGCTCCTTGTTATTTCAAGATTGCTAGGAGCCAGTCTCCTTTCTGTGGCCGCCGAGGATTCAGGATAAGCTACCCGATGTGCTGCTTGTAGGAATCTTTGGACCTGGGTAGATTATCCTCCATCAGGTCATAGAACCTGCCAATGGCAAGTTTTGCTGAGAGATCTGCTGAGTTGTTGATGCAGTTTGATACGTATAGCTGTAGGACTTGGAGGGCATTGAGAGAGTTCCAGTTCAACTCTTCTACTTCGCTGAATTCCCATCCAATCCAAAACCTCTCAGCTGATCCATCATACCCCCAAGCTAGAATGAAGTCAAATTCTAGCTTCTTTGATGATCTGAATAGTTGGGGGGTTGAGGATTGACCAATGATGGCTGCTGCTTCAGGAAGGATGCTGAATGATGTATTCGTTTGTTCTGTGTCTTCAGCATCATTCAACATTTCATCAACAGCTTTGACGACCAACTTCCAGTCTTCAGATGTCCCTTCTTCTTCGTTATCTGAGACTGGCAAGTCATGAATTTGTACAAAAGCCGGTTTGAATAGTGAGCTTTGAAGTATAACCTGCTCTTGAATCCAGTCGTCAAGACTGTCTTTATCTTCTTCCATAGAGACCATCTCCCCCTTTTTGGTTGCATCAGTAGACAGATAAGCATCAGTTTGGGTGCCTACTGATACAAGAGAGGGAGTGGCTAAAGTTGGGCATTGATGGGCTTCATGCATAGAGACTTGGTGTCTTAGTTTGGACAATTCAGCCTCTAGCATAGCCACCCTGGCCGTCAATTCCAAGTTATGAAGTTTCAGTCTGTCCTCATCCACAGTTGTGGAATCCATGGACCCAGATGGGGCCATAGGCCGAGCCTCAGCATCCCCATCACCCGCGGTTTCTTGGCGCCTGGGATTCCTCTCAGAGAGGGGAGTTTCCAAGGAAACACCCTCACCATGAGTTGCCGTGGTTGAGGTCTTAAAGATGTTGTCACTGTCCTCCTGGTCAGTTAATGGAGCACCAGTAGTGACAGCCTCTTCCACATCCACTCTTTCATTACTCCTAGAGTGGACCTTCAAGGGTGAAGAACTTGGGTTGGGTGTTTCGGAAGCAAGACCAATCAGTACCTCTTGATAGTGGTAGTTGGAGAAGGTACATCACTTTGGTCAGGTTCCTCAACACTTAAGTCCAAAGAAGATAGGAATGGCTCGAAGGGCTGTTCTATGGATCCGGGAAGTGATCCTAATCCTAATAGAGAGACTTCCGAAGGAGTCTCCCTAACAGTGTGGCTTTCCCTTATGATATTCTCACTAGAATGTTGTGATTCTGAGTGAGGGATGTTGGCTTGGGTTTGGGCCTTGGAGGCAAGAGAAGAAGGAGTTCTCTTGCCCCTCTTCCTTGTATATTTGGCTGCAACCGGGGCCCTATGTTCCGGTTGAGCAATCAAACTGTGGATGAGTAGATTATGTGCATGTACATCCTCAGTAGAATGCACAGGGGTTCGATCAAGGGAAGCAGCAGTTTGAGGTTGTGGCAGTGAGGTGGAGGGTGTGGGATCAGTATCAGCTGGGTTTGCTGAACTGTCACCCTGGGCACTTTACGTGTTCAACATTGTAGACAACAATGGAACATCGGCCCCTGAGAACTTTGATGAAACTGTTCTCATGCTTTGAAAAATGTTGTTCTTATGTCCCAGCATTACGTAGATTCTTGCAGTTTTTGAAAGATCATGGTGCTCAATATTGAACACTTCCTACAAGAATCTTGGGTACATGAAGAACTGTGATTTCACCCCTTCTTGAAGGTTGTATCTCAAACCTTCAAGAATGAGGTGGGAAAAATTGAAACCCGCCCCAGTTATCATACCGTGAATTGCCGATGCAAGTCCGGAGCTAAGTTGGTTCCAGCCACTCCTCTTCTGGGATATGCATTGGAGAAGAGTGTGGCAGAGATACTTCCATTTAGGACCCATGAGTGCCTTCTCTATCATATACTCTGTTTGATTCCCAGTGTGCCCTATGGATACAAAGGTCCTCATGTATACGTCTCTTGGGTAAGAGTTGGCATCCCCTTCATCTTGAAGCTTGAGGTGTTGGCGGAGCTTTGCTTCAGTGATAACCATCTCCTTGCCGTCTACTGTGCCTCTGATTTGGGGAGTGCCGTGGTCAGTAGAATACACGGCTGAGCTCCAAAAATCTTCCATGTGGGAAGTGTAGATGGTTGGGTTGACTGTTAGGGCATGGAGGATTTTGTACCGACAAAGGAAGTCGATCATATCATCGAAACCTTCGGATTTCTTGCCCTTTATTAGGCATGCAGTGAGGTTGTGATATGGGGAAAACTTGTCGTTGGGGTTGTTTATGTCTGCGCCTGCCATTTTTATGGAGTTGGAGGGAAGAGAGAAGGATGTTTGAATGGTGGTTAATTATGGAGGGCTTTGAATGCTGTGGGGACGGGAGAGAAAGTGATGGGAGATTAGGGTTTGAAATTGAATATGAAGAGGTTGTGGTAACGTTTGAGATTGTGATATAATGGCAGACGAAGAAAAAGCAACTTTACTTGTACAGTATAACCTGTTTCACTTATCATTGTTACAGCTGTAAAGCACTCGAGCAGTCATGGTAAAGACTGAGAGTGGTTTTTACCTCGGGTAAAAGTTAATGTAGACTTGTTTTGCTGATGGTGAGCTATCCGCTGCAAACTTGGTTGCTGCGGATAGTGAAGTCTTTCAGCAGCAGATTTGGGTGCTGCTGACTGTTGTATTCATTCCGCAGCAAAAAGGTTGCTGCTGACCGCCTTAAAGCTATCCGCAGGAAACTTGTTCCTGCTGATAACTTAAAGCGATCAGTGGCAAAGGCTTTGCTGCTGAAGAGTAAATCTGTCAGCAGTGAAAAAGTGCTGCTGACTATAACCTTTTATTAAGAACAAAAACATAGACATATTAACAAGTAAGGATAAAAATTTGAGACATGTCTTATTCAAAGTTCATCATGCCAATTGATTCAACTAGATATCGAAATCTTGCTTCATCAAAAGGTTTAGTGACCAAATTAGCATATTGCTCATTTGTGTGAACCTTGGATAGGACAATTCTCTTTTTCTCAGCTTGATCCCAGATAAAGTGATACCTGATGTCGATGTGCTTAGTCTTGGAATGCTGCACTGGATTATTCGTGATAGAGATTGCACTCATGTTGTCAATGTGAATTGGAGTCTGCATGAAGGTCATTCCATAGTCAAGCATTTGATTTTGGATCCAGATGACCTGTGCACAGCAGCTTGAAGCTGCAATGTATTCTGCTTCAGCTGTTGAAGTGGAGACACATGTTTGCTTTTTGCATTGCCATGAGATGAGCCTTCCTCCAAGAAATTGACATCCCCCTAATGTGGACTTTTTGTCCAAGTTACAACCCCCATAGTCACTGTCAGTGTAGGCATAGAGATTGACATTTCCATTCTTTGGATACCATAGCCCAAGTTTTGGAGCTCCCTTTAGGTATCTAAGGATCCTTTTGACAGCTTGAAGATGAGACACTTTTGGAGCTTCTTGAAATCTTGCGCAGAGACAAACTGCAAACATGATATCTGGTCTTGAGGCAGTGAGATACATGAGAGACCCTATCATTGCTCGGTACTGATGTTGATCAGTGTCTTGTCCTTCTTTATCCGGAGATAATTGATGGTGCACTTGCATAGGAGTTCTTGCAGCAGAGCAGTCAGCCATTTTGAACCTCTCCAAGATGCTTTTGACATACTTGGATTGACTTATGAAGATTCCATTTGGTACCTGTTTGACTTGAAGTCCTAAAAAGAAATTTAGTTTACCCATTGAACTCATTTCAAATTTGGAATGCATCAGAACTTCAAAGTCTTTGCAGAGCTTCTTTCTTGTAGATCCAAAGATAATGTCATCAACATAAATCTGGACCAACAAAATTTCTCCCCCTTCATCTTTGATGAAAAGTGTCTGATCAATGGCCCCCTTCTGAAGTTGTTGCTAAGTAGATATCCAGATAAAGTTTCATACCAGGCTCTTGGGGCTTGGTGTAAGCCATAGAGAGCTTTGTCCAGTTTTAAGACCTTATTTGGATGTGCAGGATCCACAAAGCCTGGAGGCTGTTTGACATAGACCTCTTCACCAATCTTGCCATACAAAAAGGCACTCTTCACATCCATTTGATAGACCATAAAGTTTTTGGATGCTGCATATGCCAGAAAGATTCTGATGGCTTCCAGATGGGCAACAGGAGCAAAGACTTCATCATAGTCAATGCCTTCTTCTTGAGTGTAACCTTGAGCTACCAGTCTGGCTTTGTTCTTGACCACGATGCCCCTTTCATCTTGCTTGTTTCTGAAAACCCATCTTGTTCCAATGGCTGTTTGACCAGATGGAAGATCAACAAGCTTCCAAACATCTTGTCTTTTGAACTGCAGCAATTCTTCCTGCATTGCTTCAATCCAGCTGTTGTGCTTGAGAGCTTCATCAATCATCTTGGGTTCCACCTGAGATAGAAAGCAAGAGAACAAACAAATGTTGGCTTCATGAGACTTACTTCTTGTCTGTATACCTGTGTGGACTTGGCCAATGATGTTTTCCAGAGGATGCTCTTTGTTTATTCTCTGTGCTGGTATCACATCCAGCCGTATTCCCTCTTCAAGATTACTTTGGTTTAGATCAGGATTGTCTTCAGTTGTGAGGAGAGGAGCTTGGAGGTTCTGATCATTGTGTTCCACATTGTCAGCAGTATTAGCATCAGAGGCCTCTTCAGCATGGATTGAGGAGGCTTCATTACAGATTTCTTGGTCAGAGAGATTGCTGCTTGTGGTGTTGGAAGTACCGGCTTCACCTGTACTGGCTTCAATAGCTTCTTCCACTGATGGAGGATCAATGGATGGTCTTTTCATCCTGATGTAGGGACTGGGAAAATCAAGTCTGTAGTCAGTAGAAGAGGTTGAGGCAGAAGATGTTGATTTTGAAGAAGAACACTCCATATTTGAGAATATGAGAGGCTCAAATATCTGGGTGAAGGAGTCTATATCAAAGAGCCAGTTAGGACCTTTGCCTTGTTCACAGACAACATGTTCCCTGCATTCCACATTAGCAGATTCTTCCATAATCCGAGTCCTAGAATTGAACACTCGGTAGGCCTTTGATTGAGAGGAGTAACCCACAAAGTAACCTTCATCAGACTTTGCACCGAATTTAGGGAGAACTCCATGTGTGATGAGGATGGTACATGGACATCCAAAGGGCTTCAGGAAGCCAATGTAGGGAACTCTTTTGAGCCATAGTTCATAGGGTGTTTTTCGGAGAGGCTTAACAATAAGGACTCTATTCTGAACATAACAAGCTGTGCTTACTGCTTCTGCCCAGAAAGTAAAGGGCAGCTTTGAGTCAGCCAGCATAGATCTTGCTGATTCAATCAGAGTCCTATTTCTTCTTTCAGCAACCCCATTTTGTTGAGGGGTTCTTGGAGCACTGTATTGCCTTTCAATGCCCTTGCTCTCACAGAAACTATTCAAAGTGTGATTTTTGAACTCTGTTCCCTGATCACACCTTATGATCTTTACCTTCAGATTGCTTTGATTCTCTACCCTAAGAATATAGGATTTGAGAATCTCAGCAGTTTCATCTTTTGTTCTTAGGAAGAATACCCATGAAAATCTGGAGAAGTCATCAGTTATCACCAGACAGTAGGACTTTTTGCCCATTGACATGAAATTCGTAGGACCAAAGAGATCCATATGCAGTAGCTGGAGAGGGGTGTCATTTGTGTTCAATGTCTTGGGCTTGTGGGAACTCTTGTGTTGTTTTCCCTTCAAGCAGACAAGATTTTCCTTCACTAATTTATTGATTGTTTTGATGTTAACATGGCCTAACCTCCTGTGCCAGAGAGCGGATTCATCAACTGATGCCTTTGACAGAAAACATGAAACACTACCAGATGGAGTGGCTTCATTCATGTCAAGCACATATAAGTTGTCCTTTCTACGAGTAGTTAGGAGAATCTTCTCTGGAGGGGGTTTAGATAGGCCAGGAGCTAACACGAAACATTCTTTGTCAGTGAAGAGCATCCAATGCTTTTGATCACATACTTGGGAAACACTCATGAGATTGAAGTCAAGTTCTTTAACATAGTTGACTCTTTCAATACTCATCCTTTCATTGGACACAGTTCCTTGTCCAGTGATAGATCCACCCTTTGAGTCACTCCCAAAAGCAACATATCCTCCATTGAAATGTCGGAAGTTAGAGAGGATGGACCTGTTGCCTGTCATGTGCCTGGAATAGCCGCTATCTACCACCCAAGTATTGTGATTGTTGCCTGGCTGTCCCTGCACATGGAAGATATCTAATTAGTGGTAGGATCATTGTAGCATGCAACATTGTAGAAGATCGTTGCTAATTTGCCATTGTCAGCATGCTTGCAGTCAATGGAACCAATAGTTATGCTTGGAGATTGTTTGGCCTTCCATTGCTGTGTTGGTGGTTTTCTAGCTTTCTTTACATTGTCGGCAGAAGATGTTGTTGCTGACAATTTTGGCTTATCCGCAGCCGATTTTGCTGCTGAGGGCTTTGCTGGAGCAGTAGTAGTTTTTGTTTTCTTAGCAGCAGTTACTTTTGCTGCTGATGCCGTTGTTTTTTATTTTGCTTTGTCAGCAGCAGAGACTTTTGCTACTGGAGGCTTTGCCTTTGGTTTCCTGGACTTTACTCTATCAGCAACGATTTTGTTTGCTGCTGATGGGTTGAGCACAGATGAATGATTTGCAATCTGGTTAAAAGGGTTGAACTTGCATGTTGCAGCAAAGTGGTTTGATTGCCCACATATGATGCAAGTTTGTTGAGGTTTCTGCATCTGCACTCTTTGAGGGGATAGAGATTCTCTAAACTTTGTTGCCTTTGCATCATAGCTTCTCACCTGTTTGTTTCTGTTTGTTTTCTCAAAGGCATGCTGCTTTGAGTTTCTTTGGTGTTCACATTAGTGAAAGCAGGTGCTGGCAGTGTGATTGTATTTGCCGCACACAAAGCAGGATAGTGCTATCTTGTCCTGGTGAAAGTCCACATAGTTCTTACTTTGAAACAAATCTTTGAAGTTCCAGGGATGAGCTTTGTTATGCTCAAAAGTGGCTTCTTCTAGTGTCTTTTGAACATATGGACCTTTTTCTCCAGGTGTATGAAAACTATCAAACACCTTTGGCTTTGACTGAGGCTTGGGGTTGGTGAAACCTGATGTCTCTCCCTATTCAATGTTTAGCTTTCTTCCATTTTGAGGATAGCTAATCTTGATTTGTTTGAATGGGATGGGAGCTGGAATAGTTGGAGTAACAACAGGACATTCAGTTTTGTGCAGAACAGCTTCAGAGATAGGAGCAGATGGGACTGCACTAGTTTCACAGTGGTCTGAGCAGGTTGACTCAGATTCTGAGGAGGTGGAGCAGTCTTCCACGAAACATGCATCCATTGAAGGATCAAGGTTTTGGTTTGCCGTGTCAAGATTTGCAGTATTGAAGCTTGGTTTGTGAATGGCAACATAGTCAGCAAGAGGAGGAACTGTCTTGTACTCGTCATCATGATATCCAAGTCCAGTTTTTACCCTTTCATGGACTTGAATATATAACAATCTTTGTAACTTTTTAGATGAAAATTCATATTTTTCAACATGAACTTTCTGTTCAGCCAGTTCAGCTCTGGTAGCTTTAAGTTTTACTAATAGATCATCAATCTGAGTTTCAAGATTGGTTTGTTCATGTTTTAAAGAAGAAATCTCTTTCTTAAGGCAGTTAATATTTTCTTTGTAACTGTCTTCGACCTTTTTGAATTCAGATTTCATTTGGTGAAACTCTTCATTTTGATCTATTAGATTTTGGTTATGCTTTCTATAACCTAAAACTTTGTCAATGCAAGCTTGAGAGCAAAGATGTTCAAATACCTGAGGTGGTATCTCTGCATTGTCTGCCATAAGTGCTTGGTTGGAGGCAGGAACATCTTCATATTGAAAACTCCAGTCAAATTCTGTAGTTCCAACATTTGCACAGGCTGCAGTTTGTGCTGGAGGAGTTCCTTGCTGCTGCTGCCTGGGCTGACCTTGGTAAGCTTGTCTTTGATGGCTGGCACCCTGATTGACTTTAGGTGCCTTGCACTCCGTAGCAAAGTGACCCATTTGGTTACAGTTGTAACATCGGATCTTGCTTTTATCAAGCCCAACTCTGGTGTTTGAGTTGTTGCTTGGAACTGATCTCCCGGTTCTAGAATAAAACCTTTTTGCTCTGAGGGAGAGCATGGCATATGAGTGTTGAATATCCATTTCTTCAAGATCATTTGGATGAAAGCATTCCAGATCCTCCTTTATGAAGTGCATGCTGCTTGAGTTGTCAGAGACAAAAGCAGTAGAGGTTGGCTGTTGAGGAGGTGCCTCAAGAAGAAATGGTGATGAGTTGGATTGTGAAGCAGTTGGTGTTTGAGGATGAGTAACAATTGGAGGATAGTAGTTGCTTGCACTAGGACAAGAATGATCAGAGTGAAGCGCTGAGGTGGTGGTGGAGGAAGTGGTAGCTGATTGATAACTGGAGCTCCTTTCTTTAGCTTGAATCATTTCTAATTCATAGGTTTTGAGCATGCCAAAGAGCTCAGTCATCTGAAGAGTCTTCAGATTCTCTGTTCTTCTGATGGACACTGTATATAATGTCCAACAACTAGGAAGAGATCTTATGAACTTCTTGAGAATGTCTTCATTCTCCAGCTTTACCTTGGAGCACTGCAGTTCTCCAACCAGGTACGTGTACCTGTTATATAAAACTGTTAGTGACTCACCTTCCTTCCAGACGAAGTTTTCATACTGTTGCTTGAGAATGTCACGTCTGTTCTCCTTGACCTCGTCAGATCCAACAAACATCTTTTCCAAGGCTCCCCATAATTCCTTTGAAGTTTTGTGAGCCTTGAAGTTGTGAAAAACTTCATTTGGAAGGCACATTTGGATAGCTCCAAATGCCTTGAAGTCCACCTCCATTTTCTTGATGTCTTCTTCAGAATACTTGGAGGGTTCCTTAGGAACTAGTGGTCCTCCGGAGTCAGCAGAGGCCACCATGGGAATATAAGGTCCATCCCTTATGGATTTCCACATTCTGTATTCATGGTAGCAGAAGAAGCTTTCCATACGGCTCTTCCACATATCATAGTCCTCCCCAGACACCAACCTCGGTGGTCGGTTGATACTGCCGATGTCTTCAGATCCATGACATTGTGCCATTTTGTTTTGTGTGATTTGATCAAGAATAGAGTTTTGAATAGAATCAGAAAGTGATTAAACAAATGTTAGTTTGTTTAATCTTGAGCCAAAGCTCTGATACCACTTGTATGATCGTAAGATTACAAGGTGATTCTATTCTAGTTGATATTGGTGGAAACAATAACAACCAACAAAGTAAACAAGTAAACAGCAAGAATACTGATAAATGCACTGTTGTATTAGACTTCTGAGATTACAAGTTTAAAAGTTAAACACAATCAAGAAGCACTATGAAAGCACAGCAAGCACCCTTACAATGAAGTGTTTACACAGTATTTATAGTAACTTAGAATCAAGACAAACCCTTGATTCTAAGGATCAGATCTAACACAAGCCGTTGATCTTGTTTATTAATCTAAATTACACGCAAAGGCTAATCTAGTTAATTTTACTGAAACGTCTTCTTAGGCATCATTGTTTGCATGCTTGGAGAAGCGCGTTATTGTCCTTTATTGGTTGCACCAGTGAGGTTCCTTCTGCTTGGAGTGTGGCAGTTGCTTTAACAGAAAGGTGTCAGAGGCGCTTCACATGGATAGTCAGCTGCAACGTTTGGTCTTCAGAGAATAAAGCTATCAGCAGCAGAGATGAGAGTAATGCTGCTGATAAGCCTATCAGCAGCAACTTGTGTTGAACGCTGCTTATAAGCCTATCAGCAGCAACAAGTGTTAAATGCTGCCGATAAGCCTATCAGCAGCCATATGTGATGAATGCTGCTGATAAGCCTATCAGCAGCCATATGTGATGAATGCTGCTGATAAGCCTATCAGCAGCATTTGTACTTAGAATAATTTGGTAGCAATCAGTCTTTGGTTCTACAAGTTCCCTTCCCCTCTTCTGCATTATTAAAATATCCCAGTAAGAATGATGAATTTTCAAAGCTTTCTAACTTTCTGTGTGTAATCTGACCACCTCTGCTTTAGATTCAGCTAGTTCCTTATCTTTCTCAGCAAGATTATTATTTCGTTTCTCAATTTCTGCAAAGGACATATCCAGGTGATATGCCTGCTCTTTGATCTTCAAAGTCAGAGAACTTATATCCCTCTTCGGTGATTTTATTCTCTCAATACACACATTCTCATTATCCTTTAATTTCTGGTTTACCGTGTGCATGGATTTCATATCACAAATGAGGTTGATGTTGTCATCCATTACCCTCATCATTTTATCCTTCACTGAAACACAATTAGAACAAAACGTTTCAGAGTTAGAAACTACCGTATCCCTTTCTTCTGAAGAAGAAGCACCAGGAGCCATGAATACGTCATCATCAGCTTCACCCTTTTGAGAAACAATGACAGGCTCTGCATCAGTTTCTAATTCACACAGATCATCTTCAACTGTCTGAAAGCTTTCTTCAGTCATCACATCAATCTCAGTAGATTGAGTACTTTCACCAGAACGAATACTCTCACTATCAGTTAAATCTGCAGAAGAATCACTTTGAGAATCACCCTGCTTCTCCAATACTTCTTTGATCAAGACAACAAACGCTTGAGAAGTTGCTTCACCCTTTTTCTTCAATGCTTCCCATAGATCTCTTGAAGTTGGACACTTCCCGAGACTATGAATGATTTCTTTTGGTAAAGCATCGTTAAAGTTTCACACGTTTTCATCTCTCGATAAAACTTCTGCTTTTCTACTTTAGTAATAGCTGTCACTGGTTTAGGAACATCACGAAATTCTAGAAATTCAAAAGTAGGATGCACATATCCTTCTGTTATTGGTCTCCAAAAAATTTCATCAGTTTTCGATACGAACTGTTCGAACCGGACTTTCCAGCTACGGTAATCTGATATGCACAAAAGCCTCAGTGACATAGTTCCAATCTCATTATCATCAAAAGAAATTGACATTTTCAAATTTTTGCGAAAATATCCTGAAACAATTTCCCGCCAAAATACTCTTTTTAAAAATTTCAAAAATTCAAAATTTCAAAAATGATTCAAAACAACCATATAAACTTTCCCTAAAAAATTTGAATAAGAAGATTTTTTTTTTATTTATTATTTTTAAGAACACAAGCGAACTAGATAAGTTCTCCTGAAATTAATTCGCCTGAAACTGTCTGAGCGAACTTAATAAGTTCGCCTGAATTTCACTAAGCGAACTTGACTCCAAGCGAACTTTTTAAGTTCGCCTGATCTTCACCAAGCGAACTTATTAAGTTCGCCTGCAACTGAATCAGCAAGTTCGCCTAAAACGCTGAAACTTTAGAAAAACTAAAACGCGAACTCAGACCTCTGAAAATCATGATTTCTGATGTATATAATCAAATTAGACAAATCTGAACGGTAGGAATGTGTAGGGATTGATTAGGAACACTTCTATCGGATCAATTTCATCAAAAGAATCCAAAATCAATCCAAAATGATCAAAATTCTTCCATTTTTATCAAGAACACGAAAAAGATGAAAAATCCTTCAAATCCTCATCAAATTCAGTGATATTTGATGTTGATTATACACGAAAACACCACGAATCTTCTGCTAATTAAGAGCAATAGCTCTGATACCACTTGTAGGTCCCGATTCGATGCGTGACGGATCTCTAGACTGGCGGTACGACACGGTGATAACGTGCGGAATCCATGATCAACGTGCAACGTGTAACTCAATCAACAACACGGTGTAAATAACTCTTTGTATTACTATAATCCTTGATTACAACAGTTCTCTCCAAAACACACACTTACACCTTTTTCTTCTCTAGTGTTCTAGTGTTCTATGGAATATGAACTTGTAACTCCTATTTATAGGAACACACAGCACCTTAGGCGAACTTAACAAGTTCGCTCCTAAAGATGCTTAGGCAAACTTATTAAGTTTGCCTCTCTATGAACTTTAAGTTTGCCTCTCTATGAACTTGAACAATATTCCTTAGGCGAACATAACAAGTTCGCTCCTAAAGAAGCTTAGGTGAACTTGTTAAGTTCGCCTCTCTATGAACTTATACAGAATTTTATCAACAGTTACAAAACATGTCCTAACACCGGTATCCCAAGACCCTATAAATACGCCCCTTTCCCCCACATTTCACCATCCACCACTCTCTCTCTCCTCTTTTTTCTCCTTGGTCGAAATCACCTCACACCCACCACCACCATCCTCCATTTTTGTTGTTTTGATCATTATTCCATCCAAATCCAAGCATTCATGTGTGTTATCAAGCATTTGTAAGAAAATTCATCCATCAATCCATCCATTTTCATGTTTGGTAAGTATCAAAACCCACTTTTTCTCCATTTTCATCTTCATGTTCTTATGAACATGCATCCAAGAAAAAGACATTTTTATGAAAGATTAACCATGGATTCTTGAAAGAAATGATTTTTCTAACAAAATGGTACATATTGTTGGTGGTTTTGGACTCGGGTTTTGTTCTTAGGCTCGGTTTCCATATAAGGAAACTTTGTTGTATGAGCACTTGTTAGATGATGTGTTCTTGATGATTTGATGATGGATTATGTTGTAGTAATGTTTGTAGATGGATAATATTTGAAAACTTTGTTGTCAAAAGTGTTGGATGATACGTGCATGCTCGTTTTTGTTATTTATGGAAACTTTAAATTTCAGGTTTTTGTTAGAAGAGGTTATGCTGTGATTTGTTTGGTGGAAATGATGCATAAACAATGGATATAGAGATTGTATGATTTATTTTTCGGTAAAATCACATGCTCATGATGTTTTTAGGCTCGTTTTCTAATTTTAGAAACTTTATTTTTCCAAGAGTTGTGTTTGCAAGTTGTTGACATGATTAGAAGGTTTAAATGACTTATTAACATGTAACTAAGTGCATTGAATGATAATATATGTTGAATATCCATAAACTTGACAATTTGACATGATCATGCTATAATAGGAAACTTTAATTATCCGAAACTCGCATGTTTGTCTATTTTTATCAAGTAAACATTGAAATGTTCTATATGTGTTATAACATGCCCAATTTCATGTGTGAACATTAACTTTGAATAGTTGCCATGTTTAGGACTCGAATCTTCACTTTCCAATTAAGGAAACTTTCATGTATCAAAAGTTGTATTTCAAGTCCTAAATACCAATCGAATGTGCTAATGTGTTTATTAGAATGATAACAGACTATTTCAAAGGTGGTTTGAATTCTATGTTAGGATTTGAATGTTTAAGTCCAACGTGTCACCAACGGGTCGTCAAGTCAAAACATCTTTGAAACGTCGAAGTTACTTTTCAACTCATTTGGATGCATGGAGTTCATAGTCAAACATTTGCAATACTTAGACCTTAAAGTCCTAAATGTTTCCTAGGGCACGAGTAGGTCGTCTCATTTAGCCGGATTTGCTAAGACTTGGCAGATCGTTTCACTGCTTTATCAGGTGAGTTTCACGGCCCCTTTTTACTTGCTTTATACTTTGAGGGAAAAACATGCAGAGTCTTACAAAACATACCCGCTTTACAAGGACATTCCAGTTTTACAAAGAGATTCCAGTTTTACAAAGACATTCCAGTATTACAAAGACATTTCAGTTTTACAAAGACATTTCAGTCTTGCAAAGACATTCTAGTTTTACAAAGGCAATCCAGTCTTACAAAGACATTTCAGTTTTGCAAAGACATTCCAGTTTTACAAAGACATTCCAGTTTTACAAAGACATTCCAGTTTTACAAAGACATTCTAGTTTAACAAAAAACATACGATGTTTTCAATCATACAAAGTTTACAAAGACATACAAGGTCTTCACATGATAACAAGGTATTCCGATCTCAAATGGGTTTACAAGGACATCACCACCAAAGTCCCCAGGAACACACACTATAACCATTAGCTATGGAGTTAGCCTAGGAAAATATGAATAGTACTATTGGGTTGACACCCCCATTCATCAAGTTGATCGCGCCAACTATCAGTGAATAGATGCATATTATCCGGAAATTTCACTTCAATGTTTGTGATGGAACATTAACGGGGCAAAAATCAAGAACCGTCTGGGTTGGTTATAGGCTCATGGTAATTGCATTACTTTTTTTGATCCTAGCTAGACAACAATGGATCATCCTAGGACTCGTTTATCACAGTTATAATGTTTCATTTTTCCAATTTATCAAAAGCTTTCCATACTTGTCCATTATGATGTCCGACGATGAGTTCAACAAGGTTGTTGAACGTGTGTTTATCATGATTTTGACGAAACGTTTTACAAACATTTCAAGGGAATGTCCAAGGGGGAATTCCAACCATATTATCCGATAAAACGTTTTACAAATACTCCAAGGGAATGTCCTACGGGAATTCAAACTACATTGCTTTCCAGATTTACAAAGGAAAGTTTTACAAAATCCTTAGGGTATGTTTCAAAAGTTCTCCAAGAAAATGTTCTTCTATTGTGGCACTCAAACCTTTGAACTCACCAACTTTATGTTGACACTTTCAAGCATTTTTTTCAGGTATTGTCTAGCAATGGCACGGTTGGAATAGGCTAGTCATTTAGATTAAACCCTAGAAGCCGAAGAGACCTGATTGTCAAACCTCAAGAGAGATTTGATGTAAGGCCCCAAACCGGGCACCCTACAGTTGATTCTCATAATGGGTTATTCCCTTAAAAATACTCATCTTAGATATATTAAACTACAACGGAAGTCTTTCTAAAAAAATTATTTGTTATTTAATGTCCTTAAGTTACCTCATGAATGCTTGCACACCAACCCGAGTAGCACTGCTCCCAAGCCAAGATACATCAACGCAACGCTTACCTGTAAAACAATCTATCGTACACACAAAGTCAGCTACGCTAAGTGAGTTCTAATAACTTAGTTTAATTAAAATCCAACTCGTCTCAAAAGTTGTTTGAACTTTACTCAGGTCCCACGGTCCTTATAAAATAGGTGCACAATTCATTAACAAATAGATAACCCATGTTATCACCCGATATCCCTTAATAGCTCATTACCCAAGACTCATCCCATAATAATAATAATCTCGTAGTCTCATCGATATAGGTCGAACCTACCTGCACTAATAACTCATACTCAAGTACATGTTTTAACTCGACACTTGGTTAACACAACGAATCCCTAGACATCAACTTACTCAGCCTTGACCAAGGCTCTTACAAATCAACTAACATAATAGTTGTAAGCACCACATCACAATCCTGACACAACGGTCAATCTACTCGACTCACCACATTAACACTATCTCATGCACAATAAATATAACATATCACTTGTATGCAATTTAACATAAGTGTATAAGCACACAAACACATACCTCATTACTGCACCCTCGTCAGGGCGTTCAACACACCCCGAGCTCATCACTGTCCTGTTGGACTTCATCACCTTTGGTCACCTCCCGAAGGACATAGTCCTCCACAATCCCGTTTGCCATGTCATAATGACGACAATGCAAACACAATACCCGTCGTGCCACAAGGACAATGACAAAATACACATGTCACATGTATAAACACATAACATTATACTCTATGTACATGATTCATTAACTGCACCTGCACTTCACACATAGCAATAGAATAAGATATCCTATACGTATTCATAAGCGTTTAGCTTATATTTCGACTAACTCATAACACACTACCCTTCTAATATATCCACATTCATACAATACTACATCTCATTATCTAAGCACATACCACGTACAAGCACACCCTGTGACACCTACTAGTGTACCCGTACAACCTGTGAATATAATCCCGACTCACCCTTATTAGGTCACCATACGACCCACGACTATATACCCACCTTTAAGCCTAGATCACATGATCTCATAAAACACCCGTATAGACCCCCCGACTCATTACTGAATGTTTTAGTTCATAAACACCTCGGGTTAAACCCAAAACTATTAACACGTTAGATACGTTAAACATCTCTGGTAATTATGTACGATGGCCCCTAAAACAATAAAATGTTTAAAAGAGGGGATTAGAAACTCACCGGTTGTGCCGAGTCTCAGTCTCTGCTCTGCAACTCGTCCACGCTCAAAGCCCTAAACCAGTAAATGTGTGATCCAAGGATCAGATTCTGTTCTACATTTACGTTGAATATCACGTAATTATAATTAAACTCTAACACTCATTCCTTCTATTCATCATTTCCTTCAGTTAAACCTTAGTCTCCCAGGTTTACGTATTTAATGATCCTAATTTGATTAGGACCCGTGTACCCGATCTCAAACTCCCGTGCATGCACTCATGAGTGCCATGCAAATCCTTCATCGACGTCCATTCGTGATAACCATCTCATACATATCGCCTTTGATCATTTAGAACCCGCAATATTAATTCGGGCCCCATGCATGCATGCATACGATCCATGCAAAACCCTACCTTCATTAAACGCATGTATCCAAGTCGGGTTTTCATTACACGCGTAAAACCATTCAACCCTAATCGGGTTTTAGTTACAACGACCACCCCATCGTCCTCCACTCCCACCGTACACCACCATAACCTTCACCTTCGTCTTCCCATCAAGCCACACCCTAGCCGACCCCCCCACCCAGCTAGCATCCCATTACCACCACCGTAGTCTGCTCCGCCCCACCATCGGGCACCACGAGTTCCGACAGCCTCTACTCGAGTCCCCTAGTATGCCGGATACGCTACCTTCATCGACCTCCGCCTTCTTCCTCCTCTGTGCACCACAGCGGCGCGCCACCACAGTGGCCGCCTCCGGTCGTGCAACCTCCATCACAGGTTATCACCTTCGCCGCCGCCTGTCATCCTTGCTACCTCCACTACGTCGGCCGCCAAAACTATCCTCGTCTCTGTCAACACCCATGCTGATAAGACCTAAACCCTAATCGGGTTTTCGACTTTGAATGAAAGCACGTAAAAGAAACGAATGGAGATTTAACGATGAGTACCTTTGTTGAGAAGTGAAGTTCTTGCTCAAACCAGTGTGGATGTTAGGACATAGTTTGTAATGACAAAAGCTTGTAATAGTTAGATCTTATGTCTTTATGTTTTTGTTATGTAAAAGTCATAAAGTGTTTATTCAAGTTTACTTAGAGGCGAACTTGTTAAGTTCGCCTGGTCTAACAGAGGCGAACTTAATAAGTTTGCTTAAGTCTATCTGAGGCGAACTTGTTAAGTTCGCTTAGTCTGTTAGAGGCGAACTTAATAAGTTCTCTTATAGCAGGTCAGATGTCTATATAAGTTTTTACAGAGTCAGTCGAAACAGAGAGAGAACAGATCGATAAGAACAAGTCTGATTGAGTCTGTAAACACCATTGTGATTTGGAATACAATTGGGAATGTTATTTACTTGATTATTTACATTGTCTTTTGTGCGTATAAACGTTGATTCGTTGTATTCCGCACTTCGAGTTAACGTCACGTCTTATCACGAGATCGATCCGTAGAAGCGCCATGAGGACCTACAAGTGGTATCAGAGCTTGTGTGGGTTCATTATCAGATAAAGAATATATGGTTTTAAAGAATTTCATGAGACCAATATCGAATTATATCTTTTGCACAAATTTATTTCAGCTCACTTCACTGCCCATGCCCCGAAAAACATGCAAGGTGTTGTTGAACTAAGATATGCTTTCAAAATATGTTGAAACATATATTCGCCCTTGGATCAGTTAGATACATCATCTAGTCTGACTCCATTGAACTTTATCCAAATAATAGTTGGATCCTCATACCTGAATCTGTTGATTCTCATTATACAGCCAATTCATTAGAATCTTCTGATTCTGAATCATCATGATTCTTATATCCTTTGGGATCTGCTTCTATACTTGTGCTAAAAGAGATAATTTCATCTTGGAAATTGATCTAATCTTAACATAAACTGTATATGTCTTGAAGATAATGCAATTTATATTTCTGTTTGACATATATGTGGGGTACACGATGTTTTTCATCTAAATGGTATTAAATCACATGAATTTGGAGAATAAACGCTTATAGTTTCAAATCTTATAATATTGACAAAGTTATGATTTCATACTTTATATTACAAATTCGGTAAGAATAATTGAGCATTTCATAACCTGATCTTATTTACTTTGAACATTTATCGTGTATCATTTCATATAGTATTCGATACTGAAAAGAATATATCAAAATGAAAAAGATGCAATGTGCACAAAACTGAGTTGGATGGTTTCATATTATAGGTTACCATTTATTATTGCTAAAATGTGTGATGAATTAATTGTATACTGATATGATCTTCTTGCTCATGATGTTTATCCAAAAATATGTGTTTCCGTTTGTACAGATAAAATCCAAAAATATGTGATTCCGTTTGTATAGATAAAACTCAAAAAAAAAATTGATTTTTATTTTCCATGAAAATTCTAAACTTTTATTAAAATTGTTCGGGATTGGATCGGATACATGATGCTGACGGAAGTTCAAGACTTGAAATGCTGAAGTTGGTAAAATTTTGTTCAAGGCAAAAGTGAATGGATATTATGTTCGCCTGTGTACAGTGAAGCGAACTTAATATGTTCGCCCAAGAACAGTGAAGCGAACTTAATTTGTTTGCCTATGGACAATGAAGCGAACTTAGCATGTTCACCGAAGGCTTGTTAAGGGAACTTAACAAGTTCGCCTAAATAAGCGAACTTAATGTGTATAAGGCTCTTGGCCAAGCGAACTTATCAGTCATCGTCTTCATTGTTCCAAGCGAACTTATCTGGAAATTTTTTCGAAATTTTTAATCTGTGTTGTTAGAGTTGTTTGCCGATTCCATCATATTCAAAATTATTTGCGAACACAACTATGGTAATTTCACTGATTATTTTTCGTTCATTTGTGAGAAAATCCAGGTTTTTGGTCCGGTTTTCATTCCGTAACTGTTTGCCCTAAAATTGTGGATTTTCCAGACTTAAATCTTGAAATTGTTCATTGTTAATGACTTAGTGGTGCTAGTCGTTGGGTTTATAATGGTTATTTCAAGATTTTATCACAGATTTGCCGAATTTTGAAATTTTGTGTTTGGATTTGAATCATCACAGGTTCAGGCGAACTTGTTCCAAGCGAACTTGTTCGAAGCGAACTTGTCCAGGGGAAATTAATAAGTTCGCCTCTTGCAACACTAAGCGAACTTATTAAGTTCGCCTAGGGGTTAGAGAGCGTAACATTTCCGATTTTTAGTATCCATATTTCAACTCAATGTATCGCATTTCAAACCAAATTCTCGTGCACTGTCTTATTATATTCTTCGCCATAAATTAAATACAATGATTCAATACAAATACTCAAGTTTTACTCGGTTATATACTGTGACACCCAGTATTTCAGGTCAATATCCATATTTCATAAATGCACATTCATAACATATATTTCCTGAAGTTTTATTTTGACTAAGTAAAATCAAGGAATCTACAAATGAAATTATATCAAAATAGTAATTTTTAAGAATTACTAGGAAAATAAGCAGTGATAACCCGCAAAGTACGGTCGTTGGTGATTAACAAGAACTTGACAGTAAAAGTCTAGTGAGACGTTTTAATAAATAAAGATATTAAAGCGGGTATAAATTTCAGGTATTATACCACATCTAAATCAATCACATCATCATGATTGCTTTGCTTACACAACACTCAGGCGTCATAATCATCATGATTATGACCAAAGATGCAAGCAACATAAAGATCACATCACCATCATTATATCCTTGCTTATACTACAATCCAACATCAATTAGTAATGATGATGACTTATGAGATCTACACTCAAACCCCGTTTCATCTAATAATTATATATGTATGTATATATATATACATCTAGGTATATAGATATAAAGTTTTAATCACTAAAAGTTCCTACACCGAGTATTATATCACGGTATCACCTACCGAGTGTATTCTAACTAGAACCGATCTAACTAACGATTGAGAGATAACTAGGGATTGGACAACACCCAACCCCCCACCCCTTAACCCTCTCTCAGCCGAAATAAGGTGGGGTCACCCACCTTGCCTACTCCATCTTTTCCCCATGTGTGTTGTCATGTCAAACCATACCCCTTCAAGTTGATTACAAGCAATGTGTCAAATCCATCTCATCTACCATGACTTGTGATGATTAGAAGAAGTCTAACACTCAATCCCACCCCTTTTTATCTATATATATACGACATATACACATGCACACACAATTTCACTCTTTCAAAAATCAAGAACAATCCTCTAAAAAGTTTAGCTAGAGCTTTGAAGTTTCAAGGTGTTTCAAGGGTGATTTCAAGAGTTCGAGCTTCCTACACCATTCCGTCCTTCTCCTTGCTTGCTTTAAGTGAGTGTTCATATCCTAAGTTTTGATTTTATTAAGTACACAAGTTGTTTTGTGTGTAAGATCACCCAAGTAGTGTTTATTTCAAAAGAAAAGTCACCATTCAAAACGAGAACGTGCTGGCAGAATTTTCAGTCCACTTTGGACGGTCATATACTAGTCAAAACTAAACCAAAATGGACGTTTCTTGAGTCAAAAATTAAGTTTAAATAATCCTCTATCCATCCCAAGTGATTTCGTGATTTTTGGTAGAGTTTTGATACCCTAAAAGGTCAATACAAGAAAATGGGTACAATCTGAGTTTTTGGACAGAATTCTAAGGACGACTTCATGGGGTCATAACTCACTCAAAAATGGTTCAAATGACTTGATTCTTTTTTCTAAAACTAGTATTTTGTGTTGGCATTACAACCCATATGTCCTATTATCATAAAACAAATATTTTGACCCCCAACCATCAAGATTTCCGAGACCTATCCGACAAAACCGAAGCTGTTAACATCTTTGTGTTATGATTTTTGTTTGAAACCCTTAAACCCCTTTATAAATTATGACCCATACATTTATATAGAGTCAATACACTTAGTTGAGTGTGATAAAAGTTTCATAAATTATTGAGTTCGATAAAATGACTAAAAACACGACACAAGTTGACTTAAAAACCCGAATACATTACTAAAGGCTATCTTGATGTAAAAGTTTTACCTTCCATACTATATATTTGTTTTCAACCCCAACCATGGGGTGGTTGTGTGAACGTAAAGACACGTCTTGAGATACATAACTTATTTATATAAGTATATATAAATGTATATGATTGTCACAACTCGTCACTAACGGTCGTCATGTCAAAACTGTCAGAAATATAAACTAGTATTCATGTCGAGTCTAATTGGGTGAATGATATACATGATCAACTTACACATTCGAACATTGTTTAGACCATAAAGTATCTTATTTTACCTTAGGGAACGGTTAGGTCAGCTCACGTATTCACGGACTTTGCTAGTTGCTACTTATTTTGCTTTGCTTCATTGTTTGCTCATCAGGTGAGTATTCACAACCCCTTTTTACCCTTTTACACTTTTGGGGTGGAACATGAACTCTTTACTCATTACACAATTACATTTACGCAAACAACACAAGTGCAAAGTCCTATTCACATACATGTGTGCAAAATTTGAGCTTTGTGCCCGAGCGCTAGTTGTGCTAACCTTTGTATGCGATTATGTGCAATCATTAACTATACAAGCCGACGGTTTTCAATGATAGATCTATTGAGTCTGACAAACCCACCCAGGTGCGCGGTGATTGAAACCAACAACACAATTTTTGCATGCTAGTTACAAGGTTTGGTTGTACATGGTTACACAATAGCTGCTCCCCATAAATGCCTTATTTTATCATGAGATGTAAAGGATTTGTTTTCAACTATATGCTATCTATATACAACTGTGTTATACTCACCAACTTTTTAGTTGACCTTATTTTATTCATGTTTCAGGCCCTAATATGTGAGAATGATTCAAGACGTGCTCAATATAGGATTTGGACTTAGCAATTTAAATCAAGAATTCTATGAGTTGTTTTATGTTTCTTTGTTTGAATTTGGTTTGTACTTGGATTATTTGTAATGGAAATTTGACTTTAATATATTTCAATCTAGTCAAGCATGTGCTATGAACAGTCTTATATGTCCCGCCCCGATGATTCCGCCATCGGTCGGGGTGTGACAGATTGGTATCAGAGCCTTGGTTATAGGGAATTAGGTTATTAGACACCTTGACCTAGACTATAACTTTAGGACACCCACTTATGCTATATTTCATGATTTTGTGCTATGTGTTATATGCTATGTGCTACATGCTCACCATGATTAATTATTATTAAATAAATAATATCCGTTCCTATATTCTAAAACCTCATAATAATTCTATCTTCTTTCTATCTTTATCCTTTCTAAGCATGTGAAAATTTCTTGAAGCAAAAATCTTTAAAATCTTAATTTCTTCGTTAAGGTTTTTAAACTTGTTAAATTATTTGAGGACACGTGCAATCTGGAAGGGTGACACCTGTATTTTAGGTTTTCTGTCTAGGAAAGAATTTCGCATAAATCCCAATCAACCGAAGGACCCGTATACTTTCCTGGGAATTCCCAAGATGAGTGTTTACTTATAGGCTAAAGCATGTCTCCTTGAAAATTATATAACTTTAATTAACCTTAATGTGCCATGGTATTCAAGTGATTTTGTCACTTTAGAGTACAATCCAAACTAAGAATATCTATTTTTATTTTTGTTACCTCATTCTATTAAATCCTATCAAATCTCATAAGTTCTTACAATCTTTCTTGTCTTGTGAAAAATCTGTAGAATGCCTCCTCCTCGTGCTCCCGCAACCAACGCCAACACCGACATTGCTGCTATTCTTACCCAATTGGTGACACAACTCACCCAAGCCAATGGTGCCACCAATGGCAACAATGGTGGAAATGGAAGCAATAGTGGTAATAATGGTGGAAATGGTGGAAATGGTGGTAATAATCCATCTCAATGCACCTTCAAGCACTTCAATTCGTGCAATCCCCTAAAGTTCTATGGTACCGAAGGAGCTACTGGAATCCTTCAATGGTTCGAAAGTATTGAGAATACCTTTCTCAATAGTGACTGTCCCGACAACCTCCGTGTTCGTCATGCTACAAGTGTCCTACAAAAACGGGCACTTACATGGTGGAATGGGGAGAAAAGGAATAGGGGTGTTGATGTAGCTATGGCCTTACCTTGGGATGAGGTCAAAAGACTTATGACCGAGGAGTTCTGTCCTCGAAATGAAGTGAAAAAGTTAGAAGCTGAATTTTGGGATCTTGCCCAAGATAGTGGGGAAAGCTTAGCATATACAACCCGGTTCCATAAGTTGAGTCTTCTAGTGCCCCACATGGTCACTCCTTTGTCCCGTTGTATCGAGAAGTATATTGGTGGGCTACCAAGACAAATCCAAGATACTGTCATAGGTAGAAACCCTGCTACTCTGGAGGATGCTATTCGTCTATCCGCTACCTTAACTGATAATCATGTGAAAGCTGGAACTCTGACCAAAAAGGGTTCTAAGAAAGTTTCTGAAACCGTAACCCCTCCTACTCACAACAAAGAAGCCACAACCGAGCCCTCTCGCAATAATAGAAAGAGGAAGGTTAGAAATTTTGCTGTGGTTACTCCTGTTGTTCCCATCAACCAAGCTGCACCTATGGTTCAAGCGCCGGCTAAAAATCCATATGTAGGGATCTACCCTCTTTGTGCCACCTGCAACTACCATCATCCCCAAAACATCCCATGTCGCCTTTGTACTTATTGTGGGAGATATGGTCATACAGTTAGTGTTTGTAGGACCAAAGCTCTTGCGGGTCAAGTCAACCCTCCAAACCAAACCGTACCTCAAGTGGCTAATCAATGTGCTCCCGCCATTGCTAATGGGCGTGCTTGCTATGAGTGTGGTGAACCGAACCATTTTCGTGATCAATGTCCAAGACTTGCAAATGCTAGATAAGGTTGAGCTCGTGGGCGTGCGTTCAACATAAACGCCAACGAAGCTCAAGCCAACAACGACGTGGTTAACGGTACGTTCCTTGTTAATAGTCAATATGCCTCCATTTTGTTCGATACCGGTGCCGATAAAAGTTTTGTGTCACTAAATTTTGAGCCTTTACTTGCAAAGACACGATCCCAATTAGAGAAAGCCTTCACCGTTGAAATAGCAAATGGTGACTCCCTTACCATTGAGTCCATTATTTATGATTGCTCCCTAGAACTAAATGACCATTCATTCCCAATCAACCTTGTTCCAATGCCACTAGGAAGCTTTGATATTATCATAGGTATGGATTGGCTATCAAATCATCATGCCGAAGTCATTTGCTTTGAAAAGTGTATCCGACTTCCGTTACCATCGGGATAAACCTTAAGGGTTTTTGGTGAAAAGCCTTGCAAGGGACTTAAGTTGATGTCGTGTACTACCGCTCAAAAGTACTTACGAAAGAAGTACATTGCTTTCTTAGCTCATATTGTTCAAAAGGATGTCAAGAAGAAGGGTATTCAAGATATCCCCATTATCCGAGATTTTCCTGAAGTATTCCCCGAAGACTTATCCGGTCTTCCACCCGTTCGTCAAGTAGAATTTCGTATTGATCTTATACCCGGAGCTAACCCCGTGGCTAGAGCCCCTTATCGTCTTGCACCTTCTGAAATGCAAGAACTTGCAAGTCAACTTTAAGAGCTCTCCGACAAGGGATTAATCCGTCCGAGTCATTCACCGTGGGGTGCACCCGTCTTATTCGTCAAAAAGAAGGATGGATCATTTCGCATGTGTATTGATTACCGCGAACTCAACAAACTTACTATCAAGAACCGTTATCCTTTGCCTAGAATCGATGATCTCTTTGATCAACTTCAAGGTTCTACTTGCTTCTCGAAGATTGATCTTTGATCCGGTTATCATCAGCTCCGTGTTCAAGAAGATGACATTCCCAAGACTGCTTTTCGAACAAGGTATGGTCATTAGTTCATGGTTATGCCTTTCGGGTTAACCAATGCACCCGCAGTTTTCATGGACCTCATGAATCGTGTGTGCAAACCGTACCTTGATAAATTCGTGATCGTTTTCATCGACGATATCTTAATCTATTCCAAGACTAAAGCCGACCATGAAGAACACCTTAGATTGGTTTTGGAACTCTTGAGAAAAGAAAAACTATATGCCAAATTCTCCAAATGTGAATTTTGGCTAAAGGAAGTTCAATTTCTTGGTCATATTGTCAATGACAAGGGTATTCATGTTGATCCTGCTAAGATTGAAACGGTTAAGGATTGGAATGCCCCGAAGACTCCTACCGAAGTTCGTTCATTTCTTGGTCTTGCGGGTTATTATCGTCGTTTCATCTCAAACTTCTCAAAGATTGCTGTCCCTCTCACCGCTTTGACCCACAAGGGTAAGACTTATGAATGGGGACCGAAACAAGAAGAAGCTTTTCAAACCCTCAAGCAAAAGCTGTGCAATGCTCCCATATTGACTCTCCCCGATGGAAATGATGATTTAGTTGTCTATTGTGATGCTTCTAACCAAGGTCTTGGTTGTGTTCTCATGCAACGAGGCAAAGTAATCGCTTATGCATCAAGGCAACTCAAAGTTCATGAAAGGAATTATACGACGCACGATCTCGAGCTGGGTGCGGTCGTATTCGCGTTAAAGATTTGGAGACATTACCTATATGGCACGAAATGTGTGGTATTCACCGACCACAAAAGTCTTCAACATATTTTTAACCAAAAAGAACTCAATATGAGGCAACGACGTTGGGTCGAACTCCTTAACGACTATGACTGCGAGATTCGTTACCATCCCGGCAAAGCGAATGTTGTAGCCGATGCTTTGAGTCGAAAGGACCATGTTATGCTTCACTGTGCCCGTATTCAAACCGATATTCAAACCCGTATCTTAGAAGCTCAACACGTCTCGGTAATCGAGGGTAACATGTATGAAGAAATGTCGTGTGGTGTTGAACTTCTTCTTGAATCAAAACCCAATGGCTTACTATATTACTTGAACCGTATTTGGGTTCCCGATCGCGATGATCTCCGTACATTTCTCATAAACGAGGCTCACAAGACTCGTTATTCTATTCATCCTGGTGCGGATAAAATATACCAAGATCTTTGCCAACAATATTGGTGGCCCGGTATGAAAAAGGACATTGCTCTTTATGTTGCCAAATGTTTAACCTGCTCCAAAGTCAAAGCCGAACATCAACGTCCTTCTGGTTTGCTTGAACAACCGAAAATCCCCGTGTGGAAATGGGAGAACTTAGCCATGGATTTTATTACCAAACTCCCTCGCACCTCGAGTGGTTATGATAGTATTTGGGTGATCATTGATCGTCTCACCAAATCTGCTCATTTCTTGCCTATCCGTGAAGACTATCGGGTCGAGAAACTAGCCCGAATTTACATTGGTGAAATTGTGAGCCGTCATGGTGTTCCTTTGAACATAATATCTGATCGAGACGCTTGGTTCACCTCTCGATTTTGGCAATCTCTCCAAACTGCTCTTGGCACACGATTGGATTTGAGCACGGCTTACCATCCCCAAACTGATGGTCAAACCGAGCGAACAATCCAAACACTTGAAGACATGCTTAGAGCTTGCGTAATCGATTTTGGTGGCAATTGGGATTCATATTTATCCCTCATTGAGTTCTCTTACAATAATAGCTACCACACAAGTATCAACATGGCTCCATTCGAAGCTCTCTATGGTCGCAAGTGTCGTTCTCCTATTTGTTGGAACGAGATTGGTGAAGCACAAATCACCGGTCCCGAGTTAATTCAAGAAACATCCAACAAGATTATTCAAATCCGTGACAATATTCGAGTAGCGAGGAGTCGGCAAAAGAGTTATGCCGACAAACGTCGAAAACCCTTGGAATTCCAAGTCGGTGACCTTGTTCTTCTAAAGGTGTCCCCGTGGAAGGGCGTGATCCACTTCGAAAAGAAAGGCAAGTTAGCACCTCGTTATGTTGGTCCATTCAAAATCCTTGAAAGGATTGGGAAAGTGGCTTACAAGCTCGAGTTACCTCCATCTCTTGGCAATGTGCATCCTACATTTCATATATCTAATCTAAAGAAGTGTCTCGCTGATGAAAATCTCCATA
This sequence comes from Smallanthus sonchifolius, assembly GCA_023525975.1. Taxonomy (NCBI): domain Eukaryota; kingdom Viridiplantae; phylum Streptophyta; class Magnoliopsida; order Asterales; family Asteraceae; genus Smallanthus; species Smallanthus sonchifolius. The sequence goes on along the minus strand of CM042021.1, from coordinate 64,073,860 downwards.
TACCGCTTGACGACGTGCACATTGATGAAACAATGCACTTCGTTGAGAAGCCGGTGGAAATTATGGATCGCAAAGTCAAACAACTCAAGAGAAGTCGCATTCCTATTGTCAAAGTTCGTTGGGAATCTAAGCGTGGTCCTGAGTTCACTTGGGAACGAGAAGACCAAATGAAGCTCAAGTACCCTCACCTTTTTACCGATACTATTGTCTCCTCTAGCTAAATTTTGGGACGAAATTCTCTAAACATGGGGAGACTGTAACATTTCCGATTTTTAGTATCCATATTTCAACTCAATGTATCGCATTTCAAGCCAAATTCTTGTGCACTGTCTTATTATATTATTCGCCATAAATTAAATACAATGATTCAATACAAATACTCAAGTTTTACTCGGTTATATACTGTGACACCCAGTATTTCAGGTCAATATCCATATTTCATAAATGCACATTCATAACATATATTTCCTGAAGTTTTATTTTGACTAAGTAAAATCAAGGAATCTAACAAAGGAAATTATATCAAAATAGTAATTTTTAAGAATTACTAGGAAAATAAGCAGTGATAACCCGCAAAGTACGGTCGTTGGTGATTAACAAGAACTTGACAGTAAAAGTCTAGTGAGACGTTTTAATAAATAAAGATATTAAAACGGGTATAAATTTCAGGTATTATACCACATCTAAATCAATCACATCATCATGATTGCTTTGCTTACACAACACTCAGGCGTCATAATCATCATGATTATGACCAAAGATGCAAGCAACATAAAGATCACATCACCATCATTATATCCTTGCTTATACTTCACTCCAACATCAATTAGTAATGATGATGACTTATGAGATCTACACTCAAACCCCGTTTCATCTAATAATTATATATGTATGTATATATATATATACATCTAGGTATATAGATATAAAGTTTTAATCACTAAAAGTTCCTACACCGAGTATTATATCACGGTATCACCTACCGAGTGTATTCTAACTAGAACCGATCTAACTAACGATTGAGAGATAACTAGGGATTGAACAACACCCAACCCCCCACCCCTTAACCCTCTCTCGGCCGAAATAAGGTGGGGTCACCCACCTTGCCTACTCCATCTTTTCCCCATGTGTGTTGTCATGTCAAACCATACCCCTTCAAGTTGATTACAAGCAAGGTGTCAAATCCATCTCATCTACCATGACTTGTGATGATTAGAAGAAGTCTAACACTCAATCCCATCCCTTTTTATCTATATATATACGACATATACACATGCACACACAATTTCACTATTTCAAAAATCAAGAACAATCCTCTAAAAAGTTTAGCTAGAGCTTTGAAGTTTCAAGGTGTTTCAAGGGTGATTTCAAGAGTTCGAGCTTCCTACAACATTCCGTCCTTCTCCTTGCTTGCTTTAAGTGAGTGTTCATATCCTAAGTTTTGATTTTATTAAGTACACAAGTTGTTTTGTGTGTAAGTTCACCCAAGTAGTGTTTATTTCAAAAGAAAAGTCACCATTCAAAACGAGAACGTGCTGGCAGAATTTTCAGTCCACTTTGGACGGTCATATACTAGTCAAAACTAAACCAAAATGGACGTTTCTTGAGTCAAAAATTAAGATTAAAGAATCCTCTATCCATCCCAAGTGATTTCGTGATTTTTGGTAGAGTTTTGATACCCTAAAAGGTCAATACAAGAAAATGGGTACAATCTGAGTTTTTGGACAGAATTCTAAGGACGACTTCATGGGGTCATAACTCACTCAAAAATGGTTCAAATGACTTGATTCTTTTTTCTAAAACTAGTATTTTGTGTTGGCATTACAACCCATATGTCCTATTATCATAAAACAAATATTTTGAATCCCAACCATCAAGATTTCCGAGACCTATCCGACAAAACCGAAGCTGTTAACATCTTTGTGTTATGATTTTTGTTTGAAACCCTTAAACCCCTTTATAAATTATGACCCATACATTTATATAGAGTCAATACACTTAGTTGAGTGTGATAAAAGTTTCATAAATTATTGAGTTCGATAAAATGACTAAAAACACGACACAAGTTGACTTAAAAACCCGAATACATTACTAAAGGCTATCTTGATGTAAAAGTTTTACCTTCCATACTATATATTTGTTTTCAACCCCAACCATGGGGTGGTTGTGTGAACGTAAAGACACGTCTTGAGATACATAACTTATTTATATAAGTATATATAAATGTATATGATTGTCACAACTCGTCACTAACGGTCGTCATGTCAAAACTGTCAGAAATATAAACTAGTATTCATGTCGAGTCTAATTGGGTGAATCATATACACGATCAACTTACACATTCGAACATTGTTTAGACCATAAAGTATCTTATTTTACCATAGGGAACGGTTAGGTCGGCTCACGTATTCACGGACTTTGCTAGTTGCTACTTATTTTGCTTTGCTTCATTGTTTGCTCATCAGGTGAGTATTCACAACCCCTTTTTACCCTTTTACACTTTTGGGGTGGAACATGAACTCTATACACATTACACAATTACATTTACGCAAACAACACAAGTGCAAAGTCCTATTAACATACATGTGTTCAAAATTTGAGCTTTGTGCCCGAGCGCTAGTTGTGCTAACCTTTGTATGCGATTATGTGCAATCATTAACTATACAAGCCGACGGTTTTCAATGATAGATCTATTGAGTCTTACAAACCCACCCAGGTGCGCGGTGATTGAAACCGACAACACAATTTTTGCATGCTAGTTACAAGGTTTGGTTGTACATGGTTACACAATAGCTGCTCCCCATAAATGCCTTATTTTATCATGAGATGTAAAGGATTTGTTTTCAACTATATGCTATCTATATACAACTGTGTTATACTCACCAACTTTTTAGTTGACCTTATTTTATTCATGTTTCAGGCCCTAATATGTGAGAATGATTCAAGACGTGCTCAATATAGGATTTGGACTTAGCAATTTAAATCAAGAATTCTATGAGTTGTTTTATGTTTCTTTGTGTGAATTTGGTTTGTACTTGGATTATTTGTAATGGAAATTTGACTTTAATATATTTCAATCTAGTCAAGCATGTGCTATGAACAGTCTTACATGTCCCGCCCCGATGATTCCGCCATCGGTCGGGGTGTGACAGAGAGTATTTAGACATGTGATTTCTGAGTGTTAGAAAAAAAAATTTGTTAAATTTTTTTTTGTTTTGTTGTTAAATTTTTTTAATTGTTTGGGTTTGTTATTTTTACTAATGTGTTTGTTGTCCGAATGTTTTCAGATGGCTCGACGGGTCGAATATAAGCATAATCAGGTGGCATTGTTAGATCCTAACATGTCTGAGGCTGTCAATTTTCAAGGAATAATCGGATTTTTGAACCGTTCGCGTCTCCATACTGCTTTATCTGTTGATCCTTACATCAGTTTGGTATACATATAGCAATTTTGGGATACAGTTCATCAGGATACGGACGTAGAACCTCATGTTCTTTGTGCAACTGTCAATAATACTGAAATTGCCATATCTGAAGAAACAATTCGTGCTGCTCTTGATTTGGGTGGTAATGCTGAAGACCCATTGTCATATCCGGGCACTCTTACTATGGGTTGTTTTCAAAGAACGGGTTATCGTGGGAGACAGAATGATACACAAGCACGTAAAGGTGGCTTAGTTGGTGAATGGAGATACTTCATGCATGTGATTATTCAATGCATCTCTCCTCGTAAAGCTGGAACCGATGGTTTAAGGATGGCTCTTCAAACTGCAATGGTGGCTTTAACGTTGAATAAGAGATTCAATTTTGCAATTTACTTCTATCGGGAGATGGTCATGCAAATTAATCCTGCTGAAGGTCAAGGATTTTTTATGTACCCTCGCTTTATTCAAATGATTCTAAATCATCTTATTCCGAATCTTCCAAAACATCCTATAAGATTAACTTTGACTCCAATGTCAAAGCGTATCTTTACTGATTGCACGAAGGTGAAACAGCTGAATGCGGCATTGATACCTGTTAATACTCCTCTGTTTGGTCACTTAATCAATCCTGATTATGTTGCACCACCTAATGACAACTGGTTTCATCCTGATGAAATTGCTCAAGTTCAAGGCTTAAATGATCCACAACAACAACATGTTCCACAACAACAATAGCAACCACAACAACAACAAGTTCCACAACAACCAATACACGAACAAGTTCCAGTTCAACAAGCTCAAGTTCCCGTACAACCACAAATTCCTATTCCTGAACAAGTTCAAATTCCACAAGCTGAGGTTGAAATACCTTTTCATGAACCTGTTCAAGAGGAGGTCGTTCATGCACATGAACATGATCTAGGAATGAACATGGATGATTTCGTTGATGACGCTATGAACTCGCCCATTCACGAAGCTGAAGGGAATGTGGTGACTGATGATGAATCTAGTTCAAGCTCAAGTGATACGATATTACCAGTTACTGAAGTCACTGACTCTGATGAATCTAGGGATTTTTCCTCAGATCATTATGAGCGGTTAGCTGCTATTCCACTGGCTAATGCTGGAAAACGCATTAAATCTCAAGCCAGACGACCAAGAAGAAAGTCTGTTCGGGATCCTCCTTCCGGATCAGTACTTGGAAAAAGATCCTTGGTTGATGAGAGTACTGATTCTGATAGTGACTTCAATCCAGATCCAAAGACTCAAAAGTTAATGTCTGCTTCAATAGCTGCTGCTCAATCTTCGTAGGGAGTAGAGGATGCTAATTTTGTTGCTTCCTTGATTATTACTCCTCCAAGATCTAAAGATACATCTCCTCCAGTTATTACTCCTACTGTAAGTCCTTCAGCTCCACAATCGTCAGCTGGTCCGTCAAAGCCTTCTGATTCTGAAAGGATTACGATTCTTGAATCTCAAGTGCTTACACTTCAAGCTCAGGTGGATACTCTTGTGTCTACTGATTCACAACGGCAGCTGGTGATTCAGACTCAAGCTCAACAGATAGCTGACATGCAAGCATTGGTGTCTAAACTCGTTCAGCGTCTTGATGCTCAGGGGGAGTTGAGTATACACGATACATGTCACACAGAGTCTATTCCAAGACGTGATGATGAAGACAACGATCCTACTGGAAATGTTGAGGGTGATCGTCAATACACTGACGCTAATCCTATATCAAGGATTCAGGGGGAGTCGACATCACAATCACTTGAAGGAAACAAAGATACTTCTGGTGCTAATGAAGAAGAAATTCTATTATTGGAATTCTTTGCAGATTCTGAAGAAGAAGCTGAAAAGATTGCATGTCTTGATCACATTGATGATTTATTCAATGACATGGACGATGAAGTGTCTGATAGTGAAATAGAAGAAGGAGAGATAGTGGAGATAGAGATAGAGAAAGATAAAGATAATGTTACTTATGAAGGCTGTGATGGTCATAAAGTGCCGTATAACTTCATCCAAGATGATGTTATTCCTGAATTCACTTATGAAGGAGTAACAGATTCTATGGACTATGTTGAAGACGTCACACTGCCTGAAGACACTGCTGATTCAAAGATGGATACTGATGATGAGAATATTCAATCCAATAAAGATGTTGAAACTGAAACTACTAACACTGAGTCTCCGAAGGTTAATGAAGAACCTGTGATGTATAGAAATACAGGGATGACAAGAGAACAGTGGAGAGAAGTTGTAAATAGTTGGATGAAGGTGCTACCTAAGTCTCCAGAACAACCTGCTCAGAAAGAGAAATATGTGAACAACGAGCGGTGTGTAGGTAGGATCATAAGTTAGTTCTATGATGGTGATACAAAATTATTTGCAATTAAAAGATCTAACGGTGTTCAATACTTAAAGTCGAGGATCAGATATTTCAATACCTTGCCAAGGTGTGAAATGAATGGTCTAGCTTCAAAGCCTCTTATTAAGAAATTGAAGAATGGTTTGGCTGATGTGATAGAAAACTTGATCAAGAGAGAAGGTAGTTCAGGAAAATATAAACGGCTGAAACCACAAAAAGGAAAGACAGTGAAGAACACAGATCAGAAGACTGGGAAAGTGGCCTGGAGTTACAAGTATAAACCAGTACGTGCTGTACACAAGATACCATTGAAGAAGATTCCTCAAGACTTTCTTAGGAATATGAAATGGTGGTATGTCGATGTTAATACTGGTAAAGCAAGGATTGAAGATAATGACAATAAGGTCATTGTGTGTTTCTATGACGCAATGAATCTTATCAATTTTTCAAAGAAAGATCAGAGGACGTTGTGAAAGAATGAAATAATGTTCACTGATGAATGGAAAGAACAAGGATTACAGTACAAAAGAGTTTTGGAGATATGCAGAAGCTATGTAGTGCATGCTGGTACAGACTACCAGATTAATTGGAAAAGCTCATCATGAAGACTGAAGACTGAAGATCAAGCTATTGTCAATGGGGAGTCTGTTAGGACATAGTTTGTAATGACAAAAGCTTGTGATAGTTAGATCTTATGTCTTTATGTTTTTGTTATGTAAAAGTCACTAAGTGTTTATTCAAGTTTACCTAGAGGCGAACTTGTTATGTTCGCCTGGTCTAACAAAGGCGAACTTAATAAGTTCGCTTAAGTCTATCTGAGGCGAACTTGTTAAGTTCGCTTAGTCTGTTAGAGGCGAACTTAATAAGTTCGCTTATAGCAGGTCAGATGTTTATATAAGTGTTTACACAGTCAGTCGAAACAGAGAGAGAACAGATCGATAAGAACAAGTCTGATTGAGTCTGTAAACACCATTGTGATTTGGAATACAATTGAGAATGTTATTTACTTGATTGTTTACATTGTCTTTTGTGCGTATAAACGTTGATTCGTTAGATTCTTCACTTCGAGTATTACGAGATCGATCCGTAGAAGCGCCATGAGGACCTACAGTGGAAACCACCGTCTTCGGTCGCCTCTTCTCCCTCCCTTGGTTTTTCTGCCGTCACGACACCTAGAGCCGGTATGGCTCTATGGTTTGTTCTAAAAGTGGTATTTAAACTCTTACATATTACATTCGGGTCCCTCTTAATCTGTCTCATACATTTCGACCTTGGTTTATGATTAAAACGACCTATCAAGCCCTTTTGTAGCCCATTGATATAGAATTTTCATGCCATCTATGCTAACACACCCTTTTAAAAGAGATTCGGGACACCTTTGACCCGACCCATTAGTTGTTGAAATTTTGGGATGTTACATTTGACTTATATGGTTGTAGAACATTGTACTAGTTTATGTTAGTACTTGTAATGGTGTTCAACACTTTATAAATCTTCATGTAGCTTCCACAACTATGTAATGATATCAGTCGTTACAACCTTGAGTTATTTATCAAGTAAATAATTTTCGGGGTGTGACATTCCATCCAAGGAGAAGATGAATTTTTTTTCTTTTTCAATAAGAATCACACCTATTATTGCCGATCCTTTGTCTATCTCCATCAACAGTATAGTAACCTCTTCTCACACCGAGGTTGCTGATACTGCTCCTGTAAATACTTCTGGTGATGTCAGTTCTGGTCAAACAACAACTGTGAATTCAAATGTTGACTAGGACTTGACAAATGATCCCTCTGTCAATTCTGATAGTGATTTTGATAATCATGATGGGCCGATCATTCCTGATGAAAATTTAACAAACCTTCCTGCTCAGGTTGAAGTTGCTGATGGGTCATCTTTCAAAACTTTGTCTAATTATCCTTTGGAGAATGTGATTGGGCCAATCACTGAAGGTGTTTGTACTAGAATTTATTCAACTCCCTACATCACTACCCTATGAGCTTGTTTTCTCTCACAGGATGTTCGAAAGAATATCTCCATGGCCCTAAAGGATTCCAGCTAGATAGATGCTATGCAGGAAGAACTGGCTCAGTTCAGGAAAATAGGAGTCTGGGATCTGGTTAATCTTCCAAAGAATAAGTACCCAATTGGTACTCGTTGGTTCTTCCAGAACAATACTGATGAAAGAAACGTTGTAATCAAGAATAAAGTAAGGCTGGTTGTGCAAGGATTTACCCAAGAAGAAGGTATTGATTATGAGGAAGTATTCGCTCCGGTGGCTCGTTTGGAAGCAATAAGGATTTTACTGGCTTATGCGTGTTTCAAGAACTTTAAGGTCTATCAAATGGATGTTAAAAGTGCATTCTTATACGGTAAGGTCAAGGAGGAAGTCTATGTGTGCCAGCCTCCGGGGTTTGAAGATCCAGATTATCCGATTCGAGTCTACAGGTTAGACAAAGCTCTATACGGACTTCATCGGGCTTGGTATGATACTCTGTCATCTTATCTTCTATAAATTGGCTTTGAACGGGGGAAGATTGATATGAATTTATTCAAGAATAAGATCAGAAAAGATATTATGCTAGTGCAGATTTATGTGGACGACATCATTTTCGGATCAACCAATGAGAAGCTGTGAAGAGACTTTGAGGATGTTATGAAGGCAAAATTTGAAATGAGCAAAATGGGTGAGCTCACGTTCTTTCTTAGATTAGAAGTAAATTAGTCACATGATGGAACCCTGATTCATCAAGCCAAGTATATTCAAGACATGCTCAAAAATTTCCAGATGAATAACTCTAAGGTAGCATCCACAACTTTTGTTGCTCAAACTCCCATCTCTGTTGATCCAGAAGGAAATCCTGTTGACAGGCAACATTATTGTTCAATAATAGGTTCTCTGCTATATCTCACTGCCAATCGTTCGGACATCATGTTTGTTGTTTGCTATTGCGCCAGTTATCAGACGAATCCCATGAAATTGCAGTTAAAAAAATCTTCCGCTACTTAAAAGGCTCGCCCAAGTTAGGGCTTTGGTATCCAAAAGCCAATAGCTTTGATTTGGTGGCTTTCTCTTATAGTGATCATGATGGATATTAGCTTGACAGAAAATCCGTGTCAGGAGGATGTCAATACTCGGGGCAATGTCTAGTGTCGTGGCAATGCAAGAAACAAACATCAGTCTCCATTTCTTCTGCGGAAGCTGAGTATATCGCTGCTTCCAGTTGCTGCTCTCAAATCCTTTGTATTCATCAAATAATGGATTATGGTATCAACTTGAAGCAGACTCCGATGTTCATTGACAATGAAGCTTGTGTTAAAATATTGAAGAACCCGATCTATCATTCTAAAACAAAGCACATCGATGTGCGGGTTCATGCCATTTGGGATGCATATGAGAAAGAATATATTCAAGTCCTTCCAGTAAACACCAATGATCAGAAAGCTGATATCTTCACGAAGGCATTTGATAAATCCAAGTTTCTTGATCTCGTGCAGAAATTGGGTTTGTTGAATTTTGAGTAACATCCTCTATCCCTAATGCATTGTGTATATATCTATGTTCATATTCTCTTTCAAAAATCCAAAAAATATCTTCTTGACCAGAATGAGTTGATGATCGAGCTGCAAAAATATATTGTCTTCTGTTTAGAATATTTCATTTAAAAAGGTTGTCTATAAATAAAATTTTTAGGGAAAAGTGTTTATGAATAGAAAAGAAAATAGTTTGAAAAATATATGTTTCATTGTTGCTTTTGCATAACTATTATTATGGGAAATGATAGTTAAACTGACATAGTTGATCACTGTTTGAATAAGATCAAAAGGGGGAAGTGCTTATACTGAAAGAAAATCAAAAGAACAAAAAGACACGTAATGACGTGCATTAGGCAATAAAAGACATGAAATGACGTGCAAATCAAAGCAAAAGACACCGATGATGTGCTCTCAAGTATTGAATTTGTCAATCTTGAGTAAAATACATGCAATGTCAATGTCGTGCATTCGGAACTAAAAACAAAACATACATAATGTTAGTGTGTACATATATAGTATATATTTTCCTTTTTGGGTCCCTGTGACTTTTCACAAACCCGTGCTAGTTACGCTCTTTTAGCTATCTTATTTTTCTCGTTGATCAACTTCTCTGATTATGTGTTGGCATAGACCTGAAGCTCTCATCATCGCATCAAAAGACCATGAGGATGGGTAGGTTATACCTGACAAGTGTGGGGAACATTGACTTCATCTTAATTGTTACAAGCAGTGTTTTGAAAACCGGATCGGCCTGTCAGACAGGGAACCGGTGGTCTGACCGGTCTGGTTACGTATGTTGAAACGGTCCTGCAGCGACCCAGCGGTCGGACCGGAAAACCGGGTGGTCGGACCGGACGAACAGGTTGTCTAATATTTTTTTATATTTTTTTTAACCTTTTTTACGTATTTCGTAGCTATTTGTTAGTTTAAGACTATTGGAATTAACTTGTTGTTGGTTTTTGAAGGATTAATGGTTGTTTGGATTGATATATTCTTATAATATTTATGACGTCGTCCAGTTCTTAAATCCGGTCCGACCGGTCTGACCGGTCCGACCAGTGGACCGGTAAGGAGACTGGTTCGACGTCCGGTCCGGTTCTGAAAACATTGGTTACCAGAACATGATAAACGTTCGCTAGTTGTATGTTGAAAGAATGGCGCATGGACTTCAGAGGACAGGCATACCAACATCTATTCATAGGCCGTGGACATCCAAAGGCAATAAGAAAAGGTTGTGTGACAAGTTGTGTCGGTATGATTCCACTTGATTAAGTTAGCACGTTCAATATCTTAGTTTGAAAAGAGTTTTGATTTTAGCTTCATATTTTGTCTCTCCTCTTATGCGAAAGGCTTGTTTGGTACACATATGTCCATGTACAAAAGTTTTATGGGTCCTTATCTCAGAATTTCAAGCTCGAAAGTCGATTCGGTTTTGTCAAATGTTCAAAATTTATCTTTTCATTTTGTCCTAGCGACTCTTGGGTCGATTGTGAAGAGTCGGCCCTCAAATTTTACCGAGTATATATAGATTTGAAAAGGGGAAATTTCTTTTCACTTGAAACCCTAGTTTTTACCGAGCTATTCCGGCGATCTTATTACTATTTTGGTCAAAGACCATTGTTTTCGATTTGTGGCGTATTGTGTATTTCTTGCTTCTAGTTAAGGTATTTTTTTATTCTATACATGTTTATTAACATATTTTGGCTTATTAGAACATGGAAACATCATCAAAATGGAAGCTTTATTCTGAAATTGGATCTTGAATAAGTTGGTTGTTCATATTCCTCCTAGAGCTGACTGTCTTTATGAAGAAGATGACATGAATCGGCTCTAGGGAGTCGACTCCCGTTACCAACATTGATTCTTGTACATTTGTCGACTATCGATTCTTTGAACGCAAGTTCAAAATCTTTCCCGGCTGTTAATAGTCTCTTATGTGCCGATTCTTTAGAATATCTCGTAATGAACTGCTGACCGTTTCTTTTTTGGAGCCGACTGTCACCGAGTCTTCAGGAGACACTCTGTTAATCAAGGCAGAATCTTGCCCCAGATCTAGTCGACTCTCTATTTTATTTTCAAAGAATACGGACGACTCTTCTTCGGCCAACTGTCAAGGGTCGACAGAGACTCTCAGTGCAATATTGATTTATTCCTCTTCGGTCGACTCTCATCGGGAAATACACTTATTCAGCCGACTCTTTAGCCGACACTCATCTTTTGACCAACTCTATTATTGTTTATTCTTGTGTATTTTTGTGTGTCTTCCCTTACTTAACTAAATTTGTGATTAATTACTAATTATCAGTGTTCATTATGTTACATAATATGGATGACAATCATCATGCTAGTGATAACAAGCACAACATGGTGAAATCCTTTCCTGAATCAATTCCTGAGGAATTTTGTGATGTCGTCAGATGGATTCTTCGCAGCAAGATAGCATATGCAATCACTTGGAATGAAGTAGTTACAGAGACCTAATCGAGGAATTTTGGATTAATGCTGAGTATAAAGTCCACTCTGTAACCAAAAAGTCTCATGTGAGATCTTTTGTTCGTGGGAAGGAGATACTGATTTATGAAGGTACAGTCAGAAATGCGTTACAATTAGATGATGATAGACGGGATCCAAGAGTTATTGATGAAAATGATTCCAGAAATAGATTCGTTCAACAACTGGGATATGAAGGACCCTTCCGAAAGAATGAGATTCAGAAGAGATTTTTGTCAAGGGATTGGAAAGTTATCATGTACGTCTTCATAAATTCTCTATCTCACAGAAAGAGAGTGTATGACGCTCTAAGTGTGTATTGGGGAGCTATTCTGCTAAATATCTATGAGGAAGAAAAATTCAATCTATCTTATCACATCTTCACCCAGATAATCAACCGAGCAAAAGACAACAAGTGGTTACTTTATCCTCATTTTATTCAAATGATCCTTAACTATCTTCTTAAAGATTTGACACCTTGTGGTCGTTCCATGACCTTTGCAAAAGTAGAATCTAGCATTTACACAGATGTGCTGAGGGTGTAAGAGAAATTCTCTGGGAAGTGGAATCCGATGTTTGATAATATGTATCGGGAAGAACGTTTACCAACAATCAAAGCTGCCCTTAAAGCTAGCAAGGAAAACAAAGAAAGAAGGAAAATATTGTCGAGAAGAAGAAGAGAAATGAGAAAGAGTAGGAACCTGCAAGTGATGATGAAGAGGTTATCAGAAAAAGAAAAGCTAAAGGGAAAACCATCGACCCTGAAGCTGGTAAGAAAAAGAAACAAAAGTCAGGAGGTGATGGTGAAGGTTTCATGAAGGCCGCTAGAGACAGTTATATGTGTCACCAACAGAGAAGTCCATCAAGACTTAAAACTCCTACTCCCCACGGTATCACTGAATAATACATCAAAGCGAATCGTTTAGCTCGTGCCGCTCTGGATGTCGAAGGACCTCCTCCGTCCAGGAAAACAGAATGCACTTCGGGAACAAAACACTCTCCACCAAGGACACAACAAGACCCTCTAACCGGTACTCCCAAAAGATTGAAATCTATGGCCAGAAAGAAGTCAAGGCCAATGGGAAAACTTGTTCCTCCTCCTGTAAATGAATCTTTAGATCCTGAGTTAGTTGAAAATGTCGGGGTTGAAATTGTCAGGCTGATAAGGTGGATGAAGGGGCAAATAGAAGCATCAAGAAATAGAGAAGATGATAGAGATTAGGAAATTAGGGAATTGAAAGGAATTGTGGCTAAGCAACAACTGATAATTGAGAAGCTAAAGTTTCAAATTCAGAATCAGACTACTTTAAACAAGGAAATGCAGACAAACATGAATGATATGGGTAAAGCCATAATGGTATTGAAGAAAAGAGGTTTTAGCCTGACCAAGGAAGTAAGTAGGTTGCGAGAATGTTTGAATGAAGATCATCTGAATTTTGAAGATATCTTTGACCTATCTATTTTTAAGGATGTTGTTATCTTTGATGTAGATCAAGATGAGAAGGAATATGAGAAAGATGAAAAGTCAGCGGATCCAAAACTAAACACAATATTGCCAATAAATAGAAATGATAATGATGATGAAGGACAAGATGGCACTGCTTTGGGAACAGGCGGTACAAGCTCTAATGCTCCTGTTACCCAGACAGCAGGTGTTGAAGGTAGCAAAGACAGTAATGAAGCAGGTGCATCCGAGATTGCTGAATCAAGAATAGCCAAGGATGATGATGTGTTAAATGAAGACATGGAAGAAATGCTAGAGGAATTTGTGGAAGAAGGAGAAAGAGAGAAAACTAGTTATGAAACTGTCTTCGGGGAATCCATCAACTTAGAGGATGATGATCCAATTGACAAATCTGAATGGTTCAAAACTCTGAAGCCTATCCCGCGCCCTCTCCATCAAAACATCAAAGTACTTCAGAAAGCATTAGAAAGAAAAACGATCTCATGGGGTTTTGATGGTTTGAAACATCTATTTGTAATCAAGAGAAGACTAGGAGAAATCCAGTATTTCCATAAATGAGCATCATCTTCAATCTCTACCATCATGGGATATCTATGCTCTAGAGAAGCTAAATATGATCAATCATGGCAATCACCCAGAGGGCACCAACATTGAAAATATGATAATCTCTGAATGCCATAAGAGGTTCCCGATGTTCAAGCCACACCAACCAAAGAAGAGAAACTCAAAGAAAGAAGTGGATCCAGTGACCAAGAGTCCAAAAATAATTACTTATGTTCAACCGGCAAAAGTTGGGAACAGAGTTTTAATTCCACCCGAAAGAGATACCTTCCTTCATCTCTTCATCAAATGTTACTATGATAATCTCATAGGAGAAGCCGTGTTCTGCAAAATCGGGACTCCATTGAATGACATTCGTGTGCTTGATCCTATGGACATGTTCTCTTTCTCAACTCCCGATCTCGAGATACTTTTCAATTGTAACATCAGAAGGGGTGCTGGCCATGCTACTGAAGAAGCAACTCTATTTGCTCGTGCTACCACCCGAGCTTTGGAACTAATGAAGAAAATGGTTGAACTAAAAGCCATCATCGAAGCCAAGGAAAAGGAAATCAATCTCCAAGATCCATAGGAGGAGAGGCCCAAGGAAGAATAATAGAATCAGGAGTGCAACGGTTTCGGGGGAAATTGTTGGAACTTGAGAAACCGTTGTATTCCTGATAACTATAGGGGCTAAAGTGAAATTTTTATAATCTAGGTTTTTGGTCAAGTGTCGCTAGCAACTCTTGAGAGTAGCTATGTCGGCGTCAAGCCGACTCTCAGAGAGTCGGCTATTAGCATGGGTACTCTCTGTATGTTTCCTATAAATAGACAACCAAAAACCTAGTTATGGATCTATTGATTCACACGTTGTTATTATAGTCATTTAGAAAGCCGGTAGGAGGTTGTGTTTGATTATTCATGTAATCTAGTTGCTAATTGCAATTGTTTCATTGTGGATCTAAAAGAATCAGTGGTTTATGTTCTTGTTTGTGCTGCTCTTTATCTTGTGTTTGCTATTTTCTTCAACAATCAGCTTCTCTATAGCTGATTTGTTCATTATTTCCTGACTAGAATCATTCTAGCACAGGACCCTATCATCAGGACCTACACCGGTATATTGTAACCGTTAACTAGTTTAGACATGGAAAACATGAATAGATCTATTTGTATTGACACCCCCACCCGTGGTTAGTCGTGCTAACCTTGATTAGAGGTCAAAGCGAGTGCATACTGTCCATACAAAATTATAATGGTGATAGAACATTGGGCAGGGCACATCAATAACTTAGTCAAGTGACGCGTTCATGAACTATAGACGTCAGGTTTCGGTTATGGTAGCTCATGGTAACAAGCATCAACGCATGAGTATTCTTTTAATTAACAATGCTAAACACATACTAGAAATCTTGCAGTCCAAAGGAAACTATATTTACATCAAACATGTGAACTCACCAACTTTATGTTGACATTGTTGCATGTATTTCTCAGGAAAATGAAGCAACACTTCCAGGCAACACATGACTATGGCACGGTTGGAATAGGATAACCCTTTGGATTAAACTTTAGAAGCCGGAGACGTTGATCAAGATAGGATTCTAGGACGCATATTCTATGAAGACGCATGGTCGTCTGACTTTAAGTCGATTTTTTACTAGCATTAGTTCTAGAACAACATACTATATCATGTAGCAAATGTTTTGGTGTTCAGCACTTTAGCAGTCTTCATTTAGCTTCCGCTGTCATATGAAGATGTCAATCGTTTCGACCCTGATTTATTTGATAAGTAAATATTTTCGGGGTGTTACAGATTGGTATCAGAGCCATTGGTTTTAGCAAATTAGGTTTCCTTAGTGATACCTAGGCTCTAACCTGACTCGTGTAGGAAACGAGATTTCTAGGACTTGTACTACGCTAAGAACACCTAAGACTTGAGTATAGAAATTCCAATTGTTGCTGAAAGACCGAGTCAACAATTAGTGTATGTATGTACAATAGGATTTAATTAGCTACATGGATATTAGAAACAATTATGTGGCTTATGCGACTAATGTCTGATGCATGCAACAATGTGGAAACAATAGACACGTACAATTTGACCCACAACAAAAGAATACGAGAGTGATCAAGTAAGGTAAATTGACAGTTACACTTGATATCATGTAACTGTGAATTTTCAGGTACCTGTGAATTCTCGGAAATCTACTGTGACGACCCATGTATATCGTAATCATATACCCATTTATAATTGTGTCATCATGACTTTGACTCCCGATTCACGAATTTAAACAAAACGACGACCTGGCATAAGAAATTGACAATTCTGTCTTTCGATCTTTAGTGATCATCCTGTCATCTTGGAACAAGGTCATGATATGTTGATACACTCATAACACCTTGAACATGTTTTCACAACCTAATCAAGTTATCACTTGGCGCCATATGAGTTGATTCTTGTTCAGACACAAGCCAAATTTCAAGTCTTTAAATGTCCTAAATCGTATATTCCAACTGGATTCTCTATAAGTTCTACAATAATTTTTGAGGTTCGAGAAAACTTCGACAGACACTTAAACTGGAGAAAATCATCATGAACTTATCCAACGCTATTTTTAATAAATCATTTCTATTACGATGATTCCTTCACTTCGACTTTCCTACCAACATGTGACATCGATTAATCCTTATTCCCATGCCTTTGTACGTACATTTACACCTCTTTCATTGCCCAATTATTACCAATTGTCCTAATATATTCATGTATTATGTTGGTACACATTGATTTCAACCATACTTCGGTATATCCTTCACGTCTTTCTACGTTATATCATGATGGATATCATCTCTACTTTTGGAGAACGAACTGAGTGAAGACGCAAATAGAGGGGACGACTGTCATGAGTGAAGTCTAGCTAAGAAGTCTTCAAACTTGGATCACAAAACTTTGAATGAACCCTCATTATACACCTCTCTTGAGAATCTTTAAGACATACTTATGCATAAGATGAGTCTTGGTGGTTGAAAAAGGATTATCCGTTCATGTCTTTCACATCAGGAACTAACCTACTGTCGAAAAGAAATATCACGCCCACGTGTAATCTTGTTGACCCCCTTTGATACATGATTATTTCATTTAATGAAATGAAAATTTTGTCATCGACAACGATTGTCATGTACAGATTCAAGATTTCTTATTACCTTTGAACTCTATGGTTTGAGTTAATGTTCATATCAGCCCAAATTCATAAATTCATTACTTGAGATTTGACAGAACGAACGTCTGTTAAGGTAACCATGAAAACATTTCACTCCGTTATTTAGCTGGTCAAGACTCGGTACCATCAACAACACAACTGGCAAGGTACCCTGTTAAGATCATTCCCTGGCTTTCGGGCCTTTGTATCCAAACCGATTTGTGAAAATGCTCATAACACATTCCTACACTTGTGAAAATTTTCATTCTGGACCTATCGCGTCACCACATTTAGATATGCTCCAGGTTTAGCACAAATCATTTTGTGACTCCACCACCTCACTCCATCTATGAAGATTTCTAGTAATCTTACTGGAACAGGAGTAACTCAACCTCTATGTAATCAACACACATGGCATAGTAGGGCAGAAATTTTCTCACCCCCTAGGACAGTAGATCGCCTCCCTTGAAGCAAAACTAGGATCATACACTTCCTCGTAGTTTTGTAGCAACCAGAACCCTTTGTGTATACACAATCATTGCCCTACTCTGAACATAACCTTCAAAATTCCCTAATGATTCAAGTGTACTTTGCCTCCGTTGAAACTCCTACCAAGTGATAAACTGCCTTAAAGCAATCTTGTCATTCACTTATGCATTTCCTTAGTTCACATGCTCTTGGCGTTTGGACAATGGTCGTTCACACTAAGATCCGTCTATTTGTTACCATCACCCCAACATCTTTCGTGTACTAAACCAAAAGTGTTAAACACTCGGACAACACCGTGATAAACAAAGCTGATTATTTGCTTCGTTATTGTAATGATAGGACCATTGGTCTTTTATTGCAATGTTCGCTAAATAACCTTTTCTTGGTTCAAATTGAAACTGATTGCATCCTCCGATGATTATTTTTGGATCAGGCAAAATGATCAAATAATCCTTCGACACACAGTTACTCTTCATGTGCAGCTCCTCCCACCCAGTTTTACGATAGAATCCTATCCCATTCCGCATGATAACCGTAGAAAATACATGATATTTAGCTTAAAACCAGTGGGTGGCCAACCTCACGGCCAATAAAGTTGATTATACAACTCAGACTATCCAGTGAGGCATCAACGTCAAATGGAATCCCAACAGCCAATGAACCTTGCCTACGATAAAAGATATTTCAAATGATCAGAACGCGGCATCTAATGTTACTCTATACACCTTCTTCGAAACTTATTCCATTGCTTACGCACCCACATTGTCACAGGGCCTATGATCCGGTGATACAAATCAAAGAGTGAGTTGTCTTTGACAACCAAAGTGTATGGAGAGCATGAAATGATAAGTGCCAACCCCCGACATTTAACGCCCTTCACATCCGATCCTTTGCCTAGACCCTTAAGTACTAGGCTTGAGGCCTTAAATCATTACAGTCAAATCTCAATGAAAGACCAAAAACCTCGTGAAACGAAGCAACAAACCTGCAATCATGGTAGGATGATATCAATTACCTACTTTTAAACTTTATCGTCACCTTGTTTCCTCACACCCTACGTCTCCATATCAAAACCTTTATGATCATTCAAATTTCATTTCAGCCTCATATCTTTTTCACTGTTCGCATCCGCACCAAACGTCTTCTGGATGGTTCGATGAGAACCGATACAACGACGTGACCCCACTAATCGTTCTCTATAGTAAAGTAATAGAAGAATGGGACATTCCGTCTCCAACGCTGCTTTCCCAGCACGCACTTGAGAAAAATCAAAATGCCACATGCACTACAAGTGATAGCAAGTGCCAGTAAGCTCGGAACCTCATGAGACTACTTTAAGCATGAGACTTATAAGTCATGATAATCGCATTTAAGAGGACTTATCATCCCCTCCAATAAGCATAAGCCAACACACACCCTTTGTAACATCCATGATTTTTCGACCATATTTTTTTTTCGTAATAACATTTTTCCAATACGTTGTGTCGCGTAAACTATACTTACAAATGTTTCAAAATCAGGATTTCATTCATGCAATATCATATCATAGCCCTACCATATATATATATATATATATATAACATATGTATATATCCACATATATGTATTTGTTTAGATCAATTAAATCCACATGTAACCCATGGACTTAAATCCTAAAACCTGTCACACCCCGCCAAGGCGGAAACGCGAGGCGCAACGTTCATGGTTTCCAAAGCATATGATTACCGCAAACACATACATGATAAATGGATACATTAACAAGTTTAATGTTTTACATTACAAAACATAATCTGAGTTTACAAAAAGTTAAGATTTCACAAATATGACTCAACTCAATGAGTTATACAAGGGAAATCCTCCTTGAGTAGTATCCATCGTGCATGCATGTAATCTATATTGCTAACCTTGAAATCACGTTCAGTTACCTGAAAAACATACTTAAAATCGTCAACACGAGGTTGGTGAGTTCACAGGTTTAATCAAATAGTTCTTTGTAAAATTCAATTGTTCGTAAATAGTTTCAGTTGTATGTGATAAACAGAATAAGAATTGTTGACCCATTTGTAAACTAGCTAGGAATACAAATAATATGTTCATACATGGGGCGTAACCAAACCTTGACATGTGTACACGCCCCTAATTTCGTTATTCAGTTCTATGCGGCCATAAATCCTCCAGATTGTGGTTAGCGCGACTAACCATGACCGGGAGACGTCACTCTCCATAGTACTATTCATAGGACCCTAGGCTACAGTTAATGGTTACTATGTTGTTCCAGGGGACTTTCGCGGCCTCCATTGTGTTGTTCTCATCCCATGTAAACATAAAAGTCGTGTCTTATTCTCTTGTTATCCCATAAAATAGTTGAAGTATGTTTTTCCCCCAAATATTAGAAAGCAGTAAAAAGAAAGGGGCCGTGAAACTCACCTTGAGTTTGTGTATATACTTGTGATAATACTTGTTGTAGTCAACCTTGACTATTTGTACCCTAGATACCAAGGGTAAATTGTTGTTAAGACCAACGTCTTAATTGTAAATTGTTCACCGACCTTGTAAATCTGATTGTGTTTGTTTAAATATCGTTTTAGTTTTCCAACACATGTTTTGTTATAAAATAGTTTTGAGTTACTGCCCAACTGGGACTGTTGTACAGGTGTCGAAACTTCTTAGTTTCGATTGGGCATATGTGTGTCGAAACTACTTAGTTTCGATGGAGTATATGTGTGTCGAAACTACTTAGTTTCGATGGAGTATATGTGTGTCGAAACTACTTAGTTTCGATGGAGTGGTCAGGAGTCGAAACAACCTAGTTTCGATTGAGAAAAGGTATCGAAACTACCTAGTTTCGATTGAGTATTTGCTATCGAAACTACCTAGTTTCGATTGAGAAAAGGTATCGAAACTACCTAGTTTCGATTGAGTATTTGCTATCGAAACTACCTAGTTTCGATTGAGAAAAGGTATCGAAACTACCTAGTTTCGATTGAGTATTTGCTATCGAAACTACCTAGTTTCGATTGAGTAAAAGACATCAAAACTCCTAGTTTCGATGGATCAACAGGTATCGAAACTCCTAGTTTCGATTGAGTTAACTGGTATCGAAACTCCTAGTTTCGATTACTGGACTTCTGTTTGACAGAATCAGTCCTGCATATTTTTATATTTTAAACTTGAATTCGACACACTCTTCTTGTTATCTTTCTTGCGTTTAAATAAGATGTAAGTTTAGCTACGGTTTTAAAGAAACTAATGTGAAAATGTCGAGTTTTTACCTTAAAACCGAGATGAAGATGATGAAATAAAACAGAGATGATCTCGACTCTTTTGCAGAAACACTTGAGATTCTTCTTAAAATACTGGATTGTGGTAGGATTTCGCCTTAAAACTCGGCTTCGGTTTGAAGAGGAATGGAAACTTTGCCGTATGAAAATGTGAAAAATGAAAGGGTTGTGAGAGTTTTGAATGTAGGGTATGGTTTTATCTGGGTTTTCACAAGTGGGAGTATGGGTCAATTTGAAAATACGTGAGATTGGGGATGGTTTCCCCTGCACTTCGGCCGAGAAGTCAAGGGTGGGTTAGGGGGTTTGGGTTATAATAATAAAACAATTAGATTTTTGGTATTAATATCAATTAGAGTTTTAAAGGGGTAGTTTAATTCGGTTTATTTTCCCCACGGTATTATAATTTTATTCTAAATATAATTTATGGTTCCACGTAAAGTTTGTGTAAATAATATATGTATGTATATATATTTTTCTGGTTATTTATTTCAACCAATAGTGTTCGAATTAAGTCGGGTTATAAGTGTATGTGAACCGGTAATTCCCAGAATTACCAAAAATATAAAATGAGACAATGTTCGGTTTTTGTTAGACCTTCATGTCCTTGTTTGTGAAATTAAGTAAATCACAAAAATGATTATAATGTAAACTTGTTTATAATGTGTACGGATATTGACCTGAAATGTCGGGTGTCACAAAACCTCACCCTCTTATACATATATCTACACTGATATATATATATATGTATATTATTTATAAATTTAAATATGCAAACACATTTTTATATTTAGATCCTTAAACAAACCCTATTAAAAGATTGGTTTGATTTGAAAGTTATATACTTAACATTTTAAATAAATTATTATAAAATTATTTAATTTAAACCTAAATGTATTTAACTTCTGCAAATTCTATAAAGGTAAATTTTAGATATATTTTAAAGTGGGTTTTGGATCAAAATAAGAGGTGTTTTGAACCCATACTATGTCCTTGAACCTTTCGAATACATTGAGACCCTTCAAATTGAACTCACTCTTTTAGATCGAAACCTTCCTCCCCAAATAATGACTTTCTGAAGTCAACGAGAGATTTCCCCGTCAATTTTGACTTAGAAAGGTCAACAGAGACGAAATGCACCTCAAATCGACTACCAAATCAACCCAATCTGTGAGACTTAACTCCAAGAGATCAATAGTAAACATTACACGGGTAGTTTCAAAGGATATTAACGAACCAACTCAACAAAAAACAATGATTCAAACCATTTCCGTCGGTTTGACTTTCCGGGGTCAAACCCAATCGATTTCGGTTACAAATTCCTAAACTAAAACCTGATTAACGATCCAAAACGTGCGTGGACGTTATGCAGCAGAATTCAAATGATAATGATAGTTCAATTTAAGGGAAATCAAAAGTATTAACTGTTAATCATGAGCCGTAACCGAACGTCCATAACTCGATCATCAATGGCATACTCTGGGTAAAACTGATCTATAAAAACAAACCACATTATGCACGACACCCACTTGAAGCTCTCTGGACTCGCAATTCCCATCGAACTCATCCTTGGAACGCGATTTAGGCCGAAGAACTCAAACCCAAAGCCTTCAGTCGTTCGTCCCCCTCGCGTACTCATTGCAGGTAATTCTCATACCTTCTGATTGAAAGCCCTATGGTTGGATTACAAATAGTTTGCTAATCGGGGCGATTTGGGGCTAGGGTTTGAGTCGAGCCGGTTGGGGAAAGAGATGGTTGGGAGCTTGTTTGTTACGTTGATAGCAAATGGACTAATGCATGGCTTGACGCCCATAGCAAATGGTTAAAACACTTACCCCGTTCACAACAGGTCGCGGGTTCGAGTCCTGCACACCCCCTTTTCCTGTTTAAAAACCTTTTTGGGTTATTTTAATACATAAATTGAATATTCCGAATTAATCTTATAAATATTATAAAAGCATCCTAAAATTTCTATAAAAACATGAAATATAAAATAAGGTTTTGTTCATTTTAAATTTGTTAAAAACATATTACAAATGTTGAAATTTTTAAATAAACAATGTAGAAATGGGTATAATCTAACTATGTTGTTTTATTTTATAAAATAGTAATGTTTATAAAACAAATTTTAAGCAATTATTTAAACATCATTAAATTCTTTCTCAAAAACATATAAATAATTATTTTAAAATGATTATTTAAAACAACTAGAAATTTATAGAGTTACTTAAATAATTTTCTTTTATAGATAATTATACAAATTAACTTAATTACACTTAAAACGTGTATTTATCTAATATCTCTTTTGCTAATCATTTAAGTGAAAGAAATTTATTAGATAAATTAAATAATCATTTAAACCTTTTCATTTCACATTTTAATTATTGATTATTCATAGAATAATTATGTAAATAAATCCAAACGTATAAATATTTAAACATTTATCTATTACACGATTTACTTATTAAATTATTTTAGAATGATTACATAAATGAAGTCTAACATATCATTGTTATTATAAATTCTATATAATCAGTTAGAGTTTCTAATAAATTCCCATTAGTAATAACTTATCATTTTAAACATATATTTCCCTACAACTTGTACCAATTCCATAATCAATCCCAAACCCCTATGAAAATCCCTAGAACCTCCAGTAAACTCGGAATTTCTTACTTTCATTTCCATTAGGCATGCATTCAGTCTAGAATACAATTACCTGTGTAGGTTAAGTGTGAGGGATCCCCACAAAGCCTATCTTTTGTTTGCACTTCATACAATCTACTAGCTTCTGTACATGTGAGTTTTCATAGACCTTTTTTACTCTTTTTGCTTTTGGGGTGAAACATGTTTACAAATGCTTTACTTACACAATTCAATAACTTTGTTCTTATGCTATGGTCTTTATGCTTTATGTCTGAAAATACTTGGTGACCATTACGTGGGTTCATGTCAGTGCAATCATTAATTTGCTACCTAAGCCTAAGGTGGTACCTTTTATGATCATTTATACGGAAAGCCGATACATACCAGTTAACACAAACCTTGGCAGGTTTTGTGTGTACCAGATTACAGTTAACACAAAACTTGGCGGGTTTTGTGTGTACATCTTACTACTTTTTTCAAAATGGCAATCAGTTTGATTGCGTATCTAGTTTTCCATTACTAGGATTGATTATACGCTTGGAACCTTGTATGTTTCACATTCAAGATTTAGACATGCTTTGACCATATTGAATTGTAAACCTATACTTAACTTTTGTTTGGTGTCAAAACCTATGTTACTCACCAACTACTTGTAGTTGACATTTACTCACATGTTTCAGGTGCACCAGTTTGAGGACACTACATGGTCACATAGGACTATGGTCCTAGGTTTAATAAAGATTGAATTTAACTTGTGTTATGTTTGAACTCCTTGTTTTCCATTTCTATTTGTAACGAATGCTTTAATTATGATGAAATGATAATTATCACTTATTAATAGATGACCATGTGGTTATGAACAACCTCGTCATCCCTGGCGTGTAATCCGCCACCGGCTGGGGTGTGACAGATTGGTATCAGAGCCATGGTTATAGGGAATTAGGTTATTAGACACACATGACCTACACTATATCCAAGGAGTCCCAAACATGAGTTTAACTCGTGTATTTTTCTAGGAACTCCACTCTATACTCATTATACATACTTACATCAACTTACCTATCTACGTTAACCTATTTCTATCTACGTAGTGCAAATACATGAACTAGAGACTACATGAAACTATTTGAAACTAGATGGATTACTTGAAACATATTCTTAGTATATAACCTTAGGAAGCCCTTGTGTAATTATCCTACATATTATCTACTTAATTACATTGTATGATACAATAAAAATTATCTTATGTGCTATGTTACTTGATAACCTGCATGTTTACAAAAACTACTACCCTTACAATACCTTCTTTGCTACAATATTTGAATTATATGCACAATACCTATTTGATATCACTAAATGCTATCCTAAGCGTCACACCCCTAATTTCAACTAACGGAGTTTTACCGTTTTGGGAAGTGACAAACCAGGATATCAGTCATTAGTTACATCGAACGACTCTACATGGGACTCAAATGAAAATATCATATTAATTGGAGTTTAATGTGGAAGCGTAAAGAAAAGTAAATGCGCAAAACACACGCGGCCAAAAAGTCCAAACTAAGCATAATTCAAAACAAAGTCCAAACAATTTAATAAAACATCAATCAATAGGAGAATCTCATTCATGTCCTATATGTGCACCTGTGCCTTATCTTAGCGACCTGAGAAAACATGTAAGAAAAGATATCAACATGAGGTTGGTGAGTTCACAAGTTTCAGTATATAAATAAACGTTTACCAGATTATTGATCATTTAATATGTATCTATAGGTAGCTAACCTATGTTCATGTTTAATTTAAGCGCTCGCAACCGAAGCTGACTGTTTGTTTATTTGCTCCTACCAGGTCTATCAACCCCGGCAATGTGAGTAGGCTAACATTTAACCCGTTCGATCTCCAATTGAGTTAGCGCGACTAACGCGGGTGGGATTTGTCAAACCCAGTAGTACTACTAAACATTACATAGCTAAGATCCATATTAACGGTCCAATGTGTGTTGAGGACTTTCAGTGATAGCATGTTACGCTTAGCTTTAACATTGATAACATATGAATATAATATTCCAAAAATAGTTGCGACATGTTTTCTCCCCCAAGATAAAACAGTAAAAGGGGTCGTGAAAACTCACCTGAACGGCGTAGGTAGTTCACACTAGAATACGATTGGAACCACGAGTGTTAGCCTGCAACGGCTTACGTATGCCCTAGAATTATACACATAACAATTAGGGATACAATGGGAATATGTGACGACAACATGGAAGATTGAACGTCCTAAAGAAACGCTCTAATAATCAAGAGTAGACGAACGTGTCCACGGGATTAGGAATTCTTTAATTAATAATTAAGATATATATACGTTACGCGATGAATGACAAAATAATATATAATAAATATATTCGAGCGTTTTGTCGTTAACTAGAAGTCTAGGAAAATAATATAATTTATTAAATTATTTTTAAGTTTAGCGAAGTAACGTAAACAATTAACTTGCGTGACAAAAATAATAAATTTATTATTTTTATTCAGAGATATAACGAGCGTAGATAATATAGATAATTATATTATTTATGAATTTGAAACGTTACAAAAATGTCTATAATACGGAGGAAATATAATATAAAATATATTATTTCTAATTAGTGTTACGGTATGAAAATAATATAAATACATTATTTTATAAATACATTTTTAATAACGACTATGGGTTACAAGACTAAACCCGAGCCTACGGGTGATTTACGGGCTCAAAACATTTTAATATAATAATATAGGGATTGATTTTTATAAAAAATGATAAAGTGGAAAAGCCCCAAAAATAAAGATGCAGGAGACCGGACTCGAACCCGGGTCTCCTGCGTATGGGTCATAAGGTTTAACCAAGTCCGCCCGCTAGGGTATCGCGATGATATCCAGACTGGAATGTTTAAAACATACAATTCCATTGGTCCCCCCCCCATATGCACTCAAGATCGAAACCCGTCCCAATACTCCCGATTTAGACTTCGATCAAAACTGAGGGCATAGGGATTCTGTTATACGAAGGTTTGCGATCCTCTGCGTGTGTTTGATTGCAAAAATAACGTGCTTAATATCGTTTATTTATAGAAACTAGGTCCAAAACCCTACTTTATGAACACAGTTTGAATTTGATTGAATCAGGTAATGAAATGGTTTTAAATCATAGGGCTCTAGTCAAGCAAAGGATTGCGAATCTAGGCGTATAGATTAATTGAATTATAACTGTGTCTAGATTAGGGTTCGATTACCCGGTCTGCGATGAACCCTAGATTACGGGTTGTGATCGGATTGATGTTATAAGTTTGAATTAGCAGAGGCCTTTCACAGGGTTGAAGATTGCGAAGCTAATGGTATAATTTAATTGGATTTAAATTGAGTCTGCAATGGAGTTCGATTAAACTGAAAGTATTAAGAACCCTAGAATCGGTTCTTGTTTGAATTGGTGAAATAAGCCCAATTAACCATAGGGCTTTCAATTTAAGGACATAAACGAAACTAAGGGTGAGACCAACAACCAGAATTGATATCGGATTGTAGGTGCTCGACTAAAACGGAGCCGTGATTCGATGGGTTGGTCCCCGACGTCTCCTGCTGTGTTTCCGGCGAACTTGGCGTGTGCAATTGCTTCAGGGGAGTTCGAATGTGGTGCGCAGGCTTTCAATTCATGAGAATAACAGATAATTCAAGTGAAATTGATCAAGATTGAGGGGGTTTCGACGGTTACGGGTTTGATAGCCTTAATGGTATTAATTCGCAAGTAATAATGTGTGTAAATGATTCACTGATGATCGCCATAATCATCACTATGCGTTACAACCTTGAATTCGAATAGATTTGAGTTTATACTTGCGAATTTGGATCAAAGGGGCAACGAGTTTGACTTATAAAAGTCAACAAGAACAAAGTGTACTAAATTTTGACTCTAAAAGTCAACAGAATTGAGTTTTAGTTAATTACACCACTAGTCCTTGTAGTTTTAGTTTAAATGATGACATAATTAAACCTTGATGTTTGAGATAGGGTTAAATAGCTTGGAATTTTACTTGATTTAGTTAACCTAAAATTTCAGATTTTCACACTAAGTTTTGCCATGCACTTATACACTTTCATCTTTACACATCATCACGAATCACTTATGGAAAGATTCAAACTCCTAGACCCAACGGCTAATAAAATTTTAAAATTCCGTCAAAGTTTTGGGTTCTGAAAGTTAGTAGAGAACATATGCAATCCGGAAGGGTGAATGCCGGTACTTTATCTAGGAAATCATTTCATATAAATCCAAATCAACCGAAGGATCCGTATGCTTTCCTGGGAATTCCCGAAGTGAGTGTTCACCTATAGGCTAAAACATGTCTTCTTGAAAGTATACGAACCTAAATCACTTTGATTTGTCACCGCATCCATTTGGGTATGTAGAATATGAATGCAATCTGAACACCATTCGTTGTTTACTACCATTTGGTACATATGTCTAAACCTCCCTCCCTGATTCTTACACTTAATCATATTTAAGTCAACTGTTCCCCTTCATCCTTATGCCTTGAAATTTTATCACCCTTAGTATCATTTGCAAGGGATTTAAACCCTTAGACCTTACCCCTCAAGGAAAGAAAGCTGCTTGAATAGGTGAAGCACACCCTGGAGTCACAAGACACGATCCCTGATGATTCTCACCATAACCATGAGTTCAAATAATAATGCTAATGATACATGATGGCTGGAAGAGTGAATGTAAGTCCATGGAAGATTCTGACTAAGGAAAGACTGAGTACTTCAGTGTGTCCCTTGTGACCCACCTCTCTTTCCTGGGAATCCTTTCGTGGGTACACTACTTATAAGTTAAGTGTTCCTTTCGATATATTATTATAAGAACTCGATGTTATGATTAGTCAAATCTTAAACTCATGAATACTTTTGCATTTACGACCTTTTTCATGCTAGACATGACCTCTTACCCTCCTCACTCCTTGGAATATCACCCCGTAATAGAGTCAGTACAGGAGTGAGACTGTGGATTCTCATCACCAGGCAACCGGTCACCGGCACGACTAGCTGTCAGATCCATGTTTGACCGCAGAGCAGACTGGCTTAGGAGAAAGCTTAAGACTTTGAGCAGCTAAATCACCACCTCCGAGAGACACTTATCTAGCACCTAACCTATACCATCCAGACCCAGGAGCATGACAAGCCAAGGAACCTACCAGTGCCTTAGGAGTTCCACTTGATACCGCTCACCTATATGTAAAGACCGTAGGGTTATTTTAATACATAAATTGAATATTCCGAATTAATCTTATAAATATTATAAAAACATCCTAAAATTTCTATAAAAACAGGAAATATAAAACAAAGTTTTATTCATTTTAAATTTCTTAAAAACATATTACAAATGTTGAAATTTTTAAATAAACAATGTAGAAATGGTTATAATCTAACTATGTTGTTTTATTTTGTAAAATAGTAATGTTTATAAAATAAATTTTAAACATCATTAAATTCTTTCTCAAAAACATATAAATAATTATTTTAGAATGATTATTTAAAACACCTAGAAATTTATAGAATTTCTTAAATAATTTTTATTTTTTTTGATAGATAATTATACAAATTCACTTAATTCCACTTAAAACTTGTATTTATCTAATATCTCTTTTGCTAATAATTTAAGTGAAAGAAATTTATTAGATAAATTAAATAATCATTTAAACCTTTTCATTTCACAATTTAATTATTGATTATTCCTAGAATAATTATGTAAATAAATCCAAACGTATAAATATTTAAACCTTTATCTATTCCACGATTTACTTATTAAATTATTTTAGAATGATTACATAAATGAACTCAAACATATCATTGTTATTATCAATTATATATAATTAATTAGAGTTTCTAATAAATTCCAATTAGTAATAACTTATCATCTTAAACATATATTTCCCTACAACTTGTACCAATTCCATAATCAATCCCAAACCCTTAAGAAAATCCCTAGAACCTCCAGTAAACTCGGAATTTATTACTTTCATTTCCATTAGGATCTCCACAAAGCCTATCTTTTGTTTGCACTTCATACAATCTATTAGCTTCTGTACAGGTGAGTTTTCATAGCCCGTTTTTACTCTTTTTTCTTTTGGGGTGAAATATGTTTACAAATGCTTTACTTACACAGTTCAATACCTTTTTTCTTATGCTACGGTCTTTATGCTTTATGTCTGAAACTACTTGGTGACCATTACGTGTGTTCATGTCAGTGCAATCATTAACTTGTTACCCAAGTGTAAGGTGGTACCTTTTATGATCATTTATACGGGAAGGCGATACATACCAGTTAACACAAACCTTGGCAGGTTTTGTGTGTTCCAGATTAAAGTAAACACAAACCGTGGCGGGTTTTGTGTGTACATCTTACTAGTTTTTCAAAATGGCAATCAATGGGATTGCGTATCTAGTTTTCCATTACCAGGATTGATTGTACGCTTGGAACCTTGTATGTTTTCATATTCATGCTTTAGACATGCTTTGAACATATTGAATTGTAAACTAAGTTTTGTTTGGTGTCAAAACCTATGTTACTCACCAACTACTTGTAGTTGACATTACTCACATGTTTCAGAGCACCAGTTTGAGGACACTACATGATCACATAGGACTATTGACCTAGCTTTAATAAAGATTGAATTTAACTTGTGTTATGTTTGAACTCCTTGTTTTCCATTTCTATTTGTAACGGATGCTTTAATTATGATCAAATAATAATTATCACTTATTAATAGATGATCATGTGCTTATGAACAACCACGTCAGCCCCGGCGTATAATCCACCGCCGACCGGGGTGTGACACCCTTTTTTCACAAGGTACTTTATCCAAGCCTAAAAGAACAACTTGGTTGTTCACGTCTATAACCAACCGCCTGCTACCTCAACATTTACAATCTGCGGTCATAACACAAAAAGGGAGCATATCATTCTATGCAAACCATGAGTTTAACACATTTATGTACCTACGTTGCTTACAATCTCTAGAAGTAGAGGGTGCCTTTTGTGGCATGACCGTTAGCCTTTAAATCATTTTAAGAACACTAGAATACAGACGACAAACGTTATCAATTTCATGGTTCAATCCTAGACTTTAAAACTTTTTCTAAGCCTCTTACTCGGTAACATGATTATGATCTCTGGACATTTCTAAAGTAGGACACCCCCTATAATCTATTTTCGATAAATTGTCGCTAGATGCAAGTGTTACATGTGTTATTACCTTTTCCTGAAGATCCTCACTCATAATTGCGTCATCCATTGTCCTTGACAATATTGACTGACGCACAGCATAGAGTAATTCCTAAAATTCCTTCACAACACAACACATTTCTAGACATCTCAGACTTTTCACTATATTTTGATTGGATCTTTGCTTCTAACAGTTGGAGTTGGAGTTGTTAATAGGATTTTGTAATTTGGCCTCTAGCAAATTACCTTGGTAAAATCCAAAACTAAAGCTTGACTATCAATCCATAGATACACCATGCATGATATGCATTCATGTTGGTATGCCTTAATAACGATATGATGCACTAAGGCTATGAAGCAAAAACCTATGGAACGCTCGTTTGCCAGTCACTTTCTAGTGACTAAACTCACACTCTACGTGTCCACCCAAACCATCGGTGAAAGGATTCCATCCCTTTACTGCCAGGATAATATATCTTATCTAAATCCATTCGTTTTGATGTACACAACTCACTCTCTCAAACAGATCGTTTTAACTCTTGAGATTAATAATTATTGTTAGCAATAGTTGGTTTTGACATACCCTTCCTTTTAGACAATGGATATCCGCATATCCATATACAAACCCATTTGTTTGTACATCATTAGACTAGAAGATACTTTGGTAAAAACATCTTGACTTGTCATTCCTGATAGGACTAAGCGTTCAAAATTGTGGCATATTCTTTCGGTACCCAACTCAGTTTTCCCTTGACACATTAACACTTGACGCTACGCTACTACTAACTCTCTAGTTAGAATAACAATTTAAAGTTGATGTTCTACCTGTTTGGCAACCTACATTGGTGCTTTCCTTGACTTGAAAAAGGATTCAGAAAACGCTTACGTCACGCACTTGGTGCAGTTTCACAATCCATGGTCTATTAAATACATTCATGGGAATGAATCCCTCAAGATTTAGGAACAACACTGATTCTCCTTGACAATCTCAAAAAATATAAACTTCCATGATTCATTCTTCTTAAGCACATCAATCTCCCCATGGAATCATAACAACATTTTTCTTCTAAAGTCATACTAATGACTCATCTGAGGAATTGTCATCAGCTAAATTTCGTCCTGAAATTCTTTTAACGGGGGAGAATATGACAACCAGCAAATTCCAGGTTGTACTAGTCTTACACGCAATTACGAGAAAACATACGTATTAGACTTAATTATAATTAACTAGGTCACACCACACATAGCAAAGTCCACCCTACTTCAAACATTATTAATTTAGCAGAATTACCGAAATTCATACAAACGACTACCCAATTTTTATCGATGTTAGTGATAAATATCAAATGTTAGGAAAAGCATTCTATTATTTTATGTGTACTATAAATACATAAGTAATTATATATTTTATTATTAACTGGGTTCGTCAACGCGTATTTTGGACTCTAATACGTACACATATATATACCTGACACCTTCTAGTTATAACTTGATGGTTATGATTTTATTTCTATATAACCGGGTATTTAGCAAGTATTATTTATGGGTATTACACCGGGTAGACTTAGTAAGACAACACCACTCTTGTCCCCCCAACATCTTTGTCTCCATAAACATTCTTGTTTCCTTGCAACAACTTTGTCCCCTTTGAGACATCTATGTATCCTTTAGACATACAAACCATTGTGTATTACACAATAAGGAGGCTATAAAAGCAAGGATTTGGAGCCATCCACACAACATCTCCACCATCTAGAGAGTTAAACAACTCTCCCCTCTCCCTCTCCTGAAACCGTAACAACACACACACACACATACTAGCCTTCCAAGAGTTCTAGCAAGGATTCAAGTATGTTCAAGCTTCAATCGTTCGTTCTACCTTCTCCTTACTTGTTTTGAGTGAGTGTTTTACTAAACCTTAGTACTTATTAAGTTTAATTGTTGATTTGTAATGATGGTTCACCCAAATAGTTCTTATTTCAAATAAAAAGTCTTTATCTTAAACCAAATAGTAGCTGACAGAATTTTGTGTTGACTTTGGAGGGTCATATCATGGTCAAAACACAAGTAAATTGAATGTTTCGTGAGTCTAAGATTAAGTCTAAAGAGTTCTCTTTCCAACCCAATTGGTTTCACAATATTTGGAAGAGTTTTGTCATAATAAAACGTGTATATTCTGAGTTTTTATTGTAGAATTATTAAGCTAACTTGTTGGAGTCATATCTTGTTCAATAAGAGTCCAAATAACTTGATTCTTCTTCCTTAAGTTGTCATTTTGTGTTGTCTTTAAAACCCATATGGCCTCCCCTCTCGAAACTAACATTTTGATTTCCCAAAACAACGAAATTTCAAGGACCTATCTAGCAAAACCGAATCTATTAACATACTTGTGTTGTTTTAAATATTTGAAACCCTTAAACCCCTCCAAATATTGTAAGCCCTACATTTTTATAGACCCATGACATATAGTTATGCATGTCTAGAACTCCGTAATTTATTGATTTTATTTAGATAACTAAAATCATGTCTTAAGTAGACTTAAATAACTAGTTTGATATCAAAAGCCTTATTTTTATAGTATATATACTTAATTTCAATCTTCAAACCTAATAATGATACGTGAATGTAATTAAATGTTTTGGAATACACATATTATCATATAAGTATATATAAATGTATTTTGTGATCACAAACCGTCACCAACGATCGTCGTGTCAAAACACTTGGAAACTTAATACGAGATTATGTCGAGCCTAGTTGGGTGAACTGAATGCATGATCAACACTCACATTAGAATCATTACTTAGACCTTAAAGTTTCTTAAATGTTTAGGACACGAGAAGGTCGGGATCCACTATCGGACTTTGCTACATACCGCAATCACTACCTTGCTTGCTAAGGTGAGACTCACGGCCCCACTTTTACTATGTTTTAAATTGATTTTAAACATTTGGGGGAGAATACATGACTCAATATTTGGATACGAGTGGAAATGTAAAACATGATTTTATGTTGTTACATGAGTAAAAGCACTATCACATCAAGTCCCGGGTATACTGTAACCGTTAACTAGTTTAGATGTGGAAAGCATGAATAGATCTATTTGTGTTGACATCCCCACCCGTGGTTAGCCACGCTAACCTTGTTTGGAGGTCAAAGCGGATGCATAATGTCCATACACATTCACAATGTTTGTGAAAGAACAATGGGCGGGGCACATCAATAACTCAGTTAAGTGTCGGTTATGGTAGCTCATGGTAACAAGCATCAACGAATGAGTATTGTTTTAATTAACAATGCCAAACACATACTGGAAATCTCATAGTACAAAGGAAACTATATTTACATCAAACCTGTGAACTCACCAACTGTATGTTGACATGTTAGCCTGTATTTCTCAGGAAAATGAAGCAACACTTCCAGGCAACACATGACTATGGCACATTTGGAATAGGTTAACCATTTGGATTAAACTTTAGAATCCAGAGACCTTGTTGATCAAGATAGGCTTCTAGGACGCATATTCTATGAAGATGCATGGTCGTCTGACTTTAAGACGATTTTTTACTAGCATTAGTTCTAGAAACAACATACTATATCATGTAGCAAATGTTCTGGTGTTCAGCACTTTAGCAGTCTTCATTTAGCTTCCATTGTCATATGATGATATCAATCGTTTCGACCCTGATTTATTTGATAAGTAAATATTTTCGGGGTGTTAATAAGTAGATCAAGATATCGTCTATGAATACTATAACTGATCGATCTAATATCGGTTGACATATTGTATTCATAAATTCCATGAATTCTGCTGAGCATTCATCAATCCGAAAGATATCACGAGGAACTTGTAGTGTTAATATCTTGTGCGGAAAGTTGTCTTGGGTATGCCTTCCTTTCTTACTCTTATCTGATGGCACCCTGATCGAAGGTCTATTTTGGAGAACCAATTTTCTCATTGCAATTGATCAAACAGATCATCGGTCCTTGGCAATGGGTACTTATTCTTAATTGTGAGTTTATTAAACTCGCGGTAGTAATTGCACATTTGCATACTACCGTTTTCTTCTTAGAAAATAGTACCAACACTCCCCATGGGGATATACTTGGCCTAATGAATCCTTTACTCAAAAGAACTTGTAACTGAGTGATTAACTCTTTCATATCAGATGGAGCCAATCGTGGCATTAAGTTGATTTGAAACTCTATTTCCCATTCGTGTGGTATTCCAGACAAGTCCTCTGGGAACACCTCTGGAAAATTACATACCACGGGTACGTATTTTAATTCTTTCACTTTAACTTTCTCATCAATGACGTATTCCAAATTAACCTCGCATCCTCGCTTCATGCACTTCTCAGCCTTTTATCATCGAAATGATATTTGGGCGCGTTCTTTATCACCGTGTATCGTGATTGAGCTACTGTAACATTCCTGATTTTTATTATTCATATTTCAATCCAATGTAATGCAAATTCGAATTCAATACTCGTGCACTGTCTCATTTATTTTCTCGCCGTAAATTAAATGCAATGATTCTATACAAATTCACAAATTTTACTCGGTTATATACATTTAAACATTATACAAGAAACTATTTTATTCAAACTTATCAAATCTGAAAAGTCAAGGACTAAAGTTGAAAAATGTCAAGAAACCCTAGTCTAGAACGGTCGTGCTTCGTCCTAGCACGGTCGCGCCAAGTGCTTTGGCACGGTCGCGCGACCTGCTTTGGAACGATCGCGCCCGGTGCCTAGGCACGGTCGCGCCTGTGTAACAGCTGAAACGTAACTGCAATTTTAATCACCGATCGTCGAGAATCCGTAACCGTTCCTTCGTTTCATTCCGATTGTGAGAGTAATACCATTTTCAAATTACTCAAACGCCTCAGTTACATTCCATCAAACTCGAAGAAAAAAAAAACTCTCTCAAGCATTCCAAAAAGCTAGAATCCGCTTTTCGATCCGAATCCCCTCAATCCAACAGCAGAGACTCGATACTCAATCATCCCTGAAGTTCCCAGGCTATTTGGATTGGTCGGAGTTGCAGTAAAGATCGCCGGAACTCAAACCGTCGACGCCGGAACTCTTTCTTGCCGATCTCTATCAATCCTCTACTGTTTCGGGTAATTGAAATTATTTAGTCTCTATATCGAAAGCCCCATAATAATTTAGGCTTCCATCATAGAATTTACCCCGAATCAAAATCGATGTTTTATTTAAAATAATTTAATCGAATCCACTGTTAAAAATGTTGTTAATACAATTAAAATATCCTAAAAGACTCGTAATAACCCATTAATCAAAAGCCCTAACAATTCCAGCGTTTAAAATACAAGCATTTGTCAATTCGTGTCTGATTTGGAAGAGACACGGTCACGCTAATCGTCTGGCGCGGCCGTCCCTCATAGAGCGCGGTCGTGCCGACTAGCAGTGCGGTCGTGCCCTCCTGTCCAGACCTTGTCATGCCCTCTGGGCTAGTCCCTGTTGTGTCTAAAGATCATAGACACGACCGTGCCGGGCCAAGGCACGGTCGTGCCTGTTGATTTGTCTAGATTGTGCTCCTGTTGATCAACCCGGTCGCGCCCCGACTAGCGCGGTCGCGCCCGTGGCTTGAGCACTATCGTGCCCTTCCGAGGCACGGTCGTGTGAGACTCAGAACCTTTTAACAGAATTATAAATTTTTATATTTTAATCAGTAAATGTTTCAGATTTTATAAAAATATGTTTTTCTGTATTTAAAAATGGATTAAAAGATTAATCTTGGCATAAATATAATTTATTTAAAAGTTTATGAAAATTTAATTTATATTTATTATCTTACACTTAAATGATATTTTAAATAATTAAGTTACAAAATTTATAAATAAATGAGATAATGATTATTTATTTAATTTACATTTTAAATCAAAATCATTTATTTATTTATACTTAATTACAGTTAATATTTACATTATTTCATAAACTATAATTATATATTTATTCAATTATTCAATTCAAACCTAATCAAATTGTTTCAAAAATATTTTACTTCAAACTCTATGTATTCTATTCAAAACTTTTTTTACAAATCAATAGTTTTATACACAAATTCAACTTTCATTTTAGACTTAAACCTTATGCACTATTTGATACAACATACATTACTCTTTAGGTTGATTTGTGCACTCGAGGATCTTTATTTTTCTATCTATTATCCTTGTTAGCTACACTTCCATACCAAGTGAGTATTCACAACCCCTTTTTACTCTTTTACACTTTTGGGGTGAAACATGAATTGAATATTCCGAATTAATCTTATAAATATTATAAAAACATCCTAAAATTTCTATAAAAACAGGAAATATAAAACAAGGTTTTATTCATTTTAAATTTGTTAAAAACATATTACAAATGTTGAAATTTTTAAATAAACAATGTAGAAATGGTTATAATCTAACTATGTTGTTTTATTTTGTAAAATAGTAATGTTTATAAAATAAATTTTAAACATCATTAAATTCTTTCTCAAAAACATATAAATAATTATTTTAGAATGATTATTTAAAACACCTAGAAATTTATAGAATTTCTTAAATAATTTTTATTTTTTTTGATAGATAATTATACAAATTCACTTAATTCCACTTAAAACTTGTATTTATCTAATATCTCTTTTGCTAATAATTTAAGTGAAAGAAATTTATTAGATAAATTAAATAATCATTTAAACCTTTTCATTTCACAATTTAATTATTGATTATTCCAAGAATAATTATGTAAATAACTCCAAACGTATAAATATTTAAACCTTTATCTATTCCACGATTTACTTATTAAATTATTGTAGAATGATTACATAAATGAACTCAAACATATCATTGTTATTATCAATTCTATATAATTAATTAGAGTTTCTAATAAATTCCAATTAGTAATAACTTATCATCTTAAACATATATTTCCCTACAACTTGTACCAATTCCATAATCAATCCCAAACCCCTAAGAAAATCCCTAGAACCTCCAGTAAACTCGGAATTTATTACTTTCATTTCCATTAGGATCCCCACAAAGCCTATCTTTTGTTTGCACTTCATACAATCTATTAGCTTCTGTACAAGTGAGTTTTCATAGCCCGTTTTTACTCTTTTTTCTTTTGGGGTGAAATATGTTTACAAATGCTTTACTTACACAGTTCAATACCTTTTTTCTTATGCTACGGTCTTTATGCTTTATGTCTGAAACTACTTGGTGACCATTACGTGTGTTCATGTCAGTGCAATCATTAACTTGTTACCCAAGTGTAAGGTGGTACCTTTTTATGATCATTTATACGGGAAGGCGATACATACCAGTTAACACAAACCTTGGCAGGTTTTGTGTGTACCAGATTAAAGTAAACACAAACCGAGGCGGGTTTTGTGTGTACATCTTACTAGTTTTTCAAAATGGCAATCAATGGGATTGCGTATCTAGTTTTCCATTACCAGGATTGATTGTACGCTTGGAACCTTGTATGTTTTCATATTCATGCTTTAGACATGCTTTGAACATATTGAATTGTAAACTAAGTTTTGTTTGGTGTCAAAACCTATGTTACTCACCAACTACTTGTAGTTGACATTACTCACATGTTTCAGAGCACCAGTTTGAGGACACTACATGATCACATAGGACTATGGACCTAGCTTTAATAAAGATTGAATTTAACTTGTGTTATGTTTGAACTCCTTGTTTTCCATTTCTATTTGTAACGGATGCTTTAATTATGATCAAATAATAATTATCACTTATTAATAGATGATCATGTGCTTATGAACAACCACGTCAGCCCCGGCGTATAATCCACCGCCGACCGGGGTGTGACACCCTTTTTCACAAGGTACTTTATCCAAGCCTAAAAGAACAACTTGGTTGTTCACGTCTATAATCAACCGCCTGCTACCTCAACATTTACAATCTGCGGTCATAACACAAAAAGGGAGCATATCATTCTATGCAAACCATGAGTTTAACACATTTATGTACCTACGTTGCTTACAATCTCTAGAAGTAGAGGGTGCCTTTTGTGGCACGACTGTTAGCCTTTAAATCATTTTAAGAACACTAGAATACAGACGACAAACGTTATCAATTTCATGGTTCAATCCTAGACTTTAAAACTTTTTCTAAGCCTCTTACTCGGTAACATGATTATGATCTCTGGACATTTCTAAAGTAGGACACCCCCTATAATCTATTTTCGATAAATTGTCGCTAGATGCAAGTGTTACATGTGTTATTACCTTTTCCTGAAGATCCTCACTCATAATTGCGTCATCCATTGTCCTTGACAATATTGACTGACGCACAGCATAGAGTAATTCCTAAAATTCCTTCACAACACAACACATTTCTAGACATCTCAGACTTTTCACTATATTTTGATTGGGTCTTTGCTTCTAACAGTTGGAGTTGGAGTTGTTAATAGGATTTTGTAATTTGGCCTCTAGCAAATTACCTTAGTAAAATCCAAAACTAAAGCTTGACTATCAATCCATAGATACACCATGCATGATATGCATTCATGTTGGTATGCCTTAATAACGATATGATGCACTAAGGCTATGAAGCAAAAACCTATGGAACGCTCATTTGCCAGTCACTTTCTAGTGACTAAACTCACACTCAACGTGTCCACCCAAACCATCGGTGAAAGGATTCCATCCCTTTACTGCCAGGATAATATATCTTATCTAAATCCATTCGTTTTGATGTACACAACTCACTCTCTCAAACAGATCGTTTTAACTCTTGAGATTAATAATTATTGTTAGCAATAATTGGTTTTGACATACCCTTCCTTTTAGACAATGGATATCCGCATATCCATATACAAACCCATTTGTTTGTACATCATTAGACTAGAAGATACTTTGGTAAAAACATCTTGACTTGTCATTCCTGATAGGACTAAGCGTTCAAAATTGTGGCATATTCTTTCGGTACCCAACTCAGTTTTCCCTTGACACATTAACACTTGACGCTACGCTAATACTAACTCTCTAGTTAGAATAACAATTTAAAGTTGATGTTCTACCTGTTTGGCAACCTACATTGGTGCTTTCCTTGACTTGAAAAAGGATTCAGAAAACGCTTACGTCACGCACTTGGTGTAGTTTCACAATCCATGGTCTATTAAATACATTCATGGGAATGAATCCCTCAAGATATAGGAACAACACTGATTCTCCTTGACAATCTCAAAAAATATAAACTTCCATGATTCATTCTTCTTAAGCACATCAATCTCCCCATGGAATCATAACAACATTTTTCTTCTAAAGTCATACTAATGACTCATCTGAGGAATTGTCATCAGCTAAATTTCGTCCTGAAGTTCTTTTAACGGGGGAGAATATGACAACCAGCAAATTCCAGGTTGTACTAGTCTTACACGCAATTACGAGAAAACATACGTATTAGACTTAATTATAATTAACTAGGTCACACCACACATAGCAAAGTCCACCCTACTTCAAACATTATTAATTTAGCAGAATTACCGAAATTCATACAAACGACTACCCAATTTTTATCGATGTTAGTGATAAATATCAAATGTTAGGAAAAGCATTCTATTATTTTATGTGTACTATAAATACATAAGTAATTATATATTTTATTATTAACTGGGTTCGTCAACGCGTATTTTGGACTCTAATACGTACACATATATATACCTGACACCTTCTAGTTATAACTTGATGGTTATGATTTTATTTCTATTAAAACCGGGTATTTAGCAAGTATTATTTATGGGTATTACACCGGGTAGACTTAGTAAGACAACACCACTCTTGTCCCCCCAACATCTTTGTCTCCATAAACATTCTTGTTTCCTTGCAACAACTTTGTCCCCTTTGAGACATCTATGTATCCTTTAGACATACAAACCATTGTGTATTACACAATAAGGAGGCTATAAAAGCAAGGATTTGGAGCCATCCACACAACATCTCCACCATCTAGAGAGTTAAACAACTCTCCCCTCTCCCTCTCTTGAAACCGTAACAACACACACACACACATACTAGCCTTCCAAGAGTTCTAGCAAGGATTCAAGTATGTTCAAGCTTCAATCGTTCGTTCTACCTTCTCCTTACTTGTTTTGAGTGAGTGTTTTACTAAACCTTAGTACTTATTAAGTTTAATTGTTGATTTGTAATGATGGTTCACCCAAATAGTTCTTATTTCAAATAAAAAGTCTTTATCTTAAACCAAATAGTAGCTGACAGAATTTTGTGTTGACTTTGGAGGGTCATATCATGGTCAAAACACAAGTAAATTGAATGTTTCGTGAGTCTAAGATTAAGTCTAAAGAGTTCTCTTTCCAACCCAATTGGTTTCACAATATTTGGAAGAGTTTTGACATAATAAAACGTGTATATTCTGAGTTTTTATTGTAGAATTATTAAGCTAACTTGTTGGAGTCATATCTTGTTCAATAAGAGTCCAAATAACTTGATTCTTCTTCCTTAAGTTGTCATTTTGTGTTGTATTTAAAACCCATATGGCCTCCCCTCTCGAAACTAATATTTTGATTTCCCAAAACAACGAAATTTCAAGGACCTATCTAGCAAAACCGAATCTATTAACATATTTGTGTTGTTTTAAATATTTGAAACCCTTAAACCCCTCCAAATATTGTAAGCCCTACATTTTTATAGACCCATGACATATAGTTATGCATGTCTAGAACTCCGTAATTTATTGATTTTATTTAGATAACTAAAATCATGTCTTAAGTAGACTTAAATAACTAGTTTGATATCAAAAGCCTTATTTTTATAGTATATATACTTAATTTCAATCTTCAAACCTAATAATGATACGTGAATGTAATTAAATGTTTTGGAATACACATATTATCATATAAGTATATATAAATGTATTTTGTGATCACAAACCGTCACCAACGATCGTCGTGTCAAAACACTTGAAACTTAATACGAGATTATGTCGAGCCTAGTTGGGTGAACTGAATGCATGATCAACACGCACATTAGAATCATTACTTAGACCTTAAAGTTTCTTAAATGTTTAGGACACGAGAAGGTCGGGATCCACTATCGAACTTTGCTACATACCGCATTCACTACCTTGCTTGCTAAGGTGAGACTCACGGCCCCACTTTTACTATGTTTTAAATTGATTTTAAACATTTGGGGGAGAATACATGACTCAATATTTGGATACGAGTGGAAATGTAAAACACGATTTTATGTTGTTACATGAGTAAACGCACTATCACATCAAGTCCCGGGTATACTGTAACCGTTAACTAGTTTAGATGTGGAAAGCATGAATAGATCTATTTGTGTTGACATCCCCACCCGTGGTTAGCCACGCTAACCTTGACTGGAGGTCAAAGCGGATGCATAATGTCCATACACATTCACAATGTTTGTGAAAGAACAATGGGCGGGGCATATCAATAACTCAGTTAAGTGACGGGTTGATCAACTATAGACGTCAAGTGTCGGTTATGGTAGCTCATGGTAACAAGCATCAACGAATGAGTATTGTTTTAATTAACAATGCCAAACACTTACTGGAAATCTCATAGTACAAAGGAAACTATATTTACATCAAACATGTGAACTCACCAACTGTATGTTGACATGTTAGCCTGTATTTCTCAGGAAAATGAAGCAACACTTCCAGGCAACACATGACTATGGCACATTTGGAATAGGTTAACCATTTGGATTAAACTTTAGAATCCAGAGACCTTGTTGATCAAGATAGGCTTCTAGGACGCATATTCTATGAAGATGCATGGTCGTCTGACTTTAAGTCGATTTTTTACTAGCATTAGTTCTAGAAACAACATACTATATCATGTAGCAAATGTTCTGGTGTTCAGCACTTTAGCAGTCTTCATTTAGCTTCCATTGTCATATGATGATATCAATCGT
Organism: Smallanthus sonchifolius; assembly: GCA_023525975.1. Lineage (NCBI taxonomy): Eukaryota > Viridiplantae > Streptophyta > Magnoliopsida > Asterales > Asteraceae > Smallanthus > Smallanthus sonchifolius. Next base: position 64,031,231 of record CM042021.1, on the reverse strand, counting down.
TTCGACCCTGATTTATTTGATAAGTAAATATTTTCGGGGTGTTACTAAGTAGATCAAGATATCGTCTATGAATACTATGACTGATCGATCTAATATCGGTTGACATATTGTATTCATAAATTCCATGAATTCTGCTGAGCATTCATCAATCCAAAAGACATCACGAGGAACTTGTAGTGTTAATATCTTGTGCGGAAAGTTGTCTTGGGTATGCCTTCCTTTCTTACTCTTATCTGATGGCACCCTGATCGAAGGTCTATTTTGGAGAACCAATTTGCTCATTGCAATTGATCAAACAGATCATCGGTCCTTGGCAATGGGTACTTATTCTTAATTGTGAGTTTATTAAACTCGCGGTAGTCAATGCACATTTTCATACTACCGTTTTCTTCTTAGAAAATAGTACCAACACTCCCCATGGGGATATACTTGGCCTAATGAATCCTTTACTCAAAAGAACTTGTAACTGAGTGATTAACTCTTTCATATCAGATGGAGCCAATCGTGGCATTAAGTTGATTTGAAACTCTATTTCCCATTCATGTGGTATTCCAGACAAGTCCTCTGGGAACACCTCTGGAAAATTACATACCACGGGTACGTATTTTAATTCTTTCACTTTAACTTTCTCATCAATGACGTATTCCAAATTAACCTTGCATCCTCGCTTCATGCACTTCTCAGCCTTTTATCATCGAAATGATATTTGGGCGCGTTCTTTATCACCGTGTATCGTGATTGAGCTACTGTAACATTCCTGATTTTTATTATTCATATTTTAATCCAATGTAATGCAAATTCAAATTCAATACTCGTGCACTGTCTCATTTATTTTCTCGCCGTAAATTAAATGCAATGATTCTACACAAATTCACAAATTTTACTCAGTTATATACATTTAAACATTATACAAGAAACTATTTTATTCAAACTTATCAAATCTGAAAAGTCAAGGACTAAAGTTGAAAAATGTCAAGAAACCCTAGTCTAGCACGGTCGTGCTTCGTCCTAGCACGGTCGCGCCAAGTGCTTTGGCACGGTCGCGCGACCTGCTTTGGAACGATCGCGCCCGGTGCCTAGGAACGGTCGTGCCATATTTAGGCACGGTCGCGCCTGTGTAACAGCTGAAACGTAACTGCAATTTTAATCACCGATCGTCGAGAATCCGTAACCGTTCCTTCGTTTCATTCCGATTGTGAGAGTAATACCATTTTCAAATTACTCAAACGCCTCAGTTACATTCCATCAAACTCGAAGAAAAAAAAAACTCTCTCAAGCATTCCAAAAAGCTAGAATCCGCTTTTCGATCCGAATCCCCTCAATCCAGCAGCAGAAACTCGATACTCAATCATCCCTGAAGTTCCCAGGCTATTTGATTGGCCGGAGTTGCAGTAAAGATCGCCGGAACTCAAACCGTCGACGCCGGAACTCTTTCTTGCCGATCTCTATCAATCCTCTACTGTTTCGGGTAATTGAAATCATTTATTTCAGTTATTTAGTCTCTATATCGAAAGCCCCATAATAATTTAGGCTTCCATCATAGAATTTACCCCGAATCAGAATCGATGTTTTATTTAAAATAATTTAATCGAATCCACTGTTAAAAATGTTGTTAATACAATTAAAATATCCTAAAAGACTCGTAATAACCCATTAATCAAAAGCCCTAACAATTCCAGCGTTTAAAATACAAGCATTTGTCAATTCGTGTCGGATTTGGAAGAGACACGGTCGCGCTAATCGTCTGGCGCGGCCGTGCCTCATAGAGCGCGGTCGTGCCGACTAGCAGCGCGGTCGTGCCGACTAGCAGCGCGGTCGTGCCCTCCTGTCCAGACCTTGTCATGCCCTCTGGGCTAGTCCCTGTTGTGTCTAAAGAGCATAGACACGACCGTGCCGGGCCAAGGCACGGTCGTGCCTGTTGATTTGTCTAGATTGTGCTCCTGTTGATCAACCCGGTCGCGCCCCAACTAGCGCGGTCGCGCCCGTGGCTTGAGCACGATCGTGCCCTTCCGAGGCACGGTCGTGTGAGACTCAGAACCTTTTAACAGAATTATAAATTTTTATATTTTAATCAGTAAATGTTTTAGATTTTATAAAAATATGTTTTTCTGTATTTAAAAATGGATTAAAAGATTAATCTTGGCATAAATATAATTTATTTAAAAGTTTATGAAAATTTAATTTATATTTATTATCTTACACTTAAATGATATTTTAAATAATTAAGTTACAAAATTTATAAATAAATGAGTTAATGATTATTTATTTAATTTACATTTTAAATCAAAATCATTTATTTATTTATACTTAATTACAATTAATATTTACATTATTTCATAAACTATAATTATATATTTATTCAATTATTCAATTCAAACCTAATCAAATTGTTTCAAAAATATTTTACTTCAAACTCTATGTATTCTATTCAAAACTTTTTTACAAATCAATAGTTTTATACACAAATTCAACTTTAATTTTAGACTTAAACCTTATGCACTATTTGATACAACATACATTACTCTTTAGGTTGATTTGTGCACTCGAGGATCTTTATTTTTCTATCTATTATCCTTGTTCGCTACACTTCCATACCAAGTGAGTATTCACAACCCCTTTTTACTCTTTTACACTTTTAGGGTGGAACATGAACTCTATACTCATTACACATTTCACATTTACATTTACACAAACAACACAAGTGCAAAAATCCTATTTACATACATGTGTGCAAAAATTTGAGCTTTGTGCCCGAGTGCTAGGTGTGCTAACCTTTGTATGCTCTTATGTGCAATCATTAACTATCCCAGCCGACGGTTTTCAATGATAGATCTATTGAGTCTGACAAACCCACCCATGGTACGCGGTGATTGAAACCGACAACATAATTTTTGCATGCTAGTTACAAGGTTTGATTGTACATTTGGTTACACAATAGCTGCTCCCCATAAACGCCTTATTTATCATGTCATGTAAAGGATTTGTTTTCATCTATATGCTATCTATATACAACTGTGTTATACTCACCAACTTTTTAGTTGACTTTATTTTATTCATGTTTCAGGCCCCAATATGTGAGATTGATTCAAGACGTGTTCAACATAGGATTTGGACTTAGCAATATAAATCAAGAATTTTATGAGTTGTTATGTTTCTTGTTTGAATTTGATTTTGTACTTGGATTATTTGTAATGCAAATTTGACTTTAATATATTTCAATTTAGTCACCCATGTGCTATGAACAGTCTTACATGTCCCGCCCCGATGATTCCGCCATTGGTCGGGGTGTGACAGCTACCTTCTGGTGCTTTGAGATGAACTAGCTTTTTCTTACATATAATCTGAGCGTCATTGGCTGTTAGCCAGTCCATTCCTGGCACTATATCAAATCCTCCTAATGCTAAGAGGAATAACTTAGCTAGGAATTTATAACCCTCAAGCTCAATTAAGCAATCATCAATTGCTTCTGTAATTGTTGTGGACTTGCCAATGGGAGTCTCCACCTTAAACGTATTTTCTATTTTTCTTATTAGGATTTTTAATGATAAACTTAATGAAGTACTTATAAAACTCCTATTTGCTCCATAATCAAATAGAATAGATGCATTAGCATCATTGATTCGGAACGTACCTGACAGAACGTCATAATTCTTCTTAGCTTCTTCTTGGGTAAGAATATAAGCCCCTGTTTTCGCTCTAGGATTTTCTTCCCCATTTTCTTTATCTTTTTCAAACCCTTCGGCTTTGGTCTGGCTACAATCTTTTGTTAGATGCCCTGTTCTGCCACAACTTTGGCATCTACTATAATTTGGACAATTATATGAAAAGTGTCCTGACTTTCCACACTTATAGCACATATTGGATCGTACTTTACATTCTCTACCATGCTTCCTCCCACATTTTTTACATGATCCCGCTTCCTCAACATTTACCTGTTTGTCATTGGGCCCAGATAAATTCTTACATGGCCGTTTGACAGGGTTTGTCCATTTCTTATGAGGTTTTGTTTTGACAAGATCCTTCATTGTTACATCATCATAAAGTACTCCATTTAATTCGATTACTTCATCGAATGCCATAGGAGCATTTGTGTTAACGTGAGTATGGACTTTCTGTAGCAGTCTTTTAGATGTAGCATTTAGTTCTTCATTCTTCTGTGGTTACCAAATGTTAGGACATAGTTTGTAATGACAAAAGCTTGTAATTGTTAGATCTTATGTCTTTATGTTTTTGTTATGTAAAAAGTCACTAAGTGTTTATTCAAGTTTACCTAGAGGCGAACTTGTTAAGTTCGCCTGGTCTATCAGAGGCGAACTTGTGACATTTCAAAAATTTTCGTTGTGAAATTTATTATGTAAATATTAACATTTTATTTCAAAACATATACACGTATATTGGTGTACAATTTATGTATTTTTAAATTAAATTTTAAAAAATATTTGAAGGTTATAAACTATATAAATTATGCTATTAAATTAAATAATATATATAAATAAATCAATGGTTTTCAATTTTATTGAATTAACCATTCAAAATGATTGATTTTAAATAAAAACATAAGTTTTATAAAATTTTATATATACTTAAGTTTTATTTAGTTTCAAAGAATTTAAGTAAAATAAACTTATTAATTTAGATAAATAATTTAATGTATTATTTCAATAAGATAATTATTTAAAAATAATTAGTTTTTAATAAAGAAAATGGATCTATAAAATATATAAATTAATTAAAGTTGAAAAATAAATTAAATTTTATAATTAAATTAAAGTCAGGGGGCTGTTTGAAAATAAACAGAACTATAGGGGTTTATTTTGAAAGTTTTCCAGGGTCTGTTTTAAACGTTTTCAAACCCCAGGGACTATAATTTCCAGATTCCAATTCGTGTTCCCGGTCACCCTGTCACTTGGTCCGACGAATAAACTGCTTTTCCGGCGAGCCCGACAACCCTGTCCCTCTACCCCACGACACATGAAACTTGCGCCATTGTACTCGTCGTCCTCACGCGACCACGTCCCCTCGACCAATTTACCTTGTCATCATCAAAATCCCTCGACACCATTAATCCCCGAAGTCAAACCCATGAAATTCGACCGACACACAGTACCTCAACGACTAAGACCGGTCTCGTTCGCTTCGTATGACCTGTCCGAATCCATTTAGGGATCCAATTTCTGGTTCCATCATACGGATTTCCTTCGAGTATAAGTGACCATTCCCGGTTCCTCTCGAGCTCCATCCTCCCCCGTATCGCCCTCTCGCTCTAAATTGGCAACGCCCTCAGACTCGTATCCTCTTTCCGACGTCTCACTTCTAAATTGGAGTTCCAATTCGACCCCAAGGTCTGGTTCCAGTTCTGGGTACTCTCGGCTTCGTTCTCGACTTCGCAGGCCACTTCCATCTGGTATTAACCTCTAAAATTTATACTTGTACACTCGTTTTACTTACAGTTAGCTAACCCAAGCATATCCGAGACCAGCGACATCGTGTTTCCGGCAAATCAGTGTCCTCGGCAACACCGGCCTGTGTTGCCGAGAACTCAGGGGCAAAGATCGGGACATGTTATGTATTTTAAGGGTTGGTCTTGATCAGCGATGGGCTTATAGCCCGGCTGGTCACACTCATTCCCGATAACAACCAGGTCCCGAGTTCGAATCCGGTTCCAACCATTTTTTTACGCATTTTTCTGTTTTTAAGCTTCTGGATCCCTCTGCCCGACCCGGTTACCCGTTGACCCGCGTGTTTCCTCCCTGGGCCGACCCGATCCGACCTTTTCCCTATTTTATATATATACACATTATTATTAAGTATTTATTAATTAACTTAATAAATTTTAAAACCCCTTTTAAAATTATTTCGTGCCCGTTAGCTCGGCCGTTTATTTTTTTTTCCCAACTTTTGAACATATTCAAACCCGTTAAATTTTATAAAATAATAAAACCGACATTCTTCATAAGTAAAATTAATTATTTAAACCCACGGAAAATAATAAAATAATATTTTTTATAAATAAATAAAAATACGCGTTATTTAAAATATAATATTTTCATGAAATTTAAAATGGGTAATATATGGTTTAAAAAAATGCAAGTGTTATAAAAAAAATATATATATATTTGAATATAAATAAATAAATAGAACTTTTTATAAAATCATAATAAGTGCTCATTTAATTCAATCGAAACTAGTAGTTTCGATAGAAGTAGTTTCGACAGTTCCTTGGTCAATCGAAACTAGTAGTTTCGATACCTGAAATAGTTTCGATCAAAATCAGTGATTTTACACAAATAATTTTAAGAAATATCATTATAAACCTATACATAATTAAATACGAATACACACATATATACATAAAATAATACACATTTATCTGCATAGGGTTCCATCGTGCTTAAGTTTCAAACATCCGTATCACCTACTCTCGTGGATTATCATATCCGCTAGCCAGGTGAGTTACATATCCCCTATTTACATTTTTATACATTTTGAGGTGAGACGTAATCTGTGCATACTTACATACAATTCAACTTGTGTTTACATGCGTAGATTATTGTGCTTCTATGCATGGTCACTTGTTATGTTATGGATACTTTTAGGGAGGTTTTTAGACGGTGTGTGACCCACATAGTCTTGATTCCATGCCTATCACGTTAAACCTTTGTGCTTATACATACTTGTACGCTTTGGATACTTTTAGGGTGGTTTTAAACTGTGTGTGACCCACATAGTCTTGATTCCATGCCTATCACGTTAAACTTGTATGCTTATACTTACATGCTTACAATTGGTATACACATAGTGAATTCTCCACATTATGCCGTATCTTGCCATGCCAAACCAAGAATTGTGTAAACGTTTTTAATTAAACTTTTATTCAAACATAAGTAAACTCACCAACTCTCGTAGTTGACACTTGTTTTGGATTACGTTTCAGGTGAAGATATGTGATTGTGTGACTATGTGTTGAAGGTGCTACACATAAGGCTTTTGGACCTAGTAAAATAATTATTTGTAATATTCTAGAATAGGGTGTTGTAACTTGAATTGTATTTGGATATTTGGTATTTAAATCTTATTAATGAATTATGCAACCTTAGTAGATCATGTGCTTATGAACAATCATATAGTGTCCGCCTCGATGATTCCGCCATCGGTCGGGGTGTGACAGATTGGTATCAGAGACATGGTTATAGGGAATTAGGTTATTAGACACAATGACCTAGAATATAACCCTAGGACTCCCTTTTGTGTGTTATGTGCTAAATGATTAATTGCTATGTGAATTATTTGTAGTTAGGTATTATATGAATTTTCCCAAGTTTGGTACATGGGACTTATACACATACATACAAGGCCTTAATACATGATACATACTTTATATACACATTTTATAACAAAACTTATGCAAACAAATACACTACTCATCCTTACCCATACTCTTTCCTAATTAATTGCAACATTCCTACACATTTTATACTCATAGACTCTCAAGTATATTGAAAATCTCGTCAACAACTTAATTTCTTGAAACCAGTAAAGGACACGTGCAATCTGGAAGGGTGACACCTGTACATTGGGTTTTCTGTCTAGGAAAGCATTTCGTATAAATCCAAATAAACGGACCCGTATGCTTTCCTGGGAATTCCTGAAGTGAGTGTTTACCGATAGGCTAAAGCATGTCTCCTTGAAAGTTTTGAGGAATTATTTAACGTTGATAAGTCAATGTATTCGCAAGGATACAATCCGAACTTAAACTCAAAATTTGGGGACATTATAGCAAGGTAGGAAGAGCTAGACGAACATGCAAAACAAATCATTATTACAGGTGCACACGTAATAACAATTTGTAGTGCATGCGAATCCCGGCCATTCCTATCGCGCGAATAATGATCTATGTTATCATATCCTCCCAGGAATAGATTTCATGGCTTATTTCCCCTATCCTTTAGTGTTATAAATTTTGAATGAATTATGTGATCAGTTTTAGTCAGAATAAACATACATTATTGTTGATGCACTTTCCTGTGACAACACTCTGGATAGAGTCTTAATTTGTATGTCTAATGTCTGTAATTTGTCTTTGTATTTATGAGCCATTATGTAATAGTTTATCGAGTTGTATTTACTTTTACATAATGTAGGTTGTTTTTCTGCTAAGTGTTTTGCGCACTTACATGTGCGCAGGAGAAAGCTCCTGCGTACTTAGCAAGTACGCAAGAACACCTTTGCGTACTTGTTAAGTACGCAAGATCTATTGGTCATGCACACTTGCTAAGTGCGCAGGCATCAGGTCTGTATAAATAGGATAGGTTCACAGAAGCTAAGTACGCAGAACCATTTGTTCAGACGAACTCAGTTTTGCTAAGTACGCAGCTTGTATTCTCTCTGTAACCGTCGAGTGTTTATAATACAAAGAACGTTTATTGTGACTCCCGTGTTTGGTTTACTTTGTTTTGTAAGACTCTCCACCTAGTCACGGGTATTCCGCAACCCGGTCCGACTAGTAGACCACTTGCATGTGACGATCCGACACACACGAAGGGACCTACAAGTGGTATCAGAGCATTGCTCTTGAATTCGAGTGTTGTAAGTGAGTTTGGAGACGTTTTACTGAGTTTTACAAGCAAAAAGAGGTATTTTTGTTGATTTTTGTGATAAAAAGGGGTAGCTCTTGAGCACTTTTTTAGAAGCAAAAATCTCTCAAAAACCGATTTTTGTTGTGTATTTGTGTGTTTTGAGCATCATAGGTTTGTTAGAAACGTGTTTCTGATCCTTTGGCTCGATTGCATTGATCATCAGCCTATTTTTCACTATCTCCGGCGATTTTCAGGTGACCGGAAAAATTTGGTGAGAGTTGCTGAAAAGGTGTCCTGCGTACTTACCATTTTTGGTAAAAAGTACAGTCTTCTGCGTACTTACTAACTACGCAAGAGTTATCTCCTGCGTACTTACAAGTACGCAAGACTGGACTTGTGCGAACTTAAGTTATATCCTGCGTACTTAATATTTCCTCCTGCATACTTACAAGTACGCAAGAGCAAGTCTTAACTACGCAAGACCATTTCTCAAGTGCGCAAGGCCATAGCCAAGTACGCAACAGTGTCTGATTTTTCTGATTTTTTGACCAAGTAATTCACTATGTCGAACCTTCAGAATCTTGGAAACATGTTAAATTATGATAATGAGATCGGTACACCTCAGAAACCGCCTAAACTATTAAATGTAAACGATTATTCCAATTGGAAGGCGCGTTTTGAGCACTACATTTCATACACCGACTCATCATTATGGATACCAATCATTGAGGGATATAAGCATCCCACACACATCTATCTTGATGAATAGGTGCCAAAGCCCATCTCTAAGCTTGATGAAGAACAAAAAAAAGCTTATGATCAGGAAAAGAAGGCTCTTGGCTCAATCACTATGTCATTAACTCGGGAATTGTTTCACAGTTTCCGAGGCTATGACACCTCCAAGGATCTTTGGAAAGCACTTCAGAAAAGATTTGAGGGAAACAGTGACATTAAGAAGAGTAAGCGGGATCTTCTCCGGAAGCAGTATGAATGCTTCCATTTCATGGAAAATGAATCGTTAGATGATCTCATCTCTAGATTCTATCATTTACAAACGGAGTTGAAAGCTTTTGAACTGAAATATCCCGATGAAGAACTGGTGGAAAAATTTCTTGATGCTTTGCCACCAAAGTTTGAGATGTATACAACCCTGATGAGGGAAAATCCTAAATTCTATGAGTTAACAGTAGATGAGGCTATTGGTAAGATTCAAGCTCATAACATGAATCTTATGAAGAAGGAGAGCTCGGGAAGACCTCAGATACAGGACCCTTCTATGTATCATGGGACGACTTCCACTTCAAAATCATCGGGCTCTGGAATTGCCCTCTTTACTGGACACTCCAATGAAGAAGACCACTCAAATGGGTGTGGTGGTCATGCTTGTTATGCATCCGGATCAGGGTTGGGAACTAATCATCAACACACCTCAAGAAATCCTCCAGCTACATCTTCAGCTAACCATTCTGCAATAGTCAAAATAGCTGAAGATCATGTAGCATTGTTTTCATCATGTATGCTTGCGTATGAGAATTTCATAGGCGGCAAGCTAACGGATCCCGAAACTATTGAAGAAGACTTTAACCAAGTGGATCCTGATGATATTGAGGACATGGATATTCAATGGAATATGGCCATGCTTTTGAGGAGGGCCAAGCGTTTCCTGAACAGAACAGGAAGAAGGTTCATTGGTGGACATTCTAATGCCAAGGTTGGATTTGATAAATCCAAGGCCAAATGCTACAAGTGTCTGAACTATGGACACTTTGCTCATGAGTGTCAAAAAGACCGAGCACCGGCCTCTGGTTTCACCAGACCTAGCCAGGGAAACAGCCACGGCCACAACAACACTAGCCACCACAATCAACACCAAGGTGGTTCGTCAAATGCACTGGTAGCTCAGCATGACGAAAACTTTGATTGGGGTGTTCATCTAGAGGACGCCATCATTGCTCAAACACAGGTTGGTCTCATGGCTGAGATCATGGAGCTGATGGAGGCTGAGAGAAAAGAAGCTGAGGAGATGGAAGCTTCTGTAGCTGTTGAAAAGAAGTCCACCACTGCCGTTGCTCTCATGGCCATTGGAGAAGCACAGAGTTCATCATCTGAGGTAGATTCTAACCCTTTCTCAGTTATTTCTTGTTCTAAATGTCTAGGGCTAAAGCTTGAAATTTCTAAGCTCTAAGACAAACTCGAACCCCTAACTATGGCAGCTCATAATTACAAAGAAAACGAAAAATGTTTTAAAGAGTCTGTTGAAACGTTGAAAAAGGAAAAATGTGAATATTCTTTACAAATAAGTGAGCAACAAGTTCACTTGGATATTGCGTACAGGGGGTTAGAAAAATGGAATAATGAAATCAACAAACTGCAAAATGAGATCCTGCAGTTAAAATATACAAATGAGAAGTTGAAAAACTCTCGCTTTGTGGTGGAGCACTACGAATCAGTAGTGAGGAAATTGAAGGGCCTAGGTCTTGGTACCAATGCCATTCCTCCACCAATAAGTGGGAAGTTTGTCAATAGCTTGATAGACATTGATCTCACCTGTCTAGATGAGTCCTCTGATAAGGATGATTCCCCTAAAAAGGATGAATCCTCAAGTAAGGCTAACTCCACATCTAGTGAGGAGTATGTTACTGCTTCTGATGATGGGTCGGTTAACACTTGCCCTGAAGGAGTAGTCTCCGAGGAGTTGTTGACTGAACAGAAAGTCCACAAAAACATTATCACTAATGGTGATAACTGCATTTTAACTGAACCTGATATCATTGAAACAAATGATAAACTTAAGGTAATGCTTTATGGGGGTTATAAAAATATTAACCAAGTTAAGAAAGAGGCTTTTTCAGCTCATTATGGGATTGGTTACAAAGAGAATTTGCAAAAGTATTATACCCCCAAAAACCAAACTGAAAAGGGTCAGACTTCTGTTCATAAACCAACTCCTCCTGCTCATAATGGAGAGTTATCTAAGGCCAGATCTAATGAGCCTTACAAGAGAACTCATGTGGACAAGAGGATGTGTTTTCATTGTGGCATGGTTGGTCATATTCTTGTGAACTGTCCATCAAAGAACCAAGGGAAACATCATATTGTCTCACAGCCAGCCGTTATCCCTAAGTCGCCAATAGTGAAACCTCCCAGAAGTCCAAAGTAGAATGTGGTGAAACCACCAGTACAACCTATGGGAAAACCTAAGATTAAATCTGAGGCCAAACCATCTGTTGCAAGAAAGGTAAAGCAACCTGTTGTACCTCGTGTGTCTACATCTATTAGTACACGCACTGGTGAGAAATCTGTGGCTAGACTCTCTAAGCCACAAAGAAGAAGAAGGAATAAGAGGTTGAGAAAGCTGGAACAGCTGACTAAGACTCAATTAGGTGAAGCTTCCACAAGTTCACCGGCTGTGGTTGAGCCAAAGTCTACTTTTCTTGTTAAGAATCAAAAGAGATCCTGGAACAAGAAAGTTAAAGGTTCTCAATCTCCTGTTCCAAATTCATCCAAAGATTCACCAATTTTGAACAGTCATCATGACTGTGAGTTGAAAGAAGTAGTTTATTTTGAGAAGGATGGACGACCCAAGACCACAATGGCTTGGGTCTCCAAATCTAACTAATTCTTTTGTTACTCGTGCAGCGACGTCCGAAGGGTACTATCTCTAACCGTTGGTATGTAGATAGTGGATGCTCCCGGCACATGACAGGAAACATGGCCTTGCTTCAAGATGTTAAACCATTCAGAGGCGGCTATGTGGCCTTTTCCGGAGAAAAAGGCGGCAGCATCACGTGTCAAGGCGTGGTTTCAAACGGTTGTGTTAGCTTTGAAAATGTCAACTTTTGCGAGCAGCTGAAGCATAACCTGTTGAGTGTCTCCCAAATGTGTGACAAGGAGTACTCGGTGATGTTTGACAAGTCAGAATGTCTGATTCTCAAACCCGGTTTTAAGGTTCCCGAAGACTGGATTCTGATGAGAGCACCAAGATCAAACGACACTTATCAGATTGATATGAGTGTGGCAAAAACCACCTCATCAGTTGCTACTTGTTTGCTTACAAAAGCGACAAAACTTGACTCCATCTTGTGGCATAGGAAACTCGGACATATGTCTTATCGTAAAATGAATCATCTTGTCAAAAACGGTTTGGTAATCGGGGTTCCTAAGTTGAGGTTTACCGTTGCAGATGACTGTATGCCGTGTAAAAAGGGCAAACAGCAACGAAAGTCTCACAAGCCCAAGCTCCAAAACTCTATCGATACCCCTTTAGAGCTATTACACATGGATTTGTTTGGCCCCATAAGTATCAGGAGTATTGGAGGTAAGTCGTTCTGTCTAGTTGTAACTGATGATTTCTCACGTTTTTCTTGGGTGCATTTTTTAGGTACAAAAGACGAGACTGCTGATGTTCTTCAATACCTGATCCTGAGCTTGGAATCTCTTTGCAAGCTGAAAGTTAGAAGAATAAGGAGTGGCAACGGAACTAAGTTCAAGAATAATTTGATGGAACTTTTGTAACATTTAGGGTTTTTCCCACATTATACATTGTACAATTACATCAATCATGAACTATTTGAACTTATTCTATGAATACATTTATTACAAACATCTAAACGTGCAAACATTTGATTAAGGATTTAATCCCAAATAATCGAATGTAAACAATGCTCAAAACAAAGCTTGGTATACTACAGTTCTGATAACGTTTATTTTTTTATATATATAAGTATATATACAAAGTACTTAAATATATCTCCTATAAATAATATATACATTACATTGTTTTACAAGTTTATTAATTTTAAAACGTTCAATTTAAATGCAATTTATAAACAAAAAATTTAAGGATAAAAATTTATCAGTTTTAATAAATTAATAAACATTTAATATGAAAAGTTTATAAAGTTAAGCGTTTATAATGATTTAAAAAGAAAATAACATTTAAAGTTAGTAATAAGTCTGAAACGTTTAAATCTTTATAAAAAAAAAAAAACAAAAAGATTTATTAGTTTTACATGACTTTGATATAAAGTCTAAATAATTATCTTTATAATTAGTAACTTGCAATTCAAAATTAAAAGTAGACTCATTTGAACCCTTTTGAAACTTTGAACCCTTTCAAATGCAAGTTGAACTCCATTCTTGAACCTTTTGTTGTTCTTGACCCATTCCCGAATTTTGACTAGGAAAAAGTCAAACGAGGCCAAATTGATCTCAAATCCATTCGAATTCTGTAAGATCGATCAAGTAAATACCGATTCATGGACTAGAAACGATCGGCCGACCTTTTCAATGCCTGTTAACGAACCGATTTCGACTCAAACCGTCGAATCTAACTCGATCGGCCGAGAAAACCGTCGCCTCTTGATCTTCCCTTTAATCATGCGTTAAATCGATGAATTGAGCCTATAAATAGGAACCTAAACCTTCGAAGAACTCACCCTAACCCAACTACAACATCGAATCGTTCGAAAGCACCTCTAAAAACTCCGGCGAGTTCGAAACCCAAAACTACGGTCGCCCCACCATTTCTCACTCGATACGTAACCAAATCAGGTAAGGTTTGTACCTACAGGTTTGGTTTTTGATGGGTAACAATAGCCCCATCTTCTGGTCTAGAATCGAACTAGAATCGAGCTGAATCGAGTGGCTAGGGTTCGCGAATTCTAGCCGGGGAAGAAGGTGCGGGCGGGGTATGGGTTTAGTACTTCTAGCAGCGGGTTATTGACAAAGCATAAGCCCAGGTCAAACGGTTAAAGCACTCGTGTTGTAAGGAAGAGGTCGCGGGTTCGATCCCTTCCCCGCACCTCATTCCTTTTTCTTTCTTTTGGCGCCGTCCGGTCCCCTGATCTCCCTGCCTTAAAATTTCTCGACCACATTTCTACTACAACCGAGCCACCGGTCTAGTGCTTGAGTTGTGTGGCTTATACAAGGAAGACCCGGGTTCGATCCCAGGGTCCATTTTTTTATTTTTAAACTATTTTTAAAACCCAATTTTCAAACCAAATTTATTTATAAAATCATTATATAAATCCCCCGAGTCTCGGGAATACTTTTTGAGCCAAGACTAACCATCAAAAATAAATAACTTAATTAAAAACCTTTTTGAAACTTAAAAATAATATAAGTTATTTAAAAATATATATAATTAAATATTTAAAACCACTACAAACCTAAATTCTTTCACCCGACCACTTTCCAACACTAGAATCCGTTTTATTAATATATTTTAAAAGGTCAAGTTAGTACAAAACTTCACGACTTAATATTTGTTTAAAAACTGAATTATTTATTTAAATTGCAAAACATTAAAACGCGTATTTTTCCACAAACTTATTGTTCCAAAATATAAATATTCATACCCATTCGATCCTAATCAAAACTCGTCCAATCCAACCTAAACTCTTTATCACATCCATCCTTGAAACTCAACGCTTATACGTGTGTACATTATTTGAACATAGGATAACCTTGCGGTTATTTTGCTTATACAACATACCATTCTTGTGCATTCAATCTCCAAAAGTCAATGTGAGTTTACATAGCCCCTTTTTCTTACCTTTTTATACTTTTGGGGTGAAACATGATTTCTTTGAACTTGCGCAATACAAAACATTTTGAACTCTGTGCAATTTTATACAATTTAAAACATTGTGAACATGTGTGCAATTTGAGCCTTATGCCTGAACACTATTTGTGCAAACTACATTTTTGAACATTTAAAACATTTTTCTGTGCAAGTGCAAGTACAATCATTAGCTCCGTACAAGCCGACGGTATACAGTGATAGATCTATTGTGTCTGACAAACCCACCCGGTTAGGGTGATTGTTACCGAGTACATAAAGGATAACCTGCGGGTTGTGCCTCACATTTAAGGATAGCATGCGTGCTATGCCTCTCAGTCACAAGGTTTGATTGTGCGCCCCAGTTTAAACTATAGTGGTTCTCCATAATTGCCTTATTAATCCATGTTTCATATGAATTGTATTTCAAAACATTGAACTTATCTGTGGTGTCAAAACCTGTGTACACTCACCAACTTTTTAGTTGACCTTTGTTTTCATCATGTTTCAGGTGCAAATAATTGAAAGTAATATGCATGGAATATCACGTAGGATGCACAAGGCCTAGTCATTAAATTAATCATGACCATTGTATTTGTGCATTTTGTTATTGTCTTATTGAACAATGTTACTTGAAATTGAAATAAATAACATATGAAATCTTTAGAATGATCATGTGCTTTTGAACAGTCTACTCGTCCGCCCCGACGTCTTCCGCCGTCGGTTGGGGTGTGACAGATTGGTATCAGAGCCGTGGTTATAGGGAATTAGGTTATTAGAAATCCTTAACCTAGACTATAACCATAAGAAACCCCTAGTATGTGCTACTTTACTTGATTAGATTACTCGCTAGTACTTCTGTTCTAAGACACTCACTTTCATTACGCATGCCTGTGTTATCATCAAAATCTTTAAACATCGTCAAGGTCTTAAACTCTAATGGTTAGTAAGGAACACGTGCAATCTGGAAGGGTGACACCTGTATTCTGGGTTTTCTGTCTAGGAAAGCATTTCGTATAAATCCTAATCAACCGAAGGACCCGTATGCTTTCCTGGGAATTCCTGGGATGAGTGTTCACTTATAGGCTAAAGCACGTCTTCCCTAAAACTATATGAATTTAAATAACCTTGATAAGTCATAGTACTCATGAGGTACAATCCAAATCTAATCATTCTTATCTTTACATTGTCTCTTCTATAGCATGCCTCCTCGTCGTGCCAACACCAACACCACCGCCACCAACAACAACAACAACGACCTTGCTGCACTCCTGACGCAGTTGGTAAATCAACTCACTCAGGCAAACAACAACAACAACAATAACAGCAATGGAAGTGCCACTGGTGGTGGTAATGGTGCAAATCCGCCTCAATGCACCTTCAAGCATTTCAACTCGTGCAATCCCATCAAGTTCTTTGGCACCGAAGGAGCCACGGGCCTCCTTCAGTGGTTTGAAAGTATTGAGAACACCTTTCTCAATAGTGACTGCCCGGACAATCTTCGAGTCCGTTATGCCACAAGCGTCTTCCAGAAACGGGCGCTCACGTGGTGGAACGGGGAGAAGAGGAACCGTGGTGTGGACGTGGCAATGGCTTTGCCTTGGGCTGAAGTGAAGAGGTTGATGACCGAGGAGTTCTGTCCTCGCAACGAGATGAAGAAGCTGGAAGCGGAATTTTGGGATCTTACCCAAGTCAGTGGTGAGAACTTGGTCTACACCACTCGTTTCCACGAGTTAAGTCTTCTGGTCCCACATATGGTCACGCCTCTATCTCGGGGCATTGAAAAATACATTGGAGGGCTACCCATGACCATCCAGGATACTGTGTTGGGCAGGAACCCTGCCACTCTCGAGGACGCTATACGCTTAGCTGCCACACTGTCCGATAACCACGTGAAAGCAGGCACGCTGACCAGAAAGGGTGCAAAGAAGAACACTGATAAGGTAAACCCATCGGAAGCAGCCAAGGAAGACAAGCCCGAATCTTCCTCCCGCAATAAGAAACGTAAGGCTAAAAACTTTGTGGTTGTTACTCCTGCTGCTCCCGTCACTCAAGTTGCCCCTGCGACTCAGAACCAAAGGGCATACGTGGGTGTCAATCCTCAATGCAACATCTGCAAGTACCACCATTACCCAAATCTACGGTGCTGTCTATGCACTAACTGTGGGAAATATGGGCACGTGGCTACTACTTGCCGAGCTGGAACCCCTGCTGCCCAAGCCAAACCTGGAAACCGAGCCAATCCACCGGCTGCCAACCAAGCCGTGCCAGCTATTTCTAATGGGCGCGCTTGCTATGAGTGCGGTGATCCGAACCATTACCGAGACCGTTGCCCAAGACTGGCTAATGCAAATCAGGGCGGCGCCCGTGGACGAGCTTTCAACATCAACGCCAACCAGGCCCAAGCTAACAACGATGTTGTTAATGGTACGTTCCTCGTTAATAGCCAGTATGCTTCTATTTTATTCGATACCGGTGCCGATAGAAGTTTTGTATCTCATGAATTTGAACCATTATTTGCAAAAACCCGAACTAAGCTAGAGAAGACCTTTACCGTTGAAGTAGCGGATGGGAAATCCATCACAATTGACGCCATCATCCGCGACTGTTCGCTCGAGCTTAACGAACACATCTTTCCTGTCAATCTCATACCGATGCATCTGGGGAGCTTCGATATCATCATTGGGATGGATTGGTTATCCAACCACCATGCTGAGGTTATCTGTTTTGAGAAATGCATTCGTATTCCACTTTCGTCAGGTGACACGCTGCAAATTTTCGGTGAGAAGCCTCATAGTGGACTCAAACTCATGTCTTGTACCATGGCCCGGAAGTATTTACGGAAGAAATACGTATCCTTCCTGGCACACATTGTGGAAAAGAAGGACAAAGGGAAAGAGATCCAAGACATTCCGATCATTCGAGACTTCCCTGAAGTATTCCCGGAAGATTTATCTGGTCTACCGCCCGTACGACAAGTAGAGTTTCGTATCGATCTTGTACCCGGAGCAAATCCTGTAGCCAAAGCTCCGTATAGACTAGCACCTTCGGAGATGCAAGAGCTTGCAAGCCAGCTCCAAGAACTTGCTGACAAAGGTTTCATCCGTCCAAGTCATTCTCCCTGGGGTGCACCAGTCTTATTTGTCAAAAAGAAAGATGGTTCGTTCCGGATGTGCATTGACTACCGCGAACTCAACAAGCTTACCATCAAGAACCGTTATCCCCTACCTCGGATTGATGATCTCTTTGACCAACTTCAAGGTTCAACCTGTTTCTCAAAGATCGATCTTAGGTCCGGATATCACCAACTCCGTGTGCATGACGAAGATATTCCAAAGACCGCCTTTCGTACAAGGTACGGTCATTACGAGTTTATGGTTATGCCTTTTGGGCTGACCAATGCACCTGCGGTTTTCATGGATCTCATGAACCGTGTGTGTAAGCCATACTTGGATAAATTCGTGATCGTCTTCATTGATGACATTCTGATCTACTCCAAGACTAAAGCGGATCATAAGCAGCACCTGAAATTGATTTTAGACCTGTTGAGGAAAGAACAACTCTACGCCAAATTCTCCAAATGTGAATTTTGGCTAGATGAGGTCCAATTCTTAGGTCATATCGTCAATAAAGAAGGTATTCATGTGGATCCTGCCAAAATCAAAGCCGTGAAGAATTGGAGTACGCCAAAGACCCCTACTGAAGTTCGTTCATTCCTTGGATTAGCGGGTTATTACCGCCGATTCATCTCCAACTTTTCCAAGATTGCTGTCCCTCTCACTGCACTGACACATAAGGGTAAGCCTTATGAGTGGGGACCAAAGCAAGAAGAAGCATTCCAAACTCTCAAACAGAAGCTGTGCAATGCTCCTATTCTGACTCTCCCTGATGGGAATGATGATCTAGTTGTCTACAGTGATGCATCGAACCAAGGTCTTGGTTGTGTTCTTATGCAACGAGGCAAGGTGATCGCTTACGCATCAAGACAACTTAAGGTCCATGAAAAGAATTACACAACGCACGACCTTGAACTGGGTGCAGTCGTCTTCGCCTTGAAGATTTGGAGACATTATCTTTATGGCATAAAATGCGTGGTGTTCATTGACCACAAAAGTCTCCAGCACATCTTCAATCAAAAGGAACTCAACATGAGGCAGCGACGCTGGGTTGAACTCCTTAACGACTACGACTGCGAGATTCGCTATCATCCCGGTAAAGCGAATGTCGTAGCCGATGCACTAAGTCGTAAAGAACATATTATGCTTCATGGTGTCAAGATTCAAACCGATATCCAAGTCCGCATTCTTGAAGCTCAGCATGTCTCGGTTACCGAAGGTAACATGTACGACGAGATGACTTGTGGAGCTGAATTACAACTAGAAACCAAACCCAATGGCTTGCTATACTTCTTGAATCGTATCTGGGTTCCCGATCGTGAAGATCTCCGTACATTCCTTATGAACGAGGCTCACAAAACTCGTTATTCTATACATCCCGGTGCGGATAAGATGTACAAGGACCTTCACCAGCAATACTGGTGGCCCGGTATGAAGAAGGATGTTGCTCTTTATGTAGCAAAGTGTCTTACTTGCTCAAAAGTCAAAGCCGAACATCAGCGTCCTTCCGGATTACTCGAACAACCAGAAATCCCCGTTTGGAAGTGGGAGAATCTAGCCATGGATTTCATTACAAAACTCCCTCGAACCTCCAGTGGTTATGATAGCATATGGGTAATCATTGACCGCCTTACAAAATCAGCTCATTTCCTGCCAATCCGTGAAGACTACCGAGTTGAGAAATTAGCTCGGATTTACATTGATGAAATTGTAAGTCGTCATGGTGTTCCTTTGAACATAATTTCTGATCGAGATGCCCGGTTCACCTCTCGATTCTGGCAATCCCTCCAAACTGCCCTTGGCACACGATTGGATTTAAGCACTGCCTACCATCCCCAAACGGATGGACAAACCGAGCGAACAATCCAAACCCTTGAAGACATGCTTCGGGCATGTGTCATTGACTTTGGTGGTAGTTGGGATTCTCACTTAGCCTTGATCGAATTCTCCTATAACAACAGCTACCATACAAGCATCAACATGGCTCCTTTCGAAGCCCTTTATGGTCGCAAATGTCGTTCGCCCATCTGTTGGAACGAGAATGGTGAAGCACAAATCACCGGTCCCGAGCTGATACAAGAAACGTCCGACAAGATCATTCAAATCCGTGACAACATTCGAGTGGCGAGAAGTCGGCAAAAGAGCTATGCCGACAAGCGCCGAAATACCTTGGAATTTCAAGTCGGGGATCTCGTACTTCTAAAGGTGTCTCCTTGGAAGGGCATGATTCGCTTCGGGAAGAAGGGTAAGTTAGCACCTCGTTATGTAGGCCCATTCAAAATCCTTGAACGGATTGGGAAAGTGGCTTACAAACTCGGGTTACCTCAAGAACACAGTAACGTGCATCCAACGTTTCACGTATCCAACCTAAGGAAATGCTTAGCTGATGAGAATCTTCACATTCCGCTTGACGAAGTGCGTATTGATGACACCATGCACTTTGTTGAGAAACCTGTGGAAATCATGGATCGTGAAATTAAGCAACTCAAGCGCAGCCGTATTCCGATTGTAAAAGTCCGCTGGGAATCTAAACGTGGCCCAGAGTTCACTTGGGAACGTGAAGATCAGATGAAGCTCAAGTACCCACATCTGTTCCCTGTTTCGGTAGCCTCGACTAGTTGAATTTCGGGACGAAATTCCCTCAACTAGGGGATACTGTAACATTTAGGGTTTTTCCCACATTATACATTGTACAATTACATCAATCATGAACTATTTGAACTTATTCTATGAATACATTTATTACAAACATCTAAACGTGCAAACATTTGATTAAGGATTTAATCCCAAATAATCGAATGTAAACAATGCTCAAAACAAAGCTTGGTATACTACAGTTCTGATAACGTTTATTTTTTTATATATATAAGTATATATACAAAGTACTTAAATATATCTCCTATAAATAATATATACATTACATTGTTTTACAAGTTTATTAATTTTAAAACGTTCAATTTAAATGCAATTTATAAACAAAAAATTTAAGGATAAAAATTTATCAGTTTTAATAAATTAATAAACATTTAATATGAAAAGTTTATAAAGTTAAGCGTTTATAATGATTTAAAAAGAAAATAACATTTAAAGTTAGTAATAAGTCTGAAACGTTTAAATCTTTATAAAAAAAAAAACAAAAAGATTTATTAGTTTTACATGACTTTGATATAAAGTCTAAATAATTATCTTTATAATTAGTAACTTGCAATTCAAAATTAAAAGTAGACTCATTTGAACCCTTTTGAAACTTTGAACCCTTTCAAATGCAAGTTGAACCCCATTCTTGAACCTTTTGTTGTTCTTGACCCATTCCCGAATTTTGACTAGGAAAAAGTCAAACGAGGCCAAATTGATCTCAAATCCATTCGAATTCTGTAAGATCGATCAAGTAAATACCGATTCATGGACTAGAAACGATCGGCCGACCTTTTCAATGCCTGTTAACGAACCGATTTCGACTCAAACCGTCGAATCTAACTCGATCGGCCGAGAAAACCGTCGCCTCTTGATCTTCCCTTTAATCATGCGTTAAATCGATGAATTGAGCCTATAAATAGGAACCTAAACCTTCGAAGAACTCACCCTAACCCAAATACAACATCGAATCGGTCGAAAGCACCTCTAAAAACTCCGGCGAGTTCGAAACCCAAAACTACGGTCGCCCCACCATTTCTCACTCGATACGTAACCAAATCAGGTAAGGTTTGTACCTACAGGTTTGGTTTTTGATGGGGAACAATAGCCCCATCCTCTGGTCTAGAATTTAACTCGAATCGAGCGGAATCTAGTGGCTAGGGTTCGCGAATTCTAGCCGGGGAAGAAGGTGCGGGCGGGGTATGGGTTTAGTACTTCTTGCAGCGGGATATTGACAAGGCATAAGCCCAGGTCAAACGGTTAAAGCACTCGTGTGATAAGGAAGAGGTTGCGGGTTCTATCCCTGCCCCGCACCTCATTCCTTTTTCTTTCTTTTGGCGCCGTCCGGTCCCCTGATCTCCCTGCCTTAAAAATTTCTCGACCACACTTCTACCACAACCGAGCCACCGGTCTAGTGGTTGAGTTGTGTGGCTGATACAAAGAAGACCCGGGTTCGATCCCAGGGTCCATTTTTTTATTTTTAAACTTTTTTTAAAACCCAATTTTCAAACCAAATTTATTTATAAAATCATTATATAAATCCCCCGAGTCTCGGGAATACTTTTTGAGCCAAGACTAACCATCAAAAATAAATAACTTAATTAAAAACCTTTTTGAAACTTAAAAATAATATAAGTTATTTAAAAATATATATAATTAAATATTTAAAACCACTACAAACCTAAATTCTTTCACCCGACCACTTTCCAACACTAGAAACCGTTTTATTAATATATTTTAAAAGGTCAAGTTAGTACAAAACTTCACGACTTAATATTTGTTTAAAAACTGAATTATTTATTTAAATTGCAAAACATTAAAACGCGTATTTTTCCACAAACTTATTGTTCCAAAATATAAATATTCATACCCATTCGATCCTAATCAAAACTCGTCCAATCCAACCTAAACTCTTTATCACATCCATCCTTGAAACTCAACGCTTATACGTGTGTACATTATTTTAACATAGGATAACCTTGCGGTTATTTTGCTTATACAACATACCATTCTTGTGCATTCAATCTCCAAAAGTCAATGTGAGTTTACATAGCCCCTTTTTCTTACCTTTTTATACTTTTGGGGTGAAACATGATTTCTTTGAACTTGCGCAATACAAAACATTTTGAACTCTGTGCAATTTTATACAATTTAAAACATTGTGAACATGTGTGCAATTTGAGCCTTATGCCTGAACACTATTTGTGCAAACTACATTTTTGAACATTTAAAACATTTTTCTGTGCAAGTGCAAGTACAATCATTAGCTCCGTACAAGCCGACGGTATACAGTGATAGATCTATTGTGTCTGACAAACCCACCCGGTTAGGGTGATTGTTACCGAGTACATAAAGGATAACCTGCGGGTTGTGCCTCACATTTAAGGATAGCATGCGTGCTATGCCTCTCAGTCACAAGGTTTGATTGTGCGCCCCAGTTTAAACTATAGTGGTTCTCCATAATTGCCTTATTAATCCATGTTTCATATGAATTGTATTTCAAAACATTGAACTTATTTGTGGTGTCAAAACCTGTGTACACTCACCAACTTTTTAGTTGACCTTTGTTTTCATCATGTTTCAGGTGCAAATAATTGAAAGTAATATGCATGGAATATCACGTAGGATGCACAAGGCCTAGTCATTAAATTAATCATGACCATTGTATTTGTGCATTTTGTTATTGTCTTGTTGAACAATGTTACTTGAAATTGAAATAAATAACATATGAAATCTTTAGAATGATCATGTGCTTTTGAACAGTCTACTCGTCCGCCCCGACGTCTTCCGCCGTCGGTTGGGGTGTGACAACTTTTCTGTCTCAAGAGAGGGATCCGTCACGAATTCAGCGTGCCGTACACACCTCAGCAGAATGGAGTTGCTGAACGGAAGAACATAACACTGATCGAGACTGCAAGGAATATGCTGTCAGATGCAAAGCTTCCTGTCACCTTCTTGGCAGAAGCAGTTAATACAGCTTGTCACGTCTTAAACAGGGTTCTGGTGGTGAAAAGGCACAACAAGACATGTTATGAGTTGATCAACAATCGACTTCCCAATCTTGATTACCTAGTTCCTTTTGGTAGTCCTTGTTCCTTGTTGCTACAGTATAAAGACCGTCAGTCTAAATTTCATGCGAAAGCGGTGGAAGGCATCTTCTTAGGATATGTTGCCAATTCGCCCTGCAAGAGAGTGTACAACATAGGAACTCGTACTGTCGAGGAATGGTTTGAAGTGGACTGTAGTAAACACAGCACTCCACCAGAACCAAAAGGTCCAGCTTGGGGTTTTGATTATGATGCGCTATTCAAGTCCTTCAATCTTCCTGACTTATCTGATGAAGACGCCGCAAATGTCTATGATTTATTGCGTGGCGAAAATGACTCCAGTTTTTCTACTCGTAATACTGTACCAATTACAACTCCTGATTCCAATGCTGCATCTGCATCTGGAACTCATGACAGTGATAACAGTGAAGGTGTTCATGTTGTTGGAGATGACGCTCAAGCCAATCCTAACACAATTATAGGAAATGAAGCTCCAGCTGATCCAATTAACATTGAATCTTCTTCATCTGGAACACAGGAAATGGGGGAGTTAAGCACAAATCTGGATCCAGAAATTCAAGAACCAATTGTACCGGAGACGAGGGTGCATTGGAATCATCCAATCGACAACATTATTGGTGATCCTTATGCCGGTGTTCAGACTTGTCATAGAACCATCACTGAGAACACCAGTCTTTACACAGAGATATTTGACACTGGTGTCATGGAAACATGTCTGCATGCTGCATTCGTGTCCCAGGTAGAGCCGAAGAATGTGAAGGAGACTCTCGCTGACAACTGCTGGATTGAGGCGATGCAAGATGAACTGTCTCAATTCAAAAAGTTACAAGTGTGGGATTTAGTTGACTTGCCAAAAGGCTTTCAGCCAATTGGTCCCAGATGGGTGTTCAAATGCAAGACGGATGATCGTTATGTAGTTGTGAAGAACAAAGCAAGATTGGTTGTTCAGGGTTTTTATCAACAAGAGGGCTTGGATTACAATGAAGTATATGCCCCAGTTGCTAGAATTGAGGCCATTCGGCTGTTCTTGGCGTATGCCACATACGTCGGCTTCAAGGTCTATCAACTTGATGTGAAGAGTGCTTTCCTCTATGGTAAGGTGCATGAAGAAGTCTATGTCACTCAACCTCCCGGTTTTGAAGATCCGCATAATATCAATAAAGTGTACAAGCTCAACAAAGCACTTTATGGTCTTCATCAAGGCATGGTTTGAGACATTATCTAAGCATTTACTGTCTAATGGTTTCGACCGTGGACAGATTGACTCGACTCTCTTCATACGGAAAGCAGGAGGTGACATTCTTCTTGTGCAAGTATATGTCGACGACATTATCTTTGGGTCGACCAATGAAGGGATGTGTAGGGAATTCGAGAAGGTGATGAAGTCCAAGTTTGAAATGAGCAATATGGGTGAACTGTCATTCTTTCTAGGTCTGCAAGTCAGTCAAAGAGAGAATGGTATTTATCTACATCAAACTAAGTACGTGCAGGACATCTTGTCAAAATACAAGATGAGTGATAGCACTACTTATGGCACACCAATCCCAGTCAATCATGGTTTGCATCCTGACAGAGATGGAAAGGATGTGGACAGCAGGTTGTACCGTGGGATAATCGGATCACTTATGTATCTCACAGCTTCAAGACCCGATATAATGTTTGCTGTATGTTTGTGCTCAAGGTTTCAGTCTTAACCGAAGGAGTCGCATATGATAGCCGTGAAGAGAATTTTCAGATACCTGAAAGGGAAACCCCGATTAGGTCTTTGGTACTCTAAGCAGCAGTCATTCGACTTCAAAGCCTACACTGATTCAGATTATGGCGGTTGTAACCTTGACAGAAAGTCAACTTTTGGTGGATGTCAATTCTTAGGAGACAGACTGGTCTCCTAGCAGTGTAAGAAGCAGTCAACGGTTTCTGTCTCAACCTGTGAAGCAGAGTACATTGCTGTAGCTAGCGGTTGTTCTCAGATATTGTGGATTCAGCAGCAATTGCGAGACTACGGCTTGAACTTCACTGGAACTCCTCTATTCATTGACAACAATGCCACCATGTCCATCACAAATAACCCGGTGAAACATTCCAAAACTAAACATATAGAGATTCGCCATCATTTCATCCGTGACTGTGCTGAAAAGCATTTAATTGAACTTGTAAAAGTTCACACGGATGACAATCTTGCTGACCTTTTCACGAAGGCATTTGATCGATCCCGTTTTGAACATCTTGTCAACTTGATAGGAATGTTCAATCCTGAGTGAAAACTAAGTTTTCTTAACTCAATTCAATTCATGAAAGTAAAATTTTTAATTCTTTTAAATTTTCTGTATAGTTCTTTTAGGCTTTAAAATATTTTACAAAAACCAAAAACAAAATAGAAAATGGAGAAAATTTCAAAGTTAACTTGAGAAAAGAGGAAATGATAGTACATCAGAAATGATCTAAACACCACAGACTGCTCATATGGGAAATGATTGCGTCATGCTTACTTATCTGTTTAAAATTATTATGTTTTTAATCTGTTTATTTACAAATAATTTGAATTGTCAGTAGGCTATATGCGTCTTTGAATCACTAGTAGTGTGGAAACTAAATCTAAATTACAACTGTGATTTGAACCCATGTTTGCAAGCGTGTGTGAGTAAAAGATTAGAAAATATCACTATCAGATAAAGGATGTTAGATTTTGACAATAATTTTCTTTTGAGATCAGTTTCGGGTTATGTTGTTAGCACAATTAATGCGGTTCATCTCAATACTCACAAGTATGCAAGGAGAGATTGAATCAAGACATGTCTCTACATTAACCGTTGAGCATGTATTCACCCCTTGAATCACTCCAGATTCATTGAAATCAATTCCAGATAAAACTTGGATCCCCTTACCCTATAATCAAACACCATGTTCATTATCCCGAATCATCATACCGATATTCAAAGAAGAAAATCACATGAAACCAAGACAAATGAATCACTCGATTCTGAATCTTATGATTCCTGATAATTCTTATGGATTCTGCTTGATTTTTCTATGCTAATAGATGTAACTTCATTCTGAAATTTAAGAAAATAATTGAAAATAGTCTTAGATGCCTTGAAGATAGTGTAAAATATCATAGCATCTCAGTGGGGTACACGTTGTATATCTTATAATTAATACCTTAATACACAAGAACATGATACAAAGATGCGTAGAGTTTCAAATCTTATAATATTGTCAACTTGAATTACTTGTTTATGTGCTTATTACGTATGAATAAAGAGTAATACATGACATGATCCCATATTCTTTGATGTTTATTTTGTATCGTTTTTGCTAAAAGATAGCCTGATATGATCCTTTGCTCGTGTCTTTGATCAAAAATAGTTTGTGTGAATACTTGTATATTTCTATGAGAAAAGATCAAAAATATTTTAAGTTTATGCATAGTTCAACTTTATTCAGAAAAGCCCAAAATATTTGTATTTAACCTTCCTGAATTGATTTTGAACCCTCTTGATTGAACGCTTTTATCTTGTTCGTTATTTGACTTAAAAAATCTTCATAATTTGAGTTGAAAGTGTGCGCACATAAGAGTCTCTGCGTACTTGATAAGTGCGCATGAGGTAAACCCTGCGTACTTAACAAGTACGCAAGACTTAAGTCATGCGTACTTAGTAAGTACGCAGGAGTTAAGTCCTGCGCACTTAGTAAGTACGCACGACCAATATGTGTTGGGTATAAATACAGGACTTAGAAATTTTTTTAAGTTTTTCAAATCGTTTTCTCCTGTGATATTCCCTCCGACCATTTTCCTAAAAAATTTCGAGTGTTCCAACCGGATTTTTCATCCCAATCACATTGTCATCTTCGTATTTCATCTCAGTGGTGAGATTATAGGCCAATTCCATCCATCGATTCATGACATTTGGACCGATTTTTGACTTAGAAAATATTAGGTTAAATCCGATACATTTTGGGGTAATATGGGGTCGTTTAGGTAACTTATTATCTGTAACAAGCGAATAGGAAGCTTTAATCGACTCCCTAATCATCTCCTGGTCCTCGATTGATCCGTCGGTTGAAGTTGAACCGACAGTGGGTCGGCGACCGGTCTAGGTCAAAAATTGAACTAGGTTAAGCAGTGTATGGTGTTGATAAT
Organism: Smallanthus sonchifolius; assembly: GCA_023525975.1. Taxonomy (NCBI): domain Eukaryota; kingdom Viridiplantae; phylum Streptophyta; class Magnoliopsida; order Asterales; family Asteraceae; genus Smallanthus; species Smallanthus sonchifolius. The sequence continues at coordinate 64,003,134 of CM042021.1, read as the reverse complement.
GGTACCATAGGTTAGAATCCTTGATTCCGGCCTAGTGGCGACCTAATCAACCCACGTTTTGAATGAATTACAAGTTTCAGAAATTTTTGCTAAGTGTTATTCTTGCGCACTTAGCAAGTACGCAAGAAATACTTCTTGCGTACTTGTTAAGTACGCAAGAGGAAAATCATGCGCACTTGCTAAGTGCGCAGGACCGACACTTAGAAATTTTTCCTAAGTCTGAAAATTTTTTCAAAGTGTAACTACTATACTATGTCAATTGTGTCTACTTCCAGTGTTATAAGATGTTATGAATATGTTTTCTGTGTGTGTTTGCAGGCTATGGCTCGTGCATTCACTGACGAATTCAACTTATTGGCTAACACAGAACCAGAATGGAAAGGCGCAGCTTTGCAATACAGGGAGATTGTGGATTTTCTGAACAGATCAAGAATAAGCTATGCAATCTCAGCAAACCCAACAGTCTCAAGACCTTACCTGGAGCAATTCTGGGAGACTGCAGAGCAGGATTGCACGGTATCCCCGAATGTCATAAGGGCTACCGTTGACGGTCGGGCTATTGCTATCTCTTAGGATACAAAAAGGAGAGTATTGTAGTTCAGAGACCTTGCCACCGACCCGACATCCTATCCAGATTACTACGTGGATGGGTGTTGGAGGCACAGAATGGGATATGTCGGGGCTAGGGACTATGCTTCTTACAAGAAGATGTGGCTATTGGATCAATGGCGTTACTTTGCCCACATAATGATCGTGTGCATCTCATCCAGGAAAGCGGGGAAAGATGCCATGGGTCATGACCTTGCAGCGGCCATGGTGGGCCTGTCTCTCAATCGGGGCTACAACTTCTCTCGCTATATCTTCAAAGCACTCAATGACCAGATAAATACAGCAGAGAGGTTCAGGTTTCTTTTGTACCCGAGGATTGTGCAGCTCCTGATCGATGATGCATTGCCAAACCTGCGTGCTATCGGGGAGAGACTGCAGGTAAAAAGGGTGGACAAGAGAGTCTTTGCTCAGTTTCTAAAGCCAGGCAGTGTAGAACCTACCCCTGCGCACACTGAACTCTTTGGTCACCTACTGAATGAAGCTTACGTCGCTCCTGAAGATTGGAACTGGTATAGTCCCAACTCAGCACCAGAGATGAGTGATGACTCTGGTGACGAGCAAGAAGAAGAAGGTGATGATGAAGGTGATGTTGGTGGTGCTGAGGAATCCGATTCGGAGGCAACAGAATCAGATTCTTCTGATTCCGATGACGCACCATCACAGGCACATCCGAGAAGGTCGGCACAGGTAACCCTGCCTGCGTCGTCCTCCAAAAGAAAATGACAAAGCTCGAGCAGCGAATACGAGCCGGATTCCGACTCTGACGTTGCTCTACAAAGAACAGGGGCGATAGGCAAGAGGTTGCTATCCCCAGGGTTGAAGAGATTCCGACTGTGCAGCCAATACAAGTTGAAGCTGCCCGTCCAGAGTCAGAATCTACCCCGCCAGCACGTCAACTGTTTAGAAGGAGGAGAAGGCCACTTGTACAAGCAGATGTGGCAGTCACGGCGGTCACAGAGGTGATTCCTGTGACGGTGACCCTCCCTACTCCAACCGTCCAGGTGACGGTGACTGCTCCACTTCTCACGGAGTCAGTCACCATGACCCCAACCATAACTCCCATCATTACATCCCCCATCCCAACACCCACCAAAGAGCCGTCAGGTCAACCCTTTAACTACGGTGATTTCTCACAGGGGTTCGACTTTAACACAATCTTCTCTTCCCCCATCCACAACGCCGAAGCCACATCATCTAGGCATCCGGATCTAAATGAAGCTAGGATCGATGTGCTAGAAACCCAAGTTGCTGGCTTGTTGAAGACTATTCAAAAGTCAAAGGAGGAGTCTGATGCTCAACAAGCACATATAAACTCTCTGGCGGATGAAGTTAGGATTCTGCGTAGCCAGAGAACGGGGACTGATGAACGTTTAAAGAATGTCATGGCACATAATGAACTGTTGATGAAGACTAATGACATGATTCTAGCCCACAGGACTTCCCTGGAGCTAAGGTTGGATCTACAAAGGAAGGAGCACGCAGCTATGGTCAAACTAGTTGGTGAACTGACCGCGAAGCTAGGTGCTCAAGGGGAGAAGGAGACAGAGAAGGGGACAGAGAAAGAGAAAGAGAAAGATAAAGACAAAGAAAAGAAATCCACCGGTGCCGAGTCTTGTCATCTAGTCGATCTGACTAAGGATGATGATAAAGACAAGGATCCTGAAGTCGGTCCTAGTGGAGGTGAGCACCTAGCTTTGGCGATTATGCCCATCTCTTCTGTTCCATTGGCTGAGGGGGAGTCTACTCAGCAAGAGGGTGGTGATACCTCAGGTGGTGGTGGCGGAGATAAAGGGAAGTCATCGGCTGATGTGCTCAAGGACTTATCTGATGATGAGATCCTCTATTTAGAGCCTGACTATTCCAAAGAGGCACAGATCGATGCTCTCCTTAATCTGGAAGAAGGAGAGATCAACTCTGGTGATAACTGGAACGAGGATGACGATGATGTGGTGATTGAGATTCCCAAGGGCGACGGGGAAGGTAAGTATGAGTTAGAAGATGTTGAGATCTTTGAAGTACCATCGCTCGACTCTATGCTCGAAACAGGCTCAGTTGACATGGCAAGTAATGTTGAAACTTCAACTGAAGCCTCCCCGGTAGACCCTATACCTGCGGACCCTGAGGCACAAAAAGAGAAAGACATGCCTTCTGCATCTACAAAGGGTCCAGCTCCCGTGTGGCAAAAGACGTCTATCATAGACAAGCACGGAGCGACAGGTATGATCTTAGCTGTTAGGTACGAGGAGGACAAGCACCTGTTCGCCATCAAAAGATCTGGGGGGGTTCAATACTTGAAACCCACCAGTGAGGCGTTCAACTCTTTGCCCAAGTATGACCTAGTTAACCTCGCAAACCGCGATCTGCTAAGTCACTCGAATAATGCAGTAGCAATGGGTTTGTGGGTAACACTACAGCGTGAAGCAAGATCAGGGAAATTTGAATACCTCAAGCCTCAGGTGCCCAGAAGAGTCAAGGATAAGCACGTTGTGCATCCTGTGACTAAGAAGCCCATAAAGAGATTGGTATACAAGCCAGTGCGATGTGAAACTAAGATTCCCCTGAGCAAGTTACCTCAGGATATTCTTGGTGACATGTGGTACTGGTACATTAATCCAAAAACAGGCGAGGCTCTGGTAATGAGTAAAGGTCAGTCAGCAAGTGGAAATATTGTGCCAAAGGAAGTGATCAGGATATTTGATGAAGTCTGCTTCATCAACTTTTCTGTGAACGATCTGGAGGTACTAGCCGACAAGTACTGCATCCACACTGACGAATGGACGAAGCTTCTCTCTGCCAAATACGACAAGTTGATCAAGTTCTGTCTTGATTACAAAAAGAAGATGGAAGCTAAGGAGCAGATGCTGTGAAGACTGAAGACGATGAAGATCCCGAGCTGTTGTCAAGGGGGAGTTTGTTGATGCACTTTCCTGTGACAACACTCTGGATAGAGTCTTAGTTTGTATGTCTAATGTCAGTAATTTGTCTTTGTATTTATGAGTCATTATGTAATAGTTTATCGAGTTGTATTTACTTTTACATAATGTAGGTTGTTTTTCTGCTAAGTGTTTTGCGCACTTACATGTGCGCAGGAGAAAGCTCCTGCGTACTTAGCAAGTACGCAAGAACACCTTTGCGTACTTGTTAAGTACGCAAGATCTATTGGTCTTGCGCACTTGCTAAGTGCGCAGGCATCAGGTCTGTATAAATAGGATAGGTTCACAGAAGCTAAGTACGCAGAACCATTTGTTCAGACGAACTCAGTTTTGCTAAGTACGCAGCTTGTATTCTCTCTGTAACCGTCGAGTGTTTATAATACAAAGAACGTTTATTGTGACTCTCGTGTTTGGTTTACTTTGTTTTGTAAGACTCTCCACCTAGTCACGGGTATTCCGCAACCCGGTCTGACTAGTAGACCACTTGCATGTGACGAGCCGACACACACGAAGGGACCTACAATTATCACGCGACATGATGAGTGTCATCTCGCGTTCCTGTTTGCATTATTGTGAACAGTCTACCAACTGTGGCACCTACATGCCTATTTTATCCGAAGTCTCATAAATTCTTGTCTTTTCTTGTGGTATTTTATAGAATGCCTCCCCGTCGCGCGGTTATCGCTAACTCTAGCAACTCCAACACCGACCTTGCTACACTACTTACCCAACTAGTAGGTCAACTGATCCAAGCTAACAACAACAGCAATGGGTCTAACACGCAAGGGAATGGTGTAAACCCACCGTACTGCACATTCAAGCATTTCAATTCTTGCAACCCCACCAAATTCTTCGGGACGGAAGGTGCTACTGGCCTTCTTCAATGGTTTGAAAGTATGGAGAGTACTTTCCTAAACAGCGATTGTCCCGACAACCTCAAAGTCCGTTATGCTGCCAGCGTCTTCCAAAAACGAGCACTCACCTGGTGGAACGGTGAGAAACGTACTCGAGGCAACGAATCTGCTATGTCCTTGTCTTGGGACGAAATGAAAAGACTTATGACTGATGAGTTCTGTCCCCGCAACGAAATGAGGAAGCTCGAAGCTGAATTTTGGGATCTCACCCAAGATAGCGGAGAGAATTTGGCTTACACCACTCGTTTTCAAGAACTAAGTCTGCTCGTGCCCCACATGGTTACTCCCTTAGCACGGGGAATTGAGAAATACATAGGTGGACTGCCTATGCTGCTCCAAGACACCGTATTAGGAAGTAATCCCTCCACACTCGAAGACGCTATCCGTTTGTCTGCTGTGTTGACTGACAACCACGTCAAAGCGGGTACCTTATCCAGGAAGGGTACCAAGAAAGTGGTCGACAAAGCTGCTACTTCCGTGTCCGACAAAGACGAAGAGCCCGAATCTTCCCATCAGGATAAGAAGCACAAGGCCCAAAACTTTGCGGCCATCACTCCTGTCGTACCTGTGACCCAAGTTACTCCTGCGGGTCAAATTCTGAGAAATTATGTAGGATCATTTCCCCAATGCCCTACTTGTAAGTATCACCATGCCCCGCATGCTGCATGCCGTCTATGCTCAAAATGTGGACGCTATGGACACGTTGTTACTACTTGCCGTGCTCGCACTATCGTTAATCAAGCTACTCAAGGCAATCATCCAGTGCCTCTCACTGTCACCTATGGACGGGCCTGTTACGAATGTGGAGACCCAAACCACTTTCGAAACCAATGTCTAAGACTTCAAAATCAAGGTGGTCCTCGTGAACGAGCATTTAATATAAATGCTAATGAGGCTCCGGCCAATGACGACACTGTCAACAGTACGTTCCTTTGTTCCCTATCTTTATACATCCGTTTTATTTAATATTCATGCCAATAGAAAAATTATGTCTCTTGCTTTTAACCAACTATTTGCTAAACAACCAACCAATCTTGATAACTCGTATATCATGGAAATAGCGGATGGGAAATCAATTGCTATGAGTTCTATAACCCGTGATTGCATATAACAGCTATGCTATCACCATTCATCTCATTCCTATACTTTTGTGAAACAAACCTATTATGTTTAAATCCAGTCATACAACTTGCTAGCTCTGTTAAAGTTTACTTAAATTGTTGAAGTTCTAAATCCTAGTAATTATGCACGGGGAATCCTCGGTATATCAAATGGGTGGTGGGTTAGCCGCTGGTACACCCTATACATAAATCCACTTGATATAACGAGTATAAATCATGCATAAGTACTAGGAGGAGGACCGGTTTTAGAAAATGTTTCTGCAAAATTTGAAAATATGAACACCCGTAGGGTGGAGTTTTAAAGGAAAATGCCATGTCACGAGGTGATTGGCACCAATATTGTTAAGTATGGTTTCATGTAGTTTACATTCATGCGAGTATGAACAATTGTATGCATAAGTCGCACTATACTATTAGAGCAATTAGTTGACAACTCGACTCGAATTAGCATCGTCATCCGTTATCATACGATATTCCCCGCTGAATCTTTCTCTTGTGAAGTAATTCCATTCTAAGTCTATTGGCATCCCATTTCCCGTTTCCATAACCTTCGCTAATCGAATTTCGGGACGAAATTCCTTCAACTTGGGGAGACGGTGACAATTCAAAAATTTTCGTTGTGAAATTTATTATGTAAATATTAACATTTTATTTCAAAACATATACACGTATATTGGTGTACAATTTATGTATTTTTAAATTAAATTTTAAAAAATATTTGAAGGTTATAAAGTATATAAATTATGCTATTAAATTAAATAATTTATATAAATAAATCAATGGTTTTCAATTTTATTGAATTAACCATTCAAAATCATTGATTTTAAATAAAAACAAAAGTTTTATAAAATTTTATATATACTTAAGTTTTATTTAGTTTAAAAGAATTTAAGTAAAATAAACTTATTAATTTAGATAAATAATTTAATGTAATATTTCAATAAGATAATTATTTAAAAATAATTAGTTTTTAATAAAGAAAATGGATCTATAAAATAAATAAATTAATTAAAGTTGAAAAAGAAATTAAATTTTATAATTAAATTAAAGTCAGGGGGCTGTTTAGAAATAAACAGAACTATAGGGGTTTATTTCGAAAGTTTTCCAGGGTCTGTTTTAAACGTTTTCAAACCCCAGGGACTATAATTGCCAGATTCCAATTCGTGTTCTCGGTCACCCTGTCCCTTGGTCCGGCGGGTAAACTGCTTTTCCGGCGAGCCCGACAACCCTGTCCCTCTACCCCTCGACACATGAAACCTGCGCCATTGTACTCGCCGTCCTCACGCGACCACGTCCCCTCGACCAATTTACCTTTTCATCATCAAAATCCCTCGACACCATTAATCCCCGAAGTCAAACCCATGAAATTCAACCGACACAGAGTACCTCAATGACTAAGACCGGTCTCGTTCGCTTCGTATGACCTGTCCGAATCCATTTAGGGAGCCAATTTCTAGTTCCATCATACGGATTTCCTTCGAGTATAAGTGACCATTCCCGGTTCCTCTCGAGCTCCATCCTCCCCCGTATCGCCCTCTCGCTCTAAATTGGCAACGCCCTCCGACTCGTATCCTCTTTCCGAAGTCTCACTTCTAAATTAGAGTTCCAATTCGACCCCAAGGTCTGGTTCCAGTTCTGGGTACTCTCGGGTTCGTTCTCGACTTCGTAGGCCACTTCCATCTGGTATTAACCTCTAAATTTTATACTTGTACACTCGTTTTACTTACAGTTAGCTAACCCAAGCATATCTGAGACCAGCGACATCGCGTTTCCGGTAAATCAGTGTCCTCGGCAACACCGGCCTGTGTTGCCGAGAACTCAGGGGAAAAGATCGGGACATGTTATGTATTTTAAGGGTTGGTCTTGATCAGCGATGGGCTTATAGCCCGGCTGGTCACACTCATTCCCGATAACAACCAGGTCCCGAGTTCGAATCCTGTTCCAACCATTTTTTTTACGCATTTTACTGTTTTTAAGCTTCTGGATCCCTCTGCCCGACCCGGTTACCCGTTGACCCGCGTGTTTCCTCCCTGGGCCGACCCGATCCGACCTTTTCCCTATTTTATATATATATATACATTATTATTAAGTATTTATTAATTAAGTTAATAAATTTTAAAACCCCTTTTAAAATTATTTCGAGCCCGTTAGCTCGGCCGTTTATTTTTTTTCCCAACTTTTGAACATATTCAAACCCGTTAAATTTTATAAAATAATAAAACCGACATTCTTCATAAGTTAAATTAATTATTTAAACCCACGGAAAATAATAAAATAACATTTTTTATAAATAAATAAAAATACGCGTTATTTAAAATATAATATTTTCATGAAATTTAAAATGGGTAATATATGGTTTAAAAAAATGCAAGTGTTATAAAAAATATATATATATATTTGAATATAAATAAATAAATAGAACTTTTTATAAAATCATAATAAGTGCTCATTTAATCCAATCGAAACTAGTAGTTTCGATAGAAGTAGTTTCAACAGTTCCTTGGTCAATCGAAACTAGTAGTTTCGATACCTGAAATAGTTTCGATCAAAATCAGTGATTTTACACAAATAATTTTAAGAAATATCATTATAAACCTATACATAATTAAATACGAATACACACATATATATATACAATAATACACATTTATCTGCATAGGGTTCCATCGTGCTTAAGTTTCAAACATCCGTATCACCTACTCTCGTGGATTATCATATCCGCTAGCCAGGTGAGTTACATATCCCCTATTTACATTTTTATACATTTTGGGGTGAGACGTAATCTGTGCATACTTACATACAATTCAACTTGTGTTTACATGCGTAGATTATTGTGCTTCTGTGCATGGTCACTTGTTATGCTATGGATACTTTTAGGGTGGTTTTTAGACAGTGTGTGACCCACATAGTCTTGATTCCATGCCTATCACGTTAAACCTTTGTGCTTATACATACTTGTACGCTTTGGATACTTTTAGGGTGGTTTTAAACTGTGTGTGACCCACATAGTCTTGATTCCATGCCTATCATGTTAAACTTGTATGCTTATACTTACATGCTTACAATTGGTATACACATAGTGAATTCTCCACATTATGTCGTATCTTGCCATGTCAAACCAAGAATTGTGTAAACGTTTTTAATTAAACTTTTGTTCAAACATATGTAAACTCACCAACTCTCATAGTTGACACTTGTTTTGGATTACGTTTTAGGTGAAGATATGTGATTGTGTGACTATGTGTTGAAGGTGCTACACATAAGGCTTTTGGACCTAGTAAAATAATTATGTGTAATATTCTAGAATAGGGTGTTGTAACTTGAATTGTATTTGGATATTTGGTATTTAAATCTTATTAATGAATTATGCAACCTTAGTAGATCATGTGATTATGAAAAATCATATAGTGTCCGCCTCGATGATTCCGCCATCGGTCGGGGTGTGACAGAACTTAATAAGTTCGCTTAAGTCTATCTGAGGCGAACTTGTTAAGTTCGCTTAGTCTGTTAGAGGCGAACTTAATAAGTTCGCTTGTATCAGGTCAGATAGTTATATATATGTGTGTTTATAGAGTCAGTCACAATAGAACAAAACGCTTAGAACAGAGAATTATCGATTAGTCTGATTAAGTCTGTAAACACCATTGTGATTTGGAATACAATTGAGAATGTTATTTACGTGATTGTCTACATTGTCTTTTATTCATATAAACGTTGATTCGTTGGATTCCGCACTTCGAGTTAACGTCACGTCTTATCACGAGATCGATCCGTAGAAGCGCCATGAGGACCTACAAGTGGTATCAGAGCTATTGCTCGTGATTCTTGTTGATTCTACACGGTTTCATATGCAAATTGACATGAAATTCGAAATTTTTGAGTTTTTCATTTCCATGGACTTTTCAAGAATGATTTTGATCTGATTTGATGTTTTTGAAGAGTATTTTGACGAAATTGATCCGGGATAGAAAGCTTCTATTTGACAAATTACACAATCCTACAGTCCAATTTTGTTTAATTCCTTCAAATCAGTGATTAATGATGATTTTCATATGTTTCTGGTTCGCGAGTTTGGTTTGAAGAGTTCTTGATCTTGATTCTGTTACTACAAGTGAACTTGCTGAATTGTGTGCAGACGAACTTAGCAGGCGAACTTGTCAAGTTCGCTTCTCACAAGATTAAGCGAACTTATTTTTAGGCGAACTTGTGCAGATTTCAAGTTTCTGGTTTAAGCGAACTTATTAAGTTCGCTTCTCATTAAGTTCGCTTGGGTGTCTCAGAGGCGAACTTATTATCTTCGCCTAAGGGTAAAGGAAGTTCAACACTTGGAAAATTTTTCAGAAAAAATGGCAAATATGGTTCAAGTCACAAATATGTTCAATTATGACAATGAGATCAGTACATCTCAAAAACCACCGAAGTTGTTGAATCTAGCTGATTATTCAAATTGGAAAGATCGGTTCGACCAGTTTGTATCTTTTACCGATACCAGTTTGTGGATTCCGATTTTGGAAGATTATACGCATCCGACTTATTCTTGGATGGGACATGATAATGTTCCATAGCCGGTGTCAGTGTTAACTACTGAAGAGAAGCTACTATTTGACAGGGAAAGGAAAGCGATGGCTAGTATTTCGATGTCTCTTTCGAAAGAAATATATCACAGTTTCAAACAGTTCAAGTCCTCAACAACTGTGGGAAGCATTACAGAAAAGGTGTGAAGGAAGTTTGGATGTGAAGAAGAGTAGAAAGGAGCTATTAAAGAAGCAGTTCTTGGTATTTAAACATTTTCAAAACGAATCCTTGGATGATCTTGCTACAAGATTCTATCATCTTCTTAGTGAACTGGCAAGTGCTTCTGTGGTATATGAGACTGAGGAAATCGGTGATAAATTCTTGGAGGCTTTACCATCAAAATTTGATGTGTACACGGTTTTAATCAAAGAGAACATTAAGTATAAAACCATGTCTCTTGAAGAAGTTCTAGGGAAGATTCAGTCGCATGACATGAATATGAAGAAGAAAGAGACTAACTTGGAGCATGTTCAGGATCCCTCAATGTATTTTGCCAAATCTACCGGTAAATCTGGTAATGGAGTGGCATTCTTTTCTGGTGATGCTCAAGATTCTTCAAATGATCAGTGTTCTGAAGTTCCAATTCATTCTGGTCATTCAAGCCATTCTGGATTTTCTGCGACTACAGCTTCTACTTCATCTGGATCTCATTTGAATCAAAAGGTTGCTGATGATTATCTTGCTATGTTTTCTTCATTCATGGCATCATATGAGAATTTTATTGGAAGAAAAATACATGATCCTGAGGTTATAGAAGAAGATTTCAGACAGATTGACCCTGTTGATCTGGAAGAAATGAATATCCAATGGAATATGGCCATGTTGATGCGTCAAGCTAAAGATTTCTTGAAGAAAACGAGAAGAAAATATATTGGCTCAAATAGTCGATCTCGCATGGGTTTTGATAAAAGCAAAGTTTGGTGTTACAACTGTCAAGAATATGGTCACTTTGCTAAGGAATGTGTGAAGCAAAAGGTAGAGTTTGATTCTCAAAAGAAGTAACCTAATTTTCAGCATAATAGGAATCAGTCACATGGTCCATCTGGTAATACAAATCATGCATCTGCTTCATCGGCATTGGTCGCTCAGAACGACGAAAACTATGACTGGGGCATTCATCTGGAAGACTTGGTGGGTGCTGTGAGTCAGGCTTTTGTTGCAGAAATTCATTCTGAAAAACCAGAGGAGTCGACCGATGATGAAAGTTCTAGTGAAGATTCTTGTGATGGTGACAGTGTTCCAAGCGTTGATGAAGAAGTAGAACAAGTGAAGAATATTGATTTTGTTGATGCATCAGGTGTTGCTGAGCAGGATATTGTTCTTACTCAAAATGTTTCTGATGGTGCTGATTCAGAAAATATTCCCATTGCCAAAGTATTCATGGCAGACATGTCTGACCCGTCTAAGCTAAAAGACTCTGTTTGTCATATTTACTATTCTAACTGCATTTCTGTTAAAGATAAATTGCAAAAGGTCATGGATGATAACACAAACTTGATTTGAGACATGAAATCGATGCATACTGTTAATCAGAAACTGAAAGATAATGATAAATTGTGCATCGATAGAATTGAGTCTTTGAAAAGAGACTTAAATTCTCTTGGGCTAAAATTCAAAGAGCAAGGTTATCATCTAGATATGGAATATGCTGAGATAGAGAAACGTAATGAAGTTGTTGCTCAAAAGAACAAAGAAATATCTGACAAAGAATCTGAATTGATCAAACTTCATAGAAAGATGGAAAATTTTGAAAATTCTTTGGATTATTTTAACTCAAATGCTGATCCTACTAAGCGTGTTGCTGGAATTGGATTTATTCCTCCACCGTTTAATGCAAATTATGTGGTGGAACCTGAAATAATACATGAAGAGGAGATAGATCCAAAGACTGTGTTAAAGGTGAATCCGGTAACTGGGGAGGATATGGTGTATGAGTCTGATTCTGAAGATGAGGTGTTTGATGAGAAGAAGGTTGAAGGCATTCCAAAAGAGGTAAAAATTGATGACCCAACAGTTGTTAAAACTGTTACTCGAGATAGATGCATTTTGACTGAACCTGAAGAGGTGAAAGTTGGTCCATCTAAGCTTTCCGATTTTACAGTCAAGTGGTTTTGTCACGGCTGGTTATCAAAAAGTGTATTCTTCAAAGGTGCCAACACAGGCTTATGTTCCAAAGAAATCGATAAACTTTTCGGGACATTCCTCTGAAGCTTATTCCTCTGATGGATCCTCAAATTCAAGGAAAACTCCTTATTTCAGAAGTTATCAAGAAAGAAGAGTGTGTTTTCATTGCAATGAGGCTGGTCACATTTTTATCAATTATCCTTACAAGAACCAGGGTAAAATGAAGACTGTTCTTTCACAACCAAAGGTGGTGAAGATTCTAAAAAGAAAAGATGAGGGAAAGTCGTCTTCTAGTCTGGAAAAAAATTTGCGTGGTCGATCTTTTGTTAAATCCTGTGGATTTAAACAACAGGATAAATTGAATGCTAAATCTTTTGTATGCAAAGAGAAGCTTGAGATTCCTAATGTTGGAATTTCAAAAGATTCTCATCAGGAAGTTAAATTGTCTAGACCTCAAAGGAGAAGACGAAATAGAAAATTGAAGAAAATTTTGGAAACATCCGAATCTGACAATAATATATCAAATAATGTTTTTCAAAATAATAAAAATGGATCTTCTTTGAAAAAGTCTGATTGTCAAACTTCTGTTCCAAAAGTGAATGATAAAATTGATTGTAAATTACAAGAAGTTGTTTATTTTGATCAATCTGGACGACCCAAGACCACGATGGCTTGGGTTCCTAATTCTATCTGATTCTCGTTGTTTATGTAGGGACAACCAAGGAGGACTATCAACAATACATGGTATGTGGATAGTGGTTGCTCTCGACATATAACAGGGAATGTTAGATTGCTTGAGGGTGTAAAACAAATTGATAGAGGTTATGTCGCTTTTGCGGGTAATAAAGGCGGGTACATAACTGGACAGGGTACGTTAAAGAATGACAAAGTCAAATTTGAGAAGGTGGATTATGTTGAGCAGCTGGAACACAATCTTTTAAGTGTATCACAAGTTTATGACAAGAAGTTTTAATTCCATTTCAACGATGCTGAATTTTATATTTTGAAACCGGGCTTCGTGATTCCCGATGAATGGATTCTTATGAAGGCTCCGAGGAGAAATGACACGTATGTCCTTGACATGAGTGTCGCCACTACAACGGATTCAATTCCAACATGTTTACTTTCCAAGGCGTCAGAATCTGATTCAATATTGTGGCACAGGAAGCTAGCTCATATTAACTTTAGGAAGATGAACTACATTGTTAGGAATGATCTGGTTCTTGGTATTCCAAAGATGAAATTCTCAGTTCCTGATGATTGTATTCCTTGCAAGAAGGGGAAGCAAAGAAAGAAATCTCACAAATTTAAATCGACGAATTCTATCGTAACTCCGTTGGAGCTGCTGCATATGGATTTGTTCGGTCCTATCAGTATCAAGAGCATTGGTGGAAAATCATACTGCTTGGTAGTAACTGATGATTACTCCAGATTTTCATGGGTTAAGTTTCTTTACTCTAAAGCTGAAACCACTGAGTTGGTATAATACTTAATCCTGGGTTTGGAAAATTTATTCAATCTGAAAGTCCGAAGAATAAGGAGTGACAATGGCAGCGAATTTAAGAATAGCAAAATGGGCTTATTCTGTCTTCAAAAGGGAATTCATCATGAATTCAGTGCACCATATGTTCCTCAACAAAACGGTGTCGCTGAACGAAAGAACGGGACTTTGGTCGAAACGGCTCTCACGATGCTTGCAGATTCTAAGCTTCCAGTCACCTTTTGGGCTGAAGCTGTGAATACTGCATGTCACGTTTTGAACATGGTCTTGACCGTCAAGCGACATAACAAGACTTGCTATGAATTGCTGAATAATCGAAAGCCGAATCTGGATTATTTACTATCTTTTGGTAATCCTTGCACCCTATTGAAAGTTGGAGATGTCCCAACAAAATTTAGTGCGAAGGCTATTGAAGGGATTTTTATAGGGTATGTGGCTAATTCAACAACCAAGAGGGTTTATAACAAAGAGACGCGCCAAGTTGAAGAATGGTTCTATATTGACTGTTCAAATCGGTCTTTGCCACAAATGGCGAGTGGTCCGGATTGGGCATTTGATTATTAAAACTTATTCAAGTCTTTTCATTTACCTTCTGATATTTCTGATGAAGATGCTACTGTTTTCTATGAGTCATGTCAGGATGCACAACACAATGGATTTCTACCAAATGCAGTTTCAAATTCATCGGTTCCACCTACTTCTGCTCCTGATCCTAATGTTGCTTCTTGTCCAGGTCCACAAGATTCAGAGAGTGAGGAGGATAATGCTATTTTTCAAGATTCTTCTGCTGATCCATTGTTGGGTGATGATCTATTACCTTCGACACAGGCTCAGGGGGAGATTCCTACAAATTTAGACTCGGATATTCCAATTAATCAAGATTATTCTTATTAATCTGACTCTACTCAAGTTGACGTGTTGCCGGTTCCTAAGGTTGCATCCATCAAGGAACTCAAAGATCATCCAGTGACGAATATAATTGGAAATTTACAGGATGGAGTGAAAACACGTTCTCTTGTTGACAATACTTGTTTGTATACCTGCATTAAAGATTCTGGTGTTCTTGATGATTGCTCACATTCATGCTTTATTTCGCAGGTTGAACCCAAGAATGTTGAGATGGCTTTAAATGACAACAATTAGATAGAAGCTATGCAGGAAGAACTTGCTCAATTTGACAAACTTAAGGTTTGGAATCTTGTTGATATTCCGAAAGGTGCGTATCCGATAGGCACAAAATGGGTGTTTAAATGTAAGAAAGACGATCGAGGTGTCGTGGTACGCAACAAGGCAAGATTAGTTGTCCAGGGATTCAATCAACAAGAAAGAATTGATTACACCGAGGTTTATGCGCCGGTTGCGAGGCTCGAAGCTATAAGGCTGTTTCTAGCGTTTGCTTCTTTTAAAGGTTTTAAGGTGTTTCAATTAGATGTCAAAAGTGCGTTTTTATATGGAAAGGTCAAGGAGGAAGTCTATGTTTGTCAGCCGCCGGGGTTTGAAGATCCAATGCATCCGAATATGGTTTTCAAGCTTGATAAGGCTCTCTATGGTCTTCATCAGGCTCCTTGTGCGTGGTATGAAACATTATCCACACATCTTTTGGCAAATAACTTTGTTCGTGGAAAGATAGACTCGACCTTATTCATAAAGAAATCAGGGGGAGATTACCTACTGGTGCAGATTTATATGGACGATATTATTTTTGGATCAACAAACGAAGGGTTATGTAAAGATGTTGAGGGGGTAATGAAGTCGAAGTTTGAAATGTCTGCTATGGAAGAGTTATCATTTTTCTTAGGTTTGCAAGTAAATCAAAAGGAAGATGGTTTCTTTATTCATCAGTCCAAGTATGTCAAAGACATCTTGAGCCGGTTCAAGATGGAGGACTGTACACCATATGATACTCCAATTCCGGTCAATCATAAGTTGAATTCTGACTCGGATGGAAAAGATGTGGATTGTCGACTTTACAGAGATATGATTGGATCCCTCATGTACTTAACCGCTTCAAGGCCAGATATATTGTTCGATGTGTGCATCTGTTCCAGATTCCAGGCAAAGCCAAAAGAATCTCACTTAATTGCTGTGAAAAGAATCTTTCAATATTTAAAAGGAAAACAACGTTTGGGGCTATGGTATCCTCATGGTTCTAACTTTGATTTCAATGCTTATACTGATTCTGATTTTGGTGGTTGTTGTTTGGACAGGAAATCTACAACAAGTGGTTGCCAGTTCTTAGGTAATCGACTTGTGTTCTTGCAATGCAAAAAGCAAACCACAGTCTCCATTTCTACATGTGAAGCAGAATATATCGCTGCTGCGAGTTGTTGTTCACAGATCCTGTGGATACAACAGCAATTGAGAGATTACGGTTTGAATTTCACAGGAACCCCCATGCTTATCGATATGAATGCTACTATGTCCATAACTAATAATCCTGTTAAACATAGTAAAACTAAGCACATCGAAATTTGATATCACTTTATTCGTGATTGTGCAGAGAAAAGGTTGATTGAGCTGGTCAAGGTACACACTGAGGATAATTTTACTGATTTGTTTACCAAGGCATTTGATCGTACCAGGTTTGAATTCCTAATTAAAATGATTGATATGATCAATCCCGAATAAAAGCTTTTCAAAATCAGAATTTCATGGAAAATTTTGTTTTTAATTTTTTTTTGCTTTATTACATTTTTGCATTTACATTTTCAGTCAAAAAGTTTTTAATTTATAAAAAGTAAAAAACAAATTGAAAAATATAAAATTTGACATCATTTGAGGTTAGAGAAGAAATGATAGTACATCAGTGATTAGTTCATTTCACACGACCTTAGTAGACCTTTGATATATGATTGATTAAAATGAGTTGATTTGATCTAAATTTCAAAGTCTGCATAAATGAGAAATGATAGTGTTGTGAATGATCTATTCTTGATAATTTGTTTTAAAATTTGTGTATAAAATTTGAAACTTGAATTGTCAATAGACTAAAAGCGTTTTGAAACTAATAATAGTGTGAAAATTAAATATAATATGATTACATCTGTGATTTAAATCCATTATATGCCTGGGTGTGTGTGTAAAAGATCATTATCAGATAAAGAATATATGGTTATAAAGAATTTCATGAGACCACTATCGAATTATATCTTTAGCACAAATTTATTTAAGTTCACTTCACTACCCATGCCCCGAAAAACATGCAAGGTGTTGTTGAACTAAGATATGCTTTCAAAATCTGTTGAAACATATATTCGCCCTTGGATCAGTTAGATACATCATCTAGTCTGATTCCATTGAATCTTATCCGGATAATAGTTGGATCCTCATACCTGAATCTGTTGATTCTCATTAAACAGCCAATTCATTAGAATCTTCTGATTCTAAATCATCATGATTCTTATATCCTTTGGGATCTGCTTCTATACTTGTGCTAAATGAGATAATTTCATCTTGGAAATTGATCAAATCTTAAAAATAAACTGTATATGTCTTGAAGATAGTGCAATTTATATTTCTGTTTGGCATATATGTGGGGTACTAGATGTTTTTCATCTAAATGGTACTAAATCACATGAATTTGGAGAATAAATGCTTATCGTTTCAAATCATATAATATTGACAAATTTAAGAATTTATGCTTTATATTTCAAATTCGGTATAAATAAAAGAGCATTTAATAACCTGATCTTATTTACTTTGAAATTTATCGCTTATCATTTCAAATATTATGTGGGGCACTTCGAATTGAGTCTTTGAAAAGAGACTTAAATTCTCTTGGGTTGAAATATAAAGAACAAGCTTATCATCTGGATATGGCTTATGCTAAGATAGAAAAACGAAATGAAGTTGTCGCTCAAAAGAATAAAGAAATTTCTGACAAAGAGTCTGAAGTGATCAAACTTCATAGAAAAATGGAAAAGTTTGAAAATTCATCGGTTGTTTTGGATTATTTTAATTCAAATGCTGATCCTACTAAGAGGGTTGCTGGTGTTGGATTTATTCCTCCACCATTTAATGCAAATTATGTGGTTGAACCTGAAATCATACATGAAGAGGAAATAGATCCAAAAACAGTGTTGAAAGTCAATCCGGTAACGGGTGAGGATATGGTTTATGAATCTGATTCTAAGGATGAGGTATTTGATGGAAAGAAGGTTGAAGGTATTCCAAAAGAGGTGAAAATGGATGAACCAACAGTTTTAAAAACTGTTACCCGTGATAGATGCATTCTGACTGAACCTGATGAGGTGAAAGTTGTTACACCTAAACTTTCCCCAATTTTACAGTCAAGTGGTTTTGTCACTGCTGGTCATCAAAAGGTGCATTCATCAAAGGTGCTTACACAGGTTTATGTTCCAAAGATGTCAGTAAACTGTTCTGGAAAATCTTCTGAATTTTATTCCTCTGATGGCTCCTCAAACTCAAAGAACACTTCTTATCTCATAACTTATAAAGAGAGAAGAGTTTGTTTTCATTGCAATGAGGCTGGTCACATTCTGGTCAATTGTCCTTATAAGAACTAGGGCAAATTGAAGACTGTTCCTTCACAACCAAAAGTGGTGAAGATTCTAAAAAGAACAGATGAGGGAAAGTCATCATTTAGTTTGGAGAAAAATATGTCCTGTCGATCTTTTGTTAATTCCTCTAGATTTAAACAGCATGATAAATTGAATTCTAAATCATTTGTTTGTCAAGAGAAACTTGAGATTCCTCATGTTAGAATTTCAAAAGATTCTCATTCTGAAGTTAAACTATCTAGACCACAAAAGAGAAGACGAAACAGAAAATTAAAGAAAATTTTACAAACATCTGAATCTGATAATAATATATCAAATAATGTTTTTCAAAGTAATCAAAATGTGTCTTCTTTGAAAAAGTCTGATGGTGAAACTTCTATTCCAAAGGTTAATGATAACATTGATTGTAAATTGCTAGAAGTTGTTTATTTTGATCAATCTGGACGACCCAAGACCACATTGGCTTGGGTTCCTATTTCTAACTGATTTTTGTTGTTTATGTAGGGACAACCAAGGAGGACTATCAACAATACATGGTATGTGGATAGTGGTTGCTCTCGACATATGACAGGGAATATTAGATTGCTTGAAGATGTTAAAAATATTGATGGAGGTTATGTCGCTTTTGTGGGTAATAAAGGCGGGTACATAACTGGACAGGGTACTTTAAAGAATGACAAAGTCAAATTTGAGAAGGTGAATTATGTGGAGCAGCTTGAACACAATCCATTGAGTGTATCACAAGTTTGTGACAAGAAGTTTTCGTTCCATTTCAATAATGCTGAGTGTTATATCTTGAAACCAGGTTTCGTTATTGCGGGTAGTCATTGACGATTTTTCCAGATTTTCATGGGTTAAGTTTCTTTCTTCTAAAGCTTAAACCACTGAGTTGGTACAATACTTAATCCCGGGTTTGGAGAATTTGTTCAATCTGAAGGTCAAAAGAATTAGAAGTGACAATGGCAGCGAGTTTAAGAATAGCAAGATGGGCTTATTCTGTCTACAAAAGGGAATTCATCATGAATTCATTGCGCCGTATGTTCCTCAACAAAATGGTGTTGCTAAACGAAAGAACAGGACGTTGGTTGAAACGGCATGCACTATGCTTGCAGATTCTAAGCTTCCAGTTACTTTTTGGGCTAAAGCTGTGAATACTGCGTGTCACGTTTTAAACGGGGTCTTGACCGTCAAGCGACGCAACAAGACTTGCTATGAGTTACAGAATAATCGAAAGCCAAATCTGGATTATTTACTACCTTTTGGTAATCCTTGCGCCCTGTTGAAAGTTAGAGATGTCCCAACAAAATTCAGTGCTAAGGCTATTGAAGAGATTTTTCTGGGGTATGTTGCAAATTCTACTACCAAGAGGGTTTATAAGAGACGCGCCAAGTTGAAGAATGGTTCCATATTGACTGTTCAAATCGATCTTTACCTCAAATTACGATTGGACCAGATTGGGCATTTGATTATGAAAACTTATTCAAGTATTTTCATTTACCTTATGATATTTCTCCTGATGAAGCTGATGTTCTTTATGATTCATGTCAGGATGCACAGCACAATAGCTTTCTACCAAATGCAGTTCCACATTCATCGGTTCCATCTACTTCTGCTACCGATCCTAATGTTGCTTCTTGTTCGGGACCACAAGATTCAGAGAGTGAGGAAGACAATGCCGTTTTTCAAGATTCTTCTACTGATCCTTTGTTGGGTGATGATTCATTACCTTCGACACAGGATTCGGGGGAGATTCCTACAAATTTAGACTCGGAAATTCCAGTTAATCATGATTTGTCTTATCAATCTGATATAACTCATGTTGAAGTGTTGCTGGTTCCTGAGGTTGCTTCCATCAAGGAACTCAAAGATCATCCGGTGACAAATATAATCGGGAATTTGCAGGATGGAGTGAAAACATGTTCTATTGTTGACAATACTTGTTTGTATACATGTATTAAAGATTCTGGTGTTCTTGATGATTGCTCACATTCATGTTTTATTTCTCAGGTCGAACCCAAAAATGTTGAAATGGCTTTAAATGATAAGAATTGGATAGAGGCCATGCAGGAAGAACTTGCTCAGTTTGACAAACTTAAGGTTTGGAATCTTGTAGATCTTCCAAAGGGTGTGTATCCGGTTCGTACTAAATGGGTGTTTAAATGTAAGAAAGACGATCGAGGTGTCGTGGTAAGAAACAAGGCAAGATTAGTTGTCCAGGGTTTCAATCAACAAGAGGGAATTGATTACACCGAGGTTTATGCGCCTGTTGCGAGGCTTGATGCTAAATGGTTGTTTCTGGCTTTTGCTTCTTATAAAGGTTTTAAGGTGTTTCAATTGGATGTGAAAAGTGTTTTTTTATATGGAGAGGTTAAGGAGGAGGTTTATGTTTGTCAGCCGTCGAGGTTTGAAGATCCACTTAATTCGAATATGGTTTTCAAACTTGATAAGGCCCTCTATGGTCTTCATCAGGCTCCTCGAGCGTGGTATGAAACATTGTCCACACATCTTTTGGCAAATGATTTTGTTCGTGGCAAGATTGACTCGACCTTATTCATAAAGAAATCAGGGGGAGATTACCTACTGGTGCAGATATATGTGGACGATATTATTTTTGGATCAACAAATGAAGGGTTATGCAAAGATTTTGAGAGTGTTATGAAGTCGAAGTTTGAAATGTCAGCTATGGGAGAGTTATCGTTTTTCTTAGGTTTACAAGTAAATCAAAAGGAAGATGGTTTCTTTATTCATCAGTCCAAGTATGTCAAAGACATCTTGAGCCGGTTCAAGATGGAGGACTGTACCCCATATGACACTCCAATTCCGGTCAATCATAAGTTAAATTCTGACCAGGATGGAAAAGATGTGGATTATCGACTTTAAAGAGCAATGATTGGATCTCTCATGTACTTAACCACTTCAAGGTCAGATATAATGTTCGCTATGTGCATCTGTTCCAGATTCCAGGCAAAACCAAAAGAATCTCACTTAATAGCTGTAAAAAGAATCTTTCGTTATTTAAAAGGAAAACAAAGATTGGGATTATGGTATCCACATGGTTCTAACTTTGATTTCAATGCTTATACTGATTCTGATTTTGGTGGTTGTTGTTTGGACAGGAAATCTACAACAGGTGGTTGCCAGTTCTTGGGTAATCGACTTGTTTTCTTGCAATGCAAAAAGCAAACCACAGTCTCCATTTCTACATGCGAAGCAGAATACATTGCTGCTGCAAGTTGTTGTTCACAAATCCTGTGGATACAACAACAATTAAGAGATTACGGTTTAAATTTCACAGGAACCCCTATGCTTATTGATAATAATGCTACAATGTCTATAACTAATAATCCTGTAAAGCATAGTAAAACAAAGCACATTGAAATTAGATATCATTTCATTCATGATTATGTAGAGAAAAGGTTGATTGAGCTGGTAAAGGTTCATACTGATGATAATTTTGCTAATTTGTTTACCAAGGCATTTGATCGTACCAGGTTTGAATTTCTAATCAAAATGATAGGTATGATCAATCCCGAATAAAAGTTTTTCAAAATCAGATTTTCATGGAAATTTTTTTTTAATTTCTTTTATTGCTTTATTATATTTCTGCATTTTAAATTTTCAGTCAAAAAGTTCTTAATTTATAAAAAGTCAAAACAAAGTGAAAAATATAAAATTTGACATCATTTGAAGTTAGAGAAGAAATGATAGTACATCAGTGAATAGTTCATTCTGTACGACCTTAGTAGACCTTTGATTTATGATTGATTAAACTGAGCTGATTTGATCTAAATTTCAAAGTCTGCATAAATGAGAAATGATAGTGTTTTGAATGCTCTAATCTTGATAATCTGTTTTCAATTTTGTGTATGAGTTTTGAAACTTGAAATGTCAATAGACTAGAAGCTTTTTGAAACTAATAGTAGTGTGACAACTAAATATGATATGATTACATCTGTGATTTGAATCCACTATATGCCTAGGTATGTGTGTAAAAGATCATTATCAGATAAAGAATATATGGTTTTAAAGAATTTCATGAGACCAATATCGAATTATATCTTTAGCACAAATCTATTTCAGTTCACATTACTGAAATACATGCAATGTATTGTTGAACTAATATATGCTTTCAAAAATCTGTTGAAACATATATTAGCCCTTGGATCAGTTAGATACATCATCTAGTCTGACTCCATTGAATCTTATCCAGATAATAGTTGGATCCTTATACCTGAATCTGTTGATTCTCATTATACAGCTAATTCATTAGAATCTTCTGATTCTGAATCATCATGATTCTTATATCCTTTGGGATCTACTTCTATTCTTGTGCTAAATGAGATAATTTCATCTTGGAAATTGATCTAATCTTAAAATAAAACTGTATATGTCTTGAAGATAGTGCAATTTATATTTCTGTTTGGCATATATGCGGGGTACACGATGTTTTTCATCTAAATGGTACTAAATCACATGAATTTGGTGGATAAACGCTTATAGTTTCAAATTATATAATATTGACAAATTTAAGAATTCATGCTTTATATTACAAATTCGGTATGAATAATTGAGCATTTCATAACCTGATCTCATTTACTTTGAATATTATCGCGTATCATTTCAAATATTATTCAAATACTAAAAAGAATGTATAAAAATGAAAAAGATGTAAAGCACACAATAATGAGTTGGATTGTTTTATATCATAAGTTACCCTTGGTTATTGCTAAAATGTGTGATGAACTACTCAGATACTGCTATGATCTTCTTACTCATGATGCTCATTCAAAAATATGTGATTTCAGTTTATTCAAATAAAAATTCAAAAATATGTGATTTCAGTTTATTCAGATAAAAATTCAAAATAATATGTGATTCCGTTTGTACAGATAAAAATAAAAAAATATGTGATTTCGTTTGTATGGATAAAATTCAAAAAGATTTTGTTTTTTATTTTCCATGAAAATTCTAAGCTTTTATTAAATTGTTCGGGATTGGATCGAATACATGCTGCTAACGGAAGTTCAAGAAGTGACGGGTTGAAAGTTGGTAAAAATTTGATCAAAGGGAAAAGTTGAAGTCATTATGTTCGCCTAACTCTGGGAAGCGAACTTAATATGTTCGCCTGATGTTGGTGAAGCGAACTTATTATGTTCGGCTAGGGCTTGTTAAGCGAACTTAACATGTTCGCCTAAATAAGCGAACTTAATCTGTATAAGATTTTGTCCAGGCGAACTTAATCAATCATCTTCTTCAAACTTTCAAGCGAACTTGTCTGTGTTTGGAGAATTTTTTTAAAATTTTCAAAATCAGTGGTTGTTGGGTTGTTTACCGATTTACTCTTGTTCGGATTTGAAATACGAACTTGACTAAGGTATTTTCATCGAATTTCATCCGTTCAATTGTGAGAAAATCACCTTTTTCAGTCGGTTTTCATCGTGGGACTGTTTTGCCCTTAATTGGTGTTTCTTCTGCTTTAAATCTTGAAATTGATCATTGATATTGACTCATTAGTGCTAATCGATGTGATTCATATGATTATTTCATGATTTCCAAACGATTTGAAGATTTTTGATTTCTGAGTTGGAATTTGAAACGTCAGTCAGGTTCAAGCGAACTTGTCTAGGCGAACTTATTAAGTTCGCCTCTTGCAACACTAAGCGAACTTATTAAGTTCGTCTAGGGGTCAGAAGGGTTTTTGGACTTGTTAAATTTTTTTTGTTTGAAATTTTTTATTTTTAAAAATATTTTTTTTTGTTTCAAATTTTTCTTGTTGTTTGTGTTTGTTATTTGTCTAATGTGTTTGTTGTCCAAATATTTTGGTTTTTATTTTCCATGAAAATTCTGAGCTTTTATTAATTTTTTCGGGATTGGATCGAATACATGCTGCTGACGGAAGTTCAAGAAGTGACGGGTTGAAAGTTAGTAAAAATTTGATCAAAGGGAAAAGTTGAAGTCATTATGTTCGCCTAACTCTGGGAAGCGAACTTAATATGTTCGCCTGATGTTGGTGAAGCGAACTTATTATGTTCGGCTAGGGCTTGTTAAGCGAACTTCACAAGTTCGCCTAAATAAGCGAACTTAATCTGTATAAGGTTTTGTCCAGGCGAACTTAATCAATCATCTTCTTCAAACTTTCAAGCGAACTTGTCTATGTTTGGAGAATTTTTTTAAAATTTTCAAAATCAGTGGTTGTTGGGTTGTTTACCGATTTACTCTTGTTCGGATTTGAAATACGAACTTGACTAAGGTATTTTCATCGAATTTCATCCGTTCAATTGTGAGAAAATTACCTTTTTCAGTCGGTTTTCATCGTGGGACTGTTTTGCCCTAAATTGGTGTTTCTTCTGCCTTAAATCTTGAAATTGATCATTGATATTGACTCATTAGTGCTAATCGATGTGATTCATATGATTATTTCATGATTTCCAAACGATTTGAAGATTTTTGATTTCTGAGTTGGAATTTGAAACGTCAGTCAGGTTCAGGCGAACTTGTTCAAGCGAACTTGTCTAGGCGAACTTATTAAGTTCGCCTCTTGCAACACTAAGCGAACTTATTAAGTTCGCCTAGGGGTCAGAAGGGTTTTTGGACTTGTTAAATTTTTTTTGTTTGAAATTTTTTATTTTAAATTTTTATTTTTGTTTTGTTTTTGTTTCAAATTTTTCTTGTTGTTTGTGTTTGTTATTTGTCTAATGTGTTTGTTGTCCAAATATTTTTCAGATGGCTCATCGTGTCGAATATAAACATAACCAGGTGGCATTGTTAGATCCTAACTTGTCAGAAGCTGTAAACTTTCAAGGAATTATTGGATTTCTGAATCGTTCACGACTTCGTGTCGCATTATCTGCAGATCCATACATTAGTCTGGTGTATATTCAGCAATTTTGGAACACAGTTCATCAAGATACTGACGTAGAACCTCATGTTCTTCATGCCACTGTAAATAATACGGAGATTGTAATATCGGAAGAAACTATTCGTGCTGCTCTTGCTCTAGGTGGTGCTGCTGATGATCCTATGTCATATCCTAGTACATTTATTATGGGATGCTTTCAGAGGATGGGTTACCGTTGAAAACCTAATGATACACAAGCTCGTAAGGGTGGTTTGGTTGGTGAATGGAGATACTTCATGCATGTGATTATCCAATGCCTATCTCCTCGTAAAGCTGGTACTGATGGATTAAAGATTGCTCTA
This sequence comes from Smallanthus sonchifolius, assembly GCA_023525975.1. Classification (NCBI taxonomy): domain Eukaryota; kingdom Viridiplantae; phylum Streptophyta; class Magnoliopsida; order Asterales; family Asteraceae; genus Smallanthus; species Smallanthus sonchifolius. Next base: position 63,977,637 of record CM042021.1, on the reverse strand, counting down.
CAAGCTGCAATGGTGGCCTTGACCTTGAACAAACGATTCAATTTTGCACTTTACATTTATCGGGAGATGGTTATGCAAATTACACCTGCTGAAGGTCAAGGATTTTTATGTATCCTAGGTTTATCCAGATGATTCTGAATCATCTTCTTCCTGATCTCCCACAGCATCCGATTAGATTAACTTTGACTCCGATGTCCAAGCGTATCTTTACTGATTGCACTAAGGTGAAATAACAGAATGCAGCGTTGATTCCTGTTAATACTCCATTGTTTGGTCACTTAATCAATCCTGATTATGTTGAACCACCGAATGACAACTGGTTTCATCCTGATGAGATAGCTCAAGTGCAAGGTCTGAATGTTCAACAACAACAACAACAACCACAACAACCTATTCAACAACCAGTACTAGTTCAACAACAACAAGTTCCCGTACAACAACAAATTCCTATTCAAGAACAAGTTCCAATTCAACAAGCTCAGGTTGATATACCTGTTAATGAACCTGTTCCAGAAGAGGTCGTTCATGAACATGAACAAGATCTAGGAATGAATATGGATGATTTTGTTGATGACGCTGTGAACTCACCCATTCATGAAGCTGAAGGGAATGTGGTGACAGATAATGAGTCGAGTTCTAGCTCAAGTGATACGATTTTACCTATTTCTGAAGAAACCGAATCTCATGAATCTAGAGATTTTTCCTCAGATCATTATGAAAGGTTGGCTCGTATACCATTGGCTAATGCTGGTAAACGTCTTAAATCTACGGCCAGAAGACAACGACGTAAGTCTGTTCGGAATCCTCCTTCCGGATCAGTACTTGGAAAAAGAACATTGGTGGATGAGAGTTCTGATAGTGATTTTAATCCGGATCCTAAAACTCAAAAGCTTATGTCTGCTTCAATTGCTGCTGCTCAATCTTCACAGGGTGTAGAGGATGCTACTTTTGTTGCTTCCTTAATTGTTACACCTCCACGTTCTAAAGATCCATCTCATGTTCTAACTCCTGTTTCTTTTGTGATTATTCCTACTCCTAGTACTTCGGTTCCTCAATCTTCGGCTGGTCCTTCCAAGCCTTCTGATTCTGATAGGATTACTTTCCTTGAATCTCAAGTGCTTGCTTTACAAACTCAGGTGGATAGTCTTGTATCTACTGATACTCAAAGACAGCTGGTGATTCAGACTCAAGCTACGCAGATTGCTGCCATGCAGGCATTAGTGTCCAAACTTGTTGAGCGTCTTGACGCTCAGGGGGGGTTAAGGATACGTGATACATGTCACACTGAGTCTATTCAAAGACATGATGATGAAGACAATGATCCTTCTGGTAATATTGAGGGTGATCATCAATACGCTGACGTTAATCCTATATCAAAAGTTCAGGGGGAGTCGACATCACAATCCATTGAAGTAAACAAAGATACTTCTGAAGTTAATGAATAAGAAATTTTATTATTGAAGTTTTTTGCAAAGACTAAGGAGGAAGAAGCTGAAAAGATAGCATGTCTTGATGACATTGATGAATTATTCAATGACATAGAAGATGATGTGTCGGATAATGAAATAGAAGAAGGATAGATAGTGGAGATAGAGATAGAGATAGAGAAAGGTCAAGATAAAGTGACTTATGAAGGCTGTGATGGTCTTAATGTCCCTTATAACTTCATCCAAAATGATGTTATTCCTGAGTTCACTTATAAAGGAGTAACAGATTCTATGGACTCTTTTGAAGACATCACACTGCCTGAAGATACTGCTGATTCTAAGATTGATACTGATGATGAAAACATTCAATCCAATAAAGATGATGAAGCTGATACTACTCACACCGAGTCTCCAAAGGTGAATGAAGAACCTGTGATGTATAGAAATACAGGTATGACTAGAGAACACTGGAGAGAAGTTGTGAATAGCTGGATGAAGGTGCTACCCAAGTCTCAAGCACAACCTGCTCAGAAAGAAAAATATGTGAATAAAGAGAGGTGTGTAGGAAGAATCATAAGTTGGTTTTATGATAATGAAAAAAAATTATTTGCTATTAAAAGATCTAATGGTGTTCAGTACTTAAAGCCTAGGATCAAGTATTTCAATACCTTGCCAAGGTGTGAAATGAATGGTCTAGCTTCAAAGCCACTTATTAATAGATCCAAGATTTGTTTAGCTGATGTGATTGCAAATCTGATCAAGAGAGAAGGTGGTTCGGGGAAGTATGGAAGGCTAAAGCCTTAAAAAGGAAAGAGAGTGTAGAACATAGATCAAAAGACTGGGAAAGTAACTTGGAAGTACAAATTCAAACCAGTACGTGCTGTACACAAAATACCATTGAAGAAGATTCCTCAAGATTTCCTTGGGAATATGAAATGGTGTTGTGTCGATGTTAATACTAGTGAAGCAAGGATTGAAGATAAAGACAATAAGGTCATTATGTGTTTCTTTGACGCAATGAATCTTATTAACTTTTCAAAGAAAGATCAGAGGACGTTGAGAAAGAATGAGATCATGTACACTGATGAATGGAAAGAACAAGGATTGCAGTACATGAGAGTGTTGGAGATATGTAGAAGATATGGAGTGCATGCAGGCAGCAGATTACCGGATAATTGGAAGAGCTCATCATAAAGACAGAAGACTGAAGATCAAGCTATTGTCAAGGGGGAGTCTGTTAGGACATAGTTTGTAATGACAAAAGCTTTGTAATAGTTTAGATCTAATGTCTTTATGTTTTTGTAATGTAAAATGTTCTAAGTGTTTATGCAAGTTATGCTAGAGGCGAACTTGTTAAGTTCGCCTAGTCTAACAGAGGCGAACTTGTTAAGTTCGCTTAAGTCTATCTGAGGCGAACTTGTTAAGTTCGCTTAGTCTGTTAAGTTCGCCTCATGCAGGTCAGATGTCTATATATAGATGTTTACATAGTCAACAGAACATAACAAGAACAGAGTTGAACGATTTTGTCTGATTAAGTCTGTAAACTCTATGAGAGTTGGAATACAAGCGTGAATGTTATTTACTTGATTATCTCTATTGTCTTTTGTGTATGCAATCGTTGATTCGTTGGATTCCGCACTCCGAGTTAACGACACGTCTTATCACAAGAACGATCCGTAGAAGTGCCATGAGGACCTACAATTGCCAGCCTTGAAAGTCAAGCATTCGGATTCGACATTATCAATCTCGTTCTATGGACAGAACATCTTGAGAACGAGTCTTTTTAATTCCTCCCACTTCATTTTCTTAATAGTGTCTGCTGACTTAGTTTGTATGATGGTTTCCCACCAGCTGAGAGCTTCATCAATGATGGACTGAGCAACAAACTTAACTGCCTGGTCCTCTCGGCGCTCACTAAGATTGATTAAGGCGGTCATTCTTGTGATCCAGTGATACGTGGCTATGGCCTCCTTTTTGCCATCTAGTTTAGGTGGATCACAATCTCTGAATGCCTTGTAAGAACATCCATGTCTGAGTTCAACATCCGAGCCACTATCAGACACATGATTTCTTCTCATATCATGTGGATTACCTCGAGGGTTATTCTTCTTTGATTCCTTTAGAGTTGCAGGTAAGATAGCTTGTAAAACTATCCCTACTTCTTCTGCTATTACTGCCCTTACCTCAGGCTCTAAAGTTAATCATTCTTCATGCCCTGACTCGATATGTGATATATGTTCCTCATGCTCTGACTTAGCATGGGATACATGACCTTTATTCTCATGGATTTCCATGTCCTGAGAATGCTCCTTAGTTTGTCTCCTATTAACGGGTGGTCGACCTCGGGCTCTACCACTGTCACACCCTGCCCCGGGCACCCCCGAGACGTTACCGGGCTGCGACGTCAGTTGGCACCTTCGGTACCTGCTTTGTTTTCAGAGTTTGTTTTTCTGCAGCGGAATAACGTTTGAAAATGGATCGTTTCAACTCAACCTCAAGGGTTGGTTTAGTAAATATAGAAATCTCATCGTGTAAACAAAAGATTATCTTTATTTTAAAAACTAGGCATGAAAACCCTATCGTTTGTACATTTGATTTCAAATCAAAACTCTGACGCAAAGTCAGAAGGTTTACAAGGAGGTAATCTGCCTAAGGAAAACGTAGTCCTTCGGTCACCTTAACCTTGTCTACTCTTAAGGTTTTTTCTATGTAACGCACGACCTGTAATAGCATATTTTCAGGTTGCACCGGGTCTAGGTGTGTGGCCTGACCCGACTGTGCAACAAAACTATCATCGGGACTCAGGCCGTAGCCGGTCCCGGTACGATGAGGTCGTTTCATTCCTTTCCTGAAAACATTTGAAAATGAACATCAGCTACATGCTGGTGAATATTTTATTACCTCAAATCATTTTCATAAACATGGCAAAACACTTTAATTAAACACTTTAATTAAACAGTGAAACATTTCATCTTTGGATTTTAGCGAACACTTCGCTTCCTACCGATTTATCCATTTGTATACATTGGACAAGTACGCGGGGGTTACACGGCCGAACTGGCACTTCTGCGTTTTACACAATCACCCGACATACAAGCCAACCCCGCCCGGCCCAACTGGATCTGGAGCGAGTATAAATATTTGATCAAACTTTATGTACACTTCTTGGGTAATCATATCCCCAGGGGTAGAACCCCTAATTCTAGGATTTAATCTTGTCCATAGGGATTGAACTCAATCCCTAATTCTGGGACTATTATGAGTAAATATTTAATTATCGTGTTTTGCCCTTTTCGTAAACGTAAATCGTTTGATCGTTTTGTGTGAAGGTGCCTATAGCACGATCATGTTTTATAAATTGTTTTGAAAAGCTCGTTCTCACCATGAGAACGTGTATCTTTGATATATACGGGTATTCACCTTTGTTTTGAAGTGGGAGATCGAAAGATAATAATCTTAGTGCTAAGTAGCTCTTAGAGTTGACTCTTAGGGCTCTAGCACTTTAACTTGCACTTCTTTGTGTTCCTCGGGTTTCTTCGACTCTAAATGCTCGAGTTCGGTTTATAAACAAAACCCAGTCGAACTCGATAGAGTGGTTCAGGAGTCGGGACAGTAGAGGGAGGCTCGAGATCAAAGAGATCAGAGGAAACTCGGAAGTGAGTTGGTGTGTGGATTGCAAATGAAGTGCTCCTCTATTTATAGACCTGATGGCCACTCATATCAGACCGTTATCCAGAGGCATATCGGTCCGATATACCTGCCTTATCCCACATGTGCGCCACGTGGCAGCCATACAAATCCGGTGTGCCACCTGTCCATAGCGGACCGAGTAGGTATGCCATGTCGATCCAACGTCCGTCCACACGTCCGACATGCTGACGCATGCCCTACACTTGTCTCGACACGTGTCTGTTGCAGAGAGTTCCTAGGGGTTTGCGTTTCGGACCGTTTTTTAGGCCATGTCGGTCCGACATCCAACCTCTTCCCATATCGGACCGATATCTAATCACATGACGGTCCCATATCCCCTAACTTCCGGAATTTTTTATAAATTTTTCTATCTTTTCAACATTCATAAAGTTCTCGTCCTTCGGGTTTTGATATTTCGAACCCTTGTGATTTCATCATTGGAACTATAATCAAACTTGTCATATGCCTTACGCCTAGTCTTGGCGTTATTATGACTTGTCAGAACTTTATCCCTGTTCAAGACCGAAATAAATCTTAGGTGAAGGCCAAACGAATGATGGGGAATTGTCTAGTCATAACCGTGGTTAGCTTTGGATAATACTACCTAGTTTAGACATGGGTGATCAGTGCACGCCTAGACCAGCGTTATGTCACCCAATGCCTACCCTGGCTACAACTCTAAGCCCCACTAAAATAAATACTTAAACTTGAAAATATAAAGACGAACCTGTCTTTGAATTGGGAGAAGGTTGGGAATGAGAACTTAAGAGTAATATTAAGTTCTATTTATAGGGAAGTTTTTTCACCATATGTCACCTTCCTATCACCTTCCCTCACATGTTGGTGCACCTTCCTACTACCTTCCTTACATGTCATGTGCACCTTCCAACTACCTTCCTCACCTTTCATGTGCACCTTCCTACTACCTTCCTTACATGGTAGTTTCTAGGAAAGTATGAATATATATATATATATATATATATATTATAATTATTATTTTATCATATTAATTTAGCTTGTATCTTGTCTTTCTCTTATAACGTTATAAATATAATGTTTTTATAAAGTTCTGACTACGTCGTCGGAACGTACTAATTTTTGTCTACGCTTCGATCAAGTTTCGTTTAGAAACGGAACGAGGTCAAAATAATGTATTTTAATATTAATATTAAATATTAATCGCTCGTCTAGGATTTCTAGGTCAAACGTCTAAATTGTTACCCTCTAAATTTTAGAATTTCTTAATTTATTTTCTAACTCTCGGGTTTCCGTACATCTTGTCGAGTTTGTAAAGTATTCCGATCAGAAATTGAGGTCGAAATTTGGTAGGTGTTATAACCACGCCCTCTTCCTTGAGTACCAGCCATTCCAAAGATTTTTCCTGAAAATAATATTGTTGTTATTAGGCCAGGGAACAAATTATAATTCTACAGGTAACGTATATTATTAATGAGAATGGCCAGTTGTAATTAATAATTCAATTTACTTTCGAGTTCCAACCACTCCCCTTCCAAAATAACTTTAGATTCGTATCTTATATCTAAGATATCCATGACTTTGATGCAGGTTACTTGTGCTGACATCTGTTTCTATGATTTTCCTTTCAATTTAAGTTTAGACATTAAGGGATGTCTGAATCTCTTCAACTATGGCTCTGATACATATTTGAGATGTCCCGACTCCTGGGTTGCCTTGTTTGTTGGATTTACTCTTTTTGCAACATAGTTTAATGGAAAAGATTATTTTATTCCGGCAGAAACTGAGTTTGTTACAAACATATTAATAAACTTTGCATAGACTGTCTGTAACTATCTTTTATCGGATGTCAGTTTTCTTATCCAAGTAGCCTTCATCTTTTTAATCCTTTCCTTGTAGCCTTCTTAACCTGACATACACACTAAATTACATCAGCTTATGCTGGTGAGTTCTATCTTTATCTTTAACTGAATCATAATTCAGTCTGCTTGAAAACATTTTCATAATACTTTTACTCGTATAATCATCATCCTTTATTCCTTGTATTTCTATAGGACTTATACGTGCGCTTGTGATGTTGGCAATGTTCAATGAATCATTGCTCAAAAGACTCTACGCTTGTGTTCTAACAAGCCTTTATGAGTTTGAGTTAGAAACTCGAACTCCTTATCTCTTTACTTTCTTGTACTTGCATGGTTAGTACCATACAGTACTTGACTAGGTAATATACCTAGACATTTCTTTTATTCATTCTTTATCATTCTTGTATGGTTATTACCATACTATACTATGCTAGGTAATATACCTAGACTCTTAATATACAACTAAGAGACAAGCCATAAAGGCACTGTCAGGGGTCTCACTTATGTGACTGTCATAAACTCGCAGCTCGCGATATATGTCACTAGTCATGAGTTATGTATCGCCTTCCATGACCCTAGCGAACCTTGCAAACATTGTTGAGACTTCGGTGGATCCTATTACCCACCTAAAGGGGTGATGCTATGATGTAACATCCCAAAAATAAAAGGACGGTTAAAATGACGAAATAAACGAACGAGGCATGTCGGGTCGGGTCAGATGGGCTAGAAGGGGAGCCTTCCCTATAAATAGCCAAGGTCACAACCCATTTCTCTCATTTGCAACTTCTAGAGAGAGAAACCGTAGAGAGAGAAAGTTGTCGGATCGACCCGAGATTTGAGAAGTGTGTTGCTCCATAACTCGTGAGAAGAACCTCCGGATCAGAAGCTCGATTCAGGTAACAATCCGACCTAAATCTGAGTTTTAGTTCGTTTTTGGGTTTTTCGGGTTTTGGGTGAAAAGGTAAGGTTTGAACGGATGAAACTGAAAGATAATCATGGATTTGAGTTCCTTAATGGAAAACGAACGTTTTGAATGCAACAGGTTCGGGATCTTGACAAGATCAGACCCGAATGCGAAAGTTAGGGTTTTTCGCGAAGAACAGGTCGTGCGCACTTGCTAAGTACGCACGGAGTAGGTCCTGCGCACTTGTTAAGTGCGCAGGAGGAGGGACCTGCGCACTTGCTAAGTGCGCAGGAAGAGGGGTCTGCGCACTTGCTAAGTGCGCAGGCATCAGAGTCTGCGCACTTGCTAAGTGCGCAGGAAGCAGGGTCTACGCACTTGCTAAGTGCGCAGACATCAGAACTGATTAAGTGAAGTCAGTATGTTAGAATGGTTAAACCGTTAGAGTCGGGATTGGTCTGATGTGTATTTAACTAATCAATTCAGATCGGAAGTGACGTTGTTAGACCTTCGTTTAGGACAACCCATATTAGCGTATCAGGTGAGTTCTAGAGCCCTCTTTTAAATGTTTTGTTAATGTTTTTGGGCTGGTGTGCATACTTACGAAATGATGTTTAACGAAATGATGTTTTAACGAAATGATGTTTAACGAAAGGAAAGGTTTTGAAATGTTGAAACGATGTTTACGAAAGGAAAGGTTTTGAAATGTTTTTGCCAAAAAGGGTTACGAATGCTTTATGAACGGTTTAAATGAGGAAATGTTTAATGAGAAGAGAAAGAGGTAAAGGTTTTAAAGAAGTCATTACAAATCTAATCTGTCGAATGAATGGAATTGACGAATGAAGTCTGGGAAATGAGATTCCCAGCCTTGTGGTAGATTATGGATAGCGAGCCATAGTTGCCACAAGAACAACAGGGGCATTGTCTCTGTAGCATGTCAATGGTTATGATGTTGTACAACTGGTAAAGGGAGTAACGACGGTTACTCAGGGGTTAACGTGACCCTATGTAAGGTTAAATTATGATCCGACGGTGTCATTGGCCGTGAGCCGTGGCCGTCGATGGAAGTTGTCGGTTTATGGACATGAGAGCCATAAGGGCAACTGAATGGGTATTGTCGGTCCTCGTGCAGTTAGCCTTGGGGGCAATACCAAAAAGGGAATTGACGGAATGTATGGTATTGTCGGTCTTCGTGCAGTTAGCCTTAGGGGCAATACCATACTAAATGACGGAATGAAGGGTAACACAGATTTAGATAATAATGTATGACTTAAATGAATGTTAAAAGTTTTAAAGAACGATCCGTTTAACGGTGTTTATGATTATGATGTTGATGATGATATGGGTACGAAACCTTTTTAAAGATGTTATTATTACATGCTTTTGTGAAAGGTTTTACTAAATGAATGATACGTTTTTGGCAAATGTTGATGTTAAAGTTTTTATGAAATGCTAGAACTCACCAGCGTAGCTGACTTTTTAGTATGCATATTCAGGTTAAGGCAGGTATGGACGATGGACGGTTATGCTTGGCAAGCGAGAAGAGTTACCTGGTCGATCATGAAGACTGGCATCCCGTTATGAGTTGTTTATGTTAAGTTTATGTAATTATGTTTTAAACAATGTTTACGCTTCCGCATGTATGAACAATGATGACGTTATGTTTGAATGAAATTTTCCGCTGCGTTATTTGATATTCATGTTTAAGAACTGTTTGTGAATGAGTAAATCCAACGAGTGAGGCCTCCCGGGTTTGGGGCCTTACAAGTTGGTATCAGAGCAATAGTTTGAGAGATTCGGACACTCCCAGTGTCTGAACTTAAACTTTGAATGGGACCGAAAGCGGATGCCAGTACGGGTAACTCGAGCCACAGCATCAGGTATGAAAAGTAGAGTATGTGTATGTAGTATGCCTTAGAAAGGGTTAGGAAAGGACTTGTGTTCTGATGGAATCACAAAGGTGGTCAAATAGAAATTGAAAGGTAGTGTAATGGTTAATTGCAGATGGCCAGTGTATATTAACATCTTAAAGTACTTATTGAATTTTATTTGTTAACTAGCGTGATGACATTGGATTTCTTGTCTTATAGAACGAAATGGCGAGGAGAGGGAACGGAAGGCGTGGTGGCCGTACCGGTGGTCGTACCGGCGGTCGAAATGGTGGGCGTAGCAGGATTCCTGCGCGCCAAGAGCACAGCGAAGAAGGAAGTGTTCACACTGAACCTACGGTTAGTGTGCATGGAACTGAACAGACACAAGTTGCAGAACAACCTTTCACTTTTGAACCAGAAGTGAGAGCAGCCATAGCTCGAGAGTTCTCCGAGTTGATGAAGAATTCTCTGCCAAGTCTGTTGGCTGAAGCGTTAAAGAAAGTTAGTGGGGAAGGCGGATCTAGTGCGGCAACTGGTGCTCAGAACAACGAGACCGACAACGCACCGCCTGCTCGCGGGTGCGACTATAAGTCATTTAAGGCATGTGACCCGCCGGTCCTGACTGGGAAGAAGGACGCGGTGGCTACTTTTGATTGGGTAATACGTATGGAAGCCGCCATCCGTCTGAGCGAGTGTCGAGCTAATCAAGTAGTGAAGTTTGCTGCTAACTCCTTGAGGGAGGAAGCATCCCACTGGTGGGAAGGTGTACGTCAGGCTAAGGGGGATGAGGTTGTTGACTCGATGATGTGGGCTGACTTAAAAACTTTGGTGATCAAGAATTTCTGCCCGAGGAACGAGATTGAGAAGGTAGAGAGGGAATTTCTGGGTTTGAAGGCCAGAAGCATGACGCACCGGCAGTACACAACCCGATTCAATGAACTGGCACGTCTGGTGCCACATCTTGTTACGACGGAGGAGAGAAAAATTTCCTGCTACATTCAAGGGTTGCCGGACCAGGTCCGTACCTATGTTAAGGCAAACGCCCCTACTACCTATGATTCGGTAGTAGAACTGAGCGGCGTAGTATTTGATGATCTGGCACTGAATGTCGTCGCCATCTAGGAACCAAAGAAGAGACCGAGCTTCTCAAACAAGCGAACTGGTGGAAAGATGTTTGGGGCTCGCGATAAAAGGGCTCGGGTGGATGAGCCGACTGTTTGTAGGAAGTGTGGAAAGGAGCATGTGGGTGAATGTAGACTGGGATCTAACTTGTGCTTTAAGTGTGGCAAGACCGGGCACTACTCCCGTGAGTGCACACAACACTACAAGTGCTATAACTGTGGGGATGCCGGTCATCTGAGCCGGGAATGCACCAAACCAAGAATGGGTGAAGCCGGGAAGGGGAAAGGCCCGGAGAAGAGGGAAGAGAGGCCCCGAGCAAAGACTCGTGCGTACGCGCTGACGCAAGACCAGGCCAGAATGGACCCCGACGTGGCGTCAGGTACGTTCGTCCTTGACAACACTCTTGTTTCTGTGTTATTTGATTCGGGTGCCAGTAAGAGTTTTATATCTGCGACTTTTTGTAAACGCGTGAAGTACACCGTCAGTAAGTTAGAAAGGGCCTTTAGCGTAGAAACCGCTGAGGGTAGAACTGCAAGAGTAACCGATGTAGTTGAAAACTCCACGATAAAAATAGAAGGTCATAGGTTCCCTGTCAGATTGTGTGTTATGGTTTTGGGAGGGTTCGATGTCGTGTTAGGCATGGATTAGCTAACTGCCAATGAAGCGCAAATTATATGTAAACGAAAGATAATCCGACTCAAGGCTCCGGATGGTAGCAAAGTCGAAGTTTTTGGAGATCGTGACGCCCCGATGCCAAACGTCATCTCAATGATTAAGGCAACAAATTACTTGAGGCGCGGATGCGAGGCTTATCTGGTGTATGTGATTGACAAGTGTAAGGAAGTGAAGGAACTAGACGATGTACCCGTGGTACGCGAGTACCCGGAGGTGTTTCCAGAGGATTTGCCTGGGATACCACCCGATAGAGAAATTGAGTTCCGAATTGACTTAGTACCAGATGCCCAGCCCGTGGCTAAGGCTCCATATCGACTAGCACCAGTAGAGATGAAGGAACTAATGACGCAACTAGACGAGTTACTTGAGAAAGGATTTATACGACCGAGCATCTCGCCTTGGGGTGCTCCAGTGTTGTTCGTAAAGAAGAAAGACGGTTCGATGAGAATGTGTATTGATTATCGCGAGTTGAACAAACGTACCGTGAAGAACAAGTACCCGTTACCAAGGATCGACGACCTGTTCGATCAATTACAAGGCGCAAGTTGGTTCTCAAAGATCGACCTTCGATCCGGGTACCATCAGTTGAAGGTGAGGGAAGAAGACATACCGAAAACGGCATTTCGCACACGTTATGGACACTTTGAGTTCCGCGTAATGTCTTTTGGATTGACGAACGCCCCTGCAGCGTTCATGGATTTGATGAATAGGGTGTGTCGACCGATGCTGGATCGATCGGTAATAGTGTTCATCGATGACATCCTTATCTACTCCAAGAATGAGGGTGATCACGCGTGTCACTTAAAGGAAGTATTGGAAGCTCTGAAGAAGGAGGAGTTGTATGCTAAGTTCTCCAAATGTGCGTTCTGGCTTAGGGAAGTCCAATTCCTAGGTCACGTCATTAACCCGAACGGCATTATGGTTGACCCAGCAAAGATAGTGACGGTAAGGGAATGAGACATTCCTAAGACGCCAACGGAAATCCGCAGTTTCTTGGGATTGGCAGGCTACTATCGGAGATTCATCCAGGATTTCTCGAAAATAACTTCGCCGTTGACAAAGTTGACTCGGAAAGAGGTTAAGTATGAATGGGGTTCGACCCAAGATGAGGCGTTTAAGGAATTGAAGAAGAAGTTAACCCAAGCTCCAGTCTTGGCCTTTCCCGAGGGCAATGAAGACTTGGTGGTATACTCTGACGCGTCGGGTCAGGGATTAGGGTGTGTGTTGATGCAACGCGGTAGAGTGATTGCGTATGCGTCGCGGCAGTTGAAAGTTCACGAAGTCAACTATCCGACTCATGATTTGGAACTTGCTGCTGTCGTATTTGCATTGAAAATCTGGAGGCACTACCTGTACGGGGTGAAGTTTACTATTTACTCCGACCACAAAAGTTTGAAGTACTTCTTCGAACAAAAGGAGCTTAATATGAGGCAGAGACGATGGTTGGAACTCCTGAAGGATTATGACTGTGAGATCATGTACCATCCTGGAAAGGCAAACGTGGTGGCTGACGCTCTAAGCCGAAAGGATGTACCTACTCCTATTAGAGTGAAAGTTTGCCAGTTGGTGGTAACATCGGATGTGATGAGCGAAATCGAAAGGGCTCAAGGTGAGGCACTTAAAGAAGAAAACATAAAGAAGGAAAGAATGGTTGGCCAACAAGACAAGTTGGAATATAACACCCTTGGTGTTAGAACACGTTATGGACGGGTATGGATACCTATGGGTGGCGAACTTAGAACCAAAATCTTGGATGAGGCTCATAAGTCTCGTTACTCTATCCATCCCGGTACCAACAAAATGTACCAAGACCTGAAGAAGGACTACTGGTGGCCTGGAATGAAAGGTGATGTAACGAAGTATGTAAGCAAGTGTTTGACTTGCTCGCAAGTAAAGGCTGAACACCAGAAACTGTATGGAAAGATCCAACCACTTGATATACCAGAATGGAAGTGAGAACACATTACCATGGACTTCATAACCAAGCTACCCCGCACAACTAAAGGTCATGACACCATTTGGGTAATTGTGGACCGATTAACGAAGAGTGCTCATTTCCTACCTATTCGTGAGACGTTCTCGTCGGAAAGGTTAGCAGAAGTGTTTATCAACGAAGTAGTAGCACGGCATGGGATGCCTTTGACGATCGTATCTGACCGGGACACACGATTCACATCTAGGTTCTGGAAAAGATTTCATGAGGCGATGGGCACAAGCTTAATATCAGCACGGCATACCACCCGCAAACGGATGGTCAGTCTGAAAGGACCATTCAGACATTGGAAGATATGCTCCGTGCTTGTATTATCGACTTCGGTGGCAGTTGGGACAGTCATCTGCCGTTAGCCGAATTCTCCTACAACAATAGTCATCACACGACTATAGGCATGCCGCCTTATGAAATGTTGTATGGTAGAAGATGCAGGACCCCGGTTTGTTGGGGTGAGATTGGACAGAAGGAGTTAGGAAGTCTGGAAGTCATAAAAGAAACGTCGGAAAGGTTTGATCAAATCAAAGCTCGAATGAAGGCCGCGCAAGATCGCCAGAAATCCTATGCGGATAGACGACGAAGGCCTATCGAATTTGACGTTGGGGACAGAGTAATGTTGAAAGTGTCGCCCTGGAAGGGAATCATACGATTCAGGAAGAGAGGAAAGTTAAGTCCGAGGTTTGTCGGACCGTTCAGGATAATGGCACGGGTTGGGGAAGTCGCTTATCGGTTGGAGTTGCCTGATGAGTTAAGTGGGATTCATCCTACCTTCCATGTATCACACTTGCGAAAGTGTTTGGCGGATGAATCGGCTCACGTACCACTTACTGACATCGAGGTCGACAACAGCCTTAATTACATCGAAGAACCCGTGGCTATCTTAGACCGAAAGGAGAAGCGTTTGCGTAATAAAGTTGTTCCATTGGTTAAAGTCCAATGGAAACATCGGAAGGGATCGGAAGCCACTTGGGAAACGGAGAAGGAAATGAGGGAGTCGTACCCTCATCTATTTGACTTATGATAGGTTTCGGGGACGAAACCTATTGTAAGGGGGGTAGACTTGTAACATCCCAAAAATAAAACGACGGTTAAAATGACGAAATAAACGAACGAGGCATGTCGGGTCGGGTCAGATGGGCTAGAAGGGGAGCCTCCCCTATAAATAGCCAAGGTCACAAACCATTTCTCTCATTTGCAACTTCTAGAGAGAGAAACCGTAGAGAGAGAAAGTTGTCGGATCGACCCGAGATTTGAGAAGTGTGTTGCTCCATAACTCGTGAGAAGAACCTCCGGATCAGAAGCTCGATTCAGGTAACAATCCGACCTAAATCTTAGTTTTAGTTCGTTTTTGGGTTTTTCGGGTTTTGGGTGAAAAGGTAAGGTTTGAACGGATGAAACTGAAAGATAATCATGGATTTGAGTTCCTTAATGGAAAACGAACGTTTTGAATGCAACAGGTTCGGGATCTTGACAAGATCAGACCCGAATGCGAAAGTTAGGGTTTTTCGCGAAGAACAGGTCGTGCGCACTTGCTAAGTACGCACGGAGCAGGTCCTGCGCACTTGTTAAGTGCGCAGGAGGAGGGACCTGCGCACTTGCTAAGTGCGCAGGAAGAGGGGTCTGCGCACTTGCTAAGTGCGCAGGCATCAGAGTCTGCGCACTTGCTAAGTGCGCAGGAAGCAGGGTCTACGCACTTGCTAAGTGCGCAGACATCAAAACTGATTAAGTGAAGTCAGTATGTTAGAATGGTTAAACCGTTAGAGTCGGGATTGGTCTGATGTGTATTTAACTAATCAATTCAGATCGGAAGTGACGTTGTTAGACCTTCGTTTAGGACAACCCATATTAGCGTATCAGGTGAGTTCTAGAGCCCTCTTTTAAATGTTTTGTTAATGTTTTTGGGCTGGTGTGCATACTTACGAAATGATGTTTAACGAAATGATGTTTTAACGAAATGATGTTTAACGAAAGGAAAGGTTTTGAAATGTTGAAACGATGTTTACGAAAGGAAAGGTTTTGAAATGTTTTTGCCAAAAAGGGTTACGAATGCTTTATGAACAGTTTAAATGAGGAAATGTTTAATGAGAAGAGAAAGAGGTAAAGGTTTTAAAGAAGTCATTACAAATCTAATCTGTCGAATGAATGGAATTGACGAATGAAGTCTGGGAAATGAGATTCACAGCCTTGTGGTAGATTATGGATAGCGAGCCATAGTTGCCACAAGAACAACAGGGGCATTGTCTCTGTGGCATGTCAATGGTTATGATGTTGTACAACTGGTAAAGGGAGTAACGACGGTTACTCAGGGGTTAACGTGACCCTATGTAAGGTTAAATTATGATCCGACGGTGTCATTGGCCGTGAGCCGTGGCCGTCGATGGAAGTTGTCGGTTTATGGACATGAGAGCCATAAGGGCAACTGAATGGGTATTGTCGGTCCTCGTGCAGTTAGCCTTGGGGGCAATACCAAAAAGGGAATTGACGGAATGTATGGTATTGTCGGTCTTCGTGCAGTTAGCCTTAGGGGCAATACCATACTAAATGACGGAATGAAGGGTAAAACAGATTTAGATAATAATGTATGACTTAAATGAATGTTAAAAGTTTTAAAGAACGATCCGTTTAACGGTGTTTATGATTATGATGTTGATGATGATATGGGTACGAAACCTTTTTAAAGATGTTATTATTACATGCTTTTGTGAAAGGTTTTACTAAATGAATGATACGTTTTTGGCAAATGTTGATGTTAAAGTTTTTATGAAATGCTAGACCTCACCAGCGTAGCTGACTTTTTAGTATGCACATTCAGGTTAAGGCAGGTATGGACGATGGACGGTTATGCTTGGCAAGCGAGAAGAGTTACCCGGTCGATCATGAAGACTGGCATCCCGTTATGAGTTGTTTATGTTAAGTTTATGTAATTATGTTTTAAACAATGTTTACGCTTCCGCATGTATGAACAATGATGACGTTATGTTTGAATGAAATTTTCCGCTGCGTTATTTGATATTCATGTTTAAGAACTGTTTGTGAATGAGTAAATCCAACGAGTGAGGCCTCCCGGGTTTGGGGCCTTACATATGAAGATCTCATTTCACTCAATTCCAACCGTGAACATTACGAGGGAAATCATAGACTCAGAGGTTTATGATGTTGCCACTTGGTTATGAGTCTTCATTAGCCTTTACATTAGTCCTTAACTGATCGTCACCACTTAAGTCTTTTCTCTTGTCCCGTGTAAGGACTAAACTCATAAGGTTATTCAGCCACTTATGGCAAAACCTTTTCTTTTAGACCTTAAGGTTAAAACATTCTTTTAACATGGCAACGTAAGCCAAAGCTTTGTCATCGTATGTATATTAGCTCAAACATTTAATTTTTTGAAAGTGGGCATTATAACTTTTCTCATAAAACCTTTCTTGTTAAGCATATTGGCTCAAAACGTTTAAAACATTTAAAACCAGAGCCTCATGAAACTTACATATACTTTATCGTAGCATGTATATCAGCCCAAAACATTAAAAGGTTTAAAAGTGGGTGTCATATAACTCAACTTAAATCTTGCCTCTTTCCGCAATATCTTTACGATTATAATCACACTTGGCTCAAGGTCCTAAGCCATTACAACGTTACTTAATTAAACATACATATCTTAATGGAATAATTAAGTCTTAGAAAGCTAGTTAGAACCTTACCTCAAAACTATCTACTGCAATTGGAGTCAAAACTCGAAGAACCAGACTCTTGAATATGAACCGAAGCTTGGGATCACGTTTTTCCAAGGTTATGTGTGTGTTTGTGAGGGTGTTATTGTGTGTTTGGGGTATCAAATTGAAGTAAACGGTTCTCAAATTTATAGGCTAATATGGTATCGGTAGCGGACCGCTAAAGGGGTGGGTAGCGGACCGTTACCGTCCCAAGGGTCGGCTTATTTTACTTAACGCGCATGTAGCGTACCGCTAAGTCTTGGGATAGCGGACCGCTAATCCCAAGGGTCGGCTTATTTTACTTTCATCCGTCAGATTCCATCTGTTAGCCAACTGATGTGTGGTAGCTCATCATTGCTGCCTTGCCGACTACATAGCAGACCTCAATGTTATCCGGTAGTGGTCCACTACCGGCTGAACTTTTAGATTTTTCACTTTGGCCCTTGATCTTTGAACTATTGTCTATTTTGGTCCTTTGGGGTATCTTTCTTTATAAAAATAGACGTGTTACATAATAAAGAAATACTAAATAATTATTGATGAAGAAAAAATAAACATGAAAAAAAATGTTGGGCTCACATAATTATGACACGCGGCACAACGGTTACTTATTATGCTATCCGGTGTGGTCACCGTTTCACCTTGGAGAGGCCTACATTGGTGGATGTGCCGCTGGGGAACACCATCCTCTTATAGAGGAGCCGCTAGAAAGGTTGATGGCGGTGAGAATCCACGGCTCAATCCCATTCTTCCTCGCCTTCAACTAGGTTAATTAATTAAGCACCTTAATTGATTATTTGATAATAATTTGTATTTGTTAACTTTTTCAAAAAATCTAAATACACAAGTTTGTATAAAAAAATTTTCTAAACATCCCGATATAAATTTTAATGAAAACTTGTTGTTTTGGAAAAAGATATTTTTTTGGGTTTCTTAAACGACTTTGACACGTACTTGAACCGGTCAATTTCGAGAAATATATTTACCCGTTTCGACTGCCCAACAACGATGAATACTCAAAATTTAATATCTTTTTAGTTTACGTCTATATTTTTTTAATTATTAATGAATATTTTTGATTAATTTTAGTTTGTACTCTTAATTTTATTTAGTATTAGTTTTACTTTATATATTTATATATTTTATAATATTTATCTTTCTAACATAATAAAATAATTAATTTATTTAAAAAAAAGTAGGAAATCAGGGATTGAAGTATTTTCTTGATAGAGTGAAGTGGAGTGGAATGAATAGTGATGTGACGCTGACGTGACACGGAATGATGGAAAGTAACATGTATAGATTATAGAAAACGTAGGAACACTTTAGGATAAGATACATGTGTATGTGTGTATTTTAGGAAGAATGTTCCTGCGCTAACATAACTACAAGCGGTTTTCACAAAAATATATGTAAAGTTTAACACACCATACATGAGCTAGACACACCATATAAGGGCTAGACAACCCGTTTAATGTGAAAAGGGTACTTCCATAATCAAATTTCATTATAACAACGAATCGGACATGTAATGTTCGATGCATAGTTATAACGTATTAGACATAACGTGAATCAAAACTTATTATAAAAATAAATATAAACTGAAAAGTTGAACTTACTGATGTAATTAACATAATTAACACACTTACACTCATCATCATAATCAATAATGCATTAGCCTCTTTAAAAACTAAATAAAATTCTAAACTTTTTAATAAATGTATTAATATAAATTACTTTTTATTTAGATATCAATATAAAATGTAAAACGTGCCAATGTGTTACTCTTTTGCTGTTATAAAAATATTTTACTGTCTATGTTATATTGTTTTTGATATAAAAAGTAGGGCTCCTTAAATGATTGTGTTCTTTCTTACAGTTATTCCATGTGTTTCCTTATACCCCACATGACATGAATGTCGTCTTTTACGTATGAATTCTCTCTCCAGTATTTTCTTATTCGTTAAAACCTATATAGTAAAATACTGCATATTGTCGATCGGCCTATTTAATTATTTTTCATCTTTTTGGTTTACACACCATGTGATTTTTCTGTCTTTAAAAAGAAACACCAAGCATGGTTGGGTTTGTTAAATTTGAACTTATATTTATATTTAAATATATCCTACTTTGGCATCGATGATAATAATGTGTAGGAAATTAAATTTATTTAACGATCATACATACACATATAAAAAAATGTGGGTGGTCCACAAACAAAAAAAGATGAATCCGCAATTATTTAACAACTTCGAAAAGGTATGAACTTGCAATTTAAACATCGTAGACATCATTTAATAGTCATTGAATCTGGGCCTCCACGGACCCCTCCCATGGCCAAGTAAACCTTAGATAAAGAACATAATGTCTGAATTCGAAACTGGGACCTCTCGAATTATGCTTTATGCCCCGACCATTAAGCTACCAACACGGAAACTAAAATGCCCCTTTGAAGAAAACGTTTGATAGATAAAAGCAATGAAGATCAAGAATCGTTGTGATGCTTATTCCAGGAAACAAGCATGGTGATGCAACGCTTGAGGATGTAGAACCTTGACTTGTGTTCTTTGGTGAAGCTGCTGCATTTGGTGGTGAAGTTTGCAGATTTAGATCTGGGAAGAGATTGGGATGATTTAGATGATTTTGAAGTGGTTTTGTTTGAGGATGATCTCTCCAGAGGGGACTTGACCGAGGTCTTCAGCGATGAGCTTCTAAAGAGTGATGATGATGAAAATGAAGATGAATGGGTGGATCCATCCGCCTTTGACACCTTCCATTTCTTCTCCATGTTCACTCTTTAGAGAGACAGAGACTAAGAAGTCATTATGTTTTTTTATAGACACTAGGAAAATGATATATTTATATATAGATAGAAAGACCAACAAGCTGCAACATGAGTGTACAATGTACAATAGAAATGCTCCACACTTGCAAGCTAAATTCGAAAGATGTCGTGTGTGTGTATATATACACTTAGGTTCGTGAGAGAACTTATTTTAATAAGAGTACTAGAAAACCACTAAATAAAAAATACTGCATATGTATAGTACCACCCAAAAAACCTAACCCACCCACAAAACCCCCCACCCCACCCCATCCTCACCCCACCCCCACCCCCACCCCAAAACTTAACCCTACCCCACCCCCACCCAAAAACCTAACCCCACCTCACCCAGCTCACCCCCAAAAAACCTAAACCCCCCACCACTACCCCAAAAACCTAAACCCCCCACCCACCCTCACCCAAAAACCTAAACTCACCCACCCCACATATGTAACAGTTTAAAACATGTGTTATTTTTTATTTTTTTTTAGTGATAGATTTGTTACTTAATTTCATCATTTTTAAAAATAAAAAATAAAAAAGAGCCGACAAGATTTTTTTTTAAATTTTTTTTACAAAAATGTTACATATGTAACATTTTCAAAAACGGTTATTTTTTTATTTTTTACATATTTAAAAAAAAACTACTCAGTGTTTTTTTTGTTTTTTTATAAAAAGTGACGAAAATATGTAAAAAACCTACATTTTTTTAAAAAAAATTATTTTTTTTGTTACATAGGGTTTTTTTGGGTTTTTCTTAATTCAAGTGAGTTTTCATTTTTTACTAACCATTTTTTTAGATAATAACCATGATAACCACCATCCAAGCAATCACATAATTTATAATTAAATTTTTATTTTTATTATTAAAAGGGTATTATGGTCCAATAGCACCCCATTATTTTAGAGATTTAAATACCATCTAACGCAAAGCGGATTGGAGGGACCTAAAGCGAAACATTTAGAGATTTAAATACCATCTAACGCAAACCCTAGGCCATTTAGATTTGTGGTGCGCGAAGACAACAAGCAGGAGGGAGGGAGAGAGAGACGCTAGAGTCGGGACGCGACGGGTGTTCTGACGAGACGATTTCAAGCAAGAAACTCCTCACTCTTTGAAGGTACTTTTCTGTTTATGCTTTGTTGAATTGTATCGTTCATGTTTTGCATGAACCCGATTAGGGTTTGACGATCGGAGAGGAAGACATGGGGAAGGAGGCGTGCGACGGTGACAGTGGTAGGCAGAGAAGGGGCGGCGTGAGGATGATGGTGTTGCGGGGGACGAGTATCAACGACATGAGGGCTGGAGAAGGGAAACGACTGTTGTTGGCGTGAACGGGGGGAGACCGGCGAGTGCCGGTGCTCGTTGAGGCAGCTTGGTGGTGCACCGTGGTGGTGAACGGAGTAGAACGAGGACGGGGTTACACCCGACATGCGTGGTGGCTCGAGTGGAAGCTAACGGTGGTGGTGGTGGTGAAGGTGTTAGCCGGATAATGCGTGGTTAAGGTTTGGCTTGACGGAGAAGACGAGCGACGTGGTGTTACCCGACGAGAAAACCATAATAGCACTCGGTTAGGGTTTTCTTTGCATGGATGTGCATGCTTACGTGAATGCTCGGGAGGAGGACGACTAGAGTACCCGCGTTCCGTGGAAATGGGTTTGCATGGAAATGTTACATGCATTTTTGCATGAAAACCCGGTTCGGGTGTTCGGTACCTAAACGTGTCAAGGACGACCCGATTCGTGTGAACTTGTGAAGCTAGGGTTTTGTGGAAGGGTAATGACGAGTTGTGGAGACGAGCATTGGGGTTTAATCATATTTGTGCATTGTTCGACGTATCTTTAGAATGTGGCTGATCATGTGATCGTACGTTGACAGGTTAGGATTCGAGCGAGAACGGACGGGTTGTAGAGCAAGGATTTGGATTCCACATAACAGGTGAGTTTCTAATCCCCTCTTTAATGTTTCTATTGTTTTGTGGCTATCGTACATACCTAAAGATGTGTTTACTAAATTAAACGTATTACGTGTTTTGAGTTTAACCCGATGGGTTCTTGAATTTAAATATTTAATAACGAGCATAAGGGTATATGTGGTGTCCTTAGTATGTATGAGCTAGAAGTCGGTATGATGCTTGTGTGTCGCATAATTACTTATTCAGAAAGAGTCAGGTAATGGGTCTAGATGTTTTGAGGGTACGTCTAGAGTAAGTGTTTGATTTCACACGTAATTGATCCGTAAAAGGGTGGTGAGTCATAGTACATGTCCAGGTAGTGTCATGTGGGTATATGTGTTTCTTTGTGTGCTTGCATTATTATCCGTGTATACAATCAACAGTGGTGTGGAGGACGAGATCCTTCGAGGTCGTCATTGTAAGTGTGATCTGGCTGTCACCGTATGGGTGAAGTGTCAGTCACCATATGGTAGATGATATAGTCACCATGTGGGTGGCTGGGAAGTCATCGTAGATGACGTGTGTGTCGCTGTGTTGAGTGGAGGGGTCCTATAATAAAGGTAGAGGTGAGCTCATGACGAGTATCCCGACAGGGATAACCCTGACTAGGGCATTTGTGACGAGACTGGTAAATCCTTCGAAGGTATTGTTGTTTGCATTTATGTGTGTAATATTTGCATGTGAGTGTTTGTCGATACTCCTTGTGAAATGATTTTGTTACTTTGTTAATGAGTAGTAGATTGACCGTTGTGTCTGGAGAATGTCGTATTATAACTGTTGAGTCAGTTTACCTCATAAGAGCCTTGGTGAAGGTTCGTCGGATTGTGCCTAGGGGTTGTCGGTACGTTAACTAGACCTCGGGTTGAGGCATGGGGCTAATTGAGAGTTAGTAGTGTAGTATGCTCGATCCATATCAGTGAGTTTTACTTTTTTTTTATAATTGTGGGATGAGTCTTGGGTAGTTAATTCTTTTAAGGGAATAGGTCGGTAAGGTGGGATACCTATCCATCATTTATTTGATAAACCATTTTATAAAACACTGGAACGTCCTGAGCTGGTATTACTAATTTTGTAATGAGACGCTTTCTTTTAAATCATACTATTAGAACTCACTCAGCGTTGCTGACTTTTTATGTAAGTTAGATTGTTTTACAGGTGAGATTCATGGGCAACGTATCTTGGCTTGGGAGCGGTGCTACTCATTTTGGTGTGCATGCATTCGTAAGGTAAAGTTTATAACGATAACGTTACTAAACATCAAATACTATTTTGAGTTAAGACTTCAACTGTATGTTTTAATATGAAAGTTAAGTGTTTTAAAGACAATACACAGTGATGTGACCCAACTGTAGGGTGCCCGGTTTGGGGACTTACATGGTGCAAGTTGTTGGTGAGAGTATCTTGGGTGAATGTTTTTGGAAGAAAGTTTTAGGTGAAAGTTTTAGCATATAAATAGGAATTGCTTTCAATTATATAAAGTTTCACCTTCAATCCCAAGTTTTGTGGGAGGTTATTTGCAAAATCATTTGTATGTCAATGAAATATCTACAGATTGTTTTTACACCTTTGTTCGTCTTTGTTTGAGAATCTTCAATCAAAAACAGTGAAATTCGATCCTACACTTGGTTCTTGGAACATAAAATTTGAAGGCTTCAGAGTTTATAGAATATCCAAGGAATATGGATTCATCGTCATTCTTCACAAATTTACCAACATTTTCTTGATCTTTAAGCACGTTGCATCTGCAACCAAAAACATTAGAAATCCGATGTTTGGTTTCTTCTTGTTTATGGTTTCATACAGTGTCTTTAGAAAACGTTTGTTTAAGATAGATTTGTTTGGTGTGAAACAAGCAGCTGGGACAACTTCAGCTCAAAAAGAAATTTGGATATCAAAAGAGACTAGCCATTGTTCTTGCATCTTCAACGAGTGTTATATTTCTTCTCTTAACAACTCCATTTTGTTGAGGTATCCGTGAAGTTGAAAAGTTGTTGGAAATGCCTTGACTTACGAAGAACTCAATGAGTTTTGCATTCTTGAATTCAGTTCCGTCATCACTTCAAATCTTCTGAATTTTGATGATGTTGATAACAACATCTGAAGTCTCGTCTTTTTTCTCCAGAAATTCGATCCAAGTTTATCATGAAAAGTCATCTACAATCCACTAGAATGTACAATTTGTTGGATATTAGATGTCCGATCATCAATTATATCAACGTCTATATTGATGTACGATCCAAAGAGTTTACACTTTCGACAACGAGCAATTAATAGTGTTTAGTCGTAAACAATATAGTTCATGAAACACAGATTTATTATTCGGTGGATAAATATTTATAGAAATATTTAAACGGTTAATTTAGTGATTAATTATTTAGAGAAATAATTAAGGATGAAAGGTTTAAACGTTAGTCGGTTAAGATTTATTGATTAATTGTACTTATTAAAGCACAAGGATTAAAGACAATTAAAAGTTAATTACAGGGAATTAACAGTTAATTCTCAAACGTACGTATAACCTTAAGTCAAAACCCTAAACAGACTTTGTGGCCTCTTACCTTCCTGCGCAAACACCCAAACCGGAACCCACCTCCTCGTCGTCCGCTGCTGGTCGCTGCCGGCAACCACCGCCGGCCACCGCCTTTGCCGTCGTTGTCGGTCCAGCACAAATCGTGTGATGGTTTCCGTTTTACAGGTTTTTGTGAATAGTCACTAGCTAGAAACTTGTTGAACCAAAGTGTAGATATTCCGGGAATCGTCAAAGGTATAAACTTTTACCCGCTATGGTTGGTTATTATTTATTATTTATACGTGTGTAATCGGATAATTGACGGGATTCCGGTTTAGAACCGTTAACATGTACAAACGCTTCCGCTATGCAAATCTGATTTGTTAATTAATAAGATTAATTAAATTTGTTTTAAAAGTTAAAAGCGGTACATGGATTCCCAACTGTGGTATCATAGCCAGTTTTACGCGCGTTTAGACATAATTGTTATTTTTGGATCTTATGTTTTATTTTTCAAAACTTTTTTTTGACAAAAGGATAGAGCCTTTTTCGTTTATGGATGATTTTGTTATTTAATTGAGCACTAGTGTCTCGTGGTTGTGTTTTTGGTTTTTATTATCTTTGTATTTTTTACGGGTTATTTGGAGTCCGGTGTAATAGTTAGGTTTATTTTTATTTATTATTTATTGTAAATGTAAATATGTTGTAAACCGAACGAAACGAAGATTTGAAGACCGAAGACAGAGACGACCGAGACATGAACATATAGATCTTGGACTAAGTGGGAGACGACAAAAATGGTTGATTTTTGTTTGTCCCTTAGACCGGTTTGGTTTTCGTTTTATGGCTAGAACGAAACCGAACAACTTTCTTAGTGGCTCGATTTATTTGTTTTATATGTTTGTGGTTGTTAACATTATTTAGGATAATAATTAAGCCGCAAAACTTTTATAAAATGATTTGACACAATATTAAAACGGCGAGAAAATTAAAATGTTTAAAAATTTCTCGGAAAGGTAATTTATATAAAAGTATTTTTATTTAAAAGTAAAAAGAGTTTTAAATTAAATTGTTTTATTTGAAACTAATTTAAATTAATTAAAGAGTTAATTAGTTTAAAATTTGGTTCGTGATTAACTTCCAATTTAGATTAAATAACATATTTAAAATTAGATCGTGTCGAGTGTTGAAAGTCGTTTCACGAACTAAAACGGTAAAATTGGTTTTTACTAATTGCAAAACTTGCCTCATGCTCTTAATCGTTCAAAATTTTTTTGAACCTTACACAGTAATTTAAACCATTAAAGCAAATCCTAAATTAAAATCGATATTTCCGCGCCACCCTAAATTGTGACACTTCAAATGATTTATCCGAACCCCCGGTGTTAGAGAATTACCCTACATCCGGGCCTATAGTTTCAGTTGAAGGTACATCCGCGATTCATGAGTCCCTTAGGCCGGTTCTACAGTTGCAATAGAAGGGCGAATTTTACTTAAAGTCGTATTAAGTGGGTGTAGTTGAGGGAAACGTATCCAATGTGACATCCATGATTTCTATGCCTGAATTCTAAGACTTGTTGACTCTTTATCGATCATATGTCTAATTCTGGAGCCTTATATTACTTGTGATATCCTTTCATTTCCAGCTTTTCAGTCTAGCCTAAAGCGAGTATTCTATTGCGTTTTAGAACGGCTTGCTTATTCTATTTTGATACTATATTTGATTATTGTGTACATTCTTGAACTTGCTACTTATAGTAACTTTGGATGCCCTAGATTATATCTTAACCTAAATACTTAAAGTTTATAACTTTATTAAACTAAAGTGTAACTTTAAAGATTAAACTTACACATATGTAAATTTTATGGTTTCTTTTATAACGTGATCGAAAACTTGGTTAGTTATCATAATATCAATTAATTAAATATTAATATTATTATTAATGATAATTTTTGAAATTTCTAGTATTTATATATTATTATTATTATTATTTAAATTAATTAAAAACCTTAAACTTATCTAAAACCATAAAAAAATATTATTTTATTATTAATCCTATCATAATCCTTTCCATCCATTAACTAACAAATTTTGAACTCAAAACCTCATCCCTATCCCCAAATTTTTGGGAACTACCCCCTCCCCCCTTCGATTTTGTTTTATTTAAAATTAACAAACTAATTTTGGGAACAACCATCACCCCTTGCCGTCTCCGCCCCCAACAACCACCACCAACATCGTTGTGAACAACCTTGTTCCCACCTTTCTGCCGTCGTCGACGCCAACAACCACCACCAACATTTCGCTTTCCGTCTCTCTGTCTTCATTTTTGCAGATTCAGCCCCTGTTTGAACTCCAGCAAGCTCCACCGTCATCGTTTTGGGTACCGATTCGAGGTATGTAATACCCCAATGAACTCGTTTTTGAATTCTGAACAAAAGCCCTAAGATTTTTGATTTGCAAACCGTACTCATGAGGATCGAATTTTGATTTAATAATCTGAGAGCGCCTAGGGTTTGTTTGGGGAAGAAGATGAACTGCAGCCTCCTGTTTAAAAACGTTTTTTCTGGTTAAATAAATCACACGATTAGCAACCGATTGGTTTAATTTCAAATTGGGATCTGCCACAGTTAGCGCACTCATGACGTAGCTCTTTCTTGGTGGGGTGTCTGGGAGTGTGAGCAACTGTAGGTTGCTTTCCTCTCCTTCGTTTCTGGGGTGGGTTGATACCTGGCCTCCTACTCACCTCGAGACGGCGGACTTGTTATCACTTCTTGGTTTTGTTTATTTCCAATGGGCTCTGCTAAGGGTAGGAGCATGGCATCCAGTGCCTCTGAAGGGGATGTTGGCTCCACCTCGTCCAATGGAGTGTGGCTATGCCCTTTTAGGAATTTCCACGAGTGTAAAGACGGCAAGCCTGGGTCCTCTGGGTATAACATTTTCAGCATTTTCATTTTAAAGATGATCGTAAAGAATCCCTTCAGGATGCACTATCCAAAGATTTAGACTTGTTTTCGAATGTTGGGGAAACCCTACGGGTTTTTGGATATTGGTTGTGTGGGAGGTGCATGAAGACACACGCACTTAGTAGGGGGTGTCATCATCCAGATGGTGTTTTCACGTTCTCTAGGAAATCCGGGTCTGATGAGGATTTTGTCGTGGGGATCCCAAGGCCCCAAGATCCTGGGATGGTATTTGAGATTAGGACCCCGCAGGGAGTGATGGGAGATGTCGCTCTCCTTGAACGTGTTTTCTCCCTTCCGGTTCGAACTGTTAAGAGCATCCCCCCAAGCTGTCGTTTGGCATTTGCACAAGCTTTGACAGGTGACATCCGTAAAGTAGTAGCTTCCCCTGGGACTGTTGAAAACTGGGTCAAACTCTTGCTCTTACCCCGTTGTACCCTTAAGGTGGCACACCGGGAGATAGCTGAGGAGGTTAGCCCCAACATCAAGCAATGTCTCAGGAAAGTGAGTGATGGTCACTTCAATGATGCAGTTAAGGTGTTGTGTTCCAGTGGGGTTGCTCCCCGGGGGGAATCTACCATGCAAGCCCTTATCGACAAACATCCCTTCGCGCCGCCCCCGAACCTCCCTTCAATTCCTCTTTCCCAACCTGCGTTATCCGTGGATGAAGACTGCGTTCACAGGTGTGTGAAATCTTTCCCGAAAGGGACATCTTGTGGGCGTGATGGCCTCCGGGCCTAACACATGTTGGACGCTCTTAGCGGCGAGGGGTCGGCGACTGCCTCGAGACTGCTTACTGCCATCACTGAAGTGGTAAACCTTTGGCTAGGGGGGTTATGTCCTAGGGTGCTCGCGGATTTTGTTGCTTCGGCCCCCTAACCCCTTTGTTGAAGCCTGATAATGGAATTCGCCCCATTGCTGTGGGGGCAATTTGGAGAAGATTGGTCTCCAAAGTAGCCATGAAGAAAGTTGGGAAAGAAGTTGTTACGTACTTGGGGGACTATCAATTTGGGGTGGGGGTCCCCAATGGTGTGGAGGCGGTGCTGCACAGCGCTAACAGGTTCTTTAATTCTTTTCATTCAGATGGCTCGCTGGCCATGCTTACGGTTGATTTTTCCAACGCTTTCAACTTAGTTGACCGTTCAGTTTTGCTTCGCGAGGTCCATCGCCAATGCCCCTCCATATTCCCGTGGGTTCAATTTCTGTATGCCCAGCCTGCTAGGCTATACGTGGGGAATGACCGCATCGGGGCATTCACGGAGGTCCAGCAGGGGGATCCCTTGGGGCCTTTGCTTTTTGCCCTAGCCTTACACCCCTTAGTGCTTCAGGTGCAGGAAAACTGCAAACTCCCCTTCCATGCTTGGTACTTGGATGATGGGACGGTTATCGGGGACGCTGTTCAGGTTGCTAAAGCTCTTGACATCATCGGTTAGGAGGGTCCAGCCTTGGGGCTACGTCTTAATATTAGAAAAACTGAGGTATTTTGGCCAACATGCTACGGGGTGAAGGTACGGCCAGGGCTTTTCCCTAGTGAGATTGGGAGGCCGGAGAGAGGTGTCAAACTGCTAGGAGGGGCAGTCAGCTGTGATGCCAGTTTTATTAGTGGTATAACGGCTAAGAGGGCAACGCGAGCTGTTGACATCATGGGACACCTTCCCTTGTTGCGGGATCCTCAAAGCCAACTCCTCTTGCTTAGATCTTGTATGGGGGTTGCAAAGTTGCTATTTGGTTTGCGAACTTGCCAACCCCCCTTTGTGGATGATGCGGTTTCATGTTTTGATAAAGGTCTTCGAGAGGCAATAGAAGACATTGTCGTATGTGGGGGCCCTTTTTTTGGTGAACTCCAGTGGCGGATCGCGACCTTGCCGATGCGGCTAGGTTGGTTGGGCCTTCTGTCGGCCCGGGATGTGGCTGCCAATGCCTTTGTGGCTTCCAGGTCTCAATCTTGGGAGTTGCAGGACCACATCTTAAGCAACAGTGGGGTTGCTACCACTGACCCGGATTATGCCAGCGCCCTGGATCGATTGCATGAATCTCTCCCTGATTTTGATCTCGGCGGTTTCTCTAACAAGGACACCGCCCCCAAAAAACCACAGAAAACTTTGGCGAATGCCCTATGTTGTCGAATCGCACAAAGTTTGGGAGAAGATTTCCTTTTGTCCCCTCGCCAGAAAGCCGTCATTGAATGCTTACAGAGGCCTCACGCCCAGGATTTCTTAACTGTTATTCCTATTGAAGGTCTGGGTCAACGTATGTCAGTGGTGGAGTACCGGTCAATCCTTAAGTATCGTCTGATGATCCCCATGTTCTCAAATGATGAAACTTGCCCAGTCTGCCGTAAAGCATGCCTGGATAAATACAGGGAGCATGCGTTACACTGTAGAGAGCTGCCGGGGTTTAAGTATCGCCATGATTTTGTTCGAGACGCGTTAATGGATATTCTCAGATGAGCAGGGATCTCGGCAAAGAAAGAGGCACCGGTTAATTTTCTTACGGACCCGGCGGAAGGGAGGTCCACCCTACACCCGGCGGACGTGCTAGTTTTTGGTTGGGAGGGCGGGAAACATGCTTGTGTCGATCTCACAGGTGTATCCCCCCTAGCTGGGTTGCGGGAAAATGGGTTTGTAGCGGGGCAAGCGGTTATGAAAGCAGAGTCAAAGAAGGTGGAAAGCACGCGAAAGCTTGTGAGGATAATCAGCATGCCTTTGTCCCCCTGGCGTTTGACACGTTCGGCTCCTTGGCGCCGGAGGTGGTTCGGTTCTTGGCTAGAGTTCAGCGTGTGGTCCACAGCAACTTTACGACTCCTTAGGGGCGAGGCTTTGTTTTTAGTAGATTAGGGTTTTCCATTCAGAAGGGGATGGCGGCGCAGTTTGTTGCCCGTCTACCTGCTATCCTTATGTAATTTGCCTTGTTGATTGTCGAACCAAAAATTTGGAATCGTAAAGTGTGTAAACAAAAAAAAAATTTCAATTCTAGTCCAAATAACTATTTAATTCTTGCCTTTAAGCCCCCAATCCCACCTTATAAAAAGATCATTTATTCCTTATTCATTCTTCATACCTCAACGATAATCTAGGGCTCTCTAGCAACTAAATGTCGTTCCTCTCATCTTTTGGAAGATTGTAGCTTAAATCCTTCTATTCTAAGTAAGTTATTCTTATGTTCTTGCTTGTTCATACTTTTTCTTTAAAAATCCTTTATAACTAGCTTAAATCTACGATTCCCTAACATGTTTATGTTCTAATCATAGATCTAATCCAAGATCAAAACCCTTATTTCATCAAACTTGTTCAAATTGTTTATATAAAAACTTGATTTTGATCTTTCTTGTTTCCTTTCAACTTTTAAAATTATGTTTCTACTAAAACTCCTTATTTTTATTTAAACCCCTTTAATATCCAACTTATTTCATTTCTATCTTTACTAAATTTATATTTTCACTCTAGCCCTTATACTTTCCAAACTTATCAAACACACTCTAAACTTGTATAAGTATGCTAATAGAGTAACTTTCAAACTAGTATGTAGTTAACTTACAAACATTAAACTTATGTCTAGGAAAAGATGAGGTTTTAATCCAACTAACTCTTTCCTAGACACTTTGCTGCTTGAGGTACTACTCTGTAATGATAACCACTTCTTGTGTACAACCACCACTTTCTAACAATTATAATAAAAACCTCTCTACTATTCTAAATTTGTTCTAATTAACTTAACAAACTTACTTAGGGAATCCTTAAGGCATTCAAATCCAAGTTACGTCAAGTACAAGTTCAATATTCTTAAGTTGCAAGGTGAGTTTATAGCCCCTCTATTATCATACTACAAGGATTTCATGGTTTCTTTTTGTAACATTTCTGATTTCCTACTTGTTTGAAATTAATGTAACTCGTTTAATTTCCAATTCTAGTACAATGGTATTGTTTTAAGCTGTAAGTTCCAAGTATTAAATCCCAAACACACATCCGCAAACCCTTTTACGGGTATACATTTACATAAATTTTCAATCAAATACTTATAAGCATAGATACATTTACTCCATTAACAAGAAATTTCACGGTTGATCGGACCCCAAATCAATTAAACCCTAAATTGGAATCCCACACTCCAATTTTGACTTTCCTTGATAGTTTGACTTTCAAAAGTCAAAGGGGCCAAAAACCGTGACAATTCACTCGACCAATCGACGGATTTCTTTCGAATTGGACTCCTCATGATTTCCTAATCACGAATCGATCCATTCTCGGCCCAAATAGCAACCCAATTCGACCGATTAAGCGGATGATTCAAAATTTGAACAAATTGACTTTAGATAGTCAAATCCGTATCAATTAGCATTCAATCGATGAAATCAACGCGTCTTCAATCCCAAAAGTCATGCACAAACCAATTCCTCCTGTATCCAGTCTCTAACATGACCCGATTCATCCCTAATTCGATGAATTATCGCGTAAACAATCTTCGCGACTATCTCGGTCAATTTGAAATTCAAATTGGTTTATACGAATGGAATTAATCAAATTAAATCCCTCTCTCACTCTCGTATACGATCACTCAAACCCTCCCAACTCTCAATCGAACCCCATTACACCTCTATATTCCTGTCGACCACCAGGAACTTCGAGACTGAAATCGTAGCCGACTGCATTCGTGCCCTAATCTTCACAAGTAAGTTTTATGTCGATCGATTCGTAATCAAGCTCCGAGCAAAAGCCCCTTATCAATTCATGTTAACAGAACCCATCGAGACCGATTTGGAATTCTAGGGTTCTTGTTCTTGGCATTTATACTGATTTGGGGTTTTGTTTAATCTCGTGTTTTAAACATTTAGTTTACGTATTAAATCAACGAAACCACCTGGTCCGGCCGGTAAGTCACTGCGCCGCCGAACAAGGTGGCGTGGGTTCGAAACCCACAACCCACGTAGCCGTCTCCTTTTTGCGCATGACATTTAACCGGACTTGGACTCACATTCCTATTTAAATAAACGTCGTTCCATTTAGACCAGCGAACCACCCGGCTCAACTGGTTAAGACACTGCACCATTGAATCGGGTGGCGTGGGTTCGAAACCCACGACCCACGGCCTACGACAGGCCTGTTTTTCCTTTTGCACCCACTAGAATCGGCCTGGAATCATGGGTTTAGACCCATCCGAGATCAAACCAGTAACGAAAATGCCTACTGGTCCAGCGGTCCAGTCGCTAGACCCACACACCCAAGGCCCGGGTTCGAGTCCCTGCGGCCTGTTATATTTTTTAATACAGTTTTTCAAGCTCCAAAAATGTTAAAAAAAATATTTTTATAAACCTTGAAATATTTATAACAGAATAAATTCAGTTTTATAAATTTTGCATAAAAACCTATATTTTTATGAAATTATACATTAAATGATTAATTTAAAATAAGTAGTTATTTTGGATAAATTAATTTCAAAACTTGCTACAATTTTATAAAAAGTTTTATAAAAAAAAAACTTAAACTTTATTTTCAAAATCAATTAATTGACAAATAAAAATAATTGATTTAAATAAAATTTATAAAATGTTAATTTTACTTAAAACGATCATCACTTATTTTTAAGGAAAGAAATAAATAAAAGTAATTTATCACAAAGGTAAATATATATTTTACTTTTTTTCACACCTTTATAAATAAATGGTATTCTTACACATCTTTACAAATAAATAAATAAAACAAAATTATTTATTAAGATAACTCACACCACTAATTTTATAACTAAATTAATAAATAATAATTATTTAATTTATTTAGTTATTCGAACTCAAAACCTAGTTTAATTTTTCTAAAACTATTTATTTAAATTTCTCATTTTATAAAACACCTCATTTAAGTATGAACCACTAATACTTACCACTCCAACACTGTCACACACGGCCGATTCAATCCTAGACTTAGACCTAGACTATTGTGCCCTCTAATAATTCAACATACATTATACATTAGGTTAACGTGGTGAGTTGCAAGGACCGTTTTACTACCTAGTCTCCCGCGTTTAGCTACACCTTGAACCAAGTGAGTATTACATAGCCCCTTTTCTCTTTTACACTTTTTGGGGTGATTCATGAATTTTATACAAACAATAATTTACTTTTTACACAAACTACACAAACACAAATCCTATCTACATTCATGTGTACAAATTTGAGCTTTATGTTTGAGTGCTAGGTGTGTTAACTTTTGTGTGCAAATTTGTGCAATCATTAACTAATTAAGCCGACGGTTAACAATGATAGATCTATTGAGTCTGACAAACCCACCCAGATTGGGGTGATTGTTACCGACAACACAATTTGCATGCTAGTTACAAAGGTTTGATTGTACTTTAGTTACACAATAGTTGCTCCCCATAAATGCCTTATTTATCATGACATGTAAGGATTTGCTTATTCATATTTATACTCTATCTATGTACAAACCTATGTATGCTCACCAACTTTTTAGTTGACCTTATTTTATTCATGTTTCAGGTGCTAACGTGTGAATTTGAGCATGGCATGCTACACTTAAGTTGGACCTAGTTAATTTAAATTCAATAAACAATTTGTATTTTTATTTATGTACTTGTTGAATTTTGTTATTTGTGTTTGAATGGTTTGAAATGAAATCTATGTTTAAATATTGAAATCTAGTGAACCTTTTGCTCATGAACAGTCTACATGTCCCGCCCCGACGTTTCCACCGTCGATTGGTATCATAGCCAGGTTATAGGGAACTAGGTTATTAGACACCCTTGACCTAGACTATAACTTTAGGACACCCACTTATACCATGCTTCATGATTATGTGATATGTGCTACATGCTATGTGTTACATGCTTACTATGATTACGTATTATTTCATTTTTGATGCCTTACTTGTTAAAAATTCATGACTTATTAAAATATACGTAAATAATAATTAAATAAACAATATCCCTACCTATACCCTAAAACCTCATAATATTCCTACCTACTCCTCTATCATCATCTAATTAGCATGTGGAAACTTTATGGATCTAAAACTAAAAAATCTTTTTATGCCCTCGTTAAGGTTTTTAAACTTGTTAATTATTTGAGGACACGTGACACCTGTATTCTGGGTTTTCTGTCTAGGAAAGCATTTCGCATAAATCCCAATCAACCGAGGGACCTGTATGCTTTCCTGGGAATTCCCGGGATGAGTGTTTACTTATAGGCTAAAGCATGTCTCCTTGAAAATTATATGAGTTTAATTAACCTTAATGTGTCATAGTACTCAAGTGATTTTATCACTATTTGAGTACAATCCAAAGTATGATTAACTATTTTATTTGTTATCTTATTCTTTTAAATCCAAACAACATTCATAAGTTCTTACATCTTTTCTTGTGTTGTGCAACTCTATAGAATGCCTCCCCGTCGTGCTACCGTGACCAACAACAACACCGATATTGCTATCATCCTTGCACAACTTGTAAATCAACTCACTCAAGCTAATGGGGCCGCCAATTGTAACCATGGAGCTAATGGGGGTGGTGGTGCCAACCCACCGCAATGCACTTTCAAGCACTTCAACTCATGTAATCCTCTTATGTTCTATGGTACTGAAGGAGCCACAGGACTCCTTCAATGGTTCGAAAGTATTGAGGGCACTTTCCTCAATAGTGACTGCCTCGATAACCTTCGTGTTCGTCATACCACAAGTGTCTTCCAAAAACGGGCACTCACGTGGTGGAATGGGGAAAAGAGAACTAGAGGTATAGAGGCAACCATGGCCTTACCATGGGATGAGGTTAAGAGACTAATGACCGAAGTGTTCTGTCCTCGGAATGAGGTGAGGAAGCTGGAAGCTGAGTTTTGGGATCTTACCCAAGACAGTGGTGAAAGTCTGGCTTATACAACCCGGTTTCATGAACTGAGTCTCCTTGTGCCCCATATGGTCACACCCTTATCCTGCTACATTGAGAAGTACATCAGTGGATTACCTAGGCAGATTCAGGATACTGTCTTAGGGAGAAATCCCACAACACTCGAAGATGCTATCCGATTATCTGCTACTTTGACCGACAACCATGTGAAGGCAGGTACTCTGACTAGAAAAGGCACTAAGAAAGCTCCCGACACCACAACCCCTCCTGTACACATCAAAGAAGCCAAAACTGAACCCTACCACAATAATAAAAAAAGAAAGGCTAGAAATTTTGCTGTGGTCACTCCTGCTATGCCTGTTAACCAAGTTTCTCCCATGGCTCAAGCATCAGTCAAGAAGCCATATGTGGGGACCTACCCACTCTATGCCACATGCAATTATCACCATCTCCAAAATATTCCCTGTCGCCTTTGCATTCACTGTGGGAAATATGGCCATACGGTTAATGTTTGTAGAGCCAAAGCACTTGCGGGTCAAGTCAACCCACCAACCCGATCTAACCAACAAGTGGCTAATTAAGGTGTTCCCGCTATTGCAAATGGGCGTGCTTGTTATGAATGTGGCAACCCAAATCATTTCCGTGACCAGTGCCCGAAGTTCATCAATACTAGACATGGCGGAGCTCGTGGGCGTGCTTTCAACATAAATGCCAATGAAGCTCAAGCCAACAATGATGTGGTCAACGGTACGTTCCTTGTTAATAGTCAATATGCCACCATTTTATTTGATACCGGTGCAGATAAAAGTTTTGTGTCACTTAACTTTGAACCCTTACTTGCAAAATCACGATCCAAATTAGAGAAAACCTTCACTGTCGAAGTAGCAAATGGTGACTCCTTTACAATTGACTCTGTTATTCACGACTGCTCTCTAGAACTTAATGATCATACATTTCCAATCAACCTTGTACCAATGCCACTAGGAAGTTTTGATATGATCATAGGCATGGATTGGCTATCAAATCATCATGCCGAAGTCATCTGTTTCGAGAAGTGCATCCGAATACCTCTACCGTCGGGAAAACGTTAAGGGTCTTTGGTGAAAAGCCTTGCAAAGGACTCAAGTTAATGTCATGCACTACCGCCCAAAAGTACTTACGAAAGAAGTACGTAGCCTTCTTAGCCTATGTTGTTCAAAAGGATGTCAAAGAGAAGAGTATCCAAGACATTCCCATCATCCGGGATTTTCCCGAAGTATTTCCCGAAGATCTATCCGGTCTTCCACCCGTTCGACAAGTAGAATTTCGCATTGACCTTATACCCGGAGCTAACCCTGTGGCTAGAGCTCCTTACTGTCTTGCACCTTCTGAAATGCAAGAACTTACAAGTCAACTTCAAGAGCTCTCCGACAAGGGCTTCATTCGTCCAAGTCATTCACCGTGGGGTGCACCCGTCTTATTCGTCAAGAAGAAGGATGGAACATTTCGCATGTGTATTGACTACCGCGAACTCAACAAGCTTACCATCAAGAACCGTTACCCTTTGCCTAGGATTGATGACCTCTTCGATCAACTTCAAGGCTCTAGCTTCTCGAAGACTTATCTTCGATCTGGTTATCACTAACTCCGTGTACAAGAGGAAGATATTCCAAAGACTGCCTTCCGAACAAGGTATGGTCACTACGAGTTCATGGTTATGCCTTTTAGACTAACCAATGCACCTGCGGTTTTCATGGACCTCATGAATCGTGTGTGCAAACCGTACCTTGATAAATTCATGATCGTCTTCATTGATGATATCCTAATCTACTCCAAGACTAAATCCGACCATGAGCAACATCTCAAGTTGGTTTTGGACCTCTTGAGGAAAGAGCAACTGTATGCCAAGTTCTCCAAATGTGAATTTTGGCTAAAGGAGGTTCAATTTCTGGGTCATATCGTCAACGAAAAGGGAATTCATGTTGACCCTGCTAAGATCGAAGCTGTTAAGAATTGGAATGCCCCGAGGACCCCCACCGAAGTTCGTTCATTTCTTGGTCTTGCGGGATATTATCGTCGCTTCATCTCAAATTTCACTAAGATTGTTGTCCCTCTTACCATGACCCACGGCCTACGACCGGCCTGTTTTGCCTTTTACACCCACTAGAATCGCCCTGGAATCATGGGTTTAGACCCATACGATATCAAACTATAGGTCCCTTCGTGTGTGTCGGATCGTTGCATGCAAGTGGTCTACTAGTCGGACCGGGTGCGGAATACCCGTGACTAGGCGGAGAGTCTAACTAAAACAAAGTAAACCAAACATGAGTGTCACAATAAAAGCTCTTTCTATTATATACACTCGACGGTTACAGAGAGATTACAAATTATGTACTTAACAAACTGAGTTCGTCTAAGATATGAATTATGCGTACTTATCCTCTGTGAACCAAACCTATTTATACAGACCTGATGCCTGCGCACTTAGCAAGTGTGCATGACCAAATGCTCTTGCGTACTTAGCAAGTTCGCATGGGTCTTCATGCGTACTTGCTAAGTACGCAGGAGCTTTCTCCTGCGCACATGTAAGTGCGCAAAACACTTAGATGAAATGCAACATACATTATGTAAAAGTAAATACAACCCGATAAACTATTACATAATGACTCTTACATTCAAAGACAAATTACAGACATTAGAAATACAAACTAAGACTCTATCCAGAGTGTTGTCACAGGAAAGTGCATCAACAAACTCCCCCTTGACAACAGCTCGGGATATTCATCGTCTTCAATCTTCAGTCTTCACAGCACTGGCTCCATAGCTTCCATCTTCTTTTTGTAATCAAGGCAGAACTTGATCAACTTGCCGTATTTGGCAGAAAGAAGCTTTGTCCATTCGTCAGTGTGGATGCAGTACTTGTAGGCTAGTACCTCAAGATCGTTCACAGAAAAGTTGATGAAGCAGACTTCATCACATATCCTGATCACTTCCTTTGGCACCATGTTTCCACTTGCTGACTTACCCTTACCCATAACCACAGCCTCGCACGTTTTTGGATCAACGTACCAGTACCACATGTCACCATGAATATCCTGAGATAACTTGCTCAGGGGAATCTTAGTTTCAAATCGCACTGGCTTGTATACCAATCTCTTTATGTGCTTCTTAGTCACAGGATGTACAGCGTGCTTATCCTTGACTCTTTTAGGCACTTGAGGCTTGAAGTATTCGAATTTCCCTGATCTTGCTTCCCGCTGTAGTGTTACCCACAAACCCATTGCTACTGCAT
Source organism: Smallanthus sonchifolius (assembly GCA_023525975.1). Lineage (NCBI taxonomy): Eukaryota > Viridiplantae > Streptophyta > Magnoliopsida > Asterales > Asteraceae > Smallanthus > Smallanthus sonchifolius. The sequence continues at coordinate 63,939,042 of CM042021.1, read as the reverse complement.
GACTCGAGTGACTCAGCAGGTCACGGTTTGCGAGGTTCACAAGGTCGTACTTGGGCAAAGACTTGAACGCCTCACTGGTTGGTTTCAAGTATTGAACCCCCCCATATCTTTTGATGGCGAACAGCTGCTTGTCCTCCTCAAACCTAACAGCCAAGATCATACCTGTAGCTCTGTGCTTGTCTGTGATGGACGTCTTTTGCCACACGGGAGCTAGACCCTTAGATGATGCAGAAGGCATGTCTTTATCTTTTGGTGCCTCGGGGTCCACAGGTGTAGGGTCGACTAGGGAGGCTTCAGTTGTAGCTTCAACATTACTTGCCATGTCAACTGATCCTGTTTCGAGCAAAGATTCGAGCGATGGTACTTCAAAGATCTCACCATCCTCTAACTCGTACTCTCCTTCCCCGTCGCCCTTGGGAATCTCTATTACCACGTCCTCATCTTCATCCTTCCAGTCATCACCAGAGTCGATCTCTCCTTCTTCCAGATTAAGGAGAGCATCGATCTGTGCTTCTTTGGAATGGTCAGGCTCAAGATAAAGGATCTCATCATCAGATAAGTCCTTGAGCACATCGGCCGCTGACTTCCCTTTATCACCACCACCACCAGAGGTATCACCACCCTCTTGCCGAGTAGACTCCCCCTCAGCCATTGGAATAGAAGAGATGGGCACAATCGCCAAAGCTTGGTGCTCACCTCCACTAGGACCGGCTTCAGGATCCTTGTCTTTATCATCATCCTCATTCAAGTCGATTGGATGACAAGGCTCAGCACCAGTGGATTTATTTTCTTTCTCTTTCTCCTTCTCTTTCTCTTTCTCTTTCTCTTTCTCTTTCTCTTTCTCTTTCTCTTTCTCCCCTTCATCTGTAGCAGCAGTAGTAGACTCTTTTGGGTAAGCCATAGAAGCTTCCCTTCTCTCTGCTTCCATCATTTCCATGATCTCAGCCATGAGACCAACCTGTGTTTGTTCGATGATGGCATCCCCAAGATGAACGCCCCAATCAAAGCTCTCGTCCTGTTGGGCTACCAGTGCATTGGACGTTCCACTTTGGCTTTGATTGTGGTGGTTTGGATTGTTTTGGCCACGGCTGTTTCCTTGGCTGGGTCGGGTAAAACCAGAGGCAGGTGCTCTGTCTTTCTGATACTCACGAGCAAAGTGTCCATAGTTCAGACACTTGTAGCATTTGGCCTTAGATTTGTCAAACCCGACCTTGGCATTATGATGCCCGCCAATAAACTTTCTTCCTGTTCTGTTCAGGAAACGCTTGGCTCTCCTCAAAAGCATGGCCATATTCCATTGAATATCCATGTCCTCCATGTCATCAGGATCCACTTGATTAAAATCTTCTTCAATCGTCTCTGGATCAGTAAGCTTGCCACCTATGAAATTTTCATATGCAAGCATACAAGATGAGAATAATGGTACATGATCTTCATCTATTCTGGCTATAGCTGAGTTGTTAGCTGAAGACGTAGCAGGAAGATTTCTTGAGGTATTTTGATGATGAGACCCTAACCCTGATCCTGATGCATAGCAAGCATGACCACCACAAACAGTTGAGTGGTCTTCTTCATTAGGGTTTCCAGTGAAGAGGGAAATTCCAGAGCCCGATGACTTAGATGTAGAAGTCGTCCCATGATACATAGAAGAGTCTTGAATCCTGATGTATTTTGATGATGAGACCCCAACCCTGATCCTGATGCATAGCAAGCATGACCACCACAACCAGTTGAGTGGTCTTCTTCATTAGGGTTTCCAGTGAAGAGGGCAATTCCAGAGCCCGATGACTTGGATGTAGAAGTCGTCCCATGATACATAGAAGGGTCTTGAATCTGGGGTCTTCCAGAGCTCTCCTTTCTTTTCAAGTTCATTTCATGAGCTTGAATCTTTCCTTTTGCTTCCTCTACTGTCAACTCATAGAATTTAGGATTACCCTCATCAGGGTTGTGTACATCTCAAAATTGGGTGGTAAAGCATCCAAAAACTTTTCCACCATCTCTTCAGCTGGATACTTAAGGTCAAAAGCCTTCAACTCAGTCTGTAAATGATAGAACCTAGAGATGAGGTCATCTAGAGATTCTTTCTCAAAAAATCTGAAGCACTCATACTGCTTCCTGAGAAGATCCCGCTTACTCTTCTTGATGTCACTATTTCCTTCGAATCTCTTCTGTAAAGCTTTCTAGAGATCCTTAGAATTGTCATACCCTCAAAAACTGTGGAACAATTCCCGAGTTAATGCCATAGTGATTGAACCAAGTGCCTTCTTCTCTCGATCATTTGCTTTCTTTTCTTCCTCATCGAGTTCAGAAATAGGCTTGGGCAATTCCTCATCAAGATAGATGTGTGTGGGATGCTTATATCCCTCAAGGATTGGTATCCATAGTGATGAGTCGGTATACGAAATGTAGTGCTCAAAACGTGCTTTTCAATTAGAATAATCGTTCACGTTCAGCAACTTTGGCGGTTTCTGTGGTGTACCGATCTCATTATCATAGTTTAACATGATTCCCAGATTCTAAAGATTCGACATAGTGAACACTTACTCAACTTTCAGACAAATCAGACACAGTTGCGCACTTGACTTTGGCCTTGCGCACTTGAGAAATGGTCTTGCGTATTTAAGACTTGCTCTTGCGTACTTGTAAGTACGCAGGAGGAAATGATTAAGTACGCAGGATATAACTTAAGTTCGCACAAGTTCAGTCTTGCGCACTTGTAAGTATGCAGGAGATAACTCTTGCGTATTTAGTAAGTACGCAGAAAACTGTACTTTTTGCCAAAAATGGTAAGTACGCAGGATATCTTTTCAGCAACTCTCACCAACCTTTTCCGGTGACTAGAAATCGTTGGATATGGTAGAAATTGGCCTGATGATTAATGCAAATGAGCCAAAGGGTCAGAAACTTGTTTATAACCAACCTTTGATGCTCAAATAACTCAAATACACAACAAAAATTGGTTTTTGAGAGATTTTTGCTTCTAAAAAAGTGCTCAAGAGCTACCCCTTTTTATCACAAAAATCAACAAAAATACCTCTTTTTGCTTGTAAAACTCAATAAAAAAGCCTCCAAACTCACTTACAACACTCGAATTCAAGAGCAATGCTGTGGAATCCGATTCAGAAGCAACAGAATCAGATTCTTCTGATTCCGATGACGCACCATCCCAGCCACACCCGAGGAAATCGACACAGGTAACCCTGCCTGCGTCGTCTTCTAAAAGAAAGCGACAAAGCTCGAGCAGCGAATATGAGCCGACCTCTGACTCTGACGCTGCTCTACAAAGACAAAGGCAAGAGAGTGCCAACAAGAAGAGGGGCGATAGGCAAGAGGTTGCTATCCCCACGGTTGTAGAGATCCCAACTGTGCAGCAAGTACAAGCTGCGGCTGACAGTCCAGAGTTAGAATCTACCCCACCAGCACAACAACTGTACAGAAGGAGGAGAAGGCCACTAGTACAAGGTAATGTGGCAGTCACGACAGTCACAGAGGAGATTCCTGTGATGGTGACCCTCCCTACTCCAATCGTCCAGGTGACAGTGACTACTCCACTTCTCACGGAGTTAGTCACCATCACCCCAACCATAACACCCACTCCCATCATTACATCCCCACTCCCACCTCACACCACTGAGCCGTCAGGTCAACCCTTCAACTATGGTGATTTCTCACAAGGGTTTGACTTTGACACAATCTTCTCCTCCCCCATCCATAATGCCGAAGCCTCATCATCTAGGCATTCTGATCTGAATGAAGCAAGGATCAATGTCTTCGAGACCCAAGTTGCTGGAATGTTGAAGACCATTCAAAAGTCAAAGGAGGAGTCTGATGCTCAACAAGCACAGATCAATTCCCTAGCAGATGAAGTTAGGATTCTCCACGGCCAGAGAACAGGGACAAATGAGCAACTGAAGAATGTTATGGCACAGAACGAGCTGCTAATGAAAATCAATGAAATGATTCTAGGCCACAGAACTTCACTTGAGCTAAGGCTAGATTTACAGAGAAAAGAGCATGAAGCGATGGTCAAATTAGTTGAAGAACTGACCAAGAAGCTTCATGCTTAGGGGGAGAAAGAGAAAGAGAAAGAGAAAGAGAAAGAGAATGAGAAAGAGAAAGAAAATAAATCCACTGGTGCTGAGCCTTGTCATCCAGTCGACTTGACTAAGGATGATGATAAAGACAAGGATCCTGAAGCCGGTCCTAGTGGAGGTGAGCACCAAGATTTGGCGATTGTGCCCATCTCTTCTATTCCAATGGCTGAGGGGGAGTCTACTCAACAAGAGGGTGGTGATACCTCTGGTGGTGGTGGTGATAAAGGGAAGTCAGCGGCCGATGTGCTCAAGGACTTATCTGATGATGAGATCCTTTATCTTGAGCCTGACTATTCCAAAGAAGCACAGATCGATGCTCTCCTTAATCTGGAAGAAGGAGAGATCGAATCTGGTGATGACTGGAATGATGAATATGAGGACGTGGTAATAGAGATTCCCAATGATGACGGGGAAGGAGAGTACGAGTTAGAGGATGGTGAGATCTTTAAAGTACCATCCCTCGAATCTCTGCTCGAAACAGGCTCAGTTGACATGGCAAGTAATGTTGAAGCTACAACTGAAGCCTCCCCAGTCGACCCTACACATGTGAACCCCGAGGCACCAAAAGATGAAGACATGCCTTCTGCATCATCTAAGGGTCCAACTCCCGTGTGGCAAAAGACGTCCATCACAGACAAGCACGGAGCTACAGGTATGATCTTGGCTGTTAGGTTCGAGGAGGACAAGCAGCTGTTCGCCATCAAAAGATCTAGGGGGTTCAATACTTGAAACCAACCAGTGAGGCGTTCAACTCTTTGCCCAAGTACGACCTTGTGAACCTCGCAAACCGCGACCTTCTGAGTCACTCGAGTCTTGCAGTAGCAATGGGTTTGTGGGTAACACTACAGCGAGAAGCAAGATCAGGGAAATTCGAATACTTCAAGCCTCAAGTGCCTAGAAGAGTCAAGGATAAGCACGTTATACATCCTGTGACTAAGAAGCACATAAAGAGATTGGTATACAAGCCAGTGCGATATGAAACTAAGATTCCCTTGAGCAAGTTACCTCAGGATATTCTTGGTGTCATGTGGTACTTGTACGTTGATCCATAAACGGGCGAGGCTGTGGTTATGGGTAAGGGTAAGTCAGCAAGTGGAAACATGGTGCCAAAGGAAGTGATCAGGATATTTGATGAAGTCTGCTTCATCAACTTTTCTGTGAACGATCTGGAGGTACTAGCCGACAAGTACTGCATCCACACTGACGAATGGACAAAGCTTCTTTCTGCCAAATACGACAAGTTGATCAAGTTCTGCCTTGATTACAAAAAGAAGATGGAAGCTAAGGAGCCAGTGCTGTGAAGACTGAAGATTGAAGACTGAAGACGATGAAGATCCCGAGCTGTTGTCAAGGGGGAGTTTGTTGATGCACTTTCCTGTGACAACACTCTGGATAGAGTCTTAGTTTGTATTTCTAATGTTTGTAATTTGTCTTTGTATGTAAGAGTCTTTATGTAATAGTTTATCGGGTTGTATTTACTTTTACATTATATATGTTGCATTTCATCTACGTGTTTTGCGCACTTACATGTGCGCAGGAGAAAGCTCCTGCGTACTTAGCAAGTATGCTGGAAGACCCATGCGTACTTGCTAAGTACACAAGAGCATTTGGTCCTACGCACTTACAGGTTTGTATAAATAGGTTTGGTTCACAGAGGATAAGTACGCAGAACTCATATCTTAGACGAACTTAGTTTTTAAGTACGCAATTTGTAATCTCTCTGTAACCGTCGAGTGTTTATAATAGAAAGAGCTTTTATTGTGACTCTCGTGTTTGGTTTACTTTGTTTTAGTTAGACTCTCCGCCTAGTCACGGGTATTCCGCACCTGGTCCGACTAGTAGACCACTTGCATTCAACGATCCGACACACATGAAGGGACCTACACAAACCAGTAACGAAAATGCCCACTGGTCCAGCGGTCCGGTCGCTAGACCCACACGCCCAAGGCCCGGGTTCAAGTCCCTGCGGCTTGTTATATTTTTTAATACAGTTTTTAAAGCTCCAAAAATGTTAAAATTTTTTTTTTATAAACCTTGAAATATTTATAACAGAATAAATTCAGTTTTACAAATTTTGCATAAAAACCTATATTTTTATGAAATTATACATTAAATGATTAATTTAAAATAAGTAGTTATTTTGGATAAATTAATTTCAAAACTTGGTACAAATTTATAAAAAGTTTTATAAAAAAAAACTTAAACTCTATTTTCAAAATCAATTAATTGACAAATAAAAATAATTGATTTAAATAAAATTTATAAAATGTTAATTTTAGTTAAAACGATCAACACATATTTTTAAGGAAAGAAATAAATAAAAGTTATTTATCATAAAGGTAAATATATATTTTACTTTTTTTCACCCCTTTATAAATAAATGGTATTTTTACACATCCTTATAAATAAATATATAAAACAAAATTATTTATTAAGATAACTCACACCACTAATTTTATAACTAAATTATTAAATAATAATTATTTAATTTATTTAGTTATTCGAACTCAAAACCTAATTTAATTTTTCTAAAACTATTTATTTAAATTTCTCATTTTATAAAACACCTCATTTAAGTATGAACCACTAATACTTACCACTCCAACACTGTCACACACGACTGATTCAATCCTAGACTTAGACCTAGACTATTGTGCCCTCTAATAATTAAACATACATTACACATTAGGTTAACGTGGTGAGTTGCAAGGACCGTTTTACTACCTAGTCTCCCGTGTTTAGCTACACCTTGAACCAAGTGAGTATTACATAGCCCCTTTTCTCTTTTACACTTTTTGGGGTGATTCATGAATTTTATACAAACAATAGTTTACTTTTTACACAAACTACACAAACACTATCTATGTACAAACCTATGTATGCTCACCAACTTTTTAGTTGACCTTATTTTATTCATGTTTCAGGTGCTAACGTGTGAATTTGAGCATGGCATGCTACACTTAAGTTGGACCTAGTTAATTTAAATTCAATGAACAATTTGTATTTTTATTTATGTACTTGTTGAATTTTGTTATTTGTGTTTGAATGGTTTGAAATGAAATCTATGTTTAAATATTGAAATCTAGTGAACCTTTTGCTCATGAACAGTCTACATGTCCCGCCCCGACGTTTTCGTCGTCGGTTGGGGTGTGACACTTTTGTAACGTCTTCGAAAAATTGATTAATTATCGTAATATCAATTAATTAATTATTAATGATAATTTTTGAAATTTTTAGTATTTATATCTTATTATTATTACCTAAATTAATTAAAAACCTTAAACTTATCTAAAACCATAAAAAAATTATTTTATTATTAATCCTATCCTAATCCTTTCCATCCACTAACTAACAAATTTTGAACTCAAAACCTCATCCATATCCTCAAAATTTCGTGAACTACCCCTAGTCCAATCAACTATTTAAATTTTGTCTTTAAGCCCCTAATCCGACCCAATACGTAGAACCGTTATTCCTCATTCATTCTTCGCACATCAACGATCCTCTAGGGCTCTCCATCAACTTAATGTTGTTCCACTCATCTTTTGGAAAATTTTAGCTTAAATCCTTCCATTTTAAGCAAACTCTTCTTATGTTCTTGCTTGTACCTACTTTTTCTTTCAAACTCCTTTATAACTAGCTTAGATCTATGATTCCCCAACTTGTTTATATTATAATCATTGATCTAATCCAAGATCAAAAGCCTTATTCATCAAACTTTTATTTAAAAACTTGATTTTAATATTTCTTGTTTCCTTTCAACTTTTAAAATTATGTTTCTACTAAAACTCCTTATTTCCATTTAAACCCCTTTAATATCCAACTTATTTCATTTCTATCTTTACTAAATTTATATTTTCACCCTAGCCCTTATAGTTTCCAAACATACCAAACACACCCTAAACTTGGTCAAGTATGCAAATACAGTAACTTTCAAACTAGTATGTAGTTATCTGACAAACATTAAAGTTCTGGCTAGGAAAATACGGGGTTTTGATCAAACCAACTCTTTCATGGGAACTTTTCTGTTGGAGGTACTACTCTGGAATGATAACCACTTTTAGTGTACAACAACCACTTTTTACTAATTACAATAACAACCTTCTCTACTATTCTAAACTTGTTCTAATTAACTTAACAAACTTACTTATGGAATCCTTAAGGCATTCAAATCCAAGTTTCGTCAATTACAAGCTTAACCTTCTTAACTTGCAAGGTGAGTTCACAACCTCTCTTTTACTTTCTATCTTTGCGGTGGAAAACGTGCTCGTATTCAATCTCTATATGTTGATGCACTTTCCTGTGACAACACTCTGGATAGAGTCTAGGTTTGTATGTCTAATGTCTGTATTTTGTCTTTGTATGTAAGAGTCATTATGTAAAAGTTTATCGAGTTGTATTTACTTTTACTTAATGTTTTGTTGATTTCTTCTAAGTGTTTTGCGCACTTGTATGTGCGCAGGAGAATGCTCCTGCGTACTTAGTAAGTACGCAGGAATACCTATGCGTACTTGTTAAGTACGCAGGAGTAATTGGTCCTACGCACTTGCTAAGTGCGCAGGCATCAGGTCAGTATAAATAGGATAGGTTCACAGAAGCTAAGTACGCAGAACCATTTGTTCATTCGAACTCAGTTTTGCTAAGTACGCAGCTTGTATTCTCTCTGTAACCGTCGAGTGTTTATAATACAAAGAACGATTATTGTGACTCTTGTGTTCGGTTTACTTTGTTCAGTTAGACTCTCCACCTAGTCACGGGTATTCCGCACCCGGTCCGACTAGTAGACCACTTGCATGTGACGATCCACCACACCCGAGGGACCTACAAGTGGTATCAGAGCATTGCTCTTGAATTCGAGTGTTGTAAGTGAGTTTGGAGACGTTTTTACTGAGTTTTACAAGCAAAGAGAGGTTATTTTGTTGATTTTTGTGATAAAAAAGGGGTAGCTCTTGAGCACTTTTTTAGAAGCAAAAATCTCTCAAAAACTGATTTTTGTTGTGTATTTGTGTGTTTTGAGCATCATAGGTTGGTTAGAAACTTGTTTCTGACCCTTTGACTCAATTGCATTGATCATCAGACCATTTTTTACCAACTCCGGCGAGTTTCAGGTCACCGGAAAAGTTTGGTGGGAGTTGCTGAAAAGGTGTCCTGCGTACTTACCATTTTTGGCAAAAAGTACAGTTTTCTGCGAACTTACTAAATACGCAAGAGTTATCTCCTGCGTACTTACAAGTGCGCAAGACTGAACTGCGAACTTAAGACTTATCCTGCGTACTTAACAATTTACTCCTGCGTACTTACAAGTACGCAAGGGCAAATATTAAATACGCAAGACCATTCATAAGTGCGCAAGGCCAATCCTAAGTGCGCAATAGCTACTGACTTTTCTGATTTTTGACCAAGTGTTCACCATGTCAAACCTTCAGAACCTTAGTAGTATGTTAAATTATGATAATGAAATCGGTACTCCACAGAAACCTCCCAAGTTGCTCAATGTAAACGATTATTCCAATTGGAAAGCCCGCTTTGAGCACTATATTTCATACACCGATTCATCGTTATGGATACCTATTCTTGAGGGATATAAGCATCCAACCCACTTGTATCTTGATGAAAACGTACCTAAGCCTATCTCTAAGCTGGATGTAGAAGAAAAGAAAATTTATGATCGAGAGAAGAAGGCATTGGGTTCAATCACTATGTCATTAACTCGGGATTTGTTCCACAGTTTCCGAGGATATGAATCTTCTAAGGATCTTTGGAAAGCTTTACAGAAAAGATTCGAAGGAAATAGTGACATCAAGAAAAGCAAGAGGGATCTGCTCCGGAAGCAATACGAGTGCTTCAGATTTATAGAAAATGAATCTTTAGATGATCTTATCTCTAGATTCTATCACCTACAAACGGAGTTGAAATCGTTTGAGCTTAAATATCCAGAAGAGGAAATGGTGGAAAAGTTTTTGGATGCTCTGCCACCGAGATATGAGATGTATACAACCCTGATGAGGGAAATTTCAAAGTTCTACGAGATGACAGTAGATGAGGCAGTCGGTAAGATTCAGGCTCATAACATGAATCTTATAAAAAGGGAGAATTCTGGAAGACCTCAGATACAGGACCCTTCCATGTATCACAGGACGACTTCCACGTCAATGTCTTCCGGCTCTGGGATTGCACTCTTTACTAGGAAATCCATTGAAGAAGACCACTCTAATGGTTGTGGTGGTCATGCATGTTATGCATCAGGATCAGGGTTTGGATCTCATCAACAAAATCAACAAAACTCAAAGACTCCTCAGAATACGTGCTCAGCCAACCAGTCAGCTATTGCCAAGATAGCTGAAGATCATGTAGCACTATTCTCATCTTGCATGCTGGCATATGAGAATTTCATTGGTGGAAAGCTAACGGATCCTGAGACTATTGAAGAGGACTTCAATCAAGTGGATCCTGATGATATTGAAGACATGGATATTCAGTGGAATATGGCCATGTTACTGAGGAGGGCCAAGCGTTTCCTGAACAGAACAGGAAGAAAGTATATTGGCGGGCATTCTAATGCCAAGGTTGGATTTGACAAATCCAAGGCCAAGTGCTACAAGTGTCAAAACTATGGACACTTTGCTCGTGAATGTCAAAAGGACAGAGCACCTGCCTCTGGCTTTACCAGACCTAGCCAGGGAAACAGCCATGGCCAAAACAACCAAAGTCACCACAATCATACCCAAAGTAATCAGTCCAATGCACTGGTCGCATAGAATGACGAAAATTTTGATTGGGGTGTGCATCTAGAAGACGCCATCATTGCTCAAGCACAGGTTGGTCTCATGGCAGAAATCATGGAGCTGATGGAGGCCGAGAGGAAGGAGGCCGAGAGGAAGGAAGCTAAAGAAGAGGAATCTTCTGAATCTGAAGGAGAGGAATCTTCTGAATCTGAAGAAGAGGAAGCTTCTGTAGCTGATGAAAAGGAGTCTACCACTGCTGTCGCTCTCATGGCAATTGGAGAAGGACAAAGTTCATCATCTGAGGTAGATTCTAACCCTTTCTCTGTTGCTTCTTGTTCTAAATGTCTAGGGCTAAAAAATGAAATTTCTGATATCCAAGACATAATCGGACCCCTAAAGTTGGCAGCTAAAAATTACAAAATGAATGAATCACGTTTTAAAGAATCAGTTGAAATGCTACAGAACGAAAAACAAGACTATTCTTTAAAAATAAGCGACCAACAGGTTCATTTGGACATTGCGTATAGGGCTTTGGAAAAGAAGAACAATGAAATTAACAAACTGCAAAATGAGATCTTGCAGCTCAAATGCACTAACGAGAAATTGAAAAACTCTCGCTTCGTGGTGGAACACTACGAATCCGTGGTGAGAAAAATGAATGGCCTAGGACTTGGTACCAATGCCATTCCTCCACCAATAAGTGGGCAGTTTGTCAATAGCTTGATAGACATTGATCTCACTTGTCTAGATGAGCCCTCTGATAAGGATGATTCCCCTAAAAAGGATGAATCCTCAAGTAAGGCTAACTCCACATCTAGTGAGGAGTATGTTACTGCTTCTGAGGATGGGTCGGTTAACACTTGCCCTGAAGGAGTAGTATCTAAGGAGTTGTTGACTGAACAGAAAGTCCAGAAAAACATTATCACAAATGGTGATAATTGCATTTTAACTGAACCTGATATCATTGAAACAAATGATAAACTTAAGGGAATGCTTTACGGGGGTTTTAAAAATATTAACCAAGCTAAGAAAGAGGCTTTTTCATCTCATTATGGGCTGGGTTACAAAGAAAATTTGCAAAAGTATTATACCCCCAAACATCAAACTGTAAAAGTTCAAACTTCTGTTCATAAACCAACTCTTCCTTCTCACAATGGTGAGTTTTCTAAGGCCAGAACTAAAGAGCCTTACATGAGAACTTATGTTGACAAGAGGAATTGCTTTCACTGTGGCTTGGTTGGTCACATTGTTGTGAACTGTCCTTCTAAGAACCCAGGGAAACGGCATGTTGTTTCACGACCAGCTGTTATCCCTAAGTCGCCAGTAGTGAAAGATCCTATCAGACCAAAGCTAAATGTGGTGAAACCACCAGTGCAACCGATAGCTAAGCCAAAGATCAAATATGAGGCCAAGCCATCTGTTGTAAGAAAGGTAAAGCAACCTGCTGTACCTCGTGTGTCTACATCTGGTAGTACACGCATTGGTGAGAAACCTGTGGCTAGACTCTCTAAGCCACAGAGAAGAAGAAGGAATAAGAGGTTGAGAAAGCTGGAACAACTGACTAAAGCTCAATCAGGTGAAGCTTCCACAAGTTCACCGGCTGTGATTGAACCAAAGTCTCCTGTTCTGGTTAAGATTCAAAAGAGATCCTGGAACAAGAAAGTTAAAGATTCTCAATCTCCTGTTCCCAATTCCTCCAAAGATTCACCAATTTTGGACAGTCATCATGACTGTGAGTTGAAAGAAGTAGTTTATTTTGAGAAGGATGGACGACCCAAGACCACAATGGCTTGGGTCTCCAAATCTAACTAATTCTTTTGTTACTCGTGCAGGGACGTCCGAAGGGTACTATCTCTAACCGCTGGTATGTAGATAGTGGATGCTCCCGGCACATGACAGGAAACATGGCCTTGCTTCAAGACGTTAAACCATTTAGAGGCGGCTATGTGGCCTTTGCAAGAGAAAAAGGCGGCAGTATCACGTGTCAAGGCGTGGTTTCGAACGGTTGTGTTAGCTTTGACAATGTCAACTTCTGCGAGCAGCTGAAGCATAACCTGTTGAGTGTCTTACATATGTGTGACAAGGAGTACTCAGTGATGTTTGACAAGTCAGAATGTCTGATTCTCAAACCCGGTTTCAAAGTTCCTGATGACTGGATTCTGATGAGAGCACCAAGAACAAACGACACTTATCAGATTGATATGAGCGTGGCAAAAACCACCTCATCAGTTGCTACTTGTTTGCTTACAAAAGCGACAGAGCTTGACTCCATCTTGTGGCATAGGAAACTCGGACATATTTCTTATCGTAAAATGAATCATCTTGTCCGAAACGGTTTGGTAACCGGGGTTCCTAAGCTGAGATTTACCGTTGCAGATGACTGTATGCCTTGTAAAAAAGGCAAACAGCAACGGAAGTCTCACAAGCCCAAGCTCCAAAACTCTATCGATACCCCTTTGGAGCTATTACACATGGATCTGTTTGGCCCCATAAGTATCAGGAGTATTGGAGGTAAGTCATTCTGTCTAGTTGTAACTGATGATTTCTCACGTTTTTCTTGGGTGCATTTTTTAGGTACAAAAGATGAGACTGCTGATATTCTTCAATACTTGATCCTGAGCTTGGAATCTCTTTGCAAGCTGAAAGTTAGAAGAATAAGGAGTGACAACGGAACTGAGTTCAAGAATAATTTGATGGAACTTTTCTGTCTCAAGAAAGGGATCCGTCAAGAATTCAGCGCGCCGTACACGCCTCAGCAGAATGGAGATGCTGAAAGGAAGAACAGAACACTGATTGAGACTGCAAGGACTATGCTGTCAGATGCAAAGCTTCCTGTCACTTTCTGGGCAGAAGCAGTAAATACAACTTGTCACGTCTTAAACAGAGTTTTGGTGGTGAAAAGACACAACAAGACTTGTTATGTGTTGATCAACAATCGACTTCCCAATCTTGATTACCTAGTTCCTTTTGGTAGTCCTTGTTCCTTGTTGCTACAGTATAAAGATCGTCAATCTAAATTTCATGCGAAAGCGGTGGAAGGCATCTTCTTAGGATATGTTGCCAATTCGCCCTGCAAGAGAGTGTACAACATAGGAACTCGTACTGTCGAGGAATGGTTCGAAGTGGATTGTAGTAAACACAGCATTCCACCAGAACCAAAAGGTCCAGCTTGGGGTTTTGATTATGATGCGCTATTCAAGTCTTTCAATCTTCCTGAGCTATCTGCAGAAGACGCCGAAAATGTTTATAATCTATTGAATGGCGGCAGTTTTTCTACTCGTGCTACTGTACCAATTATAACTCCTGATTCCAATGCTGCATCTGCATCTGGAACTCATGACAGTGATAACAGTGAAAGTGTTCATGTTGTTGGAGATGACGCTCAAGCCAATCCTAACACAACTGTAGGAAATGAAGCTCCAGCTGATCCAATTAACATTGAATCTTCTTCTGCTGAAACACAGGAAATGGGGGAGTTGAGCACAAATTTAGATCCAGAAATTCAAGAACCAATTGTACCGGAGACGAGAGTGCATAGGAATCATCCAATCGACAACATTATTGGTGATCCTTATGCCGGTGTTCATACTCGTCATAGAACCATCACTGAGAACACCAGTCTTTACACAGAGATATTTGACACTGGTGTCATGGAAACATGTCTGCATGCTGCATTCGTGTCCCAGATAGAGCCGAAGAATGTGAAGGAGGCTCTCACTGACAACTGCTGGATTGAGGCGATGCAAGATGAATTGTCCCAATTCCAAAAGTTGCATGTATGGGATTTGGTTGACTTGCCAAAAGGCTTTCAGCCAATTGGAACCAGATGGGTGTTCAAATGCAAGACGGATGATCGTCATGTAGTTGTGAAGAACAAGGCAAGATTGGTTGTTCAGGGTTTTTATCAACAAGAGTGCTTGGATTACACGGAAGTATATGCCCCAGTTGCTAGAATTGAGGCCATTCGACTGTTCTTGGCTTATGCCACATATGTCGGCTTCAAGGTCTACCAACTTGATGTGAAGAGTGCTTTCCTTTATGGTAAAGTTCATGAAGAAGTCTATGTCACTCAACCTCCCGGTTTTGAAGATCCGCATAATATCAATAAAGTGTACAAGCTAGACAAAGCACTTTATGGTCTTCATCAAGCACCGCGGGCATGGTATGAGACACTATCAAAGCATTTACTGTCTAATGGTTTCGACCGTGGACAGATTGACTCGACTCTCTTCATAAGGAAAGCAGGAGGTGACATTCTACTTGTTCAAGTATATGTCGACGACATCATCTTTGGGTCGACCAATGAAGGGATGTGTCGGGAATTCGAGAAGGTGATGAAGTCCAAGTTTGAAATGAGCAATATGGGTGAACTGTCGTTCTTCCTGGGTCTGCAAGTCAGTCAAAGAGAGGATGGCATTTATCTACATCAAACTAAGTACGTGCAAGACATCCTGTCAAAATACAAGATGAGTGATAGCACTACTTATGGCACACCAATCCCAGTCAATCATGGTTTGCATCCTGACAAAGATGGGAAGGATGTAGACAGCAGTTTGTACCGTGGGATGATCGGATCACTTATGTATCTCACAGCTTCAAGACCTGATATTATGTTTGCTGTATGCTTGTGCTCAAGGTTTCAGTCTCAACCGAAGGAGTCACATATGATAGCCGTGAAGAGGATTTTCAGATACCTGAAAGGGAAACCCCGATTGGGTCTTTGGTACTCTAAGCAGCAGTCATTCGACTTCAAAGCCTACACTGATTCAGATTATGGCGGTTGTAACCATGACAGAAAGTCAACTTCTGGCGGATGTCAATTCTTGGGAGACAGACTGGTCTCCTGGCAGTGCAAGAAGCAGTCAACGGTTTCTGTCTCAACTTGTGAAGCAGAATACATTGCTGCAGCTAGCGGTTGTTCTCAGATATTGTGGATTCAGCAGCAATTGCGAGACTACGGCTTGAACTTCACTGGAACTCCTTTATTCATTGACAACAATGCCACCATGTCCATCACAAATAACCCGGTGAAACATTCCAAAACTAAGCATATTGAAATTCGCCATCATTTCATCCGTGATTGTGCTGAAAAGCATTTAATTGAACTTGTAAAGGTTCACACGGATGACAATCTTGCTGACCTTTTCACAAAGGCATTTGATCGGTCCCGTTTTGAGCATCTTGTCAACTTGATAGGAATGTTCAATCCTGAGTGAAAAAATAATTTTCTTAAATCAATTAAATTCATGGAAGTTAAATTTTATTTCTTTTAAATTTTTTTTTATAGTTCTGTTAGTTCAAAAAAAAAAAAATGGAGAAAATTTCAAAAGTTCACTTGAGAAACGAGGAAATGATAGTACATCTGAAATGATCTAACCATCATAGACTGCTCATGGGAAATGATTGCGTCATGTTTACTTAATTGTGTAAATTATTATGTTTTTAATCTGTTTACTTACAAGTAATTTGAATTGTCAGTAGGCTGTATGCGTCTTTGAATCACTAGTAGTGTGGAAACTAAATCTAAATTACAACTGTGATTTGAACCCATATTTGCAAGTGTGTGTGTGTAAAAGAATAGAAAAGATCATTATCAGATAAAGGATGTTAGATTTTGGCAATAATTTTCTTTTGAGATCAGTTTCGGGTTATGTTGTTAGCACAATTAATGCGGTTCATCTCACTGCCCATACTCACAAGTATGCAAGGAGAGATTGAATCAAGACATGTCTCTACATCAACCGTTGAGCATGTATTCGCCCTTGAATCATTCCTGGTTCATTGAAATCAAATCCAGATAAAAGTTGGATCCCGTTACCTTATAATCAAACACCATGTTCCTTATCCCGAATCATCATACCGATATTCAAAGAAGAAAATCACATGAAACCAAGACAATTGAATCACTCGATTCTGAATCTTATGATTCTTGATAATCCTCATGGATTCTGCTTGATTTTTCTGTGCTAATTGATGTAACTTCATTCTGAAAATTAAGAATATCATTGGAAAAATCTTAGATGCCTTGAGATAGTGCAAAATATCATAGCATTTAAGTGGGGTAAACGTTGTATATTTTATAATTAATAACTTAATACACAAGAACATGATACAAAGATGCATATAGTTTCAAATCTTATAATATTGTCAACTTGAATTACTTGTTTATTTGCTTATTACGTAAGAATAAAGAGTAATACATGACATGATCCCATACTATTTGATGTTTATATTGTATCATTTTTGCTAAAAATTAGCCTGATATGATCCTCTGCTAGTGTCTTTGTTCAAAAATAGCTTGTGTGAATACTTGTATATTTCTATCTAGAAAAGAACAAAAAGATTTTAAGTTTATGCATTGTTTAAGTTTAATTCAGAAAAGGCCAAAAATATTTTATGTTTAACCTTCATGAATTGTATTTGAATCCTCCCGATTGAATATTTTTATCTTGTTCGTTATTTGACTTGAAAATCTTCATAATTCTGAGTTGAAAATTGCGCACTTAAAGTTTCTGCGCACTTGTCAAGTACGCACGAAGTAAGACTTGCGCACTTAGCAAATACGCAAGAGTTAATTCCTGCGTACTTGTTAAGTACGCAAGCGTTAATTCGTGCACACTTAGCAAGTACGCACGAACATTATCAGTGGGGTATAAGTTCAACACTTAGAAAAATTTTCAGGTTAAGCTTTCAAACCGAAAATTTTCCCCCTGCAATTTTCTCTCAAAATCGAGTGTGTTCAAACCTGTTTTTCATCCCTTCCACATTATCATCTTCGTATTTCATCTCCTTGGTGAGATTTTAGACCGATTTCATCCGTAAATTCGTGAAATTTTGGACCGATTTGACCTAGAATATTTTAGGTTAATGTCGACAAATTTTGGGGTAATTTGGGGTTGTTTGGGTAACTTATTATGTGTAACAAGCGAATAGGAAGCTTTAATGGACTCCCTAATCATCTCTTGGTCCTCGATTGATCCGTCAGTCGTATTTTAACCGACAGTGGGTCGGCGACGGGTCTCGGTCAAAAATTGAACATGTGTAGTGTTGATAATGGTACCATAGGTTAGAATCCGTGATTCCGACCTAGTGGCGACCTAATCGACCCACATTTTGATCGAATTCAATTTCTGAATTTTTTTGTTAAGAGTTGTTCTTGCGCACTTAGCAAGTACGCAAGAAGTAATTCCTGCGTACTTGTTAAGTACGCAAGAGTAAAATCCTGCGCACTTGCTAAGTGCGCAGGACCAACACTTAGAAAATTTTCTTAAGTCTGAAATTTTTTTCAAAGTGTAACTACTATTCTATGTCATGTGAGTCTACTTCCATTGTTATTAATTGATCTAATTATGTTTTCTGTGTGTGTTTGCAGATAATGGCTCGTGCATTCACTGACGAATTCAATCTGTTGGCGCACATTGAACCAGAATGGAAAGGGGCAGCCTTACAATATAGAGAGATTGTGGACTTCCTGAACAGATCTAAAATAAGTTATGCAATCTCGGCTAATCCAACAGTCTCAAGACCTTACTTAGAGCAATTCTGGGAGACAGCAGAGCACGATTGCACGGTATCTCCAAATGTCATAAGGGCTACCGTTGACGGTCGGGCTATTGCCATCTCTGAGGATACAATAAGGAGAGTACTGCAGTTTGGAGACCTTCCCACCGACCCGACATCCTATCCAGATTACTACGTGGATGGGTGTTGGAGGCAGAGAATGGGATATGTCGGGGAAAGGGACTATGCTTCATACAAGAAAATGTGGGTTCTAGATCAATGGCGTTACTTTGCCCACATCATGATCATGTGCATCTCATCAAGGAAAGCAGGGAAGGATGCCATGGATCATGACCTTGCCGCAGCCATGGTGGGCTTGTCTCTCAATCGGGGCTACAACTTCTCCCGCTTTATTTTCAAAGCAATCAATGACCAGATAAATACGGCGGAGAGGTTTAGGTTCCTTTTATACCCGAGGTTTGTGCAACTTTTGATCGATGATGCGTTGCCAAACCTGCGTGCGATTGGGGAGAGACTGCAAGTGAAGAGAGTGGCCAAGAGAGTCTTTGCACAGTTTTTAAAGCCAGGCGGTGTAGAACCTACCCCTGAGCATACTGAACTCTTCGGCCACCTGATTAATGAAGCATACGTCGCTCCGGAGGACTGGAACTAGTATAGTCCCAACTCGGGACTAGAGATGAGTGATCACTCTGATGAAGAACAAGATGAAGAAGATGATGATAATGATGAAGGTGATGATGAAGGTGGTGTTGGTGGTGCTGAGGAATCCGATTCGGAGGCTACAGAATCAGATTCTTCAGATTCCGATGATGCACCATCACAGGCACATCCGAGGAGACTGACACAGGTAACCCAGCCTGCGTCATCTTCAAAAAGAAAGAGACAAAGCTCCAGCAGCGAATATGAGCCGGATTCCGACTCTGACGCTGCTCTACAAAGACAGAGACAAGAGAGCACCAACAAGAAAAGGGGCGATAGGCAAGAGGTTGCCATCCCCAGGGTTGAAGAGATTCCAACTGTGCAACCAGTACAAGTTGAAGTTGCCATTACAGAATCTACCCAACCAGCACGGCAACTGTTTAGTAGGAGGAGAAGGCCACTGGTACAAGCAGATGTGGCGGTCACGGCGGTCACAGAGGTGATTCCTGTGACGGTGACCCTTCCTATTCCAACCGTCCAGGTGACGGTGACTGCTCCACTTCTCACGGAGTCAGTCACAGTCACTGTCACACCCCCATATTTTATTTACTTATTAAATAAATACAGGTTGTAACGATTGGTTCATTACACGATAGCGGAAGCTGTAATAATGATTTCTAAGACTTGATTACATATACAATTACTAAAACTAAGTAATACTGTGATCTAAGTTCTTCTAGATCAATGACAGACTTGAGACTTGATATTCTACGTCCTTCCAGTCTTTAGGAATTGATCCAACATAGCTAGCCTATTCCAACCGCGCCATGGCTAGAGGTCACCTGAGAAACATACTTAAAATTGTCAACACAAAGGTTGGTGAGTTCACAGAGTTAGTTATATTAGTGCTTATAGTTTTTCCCCAAAAACCTGTTCATGACTTTACCGTCATAAAATAAGTAGTTTTCCTTTGAAAACATGCCCATGGCCTATCCGTCATGAAATAAGTAGTTTTCCTTTGAAAACATTACCATGACTTAGCCGTCATAAAATATGTAGTTTTCCTTTGAAAACATTACCATGACTTAATCGTCATAACTCCAATGTTTAACATGATCATTTTAACCTGATCAGAATTCTTTACTTTAAACCTGATCACTTTACCCTGATCAGAACACTTTTGTGTAAAACATGATCATTTTACCTTGATCAGAACTCTTTTGTGTAAAACCTGATCACTTTACCTTGATCAGAACCCTTTTGTGTAAAACCTGATCATTTTAACCTGATCAGAACCCTTTTGTGTAAAACCTGATCATTTTAACCTGATCAGAACCCTTTTGTGTAAAACCTGATCATTTTACCTTGATCAGAACTCTTTTGTGTAAAACCTGATCATTTTAACCTGATCAGAACCCTTTTGTGTAAAACCTGATCATTTTACCTTGATCAGAACTCTTTTGTGTAAAACCTGATCATTTTAACCTGATCAGAACCCTTTTGTGTAAAACCTGATCATTTTAACCTGATCAGAACCCTTTTGTGTAAAACCTGATCATTTTACCTGATCAGAACCCTTTTGTGTAAAACCTGATCATTTTACCTTGATCAGAACTCTTTTGTATGTATTACCAATGAATATGATTACTAATCCGATCTATTGACCCCATTTGTAAGCTTGCAAGGAATACAAAATAGTATGTAATGTACGAGACCGTAACCAAACCCCAACTTTCTGTGCCTCCCCTCGCCTTTCTGCGAGTAAGACAATATGCGGTCATTCGGCCATTTTGACCCCTGGTTAGCGCGACTAACCATGACCGGAGGCGTCACCCCCAATAGTACTATTCATATAATCCCGGGCTAAATCCATAGCTAATGGTTACTAATTTATTACGAGGACTTTTAGCGCTTTATTGTTCCCTCAATACATACATACGGTCAGATCATTAGTTCCATTCATTTATACACAAAAGTCTTTTACAAGTATGTTTCCACCCCAAATCATTTCAAAAACTTAGAAAAAGGGGATTAGTGAAACTCACAAGGAGTTAAACCAAAATGTTTATATTGTCAAATGTATAAGCAATGTAATTCATGTTTTCAAAACATAATAAGTAAGTATGTTTCTCCCCCGATGTTTACAAAACAGTAAATAGTTAAAAGGGGGCCGTGAACTCACCTTGTGTCCGATGAAATCCTAGCAAACCAACTTGTGCTAGTTCTTGTATATCCGTACCCTAATCACACAAGGGTACTAATGTGTTAAACTACCCGTCTTATACGTAAGTTGTTCAATACTTGTTTTGTTATAAAACAGATCTTAGCTACTGCCCAAAGTGACTGATGAACAGATGTCGAAACTTCCTAGTTTCGATTGCGCAGATTAGATATCGAAACTTCCTAGTTTTGAATGAGCAAAAACTGGTATCGAAACTACCTAGTTTCGATTGGCAAGAAGGGTATCGAAACTACCTAGTTTCGATTGAGCAATATGTATCGAAACTACCTAGTTTCGATTGAACAACTAGTATCGAAACTCCTAGTTTCGATTGAGTAAACTTGTATCGAAACTCCTAGTTTCGATTGAATAGGTATCGAAACTCCTAGTTTCGATTGAATAACAGGTATCGAAACTCCTAGTTTCGATTACTGCACTTTGATTGACAGAATTCGTCCTGAATATTTTTATGTTCAAATCTTGAATTTGACACACTTTTCTTGTTATCTTACTTGCGATTGAACCTTTTGTATGCTCAGCTACGATTTTAAAGAAAATGAAATGGATAATATCGAGTTTTTACCTCAAACAGAGAATGATGATTTTCAGGGAAACAGAGAATGATCTTGAGCTCCTTATCTTGATTCTTGAGACAACACTTGGAACTCTTCTTATAGCACCGAAATACGGTGGATTTTTACCTTAAACTGGACTTCGACTTGAAGGAGAATTGGGAATTTGCCGTAAGAAAATGAGAAATATGAAAGGGATTGTGGGATTTCGATTGAGGAGGTATGGTTTTTATCTGAATTTGAGTGAATTAGCAAGTGGGGGAATGGCTCCCCTGACTTTCGGTCGAGAAAGTCAAGCAAGTGGGTTGGGATTTAAATAAATCAAACCATTTGATTTAAGTGTAATTTTAACCACTAGTGTTCGTATTTAGTCGGGTTATCCTGGTACGTGAACCGGTAACTCCTAGAATTACCAAAATATGAAATGAGACCATGTACGGTTTTTGTTAGGCCTTAATGTCCTTGTTTGTGAAATTAAGTAAATCACAAAAACAATTATAATGTAAACTTGTTTATAACATGTACGGATATTGACCTGAATTGTCGGGTGTCACATTCTCCCCATGTTAGAAGAATTTCGTCCCGAAATTCAATTTGTGTCCTCTTGAACTGTTGTATCCTTAAACAAGGATGGGTATTTTTGTTTTCATTTGATCCTCTCGTTCAAATGGTTCAACGTACCTAGGGTTAAGCTTGCCACGGTTGCCAAATCTTGCAACCCCTTTCCAATGTGAGACCTTTAACATGACTTTGTCTCCCACTTGGAATTCTAATGGTTTTCGTCTGTTGCTATCTCAACTCTCTTTCGTCTGTCTTGAGTGACTTTCAGACGATCTTTTATTTCAAAGTTTTTGTCAACGGTTCCCTAGTCAATATCAGGACCAGTCAAATGTTTTTCGCTAGCCTCCGCCCAATATAGCGATGAGTGACACTTACAACTATACAAAGCCTCAACGGAGCGGCTTTAATGTTGGTATGGTAGTTGGTATTATATGAAAACTCGTCCAACGGCGGTGAGTATCCCTATTTCCTCTGAAATCGATTATACACACACGGAGCACATCTTTTAAAGTTTGGATGGTCCTTTTACTTTGACCGTTCATCTGGGGATGATATGCAGTGGTCATGTAAAGGCGTGTGCCCAAGGCTTATTGTACAGACTGCCAGATTCTTGACATGAATCGACTGTCCCTTTTTGTGAAAATGGAAACTGGCATACCATGCCTGGCCTTAATTCCCTTAATATTTAGCCTTGCACGCTTCTTACTTTTATCTGTCTCCTTTATTGGTAGTGAATACGCGGATTTCGTCAAACGACTGACGATTATCATATAGTATTATAGTTGCTAGGTGTTCTGGGTAACTTTGTAATGAAATCCATTAAAATTTGTTCCCATTTCCATTGAGGTATCTCGGGTTGTTATAACAATCCCGACGGTTTCTGATGTTCTGCCTTTACCTTTGAACATGTCAGGCATTTACCGATGTAAATAGCAATTTCTCATTTCATGTTCGGCCATCAGTAGAGTTCTTTCAGATCCTTATACATTTTATCCGAACCTGGGTGAATGGAGTACCTGGACTTGTGGGCTTCGTCCATAACCAACTCCCGTAAGTTACTAAAACATGGCACCCAAATTCTATTTGCAAAGTATAAAGTATCATCTGATTTTGGCTCTAATTGTCTGATCATTCCTCGTATATCTTCACTCTAAATGTTTTCTTCTTTGATTGCCTCCTGTTGTGCCATCCGGATTTGAGTCGTGAGACTCGCATGAATTGTCAATCCTAGGGCACGAACACGGAGAGTTTTAACTCGTTCCTTACGACTCAAGGCATCTGCTACGACATTTACCTTACCAGGGTGATACTTGATGTCCCAGTCGTAATCATTCAGTAGTTCTACCCAACGAAGTTGACTCATGTTGAGTTCTTTCTGATTAAAGATGTGCTGGAGACTCTTGTGGTTTGTAAAGATAGTACATTTTGTACCATATAAAAAAAAAATGTCTCCAAATCTTGAGTGCAAACACGACAGCACCCAATTTCAGATCGTGAGTCGTATTATTTTTCTTATGTACTCTTAGCTGTCTGGATGCATACGCTATGACTTTTTCTTCCTACATCAATACACATCCCAGACCTTGGTGTGATGCGTCGCAATACACGATGAAATTGTCAGTTCCTTCGGGAAGGGATAGGATTGGTGTACTGCAAATTTTTTGCTTCAACAATTGAAACGCTGATTCTTGTTTATCAGTCCAATCAAACTTTTTGTCCTTCTGAGTTAACGTGGTCAAAGGCAAGGCTATCTTTGAAAAATTCTCGATAAATCGCCTGTAATATCCTGCCAAACCCAGAAATTGACGCACCTCAGTCGGAGTTCTTGGTGCTTCCCAGTTTTTGATAGCTTCAATCTTGGTTGGGATTACGTTAATACCCTTCTTATTGATGACGTGTCCGAGAAAGTGAACCTCTCGAATCCAAAACTCACACTTAGAGAATTTGGCATAACGCTTCTCATTCCGGAGTAGTTCCAAGATTGATTTCAAATGATGTTCATGTTCCTCATTGGTTTGTGAATATATTGATATGTCATCGATAAATACAATCACGAATTTATTCAAGTATGGCTTGCACACGCGGTTCATTAGGTCCATGAAAACGGCCGGTGCATTAGTCAAGCCAAATGGCATAACTAGGAACTCGTAGTGACCGTAACGAGTCCTAAAAGTCGTTTTTGTTATATCTTCTTCCTGAATTTTCAGTTGAGGATATCCTGATTGTAGATCAATTTTAGAATAGAAACTGGACCCTTGAAGTTGATCAAACAAATCGTCTACTCGAGGAAGAGGATACAGGTTTTTGATTGTCAGCTTGTTCAACTCCCGATAATTGATGCACCTTCTAAAGGTTCCATCCTTTTTCTTTACAAACAGGACCGGAACTCCCCATGGTGAGAAACTCGGTCTTATGAAAGAATTACTCGGCGAGGTGTCTAAGTTTTTGTTGTATATTGGGTAGAAATGAAAAAGTATGAAAATGAAACTTTATGTTTGTCCCTCTTATGCTTTTCGAAAGCATTTTCCCGGACTAAGACTTTTCTCTTATTTCAGATTTCATGTTTTCTATGATTTTCCTCTCCATGTGCCTTCATGGAGCTAGGAATTGATGTTCCTCGGGAGCTCTTATTTGCGAACTTCGAGTCTAATCACCACTTTACCCCTTTGCTCGCCCTACCTTTCGAGGCAGACTGGCCTTTGGGTTGTAGCGTCCTGATATGTAAACTCATGTCTCGACTACCATACCTTCAAAGTATGTAAGCCATACGAAGTTTGATGTTTGTTTGGGATATTCATATTCCGTCTAGCTGAGGGAATGAATAATAATACTGTAAGAATGGTCTCATCGAATTAGTGTTTTCCCCAAAATGGGCTATGGGTTTGTCAACTCATTAAGTTGGCAGAAAGAGCTGATAGTCAACTATTAGTCATACGGTGTGTATGCACTCCCTTAGTGTTTGAATGGTACTTTTGTGGCTTACCATTACGTATTCCACTCATTCAGGTTATAGCCCTAAAATCCTTAGCACAAGGATAAACTTGAGGTAATGAGTGTTGAACGTCGAGACTTTTGTATTCTAACTGAGTCTACTCTAAGAGATCATTTCTTAACAATAGATGCTCTAGAGCTTCCCAATTATAGAAAACTAGGAGTGAAAGATGCAATCACACATCTTTTCTAGGCTAAATCTGGGATCCATCCAACAAGATGAACTTTGAGGAAGTGCGAGTACAAAAGAGTAATAGATTATTCTTCTCAACTCTTTGTGGACAGTGGCCTGTTGTGAATAGTTCGAGTTTACGTCCTTTATGCATATCATGAGCTAATGAGATTAGCATGAGATTCCGCATTTGGGACTCCTTTAAGGGTTTTGCATGTCGTTTTGGTTAGTGCGACAATAGTCGTTAGTCCACACTTAGGTTTCTTTGGCATTCGTTTGAGCATCAACCCCGGCTTATCTATTGCAGAGAGAATAGTCAGACTTAAAGGTATATTGAATGTCAATGGTTGCGAGAGCAATCCTGTTTGACCGACATTCTGAAATGTCCGATTTCCTACTTGTCTCATGACGAGCTTCCACAATATCCATAAGTGCCATGTGTATGCGGGTCAGAATAATACCCTGCCCTATTACTGAAGTTAGCGCATAACACTCTTGGCGTAACTTTCAAGCAATTGTGAGATTGAACTGTATGATGAATCCTGAGATTACGCTATAATCTCCCACAATAGTTGTGCAATTATTGTAAGCGTGGGTTGTGGTAATGCTCAATTTAGGGCTATCTTGACCAGTAGAATCTCAAGGAATGAATGTGCGGATTCCTTCGCCGTTCAGGATTCACTAAGGATTGGTTGAATTCAATTTGAATTTCTCTCGTTCCTCCAAAACTAGGAGAATGCTTTGTGAGCACCTAATTGAGAAGTCTGATTTGTTGAGATCCAATCCTTAATCAAGTGATTGAGAACATGAGTTGATCATCAGCTTAGACAGCAAGACTCACTAAAGTTCCCATGCACTGCAAATTATGATTACGTGTGCACCCGTAATGATAATTTGCCTTGCCTGATCCCTATAGTGTTTCTTCTATCCCTAGCTTTTAATCAAAAGGGACTTGAAATAATCATTAGATTGCGTGTGCACATTTGTACATGAGTGTGTATTGTTTTATCGGATTACTCTTAATTATGCGTACCAATACTCATGACTCTGCCGAATATGGCTGTTGTCGGATGAGGCTAAGGGTAGAGAGGCACCACCAGTGTCTCTTAAAAAAAAATGTGCATGGTGAAATTCAGGCACTATGTGTTGGGCAGAGATCCTCAAACGAGTGTCGAGCAACTCATGCTCCAAGTCCATGTATATGCATGGATCCACATGATCCTGATGTATGTCTGGGTCTCCTGACCCTTGGTGTTCTCTCCCATTTAGTCCTGCTTATTCACCTTGGATTCCCTTCTGTCTGGGCAATCATGCCTGCCATACATCATGGCGAGAGTCTAGGCATCCGATCCGACAACTTATGAAGGAGATTATTTATACCGTACATACGTTTGGAAGATAGTTGCCTCCAAGGCTGGAGTAGTTGTGGTGCAGGTATAGGTACGGATTCTGGTACGAGTTCAACCTGTTGTGATACCAAGATCGGTAACTGACGATCGCCGCCGTCGTCGTTCAAGCTCAGCTCGTAACTCGATCTTCTAAGGTTGCAGTATGCTGAGTACCCGTTATTCTTGACTCGTAACCCGAACAATAACATGTTATAAGTGTTTATTATTTCCACATTATTGTATGTGTTTAAGTGTTCACTATATGTGCCATGTAATTGTATTAGTGTAGCTAATGGTACCCTAGTGTAACTCCATACACTAATAGTCTACACAAATTGTTCGGCAACGGTTGGAATTCCTATGCTCAAGTCTTGGGTGTTTTTAATGTGATGCAAGTCTTAGAAATCTTGGTCCCTAAATGAGTCCGGTTAGAGCCTAGGTATCACTAAGGACACCTAATTCGCTAAAACCATTGCTCTGATACCAATCTGTCACACCCCCATATTTTATTTACTTATTAAATAAATACAGGTTGTAACGATTGGTTCATTACACGATAGCGGAAGCTGTAATAATGATTTCTAAGACTTGATTACATATACAATTACTAAAACTAAGTAATACTGTGATCTAAGTTCTTCTAGATCAATGACAGACTTGAGACTTGATATTCTACGTCCTTCCAGTCTTTAGGAATTGATCCAACATAGCTAGCCTATTCCAACCGCGCCATGGCTAGAGGTCACCTGAGAAACATACTTAAAATTGTCAACACAAAGGTTGGTGAGTTCACAGAGTTAGTTATATTAGTGCTTATAGTTTTTCCACAAAAACCTGTTCATGACTTTACCGTCATAAAATAAGTAGTTTTCCTTTGAAAACATGCCCATGGCCTATCCGTCATGAAATAAGTAGTTTTCCTTTGAAAACATTACCATGACTTAGCCGTCATAAAATATGTAGTTTTCCTTTGAAAACATTACCATGACTTAATCGTCATAACTCCAATGTTTAACATGATCATTTTAACCTGATCAGAATTCTTTACTTTAAACCTGATCACTTTACCCTGATCAGAACACTTTTGTGTAAAACCTGATCATTTTACCTTGATCAGAACTCTTTTGTGTAAAACCTGATCACTTTACCTTGATCAGAACCCTTTTGTGTAAAACCTGATCATTTTAACCTGATCAGAACCCTTTTGTGTAAAAGCTGATCATTTTAACCTGATCAGAACCCTTTTGTGTAAAACCTGATCATTTTACCTTGATCAGAACTCTTTTGTGTAAAACCTGATCATTTTAACCTGATCAGAACCCTTTTGTGTAAAACCTGATCATTTTAACCTGATCAGAACCCTTTTGTGTAAAACCTGATCATTTTACCTGATCAGAACCCTTTTGTGTAAAACCTGATCATTTTACCTTGATCAGAACTCTTTTGTATGTATTACCAATGAATATGATTACTAATCCGATCTATTGAACCCATTTGTAAGCTTGCAAGGAATACAAAATAGTATGTAATGTACGAGACCGTAACCAAACCCCAACTTTCTGTGCCTCCCCTCGCCTTTCTGCGAGTAAGACAATATGCGGTCATTCGGCCATTTTGACCCCTGGTTAGCGCGACTAACCATGACCGGAGGCGTCACCCCCAATAGTACTATTCATATAATCCCGGGCTAAATCCATAGCTAATGGTTACTAATTTATTACGAGGACTTTTAGCGCTTTATTGTTCCCTCAATACATACATACGGTCAGATCATTAGTTCCATTCATTTATACACAAAAGTCTTTTACAAGTATGTTTCCACCCCAAATCATTTCAAAAACTTAGAAAAAGGGGATTAGTGAAACTCACAAGGAGTTAAACCAAAATGTTTATATTGTCAAATGTATAAGCAATGTAATTCATGTTTTCAAAACATAATAAGTAAGTATGTTTCTCCCCCGATGTTTACAAAACAGTAAATAGTTAAAAGGGGGCCGTGAACTCACCTTGTGTCCGATGAAATCCTAGCAAACCAACTTGTGCTAGTTCTTGTATATCCGTACCCTAATCACACAAGGGTACTAATGTGTTAAACTACCCGTCTTATACGTAAGTTGTTCAATACTTGTTTTGTTATAAAACAGATCTTAGCTACTGCCCAAAGTGACTGATGAACAGATGTCGAAACTTCCTAGTTTCGATTGCGCAGATTAGATATCGAAACTTCCTAGTTTTGAATGAGCAAAAACTGGTATCGAAACTACCTAGTTTCGATTGGCAAGAAGGGTATCGAAACTACCTAGTTTCGATTGAGCAATATGTATCGAAACTACCTAGTTTCGATTGAACAACTAGTATCGAAACTCCTAGTTTCGATTGAGTAAACTTGTATCGAAACTCCTAGTTTCGATTGAATAGGTATCGAAACTCCTAGTTTCGATTGAATAACAGGTATCGAAACTCCTAGTTTCGATTACTGCACTTTGATTGACAGAATTCGTCCTGAATATTTTTATGTTCAAATCTTGAATTTGACACACTTTTCTTGTTATCTTACTTGCGATTGAACCTTTTGTATGCTCAGCTACGATTTTAAAGAAAATGAAATGGATAATATCGAGTTTTTACCTCAAACAGAGAATGATGATTTTCAGGGAAACAGAGAATGATCTTGAGCTCCTTATCTTGATTCTTGAGACAACACTTGGAACTCTTCTTATAGCACCGAAATACGGTGGATTTTTACCTTAAACTGGACTTCGACTTGAAGGAGAATTGGGAATTTGCCGTAAGAAAATGAGAAGTATGAAAGGGATTGTGGGATTTCGATTGAGGAGGTATGGTTTTTATCTGAATTTGAGTGAATTAGCAAGTGGGGGAATGGCTCCCCTGACTTTCGGTCGAGAAAGTCAAGCAAGTGGGTTGGGATTTAAATAAATCAAACCATTTGATTTAAGTGTAATTTTAACCACTAGTGTTCGTATTTAGTCGGGTTATCCTGGTACGTGAACCGGTAACTCCTAGAATTACGAAAATATGAAATGAGACCATGTACGGTTTTTGTTAGGCCTTAATGTCCTTGTTTGTGAAATTAAGTAAATCACAAAAACAATTATAATGTAAACTTGTTTATAACATGTACGGATATTGACCTGAATTGTCGGGTGTCACAGTCACCCCAACAATAACACCCACTCACATCATACCATCCCCAACCCCAACACCCACCAATACGGTGATTTCTCACAGGGGTTCGACTTTGACACAATCTTCTCTTTCCCCATCCACAACGTCGAAGCCTCATCATCTAGGCATCCGGATCCAAATGAAGCTAGGATCGATGTGCTAGAAACCCAAGTTGCTGGCTTGTTGAAGACTATTCAAACGTCAAAGGAGGAGTCTGATGCTCAACAAGCACAGATAAACTCTCTGGCAGATGAAGTTAGGATTCTGCGTAGCCAGAGAACGGGGACTGATGAACGGCTGAAGAATGTGATGGCGCAGAATGAACTATTAATGAAGACGAATGAATTGATTCTGGCCCACAGAACTTCAATTGAGCTAAGGATGGATGCTCAAAGGCAGGAGAACGCTACTATGGTCAAATTGATTGCAGAACTGACCGAGAAGCTAGGTGCTCAGGGGGAGAAGGAAAAAGAAAAATCCACCGGTGCAGAGGTTTGTCATCCAGTCGATTTGACTAAGGATGATGACAAAGACAAGGATCCTGAAGTCGGTCCTAGTGGAGGTGAGCACCAAGCTTCGGTAATTGTGCCCATCTCTACTACGTCAATGGCTGAGGGGGAGTCTACTACGCAAGAGGGTGGTGATACCTCAGGAGGTGGTGGTGGCGGTGATAAAGGGAAGTCAGTGGCTGACAAGATTCTATGTCTCGAGCCTGACTATTCTAAAGAAGCACAAATCGATGCTCTCCTTAATCTGGAAGAAGGAGAGATCGACACTGGTGATGATTGGAACGATGATGATGATGTGATAATCGAGATTCCCAAGGGCGACGGGGATCTAGAGTATGAGTTAGAGGATGGTGAGATCTTTGAAATACCATCGCTCGAATCTCTGCTCGAAACAGACACAGGCTCAGTTGATACAGCAAGTAATGTTGAAGCTACAACTGATGCCCCCCGGTCGACCCTATACCTGTGGACCCCGAGGCACAGAAAGAGAAAGACATGCCTTCTGCATCTACAAAAGGTCCAGCTCCAGTGTGGCAAAAGACGTCTATCAAAGACAAGTATGGAGCGACAGGTATGATCTTAGCTGTCAGGTTTGAGGAGGACAAGCAGTTGTTCGCCATCAAAAGATCTGGAGGGGTTCAATACTTGAAACCAACCAGTGAGGCGTTCAACTCTTTGCCCAGGTACGACCTAGTTAACCTTGCAAACCGCGACCTGCTGAATCATTCGAATCATGCAGTAGCAATGGGTTTGTGGAGTATACTACAGCGTGAAGCAAGATCGGGAAAGTATGAGTATCTCAAGCCTCAAGTGCCCAGAAGAGTCAAGGATAAGCACGCTGTGCATCCTGTGACTAAGAAGCCGTTAAAGAGATTGGTATACAAGCCAGTGCGATGTGAAACAAAGATTCCCCTGAGCAAGTTACCTCAGGATATCCTTGGTGACATGTGGTACTGGTACGTTGATCCAAAAACGGGCGAGGCTGTGATCATGGGTAAAGGTAAGTCAGATAGTGGAAACACAGTGCCAAAGGAAGTGATCAGGGTTTTTGATGAAGTCTGCTTCATCAATTTCTCTGTGAACGATCTGGAGGTACTAGCAGACAAATTCTGCATCCACACTGACGAATGGACAAAGCTTCTCTCGGTCAAATACGACAAGTTAATCAAGTTCTGTGTTGATTACAAAAAGAAGATGGAAGCTAAGGAAGCAGTGCAGTGAAGACTGAAGATTGAAGACTGAAGACGATGAAGATCCCGAGCTGTTGTCAAGGGGGAGTTTGTTGATGCACTTTCCTGTGACAACACTCTGGATAGAGTCTAGGTTTGTATGTCTAATGTCTGTATTTTGTCTTTGTATGTAAGAGTCATTATGTAAAAGTTTATCGAGTTGTATTTACTTTTACTTAATGTTTTGTTGATTTCTTCTAGGTGTTTTGCGCACTTGTATGTGCGCAGGAGAATGCTCCTGTGTACTTAGTAAGTACGCAGGAATACCTATGCGTACTCGTTAAGTACGCAGGAGTAATTGGTCCTGCGCACTTGCTAAGTGCGCAGGCATCAGGTCAGTATAAATAGGATAGGTTCACAGAAGCTAAGTACGCAGAACCATTTGTTCATACGAACTCAGTTTTGCTAAGTACGCAGCTTGTATTCTCTCTGTAACCGTCGAGTGTTTATAATACAAAGAACGATTATTGTGACTCTTGTGTTCGGTTTACTTTGTTTTAGTTAGACTCTCCGCCTAGTCACGGGTATTCCGCACCCGGTCCGACTAGTAGACCACTTGCATGCAACGATCCGACACACATGAAGGGACCTACACAAACCAGTAACGAAAATGCCCACTGGTCCAGCGGTCCAGTCGCTAGACCCACACGCCCAAGGCCCGGGTTCAAGTCCCTGCGGCTTGTTATATTTTTTAATACAGTTTTTAAAGCTCCAAAAATGTTAAAAAAAAAAAAAATTTATAAACCTTGAAATATTTATAACAGAATAAATTCAGTTTTACAAATTTTGCATAAAAACCTATATTTTTATGAAATTATACATTAAATGATTAATTTAAAATAAGTAGTTATTTTGGATAAATTAATTTCAAAACTTGGTACAAATTTATAAAAAGTTTTATAAAAAAAAACTTAAACTCTATTTTCAAAATCAATTAATTGACAAATAAAAATAATTGATTTAAATAAAATTTATAAAATGTTAATTTTAGTTAAAACGATCAACACATATTTTTAAGGAAAGAAATAAATAAAAGTTATTTATCATAAAGGTAAATATATATTTTACTTTTTTTCACCCCTTTATAAATAAATGGTATTTTTACACATCCTTATAAATAAATATATAAAACAAAATTATTTATTAAGATAACTCACACCACTAATTTTATAACTAAATTATTAAATAATAATTATTTAATTTATTTAGTTATTCGAACTCAAAACCTAATTTAATTTTTCTAAAACTATTTATTTAAATTTCTCATTTTATAAAACACCTCATTTAAGTATGAACCACTAATACTTACCACTCCAACACTGTCACACACGACTGATTCAATCCTAGACTTAGACCTAGACTATTGTGCCCTCTAATAATTAAACATACATTACACATTAGGTTAACGTGGTGAGTTGCAAGGACCGTTTTACTACCTAGTCTCCCGTGTTTAGCTACACCTTGAACCAAGTGAGTATTACATAGCCCCTTTTCTCTTTTACACTTTTTGGGGTGATTCATGAATTTTATACAAACAATAGTTTACTTTTTACACAAACTACACAAACACAAATCCTATCTACATTCATGTGTATAAATTTGAGCTATATGTTTGAGTGCTAGGTGTTTTAACTTTTGTGTGCAAATTTATGCAATCATTAACTAATTAAGCCGACGGTTAACAATGATAGATCTATTGAGTCTGACAAACCCACCCAGATTGGGGACTTTGTTACCGACAACACAATTTGCATGCTAGTTACAAAGGTTTGATTGTACTTTAGTTACATAATAGCTGCTCCCCATAAATGTCTTATTTATCATGACATGTAAGGATTTGCTTATTCATATTTATACACTATCTATGTACAAACCTATGTATGCTACCAAATTTTTAGTTGACCTTATTTTATTCATGTTTCAGGTGCTAACGTGTGAATTTGAGCATGGCATGCTACACTTAAGTTGGACCTAGTTAATTTAAATTCAATGAACAATTTGTATTTTTATTTATGTACTTGTTGAATTTTGTTATTTGTGTTTGAATGGTTTGAAATGAAATCTATGTTTAAATATTGAAATCTAGTGAACCTTTTGCTCATGAACAGTCTACATGTCCCGCTCCGACGTTTTCGTTGTCGGTTGGGGTGTGACACTTTTGTAACGTCTTCGAAAAATTGATTAATTATCGTAATATCAATTAATTAATTATTAATGATAATTTTTGAAATTTTTAGTATTTATATCTTATTATTATTACCTAAATTAA
This sequence comes from Smallanthus sonchifolius, assembly GCA_023525975.1. Lineage (NCBI taxonomy): Eukaryota > Viridiplantae > Streptophyta > Magnoliopsida > Asterales > Asteraceae > Smallanthus > Smallanthus sonchifolius. Next base: position 63,904,965 of record CM042021.1, on the reverse strand, counting down.
TTAAAAACCTTAAACATATCTAAAACCATAAAAAAATTATTTTATTATTAATCCTATCCTAATCCTTTCCATCCACTAACTAACAAATTTTGAACTCAAAACCTCATCCATATCCTAAAAATTTCGTGAACTACCCCTAGTCCAATCAACTATTTAAATTTTGTCTTTAAGCCCCTAATCCGACCCAATACGTAGAACCGTTATTCCTCATTCATTCTTCGCACCTCAACGATCCTCTAGGGCTCTCCATCAACTTAATGTTGTTCCACTCATCTTTTGGAAAATTTTAGCTTAAATCCTTCCATTTTAAGCAAACTCTTCTTATGTTCTTGCTTGTACCTACTTTTTCTTTCAAACTCCTTTATAACTAGCTTAGATCTATGATTCCCCAACTTGTTTATATTATAATCATTGATCTAATCCAAGATCAAAAGCCTTATTCATCAAACTTTTATTTAAAAACTTGATTTTAATATTTCTTGTTTCCTTTCAACTTTTAAAATTATGTTTCTACTAAAACTCCTTATTTCCATTTAAACCCCTTTAATATCCAACTTATTTCATTTCTATCTTTACTAAATTTATATTTTCACCCTAGCCCTTATAGTTTCCAAACATACCAAACACACCCTAAACTTGGTCAAGTACGCAAATACAGTAACTTTCAAACTAGTATGTAGTTATCTGACAAACATTAAAGTTCTGGCTAGGAAAATACGGGGTTTTGATCAAACCAACTCTTTCATGGGAACTTTTCTGTTGGAGGTACTACTCTGGAATGATAACCACTTTTAGTGTACAACAACCACTTTTTACTAATTACAATAACAACCTTCTCTACTATTCTAAACTTGTTCTAATTAACTTTACAAACTTACTTATGGAATCCTTAAGGCATTCAAATCCAAGTTTCGTCAATTACAAGCTTAACCTTCTTAACTTGCAAGGTGAGTTCACAACCTCTCTTTTACTTTCTATCTTTGCGGTGGAAAACGTGCTCGTATTCAATCTCTATATCAATACTATTATCATACTACAAGGATTTCATACTATTCAATAACAACTTTCTATATTTATAAACTTACATGGGTTCATACACACACTCTACCACACCATGAACTTTTTAGTCAACGGGAGTAAGTAAATAGATCTATTGGTCTGACAAGACCATCTATGCTTAAGTTAAAGTATTCTTTTCAACAACTCGGGTCGAAGTGTTCTTTCCAACTCGAGGGAGCTAGATGATAGAAACTGCATACTATAACAACACTTTGGGTCTGATGCGTTCAGACGGGGATTCTATTCTAGTAACAACGATTGGTTGTGGACTCGATGTACGAAAGTTTAAATTACTTGTATTGCAATTGTTTATGAATTATATACTATTATTCTATGCTATATCTATGTATCTAAACGTGTGTTCTCACCAACTTTTAGTTGACCTATTTTAGCATGTTTTCAGGTAATGGAAACTAAGTTGCCGTCATGGTAGGAAATCAAGGATATGCTCTCGTGGACTTAGATTTAGTTTTTAATTTAAAAAGACAATTTTTTTTGTTTGGTTATGTGTTTTGAAATTTGGTTGTAATAACTATTTGGCTTTTAATAAATTCCTAAGTATTTCTTTATCTATGTGTAATGATTTCAATTTAGTCGCTCCTTCGTGTTTGCGCCTTGGTGGGGGTGTGACATCCAAGCTTGACAATTACTTGTTATGCCCCTCAAACCGAGAATTGTGTAGTTGACACAATCGTTAATCGTTACCTACCTACATAGCAATGTTAGTGAAGAGTGCTCAGACATTCACTGCACAATGGTGAACCGGGATCACATTCCTAATTATATATTTTTTGCAATTGTGTCATAAATTTAGTTAGGACATTAAGCATGAAAATACTAAAACTGTTTCTTTTGAAATTTGTAAATGTCTAACGAATCCAATCTCAACTCCTCATTCTCACTGAAGTCAACCCTTGAGAAGGATAAACTCAACAACTCCTACTTCATGGATTGGTACTGTAACCTGAAAATTGTTATTAGGGCGGGGAACAAAATGTATATTCTCGAAGAACCAATCCCAGAAGAACCTACTGCTGCTACTGGCATTACTCGTAAGACCTGGGATAAACATGTGGATTATTTCATCAAGGTCTCATGCTTAATGCTAGCATCCATGATACCAGAACTTTAGAAGAATATAGCTGATATGCCAGCATACGACATGATTAGGCAACTGCAGAAAATATTCCAGCAGCAAGCTCTTCATGAGCGCTTTGAAGTGATGAGATCACTTATAAGTTGTCATATGAAGGAAGGTTCTTTAGTCAGCATTCACGTGCTGAAGATGAAGGGTTACATTGATCACTTAACACGTCTTGACTCTTCCTTGATCAATGATCTAGATGGGGATATAATCCTCAACTCACAGCCTAAGTGATATGACCAGTTCATTTTGAATAATAATATGAATGCTTGTGGCAAGACCATTCTAGAGTTGCATATGATGCCCAAAACTGCCGAGACGAACATACCAACTTCGGCCAAGTCTAGTCCAGTGCTGATGATCATGGAGGGTCGAGTTAGGAAATCTGAAGGGAAACGTAAAGGAAAGAAAGGCTTCAAGGGCAAAGGCAAGGTTGTTGCCAAGAAACCTCTAAAGGATGTCAAATGCTTTCATTGTGATGAAGCTGGACATTGGAAGAGAAGTTGCCCTAAGTATCTAGCTGAGCTGAAACAAAAGAACACTTCTAGAGGACAGTCCTTAGGTATATTCGTTATTGATATCTTCTCTTTGTCTAGCAAATTTTAAGTGTTTGACATTGTATGTGGTTTTCACATTTGTAATGATTTGCAGGGACTAAGGAAGGTTAGGAAGCTGAAGCATGGCGACTTGGAGCTCCATGTTGGCAATGGACAAAGTGTCTTGGTGAAGGCTGTAGGAGAGTATGTTCCTTTACTTCCTTTTGGCGTTAAACTTGTTTTGAACAATGTTTGCTACATACCTAGTTTAACTAGGAATAATGTTTCGGTTTATGCTTTGCGAGAACAAGGATTTAAATATGCTTTTGATGGTGATTTTATTTCTGCATATTTGAATAATTTTTTTATTTTTTTTACTGTAAAGCCGTATAATGGAATCTATGAGATAGAAGTCCACGATAATAACACTCTATAAAACATCTCCTCTAAACGTATGAAATCATATGTCACACCCCGACCGATGGCGGAATCATCGGGGCGGGACATGTAAGACTGTTCATAGCACATGGTTGACTAAATTGAAATATATTAAAGTTGAATTTCCATTACAAATAATCCAAGTACAAACCAAATTCAAACAAGAAACATAAAATAACTCATAAAATTCTTGATTTAAATTGCTAAGTCCAAATCCTATATTGAGCACGTCTTGAATCATTCTCACATATTAGGGCCTGAAACATGAATAAAATAAAGTCAACTAGAAAGTTGGTGAGTATAACACAGTTGTAATTAGATAGCATATAGTTGAAAACAAATCCTTTACAAAACATGATAAAATAAGGCATTTATGGGGAGCAGCTATTGTGTAACCATGTACAACCAAACCTTGTAACTAGCATGCAAAAATTGTGTTGTCGGTTTCAATCACCGCGCACCTGGGTGGGTTTGTCAGACTCAATAGATCTATCATTGAAAACCATATGATTGCACATAATCGCATACAAAGGTTAGCACAACTAGCACTCGGGCACAAAGCTCAAATTTTGCACACATGTATGTAAATAGGATTTTGCACTTGTGTTGTTTGCGTAAATGTAAATGTGTAATGTGTATAGAGTTCATGTTCCACCCCAAAAGTGTAAAAGAGTAAAAAGGGGTTGTGAATACTCACTTGGTATGGAGATGTAGCTAACAAAGAGTATAGATAAAATAAGGGTTCTTGATACGCACGGGTTAACCTAGATAGTAATGTATATTGAATCAAATCGGTGTACAAAGTTTAAGTCTAACATTGAAGGTTGAGTTTGTGTATAAAAAGTATTAAATGAAATATATAAAGTTGTAGTAACCATTTTTGGAACATTTGACTAAAGTTTGGAATTTAAATAATAGAATTTTTATAAACTTGTTGATTATGAAAATAATGTATGTGTTAAATGTAAATTAATAAATGATTATAGTTTATGAAATAATATAAATATTGATTGTAATTAAATATAAATAAATAAATGATTTTTGTTTAAATATTAAGTAAATAATTATTATCTTATTTATTTATAAACTTGTAACTTAATCATTTAAAATATCATTTAAGTGTAAGTTAAATATAAATTTAATTTTTATAAATTTTTAAATAAATAATATTTATCTCTTTAAATATAGAAAACATATTTTTATAAAATTTAAAACATTTATTGATTGAAAAATATAAAATTATAATTCTGTTAAAATTTATGAGTCACACACGACCGTGCCTCGGAAGGGCACGATCGTGCTCAAGCCACGGGCGCGGCCGCGCTAGTCGGGGCGCGACCGGGTTGATCAACAGAGGGCACAAACTAGACCAGTCGACAGGCACGACCATGCCTTGGCCTGGCACGGTCGTGTCTATGATTTTTAGACACAACAGAGGCTAGCCCAAAGTGCATGACTAGGTCTGGACAGGAGGACACGACCGTGCTGCTAATCGGCACGACCGCGCTATATGAGGCACGGCCGCGCCAGATGATTAGCGCGACCGTGTCTCTTCCAAGTCAGACACGAATTGAACAATTTTTGTATTTATAACGATGGAATTGATAGGGCTTTTGATTACTGAATTATTACGAGTCTAATCACATAAATTAATTGTATGTAAATCGTGTTTAAGAGTGGAATCGATTAAATCTTTTCTTATTAAAATATAAATTCTGATTCGGACGATTTCTGTAATGAAAGCTCGGATTGATAGGGGGCTTTTGATATATGGACCGAAACGAAAGGGAGGGATGATTCAATTACCTCAAACAGAAAGGAATTGAAAGCGATCGGTAGAAGGGAGTTCCGGCAACGGCAAGATTTGCTTCCGGCGGCTTCTGCTGTGATTCCGGCTGCTCCAACCCTTCAGAAACCTTAGAGATGATCGGAGGATCGAGTTCCTTGACTAATTGGTAGCAATTGGATCGAGAATGGCGGTTTGAGGCTTGGGAGATAATTTGGACGGTTTCTTGAGAGTAATTTGTATTTTGAAAATGATAATGGTAATTGACTGAGATATTTTCCTTGATAACAAAACTAAAACGTAAATCGGATTTGAATTCGAACGATCGAGCGTTTTGAAACTGCATTTACGTTTCGGCTGTTACGCAGGCGCGATCGTTCCAGGACCAGTCGCGCGATCGTGCCGAGGCACTTGGCGCGACCGTGCCAGGACGAAGCACGACCGTGCTAATTAGGGTTTCTTGATAAATTTTTTTCAACTTTAGTCCTTGAATTTTCAGGTTTGATTAGTTCGAAATAAATAGTTACTTGTATAGCGTTTAAGTGTATATAATCGAGCAAAACTTGTAAATTTGAATTGAATCATTGCATTTAGTTTACTGTGAGAAAAATAATAAGACAGTGCACGAGTATTGAATTCGAAATTGCATTACATTGAATTGAAATATGAATACTAAAAATCAGAAATGTTACAGTCTCCCCATGTTAAGAGAATTTCGTCCCAAAATTTAGCTAGAGGAAACAATGGTATCGGTAAAAAGATGAGGGTACTTAAGCTTCATTTGGTCTTCTCGTTCCCAAGTGAACTCAGGACCACGCTTAGATTCCCAACGAACTTTGACAATAGGAATGCGACTTCGCTTGAGCTGTTTGACTTCACGATCCATAATTTCTACCGGCTTCTCAACGAAGTGCATCGTTTCATCAATGCGCAGGTCGTCAAGCGGTATATGGAGATTTTCATCAGCGAGACACTTCTTCAGATTAGATATATGAAATGTACGATGCACATTGCCAGGAGATGGAGGTAACTCGAGCTTGTAAGCCACTTTCCCAATCCTTTCAAGGATTTTGAATGGACCAACATAACGAGGTGCTAACTTGCCTTTCTTTCCAAAACGGATCATGCCCTTCCATGGAGACACCTTAAGAAGAACAAGATCACCGACTTGGAATTCCAAGGGTTTTCGACGTTTATCGGCATAACTCTTTTGACGACTCCTCGCTACTCGCATATTGTCTCGGATTTGAATAATCTTGTCGGATGTTTCTTGAATTAACTCGGGACCGGTGATTTGTGCTTCACCAATCTCGTTCCAACAGATAGGTGAACGACACTTGCGACCATAGAGAGCTTCGAATGGAGCCATGTTGATACTTTTGTGGTAGCTATTGTTGTAAGAAAACTCAATGAGGGATAGATGTGAATCCCAATTGCCACCAAAATCGATTACGCAAGCTCTAAGCATGTCTTCAAGAGTTTGGATTGTTCGCTCGGTTTGACCATAAGTTTGGGGATGCTAGGCCGTGCTCAACTCCAATCGTGTACCAAGAGCAGTTTGGAGAGATTGCCAAAATCGAGAAGTGAACCGGGCATCTCGATCAGATATTATGTTCAAGGGAACACCATGACGACTCACGATTTCGTCGATGTAAATTCGGGCTAGTTTCTCAACCCGATAGTCTTCACGGATAGGCAAGAAATGAGCAGATTTGGTGAGACGATCAATGATCACCCAAATACTATCATAACCACTCGAGGTGCGAGGGAGTTTGGTAATAAAATCCATGGCTAAGTTCTCCCATTTCCACACGGGAATTTCCAGTTGTTCAAGCAAACCAGAAGGACGTTGATGTTCGGCTTTGAATTTGGAGCAGGTGAAACATTTGGCAACATAAAGAGCAATGTCCTTTTTCATACCGGGCCACCAATATTGTTGGCGAAGATCTTGGTACATTTTATCCGCACCAGGATGAATAGAATAACGAGTCTTGTGAGCCTCGTTCATGAGAAATGTACGGAGATCATCGTGATCGGGAACCCAAATACGGTTCAAGTAATATAGTAAGCCATTGGGTTTTGATTCAAGAAGAAGTTCAACACCACACGACATTTCTTCATACATGTTACCCTCGGTTACCGAGACATGTTGAGCTTCTAAGATACAGGTTTGAATATCGGTTTGAATACGGGCACAATGAAGCATAACCTGGTCCTTTCGACTCAAAGCATCGGCTACAACATTCGCTTTGCCGGGATGGTAACGAATCTCGCAGTCATAGTCGTTAAGGAGTTCGACCCAACGTCGTTGCCTCATATTGAGTTCTTTTTGGATGAAGATATGTTGAAGACTTTTGTGGTCGGTGAATATCACACATTTTGTGCCATATAGGTAATGTCTCCAAATCTTTAACGCGAATACGACCGCACCCAACTCGAGATCGTGCGTCGTATAATTCTTCTCATGAGCTTTGAGTTGCCTAGATGCATAAGCGATTACTTTGCCTCGTTGCATGAGAACACAACCAAGACCTTGGTTAGAAGCATCACAATAGATAACTAAATCTTCGATTCCATCGGGGAGAGTCAATATAGAAGCATTGCACAACTTTTGCTTGAGGGTTTGGAAAGCTTCTTCTTGTTTCGGTCCCCATTCATAAGTCTTACCCTTGTGGGTCAAGGCGGTAAGAGGGACAGCAATCTTTGAGAAGTTTGAGATGAAACGACGATAATAACCCGCATGACCAAGAAATGAACGAACTTCGGTAGGAGTCTTCGGGGCATTCCAATTCTTAACCGTTTCAATCTTAGCAGGATCAACATGAATACCCTTGTCGTTGACGATGTGACCAAGAAATTGAACTTCTTTTAGCCAAAATTCGCATTTGGAGAATTTGGCATATAGTTGTTCTTTTCTCAAGAGTTCCAAAACCAATCTAAGGTGTTCTTCATGGTCGGCTTTAGTCTTGGAATAGATTAAGATATCATCAATGAAAACGATCACGAATTTATCAAGGTACGGTTTGCACACACGATTCATGAGATCCATGAACACTGCGGGTGCATTGGTTAACCCGAAAGGCATAACCATGAACTCGTAATGACCATACCTTGTTCGAAAAGCAGTGTTAGGAATGTCGTCTTCTTGAACACGAAGCTGATGATAACCGGACCAAAGATCAATCTTCGAGAAGCAAGTAGAACCTTGAAGTTGATCAAAGAGATCATCGATTCTAGGCAAAGGATAACGGTTCTTGATAGTAAGTTTGTTGAGTTCGCGGTAGTCAATACACATGCGAAATGATCCATCCTTCTTCTTAACAAATAAGACGGGTGCACCCCACGGTGAATGACTCGGGCGAATGAAACCTTTGTCGGAGAGCTCTTGAAGTTGACTTGCAAGTTCTTGCATTTCGGAAGGTGCAAGACGATAAGGGGCTCTAGCCACGGGGTTAGCTCCGGGTACAAGATCAATACGAAATTCTACTTGACGAACGGGTGGAAGACCGGATAAGTCTTCGGGGAATACTTCAGGGAAATCTCGGATAATGGGGATATCTTAAATACTCTTCTTCTTGACATCCTTTTGAACAATATGAGCTAAGAAAGCAATGTACTTCTTTCGTAAGTACTTTTGAGCGGTAGTACACGACATCAACTTAAGTCCCTTGCAAGGCTTTTCACCAAAAACCCTTAAGGTTTCTCCCGATGGTAGCGGAATTCGGATACACTTTTCAAAGCAAATGACTTCGGCATGATGATTTGATAGCCAGTCCATACCTATGATAATATCAAAGCTTCCTCGTGGCATTGGAACAAGGTTGATTAGGAATGTGTGATCATTAAGTTCTAAAGAGCAATCATAGATAATGGACTCAATTGTAAGGGAGTCACCATTTGCTACCTCAACGGTAAATGTTTTCTCTAATTGGGACCGAGTCTTTGCAAGTAAAGGTTCAAAATTAAGTGACACAAAACTTTTATCGGCTCCGGTATCGAATAAAATGGAGGCATATTGACTATTAATAAGAAACGTACCATTGACCACGTCATTGTAGGCTTTAGCTTCGTTGGCGTTTATGTTAAACGCACGCCCACGAGCTCCACCTTGTCTAGCATTTGCAAGTGTTGGACATTGATCACGAAAATGGTTCGGGTCACCACACTCATAACAAGCACGCCCATTAGCAATGGAGGGAGCACCTTGGTTAGCCACTTGAGGTACGGTTCGGTTTGGAGGGTTGACTTGGCCCGCGAGAGCTTTGGTCCTACAAACACTAACTGTATGACCATATCTCCGACAATAAGTACAAAGGCGACATGGGATGTTTTGAGGATGATGGTAGTTGCAGGTGGCACAAAGAGGGTAGATCCCAACATATGGCTTTTTAGCTGGCGCTTGAACCATAGGTGCAGCTTGGTTGATGGGAACAACAGGAGTAACCATAGCAAAATTTCTAACCTTCCTATTTCTATTATTACGAGAGGGCTCGGTTGTGGCTTCTTTGTTGTGAGTAGGAGGGGTTACGGTTTCAGAAACTTTCTTAGCACCCTTTTTGGTCAGAGTTCCAGCTTTCACATGATTATCAGTTAAGGTAGCGGATAAACGAATAGCATCCTCCAGAGTAGCAGGATTTCTACCTAAGACAGTATCTTGGATTTGTCTTGGTAGCCCACCAATATACTTCTCGATACAACGGGACAAAGGAGTGACCATGTGGGGCACGAGAAGACTCAACTCATGGAACCGAGTTGTATATGCTAAGCTTTCCCCACTATCTTGGGCAAGATCCCAAATTTCAGCTTCTAACTTTTTCACTTCATTTCGAGGACAGAACTCCTCGGTCATAAGCCTTTGACCTCATCCCAAGGTAAGGCCATTGCTACATCAACACCCCTATTCCTTTTCTCCCCATTCCACCATGTAAGTGCCCGTTTTTGTAGGACACTTGTAGCATGACGAACACGGAGGTTGTCGGGACAGTCACTATTGAGAAAGGTATTCTCAATGCTTTCAAACCATTGAAGGAGTCCAGTAGCTCCTTCGGTTCCATAAAACTTGAGGGGATTGCACGAGTTGAAGTGCTTGAAGGTGCATTGAGATGGATTGTTACCACCATTTCCACCATTATTACCACTATTGCTTCCATTTCCACCATTGTTGCCATTGGTGGCACCATTGGCTTGGGTGAGTTGTGTCACCAATTGGGTTAGAATAGCAGCAATGTCGGTGTTGGCGTTGGTTGCGGGAGCACGACGAGGAGGCATTCTACAGATTTTCACAAGACAAGAAAGATTGTAAGAACTTATGAGATTTGATAGGGTTTAATAGAATGAGATAACAAAAAAATAGATATTTTTAGTTTGGATTGTACTCAAAAGTGACAAAATCACTTGAATACCATGGCACATTAAGGTTAATTAAACTTATAAAATTTTCAAGGAGACATGCTTTAGCCTATAAGTAAACACTCATCTCGGGAATTCCCAGGAAAGCATACGGGTCCCTCGGTTGATTGGGATTTATGTGAAATGCTTTCCTAGACAGAAAACCCAAAATACAGGTGTCACCCTTCCAGATTGCACGTGTCCTCAAATAATTTAACAAGTTTAAAAACCTTAACGAAGAAATAAAATTTTAGAGATTTTTGCTTCAAGAATTTATTTATTTTTTCCACATGCTAAGAAGGATAAAGATAGAAAAGAAAATAGAAATATTATGAGGTTTTAGAATATAGGAAAGGATATTATTTATTTAATTATTAAGAATATCCTAATAAGTCATGGATTTAAAACACATAAGTCATCAAAATGAAATAATAAGTAATAATACTAAGCATGTAACATATAACATGTAGCACATAACACATAATCATGAAGCATAGCATAAGTGGTTGTCCTAAAGTTATAGTCTAGGTCAAGGTGTCTAATAACCTAATTCCCTATAAACAAGGCTCTGATACCAATCTGTCACACCCCGACCGATGGCGGAATCATCGGGGCGGGACATGTAAGACTGTTCATAGCACATGGTTGACTAAGTTGAAATATATTAAAGTTGAATTTCCATTACAAATAATCCAAGTACAAACCAAATTCAAACAAGAAACATAAAACAACTCATAAAATTCTTGATTTAAATTGCTAAGTCCAAATCCTATATTGAGCACGTCTTGAATCATTCTCACATATTAGGGCCTGAAACATGAATAAAATAAAGTCAACTAGAAAGTTGGTGAGTATAACACAGTTGTAATTAGATAGCATATAGTTGAAAACAAATCCTTTACAAAACATGATAAAATAAGGCATTTATGGGGAGCAGCTATTGTGTAACCATGTACAACCAAACCTTGTAACTAGCATGCAAAAATTGTGTTGTCGGTTTCAATCACCGCGCACCTAGGTGGGTTTGTCAGACTCAATAGATCTATCATTGAAAACCGTCGGCTTGTATAGTTAATGATTGCACATAATCGCATACAAAGGTTAGCACAACTAGCACTCGGGCACAAAGCTCAAATTTTGCACACATGTATGTAAATAGGATTTTGCACTTGTGTTGTTTGCGTAAATGTAAATGTGTAATGTGTATAGAGTTCATGTTTGTAGGTCCATGATTCGTTGTGTGACGGATCTCTAGACTCGCGGTACGACACGGTGATAACGTGCGGAATCCATGATCAACGTGCTCGTGTGACTCAATCAACAACAACGGTGTAAATAAACTCTTTGTATTCCACCAATATCAGGTTACAAGAATTTTCTCTCGTCTACTCTGATATTGTCTCTTCTCTCTAATCTCTTTAAACTGACTCTGTTATGTATATAAAAGCTACTGTTCTGCACCAGGCGAACTTAACAAGTTCGCTTCACTGTGCTTAGGCGAACTTATTAAGTTCGCCTCTAATAGACCAGGCGAACTTATTAAGTTCCCCTCTGATAGGCTAGGCGAACTTATTAAGTTCGCCTCTAGCAGAACTTACACAGAATTTTATCAACAGTTACAAAACATGTCCTAACAGACTCCCCTTTAACTGTTGCTAACAATTCTATCAATTACAAGTCAAAGACTCTAAGACTAAGACATAATATCATCAAGCTCGTTGTCACCAGAATATGCTCCAACAGACTCCCCCTTGACAACAGCTTCAGAAGATTGTCATCAGTCTTCATATATCATCAAACACACTGTAGTCTTCGTCTTGTTCATCTGCACACTCTATTTCTTTCTATAAGAAAACTTGGGAGAAGGACCCCTTGTCAACTTCTGTTTGCAATATTCAGTTTTTGCAAAGGAGAACAACCAAGAATAACCAACAATTAAGATAAATAAAATCTTTTTGGTTTTTCAAACATAAGAAACACAAAATCTTTTTGGTTTTTCTATGTACAAACTGAAATGTAAAATACAAAATCACATCTTTTTGGTCGAACATCACGAGTAAGAAGATCATACCAGTATATATGACGAATCAATCACACATTTTGGATAAACAACCCTAAACATTCTAAGGGTATCCTATCCAGATTCATCATTTCTTTATATCAGATAAGATCAAATCTTTTAAGCTTCAACCAAAACATGTAATGATACGTGAAGAACTTTAAAGAAGATGAGATCAGATCATAACATGCTTATTACATACGAATTTGCAACACATAACATGTCAATCTAAGTTGTCAATATTATAAGAATTGAAACCATCAGTATCTTTGTCCCATGTTCTTGTGAATTAAGGTACCATTTATTTTGTAATACAACGTGTACCCCACAAATATGCCAACAGAAAAATAAATTTTCACTATCTTCAAGACATATAAGATCATTGCAAGATAATATTCAATCTCCAGGATGAATTATACCGATAAACATAGGATAATATCAAGCAGAGAATCAGAATGATTCAGAATCGAATGATTCAAATGTCTTGGTTTGGATGAAGTATCATGATTCATAGTAACAGAAAGATTGATCAAGGAATCGATTGATTCAATGACATAGGGTAGCGTGATCCAACTGTTATCTGGATATATTCAATGGAATCAGGATATTGATCCAAGGGCTAGTATATGTTCCAACAGATGTTGTCAGAAACATATCTTAGTCCAACAACACATTGCATGTTTTTCAGGGCATGGGCAGTGAAGTGAACTGAAAAATTTGTGTTTATCGACTTAACCGATACTGGTCTCATGAAGTACTTTAGAACTTATATTCTTTATCTGATAATGATCTTTTACACACACACCCGGCATACCATGGGTTCAAATCACAGTTGTCACAAAGATCATTATGTTGTCACACTACTAATGGACCAAAGATACTCATAGCCTTTTGACAATCCAGACTACATACTAGTATCCAAATTAAAATATAAGCATCAAGCATCAATTTTTGTTAAGCAAGCAGTTATGAAGCTATCATTTCTCATACTGTGCAGTCTAAGAAGTTCTGATCAAAACATTTATCACAGATATATTAGATAAGCCTCATAAAGTCCAACTAAGGTCATGTGTGACTGAACATCTACTGATGTACTATCACTTCTCCTTTAACTTCAAGTAATGTCGATTTTTTTTTTCAATTTGTTTGGCTTTTTCAAAATCTTTTTCAAAGAAAGTAAAATAAACGAAAATAAACCTTCCATGAAAACATTTTACTTGGTTACTCAGGATTAAGCAATTCAATCAATTAAAAACTCAAACCAATGTAATGTAATTGAATGTCATTGCCTTTGTCACCAACACAGTTCTGTACTCCCCCTGTCCTGTAGACTTCCCCACAACTAGTCAAATGGTTGCATCAACGACTTTATGCTCACCATCGTCATCCTAAGTTTCAGGTTATCATTAGGACTTTGTAAAACTCTTTCCAAAACATTTTGTGTGACATATTCTCCCCCTTGAGCATCAAGTCGTTTAATCAAATATATTTCTCAGTTATCAACAACTCGTTACTCATGCAGATGTCATTCCCTGTCATGTGCTCAGAACCACCACTATCAACAACCAAAATGGTATTAATAGTCCCTCTTGGTAAATCCTGCACAACTAACAAGAAACATTAATTTGAAATTGGGACCCAAGCCATTGTAGTCATGGGTCGTCCATCTGTATCAAAATCGAATCTTTCACAATCGAATCTTTAGGAGATTGTTTTAGGAGATTGTTCCGAATCTTTCATCAATCGAATCTTTCATCAATTTTAGGAGATTGTTCCGACGAGTCAGAAACAGAAACTTTAGATTTCCAAACATACTTCTTTTCATTAAGTTCTTTTTGCTTAAAATGTGAAGTGTTTGAACAATCATGTTCATTTGAAAAATGTTTAGACTGTGAAAACTCTTGTTGTTCTAAAAGTTTTCTCAATCTTCTGTTTCTCCTTCGTCTTTGAGGTCTAGAAAGCCTAACCTCAGTTTTTGAATTACCCTTTGGTATAGCATGAGGTTTAACCACATTTGGGTTAACATAAGGCTTACCATGAGTTCTTACCTTTTCTGGAGTAACATGTCGGTTACCTTTGGCTTTGTGTGGACAAGCAATCCTAAGGTGACCCACAAGACCACAGTAAAAGAAAGATCTCGTCTCACGATATTCTCTCATATAAGGAATCTTCACACAATTAGATGCACTTGAAGAAGATTCTCCTACATGAACTTCTTTTGGAGTTTGAGACGGAACAAACTTTTTCTCAATAGGTCTTGATTCAGTCTTCACCTTCTCAGGAAATACATGCTTCTTTCCGTTATTTTTGTAAGGACAGTTCACCACAATGTGTCCCATCTCATTACAATGAAAACATGTACGCCTGTCTTTATAATCTCTGACAAATGGAACTCTCCTTGAGTTTGAAGAACTTCCAAATGTAGAATTTCTAGATGAATTAGAATCAACCTTTGATTCCTCAACTTTAATATCTTTAGGTATCCCCTCTACCTTAGCTTCATCAAAATATTCATCATCATTCTCATCAGAATACACCATATCTTCACCGGTGACTGGATTCACTTTCAACACAGTCTTAGGATCTAAATCCTCATCGTTTATAATCTCAGGTGTAACAGAATAATTTCCGTTGAATGGTGGAGGAACATAGCCAATACCACTAGTTCCCTTCCCCTCTTCAGTATTATTATGATAATGTTCTAATAAGAATGATGAATTTGCAAAGCTTTCTAATTTTCTATGCAATTTGATTACCTTTGCTTTAGATTCAGCTAGTTCTTTATCTTTCTCAACAAGATCATTATTTCTTTTCTCAATTTCTGCAAAGGACATATCCAGGTGATATGCCTGCTCTTTGATCTTCAAAGTCAGAGAATTTATATCCCTCTTCAGTGATTCTATCCTTTCAATACACACATTCTCATTATCCTTTAATTTCTGATTTACCGTGTGCATGGATTTCCTATCACAAATGAGGTTGACGTTGTCATCCATAACCCTCATCATTTTATCCTTAACTGAAACACAGTTAGAACAAAACGTCTCAGAGTTAGAAAGTACCTCAGGTTTTTCTTCTGAAGAAGATGCACCAGGAGCCAAACGTCATCATCAGCTTCACTCTTTTGTTCAATAATGACAGGCTCTGCATCAGTTTCTAATTCACTCAGATCATCTTCAATTGTCTGAAAACTTTCTTCACTCATCACACCAGTCTCAGTAGATGGAGTACTTTAACTAGAATGAATACTCTCACTATTAGTTAAATCTGCAGAAGAATCACTTTGAGAATAACTCGGCTTCTCCAATACTTCTTTGATCAAGACCTCAAACGCTTGAGAAGTTGCTTCACCCTTTTTCTTTAATGATTCCCATAGATCTCTTGAAGTTGAACACTTCCCGAGACTATGAAAGATTTCTTTAGGTAAAGACTTTGTTAAAGTTTCACGCGTCTTCATCTCTCGATCAAACTTCTGCTTTTCTACTTTATTAAGAGCTGACAGTGGTTTAGGAATATCATGAAATCCCATGAACTCGTAAGTAGGATGCACATATCCTTCAAATATGGATGTCCAAAAGTTTTCATCAGTTGCTGATACGAACTGTTCGAACCGGACTTTCCAGCTACGAAAATTTGATATGCACAAAAGTCTCGGTGACACAGTTCCAATCTCAATATTATCACATGAAATTGACATTTTGAAATTTTTGCGAAAATATCCGGAAAAAATTTTCCCGCCAAAATACTCTTTTTAAAAAAATTTGAAAATTCAAAATTTCAAAAATGATTCAAAACGACCATATAAACTTTCCCTAAAAAATTTGGACAAGATGGATTTTCCCGCCAAAATACTTTCCCGCCAAATTTGGACAAGATAGATTTTCCCGCCAAAAATGATTCAAAACGACCATATACGAACTGTTTTTTTTTTAACACTAAGTACGCCTGATACTGTACAAGCAAACTTGACCCAAGTTCGCCTGCTGATTAAGTTCACCTGCTGATTAAGTTCGCTTACTCTGCACCAAGCGAACTTATTAAGTTCGCTTAATATTCACCAAGCGAACTTATTAAGTTCGCCTCCCTAAGTTCGCCTGCACAACAAATTCAGCAAGTTCGCTTGCTTCAGCAGATTCAAATTCAAGAACACTTCAGACCAAACTCGCGAACCAGAAACATACTGAAATCATCATTAATCACTGATTTGAAGGAATTAAACAAAATTGGACCGTAGGATTGTGTAATTTGTCAATTAGAAGCTTTCTATCGGATCAATTTCATCATAATCCTCTTCAAAAACTCCATATCAGATCAAAATCAGTCTTGAAAACTCCATTGAAATGAAAAACTCAAAAATGATGAATTTGATGTTGATTGGACACGAAAACACCACGAATCTTTTGCTAATCAAGAGCAATAGCTCTGATACCACTTGTAGGTCCATGATTCGTTGCGTGACGGATCTCTAGACTCGCGGTACGACACGGTGATAACGTGCGGAATCCATGATCAACGTGCTCGTGTGACTCAATCAACAACAACGGTGTAAATATACTCTTTGTATTCCACCAATATCAGGTTACAAGAATTCTTTCTCGTCTACTCTGATATTGTCTCTTCTCTCTAATCTCTTTAAACTGACTCTGTTATGTATATATAAGCTACTGTTCTGCACCAGGCGAACTTAACAAGTTCGCTTCACTGTGCTTAGGCGTACTTATTAAGTTCGCCTCTAATAGACCAGGCGAACTTATTAAGTTCGCCTCTGATAGGCTAGGCGAACTTATTAAGTTCGCCTCTAGCAGAACTTACACAGAATTTTATCAACAGTTACAAAACATGTCCTAACAATGTTCCACCCCAAAAGTGTAAAAGAGTAAAAAGGGGTTGTGAATACTCACTTGGTATGGAGATGTAGCTAACAAAGATTATAGATAAAATAAGGGTTCTTGATACGGGTTAACCTAGACAGTAATGTATATTGAATCAAATCGGTGTACAAAGTTTAAGTCTAACATTGAAGGTTGAGTTTGTGTATAAAAAGTATTAAATGAAATATATAAAGTTGTAGTAACCATTTTTGGAACATTTGATTAAAGTTTGGAATTTAAATAATAGAATTTTTATAAAATTGTTGATTATGAAAATAATGTATGTGTTAAATGTAAATTAATAAATGATTATAGTTTATGAAATAATGTAAATATTGATTGTAATTAAGTATAAATAAATAAATAATTTTTGTTTAAATATTAAATAAATAATTATTATCTTATTTATTTATAAACTTGTAACTTAATCATTTAAAACATCATTTAAGTGTAAGATAAATATAAATTTAATTTTTATAAATTTTTAAATAAACTTTTAAATAAATAATATTTATCTCTTTAAATACAGAAAACATATTTTTATAAAATTTGAAACATTTATTGATTGAAAAATATAAAGTTATAATTCTGTTAAAATTTCTGAGTCACACACGACCGTGCCTTGGAAGGGCACGATCGTGCTCAAGCCACGGGCGCGACCGCGCTAGTCGGGGCGCGACCGGGTTGATCAACAGAGGGCACAAACTAGACTAGTCGACAGGCATGACCGTGCCTTGGCCTGGCACGGTTGTGTCTATGATTTTTAGACACAACAGAGGCTAGCCCAAAGGGCATGACTAGGTCTGGACAGGAGGACACGACCGTGCTGCTAATCAGCACGACCGCGCTATATGAGGCACGACCGCGCCAGATGATTAGCGCGACCGTGTCTCTTCCAAGTCAGACACGAATTGAACAATTTTTGTTTTTATAACGATGTAATTGATATGGCTTTTGATTACTGAGTTATTACAAGTCTAATCACATAAATTAATTGTATGTAAATCGTGTTTAAGAGTGGAATCGATTAAATCTTTTCTTATTAAAATATAAATTCTGATTCGGACGATTTCTGTTATGAAAGCCCGGATTGATAGGGGGCTTTTGATATATGGACCGAAACGAAAGGGAGGGATGATTCAATTACCTCAAACAGAAAGGAATTGATAGCGATCGGTAGAAGGGAGTTCCGGTGACAGTAAGATTTGCTTCCGACGGCTTCTGCTGTGATTCCGGCTGCTCCAACCCTTCAGAAACCTTAGAGATGATCGGAGGATCGAGTTCCTTGATTAATTGGTAGCAATTGGATCGAGAATGGCGGTTTGAGGCTTGGGAGATAATTTGGACCGTTTCTTGAGAGTAATTTGTATTTTGAAAATGATAATGGTAATTGACTGAGATGTTTTCCTTGATAACAAAATTAAAACGTAAATCGGATTTGCATTCGAACGATCGAGCGTTTTGAAACTGCATTTACGTTTCGGCTGTTACGCAGGCGCGACCGTGCTTAGGCACCGGGCGCGATCGTTCCAGGACCAGTCACGCGATCGTGCCGAGGCACTTGGCGCGACCGTGCCAGGACGAAGCACGACCGTGTTAATTAGGGTTTCTTGATAAATTTTTTTCTACTTTAGTCCTTGACTTTTCAGGTTTTATTAGTTCGAAATAAATAGTTACTTGTATAGCGTTTAAGTGTATATAATCGAGCAAAACTTGTAAATTTGTATTGAATCATTGCATTTAGTTTACTGTGAGAAAAATAATAAGACAGTGCACGAGTATTGAATTCGAAATTGCATTACATTGAATTGAAATATGAATACTAAAAATCAGAAATGTTACATCATATTTCAATGATACGTATCTATGACAATTTTTACTAGGACACATAAACAAGAATCTCATAAAGAAGCTCCAAACCACAAGAATTTTGAATTCCACCGGTCAAGAGTCTTTTGATGATTGTGAATCTTGTTTAAGTGGTAAGTTGACCAAAGCTCCTTTTACCGGTATCGGTCAAAGTGCTAAAGATCTGTTAGGTCTCATACATACTGATGTATGTGGTCCATTCAGAACAATGTATGGGAGTGGAGAGAGATACTTCGTCACATTTACTGATGACTTCAGTACATATGGTTATGTTTATCTTATGAAGAATAAACATGAAACGTTTGAAATGTTCAAATAATACCAGGACGAAGTGCAGAATCAGCTAGGTAAAACGATTAAGATGCTTTGATCAGATCGAGGTGGTGAATATCTTAGTCTAGATTTTTACGAACATCTAAAGAAATGTGGGATCATTTTATAACTTACTCCATAGCTTTATGGTGCGTCTGAGAGGATAAATCAAACTCTATTAGATATGGTTCGATCCACGATGTGTCGTACAAACCTTCCACACTCCTTCTGGAGTTTTTCCCTTGAGACTGCCACAAGAATCATTAATCTGGCTCTTACAAAGAAGGTGGACAAAACGCCCTATGAGATATGGCATGGGGAGAAACCCAAAGTGTCCTACCTTAATCCTATGAGAATAGGATCACATCATCCGATACATCGTCAGATAGATCTTTCAAAACGTCAGCCACCGACTCTCCTTTATTACCACCTGAAGCATCACCTCCACCTTCACTATGAGTAGACTCCCCCTCAGCCATAGACAAGGCAGAAATGGGAACAATCTCCAAAGCAAACGATTACTGCTCCCTTCCACTCGGTCCGGCTTCAGGATCCTTGTCCTAATCATCACCCTTAGTTAGATCAACTAAGTGACAAGCCTCTTCACTGCTCGGCTTAGGTGGTTGCTTTTCCAACAGCTCCTTCAATCTCTCCCCCTGAGCAGCAAGCATCTTGGCGATATCACAGACCAATTTCACCATAGTGTCATGCTCTAAACGCTGCTTGTCATCAGCTGCCCGCTGTTTCTTTAGTGCGGCTATCTCATCAATCAGAGAGTTAATATGCCCCTGTTTTTTGTCAGATTCTTCTATCGATTTTTGTAGCCTTTCAACAAGACTAGCGACTTGAGTCTCTAGGGTAGTGATCCGGGTATCACGAGGATCAGGTCCCCTGGAAGACGATGCTTCGGCTTGATGAGTTGGGAATGTGAAGATTTCATCAAAATCAAATCCATGAGTAAAATCTAACTTAGGAAATGGTTCACTGATGTGTTGAAGAGTGGTTGTGGGAATTGAGGTAGGGATGGTGGTTGTTTGGATGGTGGTAGGGGTGATGGTGACAGACTCGGTTAGAATAGGAGTTGTTACCGCCACTTGAACAGATTGCACAGGGAGGGACACTATCACAGGAACCTCCTCTGTGATAGCAGTGGTAGCCACATCAGGTGTTACACGTGGCCTCCTCTGCTGTGGCCTATAAAGCTATTCTGAAGGTGAGGTAGAAGTGGAATCAGTACTCGCAGCCGTTACACGTGCTTACCTCTGAGCACTGACTTCTACCTCACTAAGGATAGCTTGGTGCGGCCTATCCCCTCGTTGCTTGTTTATACTTTCTCTTCTGCGTCTCTGTATAACAGCGTTCGAATCATAATTAGGCTCGTATTCACTTCTAGTCTCTTGTCTCTTTCTCTTGGAATATTACTTGAGAAGGTTCACCTTCGTCAATCTTCTTGGGTGTGCCTGGGATGGTGCATCACCAGAATCAGAGGAATCTGACTCGGTCGTTTCTGAGTCGGAATCTTCAGCACCTCCAACTCCCTGTTCTTCGTCTCTTTCATTGTCAGACATATCATCTTCAGATTCAACTTCCTCTTCTTCCTGTTGTTCATCACTGTGTTCACTAATTTCAGGCTCAAACTCTGCACTATACCATCTGAAGTCAGCAGGGGCCACATATGCTTCATTAATTTGGTGGCCAAAGAGAGGAGTGTGCTCAGGGGTAGGTTCTACACTGCATGGCTTTAGAAATTATGCAAACACTCTCTTGTCCACCCATTTGACTTGTAGTCTCTCTCCAATCTGAGGTATATTGGGTACAACATCATTAATCAACAGTTGCACGAACCGTGGGTATAATAGAAATCTAAACCTCTCAGCAGCATTGATCTGATCGGTGATAGACTTGTAGATATACTTTGAAATGTTATAACCATTGTTAAGAGAAAGGCCAACCGTTGCAGCTTGTAGCATCGTGAAATTACAAGATGGTTCTGTTCTTAGTTGAGATTGGCGGAAACAATAACAACTACACAATTACAATCGAGTACACAGAAAGAATACTGATAAGAACACTTTTGTATTAATCTTTTGTGAATAAACGATTACAAATGAAAAACTCTGTTAAGAAGCACACAAAGCACACTTACAATGAAGTGTTTACAGATTATTTATACTCACTTAGAATCAAGACAACCCCTTGATTCTAAGGATCAGATCTAACATAGACCGTTGATCTGTTGTATCTAGCTAACTATTACACGTTTTGTCTATATCTAGTTAACTTTATTGAAGCGTCTTCTTTATGCATCATTACTTGCATGCTTGGAGAAGAGCATTGTTGAGTTTCATTGGTTGCACCATTGAGGTTCCTTCTGCTTTGAGTGTGTCAGTTGCTTTTGCAGAAAGTTGTCAGTGACGCTTGGTATGGATAGTCAGCTGCAATGATTTGTCTTCAAGGCACAAGGCTGTCAGCAGCAAAGATGTTGATCAGCAGCAAAATAACCATCCAGAGCTGCTGATGATTTGCCTGTCAGCAGCATCAAGTGTTGATGCTGCTGAGAAGCTTATCCGCAGCAACTTTGGTCTTCAGCAGATAAGGCTATCCGCAGTAGATTTGTTCTTCAGCAGGAGAACAAGTATCCGCAGCAGATAAGCTTGTCCGCAGCAGATTGTTGGTCAGCAATAAACTCTAAGATCAACAGCATTTGTACTTAGAGAATTTTGTAGCCATCAGTCTTTGATTCTACAAACTCCCCTAGACTGATGCTACCAAAAGTCTCTTATTGCCTTTGTTGCTGAAGCTTTTGCACATTTCTGACTATCCTTTCAACCAAAAGAAAAAGCTTCGAAAACAGCCATCTTGTACTTTGAAATACAGCCTGTAGTCGTCAAAGCTGTCTGAGTCTTTCTCCATTGGGACCATCTCCCCCTTTTTGGTTGCATCAGTGGACAAATAAGCATCAGTTTGGGTGCCCAATGATACAAAGGATGGAGTAAGTAAAGTTGGGCATTGATGTGCCTCTATCATATTCACCCTGGCCGTCAATTCCAAGATATGAAGTTTCAGTCTGTCCTCATCCACAGTTGTGGAATCCTTGGATCCAGATGGGGCCTTAGGCATAGCCTCTTCATCCTCATCACCCATGGTTTCTTGGCACCTGGGATTCCTCTCAGAGGACATACATATTTACAACAAAGGATAGACGCATTCAACTGAACCGATGATGATGCTTGGTGGTTTCTTTGCCTTCCATTGTTGAGTTGGTGGTTTTCTAGTTTTCCTCACACTGTCAGCAGCAGATTTTGCTACTGATGTTTCTGGCTTGTTGACAGTAGATCCTGCTGCTGACAGCTTTGTTGAAGTGTTAGCATTCTTTGCTACTGTAGGCTTTGCCTTGGGTTTTGCCTTATCAGTAGTGGACACTCTTGCTGCTGATGTCTTTGCCTTATCAGCAGCAGATTTTGCTGCGGAGGATTTTAGCTTATCAGCAGCAGACTTGGTTGCTGTTGAAAGCTTCTGCTTTGTTTTCTTGGGCTTAACTGGACTAACAACCGATGTATGCTGATCCTTCTTTACCCTTTATCTTTGAGGAGCTTGATGAAGGATCTGGTTGAAAGGGTTAAACTTACAGTTTGCAGCAAAGTGGTTTGATTCACCACAAATGATGCAAGATTGTAGAGTTTTTGACAACTGCTCCCTTGATGGAGAAAGAGAGTTTCTGAATTGAGTTGTCTTAGCTTCAAACCTTCTTACCTGTTTGTTCTTCTTTGTCTTCTCAAAAGCGTGTTGCTTGAGATTCTTTTGCTGCTGAAGGTAGTGGAAGCATGTGCTGGCAGTATGATTGTATCACCTACACACAAGTATGATTTCGCCAGTTTGTCCCTTTCACAGTACATATAGTTCTTTTTTTGGAACAGATCCTTGAAGTTCCATGGATGAGCTTTGTTATGTTTAAAGGTGGCTTCTTCTAGGGTCCTCTGAACATATGGAACATTTTCTTCCGGGAACAACTGACAGGAAATCCTGAGCATGGGGGGCTCGCAAACACTCGAGCACGGCTCGCTGCCGCGGGGACAAAGCGAACTTCTCTTCAAATGTCTTGACAATTTCACTATATAAAGCATTCGCCAAAATTTTATGGGCTTTAAGGGGGGCGGTGTCTTTAATATAGAAACCGTCAATATCAAGATCAGGAAGAGAACTATGCAGAGTGTCCAACGCACCCCTGTAATCAGAGTCAAACAACCCACCACCACATTCTCGAAGAATGTGGTCTTGAAGAACCCAAGGTTGGGCCCTTGAAGCCACAAAAGCGTAGGAAGAGGCGTCCCCAGCCGAGCAAATCCCAAGACCCCCAAAGCGGGTCTGGAGGGAAGCTAACCTCCATTGGAGGTCCCCAAAAAAGGCACCCCCACAAACAACAATGTCCTCAATCGTTTTTCGAAGACCTATGTAAAAAACAGAGACGGATTCCCCGACATAAGAAGGCTGACAAGTCCTGAGCCCAAACAGCAGTTTAGCAACCCCCATGCACGAACGAAGCATGAGGAGTTCGCTCTGAGGGTTCCGAAGGCGTTTGAGGCATCCCATCAGGTCAACCGCACGTTTGGCTCTTTTAAGGGCCAAACCACTAATAAACTCCCCATCTCTGCTGACAGCACCACCTAAGAGTTTCACCCCATGCACCGGCCTACCAATTTCCCGCGAAAATAAGCTCTCTCAAGTCTTCACCCCATCGCATGTAGGCCAAAAAACTTCAGTTTTTTTGATGTTGAAAAGGAGGCCCAAAGAGGGGCCCTCCACTCTAATGATGTCTAAAGCCTTGGCAACCTGAGTAGCATCTCCAATAAGGGTCCCATCATCCAGGTACCATGCGTGGAAAAGAAGCTTGCAGCGATCTCTGATCCGGAGGACAAGGGGGTGTAAAACAAGGGTAAGAAGGAGAGGCCCTAAGGGATCCCCCTGCTGAACCCCTGTGGAGGACCAAATATAATCATTCCCCACATAAAGTCTAGCTGGCATATAAGAAATCAACCCAAGCAGAGATAGATGGACACATTTTCCTCACCTCATTTAAAAGAGCAGTTCTATCCACAAGATTAAAGGCATTCGAGAAATCGACGGTAAGCATAGCCAGCGACCCGTCTTGGTGGTGCGCATTCACGAACCTATTCGCACTATGAAGAACCGCCTCAGCCCCGTTTGGAACCCCGACCCCAAACTGGAAGTCGCCAAGGTATTTGGCCATATCCCTCCCCACCCCCTTCATAGCAACCTTGGAGACTACTCTCCTCCAGATTGAACCCACTGCAATAGGCCGGATCCCATTATTGGGCTTGAGAAGGGGCGTAAGGGGAGCAGATGCAACGAATTCCGCCAAACTCCTTGGGCAACCCCCCCTCAAACATAAGTTAACCATAGCTGCAATCGCCCTGAGTAGACTAGCCGCAATCACGGACCCTTCCCCACAAAGGGCGTCCAAAAGGTGCTGAGCCCTCAAACCATCTCTCCCACATGACGTACCTTTAGGGAAAGATTTGATACACACTAGCACACTGTCAGTCTCTACGACAAGGGGAGGGTCGGTCGGTAAGAAAGCTGGCATGGTAGGCGGGGGCATACACGGGTGCTTATCCTCGAGAGCCTTCAAAGTTTTCTTATCGAGTGGTGCGACCCCCGAAGAACATAGAACCTTAACTGTAGCGGTAAAATGACCATCGGCAACCTTACGTAAACACTGCTTGATAGAACTCGTATCCTCGGTTTTATTTTTATCAGGCCCTTTCTTAAAAACCTCACAACCTTCCTTCACAGGCTGAGCAAACAAAGACTGAATGAGAGTGTCAAACCCCTCACGGTCACCCCATTGAGCCAGCGCCCGCTGTATGCTGAGACATTGACCGTTCTTCCTGTTGCCCGACCTCTTATCTTGGAGGCTGACCGACGTAAATACACGTAAAATACACCGAGGTAATAGTAGAACTCTAATCCAAGCATCAACCGAATCAGGCATAGCCACCACATTATCCAAAGCTGTGGTCAAGTATTGGGCAAACGCCATGCGACAACTAAAGGGGATGCTCTTAACCATTTTAACAGGGAGAGAAAAAACCCGGTCAAGAAGAGCAACATCAACACATACCTCTCCAGACGAGGAAGCCTCCGTAGCGACACACGGTCTAGGGACTCCCACAATAAATTCCTTCTCACCCCCTTCCCTTGGCATAGACCGAATAGCCTGATCTTCATGGTGACACGCCTGACTGAAGAAATGAAGGCGCATGCACTCCCAACACAACCATTGATCAGATAACCTCAGGGCTTCACAAGTAGAGGTAAAAAGATTAGGGTCTTCAGCAATAGCACGCCTCAAGGTATCTTTCCTATCATCCGAACCAAAATGGTGACTTTTAAAATGAGCAATGAGTCTTCGGATCCCCTTAGACCCAGCCACACCATCGGGGCAACAATGGAACCCCTTGAAGGGGCAAGGCCAAAAACCATTGGACATGGCCTAAAAAAGAAGCCGACTAGCGAACAACATCAACCAAGACACTTAGGCAATGTCTCCCCCTCCCCACGAGAAGGAAAAACGAAAGAAACCTAACACCTGATGGTTCAAAGGCTTTTTGAACCCGAGCTCATTGAAAACTAATTCCGAGCATTTCATCGAACACCTTGCGGGAGCAAACACCATGGGAGATCAAAGAAGGTGAAGAAGATTACAGTTAAGCCTCCTGTAATTTCTCTAAAGGGTTTCTCGATCTTTCTTCCCCAAATCTAAATTGCTCCATCTTCAATACTCGTCAATGGCTTCTCCCAAGACTGTCGTTCAACTCAAAAAGAAATTGCTTCTCCCAAGACTGTCGTTCAACTCTAATTTGCTGATTCTTTGAAGATTATTGGAGGAACCAGAAGACGATGTCTTCTCATTGTGGTTGGGTAACTAGAGAGTTCTTGAAAGTATATATAAAAAGAGTTCTCTTTGTGATTTGCTTGAACTGAGGCTTGGGGTTTGTGGGTTCTGATGTCTGTCCCTTTTCAATGTTTAGCTTTCTTTCATCTGGAGGATAGCTGATCTTGATCTTTTTGAATGGTACAGGGGCTTGAACAGCTGGGAGAACAACATGAACTTCAGCTCTATTCAGAACAGCTTCAGATGGGGCTGTATTGGTT
Source organism: Smallanthus sonchifolius (assembly GCA_023525975.1). Classification (NCBI taxonomy): domain Eukaryota; kingdom Viridiplantae; phylum Streptophyta; class Magnoliopsida; order Asterales; family Asteraceae; genus Smallanthus; species Smallanthus sonchifolius. The sequence goes on along the minus strand of CM042021.1, from coordinate 63,878,327 downwards.
TCATCATGGTCTGAGTAGGTTGACTCAAATTCCGATGAGGTAGTGCAGTCTTCGACGAAAGGTTCATCCATTGAAGGATCAAGGTTTCGGTTTGAGTGTCAAGATTTGCAACATTGAAGCTTGGTTCATAAATGGCAATATAGTCAGCAGGAGGAGGAACAGATTTGTACTGATCATTGTTATACCTAAGTCCAGTCTTTAACTTCTCATGGACTTGAATATCTAAAAGTCTTTGTAACTTTTTGGAGGAAAATTCATATTTTTCAACATGAACTTTCTGTTCTGCCAGTTCAGCTCTGGTAGCTTTTAGTTTGACCAGTAGATCATCAATCTGAGTTTCAAGATTAGTTTGTTCGTGTTTTAGCGATGAAATCTCTTTCTTAAGGCAGTCAACCTTTTCTTTATAAGTATTTTCAACCTTTTTCAACTCAGATTTCATCTGATGAAACTCTTCATTTTGATCTATGAGGTTTTGGTTGTGCTTTCTATAACCCAAAACTTTATCAATACAGGCTTGAGAGCAAAGATGTTCAAATACCTGAGGTGGTATCTCTGTAGTGTCTACCATTAGAGCTTGATTGTTGACGGGCAGTTCTTCATATTGAAAGTTCCAGTCGAACTTTCCAGAATGGGTGATGATGGGAGGATAGTAGTTCTAGGACCCGAGTGCTCAGAATGGAGGGCAGAGGAGGTGGTGGTGGATGTTGAGGCTGTTTGGTAGCTTGAGCTTCTTTCCTTTGCCTGAATCATCTCTAGCTCATAGGTTTTTAGCATACCGAAGAGCTCAGTCATTTGGAGAGTCTTCAGATTCTCAGTTCTTCTAATGGACACCGTGTAGAGTGTCCAACAGCTAGGTAAAGACCTGATGAACTTTTTGAGAATATCTTCATTCTCTAGCTTCACCTTTGAGCACTGCAGCTCCCCTACAAGATAGGTAAATCTATTGTATGAAACAGTTAGAGACTCACCTTCCTTCCAGACGAAGTTTTCATACTGCTGCTTCAGGATGTCTTCAAGCCCGTTGCTTTGTGCCATTTTTGTTCTTGGTGACTTTTTCACGGAGAGAGAGTTTAGAATAAAACCAGAAGTGATTAAACAAGTGTTAGTTTGTTTAATCTGAGCCAAAGCTCTGATACCACTTGTAGGATCGTGAAATTACAAGATGGTTCTGTTCTTAGTTGAGATTGGCGGAAACAATAACAACTACACAATTACAATCGAGTACACAGAAAGAATACTGATAAGAACACTTTTGTATTAATCTTTTGTGAATAAACGATTACAAATGAAAAACTCTGTTAAGAAGCACACAAAGCACACTTACAATGAAGTGTTTACAGATTATTTATACTCACTTAGAATCAAGACATCCCCTTGATTCTAAGGATCAGATCTAACACAGACCGTTGATCTATTGTATCTAGCTAACTATTACACGTTTTGTCTATATCTAGTTAACTTTATTGAAGCGTCTTCTTTATGCATCATTACTTGCATGCTTGGAGAAGAGCATTGTTGAGTTTCATTGGTTGCACCATTGAGGTTCCTTCTGTTTGAGTGTGTCAGTTGCTTTTGCAGAAAGTTGTCAGTGACGCTTGGTATGGATAGTCAGCTGCAACGATTTGCCTTCAAGGCACAAGGCTGTCAGCAGGAAAGATGTTGATCAGCAGCAAAATGTAACCATCCAGAGCTGCTGATGATTTGCCTGTCAGCAGCATCAAGTGTTGATGCTGCTGAGAAGCTTATCCGCAGCAACTTTGGTCTTCAGCAGATAAGGCTATCCGCAGCAGATTTGTTCTTCAGCAGGAGAACAAGTATCCGCAGCAGATAAGCTTGTCCGCAGCAGATTGTTGGTCAGCAGCGAACTTTGAGATCAGCAGCATTTGTACTTAGAGAATTTTGAAGCCATCAGTCTTTGATTCTACACAGCTGCCAAGTCAAGCCCCATGGCATCCTTTCCCGCCTTTCTAGCGGACAAACACATGATCATGACGTGCGCGAAGTAACGCCACTGATCAAGTACCCACATCTTTTTATACGAGGAGTAGTCCATGGTACCAACATACCCCATCCTTTGTCTCCAGCATCCATCAACGAAGTAGTCAGGGTAAGTCATCAAGTCCCTAAACTGTAGTACTCGTCTGATGGTGTCTTTAGAAATAGCAATATCATGACCTGCTACAGTAGCCCTAATGACGTTTGGGGTTACTACACAGTCATGATCAGCAGTTTCCCAGAATTGCTCGAGATATGGTCTTGAGACAATAGGATCAGCAGAGATGGCATAGTTGATCTTCTAGCGGTTCAGGAAATCGACTATCTCTAGATATTGAAGTGCAGCACCCTTCCACTCGGGTTGTGTTAGAGCCAGCAGATTGAATTCGCTTGTAAACGCACGAGCCATCACTGCATAAACAAACAGTAAACATAATAAGAACAAGAAGACTCATTGGAATTGAATACAGATGACCAAGTATAGTATATTCACAAAGAACTGAAAATCCAAACTTAGAAAAATTTCAGAAATTCCCTTCCTACGTACTTGTCATGTACGCAGGGTTTAGGTCTTGCGTACTTAGCAAGTACGCATGACTTATGTCTTGTGTACTTGTTAAGTATGTATGACTTAACACTTAGACAAATTTTTGAAAACTGAAAATCAGTATCTTGTGAGTTTTGATGGTAATGTTGGTTGCCACTAGGTCGAAAACCATGTTTACAACCAATGGAAACGAGACCAACATCAAACATGCACCATAAACTGGTCAAATTGACTAACTTTCGACCAACGGGAACCCACGGTCAAACACAAAGGTCAAAATCAAAATCAATGATAGTTAAGGACGATTATGTGATGATCGAGCTTTGATTAGTGATTTTAAACAAGTTTTAGGTCATAATGTTAGTTAAAAACAACCAAAATTTGTCAAAAAGCAAAGTCCAAAACCTACTTCTTCAAGTTCACAAATCGGTCCAAAACTCAAGATTTAACGGATGAAATGCTCCAAAATTCTCACCAAATGTAAGTTAGATGATGTTGAAACTAAGGTCGGGATGAAAAATCATTTACGAACACAATAGTGACAAGGTTTTGTCAGAAACCAAAGTCCAAAACCTAGTGCTTTCCAGTATGGAAAAAAATCAGGGGTATACAACAGTGACAAGGTTTTGAATGAGATAAAACTCAAGAAAAAGCTCTAAGTGTTGTATATATACCCACACAATATTAGTCGTGCGTACTTATTAAGTGCGCAGTACTTAACTCTTGTGTACTTACTAAGTAAGCATGACTTAAGTCTTTGGGATCATGTCATGGATTACTATTTTTTTTCAAAGACACGAGCAGAGGATCATATCACGCTAGACTATAGCAAAAACGATACAAGATAAACATCAAAGAATATGGGATCATGTCATGGATTACTATTTATTCATACGTAATAAGCACATAAACAAGTAATAAGCACATAAACAAGTAATTCAAGTTGACAATATTATAAGATTTGAAACCATAAGCATCTTTGTACCACGTTCTTGTGTGTTAAGGTAGTAATTTTAAGATATATAACGTGTACCCCACTGTTATGCTATAGGAATGTAAATTGCACTATCTCAAGGCATCTAAGATTTTCCCAATGATTTTCTAAATTTCTAGAATGAGGTTACATCAATTAGCACAGGAAATATCAAACAGAATCCATAAGGATTATCAGGAATCATAAGATTCAGAATCGAGTGATTCATTTGTCTTGGTTTCATGTGATTTCTTTAGTGAATATCGGTATGATGATTCAGGATAATGAATATGATGTTTGAGTATTTAGGTAAGGGAATCCAACTTTAATCTGGATTTGAATTCAATGAATCAAGCGTGATTCAAGGGTGAATACACGCTCAACGGTTGATGTAAAGACATGTCTTGATTCAATATCTCAATGCATACTTGTGAGTATGGGCAGTGAGATGAACCGCATTAATTGTCAAAATCTAACATCCTGTATCCGATAGTGATCTTTTGCATTCTTTTAGGCACACACACTAGCAAACATGGGTTCAAATCACAGTTGTAGTATTGATTTAATTTCCACACTACTAATGATTCAAAGATGCTTACAGCCTACTGACAATTCAAATTACTTGTAAATAAGCAGATTAAGAACACAACAATTTAAACAATCAAGTAAGCATGACACAATCATTTCCCATAAAGCAGTCTATGACGTTTAGATCATTTCTGATGTACTATCATTTCCTCTTTTCTTCAAATAACTTTGAAATTTTCTTTATTTTCTATTTTGTTTGGATTTTTTTTTGTAAAATATTTGAAAACTAAAAGAACAATACAGAAAAGTTAAAAGAAATAAAATTTAACATTCATGAATTGAATTGATTTAAGAAAAACAAGTTTTCACTCTAGGTTGAACATTCCTATCTTGTTGACAACATGTTCAAAACGTGTTCGATCAAACGCCTTAGTGAAAATGTCAACAAAGTTTTCATCTGTGTGAACCTTTACAAGTTCAATGAGATGCTTTTCAGCACAATCACGGATGAAATGGTGGCGAATTTCAATATCTTTAGTCCTGGAATGTTTCACCGGGTAGTTTGTGATGGACATGGTGGCATTGTTGTCAATGAACAGTGGAGTTCCAGTGAAGTTTAAGCCGTAGTCTCTCAATTGCTGCTGAATCCATAATATCTGAGAACAACCGCTCGCTGCAGCAATGTACTCTGCTTCACATGTTGAGACAGAAACTGTTGACTGCTTCTTACACTGCCAGTAAACCAGCCTGTCTCCTAAGAATTGACATCCACCAGAAGTTGACTTTCTATCAAGGTTACAACTGCCATAGTCTGAATCAGTATAGGCTTTGAGGTCAAATGATTGCTGCTTTTAGTACCAAAGACCCAATCGGGGTTTCCCCGTCAAGTATCTTAATATCCTCTTGACAGCTATCATATGGGACTCCTTCGGTTGTGACTGAAACCTTAAGCACAAGCATACAGCAAACATTATATCGGGCCTTGAAGCTTTTAGATACATAAGAGATCCGATCATCCCACGATACAATTTGCAATCCACATCCTTTCCATCTTTGTCTGGATGCAGACCATGATTGACAGGGATAGGTGATAAGTACTTCTATCATTCATCTTGTATATTGACAAGATGTCCTGCACATACTTAGTTTGATGTTGATAGATGCCATCCTATCTTTGACGGACTTGCAGACCCAGGAAGAACGACAATTCACCCATGTTACTCATCTCAAACTTGGACCTCATCATATGTTCGAATTCCCTACACATCTCTTCATTTGTAGACCAAAAGATAATGTCGTCGACATACACTTGTACAAGAAGAATATCACCTCACGCTTTCCGAATGAAGAGGGTCGAGTCAATCTATCCACAGTCGAAACCATTTGACAGTAGATGTTTTGATAACGTATTATACCATGCCCGAGGTGCTTGATGAAGACCATAAAGTGCTTTGTCAAGCTTATACACTTTATTGATATTATGTGGATCATCAAAGCCGGGAGGTTTAGTGACATAGACCTCTTCATGAACTTTTCCATACAGGAAAGCACTCTTCACATCAAGTTGATAGACCTTGAAGCCAACATAGGAGGTATAAGCCAGAAAAAGTCGAATTGCCTCAAGTCTAGTAAGTGGGGCATATACTTCAGTGTAATCCAGGCCCTCTTGTTGATAAAATCCTTGAACAACCAACCTTGCTTTATTCTTCGCTAGGACATAACGATCATCCATCTTGCACTTGAACACCCATCTGGTTCCAATTGGTTGTTCGCCTTTTGGCATGTCAACCAAATCCCACACATGCAACTTTTGGAATTGAGATAATTCATCTTGCATCGCCTCAATCCATCAGTTGTCAGCGAGAGCCTCCTTCACATTCTTCGCTATAACTGGGACACAAATGAAGCTTGCAAACATGTTTCCATGAAATTAGTGTCAAGTATCTCAGAGTATAAATTAGTGTTCTCAGCAATGGTTCTATGACGAGTCTGAACACCGGCATGAGGATCACCAATAATGTTGTCAATTGGATGATTCTTATGCACTCTCGTCTCTGGTATATCCGTTTCCTAAATTTCTGAATCAAGGTTCGTGCTCAACTCCCCCATATCCTGTGTTCCAGATAAAGAAGATTCAATGTTAATTGGATCAGCTGGAGCTTCATTTCCTACACGAGTGTTAGGATTAGCTTGAGCGTCATTTCTGTCAACATGAACAACTTCTATGTTATCATTTTCATGAGTTCCAGATGCATATGCAACATTGGAATTGGGAGTTACAATCGGTACAATTACACGGGTTGAGAAACTGGAGTAACCATCGCCTCCAAAGAATCCATACACATTTGCGGCATCATCGGCAAACAAATCTGGAAGGTTGAAAGACTTGAATAGCGCATCATAATCAAAACCCCAAGCTGGACCAGTTGGTTCAGGTGGAATGCTGTGTTTACTGCAATCTACTTCGAACCATTCCTCGACAGTACGAGTTCCTATATTATACACTCTCTTGCAATGCGAGTTGGCAACATATCCTAAGAAGATGCCTTCCACCGCTTTTGCATGAAACTTAGACTTGCGGTCTTTGTATTGTAGCAATAAGGAATAGGGATTACCAAAAGGAACTAGGAAGTCAAGATTGGGAGGTCGATTGTTGATCAACTCATAGCAAGTCTTGTTGTGTCTCTTCACAACCAGAACTCTGTTCAAAATGTGACAAGCTGTATTTACTACTTCTGCCCAGAAAGTGACCGGAAGATTTACATCTGACAGCATTGTCCTTGCAGTCTCAATCAAGGTTCTGTTCTTCCTTAAAGCAACTCCATTCTGCTAAGGTGTGTACGAGGCACTAAATTCGTGATGGATCCCCTTCTTGAGACAAAAAAGTTCCATCAAATTATTCTTGAATTCAGTTCCGTTATCACTCCTTATTCTTCTAACCTTCAACTTGCAAAGAGATTCCAAGCTCAGGATCAGGTATTGAAGAATGTCAGCAGTCTCGTCCTTTGAACCTAAAAAATGCACCTAAGAAAAATGTGAGAAATTATTAGTTACAACTAGATAGTATGACTTACCTCCAATACTCCTGATACTTATGGGGCCAAACAGATCCATATGTAATAGCTCCAAAGGGGTATCGATGGAGTTTTGAGCTTGGGCTTATGAGATTTGCATTGCTGTTTGCCCTTTTTACAAGGCATACAGTCATCTGCAACGGCAAATCTCAACTTTGGAACACCGGTTATCAAACCGTTTCGGACAAGATGATTCATTTTACAATAAGAAACGTGTCCAAGTTTCCTATGCCACAAGATAGAGTCAAGCTCTGTCGCTTTGGTAAGCAAACAAGTAGCAACTGATGAGGTGGTTGTTGCCACGCTCATATCAATCTGATGAGTGTCGTTTGTCCTTGGTGCTCGCATGAGAATCCAGTCTTCAGGAACTTCAAAACCAGGTTTGAGAATCATGCATTCAGATTTGTCAAACATAAAGGAGTACTCCTTGTTGCATATCTGAGAAACACTCAACAGGTTATGCTTTAGCTGCTCGCAGTAGTTGACGTTGTCGAAGCTGACACAACCATTTGAAACCACGCCTTGACAAGTAATATTGCCGCCCTTCTCGCCTGCAAAGGCCAAATTGTGACACCCAGCATTTCAGGTCAATATCCACATTTCATAAACGCACGTTCATAATTATTATTTCCTGATATTTTATTTTGACTAAGTAAAGTCAAGAAGTCTAGCAAAGAAGTTTGTTCCAAGTCTAGTAAACCGTAAAGAGTTACTAGAAAAAGTAAACAGGATAACCCGACTTAATGCGAACGTAAATGGTTAAATAAAATAACCAGAAAAATATATATATATATATATATTACACAAAATTTACGTTGAGCCAAGATTCTAATATTTTCTTCAACGAGCCATAAAATGGTTAAAAATTATAATACCGTGAAGAATCGAAACTGAATTAAATTACCCCTTTAAAACTCTAATTGATACTAATACCATAATAAATTAATATTTAAAAATTGGTTATCATTAACCCCTAAACAACTTCTTGACTTTCTTGGCCGAGAGTCAGGGGAGCCATGCTCCCACTTGCCTGATTCACTTTGATTCAGATGAAAACCATACTCTTCAAACGAAACTTCACCATTCCTTTCAAACCTTCTCTTTTCTTACGGCAAATTCCCAATTCCCTTTCAAATCGAAGTCCAGTTTTAAAGCGAAAATCACCATAATTCGGTGTCATAAGGAGAATTTCAAGTGTTCTTGAAGAAAGCTCAAAAGATTCAAGACTACTTCTCTGTTTTTCTCTAAAGATCGCCATTCTCGGTTTGAGGTAAAAACTCGATACCATCCATATTATTTGCTTTAAAACCGTAACTAAACATACAAATCGTTCAAACGCAAGTAAGATAACAAGAAAACTGTGTCAAACTCAAGATTTGAACATTAAAAATATACAGAGTGAATTCTGTAAATCAAAGTGCAGATATCGAAACTATAGTTTCGATACCTGTTAGTCAATCGAAACTAGGTAGTTTCGATACCTATTGATCGAAACTAGGAGTTTCGATACCAGTTATTCAATCGAAACTAGGAGTTTCGATACCGGTTGGTCAATCGAAACTAGGAGTTTCGCTACCGGTTGTTCTATCGAAACTAGGAGTTTCGATATCTATTTACTCAATCGAAACTAGGAAGTTTCGATACCTGTGTACAATCGAAACTAGGTAGTTTCGATACTATTCTTGCCAATCGAAACTAGGTAGTTTCGATATCTATTTCACTCAGTCGAAACTAGGAAGTTTCGACATCTGTTCTGTTCAATCGAAACTAAGAAAGTTTCGATACCTGTTCATCAGCCTCTTAAGACAGTAACTAAGAACTATTTTCATAACAAAACAAGGTTGGAAAAACTAAAAAGATAATTAAAACAAAAGTAATCAGATCGGCTAAGTCAAGTGAACAAATTGCGTTTAAGACGAGTAGTCTTAACGTGTATGTTATCCTTGTGTAAATAGGATACGGATAGGCGAATCTGCCGTCATTCAAATTATTGCTAGCATTCATACTGTCGAGGTGAGTTTCACTAATCCCCCTTTTTCTAAGTTTTTGAAATGATTTGGGGTGGAAACATACTTGTAAAAGACTTTTGTGTATAAATGAATAGAACTAATGATCTGACCGTATGTATGTATTGAGGGAACAATAAAGCGCTTAAAGTCCTCGTAATAAATTAGTAACCATTAGCTATGGATTTAGCCCGGGATTATATGAATAGTACTATTGGGGGTGACGCCTCCGGTCATGGTTAGTCGCGCTAACCAGGGGTCAAAATGGCCGAATGACCGCATATTGTCTTACTCGCAGAAAGGCGAGGGGAGGCACAGAAAGTTGGGGTTTGGTTACCGTCTCGTACATTACATACTATTTTGTATTCCTTGCAAGCTTACAAATGGGGTCAATAGATCGGATTAGTAATCATATTCATTGGTAATACATACAAAAGAGTTCTGATCAACGTAAAGTGATCAGGTTTTACACAAAAGAGTTCTGATCAGGGTAAAATGATCAGGTTTATCAAAAGAGTTCTGATCAGGTTAAAATGATCAGGTTTTACACAAAAGAGTTCTGATCAACGTAAAGTGATCAGGTTTTACACAAAAGAGTTCTGATCAGGGTAAAATGATCAGGTTTATCAAAAGAGTTCTGATCAGGTCAAAAAGGTTTTACACAAAAGAGTTCTGATCAACGTAAAGTGATCAGGTTTTACACAAAAGAGTTCTGATCAGGGTAAAATGATCAGGTTTATCAAAAGAGTTCTGATCAGGTCAAAATGATCAGATTTTACACAAAAGAGTTCTGATCAAGGTAAAGTGATCAGGTTTATCAAAAGAGTTCTGATCAGGTTAAAATGATCAGGTTTTACACAAAAGTGTTCTGATCAGGGTAAAGTGATCAGGTTTAAAGTAAAGAATTCTGATCAGGTTAAAGTGATCAGGTTTAAACGAAAGAGTACTGATTAGGTTAAAATGATCAGGTTTAACAAAGAGTTTTGATCGGCAAAAAGATCAGATTTAAACATTGGGTTTATGATAACTCTTTATAATAACTTGTGAACTCACCAACCTCGTGTTGACAGTTTTAAGTATGTTTTCAGGAAATTGAACGTGGTCATCAGGTTAGCAATGTAGGTTACATGCATGCACGTGGATACGGCTTTTGGGAGGATTTCTCTTGTATAACTCATGGTCTTGAGTCATATTTGCGAAATCTTAAACATTTGTAAACTCAAATTGATATTTTGTAATGTAAATATTTTAAATTCAATTATGTATCCAATTACATGTATGTGTTTGCGGTAATCATATGCTTTGGAAACCAGTGAAAGTCGCGCCTCGCGTTTCCGCCCTGGCGGGGTGTGACAGAACTTGGTATCAGAGCCATTGATTATAGCGAACTAGGTGTCTAAAACGGAACCTAGTCTATAATTAGAATGACTCACTAAAATGTTTTCATTGCATAAGCATTGCATAACCAGTCATCATGTCATGTGGATATTGTAGTCACAAGTATGTCGTCACATTCACACTCTGACCCCGTCTCTGACTCTGAATCCAATGAGGAACTTTCCGCCTCACGCCCTAAAAATCGAGTACAAGTTCGCAGCTCCACACCACCCAATGTCGCCCTGGGAGAATCGCCTATAATCTACCGAAAGAAAAGCGGAGGACCAGTTAAGGTGCAAAGTGCTAGGAAGAAGGTTCGACTTCCGCGCAAGAGAAACCTGGCAGCCCGTGACCCGAAAGACTTGGAGACCGATGAGGAACCACCGAGGCAACGACCCTGCTACTACCCTACCGTGGGAACCATCCGTTGGATGCCTCGTACCCTGGCACGTTGGAGGGAGATGGAGAGCATTCCATCTACCTTTGAGCTTGGAGAGTCTTCTAACTCCCCAACACCCCTACCCCACACTGGGGAAGCCATAGAACTCACTGTGCCTACCTTGGTAGCTCGCGTTCGTACGCATGAGGAGCGTCTTGATGATCTCCTAGATGATATTCGGGCACAGGGGGATGCAACCAGGCGCTTACGTCAAGGGCTCGGATCTCGAGTACAGACTCTGGAGGATAGCACTCGAGACATACAGAGTGCCACTGACTACCTCGAGTTGAGAGCTGATATGGACTGGCAGTTCACTCTCACGGTCCGAGACATGGTGGAGGCGCTGGAGGAGAGGACTTTGGCTGCAGAATTTGTGGCAAGAGCTAGCTTTGTCATGGCGGGACTTGCCATGATGATTGGGTTGTACTCCCACTTCTTCTTTTAAACCTATTATGGGCGGGTTGTGCCCATAGTACATTATGTAGTTTAAAACGTTAGTACTGATGAGGTCATGTGAGCCCATCTCTTTTGTATCCTCGTCTTTTGGGAACAATGTACTATGTATGTTTTGACTATGTATGTAATGGTTTATGTTGTAATGATAGTTGTTCATGTTTGATGTTGTGGTATCCTTAGGTCATGATCTATCATTATTGATATATGATGTTGTTTCTTTTTAATTGACATGTTAGAAAGAACGTCATGGCACCTAAGCGTGGGACACCCCGTAACACTACTGGTGACAACAACGAGACAATTTCCCCAAACATGGAACAACTAATAGCACAGCGAGTAGCTGCCGCTATAGAGCAGTATGAAGCAAACCGAAATAGCGGAGGAGGTGCAGGAGGTAGCGGTACCGCAGGGGGTAGCGGTACAGCAGGAGGTTCCGGAGGTTCCGGAGGTAAAAAAAAAAAAATAAAAAAAAAAAAAAATAAATAAATAAATAAATAAATAAGCCATAACACATAGTCATGATCCGAATTAATGACGTTATGACTTGTGATCCTGCAGATGCTCCAAATAGGAAGTGTACCTACAAGGCCTTCCTATCCTGCAAACCCCGCAGTTTTAATGGCACCGAGGGTGCAGTAGGACTAATGAGATGGATAGAACATATGGAGTCGGTGATTGATATAAGTGAATGCACCGCTGATTGCGTAGTGAAGTATTCTACCTGCACGCTCACTGATAAAGCTTTAACTTGGTGGAATACTCAAATGAAGACTTTGGGGAGAGAGACAGCGTACCAATTGTCTTGGGAAGATTTGAAAAACATGATGATTGAGGAATACTGTCCTCGGAACGAATTGCAAAAGATTGAAACTGAGATGTGGAACCTACAGATGATAGGAGATGATGTAGCGGGATACACCGACCGCTTCAATGAATTGGCACTTCTGGTACCGCATATGGTCACACCAGAACATAAGCGTGTGGAGAGGTATCTGTGGGGCCTTGCGCCTCAAATTCGTAGCATGGTAACATCATCTAATCCAATAGATGCCAAGAGTGCTATAACTTTAGCATTCAAACTAAAGGATGATGCAGTACGTAATGAATTGTTTGTGAGGAAGGAGAATGAGGAAGGTAGATCTGGGGAGAAAAGGAAATGGATGGGAAATTCAAGTAACAAATCTGGAAAACAAGAGTTTAAGAAACAAGGAACTGTGAAGGCTTTTGCAGCCAACACAGTGGAAAGAAAGGAGTATGATAGGGGCCTACCGAGATGTAAGAGGTGTGGAAATCATCATGCCGGTGTTTGCATCAAGTGTGGAAAATGCGACAAATTTGGTCACACCACTCAAGCTTGTCGAACTAACAACCGATTGGGGAAAATCAAACCGGGATGTTTTGTATGTGGTGATCTAAAACACTTCAAGAAGGATTGTCCCAAGTGGAAGAATCAGAACAACGCTCAGGCACCAGGGAGGGCATTTGTGATGGGTACAAGGGACGCACGCCAGGACCCGAATATCGTCACTGGTACGTTCCCGATAAATAATCACTATGCCTCTGTACTTTTTGATTCGGGTGCGGATATGAGCTTTGTGTCGAATGATTTTAAATCCTTACTCGGTATTAAGGCCAGCAAACTAGATCAACGTTATACAATTGAATTAGCAAATGGGAAATTAATAGAAACCGGAGAGGTCTTTAGGGGTTGTACTTTATGTTTAGAAAACCGTACATTCAGTATAGACCTTCTACCCGTCGAATTAGGGAGTTTCGATATTGTTATTGGTATGGATTGGTTAACCAAGAATCGTGCCGAGATAGTATGCTTCGAGAAGATTGTACGTATTCCCCTACCAAACGGAGAAATTCTTTCAATTCAAGGCGAAAGGTGTATAACGATGTTAAAAACGATAAACTGCATGAAAGCTCATAAGTATCTACGCAAGGGTTATTGTGCATTCCTGGCTCACATCGTCGAGAAGAAACCCGAAGAACGTCGATTTGAGGACATACCAGTCGTCAGAGATTATTCGGAAGTATTTCCCGAAGACTTACCAGGAATACCACCATCAAGACAAGTCGAGTTTCGGATCGACCTAGTACCAGGAGCCGCACCAGTTGCACGATCTCCGTATCGTCTAGCCCCTTCTGAGATGCAGGAACTGTCGAGTCAACTACAAGAATTACTTGACAAAGGTTTCATAAGACCGAGTTTCTCACCATGGGGAGCTCCGGTCCTATTTGTAAAGAAAAAGGATGGAACCTTTAGAATGTGCATTGATTATCGAGAGTTGAACAAACTGACAATCAAAAATCGGTATCCTCTTCCTCGAATAGACGATTTGTTTGATCAACTTCAAGGTTCCAGTTTTTATTCTAAAATTGATCTACGATCAGGGTATCATCAACTGAAAATTCAGGAAGAAGATATACCAAAAACGGCTTTTAGGACTCGTTACGGTCACTACGAATTCCTAGTTATGCCATTTGGCTTGACTAATGCACCAGCTGTCTTCATGGATCTCATGAACCGTGTGTGCAAGCCGTACTTGGATAAATTCATGATTGTGTTTATCGATGACATATTGATATATTCACGAACCAAGGAGGAACATGAATATCATTTAAAATTAATCTTGGAACTACTCAGGAATGAGAAGCTTTATGCTAAATTCTCTAAGTGTGAGTTTTGGATCCAAGAGGTTCACTTTCTCGGACATGTCATCAATAAGAATGGTATCCATGTGGATCCATCTAAGATTGAAGCTATCAAAAACTGGGAAGCACCAAGAACTCCGACTGAGGTGCGTCAATTTCTGGGTTTGGCAGGCTATTACAGGCGATTTATCGAGAATTTTTCAAAGATAGCCTTGCCTTTGACCACGTTAACCCAGAAGGACAAAAAGTTTGATTGGACTGATAAACAAGAATCAGCTTTTCAATTGTTGAAGCAAAAACTTTGCAGTGCACCAATCATATCCCTTCCCGAAGGGACTGACAATTTCATTGTGTACTGTGACGCATCACACCAAGGTCTGGGATGTGTGTTGATGCAGAAAGAAAAAGTCATAGCATATGCATCCAGACAACTAAAGGTGCACGAAAAGAATTATACGACCCACGACTTGGAATTGGGTGCAGTCGTGTTTGCACTCAAGATTTGGAGACATTACTTATACGGTACAAAATGTACTATATTTACAGACCACAAGAGTCTCCAGCACATCTTTAATCAGAAAGAACTCAACATGAGCCAACGTCGTTGGGTAGAACTACTGAATGATTACGACTGTGATATCAAGTATCACCCTGGCAAAGCAAACATCGTAGCAGATGCCTTAAGTCGTAAAGAACGAGTTAAAACACTACGTGTTCGTGCCCTAGAATTGACATTTCATACGAGTCTCACGACTCAAATTCGGATGGCACAACAAGAAGCAATCAAAGAAGAAAACAGTCAGAATGAAGCTTTACGAGGAATGATAAAGCAGTTGGAACCAAAGTCAGATGACACTTTATACTTCATGAATAGAATTTGGGTGCCATGTTTTGGTAACATACGGGAGTTGGTTATGGACGAAGCCCACAAGTCCAGGTACTCCATTCATCCAGGTTCGGATAAAATGTATAAGGATCTGAAAGAATTCTACTGGTGGCCGAACATGAAAGGAGAAATTGCTATTTATGTCGGTAAATGCCTGACATGTTCAAAAGTAAAAGCAGAACATCAGAAACCGTCGGGATTGTTACAACAACCCGAGATACCTCAATGGAAATGGGAACAGATTTCCATGGATTTCATTACAAAGTTACCCAAGACGTCGAGCGGGTATGACACTATATGGGTAATCGTCGATCGTTTGACGAAATCAGCTCATTTTCTACCCATCAAAGAAACGGATAAAACCGAGAAACTTGCAAAGCTTTATATTAAGGAAATTGTGGCTAGGCATGGAGTACCAATTTCTATTATCTCTGATAGAGACAGCAGATTCGTGTCTAGAATCTGGAAATCGTTACAAGAAGCCATGGGCACACGTCTTGACATGAGCACGGCATATCACCCACAAACAGATGGTCAAAGTGAAAGAACCATTCAAACCTTAGAGGATATGCTCCGTGCGTGTGCAATTGACTTCGGTGGAAATTGGGATACTCATTTGCCACTAGCTGAGTTTTCATATAATAATAGTTACCACACCAGCATCAAAGCCGCTCCGTTTGAGGCTTTGTATGGTCGAAAATGTCGTTCACCGCTTTGTTGGGCAGAAGTTGGCGACAAACATTTAACCGGTCCTGAAGTTATTCAAGAGACCACAGATAAGATTTTCAAAATCAAGGATCGTTTGAAGGCCGCCTGTGACAGACAAAAGAGTTACGCGGATAACAGACGAAGACCTTTAGAATTCCAAGTAGGAGACAAAGTCATGTTAAAGGTCTCACCTTGGAAAGGAGTTGCAAGATTTGGCAACCGTGGCAAGCTTAACCCTAGGTACGTTGGACCATTTGAAATATTGGCTAGGGTTGGCCCTGTAGCTTACAAACTCAAGTTGCCACAAGAACTAAGCAATGTACATGATACGTTTCATGTATCAAATCTCAAGAAGTGTTTATCAGACGAGACGTTAATTATACCGCCTGATGAGATTCACATAGACGACAAGTTGCACTTCATTGAGGAACCTATGGAAGTCACAGATTGGAAAGTTCAGAGAACAAGACGCAGCCGTGTTAAGCTGGTCAAGGTACGTTGGAATTCAAAGCGCGGCCCCGAGTATACGTGGGAGCGGGAAGATAAAATGAAATCCAAGTACCCGTCACTGTTTACAAAAACACCAAGTCAGAGTGACAAGAACTGAATTTCGGGACGAAATTCTCTGTAACATGGGGAGAATGTGACACCCAGCATTTCAGGTCAATATCCACATTTCATAAACGCACGTTCATAATTATTATTTCCTGATATTTTATTTTGACTAAGTAAAGTCAAGAAGTCTAGCAAAGAAGTTTGTTCCAAGTCTAGTAAACCGTAAAGAGTTACTAGAAAAAGTAAACAGGATAACCCGACTTAATGCGAACGTAAATGGTTAAATAAAATAACCAGAAAAATATATATATATATATATTACACAAAATTTACGTTGAGCCAAGATTCTAATATTTTCTTCAACGAGCCATAAAATGGTTAAAAATTATAATACCGTGAAGAATCGAAACTGAATTAAATTACCCCTTTAAAACTCTAATTGATACTAATACCATAATAAATTAATATTTAAAAATTGGTTATCATTAACCCCTAAACAACTTCTTGACTTTCTTGGCCGAGAGTCAGGGGAGCCATGCTCCCACTTGCCTGATTCACTTTGATTCAGATGAAAACCATACTCTTCAAACGAAACTTCACCATTCCTTTCAAACCTTCTCTTTTCTTACGGCAAATTCCCAATTCCCTTTCAAATCGAAGTCCAGTTTTAAAGCGAAAATCACCATAATTCGGTGTCATAAGGAGAATTTCAAGTGTTCTTGAAGAAAGCTCAAAAGATTCAAGACTACTTCTCTGTTTTTCTCTAAAGATAGCCATTCTCGGTTTGAGGTAAAAACTCGATACCATCCATATTATTTGCTTTAAAACCATAACTAAACATACAAATCGTTCAAACGCAAGTATGATAACAAGAAAACTGTGTCAAACTCAAGATTTGAACATTAAAAATATACAGAGTGAATTCTGTAAATCAAAGTGCAGATATCGAAACTATAGTTTCGATACCTGTTAGTCAATCGAAACTAGGTAGTTTCGATACCTATTGATCGAAACTAGGAGTTTCGATACCAGTTATTCAATCGAAACTAGGAGTTTCGATACCGGTTGGTCAATCGAAACTAGGAGTTTCGCTACCGGTTGTTCTATCGAAACTAGGAGTTTCGATATCTATTTACTCAATCGAAACTAGGAAGTTTCGATACCTGTGTACAATCGAAACTAGGTAGTTTCGATACTATTCTTGCCAATCGAAACTAGGTAGTTTCGATATCTATTTCACTCAGTCGAAACTAGGAAGTTTCGACATCTGTTCTGTTCAATCGAAACTAAGAAAGTTTCGATACCTGTTCATCAGCCTCTTAAGACAGTAACTCAGAACTATTTTCATAACAAAACAAGGTTGGAAAAACTAAAAAGATAATTAAAACAAAAGTAATCAGATCGGCTAAGTCAAGTGAACAAATTGCGTTTAAGACGAGTAGTCTTAACGTGTATGTTATCCTTGTGTAAATAGGATACGGATAGGCGAATCTGCCGTCATTCAAATTATTGCTAGCATTCATACTGTCGAGGTGAGTTTCACTAATCCCCCTTTTTCTAAGTTTTTGAAATGATTTGGGGTGGAAACATACTTGTAAAAGACTTTTGTGTATAAATGAATAGAACTAATGATCTGACCGTATGTATGTATTGAGGGAACAATAAAGCGCTTAAAGTCCTCGTAATAAATTAGTAACCATTAGCTATGGATTTAGCCCGGGATTATATGAATAGTACTATTGGGGGTGACGCCTCCGGTCATGGTTAGTCGCGCTAACCAGGGGTCAAAATGGCCGAATGACCGCATATTGTCTTACTCGCAGAAAGGCGAGGGGAGGCACAGAAAGTTGGGGTTTGGTTACGGTCTCGTACATTACATACTATTTTGTATTCCTTGCAAGCTTACAAATGGGGTCAATAGATCGGATTAGTAATCATATTCATTGGTAATACATACAAAAGAGTTCTGATCAACGTAAAGTGATCAGGTTTTACACAAAAGAGTTCTGATCAGGGTAAAATGATCAGGTTTATCAAAAGAGTTCTGATCAGGTTAAAATGATCAGGTTTTACACAAAAGAGTTCTGATCAACGTAAAGTGATCAGGTTTTACACAAAAGAGTTCTGATCAGGGTAAAATGATCAGGTTTATCAAAAGAGTTCTGATCAGGTCAAAATGATCAGGTTTTACACAAAAGAGTTCTGATCAACGTAAAGTGATCAGGTTTTACACAAAAGAGTTCTGATCAGGGTAAAATGATCAGGTTTATCAAAAGAGTTCTGATCAGGTCAAAATGATCAGGTTTTACACAAAAGAGTTCTGATCAAGGTAAAGTGATCAGGTTTATCAAAAGAGTTCTGATCAGGTTAAAATGATCAGGTTTTACACAAAAGTGTTCTGATCAGGGTAAAGTGATCAGGTTTAAAGTAAAGAATTCTGATCAGGTTAAAGTGATCAGGTTTAAACGAAAGAGTACTGATTAGGTTAAAATGATCAGGTTTAACAAAGAGTTTTGATCGGCAAAAAGATCAGATTTAAACATTGGGTTTATGATAACTCTTTATAATAACTTGTGAACTCACCAACCTCGTGTTGACAGTTTTAAGTATGTTTTCAGGAAATTGAACGTGGTCATCAGGTTAGCAATGTAGGTTACATGCATGCACGTGGATACGGCTTTTGGGAGGATTTCTCTTGTATAACTCATGGTCTTGAGTCATATTTGCGAAATCTTAAACATTTGTAAACTCAAATTGATATTTTGTAATGTAAATATTTTAAATTCAATTATGTATCCAATTACATGTATGTGTTTGCGGTAATCATATGCTTTGGAAACCAGTGAAAGTCGCGCCTCGCGTTTCCGCCCTGGCGGGGTGTGACACAAATAGCCGCCTCTGAATGGTTTTACATCTTGAAGTAGGGTCATGTTACCTGTCTTGTGCCGGGAGCATCCACTATCTACATACCAACGATTAGAGATAGTACCCTTCGGATGTCCCTGCACGAGTCACAAGAAATTAATTAGAATTGGAGACACAAGCCATAGTTGTCGTGGGTCGCCCGTCTTTCTCAAAATAAACAACCTCAATTATATCACAGTCGTGACTGTCAAAAATGGATGAATCTTTAGAAGACTTGGGACCAGGAGATTGAGTACTTTTAGATTTCTTGTTCCAGGACATTTTCTTTTGTTTTACTGGAACAGTCGTCTTGTATTCAGAAGCACCAGGTGAACTAGTAGAAGCTTCACCTAGTTGAATTCCAGCCAGCTGTTCCAGCTTCCTCAATCTCTTGTTCCTTCTTCTCCTCTGTGGCTTAGAAAGCTTAACCACAGGTTTCTCACCAGTAGGTGCACTACCAGAGGTAGAAGCACAAGGTTTAGCAGATTGCTTTTCCTCTTTTGGAACATATGGTTTAGCCTCAAAGGTGATCTTTGGCTTTACCATAGGTTTTACTGGTGGTTTCACCACATTTTCTTTTGGACTCTTGGAATGCTTCACTGGTGGTGACTTAGAGATAACAGCCGGTTGTGAAAAAATTAGCCGTTTCCTTTGGTTCTTAGCAGGGCAGTTCACAAAGATGTGACCAACCATACCACAGTGAAAACAAGTTCTCTTTTCTTTGTAAGTCCTCCTGTAAGGCTCATTAGATCTGAAATTAGATGACTCAGCATGATTAGCAGGTGAAGTTGTTTGGTGAACAGTAGTTTGACTCAATGATGATTGGTTCTTGGGAATATATTACTTTTGCATATTTTCTTGATAGCCAAGCCCATAATGAGCTGAAAAAGATTATTTCTTAACTTATTTATGTTTTTATATCCCCCATAAAGCATCACTTTTAATTTTTCATTTTATTCAACAATATCGGGTTCATTCAAAATACAATTATCACTATCAGTGATAATGTTTTTCTTAACTTTCTGTTCACCGAGCAACTCCTCACAGACTACTCCTTCAAGGCAGGTGTTCTCAGACCTATCATCAGAAGCAGTAAGGAACTCTTCATCAGATGCCGAGTCAACCTTACTTGAGGAATCATCCTTGTTAGAGGAATCATCCTGACTCGAGGGCACATCAAGGCAAGAAAAATCAATGTCAATTAAGCCATTGACAAATTTCCCGCTTACTGGTGGAGGAATGGCATTTGTACCCCAGCCATAAGCCATTCACTTGTCTCACTACAGACTCGTAGTGTTCCACCACAAAACGAGAATTTTTCAACTTCTCAATATTACCTTTCAACTGCAAGATCTCATTTTGCAGCTTGTTGATCTCATTGTTCCTTTTTTCTAACCCCTTATACGCAACATCCAAATGAAACTGTTGATCACTGATTTTGAGTGAATAATCACGTTTTTCTTTCTTCAACGTTTCAGTTGAATCTTTGTATCATTTTTCGTTTTCTTTGTAGCTTAAAGCTGCAATACGAAGGGGTTCGACTTTGTCTTGAAGCTTAGAATTTTCAACCTTTAAGCTTAGAGATTTGGAACAAGAAATGACAGCAAAAGAGTTAGAATCTACCTCATTAGATGAACATGATGCCTCTCCAATAGCCATGAGGGCAACTGCAGTTGTAGATTCTTCTTGGTCAGCCACAGAAGCTTCCCGTTCCTCTTCTTCCATCATCTCCTTAATCTCAGCCATGAGACCAACTTGCGTTTGAGCAATAAAGGCATCCTCCAGATGAACACCCCAATCAAAGCTGTCATCTTGTTGTGATACCAAAGCATTGGATGTTCCACCTTGACTTTGATTGTGGTTGTTAGAGTTGTTGTACCCTTGATTGTTTCTTTGGCTAAGTCTGGTGAACCCCGAGGCCAGTGCTTTGTCCTTTTGACATTCTCTTGCAAAATGCCCAAAGTTATTGCATTTGTAGCACTTGGCCTTGGATTTCTCAAATCCCACCTTGGCATTTGAATGTCCACCAATAAACTTCCTGTCAGTTCTATTCAGGAAACGCTTTGCCCTTCTCAATATCATGGCCATATTCCACTGAATATCCATGTCCTCCATATCATCCGGATCCACCTGATTGAAGTCTTCTTCTATGGTTTCAGGATCCGTGAGCTTACCGCCAATGAAGTTCTCATAAGCAAGCATGCATGATGAGAATAAAGCCACATGATCTTTAGCTATCTTGGCTATTGCTGATTGGTTAGCTGAAGATATGGGAGAAGGATTTCTTGAGAAATTCCGATGATGTGATCCAGAACCAGATGTTGCATACCAAGCATGACCACCACAGACATTTGAGTTATCCTCCTCATGAGAATTCCCTAAGAAAAGGCAATTCCAGAACCTGATGACTTGGCTGTGGAAGACGTCCCAAAATACATCAAAGGGTCTTGGATTTGAGGTCTCCCTAAGCACACTTTTCGTTTTAGGTTCATATCATGTGCTTAAACCTTTCCGATTGCTTCATCAATAATCATCTCATAAAAATTTGAGTTCTTTCTCATCAAAGTGGTGTACATATCAAATTTTGGTGGTAGGGCATCTAGAAATTTATCAACTAACTCCTCATTCGGATAGATCAGGTCATAAGCTTTCAGCTTAGTTTGCAGATGATAGAATCTAGAGATAAGCTCATCTATATATTCACTCTCCATATATCTGAAGCACTCATACTGCTTCCTAAGAAGATCCCTCTTACTCTTCTTGTTGTCACTATTTCCCTCGAATCTCTTCTGCAAAGCCTTCCAGAGATCATTGGAGTTATCATATCCTCTAAAGCTGTGAAATAACTCCCTGGTCAAGGCCATAGTAATAGATCCGTGCGCCTTCTTATCTCTGTCATAAACTTCGTGTGCCTTCTTCTCTCTGTCATAAACTTTCTTTTCTTCTTCATCAAGTTTGGAGATAGGCTTAGGAACTTCCTCATCAAGATATGTATATGTGGGATGCTTATAACCCTCTAAAATGGGTATCCAAAGTGAAGAATCGGTGTATGAGATATAATGCTCAAAGCGTGCTTTCAAGTTCGAATAATCATTTACATTAAGCAGCTTTGGTTGTTTCTGTGGGGTTCCAATATCATTCTCATAATTAAGAAGGTTACCGAGGTTCTGAAGATTTGACATAGTGAAACACTTAGTCAAATTTCAGAAAAGTCAAAACAACTTGCGCACTTGAATTTGAACTTGCGCACTTAAAGACCTGCTCTTGCGTATTTAGAATTTGCTCTTGCGAGTAAATGATAAGTACGCATGAGATCACTTAAATACGCAACAAATATGTTCTTGCGTACTTGTTAAGTACGCAGCAAGACTTTACTTGTTGCCAAATATGGTAAGTATGCAGATCACTTTTTCACCAACTCTCACTAACTTTTTTCGGTCACTGGAATCTCACCAGAGACATAAAAAGTTGAAGATATGACCATACAAAATGAGCTAAAGGGTCAGAAACTCGTTTCTAACCAACATTTGATGCTCAAAACACTCAAATACACAACAAAAGTCGGTTTTTGAGTGATTTTTGCTTCTAAAATAGTGCTCAAGAGCTACCCCTATTTTATCACAAAAATCAACAAAAACACCCACTTTTGCTTGCAAAATCTCTGTAGGATGTGTAGAAGATGCTCCTAACATCACAACACTCGAAATCAAGAGCTATACTCCGATACCACTTGTAGGTCCCCGGGTGTCTCGGATCGTTACGTGTGGGTGTGTGACTAGTCGGACCGGGTGCGGAATGCCCGTGACTAGGTGGAGAATCAAGTAACACAAAGTAAACCGACAACTAAATCACTTTCAAAATCCGTCTATTATAAACTTGAAGGTTAAAGAGAGAATACAACTGAGTGTAAAATGTCTGCGTAAATAACTTCTGTTAACCTAGCCTATTTATACTAGACCTGATCTCTGCGCACTTAACAAGTGCGCATGGCAAGTACGCAGAGTGTTCTTGCGTACTTAACAAGTACGCATAAAGTAATTCCCGCGCACATGCCAAGTGCGCAAAACGCTTAGAGAAAATAGACGACTAGTACATACATTAGTAATTACAACTCGATAACTAATACGTACAGACACTAACATTCAAAGACTAATTGTTAGGACATGTTTTGTAATTGTTGATAAAATTCTGTGTAAGTTCAGAGAGAGGCGAACTTGCATCTTTAGAAGAGAATTTGTTAAGTTCGCCTATTGCAGAGTATGTGTCTATAAATAGGAGTTTACAGATTCAGTGAAAAGGTGAGAGCAGCAGAAGGGACTGAATAGATTGAAATCAGTGAATCTTGTAAACTCTATGTTTTGTGGAATACAAAGAGAAGTTTATTTACCTGCTGTTTCTATTTTCAATTGATATACATACGTTAACACGAAGGATTCCGCACTCCGTGTTAACGAGACGTCCTGTCATGAGATCGATCTGAGATGAGTCATGTGAACCTACAAGTGGTATCAGAGCTTTTGCTCGTGATTTGCGTTTAATTCTTGGTGAGTAGAGACGTTTTTGTGTACAATTTGACAAGAAATTGATCATTTTTTTAGTTTTTGTATCCATGGAGTTTTCAAGTTCTTGAAGTTGATTTTGCTGCTGAAATCGTGGATTTGAGGTGGATTTTGGTGAAATTAATCCGATAGAAGTGTTCTAATTCATAAAATACTAAATCCTATGGTTCAATTTCCTCTAATTCCTTCAAATCTGTGAGAAATGATGATTTTCAGCGCTATGAGTTCGTGTTTGGGTTGCTGAGTTTGTTACAGCTGAAGAAAGCGCACTTGCTGATATTTGTTGCAAGCGAACTTATTAATTTCGCTTCTCTCAGTTTAAGCGAACTTAGTTGGTGAACTTATTCAATAGGCGAACTTATTGATTAGGCGAACTTATCAAGTTCGCTTGGGGTCAAGTTCGCTCAGGCAGTATCAGGCGGGAAATTTCTTCTTGTCCAAATCTTTTAGGGAAAGCTTATATGGTTTTTTTGAATCATTTTTTAAATTTTGAATTTTTTTGAAATTTTTAAAAAGAGTATTTTGGCGGGAAATTTTTTTTGGCGGATATTTTCGCAAAAATTTCAAAATGTCAATTTCATGTGATGATAATGAGATTGAAATTATTCCACCGAGGCTTTTGTGCATATCATATTACAGTAGCTGGAATGTCCGGTTCGAACAGTTCGTATCAGAAACTGATGAAAATTTTTGGAGACCAATAATAGAAGGATATGTGCATCCTACTTTTGACTTTCTGGAATTTCGTAATGTTCCTAAACCAGTGACAACTCTTACTAAAGTAGAAAAGCAGAAGTTTGATCGAGAGATGAAAACGTGTGAAACTTTAACGATGTCTTTACCAAAAGAAATCATTCATAGTCTCGGGAAGTGTCCAACTTCAAGAGATCTATGGGAAGCATTGAAGAAAAAGGGTGAAACAACTTCTCAAGCGTTTGTGGTCTTGATCAAAGAATTATTGGAGAAGCAGGGTGATTCTCATAGTGATTCTTCTGCAGATTTAACTGATAGTGAGAGTATTCGTTCTAGTGAAAGTACTCAATCTACTGAGACTGATGTGATGACTGAAGATAGCTTTCAGACACTTAAAGATGATCTGAGTGAATCATAAATTGATACAGAGCATGTCATTGTTGATCAAAAGGGTGAAGCTGATGATGTATTCATGGCTTCTGGTGCATCTTATTTAGAAGAAAAGGATACGGTTGTTTCTAACTCTGAAACGTTTTGTTCTGACTGTGTTTCAGTGAAGGATAAAATGATGAGGGTTATGGATGACAATGGAAACCTCATTTGTGATATGAAATTGATGCACACGGTAAACCAGAAATTAAAGGATAATGAGAATTTGTGTATCGAAAGGATAGAATCACTGAAGAGGGATATAAGTTCTCTGACTTTGAAGATCAAAGAGAAGGTATATCACCTGGATATGTCCTTTGCAAAAATTGAGAAACGAAATAATGATCTTGCTGAGAAAGATAAGGAACTAGCTGAATCTAAAGCAGAGGTAATCAGATTGCATAGAAAGTTAGAAAGCTTTGGAAATTCATCATTCTTATTACGATATTATCATGATAATACTAAAGAGGGGAAGAGAACTAATGGTATTGGTTATGTTCCTCCACCATTCAACGAAAATTATTCTATGACACCTGAGATTATAAAAGATGAGGATTTAGATCCTAAGACAGTGTTGAAGGTGAATCCTGTCACAGGTGAAGATATGGTGTATTCTGATGAGAGTGATGATGAATATTTTGTTGAAGCTAAGGTAGAGAGGATACTGAAAGAGGTTACGAAAGAAGACTCAAAGGTTGATTCTAATTCATCTGGAAATTATTGATTTGAAAGTTCCTCAAATTGAAGAAGAGTTCCATATGTCAGAGATTATAAAGACACGCGTACATGCTTTCATTGTAATGAGATGGGACACTTTGTGGTGAACTGTCCTTACAAAAACAAAGGGGAGAAGCATGTATTTCCTGAGAAGATGAAGCCTTAATCAAAACATGTTGAGAAAAAGTTTGTTCCGTCTCAAACTCCAAAAGAAGTTCATGTAGGCGAATCTTCTTCAAGTGCATCTTATCGTGTGAAGATTCCTTATATGAGAGAATATAGTGAGAAGAGATCTTGCTTTTATTGTGGTCTTGTGGGTCATATTCGGATTGCTTGTCCACACAACGCCAAAGGTAACCGACATGTTACCCCAGAAAAGGTAAGAACTCTTGGTAAGCCTTATGTTAACCCAAATGTGGTTAAACCTCATGATACACCAAAGGGTAATTCAAAATCTGAGGTTAGGCTTTCTAGACCTCAAAGACGGAGGAGAAACAAAAGATTGGGAAAACTTTTAAAACAACAAGAGTTTTCACAATCAAATCAATTTTCAAATGAAAGAAAATGTTCAAACACTTCACATTTTAAGCAAAAAGAACTTAATGAACACAAGTATGTTTGGAAATCTAAAGTTTCTGCTTCTGACTCGTCGGAGCAATCTCGAAAATCAATGAGAGATTCGATTGTGAATGGAGTGAGGTTTATTATTTTGATACAGATGGACGACCCATGAATACCATGGGTTGGGTCCCAATTTCAAATTAATGTTTCTTGTTAGTTGTGAAGGATTAACCAAGAGGGACTATTAGTTACATTTGGTTTGTTGATAATGGTTCTTCACAGCACATGACAGGGAATGACATCTGCAAGAGTAAAGAGTTGTTGATAACTGAGAATCTATTTGATTCAACGACATGATGCTCAAGGGGGAGAATATGCCACACACAATGTCTGTTTTTTGGAAAGTGTTTGACCAAGTCCAATGGACAACCTGACACTTAGGATGACGATGGTGAGCATAAAGTCGCTGATGCAACCATTTGACTAGTTGAGAGGGAGTCTATAGGACAGGGGGAGTACAGATCTGTGTTGGTGACAAAGACAAAGGCATTCAATTACAGGATTACACCTGTTTGAGTTTTTAATTGATTGAATTGCTTAATCCTGAGTTGTGACACCTGACATTTCAGGTCAATATCTGTAGATGCATATTATGTCCCTAATCCCTTGTAATATGTATTTCATCTATGTTTAATGTAACTATTTGATGTATTAATGAAATTACATGTTTATCCTTAATGTTTACTCATATATAACGACTGTGTATTAAATGATCTGATAAATATCGATAACGTTGATCAATCGTGCTATTGAAAGGCCCATTCGCACGAATGGATCATGAGAATGATCCATTCATGCGAATAGATCATGAGAATGATTCATTCACTAGAATATGTCATAAGAATGACTCATTCGCACGAATGAAACATTCTGATGATTCATTCTTACGAATGAACCATTCTGCTGATTCATTCGCACGAATGAGTCCATTCACATGGCTCATTCGTACGAATAGCCTCTGCACTATATATATAACTTTCACTTCATGAGCACAAAACAGAATAGAATACACAACACATATACACATACTGTCCAGAGTAGAACAAGACTAAGAATAGAACACACAAACTCTCTGCATCTGTATTGTCGAATCTCTGTTCTAGAGAGTTTCCAGGTCTTGTATCCAACTTCTCTACACCAAAGGGTCGATAGAAACCTTCGATTCGTCGTCTAATCCGCTCGTTTCTTACGACCCGATCCGTGTCATAGATTGGATTGCCAATCAAATCGGATTCCGCACGATTTGGTTCGGTTAATGTGTTGAATCATTGGATCAAGGTAGATCCCGATCCAACAAAGTGGTATCAGAGCCTGATTGTGCTCTAGATTCAACATAGAAAATCTGATCTTGCTTTTTCTAGCTTCTTGAATGTTATAAAGATCACTTGATCGTTGTTTTTCCACGTTCATATCTTGTGATTATTGCTTCTGAGTGATCTGATCATCTCAGATTCCAGATCTGATAAAAGGCTCAATCATTGGTGCTTTTTGGTGCAAAAAAGTCAAACTGCCCTCTGTCGTACGAATGGCTACTATGATGAACTTCATTCGCACGAATGGCTCCTACCATTCGCACGAATAGATCAAGTCTCCCGCTCGTTTGTTCAAACTTCCAATCGCACGAATAGAAATTCCAGTCGCACGAATAGAAAATTCCATTCGCACGAATAGAAAATTCCAGTCGCACGAATAGAAAATTCCAGTCGCACGAATAGAAAATTCCAGTCGCACGAATAGAAAATTCCATTCGCACGAATAGACCCATTCGTACAAATCTCTTCTGAATTTTTTCTAAGTGTCGAAAAACTTCGTTTTTTATCATGTCGGACTTAGCCTTTGTTGCCAGTCAGATCAGCAAAATCCAAAACTTGTTATTAATCGATAATGAAGCTGGAAATGCTAACAAGGCTCCAAAACTCATGACAATGGACGAATATCATCACTGGAAAAACAGGTTTGAGATACACATTAATGGAGTTGATACAAACTTATGGATGATGATAGAGAATGGATATCAAAAAGTGTTGAGTGAGGATGGAACTCCTGTTTTGGCTTCACTTTTAAGCGAACAACAAAGAAAAGATTATGACTTAGAAAAGAAGGCATATGCTATCCTATCTCAGGCCATGTCAAGAGAAATATTTCATCAATTCAGGCTGTTTACATCTTAAAAATCTCTGTGGGATGCCTTAGAACAACGTCACGAAGGAAATGCTTCGTTGAAAGCTATCAATGCTAAGGCCATTCGGAAGGAATTTGATAATTTTATGTATATTGGAAATGAGTCCTTAGATGATCTATTTGAGAGATTCTATCACTTGATGAGTGAATTACATGCCCATGGGGTCAAAACAACGAAAGAAGAAAAGGTTCAATGCATGGCAGATGCACTACCACCAAAATGGGATTCATTCTTGATGGTTCTCAAACAGAACAATACTCTTGAAACCATTGACATCAATGAATTTCTTCAGAAATTGAGAGAATAAGAGGTGATGAATAAGTGGAAGTTAAAGAGAGGTGTACAAGCTCAGGATCCTTCATTGTACTATTCTACATCAACTCAACAAAATGCTCCTTTGCAGACTGCGTTTGTATCAAACAAGTCAAATGTTTCAGCCAGCCAGTCTTCAACAGCTCATGCTTCAGTTCCATCAAGCTCGGTTCCACAGCAGGGAAATACTGCTAGTACTCCTCCACCAAGCCCCATTAAATTGCAAACAGACAACTTCGACAAGGTTACTATCGAAGTGGCCAAGGAACACATGGCTCTGTTGTCTACCGTTGTCAATTCATATGACAGTCTTGTTGCTGGACAGGTTGGAAACAGTCATCTGACAGCAGAAGACTATGCTCAGATTGATAAGGATGAAATGGATCGAATTGATATAATGTGGGCTCTTGCAAGTGCAGTCAGAAGAGCGAGAGATTATGTAAAAAGGACAGGAAAAACTCTCGAAGGGAACAAAGACACTACTTATGGTTTTGATCTGTCTGCTGTTGTTTGTTTTAACTGATGATAACCCAATCATTGACTTTAAGGTCAAAACGCCTCTTGTCGTTGATCCAACAGAAAACAAAATTTGTCAACCAAAGGTTAACGATAATGGTGCTTCGACCTCGAAGTCCCAGTGTGTTGATGGAATGGTAGAAGAGTGGGATGAAGACGACGATGAATGCTCTACTCGTGGTTTGGGACATAAAATCTCGTCTGCTCCACAGACTGACAGCATTGGTATTTCAAAATCAGCTTCTAAAAATGTTTTTAAAATTAAACAAACCAATCGCCGTCCATCTTATCCCACTACTTCTGATCAGAAGAGTCAAGTAACCAAAGCCTCAATCAAAAAGGTTAATTTTGTTAAAGCTGGAGAGTCTGTTCAATCAAACAAGTCACTCTCTTCAGCTGAACAAAAAGAAGCTAAGGCTGGTGGTTCAAAAACTCACCAAAGTGAAAATCATTACAGATCTCCGAGGTTGGTTGAGCGGAGATACTGTTTTGAGTGCGGTACAAAAGGACACATTGTTGTCAACTGTCCTTATCTTCAGAAGCCAAGTAAAAGAGTTAACCATTTTCTCGAAAATAAACAAAAGGTTTTAAAGTCAAAATCTAACTCTTTTACCCAACAACAAGTGCATCAAAAGAAAGTTAAACAAAAGATGCATGACTTGTTGGTCTCTGATTCGAGTTCCACACCTGTACAAATCGTTAAGCAATCTACTGTTTACCACAAACAGTCGTTGCACAAAGAACATGTGTGGAAAGCAAAATCAGATGATGCTTCTGACGACGGTACTTCAAAGTCAGGTGGTTGTTCCAAAAGTCCACAAGGACAATGGATGGATTGTACGGTTGTAGATGAGTCTGGAAAATCCAAGACCGTAAAGGCTTGGGTTCCTAATCTAAACTAATTTTTATCAATTACGTTCCTGTAGATATTTTCTTTCTTGCGTTTATTAAAAATCTCAAAAACTCAAAAAGATTTTTCATTTTGAAATTTTAGGGGGAGAAAATGTCAGTAAGAAAATGATCTCTCACTGAGAAAAATGATAGTACACAGACGCTAGTTATCTGAGACTCCAAAAAGATTTCTATATTGTGTACAGTTATTTGTGTACAGTTATTTGTGTACAGTAAAAAAAAAAAAAAAAAAAAGATTTTCCATTTTTGTACAGTCTAAAACCCAAAAACATCTGAAAAACTCAAAAATGAGAAATCGTATCCAACCTTTGGGAAGTGATGGCACACTAACCATATGTATGAAGCACATTGCATTTATTGTCATAGTGAATAGTCACACTAAGTCGACATGTGATGCATTGATAGGCTTATCTTACTGAATCTCGACCATTGATGATTGATCTATACCATATTAGATATTGTCTTGTGAGTCACATAATGGTGAAAGGATTGACGAAAATCAACAATAGAAACTGAAGGTGTTTCTCATTCTGTGCACACCAGTTATCATCGGTTTAATGAGATATCAGAAAGTAGTTATAAAATTAAAAAAATTAGATTCCGAAGTCGTATACGTGCCATATTGCCTTGTAAATACCTGGCTGAAGCCGTCCATGCGATTAAGAATAAAATAAAAGTATGAATCCGAATCCGTATATGTGCCATATTACCGGGTTGCAGCCTGGTTGAAGCCATCCATGGGATAGGATGAACACAAACACCGTTAGCTGCATACGTGCCATATTGCCTTGTAAATACCTGGCTGAAGCCGTCCATGAGCTGATGGCTGTCACTGTGAATACTAAAAAAAAAAAAAATAAAATTGGTGTAGTAAAGAAGTAACAGGGAATAACTGAGATCTCATGAACTTATGATGACTGGTTAAGTAAGTTGTGCTGATTTGAAACATTAACATGTTTTGAAAAGTAATTCAAGTCAATTCTTAACTAGTGTGGGACACACAGATAATGGACTTAATCCTTCAAGATCATCTTGTAAGTGTTGAGAAAAGGTATGCATAAGTTTATGATGGACAAACATATCAATGATCGCATTTTGACTAAGTGTACTTAAAGCTCAGATAATTTGCAATGTTGATGATTGCTATGAGTCTAGTACTGATCCCATGTTTGGATCTTTCTCACAAAAAGATGTGTAAATACCATTGTATAGTTGTATCTACAAAATTCAAAATGTCTCAGATCATTAGTCATTAAGTCTGTATGATTTCTCATAAGGATCATTCTTACTAAGACATGTGTATATATATCTTGTTGATATTATTTTCAGTATTACATATTCAAAAAATCCAAAAAGATTTTAATTTTTCTGAATTTTAGATTATTCGATAAGACTCGAACGACTGTTATCAACCAAATTTGAAAACCGCTTGACTTCCTGATTGATCAAATCGTTCCTTTACTTCATAACCTATTCCAAAACTTCATAATTGATCCCTCACTTCATATTACTTCATAATCAAATTGTTGTCAAGACCAATGTGGTCGGATATCCCATTTAACCTGAAAAGTTTAATTTGCATAAGGGGATTGTCCCATTTGTACGAATGGATGAGAAGAATGGCTCACTCGTACGAATGGATGAGCAGAATGGCTCACTCGTACGCATGGATGAGGAGAATAGATCATTCACACGAATGGACTGACCAGAATGGTCCATTCGTACGAATGAGTGGCAGAATGAATCAAGTCTGGTCCACTCGCACGAATGGACTGACCAGAATGGTCCATTCGTACGAAGGCCATCTTATAAATATGCCATTCATTCGCATGTGCAGTCTCATTCGCACATTTCAGAAAGCATTCGCACGTCTGTTTGATTGAAATTCTGATTTTGAACAAAACTCCGTCCAATCACCGATCTAATCATTTGATTTCATTTTACAGGTATAACCCCACAAGTATTCATCAAATGTATAACGATTTGAGGATGTTCGACTAGATCTAGGGCTAAAAACCGAAAACCAAACTTAAAAACGTAAAAAAAATGACTTAATAAACCTATTAAAATGCTAAATACTGGTTGAAAACCATAGTCGAGTGTTTTGGTGTCTTTTTAGGCAAATCTTTTCAAGTGTTGGTTGATTTTTGGACAAATTGGATCGCGACCCGTCTGTCATACGAATGGACACACTCTTCATGTTCATTCGTACGAATGAGAACAACGCTCG
The DNA here is from genome assembly GCA_023525975.1 of Smallanthus sonchifolius. Taxonomy (NCBI): domain Eukaryota; kingdom Viridiplantae; phylum Streptophyta; class Magnoliopsida; order Asterales; family Asteraceae; genus Smallanthus; species Smallanthus sonchifolius. The sequence goes on along the minus strand of CM042021.1, from coordinate 63,846,047 downwards.
TTCACACGAATGAACGCTCATTCACACGAATGAAACTCATTCGCACGAATGAATACTCATTCATATGAATGAAACTCATTCGCACGAATGAATAGGCAGAATGATCCATTCGCACGAATGAACCAACTTTTAGGGTTCATTTGTACAGAGGGAAAATGGTCCAAAAGTTCATATTTCCAAAATCTTGCATGTACTGATCTGATGTGCTTCATCTTTTTGTGTTTGCAGACTGATCGTTATGGCGCACAGAGCTCCAGTTGTTCTTAAAGCTTCAACAAAAAGCAACATTTGTGCTTACATGATCCCAACTTCAAAGAATGCAAGACCGTTCATTGGAATGATCGAGTTCTTGTCTCGATCCAGGATAGCCCATGCTATATCTTATATCTGCACTCCCTATGCTTTTCATCAACGGGAATTCTGGGCCACAGCTGAAATAGACTGTGAAGTTTCTCCAACTGTGATACGGGGAAAGATTGCAGGACAGGAGGTTATTGTATCTGCCTCTCACATTCGCCGATTATGTCAATTCGGTGATCATCCTGAAGATCCAGTGACACTGGATAAATATCTGGTCCGTGGATGCTTCATGAGAATAAAGTACGACGAAAATGTCGCCGAAGGCGTTCTCAACAAGGCGAACCTCTGTCCCCAGTATAAATATCTAGGACACGTTCTTCTTCACTGCCTCGGTTCCCGTCGTGGCGGATTTGATGATATGCGCGAAACAATACAGAGCGCATTTGTTCCACTGGTGTTGAACATACCATTCAACTTTTCAGAGATGGTGTTCACACACCTGAAGGAAAACATCTCGCTAAAAGTGGACAATGCGTATCTCATGTACCCCCGATTCTTACAGATGATAATCGATGACCAACTTCCTCTACTGCCACGATCCGATATTGACATGATAAGGCTGGAGCATATGACTGATCTCACACTAAACCGGGTACAGACTTATAGGGGAAGACCAACAAAGCCTCCACATAAACGCCTTATTGGACATCTGGCAAATTCTGATTATGTGGCACCTGCAAACAGAAATTGGCATCACGATAATAGTGATTCTGACAGGGAGGATATTGTTGTGCCTCCAGCTGACGACCAAGATGGTCAGGGAGGTGGTGGCAATGCTCCTAATGTTCCATCTACCGCTGCCACCACTCCTACTGTTACTGCTATCGATTCATCCCTTCCAACTAACCCAGAAGACGTTAACCTGGACACCGTCCTGTTTACTGATTCTGAGGAAACTGAAGATGAATTCGAAATCAGTCAACAAGGGGCAAGATTGGTCGCCACAAAACGAAAGAGGGGAGCAGATCAAGGAAGCTCAAGGGTTGATGATGATGACGTCAGGGATGCTGACTTTGTCCCTGACTGTCCACAAGTATCTGCTGCTCCTTCTTCCCAATCTACCCCAGTCAAGAAAGGAAGAATGAAGAGAATGGCCAAACGCCAAAAGTTCAAACTTGTCAGAAGGACGGAGAGCACCTCTGCTACAACAGCAACTGCCACCAGGTCTGAGGCACCAATGTCAACATCCATGCCTCAGACACAAACTGTGCCTCCGATTCCTCCTCCTATCTACACGACTGCTCATACATCACAGCCAGCCACTACTCGAGCTGAGCCATCAACATCATTGCCGACTATTTCGTTGAACGATCAAATCATCACTCTAAACAGCTTGGTACTGCAGCTTCTGGCTCAAAATCAAGAACAGTCAAAGCGTTTAGATCTTCAGGGCTCGCAGATCAGTCAGTTGACTCTGCAAAATACTGAACAAGCCCAAGCCATCACAAGTCTTTCCAATAGATGCAATGATCAACAAGCCCTCCTTCTCACTGCTACAAACCAGAATCAACAGTTATCTAAAACTGTTGATGCACATGCTCAGAGAATACAAAGGATAGAGGAGGAAAATAAGAGACTGTTGGAAGACTTAGAAAGCAGAAGGGACACGACACCTAGAATTGAGGGTGCTCGAAATGATGGTGATGATGGTGATGATGATGATGATGATGAGGATGATGATGGTGACGATGATGATGATGATGATAGTGATGATGATGATGACAAGAATGACGAAGATAAGGATGATGGTGCCAATGCTGGTGCTGCATCAAGTGCTTCAAAGACAGCAGAAGCAGAGGCACGCACGAAGCAAAAATTAGACAAACCAGTAGGCCCATCATCAGATACACAAAAGGGAACTGAAGGTTGATAGTTTTTGTTTTAAGTGTTTTAAGTTGTCTTATTGTAAATATTAGATTATTATGTAAATAATTTCAGTTTTATTTTGATTAAATCAATGAAATTTCAAATTCTCACATGTTTATTCTTTGTTTGTTTGTGAAAATAGTTTTGGATGTGATGCCTCTCAAGCAACAACCTTCAAAGTTAACTTATGTGCTTGACATGCAAGGGATCATCCAACATTCAGTGATTTATGATAAAGAGGAAGGGGAAATCGTACACTGCTTGTCAAATGAACAGATTGCCGAGCTATTTCAAATGAATCCCGACGAAGTCATTATTGAAGAGGCATCTGTTCCTACAACTGATTATCCCTCCTCTGACGAACTAGAAGACGTTGATGAGGTTGAAGTCGAAGACATCACTGATCAAGAATATCCAAAGTACACATCAGTAGATGGTGATGATCTTCCCTCCTTCGCGGACTTATTCACTCAGCAGTCCGACGAGGAGGTCAACCGCATTATCGACAACAAAGAGGATGAAGCCGGTCCCTCCACTTTTGACATTGACGAGCTGAATGAACGTAAAAGTCAGTGGATGGAATACATGGCTGAACTAAAGAAGAACTCAAAGCCCTCTCCTCCAACCAAGTACACTAAAGTTTATCGACTCAAAGGACACAAGTCTGATGGTCGTATAATCAGTTGGGCATACTTCAACGACTTAAGCTGCTATGCTATAAAAAGAGAGAAGGGCATACAATATTTCAGGTACCCTCATGACTTCAAGACGCTGCCCGCATTTGAAGTAAATCAATTGGCGCGTCTAAAGCTTCTATACAGCGAATCTTCCGGTCTGTCCGAATGGTTTGAACGTCAATTACAGTATGAATACCGGAAGAATTGGGTGAACTTCAAGCAACAAATGCCTACACGTTACATTCACAAGGAAAAGGTTCATCCAATCACCAAGAAGCCCCTAATTGTATTAAAGTGGAAACCTCCAACGATCATGAAGAAGATTCCTTTAAGGAAAATGATCCAGGACTTCTCAGATCAGTTCAAATGGTGGTACTATGATGGGCGTACTGGTGAAGCTGTAATAGTGCTTTGTAAAGAAGGGTCATGGGAGACCATCAGGGTCTTTGATCCGTTGTGGCTGACCAACTTGTCTGAACAAGATGTTACCACTTTATACAAGTGTCAGCCGTTTTTTGAAGTTGAAGATATAGACCAGGCGTTGCAGTATGTGAAGGTGATACGTATATGCTTTGCTTTTAACATACACGCCGGGGTCAACTGGAAAACTCGTTCAAAATAGATGTTGAAGACCAACTAATGTTAGTTAGGTCATTTTGAAGGGATCTAGGTCCAAGGGGGAGTATGTAGATGCATATTATGTCCCTAATCCCTTGTAATATGTATTTCATCTATGTTTAATGTAACTATTTGATGTATTAATGAAATTACATGTTTATCCTTAATGTTTACTCATATATAACGACTGTGTATTAAATGATCTGATAAATATCGATAACGTTGATCAATCGTGCTATTGAAAGGCCCATTCGCACGAATGGATCATGAGAATGATCCATTCGTGCGAATAGATCATGAGAATGATTCATTCACTAGAATATGTCATGAGAATGACTCATTCGCACGAACGACACATTCTGATGATTCATTCTTACGAATGAACCATTCTGCTGATTCATTCGCACGAATGAGTCCATTCACATGGCTCATTCGTACGAATAGCCTCTGCACTATATATATAACTTTCACTTCATGAGCACAAAACAGAATAGAATACACAACACATATACACATACTGTCAATAGTAGAACAAGACTAAGAATAGAACACACAAACTCTCTACATCTGTATTGTCGAATCTCTGTTCTAGAGAGTTTCCAGGTCTTGTATCCAACTTCTCTACACCAAAGGGTCGATAGAAACCTTCGATTCGTCGTTTAATCCGCTCGTTTCTTACGACCCGATCCGTGTCATAGATTGGATTGCCAATCAAATCGGATTCCGCACGATTTGGTTCGGTTAATGTGTTGAATCATTGGATCAAGGTAGATCCCGATCCAACAATATCCGTACATGTTATAAACGAGTTTACATTATAATTGTTTTCGTGATTTACTTAATTTCACAAGCAAGGACATTAAGGTCTAACAAAAACCGTACATTGTCTCATTTTACATTTTGGTAATTCTAGGAGTTACCGGTTCACATACCCGTATAAACCAACTAAATACAAACATTAGTGGTTAAATTTAATAACCAGAAAAATATATATACATATATTACATAAACTCTACGTTGGACAATAATTTAATTTTTAGAACAAATCATATAATATACGTAAAAGTAAACTAACGAACCCTCTCGAAGACGTTACCATGTAGCGTCACCTTTAGGTACTCATACCTACAAATAATCACCTCAACGAATTATACAATCCAAGATTTCAATATTTTTCATCAACGAGCTATAAACTTGTTAAATTTATAATACCATGAAAAATCTAAACCGAATTAAATTACCCTTTAAAACTTTAATTGATATTAATACCCATAATAAATTAATTAATTAATAATTAAATCTAATTATTATACAAATTTAACCCAACCCACCCCCTTGACTTTCTCGGCCGAAATTCAGAGAAGCCCATTCCCACTTTCTACTTCACTCACATCGTAAATATCTATACTAAAACCCATACATTTGCCTGCGAGAATTCAGATAAAAACCATACCCCCCCTAAATTGTCTATCAATTCATCCATCTTAAATCACAATTCACCTTTCTTTTTCTCTCTTTGTCTTCCTTTCATCGGCAGCAACACCGATTATCGTCACTTCCAAACCTTAAGTTAAGGGAAGTTTTCAAGGTTTCAGGGAGCTCATCCATTCTTTTCGCACAAAATCATCATCACTGTCTAGAGGTAAAAACTCAATACTATTCATATTATTTTCTTTAAACCGTAGCAAAACATACAATTCGTTCGAACGCAAGTAAAATAACCAGAAAAGTGTGTCGAATTCAAGATTTAAAACTTGAATATATGCGTATATGTATGAATAAAGTTTTGAAACTGATTCTGCCAATTTAAAATTTCAGCAATCGAAACTACAGTTTAGATAGTTTACCTAATCGAAACTAGGTAGTTTCGATACCTATTGTTCAATCGAAACTAGGTAGTTTCGATACCTATTACTCAATTGAAACTAGGTAGTTTCGATACCTGTTTACTCAATCGAAACTAGGTAGTTTCGATACCTATTACTCAATCGAAACTAGGTAGTTTCGATACCTTTTTACTCAATCAAAACTAGGTAGTTTCGATACCTATTACTTAATCGAAACCAGGAAGTTTCGATACCCAGTTTGCTCAATCGAAACTAGGAAGTTTCGACATCTGTTCTGTTCAATCGAAACTAAGTAGTTTCGATACCTGTTTCAGGCCCATTGGGCAGTAACTTAGAACTATTTTATAACGAAACAAGTGTTGAAAAACTAAAAAGATATTTAAACAAAAGCAATCAGATTTGCTAAGTCGGTGAACAATTTGCAAATGAGACATTCGGTCATAACACGAATTACCCTTTTGTAATTAGGGTACGAATAGTCAAGTTTGACTGGAACAATTATTGTTGCTAACATACACAAAAACAAGGTGAGTTTCACGGCCCCTTTTTACTGTTTTCAATATTTGGGGGAAGAACATACTTACAACTATTTTTATGTGATAACAAGAGAATAAGACTCGACTTTTATGTTTACATGAGTTAAACGATTTTAGGCCGCTAAAGTCCCCTGGAACAATTTAGTAACCATTAACTATAGCCTAGGGTCCTATGAATAGTACTATGGAGAGTGACGTCTCCCGGTCATGGTTAGTCGCGTTAACCACAATCTGGAGGATTTATGGCCGCATAGAACCGGATAACGAAATTAGGGGCGAAGAACAATTGTCATGGTTTGGTTACGGCTCATGTAGGAACATATTATTTGTATTCCTAGCTAGTTTACAAATGGGTCAACATTTCTTATTCTGATTATCACATGCAACTGGAACTATTTACGAACAATTGAATTTTACAAAGACCTATTTGATTAAACCTGTGAACTCACCAACCTCGTGTTGACAATTTTAAGTATGTTTTTCAGGAAAATGACGTGATCGCAAGGTTAGCAATGTAGATTACATGCATGCACGATGGATACAACTTTTGGGGGATTTCTCTTGTATAACTCATTGTAATAGAGTCATATTTGCGAAATCTTCACTTTTTGTAAACTCAATTTACATTTTGGAATGTAAAACTTTAAACTTGTTTATGTATCCATTTATCATGTATGTGTTTGCGGTAATCATATGCTTTGGAAACCATGTAATGTTACGCCTCGCGTTTCCGCCTTGGCGGGGTGTGACAGAAATTGTTATCAGAGCCATTGATTATAGCGAACTAGGATTCTAAAATGGAACCTAGTCTATAATTTAAATGACTCACAAAATAGTTTCATCGCATAAGCATTGCATAACCAGTCATCATGTCATGTGGATATTGTAGTCACAAGCATGTCGTCACATTCACACTCTGTCCCCGTCTCTGACCCTGAATCCAACGAGGAACTTTCCGCCAGACGCCCCAAAAATCGAGTACAAGTTCGCAGATCCACACCACCCAATGTTGCCCTTGGAGAACCGCCTATCGTCTACCGAAAGAAAAGCGGAGGACCAATTATGGTAAAGAGTGCTAGGAAGAAGGTTCGATTTCCACGCAAGAGAACCCTAGCAGCCCGTGACCCGGAAAACTTAGAGACTGATGAGGAACCACCTAGGCAACGACCCTGTTACCACCCTACGGTGGGGACTATCCGTTGGATGCCCCGTACCCTGGCACGATGGAGGGAGATGGAGAGCATTCCCTCTACCTTTGAACACGGAGAGTCCTGCAACTCCCCAACACCCCAACCCCACACTAGGGAAGCCATGGAGCTCACAGTGCCTACATTAGTAGCACGCGTTCATACGCACGAGGAGCATCTTGATGATCTCCTAGATGATATTCGGGCACATGGGGATGTAGCCACGCGCTTACGTCAAGGGCTCGGATCTCGAGTACAGACTCTGGAGGATAGCACTCGAGACATATAGGGTGCCACTGACTACCTAGAGTTGAGAGCTGATATGGACTGGCAGTTCACTCTCACGGTTCGAGACATGGTGGAGGCGCTGGAAGAAAGGACTTTGGCTGTAGAATTTGTGGCTAGGGCTAGCTTTGTCATGGCAGGACTTGCCATGATGATTGGATTGTACTCCCACTTCTTCTTTTAAACCTATTATGGGCGGGTTGTGCCCATAGCACATTATGTAGTTTAAAACGTTGGTACTGATGTGGTCATGTAAACCCATCGCTTTTGTATCCTTGTCTTTTGGGAACAATGTACTATGTATGTTTTAACTATGTAAGTGATGGTTTATATTGTAATGATGGTTGTTTACGTTTGATGTTGTTGTATCCTTATGTCATGATCTATCATTATTATTATATAATGTTATTTCTTTTTAATTGATATGTTAGAAAGAACGTCATGGCACCTAAGCGTGGGACACCCCGTAACACTACTGGTGACAACAACGAGACGATTTCCCCAAACGTGGAGCAACTCATAGCACAGCTAGTAGCTGCTGCCACGGAGCAGTATGAGGCAAATCGAAATAGTGGAGGAGGAAACGGCAGTGGTACCAGCGGAGGAGGTGCAGGAGGTAGCGGTACAGCCGGAGGTTCCGGAGGTTCCGGAGGGAATAGAATAAATAAGCCGTAACACGTAGTCATGATCCAAATTAATGACGTTATGACTTGTAAATCTACAGATGCTCCAAATAGGAAGTGCACCTACAAGGCCTTTCTATCTTGCAACCCCCGCAACTTCAATGGCACCGAGGGTGCAGTTGGACTAATGAGATGGATAGAAAAGACGGAGTCGGTGATTGATATTAGTGAATGCACCGCTGACTGCATGGTGAAGTATTCTACGTGCACGCTCACTGATAAAGCATTAACCTAGTGGAATTCTCAGATGAAAACATTGGGAAGACAGACTGCATACCAGCTATCTTGGGATGATCTAAAAGCTATGATGATCGAGGAGTACTGTCCTCGAAATGAGTTGCAAAAGATCGAATCTGAAATGTGGAATTTACAAATGATAGGAGATGATGTGGCTGGTTACACTGACCGATTCAATGAGTTAGCAAGTTTAGTTCCACACATGGTTACCCCAGAATACAAGAAGGTTGAAAGATATTTGTGGCGTCTCGCACCGCAAATCCGAAGCCTGGTGACTTCATCGAACCCTATGGATGCCAAGAGCGCTATAATTTTAGCTTTCAAGCTAAGAGATAATGCTGTGCGTGATGGTTTGTTTGAGAAGAAGGAGACCGAGGAAGTAAGGTCTGGGGAAAAGAGGAAATGGTTTGGAAAACCAAGTAATCAAAACAAGAATCAAACTTACAAAAGACCTGGAACTATGAAAGCCTATGTTGTCAACACTGTGGAACAAAAAGGATATCTTGGAACACGACCGAAGTGTGACAAATGTGGATATCATCATAGTGGAAGATGTACCCAATGTGGAAAGTGTAAAAAGTATGGGCATCTAGCCCATAACTGTTGGAATAATGCGAACCCTAATAAGATCAATCAAGTAGCAGGAAAGGTCAACCCAGGAGCAGAAAGGATGAATCAGGGATGCTTTGAGTGTGGAGATCCAAAGCACTTTAGAAAAGACTGTCCAAAGTTAAAGAACCGAAACGACAATCAGGCCCGTGGAAGAGCGTTTGTGATAGGGGCTGGTGACGCATGACAAGATCCAAACATTGTCACTGGTACGTTCCCGATAAATAATCACTACGCCTCTATACTTTTCGATACGGGTGCTGATATGAGTTTTGTGTCAAATGACTTTAAGTCCCTACTCGGTATTAAGGCCAGCAAACTAGACCAAAATTATACAATTGAATTAGCAAACGGGAAATTAATTAAAACCGAAGAAGTCATTCAGGGTTGTACTCTATGTTTGAAAGATCACACATTTAGTATAGACCTGTTACCTGTTGACCTGGGAAGTTTTGACGTTGTTATTGGCATGGATTGGTTGTCGAAGAATCACACCGAGATTGTTTGTTTTGAAAAGATTGTCCAAATTCCACTCCCAAACGGAGAAGTTCTTTCGGTTCAAAGTGAGAAAAGTGGAGTGACATTGAGGATGATAAACTGCATGAAAGCTCGTAAGTACCTACGTAAAGGCTATTGCGTGTTCCTGGCTCACGTCGTCGAGAAGAAACCCGAGGAACGTCGACTTGAAGACATACCAATTGTTAAGGATTACCCCGAAGTTTTTCCTGAAGACTTACCTGGATTACCACCACCGAGGCAAGTCGAATTCCGAATCGACTTGGTACCGGGAGCCGCCCCGGTTGCGCGATCGCCGTATCGATTAGCACCTTCTGAAATGCAGGAATTATCAAATCAACTCCAGGAGTTGCTTGATAAAGGTTTCATAAGACCGAGTTTCTCACCATGGGGAGCCTCGGTCCTGTTTGTGAAGAAAAAAGATGGAACCTTTAGAATGTGCATTGATTATCGGGAGTTGAACAAGCTGACAATAAAAAACCGGTATCCTCTTCCTCGAATAGACGATTTGTTTGATCAACTTCAAGGTTCCAGATTCTATTCAAAAATTGATCTACGATCAGGGTATCATCAACTGAAAATTCAGGAAGAAGATATACCAAAAACGGCTTTTAGGACTCGTTACGGTCACTACGAGTTCCTAGTTATGCCATTTGGCTTGACTAATGCACCGGCCGTCTTCATGGATCTCATGAACCGCGTGTGCAAGCCATACTTGGATAAATTCGTGATAGTATTTATCGACGATATATTAATATATTCATGAACCAAGGAGGATCATGAACATCATCTGAAATTAATTTTGGAACTACTCAGCAACGAGAATCTTTACCCTAAATTCTCTAAGTGTGAGTTTTGGATCCGAGAAGTGCATTTTCTTGGACATGTCATCAACAAGGAAGGAGTTCACGTTGATCCATCAAAAATAGAAGCGATCAAAAACTGGGAAGCACCAAAGACTCCGACCGAAGTGCGTCAATTTTTGGGTTTGGCCGGTTATTACAGACGATTCATTGAGAATTTTTCAAAAATAGCCTTGCCTTTAACTACATTAACCCAGAAAGAAAAGAAGATTGATTGGAGTGACAAGCAAGAGTCAGCTTTTCAATTACTGAAGCAGAAGTTGTGTAGTGCACCGATCTTATCCCTTCCTGAGGGAATCAACAATTTTGTCGTATACTGCGATGCATCACACCAAGTACTTGGCTGTGTGTTAATGCAAAGAGACAAAGTCATCGCATATGCCTCACGACAACTAAAAGTGCATGAAAAGAATTATACGACCCACGATTTGGAGTTGGGCGCAGTTGTGTTTGCACTCAAGATTTGGAGACATTATCTTTATGGTACGAGATGCACTATCTTTACTGATCATAAGAGTCTCCAACATATCTTTGATCAAAAAGAACTCAACATGAGGCAACGTCGTTGGGTAGAGCTACTGAATAATTACGACTGTGATATCAAGTACCATCCCGGGAAAGCCAATGTCGTAGCAGACGCCTTAAGTCGCAATGAACGAGTTAAAACTATTCATGTACGTGCCCTAGGATTGACAATTCATACGAGTCTCACGACTCAAATCCGGATGGCACAGCAAGAGGCAATCAAAGAAGAAAACATTCAGAATGAAACTTTACGAGGGATGATCAGACAGTTAGAGCCAAAATCAGATGATACTTTATACTTTGCAAATAGAATTTGGGTGCCATGTTTTGGTAATTTACGGGAGTTGGTTATGGACGAAGCCCACAAGTCAAGGTACTCCATTCACCCAGGTTCGGATAAAATATATAAGGATCTGAAAGAACTCTACCGGTGGCCGAACATGAAAGGAGAAATTGCTATTTATGTTGGTGCTTGACATGTTCAAAAGTAAAGGCAGAACATCAGAAACCGTCGGGATTGTTAAAACAACCCGAGATACCTCAATGGAAATGGGAACAGATTTCTATGGATTTCATCACAAAGTTACCCAAGACGTCCATCGGTTATGACACAATATGGGTAATTGTCGATCGTCTGACAAAATCAGCTCATTTTCTACCCATCAAAGAGACGTATAAAACCGATAAACTTGCAAAGATTTATATCAAGGAAATTGTGGCTAGGCATGGAGTGCCAATTTCTATTATCTCTGATAGAGACAGCAGATTCGTGTCTAGAATCTGGAAATCATTACAAGAAGCCATGGGCACACGTCTTGACATGAGCACAGCCTACCATCCACAAACGGATGGTAAAAGTGAAAGGACTATCCAAACATTAGAGGATATGCTCCGTGCGTGTGTAATTGATTTCGAAGGTAATTGGGAAACTCATTTACCGTTGGCAGAGTTTTCCTATAATAACAGTTACCACACGAGCATCAAGGCAGCTCCGTTTGAAGCTTTATATGGTCGTAAATGCCGCTCACCTCTATGTTGGGTGAAAGTTGGTGAAAAATATTTGACAGGTCCTGAGATTGTCCATGAAACCACTGATAAGATCTTCCGTCTGAAAGCGGCCCGGGACAGACAGAAGAGCTATGCTGATAACAGACGTAAACCATTAGAATTTCAAATTGGTGACCGAGTAATGTTAAAAGTCTCACCATGGAAAGGCGTTGCGAGATTTGGTAACCGTGGTAAGCTCAACCCTAGATACGTTGGACCGTTTGAAATACTGGCTAGGGTTGGCTCTGTAGCTTACAAGCTCAAACTACCACAAGAACTAAGCAACGTACACGATACATTTCATGTGTCAAATATCAAAAAGTGTTTGTCCGACGAGACTTTGATCATACCACCTAATGAAATTCATATTGATAATAAACTTCATTTCATCGAGGAACTGATTGAGGTTAAAGATTGGAAAGTTCAAAAGTTGAGACGTAGTCGAATCAAACTGGTTAAAGTACGTTGGAACTCAAAACGTGGTCCTGAGTATACATGGGAACGAGAGGACCAAATGAAAACAAAATACCCCTCTTTGTTTAAGGATACACCAGTTCAAGAGGACACAAATTGAATTTCGGGACGAAATTCTGTTAACATGGGGAGAATGTGACACCCGACATTTCAGGTCAATATCCGTACATGTTATAAACGAGTTTACATTATAATTGTTTTCGTGATTTACTTAATTTCACAAACAAGGACATTAAGGTCTAACAAAAACCTTACATTGTCTCATTTTACATTTTGGTAAATCTAGGAGTTACCGGTTCACATACCCGTATAAAACGACTAAATACAAACATTAGTGGTTAAATTTAATAACCAGAAAAATATATATACATATATTACATAAACTCTACGTTGGACAATAATTTAATTTTTAGAACAAATCATATAATATACATAAAAGTAAACTAACGAACCCTCTCGAAGACGTTACCAAATAGCGTCACCTTTAGGTACTCATACCTACAAATAATCACCTCAACGAATTATACAATCCAAGATTTCAATATTTTTCATCAACGAGCTATAAACTTGTTAAATTTATAATACCGTGAAAAATCTAAACCGAATTAAATTACCCTTTATAACTTTAATTGATATTAATACCCTTAATAAATTAATTAATTAATACTTAAATCTAATTATTATACAAATTTAACCCAACCCACCCCCTTGACTTTCTCGGCCGAAATTCAGAGAAACCCATTCCCACTTTCTACTTCACTCACATCCTAAATATCTATACTAAAACCCATACATTTGCCTACGAGAATTCAGATAAAAACCATACCCCCCTCAATTGTCTATCAATTCGTCCATCTCAAATCACAATTCACCTTTCTTTTTCTCTCTTTGTCTTCCTTTCATCGGCAGCAACACCGATTATCGTCACTTCCATACCTTAAGTTAAGGGAAGTTTTCAAGGTTTCAGGGAGCTCATCCATTCTTTTCGCACAAAATCATCATCACTGACTAGAGGTAAAAAATCAATACTATTCATATTATTTTCTTTAAACCGTAGCAAAACATACAATTCGTTCGAACCCAAGTAAAATAACCAGAAAAGTGTGTCGAATTCAAGATTTAAAACTTGAATATATGCGTATATGTATGAATAAAGTTTTGAAACTGATTCTGTCAATTTAAAATTTCGGCAATCGAAACTACAGTTTCGATACCTGTTTACTTAATCGAAACTAGGTAGTTTCGATACCTATTGTTCAATCGAAACTAGGTAGTTTCGATACCTATTACTCTATCGAAACTAGGTAGTTTCGATACCTGTTTACTCAATCGAAACTAGGTAGTTTCGATACCTATTACTCAATCGAAACTAGGTAGTTTCGATACCTGTTTACTCAATTGAAACTAGGTAGTTTCGATACCTATTACTTAATCGAAACCAGGAAGTTTCGATACCCAGTTTGCTCAATCGAAACTAGGAAGTTTCGACATCTGTTCTGTTCAATCGAAACTAAGTAGTTTCGATACCTGTTTCAGGCCCATTGGGCAGTAACTTAGAACTATTTTATAACGAAACAAGTGTTGAAAAACTAAAAAGATATTTAAACAAAAGCAATCAGATTTGCTAAGTCGGTGAACAATTTGCAAATGAGACATTCGGTGATAACACGAATTACCCTTTTGTAATTAGGGTACGAATAGTCAAGTTTGACTGGAACAATTATTGTTGCTAAAATACACAAAAACAAGATGAGTTTCACGGCCCCTTTTTACTGTTTTCAATATTTGGGGGGAAGAACATACTTACAACTATTTTTATGTGATAGCAAGAGAATAAGACTCGACTTTTATGTTTACATGATTTAAACGATTTTAGGCCGCTAAAGTCCCCTGGAACAATTTAGTAACCATTAACTGTAGCCTAGGGTCCTATGAATAGTACTATGGAGAGTGACGTCTCCCGGTCATGGTTAGTCGCGCTAACCACAATCTGGAGGATTTATGGCCGCATAGAACCGGATAACGAAATTAGGGGCGAAGAACAATTGTCATGGTATGGTTACGGCTCATGTATGAACATATTATTTTTATTCCTATCTAGTTTACAAATAGGTCAACATTTCTTATTCTGATTATCACATGCAACTGGAACTATTTATGAACAATTGAATTTTACAAAGAACTATTTGATTAAACCTGTGAACTCACCAACCTCGTGTTGACAATTTTAAGTATGTTTTTCAGGAAAATGACGTGATCGCAAGGTTAGCAATGTAGATTACATGCATGCACGATGGATACAACTTTTGGGGGATTTCTCTTGTATAACTCATTATAATAGAGTCATATTTGCGAAATCTTCACTTTTTGTAAACCCAATTTACATTTTGGAATGTAAAACTTTAAACTTGTTTATGTATCCATTTATCATTTATATGTTTGCGGTAATCATATGCTTTGGAAACCATGTAATGTTGCGCCTCGCGTTTCCGCCTTGGCGGGGTGTGACATGAGTAACCAAGTAAAATGTTTTTCATAAAATGTTTTCATGGAAGGTTTATTTTTGTTTGTTTTATTTTCTTTCAAAAAGATTTTGAAAAAGCCAAACAAATTGAAAAAGATAAAATCGACATTACTTGAAGTTAAAGAAGAGATGATAGTACATCAGTAGATGTTCTTTCACACATGGCCTTAGATTAACTGGTTGGTGCTTTATGTTAATATATCTGAATTATATGTTTTGATCTAAACTTCAGAGACTGCATAGATAGGAAATGATAGTGTTGTGTATGCATATAATTTGAATTGTCAGTAAACTAAAAGTGACACTGAACCATTAGTAGTGTGAAAACATAATTACATATGGTACAACTGTGATTTGAACCCATTCTATGCCTGGGTGTGTGTGTTAAAAGATCATTATCAGATAAAGAATATTAGCTTTTAATAAAGATTGTCCTATGAGATCAGTTTCGGGTTATATCCTTAGCACTATTCATTCGATTTTCTTCAGTGCCCATGTCCCGAAAAGCATGCAATTTGAAGTATAATCAAGATATGTACTTGAAAACATCTGTCAAACATATACTAGCCCTTGGATCATATTAATAAATCAACTTTACCGATTCCATTGAATCCATAATCCAGATAACAGTTGGATCCATGTACCTGAATCTTATGATTCCACACATATAAGCCAAAACATTGAATCATTCGATTCTGAATCTCATTGATTCCTATACAATCCAATTTGGACTCTGCTATTCATGTGCTAAGTGATGTTTCCTCATTCTGGAAATTCGGATAATCTTTAGTAAAATCTCATATCTCTTGAAGATAGTGCATTTAATTTCTGTTGGCATAATAGTGGGGTACACGTTGTATTTCATACTTAAATGGTACCTGGACTCCCAAGAAAGTGGGAATGAGATGCTTTAGTTTCAAATCTTATAATATTGACAATTTGAATTTGTGTGTCATAGCATGATCCTATTTTCTTTGAATGTTTATCGCGTATCATAACATGCAATATGAAAGTCTTAAAAAGATAGAGTGTGATAATCTTGAAAGATATTGGTTTGATTGGTTAATGCTTGAAAGAATGACATAGGATACCCTTAGAATGTTTAGGGATGTTTATCCAAAATGTGTGATTGATGCATTGTTTTTACTGATATGATCTTCTTACTCGTGATGTTCGACCAAAAAGATGTGATTTTGTATTTTAAATTTCATTTTATATAGAGAAAAACCAAAAAGATTTTGTGTTTCTTATGTTTGAAAAACCAAAAAGATTTTATTTTTCCAGCTTTCATGGAAATTTTAATTGTTGGTTATTCTTGGTTGTTCTCCTTTGCATAAACTGAAAATTACAGATAGAAGTTGACAAGGGGTCCTTCTCTCAAGTTTTCTTCTAGATAGAAAGAGAAAGTGCAGATGAACAAGACGAAGACTACAGTGTGTTTGATGATATATGAAGACGGATGACAATCTTCTAAAGCTGTTGTCAAGGGGGAGTCTGTTGGAGCATATTCTGGTGACAACTATCTTGAAGATATTATGTCTTAGTCTTATAGTCTTTGACTTGTAATTGATAGAATTGTTAGCAACAGTTAAAGGGGAGTCTGTTAGGACATGTTTTGTAACTGTTGATAAAATTCTGTGTAAGTTCAGAGAGAGGCAAACATAACAAGTTTGCCTAAGCATCTTTAGAAGCGAACTTGTTAAGTTCGCCTATTTCAGAGCATGTGTCTATAAATAGGAGTTTACAGATTCAGTGAAAAGGTGAGAGCAACAGAAGGGACTGAATCGATTGTAATCAATGAATCTTGTAAACTCTGTGTTTTGTGGAATACAAAGAGAAGTTTATTTCCCTGATGTTTCTATTGTCAATTGATATACATACGTTAACACGAAGGATTCCGCACTCCGTGTTATCGAGACGTCCTATCACGAGATCAATCTGAGATGAGTCATGTGAACCTACAAGTGGTATCAGAGCTTTTGCTCGTGATTTGTGTTTGATTCTTGGTGAGTAGAGACGTTTTTGTGTACAATTTGACAAGAAATTGATCATTTTTTTAGTTTTTGTATCCATGGAGTTTTCAAGTTCTTGAAGTTGATTTTGCTGCTGAAATCGTGGATTTGAGGTGGATTTTGGTGAAACTAATCTGATAGAAGTGTTCTAATTCATAAAATACTAAATCCTGCGGTTCAATTTCCTCCAATTTCTTCAAATCTGTGAGAAATGATGATTTTCGGCGCTATGAGTTCGTGTTTGGGTTGCTGAGTATGTTACAGCTGAAGCAAGCTAACTTACTGTTATTTGTTGCAGGGAACTTATTAAGTTCGCTTCTCTCAGTTTAAGCGAACTTAGTAGGCGAACTTATTGATTAGGCGAACTTATCAAGTTCGCTTGGGGTCAGTTCACTCAGGCAGTATCAGGCGGGAAATTTCTTCTTGTCCAAATTTTTTAGGGAAAGCTTATATGGTTGTTTTGAATCATTTTTGAAATTTTGAATTTTTTTGAAATTTTTAAAAAGAGTATTTTGGCGGGAAATTTTTTTTGGCGGATATTTTCGCAAAAAATTCAAAATGTCAATTTCATGTGATGATAATGAGATTGAAGTTATGCCACCGAGGCTTTTGTGCATATCAGATTACAGTAGATGAAAAGTCCGGTTCAAACAGTTCGTATCAGGAACTGATGAAAATTTTTGGAGACCAATAACAGAAGGATATGTGCATCCTACTTTTGACTTTCTGGAATTTCGTAATGTTCCTAAACGAGTGACAGCACTTACTAAAGTAGAAAAGCAAAAGTTTGATCGAGAGATGAAAACGTGTGAAACTTTAACGATGTCTTTACCAAAAGAAATCATTCATAGTCTCGGGAAGTGTCCAACTTCAAGAGATCTATAGGAAGCATTGAAGAAAAAGGGTGAAACAACTTCTCAAGCGTTTGTGGTCTTGATCAAAGAAGTATTGGAGAAGCAGGGTGGTTCTCATAGTGATTCTTCTGCATATTTAACTGATAGTGAGAGTATTCGTTCTGGTGAAAGTACTAAATCTACTGAGACTGATGTGATGACTGAAGATAGCTTTCAAACACTTGAAGATGATATGAGTGAATCATAAATTGATACAGAGCATGTCATTGTTCATCAAAAGGGTGAAGTTGATGATGTATTCATGGATCCTGGTGCATCTTTTTTAGAAGAAAAGGATACGGTTGTTTCTAACTCTGAAACGTTTTGTTCTAACTGTGTTGAAGCACGTTTTGTGCGTGTAGGCTGCCACTCATCACTCTCTCGTTTTTCGGGCCCGTTTGTGGCTCGCAGACCGTTACCCGCCCTGGTGGCGATCCGCCATAGGGCTGAGTGATATGCCCTAAATTATACATGTTTTTCATGCATAATAATCCTCATATTATGGTACTGATTGATTACTAACCTTGCAATTGATCTTTAAAACGTTAATATTTCATAATTGCAGGTTATTCGATTTCCTAAGATAAACAAAGCTAAAACCAGTCAAAACCACCAAGAAATCAAGCCTTTTGGAAGATCATTCCCGAGCTTTGACCCCCTAGAAGTCAACCAAGATCAATAAAAAGTCAACAAGTACCTAAAAGACGAAGCAGAGAGCAGGCAAGGGGATGCACAGTTATGCATCGCATTGCATGGCTGTGCAATTCCCTCCCTTTCTCCCTAAGGCCTAGTACAATGTACTGTGTACCCTGTTTGACTCCCAAGGTGTTTGCACGCCCGTGCAATCCAATGCCCCGCCATGCATTGCTCATTTTGAGGCCTATAAATAGATGGCTTGATTTATTCATTAGACCCACCCTACCAGAGATTATTATAGCTCAATATAGTCCGTTTCTGTAGTTTAGAGTAGAGAGGCTCCTCCTCTTTGTCCGCAATAGGGGAGCCTATGAAACTCAGTGTTACGCTAGTTAGTATGGTCATTCATGGCTAAACTCTCTGTATTGCGTGGGTGAAGATGAAGTTTGGTGTATGTTAATGTTTAACGTATTAATCTAGTGGTATGTTTATGTGTAACACCCCAAAATTCTTAGGAAATATAAAGTACAAGGTTACAAACGAAAAATTTGAAATATGGATAGATATCGGACCGATATCATCCTTCCCATCGGTCCGAAGTAAGCCGAGGGTCAGATATCAGACCGATATCAGTTGGATAGCGGTCCGACAACCGCCATTGTGTCGCATTCTCCATGCACTGACACGTATCCTATGAGTCATTCCTAATTTTTTAAACGTGTCTTGATAAGGGAACGACATCCATATACTTAGCGGTCCGCTATATGCTCGCCAAACCAATACGCCTCCTCACTAGGATATCGGACCGACATCACTAGGGATAGCGGTCCGATATGGATGCAAGTTTCAACCTATAAATACTTACATTTGGCCATTTACTTTGAAACATCAGCATCACCACATAAACACTAGCACGCACACCGAGGAAGTTAGCATGACGATTACGAGTGTAGTGGTTACAAGTGTGGTGCACTGCAAGTGCAATTCGAGCACAGGAAAGTGTCTAGACGAGGAACGAACTTAGGAAGTATCTAAGCTAAGTAAGTACATTGGACCCGTACCCTGGACACGATTATGTGAATTACGTGCTTAAATGATATGTGTTATGTGATATGTATATGACGAGTGTACGGGGTAATGAAGGGTTAGTCTAAACATTAAACAGGAATAATGGAGTAGCCACGACGTATCCACAGGGTGGTGGATACGCCGCTGGTACTTCCTATAAATAAATCTCTTGGTGCTTCATGGTGAAACCATTATGAATGTTTAGGGGTATAGAATAAAAGACAGTAATGAAAATATAGTAAACGTACAGGAGAACTTCCGACCAGTATGTAGTTATCTGACAAACGGAATGTTCTATCTAAGAAAAGAGTGGTGTATAAATCTCACCTAGACCCGTCACTTTTTCCTATGAAGATCTTTGTTGGAGGTACTACTCTAGAAGGATAATCACCCCAGTTTACAATATATGATGAATATGTGATAAAAGTTGAATACTTGAACATGTGAAGCATGATGAATATGAATGCATGATGATACGTGCAAATAAGAATAAGTATGATGGAACAAGTCTAAACCCTAAAATGGAATAACGAAGTACTCACGAAGTGTTAAAGGGGTGGTGGATATGCCTCTGGTACTTCTTATATATAAACCCTTTTAATGCATCGTGGAGAAACCGTTACGAAGTTTTAAGGTGAGGACTGGTTGGGAAATAAATCAAGCATATACATGAAATAAAAAAAATGCTTGTTACATTTGGGAGGATGTGAGTCTATGATATTCAAGGTCCCAAATGAAATGAGATACCCGGCCTATAAGGTTGATCTCAATAATAAAGAAGAAAACTAAAAGATTCCAACCCTATGGGGCTGAGGAAAAGATTCCAAGCCTATGGGGCTGAGGAAATGAATGAGTTTTCGTGACAAACGCAAGGGGTCTTTACTAACGAGTATATGAACCTTGCTAAAAACTCGGACCAAAGGTACGTCCAAAGATGGTCGCGAGGGGGTTAGCACACCCATTAAAATATACGAATGACGTGACCGGAGGTACGTCCGGAGATGGTCACGGAGGCGCCAAGAGACTGGAAACATGAACAATAATAAGAACCTAAAGGGTTCATAATAAAATGAATGATCCAGTGTACTTACTTAGCGTAAGCTAATTCAAAAACGTTTTTCAAAAACTGTAGGAAAGAGGAACGTGGAATAAAAGAATCCCTATGTAATATGATTTAACTATATCATCTTACGTAAAACAATATTATAATAAAAAGTTTCCTTAGCCATTTAGTGGCAAGGTTTTGTTAAATTGGGACCGTTTTCCGCAATATAATACTTTAATAAAATAATGAATAAGTAGGGTGTTTCAAGTCGGTAACAGAGCATGGTTTGAGGGATTTAAGTATCAAAAAGGGAGTACTTCAACTCAAACCATGAGTGCTCATTATATAAATAGGGATTAAATTTGAGGTCGTCCAAGGAAGCAAGTATGTGTAAATTCCAGTGCTTAAACATAAATGTGTGAGTATACGTGGGCAGAAATTTGTATGAGATAAGCTCCATGTGATAATTGGGAGTATCATGATATGCAACATACATTGCCTTATACATGGCCAGTATTGGAGCTAATGTATGGGACCATCATGATATCGCAAACATCATATGATTGCTTATATCAGCAGATAGTAAGCCGGGGAAATATGAATATGCATGATTAAGATACATGATTAAATGTATATATGCATATGAGCACGAGTATAGGCCTTATATGAAACCCAAGAATTATTAAGTAGGGTTAAATTATTACAAGGCCTATAGTATAAAACCCTAGACTATGATTAGGGTAAACAAATAAGAGAATAAACGATACCATGATTCAGCAAACGATGGCTGAACATCAGAATGATGAGATACGTGATGAAGGAAGCCATGGGAGAGCTGAATCTCCACTTCATGATGAGAATGAGGTTGAACAAGTCCCGGAGAATATCCGAAGACAGATTGCAATAGAAGTAGGAAAGTCATTTGATGCAAACATCCCGATCTTACAAGCAGATCTACAGAGCTCATTAGAAAGCTGGTTTAAAAGTCATAAAGAGACTATTCATAACGGGGAAGGAAGGAATCCAAAATTTGATACGAAGTTAACTCATTGTACATATAAGGATTTCATGACTTGTGAACCCTTAGAGTTTAAGGGAGCCGTTAACCTATTAGAAAGTCAGAGTTGGATCGCTTCAATAGAAACGACGTTTGATACATGTCATTGTGAGAAGGAAGATGAGATTACCTTCGCTACCAACTAATTAAAAGAACGAGCTGATGATTGGTGGGGGGTAGTGAAGAGAGAGAAAGGAAGAGAAAGAATTAAGGAAATGAGGTGGGAAGAGTTTAAGGTTCTTTTCTTGCAACATTATTGCCCTTGAGCGGCAATTGAAAGAATTACTGAGGAGTTTCTTCAACTCCGCCAGACAACAGAGACTGTGGATGAGATCACAGGGATCTTATTTGACAAGGCCAGGTTCTGTACAGCTTTGTTAAAAACTCCAGAAATGTGGATGACAAGATATCATCTCGTTCTAAAAACGGAGGTTAGAGAGTTTATCCATCCATCCAAGTGCACGAACTTGGAGAAGACGATTGATTGGGCTCGAGAAAGACAGACTATGCTCAAGAGGCAGGCTGAGAGAGATGGAAAGAGGAAGGGAGAAAGTTATCCTTCTCCAATGCCTCCTAAGAATTTTAAGTTTACAAAACTTTGAGGAAATCCCTCCCCAAGGAAAGGAGTGCAAAATTGCAGGACTTGTGGAAATAGGCACCCGGGAGAGTGCCGATTTAAGTCTGTAACTTGTACCATATGTGGAAGAAATGGACACACTGCATTGCAGTGTATGAGTGGCACCCGATTGTGCTATAACTGTTATAATCCAGGACACTTTAGCAGGGAATGTCCTGAACTAAGATCTCAGACGAAAAAGACCGGAGAAGGGTCGAGAATGGCAGAAAATGAAGTAAAGAGGATTGAAGCTCCAAAGCCAAGGGGTAGGGCTTTTCAAATCACCACCAAGGAATCGAAAGATGTTCCTGACGTTGTTTCAGGTATATTCCTCTTGAATTCCCTACCTGCTTGTGTTTTATTCGACACTAGAGCTAGCCAATCGTTTATTTCTCTAAAGTATTGAAACACCCTACTTATTTCATAACATTATCATAGTTAATTTGCGGAAAACGGTCCCAATTTATCAAAACCTTGCCACTAAAAGACTAAGTTATATTTTTCATTTATAAATATTGTTTTACAAGTACAATATATTATTACATAATCTAGGGATTCTTCATTCCATCCGGCCTCATCCACAGGAAGCTCTATTCCATATGCTTCTTTCATGAAGTATTTTAGAAAACGTTTTTGAATTAACTTTCGTTGAGTAAGTACACTGCATCTTTTCATTTCATTATGAACCCTTTAAATTCTTATTATTGTTGAAGTTTTCTAGGCTCTAGGAGCCCCCGTGACCATCTCCGGATGTACCTCCGGTCACGTCATTTGTATGTTTTATGGTTGTGCTAACCCCCTCGCAACCATCATAGGTCGTACCTCCGGTCCGAGTATTGGCAAGGTTCTTATACTAGTCAGTATAGACCCCTTTTATTTGTCACGAAGACTCATTCATTCCTCAGCCCCATAGGCTTGGAGTCCCTTTTTCCTCGGCCCCGAAGGCTTGGAATCTTTTTAGTTTTCTTCTTTATTATTGAGATCCATCTTACAGGCCGGGTATCTCATTTCATTTGGGACCTTGAGTATCTCAAACTCACAGCCTCCCAAATATATTAAGCATTTATTTTCATTTCACGTATATGCTTGATTTATTGCCCAACCAGTCCTTACCTTAAAACTTCGTAACGGTTTCCTCACGATGCATTAAAAGGGTTTATATATAGGAAGTACCAGCGGCGTATCCACCACCCCTTTAATACTTCGTGAATACTCCGTTATTCCATTTTAGGGTTTATACTCGTTCCATCATACTCATTCATACTTGCACATAACATCAAGCATTCACGTATTCATATTCATCATGCATCACGTATTCCATGCATTCATGGATTCAATTTCATCATATATTTAAACTGGTCATATTTTTTAAACTAGGGTGATTATCCTTCTAGAGCAGTACCTCCAACAGAGACGTTCCCAGGAAAGAGTGACAGGTCTAGGAGAGATTTATACACCACTCTTTCCTTAGACAGAACATTCTATTTTTCAGATAACTACATACCGGTTGGAAGTTTCCCGTACGTTTACTATATTTTCATTACTATCTTTTAGTCTATACCCCTAAACATTCATAATGGTTTCACCACGAATCACCAAGAGATTTATATATATGAAGTACCAGCGGCGTATCCACCACCCCTTGAATACGTCGTGACTACTCCATTATTCCTGTTTAGTGTTTAGACTAATCCTTCATTACCCCTTACCCTCGTCATATACATAGCACATAACACATATCATTTAATCACATAATTCACAAAATCGTGTCTAGGGTATGGGTCTAGTTTACTTTATCCTCGGGTAGTTCCTAAGTTCGTTCCTCGTCTAGACGCTTTCTTGAACTCGAACCGCACTCGCAACGTAGCACACTCGAAATCCTCATGCTCGTAACTGTCAATTTAGCCTCGCCTCGGTATGCATGTGTGTGTAAGTGGTGGTGATGGTGTTGTTGTTGTTTCCAATTGAACGGCCAAGGCTAACTATTTATAGGCCTGAGTTGGGATCCATGTCGGACCAATATCCTTGGTGATGTCAATCTGACATCCAGGAGAGGCGGTGTATTGGCTTGGTGAGCATGTAACGGATCGTTATGTATATGGACGTCATAGCGGACCGCTAAGGTTTCATGTCGGTTCGATATATTTTTCACACGCGTCAGAACTCAATGGCTAGTCATCCTACACGTGTTATATTCTGGATGATTCCTTGCACCCTACATGTCGAACCGATATGGATATGATACCGGTCCGACATCTGCCCATTTTCACAATATTTCATTTTCAACCCCAGAACTTTAAGTCAATTGCATTCTAATCCTTATAACTTAATAAAATGTCATTTTAGCCCCTAGGGTTTCATCAAATGATCATTTTAATCCTCCAACTTGTATTTCTTTCGAAATTGGGGTGTTACCCCCCCCCTTAAATTAGGTTTCGTCTTCAAAACCTGTTAATCCTTAAATAATTGAGGATAACTCTTCCTCAATTCATCTTCAGCTTCCCAAGTCGTCTCCGATCCTTTGCTGTGCCTCCATTGCACTAATACTTGCTTAATTGTTTTATGACGTAGTTGCTTTTCTTTTGTGTCTAGAATCTTGATAGGTTCCTCCACATAAGTTAGTTTATCATCAACTTCTATTTCTTGTAGAGGAACATGTGCAATCTCAACTGCCAAACATTTTCTTAAATAAAACACATGAAACGTGTTGTGTATCTTATTCAATTCTTCAGGTAGTTCTAACTGATAAGCTACTTTTCCGACTCTTTTGATGATTTTGAAAGGACCAATGAACCGTGGGCTTCGCTTTTCAAGGAGACTTTTGTCTATCTTGTGCAGCTTTCAAACGTGCTTTGATTACGTCAAGCTTTTCTGACATGGCTTGAACTATGTCTTTGCTACCTAACTTTTTCTGACCAACTTCTCCTCAACATACGGGAGTCCTACACCTTCTACCATATAGCATCTCATATGGTGGCATACCAATGCTGGAATGGTAGTTGTTATTGTATGAGAATTCTGCTAATGGAAGATGATTATCCCAACTTTCACCGAAATCAATTATACAAGCACGCATCATATCTTCAAGAGTTTGTATTGTCCTCTCACTTTATCCATGAATTTGAGGATGATATGCCATGCTGATTAGAAGTCTAGTTCCCATCTCTTCATGGAACTTCTTCCAAAAACGTGAAGTGAAACGAGTATCTCGATCAGAGATAATCGAGACTAGCATTCCATATCTGGAAATAATCTTTTTGATGAATAAATTGGCTAACTTTTCTAAAGAGTATGTCTCACGTATTGCTAGAAAATGGGCACTCTTAGTTAGTCGATCTACAACCACCCAAATGGTATCATAACCCCTAGCTGTCTTTGGTAGCTTGGTTATGAAGTCCACAGTGAGATGTTCCCACTTCCATTCTGGGATTTCTAGTTGTTGTAATCTTCCATATGTCTTTTGATGTTCTGCTTTAACTTGTAAACAAGTTAAGCATTTAGCCATATATTTCATGACATCAAACTTCATTCCGGGCCACCAATAATGTTTGCGCAGATCTTGGTACATTTTTGTAGTACCCGAATGAATAGAATATCCTGATTTATGAGCTTCATCAAAAATCTTAAGTCTAAACTCACCTGATCGTGGTATCCACATACGACCAAATCGAGTCTTGACTTTATATTCATTCTCTTCTAAAACCTTCTCCTGACCAACCATTCTTTCTTTCTTAACATTCTCACCTTTTGATCCTTCGATTCGTGCATCTCGGAGCTAGCTTATGAAATCAGGAGTTATCACTAACTTATATGCTTTCAACCGAATAGGATGATACTCTTCCTTACGGCTCAGAGCATCGGCTATTACGTTAGCCTTTTCGAGATGATATAAGATCTCACAATCATAATCCTTGACCAGTTCTAACCATCATTGTTGCCTCATGTTTATGTCTTTCTGGTCAAAGAAATACTTAAGACTTTTGTGGTCCGTGTAAATCATACACTTTATTCCATACAGATAATGCCTCCAGATCTTCAGTGCAAACAATACTGCGGCTAATTCTAGATCATGGGTTAGATAGTTTACTTCATGTGTCTTTGGCTGTCGAGAGGCATAGGCTATCACCTTTCCTCTTTGCATTAGAACACATCCTAACCCAAGTTTTGAGGTATCAGAGTACACCAC
Organism: Smallanthus sonchifolius; assembly: GCA_023525975.1. Taxonomy (NCBI): domain Eukaryota; kingdom Viridiplantae; phylum Streptophyta; class Magnoliopsida; order Asterales; family Asteraceae; genus Smallanthus; species Smallanthus sonchifolius. The sequence continues at coordinate 63,819,680 of CM042021.1, read as the reverse complement.
AAAATCTTCTACTCCTTCTGGCAATGCCAGAACTTGAGCTTGTGTCAATCTTTTTTTCAATATCTGGAATGCCTTCTCTTGTGCCACATTCCATACGTATTTTGAATCTTTCTAGTTAGCTTTTTTAATGGGGTGGCTATCTTAGAGAAGTCATGGATGAACCTTCTATAATAGCTAGCTAATCCCAAAAAACTTCTAACTTCTGAGTGATTCTTAGGCGGAGACCATTTCATTACAGCCTGTACCTTTGTTGGGTCTACTGAGATACCTTCTGCTTTATAATATGGCCCAGAAATTGAACTTCCTTTAACCATAATGCACATTTTGAGAATTTAACATACAGTTTCTCTTTCCGTAAGGTACTAAGTACTTCCCGAAGGTGTTGTGCATGCTCTTCTTCATTCTTTGAATAAATCAGGATGTCATCAATGAAGACAATAATGAATTTGTCTAACATTGGTTGGCATACCCTATTCATGAGGTCCATGAAAACTGCTGGAGCATTCGTCACTCCAAACGACATCACTACAAATTCAGAGTGTCCATAACGAGTTCTGAATGCTGTCTTAGGTACATTTTCTTCTCGTACCTTAACCTGATGATAACCAGATATCTTAAGTCAATCTTGGATAACCAACTTGATCCTTGTAATTGATCAAACATATCATCAATTCTAGGTAAAGGATACCTATTCTTGATAGTTAGCTTGTTCAATTCACAGTATTCTATACACATTCTCATACTACCGTATTTCTTCTTTACCAATAGAATTGGTACACCCCAAGGGGATACACTTGGACATATAAATCCCTTATCCAACAATTCTTCTAACTGTGACATCAATTCCTTCATTTCTGTTGGTGCTAACCTGTATGGAGCCTTAGCTACCGGCTTAGCTTTAGGAATTAAATCAATTTTGAATTCGATTTCAATTTCAGGTGGGGTACCTGGAAGATTGCCTAGGAATTCTTTTACCACTTGAACTTGATCCAGTTCCCTTCCTTTCATTTTTACATCAGCTACGTAGGCTAAGAAGGCTTGGTGACCATGTCTCACGTAATTGTTTATCTTAGCCATCGTACATAACGTAATCTGGTCTCGTCGTTCGCCAATAATACTAACTTCTTTTCCTATAGGCGTCGTGAATCGTACAATCTTCTGATTGCATATAATCGTTGCAGTATGAAAAGATAACCAGTCCATTCCAATGATCACGCCGAATTCTTGCATCGGCATTGGAAATAAGTTGATGGCATATTCTTCTTTTTCTATCAGTAGTTGGCAATCTCGGCATATTTCAGTTATTTCACAGTTTTGATCACTCGCGATTTCAACTTTTAGTGCCTTAGCCAACTTACTTCTATTGAAGTCTCTAAAGTATTCATAATTTAAAGAAATAAACGATCGACTAACTCCAGTATCGAATAAAACACAAGTAGTTAGGGAATTCAAGAGGAATGTACCTGATACCATGTCAGGAACATCTTTCGCTTCCTCTTTAGTTATCTGAAAAGCCCTACCTCTTCGCCTTGGAGCCTCGATTCTCTTAACTTCATTTTCGGCCACTCTAGACCCATCAATGGTATTCTCCGTCAGATATTTTAGCTCAGAACAATGCCTGCTAAAATGTCCTGGCTTATAACTGTTGTAGTACAATCTAGTTCTACTCATACACTGCAATGCAGCGTGCCTTGCTTTCCCACACTTGTGACAAGTTATAGACTTTAATCGGCACTCTCCCGGGTGCCTCTTTCCACAATTCTTGCAATTTTGGATACTTTTCCTTAGGGAGGAGCCGCCTCCCGGTTTATTGAACTTAAACCTCTTAAGAGGCATAGGAGAAGGATAACTTTCTCCTTTCCTCTTCCTATCTCTCTCAGCTTGTCTCTTGAGTTCAGTCTCACGTTCCTGAGCCAAATCAATCATCTCATCCAAGTTCGCGCACTTGGATGGATGGATAACTTTCTCCTTTTCTAGTCTCTGTTGTCTGATGGAGTTGAAGAAACTCCTTAGGTAATTCTTTCAATTGCCGCTCGAGGAAAAGATTCTTGAACTCTTCCCAACTCGTTTCTTTAATCCTGTCTCTACCTTTCTCTCTCATCACTATTCCCTACCAATAATTAGCTCGCTCTTTTAATGATTGGTAGTGAAGGTAACCTCATCTTCCTTTTCACATTGACGTGTCTAGAACGTCGTTTCTATTGAGGTGATCCACCTCTGACTTTCTAAAGGGTTAACGGCTCCCTTAAACTCTAAAGTACAACGAGTTGACTTCATATAAACTTTTGGATTTCTTCCTTCTCCATTATGTGTAACATCTTTATGTCTTTCAAACCAGCTTTCTAATGAGTTCTGTAGATCTGCTTATAAGATCGGGGAATTTGCATCGAATGCCTTTCCTACTTCTATTGCGATCTGTCTCCGGATATTTTCCGGGACTTGTTCGTCTTCATTCTCATCATGAAGTGGAGAATCAGCTCTCCTGTGGCTCCCCTCGTAACGTATTTCATCATTCTGATGTTCAGCCATCGTTTGCTGATACATGAATTTCGTATCACCTCTCGTTCGACTACCTTAATCATAGTCTAGGGTTTTATACTACATGCCTCATATTAAATTAACCCTACTTAATCATTCTAGGGTTCCACATAAGGCTCATATTCATATGCATATATACATACAATCATGTATTTTAATCATGCATCTTCACATTCCCGGCTTACTATCTGCCGAGACAAGTTATCATATGATGTTTGCGATATCACGATGGTCCCATACATCAGCTCCAATACTGGCCAGGTATAAGGCAATGTATGTTACATATCATGATACTCCCAACTATCACATGGAGCTTATCTCATACAAATTTCTGCCCATGTATACTCATACCTTTCTGTTTAAGCACTAGAATTTAAACATACCTACTTCCTTGGTCGGCCTCAGATTAAATCCATATTTAAATCATGAGCACTAATGGTTTGAGTTTAAGTACCCCTTTTGATACTTAAATCCCTCAAATCGTGCTCTGATACCAACCTGAAACACCCTACTTATTATTATAACATTATCATAGTTAATTTGCAGAAAACGGTTCCAGTTCATCAAAACCTTGCCATTAAATGACTAAGGTCTATTTTTCATTTATAAATATTGTTTTACAAGTAAAATATCTATTCCAAGTGCTTCTTTCCTATAGTGTTTTAGAAAACGTTTTTGAATTAGCTTTCGCTAAGTAAGTACACTGCATCTTTCATTTCATTATGAACCCTTTAGATTCTTATTATTGTTCAAGTTTTCCAGGCTCTCGGCGCCCCCGTGACCATCTTCGGACGTACCCCCGGTCACGTTATTCGTACATTTTATGGTTGTGCTAACCCCCTCGCAACCATCTTAGGCAGTACCTCCGGTCCGAGTATTGGCAAGGTTCTTATACTCGTCAGTATAGACCCCTTGCATTTGTCATGAAGACTCATTCATTCCTCCTCAGCTACGTAGGCTTGGAGTCCCTTTTTCCACAGCCCCGAAGGCTTAGAATCCCTTTTTCCTCAGCCCCGAAGGCTTGGAATCTTTTTAGTTTTCTTTATTATTATTGAGATCCACCCTACATGCCGGGTATCTCATTTCATTTGGAACCTTGGGTATCTTAGACTCACAGCCTCCTAAATGTATCAAGCATTTATTTTCATTTCACGTATATGCTTGATTTATTTCCCAACCAATCCTTACCTTAAAACATCGTAACGGTTTCCATATGATGCATTAAAAGGGTTTATATATAGGAAGTACCAGCGGCGTATCCACCACCCCTTTAACACGTCGTGAATACTCCGTTATTCCATTTTAGGGTTTAGACTCGTTCCATCATACTCATTCATACTTGCACGTATCATCATGCATTCATGTATTCATATTCATCACGCATCACATATTCCATGCATTCATGGATTCAATTTCACCATATATTTATACTCGTCATATATTGTAAACTAGGGTGATTATCCTTCCAGAGCAGTACCTCCAACAGAGACATTCACAGGAAAGAGTGAGGGGTCTAGAAGAGATTTATACACCACTCTTTCCTTAGACAGAATATTCCGTTTGTCAGATAACAACATACCGGTTGGATGTTCTCCTGTACGTTTACTATATTTTCATTACTATCTTTTAGTCTATACCCCTAAACATTCATATTGCTTACAACCTTATTAAGGAAATAGCTATGAAAAGCTATTAATGGTACAATCCGAGAAGTAATAGGGGAGCCAGACAAGGTATTCACTTCGTCGATACTGTCACTTCACTTTCTGCTCAAGTAGACGCCCTCACCACTCGACTAAATCAAATTACCAACGGCAAAGCAAGCACTGAGATTACCGAATAAGTAAAAAACATCATTACCAATGTTGTGCAAGTTGACCTTATCAGAACAAATCACCCGTCGAACAACCCCTACAGCAACACTTATAATCCTGGATGGAAGAACCATCCAAATTTCAGCCGGAAGGATAACAACAACCAAGGACAATCTAGTTTCGGACAATAACAACAGTTTTAACAAAGTGACACTCAAAACTATTATCCTCGTCAACAATTCCATGGAACTAACAAGCCAATTAACGGGTTAAGTTTGGAGGACGAGGTAACTAAATTGATTTCTACCAATGAAAGTCAAGCCCTCTTAGAGGATGCTCGTCACAAACTATACGAAGAAAAGTTTAGTCTTCATGAAGCTGAGTTTAGGACACAGAAAGCAACTTTTCAGTCCATTGAAGTACAGCTAGGGCAAATTACTAAACTCTTATCCAAAATACAACCAGGATGTCTTCCAAGCAACACTAAACCTAATCCAAAAACAAATGTTAGTGCTATCACTCTGAGAAATAGTAAAGTTTATCCAGAACCTCCATTACAAGAGGAAGAAGAAGTTCAAACACCATTAAGAGAGATATTCACCGGAGTAACACTTCGTCCACATGTCACATAATCAACCGCTCAAGAATCGCCACCAACGGAAAATCCACAACCCACTCCAGTGAACACTCCTCCTAACATACCAACAAAGAGAACATTCAAATCTCTCATACCGTACCGAGGAAGGCTAGTAAAGCAAAGGACTGACGAACAGTATGAGATATTCATCGAGCTTTTAAGCCAGATTCATGTCAACCTGCCTTTCGTAGACATAATACAGCAGATACCAAAGTATAGATGATTTCTGAAGGGTTTCCTCACTAAAAAAAGAAACATGGAAGAGGCAGTTAAAAAAACTAATCAATTTGTCGCTCTCATTGAAAGGTGCCTTCCAAAGAAACTTTCAGATCCCGGAAAGTTTTCTTTACCATGTTCTATCGGTACACTGCCGATAACTTTCGAACTCGCTGATCTGGGAGCAAGTGTGAATGTGATGCCGTATAACATGTTTAAAAGATTGAAAATTGGGAATCTGTAACCTATCAATGCTACTATCGAGCTTGCGGATGGTACTATTAAGTCACCTATAGGAGTCATTGAGAACTTACTAGTAAAATTTGGCAAGTTTGTCTTCCTTGCCAACTTCATGGTCTTAGAAATGGGACCCAACTACTCTGTGCCTTTAATTTTGGGTCGCGCATTCTTAGCCACTGTTAGAGCAACCATTGACATGAACGAAGGTATTCAGACACTTCGTGTTGGAAAACAATCGGTGGCCTACAACATTAGGGTGACGAATGTTTATCCAATGATCCCTTTGAAATTACACAATTCATAGACACTAATCTGGACTACCAACTGAAGAAAGCTAAGGAAATCAACAAGGGAAATAAACCAAATATCAGCAAGGATCTCGACAACACTAACTGGAGGCACTTGTATCAGAAAGGTGAGGTCAGAAAGTGGATGCTTAGTGCCGAGGGAACTAATCAGAGTATTTGATGAAGTCTGCTTCATTAACTTCTCTGTGAAAGATCTGGAGGCACTAGCAGACAGGTATTGCATGCATACGGACGAATGGACGAAATTCCTTGCTTCTAAATATGACAAGGTGATCAAGTTATGCCTTGACTATAAGAAGAAGATGGAAGCTAAAGATGCATAGTTGTGAAGACTGAAGACCGAAGACTAAAGACTAAAGATCGAAGATGATCCAGAGCTGTTGTCAAGGGGGAGTTTGTTGAAGCACTTTCCTGTGACAAACAGTCTGGATAGATAGAGTCTTAGTTTAGTACTTTCATGTATGTATTTGTCTTTGTTTGTAAGTGTCTGTATGTATTATTCATCGAGTTGTATTTACTTTTACATACTGACCGTTGAAGATTTCTCTAAGTGTTTTGCGCACTTGTATGTGCGCAGGAAGTAGTTCCTGCATACTTAGCAAGTACGCAAGAATACCTATGCGTACTTGCTAAGTACGCATGAGCAAATTGCCCTGCGTACTTGCTAAGTACGCAGGCATCAGGTTGTGTATAAATAGGAATGGTTGACAGTAGATAAGTACGCAATCATAGACGCATTCAGATTAGCAAATACGCAGAACTTTGTAATCTCAGAACTTCTCTCTGTAACCTTCAAGTGTTAATAATAGATGAACGTTTATAGTGATTATCTTGTCGGTTTACTTTGTTTCGTAAGACTCTCCACCTAGTCACGGGTATTCCGCACCCGGTCCGACTAGTAGACCCACTTGCATGTGACGATCCGCCACACCCGAGGGACCTACAACGAGCTCTTCCGACCCCTGGACCGTGAGCGTAGATGAGAGATGTGTACTTCTTCGGTATGTAATGTGAGATGACTTCGTTGTTATGGATTACGTATCGTTGTTGTGTTGGTTCTCTTCTTTATGTTCGTGTGTTTCTCTCTGTCTGTTTCTTGGTTCCCACACAAATCACAGAACAGGTCCGTGTTATTTTCGTTGCGCGACGAGGCTCCCAGGACCTACATGAACAGAGATTGCCACTTAAATATTGTTGACAGTAGCTCTAATCACATTCTAATGAACAGTGCAATCATGTTGTGCTGTATCCCAGAATTGTTGAATATAATTCCAGCTGATGTAGGATTTCTAGATAAAGCAACACTGATTTTTGATCTATTCAGAAAAATTATGATTTCACAGTAGTTCACGGCTTCAGACATGTTTGGATCCAATAACGCCACCTGATTATGCTTATATTCCACTCTACGATCCATCTTTACATAGAAATAATGAAATAGGAAATTCACAAACATGTTATTACAGATTTAAAAGAATATAGAAATAAATAAAATAAAAAAAATTAAAAAAAAAAACAACACTTTAAAAAAAATTTGCTAAGTCAAAACGCTACTGCACACTGAGGCGAACTTAATAAGTTCGCTTAGAGTTGCAAGAGGCGAACTTATTAAGTTTGCCTGAGCAAGTTCGCTCCAAGCACTTAACACAGATAAGAAATCCAACTTGTTCAATCGATGAAATCCGAAGCAATTAACCACACAAATAGCAACTATAACCACCGATAAGTCGATTTCAAGCATCAATTTCAGTTTATAACACCAACAACTCACATTTTATAGACAAAACCAGACCAACACAACAAAACCCTAAGAACATATTCTAAACATGATCAAAATGAACGATTCAACTGTTAAAAACATGTGAATCTACCTCAGTTTGATTCGCAGACACTTGTTTAGCACTAAGACAACTCAAATCAACCAATTCACCCACTCAAAAAATTCACAAAGACAATTTCGCTCAACCAATGTGCAAGTTCGTTGGGATTTTGAAAATGGGTAAATGAACAAGTTCGCCTTAACTTATATATATACACAGTCACTAAGTTCGCTTAATCTCAAACACTTTGAGAATTTTTGAAATTTCATCATTTTCATGCTTCAACTTTCAAACACCGATCCTTTTGTCTTCCACCTGGAACATGTATCCGATCTAATTCCGAACTTTTAAAAAAATAAAAAGTTGGAATTTTCATGAAAGCCCGAAAGAAAATCTTTTTGGATTTTTGAATGCCTTTGAAAAATGAAATTGAAAACTAATAAACGAACGAAAAAGCACATCTTTTTGGATTTTACCCATACAAACAGAAGCACATATTTTTGGATTTATTTACATATTTTTTTAAATGAAACAACAAAATCACATATTTTTGTTCGAACATCATGAGTAAAAAGATCATATCAGAAAACGAGAAATCAGTCACACAATCTAATTAGATCTATGGGTAACCTATAATAAATTTTGTAACACACCAATTTTTCAGTTATAAGAATACAAAAGGGACTAAAATTATAATTAAGTAAAAGTAGAAGGGGTTAAGTTGGAATAGATTCAAATTACAGGGACTAAAAATGAAAAATGGTGAAAATAGACAGATGTCGGACCGAAATCTGTAGAGACATCGGTCCGCTATGTAAGGAACAAGGAAACCCCCGGGAGGTGACACATGTCAGGTGACTAATCATTGAAGTCTGACGTGTGGAGGGTCGATAACGGACAGACATGAAGGCCATAACGGTCCGCTATTCCCATTACACGCACTACGGACCGACATCATGATCATAACGGTCCACTATGAATGCACGAAGGCAATTAAGCCGCCTCAATGGATGTCGGACCGACATCCATATAGATAACGCTCCGACTTGGACCCGATGGGTAGCCTATAAATAGATGGAGATTGTGAATATTTTTAGACCATGCCACACACTCAAACACAATTAGAAACACACACTTAGCCAAGCATGCCGAAGCCAGGTTCGCGTTCGGAAATCCAGTTTCTAGCATTTCGACTTCAAATAGCCATAGATAGTACCTAGGTAAGGTTCTGACAACTTGGTTACTAACTACTAAACTTTGATTATATAATGTTAAGTTCATTATAGATCTTAATTAAGAAATATTAGCAGTTAAATATATACATTGAGGTGCTGTCCGAAGTATTTGACATATTATCAATACAGTAAGAAGAAATACTGACCAAGTGAGTTCCTCTAAACTTAATGTGTATTGTTACACAGTTATTATTTGAAATAGTCACCCTATTCCATGTATATATAATGCGTAATAAGTACTTTATACATTCTGATGTGGGATGGAACCTATGGGTTGATTATCTTATCTTATGGGTGTGGGAGGACCCGTAAGGTGGGATAGTTTATTCAGTATATACTGGTGTGGGAGGACCACTCATAGAAAGGTTGCCAATTATATATATACCGAAAAACTCACATGCAATGTGGCATGGGGTGGGATGTGGGAGTGCTGATGATTAAATAACAACCATTTTGTGGTAAAGGTTCATGAACTCACCAACTTATGTTGACTCAGTTACTTTTAAAGATTTCGCAGGTAGATCTGTTAGTGACATTCCAGGTAGCTAATAGATGTGGATAGTCGTCTGTTCGGTCAGAGATTTGTGATGGTTGGAAGCATGCAGAGTAGAGATGTCTTGTGGATATGTTGTGTTCAGTGACAGGAACTGGCGTTTGTTGGTTTGGTTAGTTTGAAATAGAAGTTTGGTACCTATTAGTTTTTAATAAATGAGATTTATGACTTAGCTTTCACTGTGTGTTTTTGGTATCAACTTCACTGTAACTACAAGGCGACCTTTTGACCAGTATGTTGTTATCTGACGAACGAAATGTTCTGTCTAGGAAAGGACGGTGTATAAATCGCTTCTAGACCCGTCGTTCTTTCCTGGGAACATATCTGTTGGAGGTACCACTCTGGTTAGACGACTGCCCTGTGTTAAGGGGGTGACAAGTTGGTATCAGAGCATCAGTTTAAGAGATTTAGATATTAAGAGGTTAGTATGTAGACTTAAACTAGGGTTCTGTGAAATAGCTGGAATGCCATAGGTTGAGATGTTGATTTTCATTATGAATATAGCGGGTAATATCGAGGAAACAGATAATTAAATGAATTTTTGTCCAAATGTCTTTAATTTCTGATTTTCTGGATTATTACTAGTTATACGAATTCTGATGTTATACATCTGTGTGTTGGTACAAATGACAGGATGTAGTAGAGGACGAGGAAGAGGTAGGGGTAGGATGCCCAATACTAGGTCTCATACCCGCGATACGACAAACACAAACCCTGTAGGTCCCTTGTGTGTGGCAGATCGTCACATGCAAGTGCGTTCCTGAGTCGGACCGGGTGCGGAATACCCGTGAATAGGTGGAGAGTCTTACAACACAAAGCAAACCGACAAGAGAATCACTTTAAAATTTCGTCTATTATAAACGCTTGAAGGTTACAGAGAGAAATACCGAGTATACAAAGTCTGAGTATCTGCCTGCGTACTTATCTACAGTCAACCTATCCTATTTATACACGACCTGATCTCTGCGCACTTAGCAAGTGCGCATGGCAAATTGCTCATGCGTACTTAGCAAGTACGCAAGGTATTCTTGCGTACTTGCTAAGTACGCAGGAACTAATTCCTGCGCACATACAAGTGCGTAAAACAAAGACACTTACAAACAAAGACAAATACATACAATGAAAGTACAAAACTAAGACTCTATCCAGAGTGTTTCTCACATGGAAAGTGCTTCAACAAACTCCCCCTTGACAATAGCTCTGGATCGTCTTCGGTCTTCAGTCTTCACAGTTCTGCATCTTAAGCTTCCATCTTCTTCTTGTAGTCAAGGCAAAACTTGATCACCCTTTCATATTTAGAAGCAAGGAATTTCGTCCATTCATCCGTATGCATGCAATACCTGTCTGCTAGTGCCTCCAGATCTTTCACAGAGAAGTTAATGAAGCAGACTTCATCAAATACTATGATTAGTTCCCTCGACACTAAGCATCCACTTTCTGATCGTACCTTTCCTATCACCACAGCCTCGCCCATTTTAGGATCTATGTACGAGTACCACATGTCACCGAGGATATCCTGAGATAACTTGCTCAGGGGAATCTTGGTTTCACATAGCACTGGCTTGTATACCAGTTTCTTTAAGCGTTTCTTAGTCACAGGATGTCTAGCATTCTTATCCTTGACTCGCTTAGGCACTTGAGGCTTGAACACTTCAAACTTCCCAGATCTTGCTTCTCGCTGTAGAACCTGCCACAACACCATCGCCACTGTGTGATTTGAGTAACCAAGCAGCTCTCGGTTTGCTAGGTTCACAAGGTCGTATTTAGGTAAGGAGTTGAATGCTTCAATGGTTGGTTTCAAGTATTGAACCCCCCAGATCATTTGATTACGAACAACTGCTTATCTTCCTCAAACCTTACAGCTAAGATCATCCTTGTTGCTCCTTGTTTGTCTATGATAGAAGTCTTTTGCCAAACCGGAGCTGGACCCTTTGATGAGCTAGTAGGCATATCTTTATCTTTCGGTGCCTCTGGATCCACAGGTGTAGGGTCAACTACGGAGGCTTCATTCGATGCTTCAACGTTACTAGCAGTGTCGACTGAACCTGTGTCGAGCTGAGATTCAAAGGATGGTACTTCAAAGATCTCACCATCTTCGGACTCTTACTCTCCTTCCCCGTCGCCCTTGGGAACTTCAATAACTACATCCTCATCATCTTCATCCCAATCATCACCAGAGTCAATCTATCCTTCTTCAAGATTGTACAGAGCATTGATTTGTGCTTCCTTGGAAAAGTCAGGCTCTAAGTATAAGATCTCCTCGCCAGAGAGATCCTTGAGAACATTAGCCGTTTACTTTCCTTTGTCACCACCAGAGGTATCACCACCTTCCTGATGAGTAGACTCCCCCTCAGCCATTGAAATAGCAGAAATAGGCACGATTACTAAAGCTTGGTGCTCACTTCCACTAGGACCGACTTCGGGTGTGACAATCCGGACTTTTCAGTTAGTTCCGATAGTAATTCCGTTAAATATTCAGTTAATTCCTAACCCAATTAACCCAATACTAAACCCCAGGGACTAATTATGTCAATAATCCAAACCTAAACTACAGGGACTAGTTCTGCCAAGTCCCAAAACTTGAAATGTTGACTCCCAAAGTCAAAATCAATCCAATTTAATTCCGTTTGACTTTTTGAATTCAAACTCATGACAAATTCAATCAATATCAAATTCACAAATCGATTCTGTTGAAATTGAAACAGTTATCGCTCGATTAATGCCATTAACGATCTTAAACATCAATTAAAACATCCATCATTAGCAAATTAAACAGCTTAATAACGAATTATTTTGTAACCGTCGACGCACATCAAACGTTCATCGAATTCGACGAATCCTCGTATTACTTTCACAAATTAAACCCTCTCACACCTTTATCGAATCTGGTTGAGTCTGTTGCAAGCATCAATTCGTCCAGAATCATAGCAGAGAGAGCCGGAGATCAAACCAATTCAAGTCGGAACTATTTTAGTCGAGGATCATCAATTCGAACTCTAATCCGGTAATTGTCTAAACCCACACTGTCGTTTCTGCCTAATAATTGAAAGCCCTAACCAAATTAGGGCTTACATTATCGAATTCGACTCAAACTGGAATTCTAGGGTTCATCGTAAACCAGTTTAATCGATCGAGACCCTAGACTTTATTTAAATCAAATTAATATACATGATTAGCTTCGCAATCCTCTGTATATCAAAAGCCCTATGTTAATTTTGGATTCCATTATCGAATTCATCGTGATCCGATACCTAGGGTTCATACTACTTCGATTTAGTCAAACCCTATCATTTCGATACGGATTACTAAAATTGAAGGCAGCAATAGACTCGCCTTGATTCATACATTGAAAGCCCTATGGAATTCAGAGGTTTTATCATCGAATCGAAACCGGATCGAACCTAGGGTTCTTATGATTTTCTGATTAATCAAACTCATACCAGTACCCATTTTTAATGGAATTAAACTACATAATCAGATTCGCAATGTTGTTTTTGTTAAAAAACCCCATGATTCTAACAACTTTTATTATCAGAATCTCATGAATCGATTTTGTGTTCATAGCCTAGGGTTACGACCCGTTTTTCCTAAATTCAGCGACCTTAGACCGGTTTTTTTTAAATTAATTACTCACACAAGATCGCAAGCACCTGTTTAACAAAACCTGTTCGTTGTTTTGACCGACCATCATCGAAATCAATGGATTTGGGACTGGTTTTGGCTCGGTTACGATGGGGGAGAAGAACACACTGGACTTGTATGTTTTAACCATTCCAATCCGGATATTGTCGCGATGACCCTGGCGGGCGGATTGGTTAAGGCAGTTTGCGTGTGTGGGAGATACCCAGGTTAGAGTCCGGGCTCCCACATTTCTTTTTAAACATTTTTCTAAACATATTTAATTAATAAAAATCATTCTTAATATTATTATATTAATATATAAAAGTGTTTTAGCCCCAGAAAACACCCGAAGGCTCAGGTGAAATTTTATAAATAGCATGTTCATTTATAAAATAATATATTTATATCATTTTCAAACCACGACTCTGAATAAAATAATATATTTATATTATTTCCAACCCGTGACCCATATTAATAAATAATATATATATATATATATTATTTCGTATCGTTTTGTAACTTCGTATAACACTTGAAACCAAATAATAATAATATAAATAGTTATATTATTTACCCGTATTTATCAGGTTCATAAAAATGATATACTAATTATTTTGTACCACGAATGAGTAATTAGATTATCCTTTCAAACCTAGAAATAATATATTAAATTATATTAGTTTCCTAATTTTTGTAAATGACAAAACGCTCGAATATAACTATTATTATTGTTGTCATTCGTCGCGCAATGTTTATATATAATCTACTTACTAATTAAAGAATTCCTATTCCCGTGGACACGTTCGTCTACTCTCGGTTACTAGAGCGTTTCGTTAGGACGTTTCTCATTCCGTGTCGTTGTCACAATTCCCATTTTATCCCTAATTTATGTGTTTATACTTTTAGGACATTCGTAAGTCAACTGAGACTTACACACGTGGTTCCAACCTGTCATTTGTGTGATACTACCTACAACGCAACGCATGTGAGTTTTCACGGCCCCTTTTACTGTTTTAACTTGGGGGAGAAAACATGACTAAACAATTTTGGATTTTTAATTCGTATGATATCAATGTTAAATGCTAAGCGTAACACGCTATCACAGAAAGTCCTCAACTAATATCGGACCATTAATATGGATCTTAGAGAGGTAATATTTACTAGTACTACTGGGTTTGACAAATCCCACCCGCGTTAGTCGCTCTAACTCGATTAGATATCGAACGGGTGAAATGTTAGCCTACTCACACCGCCAGTGTTGATAGACCTCGCAGGAGGCAATAACAAACAGTCAGCTTCAGTTGCGAGCGCCTGAGCTGAACATGAACGTAGGTTAGCTACCTATAGATACGTACTGAATGAACATAAATCCGGTACACGCTTATTTACTTATATTGAAACCTATGGACTCACCAACCTCGTGTTGACATATTTTCTTACATGTTTTCTCAGGTCGCTAAGATAAGTCACAGGTGCACGTTAGGGCATGCATGGGATTCAACTGCTTTGATTATAACTATTTATGTTTGTTTGGATTATTCTATTGTACTTGTTTTTGATTGGACGTTTGGACTTTTTGGACTTTTTAACTTTGGTTTTGGGCGCGTGTATTTTGCGCATTTACTTTCTTTACGCTTCCGGATTGATACTCTGATTTGAATGGTATTTTCATTTTGAGTCCCATGTAGAGTCGTTCAAAGTAACTAATGTCTGAGATCCTGGTTCATCACTTCCCAAACGGTAAAACTCTGTTAGTTGAAATTGGGGGTGTAACAGATTGGTATCAGAGGCATTGTTTATAGAGAACTAGGATTGCATACTAGACTATAGCCTCACACATTAGTTACATGTCATTTGGATGTTTGGCACTTATATATATTGTTACAGGAACATGTCGTCAACCCCACCTTCATCACCTAAGGCACCAAGACATAAGGCACCTATCCTATCATCCCCGGAGCCCAAAAGGCGCCGGACTACTTTCAGTGACTATTCAGTTGACCAAAGGGAAGCAAGCAGCGCGCAAGCAATGAATCCTGCTCGAAACTGGAACGCATACCCACAAATGATCCAAAGATGGATCGAAATGGGAAATGTCCCATCACCTTAATTCGGTTCTACTTCCTCATCACCCACTTTGCCTAGCTTGCCATGTACAATGGAACAAGCTTTTGCGGCCTTTGTCTTTTATATGTCAAGAGAATAAGCATTATGAAGGATACTACCGATGAGATACCGAATATTTTGAAGAAAGAGCCTCAAATAGAGGAGAATAAAGTAGGGATAGAACTTTTAACTGCTGAACTAGCAGTAACTGACCAGGTCCATAACCTTTTGGTGGATCGTGTGACACACTTGGAGACGAGGGTGGACACCTCGGAAGATGACATGGAAGGAGTTCTGGACAGAATAGCTGCTCTAAAAGCTCAGCTACATGTAGCAAACCACACTGCTGAAGGTCTTCAAGAGAGGGTGACTCAATTGGAAGCCCAACTGCAAGCCGCTTTATTTCCTGAAGAGATTCCACATTCTGATGGAGAGGAGGAACCTTTTGAGGAGGAACCTTTTGAAGAAGAGCCCTTCGAGGAGGAGCCCGTGGAGGAGGAACCAGTAGAGATAGACGATGCACAATCGTATGTCTCTTCCGATGACGAAGATGCTTGATGATCTTCCTATTCTATCTCCCTTTTCATGCCTATTTTGTTTATGTTATTTCTCCTTTAAAACCTAGATGGGTAAGGTTGTTCTCATCCAATAAAAGCATGAGAAGTTTAATATTTGAGTTATTTATTTTGTAGCCTTACAATTTATTTAATTTTCAAAATATTAGATGTTGTATCTCCTTACTCGTACCTGAATAATGTTTAATATGCGATATATTTCTCATTATTTTTCATTTGTGATTGTGAAGAATCATGTCAGGGAGAGGATGCGGAGGCCGTGCCGGTGGTCGGGGTACCATTAACATGGCGGCAGCAGAGCTAGCGGCACTAATAAACGACAGTGTGGCGGAGGCTCTAGCAGCACAGAATGCTACAGGTAAGCGATTGACTAATGATGTCAATCCATCTCTTAAAAAGCCTACCATAAACTCTATAATTCAAATCCCATTTTATTTCTAAATCTAGGCCAGCAAAACCAACAACCAGCCTGCACTTTCAAGGCATTCATGGATTGCAAGCCCCACGCCTTTAGTGGAGCTGAGGAGCCGTTGGAATTCTTCGTTGGTTTGAGAAGGTTGAATCGGTGATTGCCATGTGCAACTGCCCCGTGGCTAATCAGGTAAAGTTTGCCGCCGGAACTTTGGAGGGCCCGGCACTCACATGGTGGAACGCCCAGGTCCAAATGTTGGGTCTGGCCATGGCGAATGGACTCCCGTGGGAGGAATTTAAATCAATGATGAAGGAAGAATATTGTCATCGCGATGAGATCCAGAAGTTAGAGGGAGAGTTTTGGAACCTAAAGATGGAGGGTTCTGAAATTGAACCCTACACCACACGTTCCCATGAACTAGCTACTATGTGCCCGCATATGGTAACTCCTGATTACAAAAGAATTGAGCTTTACATTGGAGGTCTAGTGCCTCAAATACAAAGCATGGTTACTTCATCCAATCCTGCCACTATCTAACAAACCATCCGACTTGCCCATAAGTTAACCGACCAATCGGTAACACAAGGGACTCTACTTCCGAGAGGTTCAGTTTCAAATCCCACCGATAATCACAAACGCAAGTTCGATCACCATTCCAACACCCACAACCACTCCAACTCTCACCCCAAAGGAATCGAATCCAACCAACCCCAGTTTAATCAACCGCAGCAGCAGCAACAGCGTAGGTTTGAGCCTACCAAGAACTTCAACCAGTCGACCTCTTCAGGTCAAAACCAGGGTGGTTACGCGGGGAAGTCTCCGAAGTGTAACAAGGGTAACTTCCACCACTTTGGGTTTTGCAATCGTTGCCAGAGGTGCGGCAAAATAGGTCATGCTGCTAAGGACTGCAGGGGTGAGTTACAAACTAAACAACCTTTTCAACAACCTGGATCCACAAGGGGTTGTTTTGAGTGCGGAAATGAAGGGCATATTCGGAAGAATTGTCCTCAATTGAAGAAAGGGGGTAATGGAATCCACAACCTAACCAGAATAACAATGGCAATGGTGGAGGAAATGGTGCGAAAGGATGAGCCTTCGTACTAGGATCTGGAGAAGCCCGTTACGACCATAATGTGGTTACCGGTAAGTTTCTCGTAAATAATTACTTTGCTTCTGTTCTTTTTGACACTGGTGCTGATAGAAGTTTTATATCTAAGAAACTTAGTGATATAATAAAAGGAACTTCAACTCTATTAGAAGCTAAGTATACAATAGAGATAGCTGATGGCCAAATAATTGAGGCAACTCACATTCTTAAAGGATGTAAACTCGAACTAGCTAAACATACATTTGATATCGACCTTATGCCGGTCACTCTTGGTAGTTTTGAAGTAATTGTCGGCATGGATTGGTTATCAAAAAACCACGCTGAAATTATATGTCATGAGAAGATTGTTCGTATCCCTCTCCCGAGTGGAGAAACCCTTTCCATCCAAGGCGAAAGAGTCGGTGCAGTCATGGGCATCATATCTTTTATGAAAGCACAAAAATGCCTTCAAAAGGGGTATACGGCTATTTTGGCTCTCGTTGCTGAGCAGCCATCAGAAGAGAAGAAGATTGAAGATATTCCTGTCGTGCGTGAATTTTTGGAAGTATCTGCCCAGTCTGCCACCGCACCGTCAAGTTGAATTCCAAATTGATCTAGCACCCGGAGCAGCACCAATTGCTCGGGCACCTTACAGACTGGCACCCAGTGAATTACAAGAGCTGTCCACTCAACTGCAAGATTTGTTGGATAAAGGTTTCATCCGACCTAGTTCATCACTGTGGGGAGCTCCGGTACTATTTGTCAAGAACAAAGACGGAACTTTCCGTATGTGTATTGACTACCGGGAGCTGAATAAAGTCACAATCAAGAACCGCTACCCTTTACCTCACATAGATGACCTCTTTGATCAACTCCAAGAATGAAGTTTCTATTCCAAAATAGATCTTAGGTCCGGATACCATCAATTAAGAGTCCGAGGAGAGGATATATCTAAGACTGCATTCAGAACGAGGTACGGCCATTACGAGTTTATGGTCATGCCTTTCGGGTTAACCAACGCACCTGCGGTATTCATGGATCTCATGAACCGTGTGTGTAAGCCTTACCTTGACCAATTCGTTATCGTTTTCATCGACGACATCCTCATTTATTCCAAGAACAAGGAGGAACATGAGGAACATCTATGCCTAATTTTGGAATTACTTAAGCGAGAAAAACTATATGCTAAGTTTTCCAAGTGTGAATTCTGGATCCGGGAAGTTCAGTTTCTAGGGCATGTGGTTAACGAGAAAGGGATACATGTCGACCCATCCAAAATAGAAGCCATCAAGAATTGGGCAGCACCGACAACTCCGACTGAGGTGCGACAATTTCTGGGATTGGCTGTATATTAACGTCGATTCATCGAAGGATTTTCAAAAATTGCTCAACCTCTCACTGCTTTAACTCAAAAAGGTAAAGCCTATAACTGGGGCGATAACCAAGAGTCAGCATTCCAACATCTTAAGCAGAAACTCTGCAGTGCACCTATTCTAGCTCTTCCGGAAGTAACCGATGATTTTGTAGTGTATTGTGATGCATCTATTCAAGGTCTGGGTTGTGTCTTAATGCAACGCAAAAAGGTGATCGCATACGCTTCACGACAACTAAAGGTCCACGAAAGAAACTACACCACTCATGACTTAGATTTGGGAGCCGTAGTCTTCGTACTTAAGATATGGAGACATTACTTGTACAGCACCAAATGCACCATCTACACCGATCACAAGAGTCTTTAGCACTTTTTAGAACAGAAAGAGTTGAACATGCGACAGCGTCGTTGGGTCGAACTCTTAAACGATTATGACTGTGTGATCCGATATCACCCGGGCAAAGCTAACGTTGTAGCTGATGCCCTGAGTCGAAAGGAAACGAAACCCAAACGAGTTCGAGCATTACAGCTTACTATTCACCCCGGATTACCTGATAAAATCCGTAGTGCTCAACTCGAAGCCTAATAGGAGAAAATCTACTACTGGAAGGTACACGCGGTATGGAAGCACAACTTGAAGTCAAATCTGACGGTATTCGCTACTTTGCCATGGATTCCAGTATTCGGAAACCTAAGGGAACTAGTGAGTCTCATAAATCTCGTTACTCAATACATCCAGGTTCCGAAAAAATGTACCATGATCTAAAGGTACTATATTGGTGGCCGAAGATGAAGGCCGATATAGCCACCTATGTTAGTAAGTGTCTGACTTGCGTGAAGGTCAAAGTTGAATATCAAAAACCATCCGGTCTTCTGCAACAACCAGAAATCCCCATGTGGAAATGGGAACAAATATCCATGGACTTCATCACCAAATTACCACGAACCCCTTCCGGATGTGATACTATATGTGTAATCGTTGATCGATTAACAAAGTCCGCTCACTTCTTAGCAATCAAAGAGACCGACAAAATGGATAAGCTTACTCGTACTTACTTGAAGGAAATAGTCTCTCGGCACGGGGTGCCAATCTCCATTATTTCGGATCGTGATGCACGATTCACTTCCCGTTTCTGGCAGTCGTTACATAAGGCCTTAGGCATGCGTCTAGATATGAGCATATCATACCATCCTCAAACTGAGGGCCAAACAGAACGTACTATTCAAACGCTGGAGGACATGCTACGAGCTTGTGTGATTGATTTCGGTAACACTTGGGAGTCTCACCTACCGTTGGTGGAGTTCTCCTACAACAACACTTATCACACTAGCATCAAGGCAGCTCCATTTGAAGCACCTTATGGACGGAAATGCCGTTCTCCTATTTGCTGGACCGAGGTTGGAGATAGCCAACTCACAGGTCCTGAACTTGTATTTAAAACTTCCGAAAAGATCGTTCAAATTAGAAACCGTATGGTGGCAGCTCGTGATCGTCAAAAGAGCTATGTCGATAAGCGTCGTAAACCTTTAGAGTTTCAAACAGGTGACATGGTCTTACTCAAAGTCTCACCTTGGAATGGTGTCATTCGTTTCGGGAAACGAGGCAAACTGAATCCTCGTTATGTTGGACCATTCAAGATAATGAAGAGAATCGAACCAGTCGCATATCAACTGGACCTACCTGAAGGACTTAGTGGTGTGCACAACGTCTTTCACGTCTCAAATTTAAAGAAATGCCTAGCAGACGAATCACTCGCAGTTCCTCTGTAGGAACTACACGTTGATGAACAGTTACGTTTCATCGAAGAACCTGTGGAAATTATGGATAGGGAAGTTAAAACGTTAAAGCACAGTAAGATCCCTATTGTCAGAGTTCGTTGGAACTCGAAACACGGACCGGAATTCACGTAGGAGCGCGAGGATTAGATGATGCACAAATATCCTAATCTGTTCAAGCTCTCCACACCAAAACCTCAAGGTACTATTTAATTTTCGGGACGAAAATTCTTTCAACTAGGGGATGATGTGACATCCCGGGAAATTTTTTATTTATTTATTTAATATTCGGGACGAAAATTCTTTCAACTAGGGGATGATGTGACAATCCGGACTTTTCAGTTAGTTCCATTAGTAATTCCATTAAATATTCAGTTAATTCCTAACCCAGTTAACACAATATTAAACCCCAGGGACTAATTATGTCAATAATCCAAACCTAAACTGCAGGGACTAGTTTTGCCAAGTCCCAAAACTTGAAATGTTGACTCCCAAAGTCAAAATCAATCCAATTTAATTCCGTTTGACTTTTTGAATTCAAACTCATGACAAATTCAATCAAAATCAAATTCACAAATCGATTCTGTTGAAATTGAAACAGTTATCGCTCGATTAATGCCATTAACGATCTTAAACATCAATTAAAACATCCATCATTAGCAAATTAACAGGTTAATGACGAATTATTTTGTAACCGTCGACCCACATCAAACGTTCATCGAATTCGACGAATCCTCGTATCACTTTCACAAATTAAACACACTCACACCTTTATCGAATCTGTTTTAGCCTGTTGCAAGCATCAATTCGTCCAGAATCATAGCAGAGAGAGCCGGAGATCAAACCAGTTTAAGTCGGAACTATTTTAGTGGAGGATCATCAATTCGAACTCTAATCCGGTAATTGTCTAAACCCACACTATCGTGTCTGCCTAATAATTGAAAGCCTTAACCAAATTAGGGCTTACATTATCGAATTCGACTCAAACTGGAATTCTAGGGTTCATCGTAAACCAGTTTGATCGATCGAGACCCTAGACATTATTTAAATCAAATTAATATACATGATTAGCTTCGCAATCCTCTGGATATCAAAAGCCCTATGTTAATTTTGGATTCCATTATCGAATTCATAGTGATCCGATACCTAGGGTTCATACGAATTCGGTTTAGTTGAACCCTATCATTTCGATATGGATTACTGAAATTGAAGGCAGCAATAGACTCGCCTTGATTCATACATTGAAAGCCCCATGAAATTAAGAGGTTTTATCATCGAATCGAAATCGGATCGAATCTAGGGTTCTTACGATTTTCTGATTAATCGAACTAATACCAGTACCCATTTTTAATGAAATTAAACTACATAATCAGATTCGCAATGTTTTTTTAGTTAAAAACCCCAAGATTCTAACAAATTTTATTATCAGAATCTCATGAATCGATTTTGTGTTCATAACCTAGGGTTACGACCCGTTTTTCCTAAATTCAGCGACCTTAGACCGGTTGTTTTTGAAATTAACTACTCACACAAGATCGCAAGCACCTGTTTAACAAAACCTGTTCGTTGTTTTGATCGACCATCATCGAAATCGACGGATTTGGGACTGGTTTTGGTTCGGTTACGATGGGGGAGAAGAACACACTGGACTTGTATGTTTTAACCATACCAATCCGGATATTGTCGCGATGACCCTAGCGGGCGGATTGGTTAAGGCAGTGTGTGTGTGGGAGAGACCCGGGTTCGAGTCCGGGCTCCCACATTTCTTTTTAAACATTTTTCTAAACATATTTAATTAACAAAAATCATTCTTAATATTATTATATTAATATATAAAAGTGTTTTACCCCCGGAAAACACCCGAAGGCTCGGGTGAAATTTTATAAATAGCTTGTTCATTTATAAAATAATATATTTATATCATTTTCAAACCACAACTCTGAATAAAATAATATGTTTATATTATTTCCAACCCGTGATCCGTATTAATAAATAATATATATATATTATTTCGTATCGTTTTGTAACCTCGTATAACACTTGAAACCAGATAATAATAATATAAATAGTTATATTATTTACCCGTATTTATCAGGTTCATAAAAATAATATACTAATTATTTTGTACCACGAATGAGTAATTAGATTATCCTTTCGAACCTAAAAATAATATATTAAATTATATTATTTTCCTAATTTTTGTAAATGACAAAACGCTCGAATATAACTATTATTATTGTTGTCATTCGTCGCGCAACGTTTATATATAATCTACTTACTAATTAAAGAATTCCTATTCCCATGGACACGTTCGTCTACTCTCGGTTACTAGAGCGTTTTGTTAGGATGTTTCTCATTCGGTGTCGTTGTCACAATTCCCATTTTATCCCTACTTTATGTGTTCATAATTTTAGGACATTCGTAAGTCGATTGAGACTTACACACGTGGTTACAACCTGTCCTTTGTGTGATACTTCCTACAACGCAACGCATTTGAGTTTTCACGGCCCCTTTTACTGTTTTAACTTGGGGGAGAAAACATGACTAAACAATTTTGGATTTTTAATTCGTATGATATCAATGTTAAATGCTAAGTTTAACACGCTATCACAGAAAGTCCTCAACTAATATCGGACCGTTAATATGGATCTTAGCGAGGTAATATTTAGTAGTACTACTGGGTTTGACAAATCCCACCCGCGTTAGTCGCTCTAACTCGATTAGATATCGAACGGGTAAAATGTTAGCCTACTCAGACCGCCAGTGTTGATAGACCTGGCAGGAGGCAATAAACAAACAGTCAGCTTCGGTTGTGAGCGTTTGAGCTGAACATGAACGTAGGTTAGCTACCTATAGATACATACTCAATGAACATAAATCTGGTACACGCTTATTTACTTATATTGAATCCTGTGGAGTCACCAACCTCGTGTTGACATATTTTCTTACATGTTTTCTCAGGTCGCTAAGATAAGACACAGGTGCACGTGAGGGCATGCATGGGTTTCAACTACTTTGATTATAACTATTTATGTTTGTTTGGATTATTCTATTGTACTTGTTTTTTATTGGACGTTTGGACTTTTAAATTTTTTGTTTTGGGCGCGTGTATTTTGCACATTTACTTTCTTTACGCTTCCGCATTGATACTCTGATTTGAATGGTATTTTCATTTTGAGTCCCATGTAGAGTCGTTCAAAGTAACTAATTTCTGAGATCCTGGTTCGTCACTTCCCAAACGGTAAAACTCCGTTAGTTGAAATTGGGGGTGTGACATTGGGATCCCTGTCTTTGTCATCATCCTTAGTCAAATCAACAGGATGACAAGGCTCATCACCAGTAGGTGTTGATGTCTTCTCTTTCTCTTTCTCCTTCTCCCCCTGAGCATCAAGCTTCTTGGTCAGATCTGCAATTAGTTTGACCATCAGTTCATGCTCTTTCTGTTGCATATCAAACCTCAGCTCAAGAGACGACCTGTATCCCAGAATCATATTATTTGTCTTAATTAGAAGCTCGTTCTGGGCCAGTACATTCTTGAGTCTCTCGTCTATCCCTGTTCTCTGGCTTCTTAGAATTCTAACTTCTTCCACCAAAGAATTAATCTGTGCTTGTTGAGCGTCAGATTCCTCCTTTGACTTCCGAACAGTTTCCAGCAGACCAGCAACTTGGGTTTCCAGAATTTCTATCCTTTCTTCATTAGGATTAGGATGTCTGGATGTAGACGCTTCAGCATTGTGAATTGGGGAGGAGAAGATAGTATCAAAGTCAAACCCCTGAGTGAATTCTCCATAGTTGAAGGGTTGACTTATAGGTTCGGTGGTTGTAGGGATTGTGGATGTGATGAAGGTGGTAGGGGTGATGGAAGGCGTGACGGTGACTGACTCTGTGACAATCGGAGTAGTCACCGCCACCTAGAAAGATGTGACTGGGAGGGTCACTATCACAGGAACGTCCTCTGTGCTAGTAGTGACAGCCACATCAGGTTGTACCTGTGGCCTTCTCCTCTGTCGCCTGTATAATTACTGTGAAGGTGGGGTAGAGGCTGAATCAGTACTTGCAGCCAAAACTTGTACTTGCTGCTAGGCACTGACCTCCACCTCACTGGGAATAGCATATTGCTGCCTATCCCCCATGTTCTTGTTTATACTTTCACGCCTGTGTCTCTAAATAGCAGTGTTAGAGCCAGAATTTGGCTCATATTCACTACTTGATGACTGTCGCTTTCTCTTTGAGGACGACTCTGGAAGGGTCACCTCCATCATTCTACTCGGGTGTGCCTGTGATGGTGCATCATCAGAATCAGAAGAATCACACTCTTTCTCTTCGGAGTCGGATCCTTTAGCACCATCATGACCAGCTTCTTCGTCTCCACATTCCGACGATTCATTCACACTTTCAACTTCCTCTTCTTGTTGTTGTTGTTCATCCGAATGTTCACTTAGCTCTGGCTCTGAGTCTTGGCTAAACCATCTCCAGTCATCTGGTGCCACATACGCTTTGTTTATCAGGCGGCCAAAGAGTGCTGTGTGCTCAGGGGTAGGTTCTACACTGTCTGGCTTCAAGAATTGTGCAAACACCATCTTGTCCACCCTCTTAACTTGCAATCTCTCCCCAGTAGCAGGGAGGTTTGGCAACGCATCGTCAATCAGTAGTTGCACAAACCTTGGGTATAACAAGAACCTGAACCTCTCAGCCATGTTTATCTGATCATTTATGGCTTTGAATGTGTATCTTGAGAAGTTGTAGCCCTTGTTGAGAGATAACCCAACCATGGCTGCAGCAAGATCATGACCCATTGCATCCTTTCCAGCCTTTCTTGAGGAGATGCATATGATCATGACGTGGGCAAAATATCTCCATTGATCGAGCACCCACATTTTCTTGTATGAAGCATAATCTCTAACACCGATGTACCCCATTCGTTGCCTCCAACAACCATCCACAAAGTAGTAAGGATAGGCTGTTGGGTCGGTGGAGAGATCTCAGAATTGTAAGACCCGTCTAATTGTGTCTTCAGAAAAGGCGATGTCATGACCCGCCACGGTAGCCCTTATAAGATTGGGGGTTACTGTGCATTCATGCTCCGCGGTCTCCCAGAACTGCTCGAGATATGGTCTTGAAACAATCGGGTCTGCAGAAATAGCATAACTGATTCTTGAATGGTTCAAGAAATCAACTATCTTTCGGTACAAAAGTGCAGCACCCTTCCACTCTAGTTCTGTATGTGCTAACAGATTGTATTCGTTCGTAAACGCCCGAGCCATAATCTGCAAAAACACACAGAAAACATACTCAGAACAACAAGTTTCATTGGAAATGAATAAACATGACTAAGTATGGCCGTTACTCATTGAACTGAAATTTTAGACTTAGAAATTTTTCACAAGTGTTGGTCCTGCATACATAGCAAGTACGCAGGAATTTGTTCTTGCGTACTTAACAAGTACGCATGAATTACTTATTGCGTACTTGTTAAGTGCGCAAGAAACACACTTGTACAATTTTCCAGAAATCCAAAAATTTCAACAGATGTTCAAAAATGATGTGGATTGGGTCACCACAAGGTCGGAATACATGATTCTAGCCTATGGGACTAATATCAACACCAAGTAAGAGCTACATTTGTCACAATTTTGACCTAATTGACGACCCAGACAAACCGTCGGTCAATCGAGGGTCAAAGATCAAAATCAATGGCGATTAAGGACTGATTTAGGGTCGATTACGGATTCTAAACAAGTTTTAATTATCATGTTTTACCAAAACAACCAAAAATTTGACTAAAATCATGAATTAAACCCTAAAATTTTTAAAGTCTAAATCGGCCCATAACTTGTGATTTTGTGGATGGAATGTCATTAGATTCTCACCAAGAAATTGTAATACGATGATGGAACTAGACACGGGACGAAAAATCGGTTAGGTCACTCGAATTTTTTGATTAAAAATGGCGGAGGGAATTGAACAGGCAAAAGAAATTTGAATGAGATAAGAAACCGCGGAAAATTTTCTAAGTCCTGTATATATACCCAACACAAAATGGTCTTGCGTACTTACTAAGTGCGCAAGACTTAACTTCTGCGTACTTACTAAGTACGCATGACTTAAGTCTTGCGTGCTTGTTAAGTACGCATGGTTTACCTCATACGCACTTATCAAGTACGCAGAGACCCTTGTGTGCTCAAACTTTCAACTCAAACTATGAAGATTTCAAGTCAAATAACGAACAAGATATACAACATTCAATCAAGAGGATTCAAAATCAATTCAGGAAGGTTAAACACAAATATTTTTGGCTTTTCTGATTAAGATTGAACTATACACAAACTTCAAATCTTTTTGATCTTTTCAAGATAGAAATATACACATATTCACACAAACTATTTTTGATCAAAGACACGAGCAGAGGATCATATCAGGCTAACTTATAGCAAAAACCATACAATATAAACATCAAAGAATAAGGGATCATGTCATGTATTACTATTTATTCATACGTAATAAGCACATAAACAAGTAATTCATATTGACAATATTATAATATTTGAAACTATAAGCATCTTTGTATCACGTTCTTGTGTGTTAAGGTATTAATTATAAGATATACAACGTGTACCCCACTGATATGCTACAGTAATGTAAGTTGCACTATCTCAAGGCATCTAAGATTTTCCCAATGATTCATTTGTCTTGGTTTCATTTGATTTCTTCGGTGAATATCGATATGATGATTCAGGATAATGAATATGGTGTTTGAGTATTAAGGTAAGGGAATCCAACTTTTATCTGGATTTGATTTCAATGAATCAGGAGTGATTCAAGAGTGAATACATGCTCCACGGTTGATGTTGAGACATGTCTTGATTCAATCTCTCATTGCATACTTGTGAGTATGGGCAGTGAGATGAACCGCATTAATTGTGCTAAAGACATAACCCGAAACTAATCTCAGAAGAAAATTATTGCCAAAATCTATCATCCTATATCTGATAATGATCTTTTCTATTCTTTTACGCACACACACTAGCAAACATGGGTTCAAATCACAGTTGTAATTTAGATTTAGTTTTCACACTACTAGTGATTCAAAGACGCATACAACCTATTGACAATTCAAATTACCTGTAAACAAGCATATTAAAAACATAATAATTTAAACAATTAGGTAAGCATGACGCAATCATTTCCCATATGAGCAGTCTATGACGTTTAGATCATTTCTGATGTACTATCATTACCTCTTTTCTCAAGTTAACTTTGAAATTTTCACCATTTTCTATTTTGTTTTTTTTTATTTTGTAAAATATTTTGAAAATTAAAAGAGCTATACAGAAGATTTAAAAAGAAATAAAATTTAACTTCCATGAATTGAATTGATTTGAGAAAAAATAAAATTTTCACTCAGGATTGAACATTCCTATCAAGTTGACAAGATTCTCAAAACGAGATCGATCAAATGCCTTAGTCAAAAGGTCAGCAAGATTGTCATCCGTGTGAACCTTTACTAGTTCAATTAAATGCTTTTCAGCACAATCACAGATGAAATGATGGCGAATTTCTATATATTTAGTTTTAGAATGTTTCACCGGGTTATTTGTGATGGACATGGTGGCATTGTTGTTAATGAACAGAGGAGTTCCAGTGAAGTTCAAGCCGTAGTCTCTCAATTGCTGTTGTATCCACAATATTTGAGAACAACTGCTCACCGCAGCATTGTATTCTGCTTCACAAGTTGAGACAGAAACCGTTGACTGCTTCTTACACTGCCAGGAAACCAGTCTATCTCCCAATAATTAACATCCACCAGAAGTTGACATTCTATCAAGGTTACAACCGCCATAGTCTGAATCAGTGTAGGCTTTGAAGTCTAATGACTGCTGCTTAGAGTACCAAAGACCCAATCGGGGTTTCCCTTTCAAGTATCTGAAAATCCTCTTCACAACTATCATATGGGACTCCTTCGGTTGTGACTGAAACCTTGAGCACAAGCACACAGCAAACATTATATCGGGTCTTGAAGCTGTGAGATACATAAGAGATCCGATCATCCCACGGTACAATCTGCAATCCACATCCTTTCCATCTTTGTCAGGATGCTGACCATGATTGACTGGGATTGGTGTGCCATAAGTACTGATATCATTCATCCTGTATTTTGACAAGATGTCCTGCACATACTTTGTTTGATGTAGATAAATGTCATCCTCTCTTTGACTAACTTGCAGACCCAGGAAGAACGACAATTCACCCATGTTACTCATTTCAAACTTGGACTTCATCACCTGATCGAATTTCCTACACATCCCTTCATTTGTAGATCCAAAAATAATGTCATCGACATACACTTGTACAAGAAGAATGTCACCTCCTGCTTTCCTAATGAAGAGGGTCAAGTCAATCTGTCCATTGTCGAAACCATTAGACAGTAGATGCTTAGATAATGTCTCATACCATGCCCGCGGTGCTTGATGAAGACCATCAAGTGCTTTGTCGAGCTTATACACTTTATTGATATTATGTGGATCTTCAAAGCCGGGAGGTTGAGTGACATAGACCTCTTCATGTACTTTTCAATATAGGAAAGCACTCTTCACATCAAGTTGAGGCATAAGCCCGAAACAATCGAATGGCTTCAAGTCTAGCAACTGGGGCATATACTTCCGTGTAATCCAAGCCCTCTTGTTGATAACAATTCATCGCCTCAATCCAGCAGTTGTCAGCGATAGCCTCCTTCACATTCTTCAGCTCTAACTGGGACACGAATGCAGCATGCAGACATGTTTCCATGACACCAGTGTCAAGTATCTCCGAGTACATACTAGTGTTCTCAGTAATGGTTCGATGACGAGTTTGAACACCGGCATGAGAATAATGTTGTCAATTGGATGATTCTTATGCACTCTCGCCTCTGGTAC
The DNA here is from genome assembly GCA_023525975.1 of Smallanthus sonchifolius. NCBI lineage: Eukaryota > Viridiplantae > Streptophyta > Magnoliopsida > Asterales > Asteraceae > Smallanthus > Smallanthus sonchifolius. The sequence goes on along the minus strand of CM042021.1, from coordinate 63,790,455 downwards.
ATTCGGTTTCTGAATTTCTGAATCAAGGTTCGTGCTTAACTCCCCCACATCCTGTGTTCCAGAAGAAGAAGATTCAATGTTAATTGGATCAGCCGGAGCTTCATTTCCTACACTAGCGTTAGGATAAGCTTGAGCGTCATTTCCATCAACATGAACATCCTCACTGTTATCACCATTAAGAGTTCCAGATGCAGATGCAGCATTGGAATCAGGAGTTACAATCAGTACAGTAGCACGAGTTAAGAAACTGGAGTCATCGCTGCCACCCAATAATTCATAAACATTTGCGGCATCAACTGCAGACAAATCAGGAAGATTGAATGACTTGAATAGCGCATCAAAATCAAAACCCCAAGCTAGACCAGTTGGTTCTGGTGGAATGCTGTGTTTACTACAATCCACTTCAAACCATTCCTCGACAATACGAGTTCCTATGTTGTACACTCTCTTGCAAGGCGAGTTGGCAACGTATCTTAAGAAGATACCTTCCACCGCTTTTGCATGAAACTTAGACTTGCGGTCTTTGTACTGTAGCAACAAGGAACAGGAACTACTAAAAGGAACTAGGTAATCAAGATTGGGAAGTCGATTATTGATCAACTCATAACAAGTCTTGTTGTGCCTCTTCACAACCAGAAATATGTTCAAGACGTGACAAGCTGTATTAACTACTTCTGCCCAGAAAGTGACAGGAAGCTTTGCATCTGACGGCATTGTCCTTGCAGTCTTGATCAAGGTTCTGTTCTTCCGTTCTGTGACTCCATTCTGTTGAGGCGTGTATGGGGCGTTGAATTCATGACGGATCCCCTTCTTGAGACAGAAAACTTCCATCAAGTTATTTTTGAATTCAGTTCCGTTGTTACTCCTTATTCTTATAAACTATTTTTATTATTTCAATACTAGTCATGAATATATATTTTTCCTACAAAATATATACAATCCCATATCCATTCCAAAACCCTATAAAACCCTAAAATGTTATAATTACATTATTTCCATTAGACATACATTGAGTTGTAATATAATTATCCATGTAGGTTAATTGTGAGAAATACTCACGAGACAAATCCATCATTAACAATTCATATCATTACTAACTTCATTACACGTGAGTTTCATAGCCCATTTGACATACTTTTGTTTATAAATATTGGGGTGGAACATGTTTACATTTACTTTACATACACAATTCAATTACCTATGTTCTTATGCAAAGTTCATGTGCTTTATGTCTTAAACTACTTAGTGATACATGTGTTCATGTCTAGTACAATCATTAACTTGCCTGTCATGCCTAAGGTAGAACCTTTTATGATCATTTATATGGGAATCCGATTCATTACTTAACACAAACCTTGGCGGTTTTTGTGTATACATTTTGGTACTTCACGCTGTCTGAGGGATTGTGCATATATATTTACATGGCTTGATTGTACGCTTTGGAACCTTCGTATGTTTTCACATCTATGCCTTAGACTTACTTTGAACATATTGAATTTTAAAACATATACAACTTTGTTGGTGTCAAAACCTATGTTACTCACCAACTACTTGTAGTTGACATTTACTTATTGTTTCAGGTGCATCTATTTGAGGACCATGCTCGATCACATAGGGCGATGGACCTAGCATTAATAAGATTAAATTTTGATTACGTTATGAACAATATGTTTTCTATTTTCTTTGTAACGGATATTTTAATATGGTGAATAATTATTGAAACACATTTAATAGATGATTTTGTGCTTATGAACAACTGCGTCAGCCCCGGCGTATAATCTGCCGTGACCAGGGTGTAACAGATTGGTATCAGAGCCATGGTTATAGGAAATTAGGTTATTAGACACACATGACCTAGACTATAACCTAGGAGTCCAAAACATGAGTTTAACTCGTGTCCTTTACTAGGAACTCCACTCTATTCTTATTATACACACACTTACATCCACACTAACTTATCTACATCTATCTATTTATGTCTACGTTGTGCTATTACATTAACAACAACTTCAAGGGATTACATGAGACTACTTGAAACTACATGAAGCATACTCTTAGACCTAAAGGTCTAATCCAAAGTGAAGCTATCGTCAAAATTATGTAAGTTCTAGATGAACGAGAACTTGTGCAATCCGGAAGGGTGGATGCCTGTGTTCTGGGAAATTCTGTCTAGGAAAGCATTTCGTATAAATCCAAATCAACCGACGGACCAGTTATGCTTTCTTGAGAATTCTTGGGATGAGTGTCCACTTATAGGCTAAAGCACGACTTCTCGGACATTAGATGAACTTAAATAACTTTTGATAAGTCAACGTATTCATTTAGTGATGCAAACTAAATGGGTGCCATCCAATATTTTATCAAATATCAGATGACTTTATTACAAACTCTTATACATGATTCATATCATATGAACTTCCTGTTCATCCCTTCTTATGTTTACTATTGTAGAATGCCTCCTCGCCGTGAATGTAGAAACAACCTCACTGACAGGATCATCCAGCATATGGCTACGATCTTACTAACCAGTGTCAATCAACTAAACCAGAATGCAACTCCAAGAAATCCCATGTGCATGTTAAAACATTTCAATTCCTATAACCCCACCAAGTACTACGGGAATGAAGGACACACTGGACCTCTCCAATGGTTCGAAAGCATTTAGGGTACCTTCATCAATGCTGACTGTCCTGATAACCTAAAGGTTCACTATGCTACTAGTGTCTTTCAGAAGAAGGCACTCACCTGGTGGAACGGAGAAAAGTGTAACCGTGGTATTGCATTTGCACTGGCTCTACCTTGGGCTGATGTTAAGACACTCATGACTGATGAGTTTTGTCCTTGTAACGAGATTAAGAAACTAGAAGCAGAGTTCTGGGATCTCAAGCAGGAAAGTGGTGAAAGCCTTGCCTATACCACCCGTTTTCATGAACTTAGCCTTCTTGTGCACCATATGGTCACTCCTCTTTCAAGGTCCATTGAAAAGTACATCAATGGTCTGCCTATGCAAATCCAAGATACGGTTTTGGGTAGCAATCCAGCCACACTTGACGAAGCAATCCATCTTGCTGCTATGTTGACGGATAACCATGTTAAGCTAGGGACCTTGTCTAAGAAAGATGCAAAGAAAACCGTTGAGAATACCACTACTGAACCTACCCAAGAAGTCAAGGCTGAGTCTTCTATCAATGTCAAGAAGCGGAAAGGCAGGAACTTTGCTATTATCACTCCTGCTGCACCTTTAGCACAAGTAGCCCCTAATTCTTACAACCCCAACAAGAAGCCATATGTAGGAACTCTACCTTTGTACAACACATGCAGGCTCCATCATACTACCAACGTGCCATGTCGTCTGTGTACTAATTGTGGATGTTATGGTGATGTGGCTAACATCTGCCATAGTGTTCCACAAGTTAACCAAATCCACTAACCTATTGTTCCAGCTCCTGCTGCTATCACCCAGGGTTGGGCTTGTTACGTGTCACACCCCAAGACAACGAATTGCAGCGGAAATGTTTATGAAAGCATGGTGGTAACATAAGTTGGAGCCCATAATATAATAGCAAACACTTTTATTTATAAATTAGGGAAAATAAGTCTTACATAAGATAAAATTAAGTTTGAACATAAGTTTAATGATCCGATACAAGGCGGATCATATTACAAAAGATAGTCCTAAATGAATTTCCCATGTGAAGCGTTTGCCAAAAGCCCATTTTTCATGACCGCGCGTTCTTGCATCTATTTTCCTGAAAAACATGCTTAAAAACAACAACAAAAAGTTGAGCGAGTTTCACAAGTTTAAATAATTACTAACCGAAACATCATGCAACTTTTGACTAACATGTGATAAGTTGTAAGCTTGCAAGGGATACAACAAGATTATAGTACCTAGAGCTTATAATTAAACCGAGACACAAAATATACAATATGTCCCCACAAAACCTTTCAAAACATACTCTCTCGTACAAACGACCGATTAGCGCTACTAATCGCGAGAGTGGGTTGTCATACCCAAATAGATCTATCACCATACCCTGTGGCCCATAAGAGGCTAATGATTATAACGGCGGGGCTATTCATGAACGATTTACACGAATATATATATATACACATATATAAATGCCCTTACTCGAGACAATCACACAAACACATAAGTAAGTCAAGTATTATGATAAACGAATGAAAGCATGTTCTTCCCCCATATTTTATAAATGATGAAGATAATTCAAAAAGGGGCCGTGAAAACTCACCTTGAGCAAGGAACAATTGAAATTGACAAGTACTAGCAACTACGCCCACGAGCGCCGGTCGAACCTAATAGTGCCCTAAATAAGATAGACATTTTAATAATTGAACTCAAGTCTTACAAGTAAGTTGTTCATACAACCTACTAGACTTATAATATTTTTAAGAAAATATTTATTTACGAGAACCGTTGGTGACTTCGACACTCGGTTAAGACTTTATGAAAATGATGGATTACGCACTCTTAGATAAAATGCTAATCAACGATCAAAATGTGAAATTATAACCAAATAGCACATAAAAACATTCATACTTATGTACATAAGTCCTAGATCATATGTGGACATACCCAAATCATACTACTTGCATATGCACATTATTTAAGTGAAACGGTCAATTAGTCAAATTCTCAATTTACCAATATTAGGGACCACATATCATCTCATAACATGAAATCATAATTGTCAAACCATGTTTCATGAATCAAAACAATCTTTCATCACATTAGCATCAATGTACCTAAAACATGGCAATTTCTACGCATACGAGGTAATCGAATAGTCAAATAATGCATATAGAAACATGTTAATGACGTTAATCAATTTATAACATAAATGCTGTAAATAATCCATAAAATATGACCAAACTTTCTGCTCAAAATTATATTGATAGAACACTTATTTTTCATTCCAAAAATAGTCGATTTTTACGACTAGTTTACCGTAAAACCTAACGAAATGCATCCAAACACCAAGATTCATACGTATAACTAAAAATCTAAGTTTTAAACATGAAATATCATCAAGTTACTGCCATAGCTCCAGATTTTTAACAATTTCCTTTTTATGGCATAAATTCACCGTTTTAGCACACTCTTAAGCATCATAAGCTAGTCCACTATTTGGCCAATCATCCCAACACATGATATACTTTTAGAACAGATTATTATAGCCAAAATACATCACATTTATCACATTATTTTCAGATTTCAATAATCCTTTTAATCCTTGCTCAAAACCCAAATTTAAACATGCATTTTAATGACAATTTTAAGCAATAAACACCTAAATCAACAAATCAATGATCCGTCCATAATCTATCATGCTTTTATACAATAATATATCCTAATTTACTATTTGAAACTAACCATAATAAACATTTGTTTTGCATGCCAAGATCAAGTCATAAATCATAACATTTTGCAAGATATGAACAAATACATATATACATATATACACGACACACATACACACCCATAAACATTTCAAAACCTTCAATAATAAGCCATAATTTACTGATTTAAAACTTTATAAAAAGTTCCTCTTAGTTGGTGGTGAACAATCACTTGTAAGTGTCAAATTCGGTAAAAATAAGTAAGGGAATGGATGAGGTTCTCTTACCACTTAAGTAAATCAAGGGAAGCACTATAAATGTAGGTGAAAAGAGAGTATTTTCTGCTGGAAATTCAGCTCCAACTGACTCCAAGGCTCAAAACACCATAAAAACTTCAAGAATACTTAAGAACTTTGGGAGAAAATGCTTGGAGATGGTGTGGAGATTTGTTGTAAGAGTTGAAGGGTATAAATAGCGGGAGGGGTGCTGGTTTTCGAACTCAAGAGCGAGGGAGAGAGGGGAGTTGGTCCAATGGGTGTTCATGCAAAGAAATGATGAGGATTTGGTGTGTAAGATTGGTTTTAAGCAAATGTGTAATCTTGGGTAAAATAATTAGATTAGATTTGATTATTTGTGGTAGGTGGGACCCACATTTTTTAGCAGATTTTTAAAGGGGAAGGGCTTCTAGAAGACCATTTTTATAAAAATCCCCATAAGTAGGTAATTCTTTGTATAAAAACCAACCTTTTATAAAAATAAACCATTTTAAGCATGGTTTCTCACCAAATAAAAATTATATAAATTAACTACTAATTTTTCTCTATCATAATTGATAAAGATCATAATTTTTACTAAAACTGAATTTTTAACACTTCCGGTGCTTCAAACGGTTAAAATACCGGTAAACGCGATAAAAATTACCAAATGCAACAATTAATAAGTAGCACATAATTTTCACATATAATCCACCAATTTAATTTTTATTCAAGTAATTTTTGACACAAACGGATATTTTTATCTTGCCGGGTCGTTACCGGCTCGTATTACGGGCATTTTACCGATACGCGGTACCGAAATTTCACGAAATGCCAATTCTTGTAAACGAAGGGCTTTGCTAGACTTTATAATATCCTAATTGACTAAAATTAAGTCTAAGATGCATATAATTAATTTACGATGCGTATAAATGCTTAACGGTAATTAACCTGAAAATCGTCGAATGTCACAGTCTTCCCTCCTTTAAGAAATTTCGTCCAGAAATTTTCAACTATACAGTTTGGTTACGAACAGACTTGAACAAATGTGGGTACTTCTGCCTCATCTCATATTCACGTTCCCACGTAAACTCGGGACCACGCTTCGAATTCCACCGTACTTTTACCAACTTGATGCAACTACGTTTCAACTTGTGAACAATCCAATCCGTGATTTCCACGGGTTCATCACGAATATGAAGTTTGTCATCGACACGAACTTCATTAGGAGGTATCATGAGTGTCTCGTCGGCTAGACACTTTTTCAGATTGGAAACATGAAACACGTTGTGCACTCCGCTTAATTCTTGCGGCAACTCGAGTAGGTAAGCAACTGGGCCAATGCGAGCAATAATCTTATAAGGACCGATATATCGGGGGCTAAGCTTATCATGCTTACCAAACCTAACGGCTTTCTTCTTCTATCGGCATACTTCTTTTGCCTATCCAAAGCGACTTTCAACCGATCTCGGATCTTAAAAACCTTATCAGTAGTCTCTTGGATAAGTGCAGGTCCAGTTAATTGCTTATCTCCAACTTCTGCCCAACAAAGTGGGGAACGACATTTTCTACCATACAACGCTTCAAACGGAGCGGCCTTCAAGCTGGTTTGGTAGCTGTTATTGTAGGAAAACTCAGCCAACGGTAGATGAGTATCCCAACTTCCACCAAAATCATTTACACAGGCTCGAAGCATGTCTTCTAAAATTTGGATGATCCTTTCACTTTGGCCATCACTCTGCGGATGATAAGCTGTGCTCATATCCAGGCAAGTACCTAAGGCTTCTTGTAGGGCTTTCCAAAACCTTGACGTAAATCGGCTATCTCTATCCGAAATGATCGATAATGGCACACCATGCCTAGCCACTACTTCTTTAATATAAATGTTGGATAATTTCTTCATACGATAGGATCCTTTAATGGGTAGGAAATTCGCTGATTTCGTCAAACGATCCACAATTACCCAAATGGCATCATAGCCACTACGAGTGCGGGGTAACTTGGTGATGAAATCCATGGCAATACGATCCCATTTCCACTGCGGAATCACAGGTTGTTGAAGAAGTCCAGACGGTTTTGGTGCTCAGCTTTGACTTTCGCGCAAGTCAAACATTTACCAACATATGTAGCAATGTAACCCTTCATGTTTGGCCACCAATAGTGCTCTTTGAGATCCTTATACATCTTATCCGATCCTGGATGAATCGAATACCTGGATTTATGTGCTTCGTCCATAACCAATTTACGTAGGTTCCCAATAAGGGGTACCCATACTCTATCCATAAAGTACAAGGTATCATCAGACTTGGGCACTAATTCTCTAGCCATACCACGGAGATTCTCATTCTTCAAATTTTCTTCCTTCAAAGCTTCATGTTGTACATCACAAATTTGTGCTGCGAGGTTTGAATGAATGGTCAGCCCCAGTGCACGCACCCGTAAAGGCTTAACTCGCTCTTTCCTACTCAAAGCATCGGCCACGACATTAGCCTTGCCTGGGTGATAACGGATATCACAATCGTAGTCATTGAGCAATTCCACCCAACGTCTCTGCCTCATATTCAACTCCTTTTGATCAAATATGTGCTGGAGACTTTTGTGATCGGTAAATATTGTGCATTTAGTACCATAAAGGTAATGCCTCCAAATCTTAAGTGCGAACACTACGGCACCTAATTCCAAATCATGAGTTACGTAATTCTGTTCGTGCACTTTTAGCTGGCGCGAAGCATAAGCTATAACTTTTCCATTCTGCATCAGAACACATCTGAGTCCTTGTCGTGAGGCATCACAGTATACTACAAAACCATCCGTCCCTTCAGGAAGAGACAAGATAGGGGCACTGCATAACTTTTGTTTCAGCAACTGAAAGGTTGTTTCTTGTTTTTCACTCCAAACGAATTCCTTTTCCTTTCGCGTCAATAGCGTCATAGGCTGTGCTATTTTGGAAAAATTCTCAATGAACTTTCGGTAATAACCTGCCAAACCTAGGAATTGTCAAACCTCGGTTGGACTTTTAGGCGCTTCCCAATTCTTAATTGCCTCAATCTTTGCTGGATCCACGTGAATGCCCTTCTCATTGATCACGTGTCCAAGAAAATAAACTTCTCGGACCCAGAACTCACACTTTGAGAACTTTGCATAGAGCTTCTCATTCCTTAGCAACTCCAAAATCAGCTTCAAATGTTGCTCATGCTCCTCTTTTGTTTGCGAATAGATGAGTATGTCATATATGAATACTATAACGAATTTTCCTAAGTACGGGCGACACACCCTATTCATGAGATGCATGAATACAGCAAGGGCATTGGTCAACCCAAAGGGCATGACCAAAAATTCATAGTGACCATACCGTGTTCGGAACGCAGTCTTCGGAACATCTTCATCAATGATTCTCAATTGATGGTAACCAGAACGCAAATCAATCTTCGAGTAATAACTCGAACCTTGTAGTTGGTCGAACAAGTCATCAATCCTTGGCAAAGGATACCGATTTTTGACAGTAATTTTATTCAACTCTCTATAGTCGATACACATCCTCATTGATCCGTCCTTTTTCACAAATAAAACCGGCGCTCCCCAGGGCGAGAAACTCGGTCTTATGAAGCCTTTGTCCAACAATTCTTGCAATTGCTTGGATAACTCTTGCATTTCGGACGGCGCCAAACGATAAGGAGATCGAGCAATTGGGGCGGCTCCTGGCACTAGATCTATTTTAAACTCAACTTGTCTTTGCGGCGGCAAACCATGCAATTCCTCGGGGAACACTTCCGGATAATCACGGACTATCGGGATTTCTTCAAGCTTCTTTTCTTCCATTCTAGTGTCAACCACGTGAGCTAAGAATGCCGGATATCCCTTTCACAAATACTTGTGCGCCTTCATCATAGTGACAATTTTCAATGGGGCACTCTCATCACCTTGAATCTTCAGCACCTTGCTGCTTGGGAGTGCTAATTGGACTATCTTTTCGGAGCACACAATCTCCGCATGATTCTTTGATAACCAATCCATGCCAATAACAACATCGAAACTTCCAAGTTCTACTGGCAGAAGGTCAATACTAAACGTTTGATCTCCTAAACGTAAATTGCACCCACGAAACACTTCATTTGTTTCTATTAATTTACCGTTAGCTAACTCTATAGAATATTTAACATTTAATTTACTTGACTGCGAGCTCAGGAGAGGTTCAAAGTTTTTAGAAACAAAACTTCTATCAGCTCCAGTATCAAATAAAACGCAAGCATAATGGTTATTAACGAGAAACGTACCACTAATAACTGACGGGTCCTTCTTCGCCTTCTTTCCGTCCATCACAAAGGCTCTGCCACGGGCTTCATTATTCTTCAGTTTTGGGCAGTCTTTCTTAAAATGCCCAACAACACCACATTTGAAACAACCAGAGTTTGGTTCTTCCTTCTTCACAGTTAACTTCACACGGCAGGTTGGGGCTTGGTGCCCAAACTTGTTGCAACGAGCGTAGATATTGCATGTGCCGGTGTGAAAGTAACCACACTTGTTGCATTTAGGGCTTGGACCCCTATTCCTTCTTGGTTCAGTAATATTTGCTGCAAACATCCTTCCCGGATTCTTCTTCTTGTTCTGGAAGTTATTAACACGACTCCCAGAAGCTTCAGTCCACTTACGCTTCCCTTCATTAGACCATTTTCCTTTCTCCTCACAAGCTTCCATTGGCATTTTCCCAGTACTACCCTTCTTCAATAGTCTAGTACGAACTGCATCATCAGCTAAAGTGTGTGCCAGTTGCACAACATCCTGAATGGTTATGGGGTTTGCTGATGTCACCATACCACGAATTTGAGGTGCCAACCCCCAAATATAACGCTCAATCCTTTTCGGCTCAGGGGTGACAAGATGGGGTACAAGCCTTGCCATCTGATGAAACTGCGTAGTGTACTCTCTAACTTCAGCATCAATCATAGTCAAGTTCCAAAATTCAGCTTCAATCTTTTGGATCTCATTGCGCGGGCAGTATTCACGCATCAACATTTCCCTCAGTTGATTCCAATTGAGACCATAAGCATTCGCTTCACCGAGCCCTGTACTTGGGTGTTCCACCAGGTTAATGCTTCGTCTTGAAAGCAACTTGATGCATACTTTACACGTTGAGCAGGAGTGCAGTTGCTTATGACCATTACGGACTCCATCTTCTCGATCCAACGAACGATTCCCACGGGTCCTTCTGTTCCAGAGAAAGATTGTGGTTGGCACGCTTGAAAAGTCATGTACGAACAGCCCTCGTTCGGGTTCCCTGTTTTCACAAGTACAAACCATTTCTCAATAAGTGGTTATACAAGAATAGTTACTTGGAACCCTACAAAAACATCATCCATTGGTGCTATAAAGCATCATTAGGAGAGTTTGGCATACCTTGGTTCGCTTGAACACCATGAGTAGCAGCAAAGTGGGCAAGAGCATCATTCACATGTTGAGTAATCACTTGATTCAACTCTTCAGTAGTGGCTGGAAGCATCGTTCTAATAGTTTCACGTCTTGGTGCCATTTTCACTCTAATACATACGATACAAGATAATTACGACAATATCATACGCAATATTTGATTAAATCATGCCCGTAAGTAAGGAAAATAAATAAGCACAACGCATAAAACCAAAAGATAATTCATGTCATTTCCATAATAGATAATGTTTGACTTGACAACATCAGTTTAAACTAGAATGACAACCAAAAATGGGTATGGCATACAACCAACCCTCAAGTTCACCAATACAGTACATGAAATGACATAAATAATCCCAAAAGGAACAACCACCAATAATTAACGAGTACGACGGGTGACAATACCGATATGAGCAATAGTAGCAACAAGGAAAACACATGCTACAACTAGGGCTAGTGTAGCCTCGAGGCGCTCTTCGAGTGCGTCCATACGCTGCAGAGCCTCGGCTTCCCTAACTTCTGCTGCTGCAGCTCTAAGTGTGTCATTTTCAGCCACCAACCTAGCCTGCTCAGTCACTCTCTCGCACTCATCCATCCTCTTCTTTAACTCAGTAATCTCGTCACGCGTCTTCACCTGGTCGCTACTCACTGCCTTAACATGATCACTAATCCTCTCAGACCTACGGTCAACACGATCAACTTTGGCTCCCATAGAATCCATCCTAGTCTCCTCACGGGCACACCTAGCGGCTAATAATGGAACTGTCCGCTCAATGGGCTGGCCTGTGAGGGGTAATACCCTCGAGGAGGAGGACTCTCCAACACAACGAATATTGGGGACACCCTCTTCATTGGTCCATTCTTGCACACGCTCAGATAGCCAACCCCAACGCCTTGTAACAAAGGCCCTCGTCTTTTGTGGAGGACGCTCCACTATGTAACCAACCGTAGCCGATTCATTTTCCCTTTCATCCATCTTTCTTTTCTTAACCGGTGATACAGATTTTCTAGCAGTCATTTTAAACAGCGCACCCCTAGGAGACTCACGAAAAGAATGGGGAGATGGAAGACGTAATGCCCCTGTCATTGGCCTAGGTGGCTCAACGGCAATAGCAACGTCCTCGCCCTCGTATACAGGGCTGTCAGCAGTAGGGGTCACAGGTGTAAGTTCCAAAGGGGCCTCTTCTTCTTCTTCTTCTTCTGATTCTTCTATCCACCCATTTCGATTATCTGGATGATCAGCATCCTCGGCCATGTGGATTGCGAAGCCATCGAGGACCGAGTCTGGTGACATGGGTGAAACTGGTGAGAACTCTGGCTCGTCGTCTGATGAGATTGGAATAATCAGAGAAGAAGAAGTCATCTGTGACACGAAAATATTTACACGGTGTAAATAACTAGCCCATAATATAAGCACATACGTATGCAACATATTAAGGCACGAAACAAATAGAGAGGAAAACTTGGAAGCACATACGCATGCAAACTATTAAGAAATAAACGAATAACTTGTAAGCACATACGCATGCAAACAATTAAGTATTTAGATATAAGGAAAAAAAAATATACTCATACCTAACTAAGATGCACGCGGTTTGAAAAACGTTTCTTAACCCAAAAACTCTTTTACCCCTTTTTTTTTATTAGTTATAGACTAGATTTTTAAGAAAAATATTTTCTAGTTCGCTATAACCATGGGCTCTGATACCAACTCAACTGTCACACCCCAAGACAACGAATTGCAGCGGAAATGTTTATGAAAGCATGGTGGTAACATAAGTTGGAGCCCATAATATAATAGCAAACACTTTTATTTATAAATTAGGGAAAATAAGTCTTACATAAGATAAAATTAAGTTTGAACATAAGTTTAATGATCCGATACAAGGCGGATCATATTACAAAAGATAGTCCCAAATGAATTTCACATGTGAAGCGTTTGCCAAAAGCCCATTTTTCATGACCGCGCGTTCTTGCATCTATTTCCTGAAAAACATGCTTAAAAACATCAACAAAAAGTTGAGCGAGTTTCACAGGTTTAAATAATTACTAACCGAAACATCATGCAACTTTTGACTAACATGTGATAAGTTGTAAGCTTGCAAGGGATACAACAAGATGATAGTACCTAGAGCTTATAATCAAACCGAGACACGAAATATACAATATGTCCCCACAAAACCATTCAAAATATACTCTCTCGTACAAACGACCGATTAGCGCTACTAATCACGAGAGTGGGTGGTCATACCCAAATAGATCTATCAATATACCTTGTGGCCCATAAGAGGCTAATGATTATAACGGCGGGGCTATTCATGAACGATTTATACGAATATATATATATATTAAACGGTTAAAATACCGGTAAAAAGCGATAAAAATTACCAAATGCAACAATTAATAAGTAGCACATAATTTTCACATATAATCCACCAATTTGATTTTTATTCAAGTAATTTTTTACACAAACGGATATTTTTATCTTACCGGGTCGTTACCGGCTCGTATTACGGTCATTTTACCGATACGCGGTACCGAAATTTCTGAAATTTCACGAAATGCCAATTCTTGTAAACGAAGGGCTTTGCTAGACTTTATAATATCCTAATTGACTAAAATTAAGTCTAAGATGCGTATAATTAATTTACGATGCGTATAAGGGCTTAACGGTAATTAACCTGAAAATCGTCGAATGTCACATTACGAATGCGGTGACGCCAAACATTTCACAAACCATTGTCCTAGATTGGTCATTGTGAATCAAGCCAACATGAACCAAGGCAACATGAATCAGGAAAACATGAATCAGGGGAACATGAACCAAGGGAACGTGAATAAGGGGAATGCAAACCCCGTAGCTCGTGGATGAGCCTTCAACGTTAATGTCAACGAGAAGCCAACAATGATGTGGTGAACGGTACGCACCCAATTAATCAAGAATATGCTTCTATCCTATTTGATACTGGTTCCAATAGGAGTTTCGTGTCTTTTGAATTTGAACCACAACTTGCTATGAGTCAAACTAGGTTAGTCAAATTCTTCAATATGTTAGTAGTTGATGGCTATTCTTTTACTTGTGACACCATTATTAGAGATTGTACCCTAAACTTGAACGACCATGACTTCTCAATTAATCTTATTCCTATGGCTCTCGGAGGTTTCGACATCATAGTAGGCATGGATTGGCTGACCAAGCATCGTGCTGAAGTCGTCTGTTTTGAAAATTATATCTGTATCCCTCTTGACTCGGGCAACATTTTGAACATCTATAGTGAGAAGCCGTCTAAAGGACTCAAGCTCATGTCTTGTACTACCGCACAGAAGTACTTATGAAAGAAGTGCGTGGCTTTCTTGGCACACATTGTGGAGCGGAAAGAAAAGGGCAAAAACCTCCAAGACATTCCCATGATCAAAGACTTTCTGGAAGTATTTCCCAAAGACTTACCCGGTCTTCCTCCCGCACGTCAAGTTGAATTCCGTATCGACATAGTGCAAGGAGCAAACCCTGTGGCTAAGTCACCCTATCGTCTTACACCCTCTGAAATGCAACAACTTTCAAGCCAACTTCAAGAACTTTCTGACAAAGGATTCATATGTCCCAGTGTTTCTCCTTGGGGAGCACCCGTCTTGTTTGTCAAGAAGAAGGATGTATCATTCTGGATGTGTATCGACTACCGGGAACTTAACAAGCTGGCTATGATTAACCGTTATCCACTTTCGAGGATTGATGATTTGTTTGTTCAACTTCAAGGCTCGACCTATTTCTCAAAAATCGATCTTCGTTCTGGTTAGTACCAGTTACGAGTCCTTGAATCCGATATCCCAAAAACAGCTTTTCGTTCAAGGTATGGTCATTATGAGTTCATGGTTATGCCATTTGGACTAACCAATGCACCCGCAGTATTCATGGATCTTATGAACCGCGTGTGTAAACTGTACTTGGACAAATTCGTGATCGTCTTCATTGACAATATTCTTATCTACTCAAAATCAAAAGCGGAGCACGAAGAACACTTGCGTTTGGTTTTGGATCTCTTGAAGAAGGAATAATTGTATGCTAGGTTCCCCAAGTGTGAATTTTGGCTAAAGGAAGTCAAATTCTTGGGCCATATAGTCAACGAGAAGGGTATTCATGTGGATCCCGCAAAAATTAAAGTGGTGAAGAACTGGCAAGCTCCAAAAACCCCTACGGAAGTCCGCTTATTTCTTGGCTTGGCGGGCTATTATCGACGCTTCATATCAAACTTTTCAAAGATCGCAGTGCCACCTACAACCTTAATACATAAAGGCAAACCGTACGAGTGGGGACCAAAACAAGAAGAAGTGTTTCAAACTCTGAAACAGAAATTATGTGTAGCCCCTATTTTGACTCTTCCTGACGGAAACTATAAATTTTTCGTCTACTGTGACGCTTCTAACTTTGGCCTTGGTTGTGTTCTTATGCAACGAGGTAAAGTGATTGCTTATGCGTCTCCACAACTCAAAATCCATGAGAAGAATTATACGACACATGACCTTGAATTGGGTACGGTCGTAGTCGCTCTCAAAATTTAGAGACACTACTTATATGGTACTAAGTGTGTGGTTTACACCGACCATAAGAGTATTCAACACATCTTCAATAAAAAAAGAACTCAACATGAGACAAAGGCGTTGTGTTGAACTTCTAAACGACTACGACTGCGATATTCGTTACCATCCTAGTAAGGCGAATGTCGTAGCCGATGCTCTCAGTCGAAAAGAATCTATCAAGATCGACAACATTCAAATCCAAAATTACATTCAAACTTTGAGGCACAACATATTTCGGTCACTGAATGAAACATGTACAATGAAATGGCATGTGGTGCTGAACTCCAACTTGAAACCAAACCCAATGGTTTACTTTATTTCCTAGATCGTATCTAGTTCCGGACCATGACAATCTTCGTACTTTTATCATGAACGAGGCTCACAATTCTCGTTATTCTACACATCCCGGTGCGGATAAAATAAGGACCTTCGTACTCAATATTGGTGGCCTGGTATGAAAAAAGACATTGCTCTATATGTGTCTAAGTGACTTACTTGTTTGAAAGTTAAGGCCGAACACCAGCGTCTGTCTGGTTTACTTTAATAACCTGAGATTCCCGTGTGGAAATGGGAGTGTATTGATATTGACTTTATAACCAAACTCCCGCACACGTCTCATGGTCACGATAGTATTTTGGGTAATCATTGATCGTTTGACTAAATCTGCTCACTTCCTACCCATTCGTGAAGACTATCGAGTCGAGAAATTGGCTCGAATCTAGATTTATGAAATAGTTAGTCGTCACGGTGTACCTGTCAACGTTATTTTTAATCGTATTGGACGATTCACTTCACGTTTCTAGCAATCTTTGCAATCTGCTTTAGGTACTCAACTGAATCTTAGTACGACTTACCATCCGCAAACTGATGGTCAATCCGAACGAACGATTTAAACCCTTGAGGATATGCTTAGAGTCTGTGTCATTGACTTTAAGGGAAACTGGGATTTACATCTACCTTTTGTCGAGTTTTCGTATAACAACAGCTATCATACGAGCATTGATATGGCTCATTTCTAAGCACTCTATGGTCGGAAGTGTCGTTCCCCTATTTGTTGGACTGAGATTGGTGAACCACAAATCACTGGTCTCAAACTTATTCAGGAGACATCTGACAAGATCATGTTAATCCGTAACAACCTTCAAGTTGCAAGGAGTCGGCAAAAGAGCTATGCCGACAAACGTCGAAAACCCTTGGAATTTCAAGTCGGCGATCTAGTTCTTCTCAAGTTATCCCCTTGGAAAGGCGTGGTTCATTTTGGAAAGAAGGGAAAACTTGCACCAAGGTTTGTAGGTCCCTTTAAAGTCCTTGAACGGATTGAGAAGGTAGCCTACAAATTGGATTTACCTGAAGGGCTCAACAACGTACATCCAACATTTCATGTCTCGAACTTGAATAAATGCTTGGCTGACGAGAATCTTCACATACCACTTGATGAAGTTCACATTGATGAGACAATGCACATCGTGGAGATTATGGATCGGGAATTTAAGCAATTCAAGCGAAGTCGCATCCCAATCGTTAAGGTTCGGTGGGAATCCAAACGTGGCCCAAAATTCAATTGGGAACGTGAGGATCAAATGAAAGCTAAATACCCACATCTCTTTCCTGGACCCTCCTCCTAATCAATTTCGGGAAGAAATTTCCTAGAGTAGGGGAGACTGTAATCTCCAGGAATTTCCGACCTTCATTTTAACTATTCCGGCACTTGTATTTTCATTATTCCATGATTTGTACTTTCCTATTTAAATAAGAACTATCGTATTTGCCTATATCATTACATGAACATATACATACATTGGGTACAATTGTTTCATTTCAAAAATAACAAACATTTATATATGGGTTATATAAATAATTGTTTAAAGTTCAAAGAAATAAACACATATATTAAGTTATTACTAAGTCTATATATATGTACAACCTCATAAAAACTAAATTATAAAGTCTATAAATAAAATTGGGTTTATATAAGTTATTTAATTACAAAGAAAATAATTTTTAATAGAAATAATATTGTTTCTATTTGTAAATGACATGTTTAGGTTTATAACATTTAATTATAACATAAAGATTTATTAGATTTTATAAAAATGTATAATATTTAATAATTTTATGTTTTATAAAAGTTCAGGGCTTGTTGTGTAATTTCTGAAACCTTATTTTCAATGAAAACCAGAGTTTGTACATAAAATATTAAACCCATGAAACCCTAGGGACTAGACTGCAATATCCGAAACTCTTTCCCCTTCCAAACCAGTCGCGAGTTCGAGTCCCGCACAAGCCGATTTCGAGACCATTTTCCAAGAATTCGTTCTTGAGATAGTTTTGTGCCAAAATGAAACCGGCTATATGTTTAGGACACTCAATCGACTCATCCTTCACGTTTAATTAAACTTTTATAAACATATCAATGATTAAACTCGTAACTGAAACCCCATTGAAACCCATTTAATCGATCGACCCATTCATGTGTGAATTGTGTATAAATTGGCACTCACAACCCTTGGCGACAATCATTACAAGCTTCCTGTACCGTCAATTCCATCGCACATCACCTCTGGAACTCGAAATTCAGCCGACGAACCAGAACCTGTTAATCGAGTCGTTCTTCTTCCTTACATATTCATTTAAGGTAATTCCGGTGCCCAAAGTTCCTTCTTGATACGAAGAACATAAGCCCCATGAATCGGGCTTCAATCGTTTGCTCGATCGGGTCAATTGACGAGCTAGTGTTACGAGTTTCAATTGGGGAAGAAGATGGTTTGGGGCTACTTGTTAAAACTTAAACGATCCGGGTTCTGGACAAGACATCATGCCCAGACCAATGGTTAAGCGTGCGCGTTTGTAACCCAAGCTACACGCGGGTTCGAGTCCTCGTAGCCGGGTTTTTCGGATTAAACTCCTTTTTGTCATTTTTAATACATAATATAATAGTTTTAAATTCTGATTAAATTTTTACAAACTTAATAAATATATTCTATGATTGTTATAAAAATAGAATATATAAAATAATGCTTAATTCTAATTTATTTTTTGAAAAACACATTATAAACATTATAAACTATTAAATAAACAATATTAATGAGTTAATTAAACAAATCTAATTATGTGGTTTTATTTATAAAATAATAGTGTTTATTAAACCAATTTTAATTGTTTGTTTAAGCATTATTAATCCTTCTTTTTAAACACATAAATAATTATTTAGCAAAAATAATTATTTAAAACACTCTAAATTTTACACAAATATTTAAATAATTATTTATACAAAGTTCAATTAGTTTCATTTAATACTTATATTTACTTAATATCTCTTTTATAAATCGTTTAAGTAAAAGAGATTATTTAAATACTTTAATTATTTTATTTAGATAAAATAAATTATTTAAACCTTTTCCAATCCAAAATTTATTTATTAATTATTTTAAAATAATTAGCTAAATAAATTCAAACATATTTACTATATATTTAATTAGAAATTTTAATTGATTCTAATTAATTTTATAAACTATTTTTATTATTTCAATGCTAGTTATGAACATATATTTTCCTACAAAATATATACAATCCCATATCCAATCCCAAACCCTATGAAACCCTAAAATCTTTAAATTTCCTTATTTCCATTAGATATACATTGAGTTGGATATAAGGCTATGGACCTAGCATTAATAAGATTAAATTTTGATTACGTTATGAACAATACGTTTTCTATTTTCTTTGTAACGGATATTTTAATATGATGAACAATTATTGAAACACATTTAATAGATGATCATGTGCTTATGAACAACCGCGTCAGCACCGGTGTATAATCCGCCGTCGGCCGGGGTATGACACCATAGATTTCCGTGTCAAACTCCAGGAGCAGGTAGACTTCTTGGGAAATCAAAAACCCCCTATATATAACTCGGGATAGAGAAACCACCCTACCTTCAGTTGACGATCATGTGGGAACCCATTAGGTTTTCAATCCGGCCAGAATCAGTTTGGTGGTTGAGATGGAGGTTAGAGTTCGGGTAGTATTGGGAGTGAGAAAAAGATAGAGGAGATGTTTGCTACCTAGACCCAGATGCTCACCCAGGTAGTGAGTAGAGATAAGGAGACTCAAAAGAAGTTGAAGAATGTGACATCCGACTGATTAAAGATAACCCCGTTAACTCATGTCCTGTCATCTCACACAAACACAATTAATCCAGTTAGTCCAAGTTATCTAATTTCAAACCTCAGGGACTAATTCTACCATTATCCAAACACAAATTCACTCAAACTACAAGGACTAAGGCTGTAATAACCCCAAAGTCGATTATGTTGACTTAGTAAAGTCAAAATCAAGTGTTTTGTGTTATGTTGACTTTTGTAAGTCAAACCCGTCACCTTTTGATCCAAATTCAAACTCCATAACGGATTTTTATTCGAATTGATAACTTAATTACACGTTCATGTCATTAACATTCATCATTTGAGCATTAAACCCCGTTAATGATTCGAATTAAACTCAATTATGGGAATTCAAGACATAACCGTCGACCATTTTCTTGTGAGCATCATTTTCGTTTAAGTTTTATGTTAATCTCACAATCGAACATATTGCACTCCTCATTCGCTCTCCACTGAAACTTCTGCACACCTCAAACTCGCCGGAGACTTGGCCATTTGAAGTCGGACAAGCATTTGGCCGAACACCGTCAATTCGTGCCTCATTCTGGTAATTGAACACACTCTTAGCTTCGTTTGAACCTACTGATTAAAAGCCCTATCATAATTGTGGTTTAGAACATTAAATCAATCATGAACCAAATTCTAGGGTTCATACGAAACCGATTTAATCGAACACCGCCCTAGACTCTGTTTAAATCTAATTAAATCATATGAAAGGCATCGCCATTATTCACTCTTTGAAAACCCTATGAATTCAACCCTTTTCATTATCGGATTAATCAAGATCTAGAACCTAGGGTTTGTTAATAAAACGATTTGGGGGTTTTGATCTTAGACTCAACCTCAATATAATTAAACTACATGATTTGATTCGTAATCCTTCGTTTAATGAAAGCCCTATGATTCCACAGATTTTATTATGAGAATTGTTCAAATTGAATTCGTGTTCTTATTCTAGGGTTTCGGGATTTCAAACTAGAATTAATCGAACGTAAACATGATATTTTTACAATTAAACATACCCATTGGTTCGCAATGACTCGATTAACAAAACCCCTAATCAATCATGCTCGATCATGGTAAAAATCATTGGTTTTGGGACTGGTTTGAACGGGGTATCGATGGGGGGGAAGAACCCACTGGAAGGCTATGTTAAAACCTTTTGGAACCGGTCTTGTACGCGATGACCCTCGCGGGCGTGTTGTTAAGACGTTGGGCTGTGGGGGAGGAGACCCGGGTTCGAGTCCCTCTACCCTGTTTTCTTTTTAGATCATATTTTTAGACATTACTTTAATATAAAAGCTTTTCCTATATTATTATATTAAAATGTTAATATGTTTTAGCCCCGAAAAACACCCGTAGGCTTGGGTTTAGATTTATAACCCATTTTAATTATTATTTCCCCACATTTAAAAATAATATAATTGATTATATTATTACCCACGCTTATATTCATGAATAAAATAATATATTTATTATTTTTGTCACGTGAATAATTATTGTGTTATTTCTCCAAACGTAAAATTAATATAATAGTTTATATTATTTTCCTAAACCATTATTTTAATGGTACAAATACACGGATACTTATTTAAATAATACTATTCATAATTAGAGACTTTCGATTCGAAACACACCTATCTTAATTATTATATTAAGAAATTCTCTAATCTCGACGACAAGTTTATCTACTCTTTAATCATTAGTGCGTCTTTGGACGTTCAATTTTTCCGTGTCATCGTCACAAAATCCCACATGTTCCTAAGAATTGTAAATGTAATTCTAGGGCATTCGTAGACTATCCACAGGCAAAATACTTGTGGTCCCTTTTACATCCTGGTGTGGTGCTACTCGTACTCAACTCAGGTAAGTTTCACGACCCCTTTTTACTTGTTTTCCTGTAGGGGGAGAAACATGCATACAAACGAATATCATTTCACTTGTTTTCCCGTTGGGGAGAAACATGCATACAAACCAACATCATTTCACCTGTTTTCCCATTGGGGAGAAACATGCATAGAAACGAACATCATTTTACTTGTTTTCCCGTTGGGGAGAAACACGCACACAAACAAACATGGATCACATAGTATTTCACTACCACTTGTTTACTAAAGCGCAAACATAACATACAAAGTCCTTACACACTCGAACCGTTAATATAAGGTATATAGCAAGAAAATTTGAGTAGTACTACTTGGTTTGACAAACCCCACCCGGGCTAGTCGCGCTAGCTCGATTGGAGGTCGAACGGGTGTAAATTTGTCCTAAACACTTGCCATTGTTGATGCTAGCAATGGCGGAAAGCATTCAAACACAAACAATCAGCTTCGGTTGCGAACGCTTATAGTAACTTGTACATTGTCTAGCTAGCAATAGGTGTGACCTACGTATGTGGATCCAGCAAACACTCAAACAGTTTATTTACTTACAAACCTGTGAACTCACCAACCTCGTGTTAACACTTTTTCTTACATGTTTTTCTCAGGTCGCTAAGGCACAGGTTGCACACTTAGGACATGCATGGAGTTCTACTGTCATTTCATTCATATGCAAACATTTAAAACAATTCACTTACTTTTATCAAACTAAACTTGGGCTAGTTTGTTTTGCGCATTTATTTCCTTTTTAAAGTTTCCGCACTCACTATGAACTTTTATGATATTTAATATATGTCCCATATAGTGTCTTTTGATGTAACTAATGTCTGAGATCCTGGTTTGTCAAACAATAAACGGTAAAACTACGTTAGTGGGATTTTGGGGTGTGACAGATTGGTATCAGAGCCATTGGTTATAGAGAACTAGGATTGCATACTAGACTAACCCGCACACATGCATTAATTACATGACACAGACACTCATACATGATCACATAGCATCTATACATGCATTGCATTGCAGGCATGTTGATGTCATCCATATCACCCTCTGCTGACGAGGAACACGTTATTCTCATTGCATCATCATTCCCAGTGGTGACATGTAACATCCCGAAAATAGTAAATAAGTAAATAATAATACGATAGTGATTTAAACGTCATAAAACGAAATGAGAACGGATGGGCTTGAGCTCGGCTCCAACGGGCCGAGGGAAGCCCAGGTATAAAAGGGGCAAGGCAGCCCACTAGCTCATTTCATCTTCATTTTTCACCATCTTAGAGAGAGAAAGGGAGCTCGGGTCTAGAGAGAGAAAGGGAGCTCGGGTCTAGAGAGAGAAAGTCGACGGATCGTCACGGGATTAGAGGAGCACGTTACAGCTGAGCTCGTGAGCAAAACCTCCGAATCAAAACTTCAATCCAGGTAATGATTCATCCATAATCTGAGTTTTTGTTCATTTTGGGGTTTCTCGAGTTTTAGCTAAATAGATGATGATTTTACGGATGAAACTTGATAATAAGCTTAGAAATAGCATCTAGAACGAAAACCGCATGTTTTGATCAAAGAAAATTGTAAGATTGGCACGATCGG
Source organism: Smallanthus sonchifolius (assembly GCA_023525975.1). NCBI lineage: Eukaryota > Viridiplantae > Streptophyta > Magnoliopsida > Asterales > Asteraceae > Smallanthus > Smallanthus sonchifolius. Next base: position 63,767,207 of record CM042021.1, on the reverse strand, counting down.
GTTTGCATGCAAGAACTTCGGATTTTTGGTCCAAGAACCAGGTCCTGCGCACTTACCAAGTGCGCAGGAGGGAATCCCTGCGTACTTACCAAGTACGTAGGATGCAGACCCTGCGTACTTACCAAGTACGCAGGAGGAAGGCTCCTGTGCACTTGCCAAGTGCGCAAGAGCAAGTCCCTGCGCACTTACTAAGTAAGCAGGCAGCAGACAGCAGGCAGCAGGTTGGTTAAGTAAAGTCAGTAAGTTTAGAATGATTAAACCATTAAAGTCGGGGTTGGGTCTAATGTGTATTTAACTACCTAATCCAGATCGAAAGTGACGCTGTTGGACCTTTGTCTAGGACAACCTAGAGTAGCCCATCAGGTGAGTTTTATGTGCCCCCTTCTATGTTATGTGCAAATGTTTTCAAATGTTTTGGGGCTGAGATGTATACACTAAGTGAATAAATGTTATGAATGTCAATGTGATCATATGTGTTATACAAGTATATATATATATATACCTATACATGAAAGAGAAATTATGAATAAAGAATGAAAAGCATGATTGTAAAGAATGAATGAAAGTATAACACAATATGAAAGAATGAAATCCTGCTTTATATCCATGTATATATTGCTTGCAAAGAATGAAATGAATGAATGGCATAACATGTGAGAATGAAATCCTGCTTTATATCCATGTATATATTGCTTGCCAAGTACAGAAAATGTTATGGACGCTTCGATGATAACGGCTACTTCGGTAGACGGACGACCATGTGATTATTTTACAACCGGGACAAGTGCGTTCCTTCATCAGCTAGGACGTACGAATGCCATTAATGGACGGTCGAAGCAATTGGCATATTATAGTAGAACGGTTGTATAAATAATAGTCACATGGGAAACGGATACCTTCGGGTAGACGGGCGAATTACGGCCTACGACGGTAGGACGGTTGTAAGTCATGACGGACGGAGAAAGGTTGCCGGATTGTTGTAAGAATAAAATGACGGACGGCACTTGTTGCCGGACGGTTGTAAGTATAGGTGGGCCATGACGATGGGCCACGACGATTGTCTTTGTGACATTCGTAAGCAAATGACGGGTTGATCACCCTTATAGAGTATGACCCATGAAATTAAAGAAAGAAAGAAAAGAAAGAAAAGGTGAATGCATATGTATATATATGAAATCACAAAAATACAGAAAAGAAAGATGAAAGAAAGGCAAAAGTTATGAATACGTATTTATATGAATGACTATACAGTAATGCATACTTATAAAGTAAAGAAAAGAATGTTTATATCAAATCGCATTAAACTAGAACTCACCAGCGTTAGCTGACTTTTAGTATACATTTCAGGTAAAGGAAGAAAAGGTCGTGCGATGGCGTGAAGGTTACCCGGCACAAGACTGACATCCCACTTTTGTTTGTTAAGACAATGTTGTGTTTTTTTTATTGTTAAGACTTCCGCTGTTATGTAATGTAATTGAATGATGAATGTTTTTAATTTAAGTTCAGTATTTATGGCTATGTTTATGAGTAAATCCAACAAGTGAGGTTACCCGGTTTTGGGGCCTTACAAGTTGGTATCAGAGCAATAGTTTGAGAGATTTAGACATCCCTAAATGTCTAGACTCAAACTGATTATGGGACCAACGCACGGATGTCAGTATGGGTAACCAACGCTAACGCCAGCACGGTAAGTAAGAATAAAGTTAATGCTCTTGCATAAGAATAGATATCATACCTTAGAACAAATAGATGTTAATGCCATGATTGATTTGAAGAGTTTTGAACCCGAAAAGCAATGTAAATTAGTAATCACAAACCGGTCACTGTAATTAAGAATTTACCTTGCTCATACTGTTCCAAACTATGATCTGAAGAAATGACATTGATGTATTCCCTTTATACCTATCAGGAAATTAAGAAATTATGGCTGGCGGAGGAAGAACTGGACGACGAGGCGGTCGTACTGGCCGAGTAGGTAGACCTCCGTTGAACCGAAGAATTGAAGAAGAAGAGAGTGTGCACGCAGAGCACACCGAAAGTGTGCACGAAACAGAAGTGACCCCAATTAGGGACGACAGTCCAGGGCCTATACAGTTGGAACCTGAAGTCAGGATGCTATTGCCCGTGAAGTTGTGCTCACTTTGAAGAAGGTATTGCCCGATCTACTATCCGAGGCAATAAAGAAAAGTAAAGAGGAGGATGAAGGAGACAATGAAGAGAAAGTATATGATAGTGATGGGGATGAAATAAAGATAGGATCGAGCAATCGTGGGTGCACTTACAAAGGTTTCAAGGACGGAGACCCACCCAAGTTCGATGGGAGCAAAGATTCAGTGGCAACGCTTGAATGGATTGAGAGGATGAGTGCTGTAATCAACATCAGCGAGTGTCGACCAGACCAGGCTGTTAAATATGTTGCACATTCTTTCACCAATGAGGCCCTAGGTTGATGGAGGAAATCCAGAGGACAAAGTCCCCAAACGCTCTTGCAAGAATGACATGGGAAGAACTGAAAAAGCTGGTAATTCAAAAGTTCTGTCCCCAGAACGAAATTGATCGAGTGGAAAATGAATTCCTAAACCTTAAGGCTGGCAACAAGACACACCGCCAGTATACTTCTAGATTCAATGAGTTGGCACAGCTGGTACCCCCACCTGGTGGAGACAGAAGAGCGAATGATCAAGTATTATGTGAAGGGCCTACCTCAAAGGGTCCGTGTCCACGTGAAAGCCAACCTACCCTCGACCTTCGAGTCGGTAGTGAATCTGAGCGGAATCGTCTACGACGATTATGCCAATGAGGACCCACCAACAGAAACCCAAAAGAGAAAGTGGGAGAACCCGTCTAGAGGCACCGGAAGAGGGAACGTTACAACTGAAATTAAGAAACCAAGGTCGGATAACTATGAAGCCTGCAAGAAATGTGGAAGACAACATTTTGGCGAGTGCCGGGTCGGCACTACCACCTGTTACAGGTGTGGGAAGGCGGGACACTATTCTCGTGACTGCTTAAGAGACACTAAATGTCAAGGATGTGGACTGTATGGTCACCTGACTAGGGATTGCAGAAAAACCAGACAATCCGGTGCGGTAAGGGAAAAGGAAGCTGAAAAGGAACAGCCAAAGGCTAGGACTCGAGTCTATGCACTAACTGAAGAAGAAGCAAGAGGAAACCCTGATGTTGTGTCAGGTACGTTTCTAGTAAATGATGAAAATGCTGCTATTTTATTTGACTCTGGTGCTAGTAAAAGTTTTATATCCAATGCATTTAGTCGTAAACTAGATTGCACTATCAACACCATAGTAAAGGCCTTTAGCGTACAAACTGCCGTTGGTAAAAATTCGGCAGTATTCCAAGTGACAGAGGATTGCATAATAGAAATAGAGGGTCATAAGTTTCCTTCTAGATTATTCCTTCTCACTTTAGGAGGATTCGATATAGTATTGGGTATGGATTGGTTAGCTGCCAACGAAGCTCAAATCATATGTAAACGTAAGAGGATACGCCTCAAAGCTCCAAGCGGCAGTCCAATTACGGTTTATGGGGATTGGAATTGCACGATGCCGAACGTCATCTCGATGATCAAGGCCGAAAGTTACATGAGGCGCGGTTGCGAAGCTTATCTGGCATATGTTATTGATGATAGAATGAAAACTAAAGAACTCAAGAATGTACCCGTGGTGTGCAACTTTCCGGAAGTATTCCCTGAGGATCTACCTGGGTTGCCACCCGATCGGGAAATAGAATTTCAGATTGACTTACTGCCAGGAGCTGAGCCCGTTGCCAAAGCCCCCTACCGATTGGCTTCGTCAGAAATGAAAGAATTGATGTCTCAACTACAGGAATTAACAGAAAAGGGATTTATTAGACCGAGCATCTCACCATGGGGCGCTCCGGTACTATTTGTAAAGAAGAAGGACGGCAGCATGCGCATGTGCATTGACTACCGCGAACTGAACAAGAGGACAGTAAAGAACAAATACCCACTGCCTAGAATAGACGACCTTTTTGATCAACTGCAGGGTGCGAGTTGGTTCTCAAAGATCGATCTTAGGTCGGGTTACCATCAGTTGAAAGTAAGGGAAGAAGACGTACCAAAGACCGCGTTTCACACGCGTTATGGCCATTATGAGTTTCTCGTGATGTCCTTTGGATTAACTAACGCACCAGCAGCGTTCATGGATTTGATGAATAGAGTGTGTCGACCCATGTTGGATCGATCAGTGATAGTTTTTATAGACGACATACAGGTATATTCGAAAAGCGAGGGTGATCATCACTGTCACCTAAGAGGAGTTCTGGAGGTGCTAGAGAAGGAAAAGTTGTACGCAAAATTCTCCAAATGTGCGTTTTGGCTTAGGGAAGTCCAATTCCTAGGTCATGTGATAAACCCAAACGGCATCATGGTAGATCCTGCAAAGATCGAGACAGTAAAGGAATGGAACATCCCAAAGACACCAACAGAGATACGAAGTTTACTGGGTTTGGCAGGCTACTATCGAAGGTTCATTCAAGATTTCTCAAGAATAGCCTCGCCACTAACTAAATTGACACGTAAGGAAGTAAAATATGAATGGGGTCAAACCCAAAACAACGCGTTTGAGGAACTTAAGGCACGATTAACTCAAGCTCCAGTCTTAACACTACCTGAAGGAAATGAAGACTTGGTAGTCTACTCTGACGCTTCGGGGCAGGGTTTAGGTTGCGTACTTATGCAACGTGGAAAGGTAATTGCTTATGCCTCACGACAACTAAAGATTCACGAGGTTAACTACCCAACGCACGATCTAGAGTTAGCAGCGGTGGTTTTCGCGTTGAAAATATGGAGGCACTACTTGTATGGAGTTAAATGCACCATCTACTCCGATCACAAAAGCTTGAAATATTTTTTTGAACAAAAGGAACTAAACATGAGGCAAAGAAGGTGGTTAGAGCTACTGAAAGACTATGACTGTGAAATATTGTACCATCCAGGCAAGGCAAACGTAGTGGCTGACGCTTTAAGTAGAAAGGAAGAATCGACACCCATCCGGATCAAAGCGTGTCAGCTGATTATAACACCAGATTTGATGGGTGAAATAACAAAGGCACAAGATGAAGCACTGTTAGAAAGAAATGTGAAATGGGAAAGAATAGTAGGACAACAAGGGAACTTAAGTGTAAATACATACGGAGTACGAACTAGGTTTGGCCGGATGTGGATACCTAAGATTGGCGAACTTAGGGCCAAAATACTCGATGAGGCCCATAAGTCTCATTATTCTATCCACCCCGGGACAAACAAAATGTATCAAGACTTAAAGAAAGAGTACTGGTGGCCTGGCATGAAGAACGATGTGACTGAATACGTGAACAAGTGCTTAACGTGTTCACTAGTTAAGGCCGAGCACCAGAAACCATGTGGTAAAATGCAACCTTTACCAATACCGGAATGGAAGTGGGAGGAGATCACAATGGACTTCATTACCAAGCTACCGCGAACAGCTAAAGGCAATGACACCATTTGGGTGATCGTCGACCGCTTGACAAAGAGTGCTCACTTCTTGCCAATACGTGAGACTTCTTCGTCCGAAAAGCTAGCCGAAATATTTATCAAAGAAATTGTGAGCAGACATGGTATGCCGCTGTCGATTGTGTCTGACAGGGATACTAGATTCACGTCAAGGTTTTGGAAGAAATTCAATGAAGCGATGGATACTAGATCGAACATCAGCACCGCTTACCACCCCCAAACCGATGGACAATCGGAAAGGACCATTCAGACCTTGGAGGACATGCTCCGGGCCTGTATCATTGATTTCGGTGAGAGCTGGGACAGCCACCTACCATTGGCAGAATTTTCATATAACAACAGCTATCACTCAACTATTGACATGCCGCCATTTGAAATGTTGTATGGGAGGAAATGTAGGACCCCGGTTTGATGGGGGGAAATTGGACAAAAGGATTTTGCGAGTCTCGAAGTGGTCAAAGCTACTTCCGAGAAATTTGATCAGATCAAGGCTCGAATGAAAGCCGCAAAGGACAGGCAGAAATCATACGTGGACAAGAGAAGAAGGGATTTAGAGTTTCAGGTAGGGGACATGGTACTGTTAAAGGTATCACCGGGGAAAGGAATCATCCGATTCAGGAAGCGTGGCAAACTAAGTCCAAGGTTTGTCGGACCTTTCAAGATTTTAGCAAGAGTGGGTCAAGTTGCTTACAGACTCTTAAGCTTAGTGGAATACACCCTACGTTCCACGTGTCTCACTTACGTAAATTCCTAGCCGATGACACAGCTCACATACCTTACGACGAGATCGAGGTGGATAATAGCCTAAATTATGTAGAGGAACCAATAGCCATCCTTGATCGAGCTGAAAAGCGACTACGCAATAAGTCGATCCCTTTAGTCAAAATACAATGGAAGCACAGAAAAGGGTCGGAAGCTACATGGGAAAAAGAAGACGAGATGAGGGGACTATACCCTCAATTGTTTGACGTATAAACAGTTTCGAGGATGAAACCTCTTTAAGGAGGGTAGACTTGTAACATCCCGAAAATAGTAAATAAGTAAATAATAATACGATAGTGATTTAAACGTCATTAAACGAAATGAGAACGGATGGGCTTGGGCTCGGCTCCAACGGGCCGAGGGAAGCCCAGGTATAAAAGGGGCAAGGCAGCCCACTAGCTCATTTCATCTTCATTTTTCACCATCTTAGAGAGAGAAAGGGAGCTCGGGTCTAGAGAGAGAAAGTCAACGGATCGTCACTGGATTAGAGGAGCACGTTACAGCTGAGCTCGTGAGCAAAACCTCCGAATCAAAACTTCAATCCAGGTAATGATTCATCCATAATCTGAGTTTTTGTTCATTTTGGGGTTTCTCGAGTTTTAGCTAAATAGATGATGATTTTACGGATGAAACTTGATAATAAGCTTAGAAATAGCATCTAGAACGAAAACCGCATGTTTTGATCAAAGAAAATTGTAAGATTGGCACGATCGGGTTTGCATGCAAGAACTTCGGATTTTTGGTCCAAGAACCAGGTCCTGCGCACTTACCAAGTGCGCAGGAGGGAATCCCTGCGTACTTACCAAGTACGCAGGATGCAGACCCTGCGTACTTACCAAGTACGTAGGAGGAAGGCTCCTGCGCACTTGCCAAGTGCGCAAGAGCAAGTCCCTGCGCACTTACTAAGTAAGCAGGCAGCAGACAGCAGGCAGCAGGTTGGTTAAGTAAAGTCAGTAAGTTTAGAATGATTAAACCATTAAAGTCGGGGTTGGGTCTAATGTGTATTTAACTACCTAATCCAGATCGAAAGTGACGCTGTTGGACCTTTGTCTAGGACAACCTAGAGTAGCCCATCAGGGGAGTTCTATGTGCCCCCTTCTATGTTATGTGCAAATGTTTTCAAATGTTTTGGGGCTGAGATGTATACACTTAGTGAATAAATGTTATGAATGTCAATGTGATCATATGTGTTATACAAGTATATATATATATACCTATACATGAAAGAGAAATTATGAATAAAGAATGAAAAGCATGATTGTAAAGAATGAATGAAAGTATAACACAATATGAAAGAATGAAATCATTCTTTATATCCATGTATATATTGCTTGCAAAGAATGAAATGAATGAATGGCATAACATGTGAGAATGAAATCCTGCTTTATATCCATGTATATATTGCTTGCCAAGTACAGAAAATGTTATGGACGCTTCGATGATAACGGCTACTTCGGTAGACGGACGACCATGTGATTATTTTACAACCGGGACAAGTGCGTTCCTTCATCAGCTAGGACGTACGAATGCCATTAATGGACGGTCAAAGCAATTGGCATATTATAGTAGAACGGTTGTATAAATAATAGTCGCATGGGAAACGGATACCTTCGGGTAGACGGGCGAATTACGGCCTACGACGGTAGGACGGTTGTAAGTCATGACGGACGGACAAAGGTTGCCGGACGGTTGTAAGAATAAAATGACGGACGGCACTTGTTGCCGGACGGTTGTAAGTATAGGTGGGCCATGACGATGGGCCACGGCGATTGTCTTTGTGACATTCGTAAGCAAATGACGGGTTGATCACCCTTATAGAGTATGACCCATGAAATTAAAGAAAGAAAGAAAAGAAAGAAAAGGTGAATGCATATGTATATATATGAAATCACAAAAATACAGAAAAGAAAGATGAAAGAAAGGCAAAAGTTATGAATACGTATTTATATGAATGACTATACAGTAATGCATACTTATAAAGTAAAGAAAAGAATGTTTATATCAAATCGCATTAAACTAGAACTCACCAGCGTTAGCTGACTTTTAGTATACATTTCAGGTAAAGGAAGAAAAGGTCGTGCGATGGCGTGAAGGTTACCCGGCACAAGACTGACATCCCACTTTTGTTTGTTAAGACATTGTTGTGTTTTTTTTTATTGTTAAGACTTCCGCTGTTATGTAATGTAATTGAATGATGAATGTTTTTAATTTAAGTTCAGTATTTATGGCTATGTTTATAAGTAAATCCAACAAGTGAGGTTACCCGGTTTTGGGGCCTTACATGACACTCGGGGAATCACCAAAACAACATCCACTCCCGTCCTAGGGCAGCAAGACGGAGCCTTCGGAGGATTCACTCACACCACCATTATCTGCACCATTGTTACACCACCAGAGCCGAAGATAACACCGGCTTGAGCCTATTGATGAGACAATCAGGGAATGGTGGGCCTCCTTAGGTCCTTGTTATGGACAACACCCAGCACTGGCACATGTCTATTTAGGAGTTGGGTTCGTCGTAAACGAATCCTTCCTTTACCCACTAGCAACAATACTCCGACCTCACTATCATTACTCTATTTCAAGCCCAAACCGTGGACTTTGCTTGAGGTACACCGTGTGGAGACAGACCGTTGCACACATTATTGCAGAAATCTATTGACACATAGATGTCGTCACTTACCCGAGCCATGAGCTCACATCTTTGGTCGATATTCTATTGAAGATAGATTAAGCATAAAGTTGAGAACCATCTTCTGACTCAGTTAGAAGAACGACTACTTTGCCTCTTCCAGTAACACATATCTATGAACTAGTTTCACATCGCGATGCCGCATTTCAGGTGCATGCTTGTTTCATGTGCATGTTCCCATCTACAATCCACTTGATTGGACTCTCGTATTGTGTTTCAACTCGAGTGAATACTCAGATCAAATGATTCTCGACTACTCATCCTGATATGAGTCCTACTGGATCAACTTATGGTTGATGAATAAGCCTTTCAATGACTTATCATCTCTAACAACACTTTGTACTCGGCAATAAAAATTGAGGGAAATTTTGACATAGGACAGAGAGAAGCTAGGGTGAGCATGCAAAGAAAATTATCATTACGGGTGCACACGTAATAGCTATTTGAGGTGCATGTAAATCCTGGTGAAACCTAGTGTGTGGATAAATGGTCCTAATCAGTGATTTACAGACTTAAGTTTCCACTGTCAGTGGAAATTATCGTAACACGCTCAACGACTAGTTGGTATCATTAAACTTGTTCAACAGTTGATAGACGCAACTATCATGTTGAAAATGTTTACGGACACACTGAACTATCATCAATAGGATCCATCATTTTATTTCACTCATGTAAGAGTCTTAGTGAACTTAGGACACTCATCCAGACTTGATCAATGGAACAACCTAGATTGAAACTCTAGTAAAACCTTATGGTAAACCCACCGACTCCAACTATGTAAACGGAATTTGAGGAATTCTTTCTAAGCTAACATGTTATCCCTTACACTCCAACAATAAATTCCATTTGACCCTATTACCTTATCCCGTGATTAATCCTCAGTCTAATTTGAATTATACCCCAACATATAAATCAAGCTGAAATAATTTATCATGAGAAATTGTTAGCCTTCCTCTCCCTATTGGAGAAGACCTTTCTGTCCAAGGCGAAAAGAGTGGTCCTGGCGTAGGCATCATATCTTTCATGAAGGCACAGGAATGTTTGCGTAAGAGTCATACCGCCATTCTGGCTCTTTTCGCCGAACAACCATCCGAAGAGAAGAAGATTAATGATTATCCGATCATACGTGATTTTCCAGAAGTATTCCCCGAAGATTTACCTGGTCTTCCGCCTCATCGGCAAGTCGAATTTCAAATTGACCTAACACCCGGAGCAGCACCTACTGCTCGGGCACCGTATAGACTTGCACGTAGTGAACTACAAGAATTATCCACACAATTGCAAGAGTTGTTGGATAAAGGTTCCATCCGACCTAGCTTATCGCCATGGGGAGCTCAAGTCTTATTCGTCAAGAAGAAAGACGGGATTTTGCGTATGTGAATTGACTACCGTGAGCTGAACAAAGTAACTATCAAGAACCGTTATCCTCTACCCGGTATTGATAACCTGTTTGATCAACTCCAAGGATCAAGCTTTTATTCAAAGATCGATCTTAGATCCGGTTATCATCAACTGAGAGTCCGAGACGAAGACATCTCTAAGAATGCTTTCAGAACCAGGTACGACCGCTACGAGTTTAAGGTCATGCCATTCGGACTAACCAAAGCACCCGCGGTGTTCATGGACCTCATGAACCGTGTGTGTAAACCCTACCTTGATCGGTTCATCATCGTCTTTATTGAAGACATCCTCAACAGTTCTAGAACAAAGAGGAGCACGAGGAACACCTACGTTTGATTCTGGAATTGCTGAAACAAGAGCAATTGTACGCAAAATTTTCCAAGTGCGAATTCTGGATTCATGAAGTTCAATTTCTAGGATATGTAGTCAATGAGAAGGGAATACATGTCGATCAATCTAAAGTAGAAGCCATCAAGAATTGGGCAGCACCAATGACTCCAACAGAGGTGCGACAATTTCTGGGATTGGATGGCTAGTACCGTCAATTCATCAAGGGATTCTCAAAGATTTCTCAACCTCTCACTACTCTAACCCAAAAAGGAAAACCTTATAACTGGAGTAAAATTCAAGAATCAGCATTCCAACTACTTCAAAAGAAACTCTGCAGTGCACCCATCCTATCTCTTCCAGAGGTAACGAATGACTTTGTAGTGTATTGCGATGCCTCTATTCAAGGTCTTGGTTGTGTACTGATGCAATGCGAGAAGGTTATCGCATACGCTTCTCGTCAGCTAAAAATTCACGAGAAGAACTCCATGACTCATGACTTAGAGTTGGGAGCCGTGGTGTTTGCACTGAAAATCTAGAGACATTTCTTGTACGGTAACAAGTGCACCATCTTCAACGATCACAAGAGTCTTCAGCACATCTTTGAAAAGAAAGAGTTGAACATGCAACAACATCATTGGGTTGAACTCTTGAATGATTATGACTGTGATATCAAGTACCATCCGGGCAAGGCTAATGTAGTAGCCGATGCCATAAGCCGAAAGGAAACCAAACCCAAATGAGTTCCAGTGTACGGGAACTTAAGGGAACTTGTACTGGATAAAGCTCACAAATCTCGGTACTCTATTCATCCAGGTTACGACAAGATGTACCATGACTTAAAGGTGCCATATTGGTGACCGAAGATGAAAGCTGATATAGCTACATATGTGAGCAAATGCCTGACTTGCTCAAAGGTCAAAGTGGATGGCATCAAGTGAGCTCTGCACTTGCCTCAAGATGGTTCTATTCTAGTTGATATTGCCGGAAACAATCACAACTAAGCAATGTAAACAAGTAAACAAGAAGAATACTGATAAATGCAATTTGTATAAAGCTTCAAAGATTACAAGATTACAGTGAAAAACTCTTAAGCAAAAATCACTTGTATACAATGACTCTAAGTACTACTTATATAGTAACTTAGAATCAAGACAAACCCTTGATTCTAATGATCAGATCTAACACAAGCCGTTGATCTTGTATTAAAGCTATTCTACATGTAACGACAATAAAAACTACAAAAGTTATCTTTACTCAAACGTCTTCTTAGGCAACATTGCTTGAGTCCTTGGAAGAAGAGCGTCGTTGTCTTTTATTGTCTTCCACTAGTAACATTCTTTCTATGTGGAGTGTGTCAGTGTTGCAGCAGAAAGTTGTCAGTGGTAATGGTTGTTTATCGAAGCCAGTCAGCTGCAACGTTTAATCTTCAGAGGGAATGGCTATCAGCAGCAATGTTGTTGATCAGGAGCAAGACACAACTGTCCACAACTGTTGATGATTTGCCTATCTGCAACAACTTTGGTCTTCAGTAGATAAGGCTATCCGCAGCAGATTTGTTCTTCAGCAGAAGAACAAGTATCCGCTACAGCAAACTCTGAGGTCCACAGCAGTTGTACTTAGAGAATTTTGTAGCCATCAGTCTTTATTTCTACAAACTCCCCCTAGACTGATGCTACCAAAACTCTCTTTACTACTTTTGCTGCTGAAGCTTTTTCATGTTGCAGACTATCATTTCTACCTCATAGCCTCTTGGTCCTGGCTGGGATTGTTTAGAGAAAGCTCAAATAGAGTCTTTATGTCTTTGCTTGGCCTTGCTTGAACATATCATCTTCTGTCCTTTAACATCAATCAGGATAAACTCGTTGGTATCAGCCTTGAAGGACCAACTGGTGAATGGGATTGAAGAGGTTTGGCATCAATGATTACATCTTTACTAGGGTTGAAGTGATGTTTGATCACTAGCAAAAGATGTCTCCCACCTTCATTCTCTGGCTTATGGGTTTCACCCAACTCCAATATTCTTCTTAGATCTGAGTCTGGGAGTTGCAGTACCTTATCAACAGATTTATAGACTAACTACTTTAGTTCTTCCTTTCCCCTGAAGATTTCAAACCATTTGTCTCGAGTGTTGTAGAACCAGACAACTATTTCTCTTGAGTGTTCTGGGATGATGGTAGGTTTGGTTTTCTTCTTGGAAGGCTGCTGATGAGGAGGACCTGGGTGGAGGGATTTGGACTTTGTGGGTGGAAAGGAGGGAGATCTAGGGGAAGGTTGTTGAATAGAGGAAGTGGTGAATGAGGGAGATGGTTTGGGTTTCTTTTGTTTCCTTTCATCTTCTTGATTAATCACCCTCTTCTATGAGCCTTTCTTCCCTAGTCTTTCTTCCTCTTCCTTCTTGACTTTAAAGTAAAGGGCTTGCAGGTTCATGAGACTCATGGGACCCAGCCTTTTTCCACTCTCTCCTCTAGCCTTTAGGAACTCAATCATGGCCTTCCTTTCTTCATGGGTTCTTCTTTTAAAGGCAATGGTCTTCTTGGATTTCTGTTTGGCCTTTTCTTCTTCTTCAGCCCGTTTCTTATTTGCCAATTGACCTTGCTGACCCATGAAGGCTCTGTAGATTTCTTTATTTGATAGTTTCTCAAGGTAGTATGCATCATCACCTTGAGAAATCAGAATCAGTTATTCTGAACTTAGCCTCTTCCTTTTTCTTCTTCTCTCTTTCTTCTTCTTCTTTATTGAATTGTTCCTGCAGTTGAAGAGCTAGAGCTTCATCTTCTTGAATTTGAGAAGCTACAGTAATCTTGACTTTCAGATCATCCAGCTGCTTAGCATAGAGCTGGATTTGTTGTTATCTAAGGAGTATGACAGTTTTTCTTTCTTGTGCTTTTCTTAATTCAGTCATCTCCTCTTCTTCTCTTCTTCTGCCTCTTTCCTCCCTTTCCTTCTTCTCTTTCAATAACCTTTCTTCATCTTCTTCTGTCATAGGTCTCTTCCCATTGTCTTTGCTGGATGCCTCTGCTTCAGCTTCATGGCCCACAACAGCAGATGTAAGAGATGCTGTTGGGATCTCAGCTTCAGCTTCATTGGCATTTTGTGGAATGGATAAGGGAAGGACACTTTCTTCATCTTCTTCCCATTCAAGACCTGTCACTCCTTTCCATTCATTCTTCATCTTTTCTTTTTCTCTTCTTCTGGATTTTTCTGCTGTGTTTAATCTGACAGTTGGAGTGGAAAGAAAGGATAGGTCTGAGTCAGAATTGGAGTCATCCATTGCAAGTCATCCTTCCTTTTCAAGCTTAGCTTTGATGGTTTTTATCATTGCTTGACTCTCTAAGGAATTTATATTGCATATGTGTGTTCTGAGATCGAAGACCTTGTGCAGGAAGTCTGAATTTAAGAGTAGGATCTCATTGATGTTGATTGAGAGTGATGATCCATTACTCAGGAAGAATGTGAAGTCAGAAGGCCTAGTGTTTCACCATCCTAGCACTTCCAAGTCTCTGACCACTGTGTTGTACAGAAATCTTCTCCAGCAAACAGCTTCTTCTTTTGTTAAAGTACTGCTCTTGATCAGGTCAAGTCTTCTTGGAGCTAGTTTTTATTCTACTGCTGTTGAAGATTCTGCACGGTCTTTAGGACAGGCCACCCAGTTTGCTTCGTCTAATAGTGTTTCAAACCATGGCAGATTTTCCTCTATTAAGTCTTGGAACATGCTGATTGCAAGTTCTGATGAGAGATCTGTAGAGGTGTTGGTGCAGCTGGATAGGTACAGTTCAAGCACTTGGAGTGGATTTAGTGCATTCCAGTTCAGCTCTTCTACCCAACCGAACTCCTTTTCGATCCAGAATCTCTCAGTTGAACCATCATACCCCCAAGCTAGTATGGAGTCAAATTCTAGCTTATTTGAAGACATTGTGAATTGGGGGGCAATGGTCTGTCTTGATATGGCTGCAGCAGTAGGAAGTATGCTGAATGATGAAGGTGTGTCTTCATTTTGACTTTCTTTCTTTAACACCTCATCAACAGCTCGGACAACTAACTTCTAATCCTCAGTGATATCTTCCTCTTCATCTACTGAGTCTTGCAAGTCATGAACTTGAATGAAAGAAGGTCTGAAAAGAGAACTTTGAAAGGCTGTCTGCTCTTGTATCCATTCATCAAGGCTGTCAGCATCGTCTTCCACAGCAACTATCTCCCCCTTTTTGTTGCATCAGTGCACAGAGTCTGGTCAGATTTAGTGCCCACTGTGACAAGGGAGGGAGTAGTCACTAGAGGGCATTAATGGGCTTCATGCATAGAGACTTGGTGCCTTAGTTTTGACACTTCGGCCTCTAGCATTTCCACCCTGGCCGTCAGTTCCAAGTTATGAAGTTTCAGTCTATCCTTATCCGCAGTTATGGAATCCTTGGATCCAGATGGGACCTTAGGCCTTGCCTCTGCATCCCCATTACCTGGGTTTTCTTGGCACCTGGGATTCCTCTCAATGAATAGTGTTTCAAAGGAAACATCCTCACTGTGAGGTGCCGTGCTTAGGGTCTTAATGATGTTATCACTGTCCTCCTGGTTAGTTGATGTACCAGGAGTAGTGACAGCCCTTTCCACATTCACTCTATCAGTACTCCCAGAGTGAACCTTCTTGGGTAATGAACTTGGTATAGGTGCACTAGCAGCCAAGTCAATCAATACCTCCGAGATAGTGGTTGTTGGAGAAGGTAAATCATCTTGACAAGGTGCCTCTGCACTTAAGTTCAGAGAAGAAAAATAATGGAATGGCTAAGTGGGTTGTTTTATGGATCCGGGATGTGATCCTGATCCTAATAGAGAAGCTTCCAAGGAAGTCTCTCTAATAATGGGCTATCTCTTTTGATATTCTCATCAGAATTTTGGGATTCTGAATGAGGGCTTTTTGTTGGGATTGGGCCTTTGAGACAAGAAGAGAAGGAGTCTTCTTGCTCCTTTTTCTAGTATATTTTGGTTGGAATGGCGAAGGAGTCTCTCTAATAATGTGGCTATCTTCTTGCCCTTTGTTCCAGTTGAACGGTAACATCCAAAACAGGTGTAAGTAATTTATGTGCCTGTGCATCCTTAGTAGTATGCAAAGGGGTTCGAACAGTGGAAGCATATTGTTGTTCAGGATGTGAAGAGGAGGGTGTGGGATCAGTATCAGCTAGGATTGCTGAACTATCACCCTGGGTACTTTGTATGTTCATCATTGTAGATAACAATCGAACATTGACCCCTGAGAACTTTTTGGAAACAGTTCTCATACTTTGGAAAATGTTACTTTTATGACCTAGCATAAGATAGATTTTTGTAGGTTTTGAAAGCTCTTTTAATTCATTGTTATTAACCTCCTGCAAGAACCTTGGGTACATATAAAATTGCTGCTTTGCACCCTCTTGAAGGTTGTATCTTAAACCTTCAAAGATGAGATGTGCAAAGTTGAATCCTTGGCTAGTAACCTTACCGTGAACAGCAGTGGCAAGGGCAGAGCTCACTTGATGCCATCCACTTCTCTTCTGAGATATGCATTGTAGAAGAGTGTGGCATAGATACTTCCATGGGGGACCCATCGGTGCCTTCTCTATTGTGTACTCATTCTGATTTCCAGTGTACCCTATGGATACAAAGGTCCTCATATAGACTTCTTTTGAGTATGAAATGGCGGCCCCTCGTCTTAAAGCTTGATGTGTTTGCAGAGAGTAGCTTCAGAGATGGTGATGTCCTTTCCATCTACCTTGGCTTTGATTTGGGGTATCCACTGTTCGGTAGAAAAGACGGCAGATTTCCAGAAATCCTCCGTGTGAGGAATGTAAATGGGTGGGCTGACAGTGAGTGCATGGTGAATCATTGATCGATAGAGAAAGTCGATCATGTCATCAAACCCCTTGGAATGCTTCCCTTTTATTAAGTATGCTGTGAGGTTGTGGTATGGAGAAAACTTATCATCGGGACGGTTTATGTCTACCTCTGCCTTTTTGATGGGTTTGGAGGGAAAGAGGAAGGTTTTTGAAGGGTGGTTAAGGATGGAAATCTTTGAATGCTATGGAGATTTGAGAGAAAATGATGAGGGTTAGGTTGAAATTGAATGTGAAAAGCTTATGGAGAAATTGATTTGAGTTATAACGGCAAAGGAGGGAAAAAGCAAACTTACTTGTACAGTACAACCTCATTCACTTTTTACTGTTACAGCTGTAATACACAATAGCAGTCATGGTAAAGACTGAAAGGAATTTTACAGTGGGTAAAAGTTAATTTGAACTTATTTTTACCCATCAGCAGCAAACTTGGTTGCTATGAATGGTTAAGCCTATCCGCTGCGAGCTTGGTTGCTGTGGATGGTTAAGTCTGTCCGCAGCAAACTCAATTGCTGCTGATGGATGCAATGATCACAGGAAGGATGTTGATGCTGACAGCCTTAAAGCTATCCGCAGGAAACTTGTTCCTGCTAATAACTTAAACCAGTCAGTGGCAAATTCTTCGCTACTGATGGATGCAATAATCTGCAGCAAGGATGTTGCTGCTAACAGCCTTAAATCAATCCGCAGGAAACTTGTTCCTGCTGATAACTTAAAGCAGTCAGTGGCAAATTCTTTGCTGCTGATGATTAAACCTGTCAGCAGCTAAAAGACGAAATTGCTGCTGACTTATAACTTTTATTTACAACAAGGGATAAACACATTTACAAATCAAAATTTTTAGAGACAGGTTTTAATCAAAGTTCATCATACCAATAGATTCAACTAAATGTCTAAACCTAGCTTCATCAAACGGTTTTGTAAACAAATCAGCATATTGCTCATTGGTATGAACTTTGGTTAAATTAATTCCCTTTTTCTAAGTTTGATCTCTTATGAAGTGATACCTGATGTCATTGTGCTTTGTCTTGGAGTGCTGCACCGAATTGTTTGTGATTGATATAGCACTCATCTTGTCAATGTGAATGGGAGTTGCCATGAAAGTCATTCCATAATCCAGCATTTGATTTAGTATCCAGATGACTTTTGCACAGCAACTTGAAGCTGCAATGTATTCTGCTTCTGTTGTAGAAGTTGAAACACATGTTTGCTTCTTGCACTGCCATGAAATCAGTCTCCCTCCTAGAAACTGACATCCCCCTGAAGTGGACTTTTTATCCAAGTTGCATCCCCCATAATCACTGTCAGTGTATGCATACATATTGAACTTATCATTTTTAGAGTACCATAGCCCAAGTCTTGGGGCTCCCTTTAGGTATCTAAAAATTCTCTTGACAGCTTGAAGATGTGAATTCTTTGGAGCTGCTTGGAATCTTGCGCAGATACATACTGCAAACATGATATCTGGCCTTAAGGCAGTGAGATACATGAGAGACCCTATTATTGCACGATACTGATGTTGATCAGTGTCTTGGCCGTCTTTGTCTGGAGTCAGCTGATGGTGCACTTGCATAGGGGTTCTTACAGCAGAGCAGTCATCCATCTTGAATCTTTCTAGAATGCTCTTGACATAATTGGATTGGCTGATGAAGATTCCATTTGGAACTTGTTTGACTTGAAGACCCAGAAAGAAATTTAGTTCGCCATTGAACTCATTTCAAACTTTGAGTGCATGAGGATCTCAAAGACTTTACAAAACTTCTTCCTTGTTGATCCAAATATGATATCATCTACGTAGATTTGTACCAGTAAGATTTCTCCCCCTTCATCTTTGATAAACAAGGTCTGGTCAATGGCACCTCTTCCGAAGTTGTTGCTTAGTAGATATCCAGACAAAGTTTCATACCATCCTCTTAGGGCGTGATATAAGCCATACAGAGCTTTGTTTACTTTGAACACTTAGTTAGGATGTGCAGGATCTACAAAGCCTGGAGGATGTTTGACATATACTTCTTCACCAATCTTCCCATACAGAAAGTCACCCTTGACATCCATTTGATAGACCATACAATTTTTGGATGCAGCATATGCCAGCAAGATTCTGATGGCCTCCAGCCTGGTAACAGGAGCAAAGACTTCATCATAGTCAATTCCCTATTCCTGAGTGTAGCCTTGAGCTACAAGTCTGGCTTTTTTCTTGACTACAATGCCTCTCTCATCTTGTTTGTTCTTGAATACCCATCTTGTGCCAATGGCAGATTGACAAGGTGGAAGATCAACAAGTTTCTGTAGGTCCCTCGGGTGTGGCGGATCGTCACATGCAAGTGGGTCTACTAGTCGGACCGGGTGTCGAATACCCGTGACTAGGTGGAGAGTCTTACGAAACAAAGTAAACTGACAAGATAATCACTATAAACGTTCGTCTATTATAAACATTTGAAGGTTATAGAGAGAAGTTCTGAGATTACAAAGTTATACGTATTTGCTAATCTGAATGCCAATGATTGCGTACTTATCTACTGTCAACCATTCCTATTTATATATGACCTGATGCCTGCGCACTTGGCAAGTGCGCAGGGCAATTTGCTCATGCGTACTTAGCAAGTACGCATAAGTATTCTTCTGTACTTGCTAAGTACGCAGGAACTACTTTCTGCGCACATACAAGTGCGCAAAACACTTAGAGAAATCTGCAACAGTCAGTATGTAAAAGTAAATACAACTGGATAACTAATACATACAGACACTTACAAACAAAGACAAATACATACATGAAAGTACTAAACTAAGACTCTATCTATCCAGAATCTATCCAGAGTGTTTGTCACAGGTAAGTGCTTCAACAAACTCCCCTTTGACAACAGCTCTGGATCATCTTCGATCTTTTGTCCAAAGTCTTCGGTCTTCAGTCTTCACAGCTATGCATCTTTAGCTTCCATCTTCTTCTTATAGTCAAGGCAGAACTTGATCACCTTATCATATTTAGAAGCAAGGAATTTCATCCATTCGTCTGTATGCATGCAATACCTGTCTGCTAGTGCCTCCAGATCTTTCACAGAGAAGTTAATGAAGCAGACTTCATCAAATACTCTGATTAGTTCCCTCGGCACTAAGCGTCCACTTTCTAACCTCACCTTTCCAATCACCACAGCCTCGCCCGTCTTCGGATCTACGTACCAGTACCACATGTCACCGAGGATATCCTGAGATAACTTGGTCAGGGGAATCTTGGTTTCACATAGCACTGGCTTGTATACCAATTTCTTTAAGAATTTCTTAGTCACAGGATGTCTTGCTGTCTTATCCTTGACTCTCTTGGGCACTTGAGGCTTGAACATATCAAACTTCCAAGATCTTGCTTCTCGCTGTAGAACCACCCACAAACCCATCGCCACTGCATGATTAGAATGACCCAGCAACTCTCGGTTTGCTAGGTTCACAAGGTCTTATTTGGGTAAGGAGTTGAACGCTTCACTGGTTGGTTTCAAGTATTGAAACCCCCCAGATCTTTTGATTGCGAACAACTGCTTATCCTGCTCGAACCTTACAGCCATGATCATACCTGTTGCCCCTTGTTTGTCTATGATAGACGTCTTCTGCCAAACAGGAGCTGGACCCTTAGATGAAGAAGAAGGCATATCTTTTTCTTTCGGTGCCTCCGGATCCACAGGTGTAGGGTCAACTGGGGAGGCTTTAGTCGAGGCTTCGACATTAATAGCATGCTCGACTGAACCTGTGTCGAGCTGAGCTTCTAAGGATGGAAATTCAAAGATCTCTCCATCTTCTAACTCATACTCTCCTTCCCCGTCGCCCTTGGGAATTTCTATCACTACATCCTCATCATCTTCATCCCAATCATCACTAGAGTCGATCTCTCCTTCTTCTATGTTAAAGAAAGCATCGATCTGTGCTTCCTTGGAATAGTCAGGCTCAAAGTATAAGATCACATCATCAGATAGATCCTAAAGCACATCAGCCGCTTGCTTCCTTGGAATAGTCTAGCTCTAAGTATAAGATCTCATCATCAGATAGATCCTTAAGCACATCAGTCACTGACTTTCCTTTGTCACCACCACCAGAGGTATCACCACCCTCTTGATGAGTAGACTCCCCCTGAGCCATTGGAATAGCAGAGATGGGCACAATTGCTAAAGCTTGGTGCTCACCTCCACTAGGACCGGCTTTGGGATCCTTTTCTTTTTCGTCATCCTTAGTCAAGTCAACAGGATGACAAGCCTCATCACCAATAGTTTTCTCTTTCTCCTTATCTTTCTCCCCCTGAGCATCAAGCTTCTTGGTCAGAACATCAATTAGTTTGACCATCAGCTCATGCTCTTTTTGTTGAGTATCAAACCTAAGCTCTAGAGATGACCTGTGACCCAGAATCATTTCATTTGTCCTGATTAGATGCTCGTTCTGGGCCATGACATTCTTCAGTCTCTCGTCAGTCCCCGTTATCTGGCTTCTTAGAATCCTAACTTCATCCACCAACGAATTAATCTGTGCTTGTTGATCGTCAGATTCCTCCTTTGACTTCCGAATAGTTTCCAATAATCCAGCTACTTGGGTTTCTAGAACATCTATCCTTGCATCATTAGGGTCAGGATAACTGGATGATGACGCTTCGGCATTGTGAATTAGGGAGGAGAAGATGGTGTCGAAGTCAAACCCGTGAGTAAATTCCCCATAGTTGAAGGGTTGACTTAAAGAATCAATGGTGGTTGTTGGGATTGTGGATGTGATGACGGTTGTAGGTGTTATGGAAGGGGTTATGGTGACTGACTCCATGAGAATTGGAGTAGTCACCGCCACCTGGGCAGATGTGATAGGGAGAGTCAATATCACAGGAACCCCCTCTATGATTGAAGTGACTGCCACGTCAGGTTATACCTGTGGCCTCCTCCTCTGTCTCCTGTAAAGCTGCTGTGAAGGTGGGGTGGAAGCTGAATCAGAACTCGCAGCTGAAACTTGTACTTGCTACTGAGGACACATCGCCACCTCACTAGGAATAAGTTGTTGCTGCCTATCCCCCTGTTCTTGTGTATACTTTCACGTCGTTATCTCTGTATAGCAGCGTCAGAGTCAGAATCTGGCTCATATTCGCTGCTTGAAGCTTGTCGCTTTCTCTTTGAGGACGACTCAGGTAGGGTTACCTTTGTCGTTCTCCTTGGGTGTGCCTGAGATGGTGCATCATCGGAATCAGAAGAATCAGACTCTGTCTCTTCGGAGTCAGATCCCTCAGCACCATGATTCCCCGCTCCTTCGTCTCCACTATCAGACGATCCATCTTCACTTTCAACTTCCTCCTCTTCTTCTTGTTGTTGTTGTTCATCTGAATGTTCACTCAACTTTGGCTCCGAATCGTGACTATACCATCTCCAGTCACCTGGTGCCACGTACGCTTCATTTATAAGGTGGCCAAAGAGTGCTGTGTGCTCAGGGGTAGGATCTACACTGCCTGGCTTTAAAAACTGTGCAAACACCCTTTTGTCCACCCTTTTAACTTGCAATCTCTCCCCGGTAGCAGGTAGGTTTGGCAACGCATCGTTTATCAGAAGTTGCACAAACCTAGGGTATAACAAGAACCTGAACCTCTCAGCCGTGTTGATCTTGTCATTGATGGCTTTGAATATGTATCGTGAGAAGTTGTAGCCTTTGTTGAGAGATAAGCCAACCATGGCTGCAGTAAGGTCATGACCCATTGCATCCTTTCCAGCTTTTCTTGAGGAGATGCACATGATCATGACGTGGAGAAAATATCTCCATTGGTCAAGCACCCACATTTTTCTTATACGAAGCATAGTCTCTCGCACCGACATATCCCATTCGTTGCCTCCAGCAGCCATCCACAAAGTAGTCTGGATAGGCTGTCGGGTCGGTCGAGAGATCTCGGAATTGCAGGATCCTTCTAATTGAATCTTCAGAGAAGGCGATGTCATGACCAGCTACGGTAGCCCTTATAACATTGGGGGTTACCGTGCAATCATGCTCCGTAGTCTCCCAAAATTGCTCCAGATAAGGTCTTGAAACGATCGGGTCAGCTGAAATAGCGTAGCTGATTCTTGAACGGTTCAAGAAATCAACCATCTCTCAATACTGAAGCGTTGCACCCTTCCATTCCGGTTGAGTATTAGCTAACAGATTGAATTCGTTCGTAAACCCGAGCCATAATCTGCAAAAACACACAGAAAACATACTCAGAACAACAAGTTTCATTGGAAATGAATAAACATGACTTAGTATAGCCGTTACTCATTGAACTGAAATTTCAGACTTAGAAATTTTACACAAGTGTTGGTCCTGCGTACTTTGCAAGTACGCAATAATTTGTTCTTGCGTACTTAACAAGTACGCATGAATTACTTGTTGCGTACTTGTTAAGTGCGCAAGAAACACACTTGTATAATTTTCCAGAAATCCAAAAATTTCAACTGGTGTTAAAAAATGATGTGGATTAGGTCACCACAAGGTCGGAATACATGATTCTAGCATATGGGACTAATATCAACACCAAGTAAGTGCTATATTTGTCACAATTTTGACCTAATTGACGACCCAGACGAACCGTCGGTCAATCGAGGGTCAAAGGTCAAAATCAATGTCGATTACGGACAGATTAAGGGTCGATTACGGATTCTAAACAAGTTTTAATTATCATGTTTTACCAAAACAACCAAAAATTTGACTAAAATCACGAATTAAACCCAAAATTTTTAAAGTCTAAATCGGCCCATAACTTGTGATTTTGTGGATGGAATGTCATTAGATTCTCACCAAGAAATTGTAATACGATGATGGAACTAGACAAGGGATGAAAAATCGGTTAGGACACTAGAATTGTTTTGAGTAAAAAAGGCGGAGGGAATTGAACAGGCGAAAGAAATTTGAATGAGATAAGAAACCGGAAAATTTTCTAAGTCCTGTATATATACCCAACACAAAATGGTCTTGCGTACTTACTAAGTGCGCAGGCTTTAACTCCTGCATACTTACAAGTGCGCAAGACTTAACTCTTGCGTACTTGTTAAGTACGCAGGGCTTACTTCATGCACACTTGACAAGTACGCAGAAACCCTTAAGTGCCCAAACTTTCAACTCAAATTATGAAGATTTTTCAAGTCAAATAACGAACAAGATAAACAACATTCAATCAAAAGGATTCACAATCAATTCAGGAAGGTTAAACACAAATATTTTTTTTTTGGTTTTTCTAATTAAGATTGAATTGTTCATAAACTTAAAATCTTTTTGATCGTTTCTAGATAAAAATATACACGTATTTACACAAACTATTTTTGATCAAAGACACGAGCAGAGGATCATACCAGGCTAACTTATTGTAAAACGATACAATATAATATAAACATCAAAAAATATGGGATCATGTCATGGATTACTATTTATGCATACATAATACGCACATAAACAAGTAATTCAAGTTGAAAATATTATAAGATTTGAAACCATAAGCATCTTTGTATCATGTTCTTGTGTATTAAGGTATTAATTATAAGATATACAACGTGTACCCCACTGATATGCTACAATAATGTAAATTGCACTATCTCAAGGCATCTAATATTTTCCCAATGATTTTCTAAATTTTCAGAATGAAGCTACATCAATTAGCACAGAAAAAATCAAGCAGAATCCATAAGGATTATCAGGAATCATAAGATTCAGAATCTAGTGATTCATTGTCTTGGTTTCATTTGATTTTCTTCATTGAATATCGGTATGATGATTCAAGATAATGAGTATGGTGTTTGAATAAGGTTAGGGAATCCAACTTTTATCTAGATTTGATTTCAATGAATCAGGAGTGATTCAAGGGTGAATACATGATGAACCGTTGATGTAGAGAAATGTCTTCATTCAATCTCTCATTGCATACTTGTGAGTATGGGCAGTGAGATGAACTGCATTAATTGTGCTAACGACATAACCCGAAACTGATCTCAGAAGAAAATTATTGCCAAAATCTAACATCCTTTATCTGATAATGATCTTTTCTATTCTTTTACGCACACACACTAGCAAAAATGGGTTCAATTCACAGTTGTAATTTAGACTTTAGTTTCCACACTACTAGTGATTCAAAGACGCATACAGCCTACTGACAATTCAAATTACTTGTAAATATGCAGATTAAAAACATAATAATTTAAACAATTAAGTAAGCATGACGCAATCATTTCCCATATGAGCAGTCTATGACGTTTAGATCATTTCTGATGTACTATCATTTCCTCTTTTCTCAAGTTAACTTTGAAATTTTCTCCATTATCTATTTTTTTTTATTTTGTAAAATATTTTAAAAACTGAAAAGAAATAAAATATAGAAAATTTAAAAGAAATAAAATTTAACTTCCATGAATTGAATTGATTTAAGAAAAACTAATTTTCACTCAGGATTAAACATTCCTATCAAGTTGACAAGATGCTCAAAACGGGATCGATCAAAAGCCTTTGTGAAAAGGTCAGCAAGATTGTCATCCGTGTTAACTTTTACAAGTTCAATTAAATGCTTTTCAGCACAATCACGGATGAAATGATGAAGAATTTCTATATGTTTAGTTTTGGAATGTTTCATCGGGTTATTTGTGATGGACATGGTGGCATTGTTGTCAATGAATAAGGGAGTTCCAGTGAAGTTTAAGCTGTAGTCTCTCAATTGCTGCTGAATCCACAATATCTGAGAACAACCGCTCGCCGCAGCAATGTATTCTGCTTCACAAGTTGAGACAGAAACCGTTGACTGCTTCTTACACTGCCAGGAGACCAGTCTGTCTCCTAAGAATTGACATCCACCAGAAGTTGACTTTCTATCAAGGTTACAACCACCATAGTCTGAATCAGTGTAGGCTTTGAAGTCGAATGACTGCTACATAGAGTACCAAATACCCAATCGAGGTTTCCCTTTCAAGTATCTGAAAATTCTCTTCACGGCTATCATATGTGACTCCTTCGGTTGAGAGTGAAACCTTGAGCACAAGCACACAACAAACATTATATCGGGTCTTGAAGCTGTGAGATACATAAGAGATCCGATCATCCCACAGTACAATCTGCAATCGACATCCTTTCCATCTTTGTCAAGATGCAGACCATGATTGACTGGGGTAGGTGTGCCATAAGTACTGCTATCATTCATCTTGTATTTTGACAAGATGTCCTGCACATACTTAGTTTGATGTAGATAAATGCCATCCTCTCTTTGACTAACTTACAGACCCAGGAAGAACGACAATTCACCCATGTTACTCATTTCAAACTTGGACTTCATCACCTGCTCGAATTCCCTACACATCCCTTCATTGGTAGATCCAAAAATAATGTCATCGATGTAGACTTGTACAAGAAGAATGTCACCTCCAGCTTTTCTAATGAAGAGGGTCAAGTCAATCTGTCCACGGTCGAAACCATTAGACAATAGATGCTTAGATCACCATGCTCGCGGTGCTTGATGAAGACCATAAAGTGCTTTGTCGAGCTTATACACTTTATTGATATTATACGGATCTTCAAAGCCGGGAGGTTGAGTGATATAGACCTCTTCATGAACTTTTCCATATAAGAAAGCACTCTTCACATCAAGTTGATAGACCTTGAAGCCAACATATGTGGCATAAGCCAAGAACAGTCGAACGGCCTCAATTCTAGCAACTGGGGCATATACTTCCGTGTAATCCAAGCCCTCTTGTTGATAAAAACCCTGAACAACCAATCTTGCTTTGTTCTTCACAACCACATGACGATCATCCGTCTTGCATTTAAACACCCATCTGGTTCCGATTGGCTGAAAGCCTTTTGGCAAGTCAACCAAATCCCACACGTGCAACTTTTGGAATTGAGACAATTCATCTTGCATCGCCTCAATCCAGCAGTTGTCCGCGAGAGCCTCCTTCACATTTTTCGGATCTAACTGGGACACGAATGGAGCTTGCAGACATGTTTCCATGACACCAGTGTCAAGTATCTCCGAGTAAAGACTAGTGTTCTCTCCAATGTTTCGATGATGAGTCTGAACACGGGCATGAGGATCACCAATAATGTTGTCGATTGGATGACTCTTATGCACTCTCATCTCTGGTACATTCGGTTCCTGAATTTCTGAATCGAGATTCATGCGTAACTCCCCCATTTCCTGTGTTCCAGAAGAAGAAGATTCAATGTTAATTGGATCAGCAAGAGCTTCATTTCCTACAGTTGTGTTAGGATTAGCTTGAGCTTCATCTCCATCAACATGAACATCTTCACTGTTATCACTGTCATGTGTTCCAGATGCAGATGCAGCATTGGAATCACGAGTTACAATCGGTAGAGTAGCTCGAGTAGAGAAACTGGAGTCATCGCCGCCACCTAATAATTCATAAACATTTGCGGCATCAACTGCAGATAGATCTGTAAGATTGAATGACTTGAATAGCGCATCATAATCAAAACCCCAAGCTGGACCTGTTGGTTCTGGTGGAATGCTGTGTTTACTACAATCCACTTCAAACCATTCCTCGATAGTACGAGTTCCTATATTGTACACTCTCTTGCAAGACGAATTGGCAACATATCCTAAGAAGATGCCTTCCTCCGCTTTTGCATGAAACTTAGACTGGCGGTCTTTGTACTGTAGCAACAAGGAACAGGGACTACCAAAAGGAACTAGATAATCAAGATTGGGAAGTCGGTTGTTGATCAACTCGTAACAAGTCTTGTTATGCCTCTTCACAACCAGAACTCTTTTTAAGACGTGACAAGCTGTATTAACTGCTTCTGCCCAGAACGTGACAGGAAGCTTTGCATCCAACAGCATATCCTTGCAGTCTCAATCAATGTTCTGTTCTTCCGTTCTGCATCTCCATTCTGCTGAGGTGTGTACGGGGCGCTGAATTCGTGACGGATCCCCTTCTTGAGACAGAAAAGTTCCATCAAATTATTCTTGAACTTAGTTCCATTGTAACTCCTTATTCTTCTAACCTTTAGCTTGCAAAGAGATTCCAAGCTCAGGATCAGGTATTGAAGAATATCAGCAGTCTCGTCCTTAGTACCTAAAAATGTACCCAAGAAAAACGTGAGAAATCATCAGTTACAACCAGACAGAAGGACTTACCTCCAATACACCTGATACTTATGGGGCCAAACATATCCATGTGTAATAGCTCCAAAGGGGTATCAATGGAGTTTTGGAGCTTGGGCTTATGAGACTTCCGCTGTTGTTTGCCCTTTTTACAAGACATACAGTCATCTGCAACGGTAAATCTCAGCTTAGGAACCCCGATTACCAAACCGTTTCAGACAAGATGGTTCATTTTATGATAAGAAATATGTCCGAGTTTCCTATTGTGACGTTTCGGATTTTCATTCGCGCGCTTGTAATATATTTATCGTGTAATCATTCTCTATTTGAATAAAATGAAAGTGTTTTCTTTTATTTAGTTTTATACAAATAGGTATTTTTATTTTACAGATTTAAAATAATTAAAATTTTATAACTTTTAAAACTTATATAAAATTTTATATAAAAAAAAATTTAAATTTAAAAGTTTCATATCTAAATAACCTACTTAAATAAGATAACTGACTTTTATAAAAAAAATTATTTATAACAATAATAATAATATAAGTTTATAAAATATATTGAAAATTAAAAGAAATTAAACTAATTAATTTTATAAAAGTTAAGGGGTTGTTTTAAAACTTTTCAAACTAGAAGGTTTTAAGCTAAAATCAGTCGAGGGACTAGTTCTGTACAAATAAAACTACAAGGACTCATCCGTAATTATCTCAGGGGCCGAATTAAATCAAAACCAAACTACAAGGACCAAATCTGCCAATTTCCAAATCGACTTTCCAGTCACCATGTTCCTTGGTCCGACGGGTAAAGCGTTTTTCTGGCGAACACCCAGACAGGGATGTTCCCTGCACCTAGACAGCCGCTACAGGCATCCCTGAACTCGTCTTCCCCATGCGAACAAAAGGCCCCGACCAATTGGTCTCCCCAACATACGAATCGCCTGATCTTGTTGGTGGCCGAGAACCCACGCCTCGAATTCGAGCCCGACAGTAAACCTCCACACGTATTTAATAGCTCGTTAGCTTCGTCTCGTCCAGACGAGTGTCGGGACGTGCCCAATTGCACGCTTTGTCATAAGAAACGAACTCGGCTATAAATAGCCATAGTCGGACCTGCTCGAGCTCACTACCCCTCTTCCACCCAATCTCACTCCAAATTGAAGGCACAATTACAATCGCCATCTCTGTGTGAAGCTGTGACCAAGGTGGTAGAGGCTAATCCCATCCAGAAGCTCGATTCTCATTTTGGACATTCTCGGATTTAAGACTCTGCCGTCCAGCCCCTTTGCGACCTTGTAAGAATCCTCAACTTCGTTTCTTTACCTTCTGTTATCATAAGGCAAGCTGAACCAATCGAAGTCACGACTCCAAACCATCGATTACCGGACAAACTATTGTTCTGAAAAATTACTGTTTTATTTTCTAAAGTCTGGGCCATCGAAACTACTTAGTTTCGATTGAGTAAATGGTCAGTCGAAACTAGTAATTTCGATAGATGGTAGTTTCGACAGCCTGTGTATCACTTATAAATGATCAATCGAAACTAGTAGTTTCGATAGATGGTAGTTTCGACAGCCTGTGTATCACTTATAAATGATCAATCGAAACTAGTAGTTTTGATAGATAGTAGTTTCGACAGTTCTGTGTATCATTTGTAAATGGTCAATCGAAACTAGTAGTTTCGATTGAACAAAGTTTCGATACCTGTCACAACTATAAACAGTTTCGATCAAATCAGTAATTTCAAGTAAGACTGGACCAACTTTTATGCAAATAACACTAAGAAATGTTATTATAAACCTATACACAATTAAATACTAATACGCACATGTAAACATACAATAATACCCATTTATCTACATAGGGTTTCAACGTGCTTAGACTTCAACATCTTTATCACCTACACGCGTGGAAAAATACCTGCTTGCAAGGTGAGTTACATAACCCCTATTTTACATACTTTGGGGTGAAACATTATTTCATGCTACTCAATCAAATTGTTTATACGCGTTATTCATGTGGATTATATGCTTATCATCTTGGGTGTACAATCATTTGATTTAAACACAAGAAAACCAACAGTAATATTAATAGATCTATTGTGCCTGACCAGCCCACCCGGTTAGGGTGTTTATTACTTCATACTCGGATATAGCCGCGTGTTATATTCAAGCATACCGGATATAGTGGGTAACTATATTCAAACATACCGGACTTAGCTGTTGTGCTATGTTCAAGCGCGTCAAAAAAGGTTTGAATTGTGATTAGATAAATGATACACCATATATATACTATGTTTAACAAGATAAACAATGAGTTGCAAAAATATTTTTATCCACTACTTATCGAAACAACAAAAACCTACGTACTCATCAACTTTTTAGTTGACACTTGATTTAAATAATGTTTCAGGTTTGGATATGTGATTGCTTGCCGAAGATTCCTCCACTTAAGAACTATGGACCTAGTTAAATAAATCAATGTTTTGAACTAGATTAGTTTATTTGAAATGTATTGTATTTGGATCTTTGTTGTCTTTAAATTTAATTAATGAATTATGCAACATTTTAGTTATCATGTGCTTTTGAACAATCATTCCATTGTCGGCCTCGATGATTCCGCCATCGGTCGGGGTGCGACAGATTGGTATCAGAGCCATGGTTATAGGGAATTAGGTTATTAGACACAATGACCTAGACTATAACCCTAGGACTCCCTTTTTATGTGTTATGTGCTAAATGATTAATTGTTATGTGAATTATTTGTAGTTAGGTATTATTTGAATTTTCCCAAGTTTGGTACATGAGACTTATACACATACATACAAGGCCTAAATACATGATACATACTTTACATACACATTGACAAACAAACTTATGCAAACAAATACACTACTCATCCTTATCCATACTTTTTCCTAATCCATATTAATTGCAACATTCCTACACATTTTACACTCATAGACTCTCAAGTCTATTAAAATCTTGAAAATCTCGTCAACGACTTAATTTCTTGAAACCAGTAAAGGACACGTGCAATCTGGAAGGGTGACACCTGTACATTGGGTTTTCTGTCTAGGAAAGCATTTCGTATAAATCCAAATAATCGGACCCGTATGCTTTCCTGGGAATTCCTGAAGTGAGTGTTTACCTATAGGCTAAAGCATGTCTCATTGAAAGTTTTGAGGAATTATTTAACGTTGATAAGTCAATGTATTCGCAAGGATACGATCCGAACTTAAACTCAAAATTTGGTGACATTATAGCAAGATAGGAAGAACTAGACGAACATGCAAAGCAAATCATTATTTCGGGTGCACACGTAATAACGATTTGTAGTGCATGCAAGTCCCGGCAATTCCTATTACGCGAATAATGATCTATAACATCATGTTCTATCCGGAATAGATGGCTTAGTTTCCCCCATCAACCTTGAATAAATACACATGCACTGTCACACGTCATGATGAATCCCGCTTTTCTGCTTGCATTATTTCCCACTATAATTCATATATATCCATCTTACCTAAAATATCATTGTCTTTTCTTATGATGTTAGAATGCCTCCTTGACGTGCAAACTCTAGCACTTCCAACCCGGATCTTGCTACTTTTCTTGCACAGCTAGTGGGGCAAATGACCTAAGCCAATAACAACAATGACGGGTCTCACAACATCCAAGGAAACGGTGGTACCAACCCGCCTCAATGCACGTTTAAGCACTTTAACTCGTGCAATCCTACAAAATTCTTCGGTACTGAAGGTGCTACCGGCCTACTGCAATGGTTTGAAAGCATGGAAAGCACATTCCTAAACAGTGACTGCCCTGATAATCTTCGGGTTCGCTATGCCACAAGTGTACTTCAAAAGAGAGCCCTCACCTGGTGGAACGGTGAGAAACGCACTCGTGGTGTTGAGGTTGCTACATCTTTATCATGGGATGATCTGAAGAAAGCCATGACTGATGAATTCTGTCCTCGAAATGAAATGACGAAGCTCGAGACTGAGTTTTGGGATTTTGCCCAACACAGCGGGGATAATCTGGCTTACACCACCCGGTTTGAAGAGCTAAGTCTGTTGGTGCCTCATATGATCACTCCCCTTGCTCGGGGAATTGAAAAATACATAGGCGGGCTACCTATGCAAATTCAAGATGCTGTGTTAGGAAGCAATCCTCCTACACTTGAAGCTGCTATCCGTCTATCCGCTACACTATCCGACAACCATGTCAAGGCCGGAACCTTAGGGTTCCAAGAAGGTTGTTTCTACTCTTGCGGCCGTCAAAGATGTAAAACCTGAGTCTTCTAACCGCAACAAGAAACGAAAGGGTCGAAACTTCGCAGCCGTAACTCCCGCTGTACCTGCTATTCAAGCGGCCCCTTTGGGTCAAAACCTGAAACATTATCTGAGCCCAAATCCCCAATGCCAGACCTGCAAGTACCATCATCCTGCCAACTTACCATGTCGATTGTGTTCAAGCTGCGGACGATATGGACACATGGTCACTACTTGCCGTACCCGTCCTCCCGTCCATCAAGCTGCTCCAGCCAACCGTCCAATCTACCCGGCACCTCTCAATGGTCGGGCATGTTACAAATGTGGAGACCCAAACCATTTCCGTGACCGATGCCTAAAACTTCATCATCAAGGTGGTCCTCAAGGACGAGCGTTTAATATAAACGCTAATGAGGCTCAAGCAAACAACGACGTGATAAACGGTACGTTTCTCGTAAACAATCATTATGCATCCATTTTATTTAATACCGGTGCCGATAGGAGTTTTGTGTCTCTTACCTTTGAATCTCGACTTGCTAAACAAAGAACGAAACTTGACAATTCCTATTCCGTGGAGATAGCAAACGAAAAATCTATTACCATAAATTCTGTTATCCGCGACTGCAATCTCGAGCTTAATGATCATGTGTTCTCTGTTGATCTCCTTCCAATGCAATTGGGAAGCTTTGATATTATAATTGGCATGGACTGGTTATCCAAGCACCATGCCGAGGTTATTTGCTACGAAAAGTGCATTCGCATACCTCTCCCTTCGGGCGACACGTTACTTATTTTCGGTGAAAAACCGTGTCGTGGTCTTCAACTCATGTCTTGCACATTGGCACAAAAGTACTTGCGGAAAAAGTACGTTGCCTTCTTGGCCCCCGTAGTTGACACTAAAGACAAAGGTAAGAAACTGCAAGATATTCCGATCATTCGAGACTTTCCCGAGGTATTCCCCGAGGATTTACCTGGTGTTCCTCCTCCTAGACAAGTAGAGTTTCGTATTGACCTCGTGCCCGGAGCAACTCCTGTGGCAAAAGCTCCCTATCGTCTTGCACCTTCCGAGATGCAAGAGCTCGCTAGTCAATTACAAGAACTCTCATCCAAAGGATTCATCCGCCCAAGCCATTCACCTTGGGGTGCTCCCATGCTATTCGTAAAGAAAAAGGATGGATCGTTTCGAATGTGCATCGATTATCGTGAACTCAACAAGCTTACAATTAAGAACTGTTATCCTTTACCCCGTATCGACGATCTTTTCGATCAACT
This sequence comes from Smallanthus sonchifolius, assembly GCA_023525975.1. Taxonomy (NCBI): domain Eukaryota; kingdom Viridiplantae; phylum Streptophyta; class Magnoliopsida; order Asterales; family Asteraceae; genus Smallanthus; species Smallanthus sonchifolius. Next base: position 63,734,037 of record CM042021.1, on the reverse strand, counting down.
TCAAGGCTCAACATGTTTCTCCAAGATTGACCTTCGTTCCGGATACCATCAACTTCGTGTACTCGATGAATATATTCCGAAGACTGCCTTTCGGACAAGATATGGTCACTACGAATTCATGGTCATGCCATTTGGTTTGACTAATGCATCTGCGGTCTTCATGGACCTCATGAACCGTGTATGCAAACCTTATTTGGACAAGTTCGTGATCGTTTTCATTGACGACATTCTCATCTATTCTAAAACAAAAGCGGAGCATGAACAACATCTTCGTTCGATTTTGGAGCTCTTGAAGAAAGAACAACTATACGCCAAGTTCTCCAAGTGTGAATTCTGGCTAAAGGAGGTTCAGTTCTTGGGACACATAGTCAACAATAAGGGAATTCATGTGGACCCGGCAAAAATCGAAGCGGTAAAGAATTGGAGTACTCCTAAGACTCCTACCGAGATTCGTTCCTTCCTTGGACTAGCGGGTTACTATCGTCGCTTCATCTCAAATTTCTCCAAGATTGCGGTCCCTCTCACTGCATTGACTCACAAAGGTAAGCATTACGAGTGGGGACCCAAGCAAGAGGAAGCTTTTCAAACTCTCAAGCACAAGCTCTGCAATGCTCCTATTCTAAATCTTCCAATTGGTAATGACGACTTTGTCATTTTTTGTGATGCATCCATCCAAGGTCTTGGTTGTGTTCTAATGCAACGTGGCCAAGTAATTGCATACGCATCACGTCAGCTCAAAATCCATGAGAAGAACTATACGACCCATGATCTCGAGCTTGGTGCTGTCGTTTTCGCCTTGAAAATTTGGAGACATTATCTTTATGGCACCAAATGCGTGGTTTTCACTGACCACAAAAGTCTCCAACATATTTTCAATCAAAAAGAGCTTAATATGAGGCAACGACGATGGGTTGAACTTCTTAACGACTACGACTGCAAGATTCGCTACCACCCTTGCAAAGCAAACGTTGTAGCCGACGCTTTGAGTCGTAAAGAATGTATCATGCTTCATAGTGTTTGTATTCATAACGATATCCAAGCCCGCATTCTCCAAGCACAACATACCTCGATTACCGAGGGAAACATGTATCAGGAGATGGCATGTGGTGTGGAACTCTTGTTAGAAACTAAAGCCGACGGCCTATTGTATTACTTGGATCGTATCTGGGTTCCCGATCGCAACGATCTTCGTATGTTTTTTATGAACGAGTCCCATAAGACTCGATATTCGGTACATCCCGGAGCTGATAAAATGTACATGGGTCTACGTCAACAATTTTGGTGGCCCGGCATGAAAAAGGATATTGCCCTCTTTGTGGCAAAATGCTTAACTTGTTGTAAAGTAAAGGCTGAACACGAGAAGCCTTCCGGACTCCTCGAACAACCAGAAATTCCCATGTGGAAGTGGGAGAACCTCGCTTTGGACTTCATCACCAAACTCCCACGCACTTCTAGTGGGCACGATAGTATCTGGGTTATTATCGACCGACTTACAAAGTTTGCTCATTTCTTGCCTATTCGTGAGGACTATCGAATCGAGAAATTGGCCCGGATCTATATTGATGAAATTGTGAGTCGTCACGGAATCCCTATGAACATCATCTCCGATCGTGATTCGCGTTTTACTTCCCGATTTTGGCAATCATTACAATCTGCGCTTGGTACTCGTTTGGACTTAAGTACGGCTTACCATCCTCAAACTGATGGACAAACCGAGCGGACAATCCAAACTCTCGAGGATATGCTTAGAGCTTGTGTCATTGACTTTGGTGGCAATTGGAATTCTCACCTACCACTGATTGAATTTTCCTACAACAACAACTACCACACAAGTATTAACATGGCACCGTTTGAAGCTCTTTATGGACGGAAATGTCGTTCACCGATTTGTTGGAACGAAATTGGTGAAGCTCAAATCACCGGTCCCGAGCTTATCCAAGAGACCACCGATAAAATCTCTCTTATCCGTGACAACATTCGGGTAGCAAGGAGTCGGTAAAAGAGCTATGCCGATAAAAGACGAAAACCCTTGGAATTTCAAGTTGGGGATATGGTTCTCCTAAAAGTATCACCTTGGAAAGGCGTAGTCTGATTTGGAAGGAAAGGAAAACTTGCACCTCGATATGTGGGTCCATTCAAGATACTCGAAAGGATAGAAAAAGTGGCTTACAAACTCGATCTTCCTTCAGAACTCAACAACGTTCATCCGACCTTTCATGTATCTAATTTGAAAAAGTGTCTAGCCGACGAGAATCTCCACATCCCTCTTGACAAAGTGCGTATTGACGAGAAAATGCACTTTGTTGAAAAACCCGTGGAAATAGTGGACCGTGAAGTCAAGAAACTCAAGCGTAGCCGCATCCCCATTGTCAAGGTCCGTTGGGAGTCTAAACGTGGACCCGAGTTCACTTGGGAACGTGAAGACCAAATGAGGACCAAGTATCTGCATCTTTTTTCATAGCCTCCACTAGTTGAATTTCGGGGCGAAATTCCTTTAACTTGGGGAGACTGTGACGTTTCGGATTTTCATTCGCGCGCTTGTAATATATTTATCGTGTAATCATTCTCTATTTGAATAAAATGCAAGTGTTTTCTTTTATTTAGTTTTATACAAATAGGTATTTTTATTTTACAGATTTAAAATAATTAAAATTTTATAACTTTTAAAACTTATATAAAATTTTATATAAAAAAAAATTCTAAATTTAAAAGTTTCATATCTAAATAACCTACTTAAATAAGATAACTAACTTTTATAAAAAAAAATATTTATAACAATAATAATAATATAAGTTTATAAAATATATTGAAATTTAAAAGAAATTAAACTAATTATTTTTATAAAAGTTAAGGGGTTGTTTTAAGACTTTTCAAACTAGAAGGTTTTAAGCTAAAATCAGTCGAGGGACTAGTTCTGTACAAATAAAACTACAAGGACTCATCCGTAATTATCTCAGGGGCCGAATTAAATCAAAACCAAACTACAAGGACCAAATCTGCCAATTTCCAAATCGACTTTCCAGTCACCATGTTCCTTGGTCCGACGGGTAAAGCGTTTTTCTGGCGAACACCCAGACAGGGATGTTCCCTGCACCTAGACAGTCGCTACAGGCATCCCTGAACTCGTCTTCCCCATGCGAACAAAAGGCCCCGACCAATTGGTCTCCCCAACATACGAATCGCCTGATCTTGTTGGTGGCCGAGAACCCACGCCTCGAATTCGAGCCCGACAGTAAACCTCCACACGTATTTAATAGCTCGTTAGCTTCGTCTCGTCCAGACGAGTGTCGGGACGTGCCCAATTGCACGCTTTGTCATAAGAAACGAACTCGGCTATAAATAGCCATAGTCGGACCTGCTCGAGCTCACTACCCCTCTTCCACCCAATCTCACTCCAAATTGAAGGCACAATTACAATCGCCATCTCTGTGTGAAGCTGTGACCAAGGTGGTAGAGGCTAATCCCATCCAGAAGCTCGATTCTCATTTTGGACATTCTCGGATTTAAGACTCTGCCGTCCAGCCCCTTTGCGACCTTGTAAGAATCCTCAACTTCGTTTCTTTACCTTCTGTTATCATAAGGCAAGCTGAACCAATCGAAGTCACGACTCCAAACCATCGATTACCGGACAAACTATTGTTCTGAAAAATTACTGTTTTATTTTCTGAAGTCTGGGCCATCGAAACTACTTAGTTTCGATTTAGTAAATGGTCAGTCGAAACTAGTAATTTCGATAGATGGTAGTTTCGACAGCCTGTGTATCACTTATAAATGATCAATCGAAACTAGTAGTTTCGATAGATGGTAGTTTCGACAGCCTGTGTATCACTTATAAATGATCAATCGAAACTAGTAGTTTTGATAGATAGTAGTTTCGACAGTTCTGTGTATCATTTGTAAATGGTCAATCGAAACTAGTAGTTTCGATTGAACAAAGTTTCGATACCTGTCACAACTATAAACAGTTTCGATCAAATCAGTAATTTCAAGTAAGACTGGACCAACTTTTATGCAAATAACACTAAGAAATGTTATTATAAACCTATACACAATTAAATACTAATACGCACATGTAAACATACAATAATACCCATTTATCTACATAGGGTTCAACGTGCTTAGACTTCAACATCTTTATCACCTACACGCGTGGAAAAATACACGCTTGCAAGGTGAGTTACATAGCCCCTATTTTACATACTTTGGGGTGAAACATTATTTCATGCTACTCAATCAAATTGTTTATACGCGTTATTCATGTGGATTATATGCTTATCATCTTGGGTGTACAATCATTTGATTTAAACACAAGAAAACCAACAATAATATTAATAGATCTATTGTGCCTGACCAGCCCACCCGGTTAGGGTGTTTATTACTTCATACTCGGATATAGCCGCGTGTTATATTCAAGCATACCGGATATAGTGGGTAACTATATTCAAACATACCGGACTTAGCTGTTGTGCTATGTTCAAGCGCGTCAAAAAAGGTTTGAATTGTGATTAGATAAATGATACACCATATATATACTATGTTTAACAAGATAAACAATGAGTTGCAAAAATATTTTTATCCACTACTTATCGAAACAACAAAAACCTACGTACTCATCAACTTTTTAGTTGACACTTGATTTAAATAATGTTTCAGGTTTGGATATGTGATTGCTTGCCGAAGATTCCTCCACTTAAGAACTATGGACCTAGTTAAATAAATCAATGTTTTGAACTAGATTAGTTTATTTGAAATGTATTGTATTTGGATCTTTGTTGTCTTTAAATTTAATTAATGAATTATGCAACATTTTAGTTATCATGTGCTTTTGAACAATCATTCCATTGTCGGCCTCGATGATTCCGCCATCGGTCGGGGTGCGACAGATTGGTATCAGAGCCATGGTTATAGGGAATTAGGTTATTAGACACAATGACCTAGACTATAACCCTAGGACTCCCTTTTTATGTGTTATGTGCTAAATGATTAATTGTTATGTGAATTATTTGTAGTTAGGTATTATTTGAATTTTCCCAAGTTTGGTACATGAGACTTATACACATACATACAAGGCTTAAATACATGATACATACTTTACATACACATTGACAAACAAACTTATGCAAACAAATACACTACTCATCCTTATCCATACTCTTTCCTAATCCATATTAATTGCAACATTCCTACACATTTTACACTCATAGACTCTCAAGTCTATTAAAATCTTGAAAATCTCGTCAACGACTTAATTTCTTGAAACCAGTAAAGGACACGTGCAATCTGGAAGGGTGACACCTGTACATTGGGTTTTCTGTCTGGGAAAGCATTTCGTATAAATCCAAATAATCGGACCCGTATGCTTTCCTGGGAATTCCTGAAGTGAGTGTTTACCTATAGGCTAAAGCATGTCTCATTGAAAGTTTTGAGGAATTATTTAACGTTGATAAGTCAATGTATTCGCAAGGATACGATCCGAACTTAAACTCAAAATTTGGTGACATTATAGCAAGATAGGAAGAACTAGACGAACATGCAAAGCAAATCATTATTTCGGGTGCACACGTAATAACGATTTGTAGTGCATGCAAGTCCCGGCAATTCCTATTACGCGAATAATGATCTATAACATCATGTTCTATCCGGAATAGATGGCTTAGTTTCCCCCATCAACCTTGAATAAATACACATGCACTGTCACACGTCATGATGAATCCCGCTTTTCTGCTTGCATTATTTCCCACTATAATTCATATATATCCATCTTACCTAAAATATCATTGTCTTTTCTTATGATGTTAGAATGCCTCCTTGACGTGCAAACTCTAGCACTTCCAACCCGGATCTTGCTACTTTTCTTGCACAGCTAGTGGGGCAAATGACCTAAGCCAATAACAACAATGACGGGTCTCACAACATCCAAGGAAACGGTGGTACCAACCCGCCTCAATGCACGTTTAAGCACTTTAACTCGTGCAATCCTACAAAATTCTTCGGTACTGAAGGTGCTACCGGCCTACTGCAATGGTTTGAAAGCATGGAAAGCACATTCCTAAACAGTGACTGCCCTGATAATCTTCGGGTTCGCTATGCCACAAGTGTACTTCAAAAGAGAGCCCTCACCTGGTGGAACGGTGAGAAACGCACTCGTGGTGTTGAGGTTGCTACATCTTTATCATGGGATGATCTGAAGAAAGCCATGACTGATGAATTCTGTCCTCGAAATGAAATGACGAAGCTCGAGACTGAGTTTTGGGATTTTGCCCAACACAGCGGGGATAATCTGGCTTACACCACCCGGTTTGAAGAGCTAAGTCTGTTGGTGCCTCATATGATCACTCCCCTTGCTCGGGGAATTGAAAAATACATAGGCGGGCTACCTATGCAAATTCAAGATGCTGTGTTAGGAAGCAATCCTCCTACACTTGAAGCTGCTATCCGTCTATCCGCTACACTATCCGACAACCATGTCAAGGCCGGAACCTTAGGGTTCCAAGAAGGTTGTTTCTACTCTTGCGGCCGTCAAAGATGTAAAACCTGAGTCTTCTAACCGCAACAAGAAACGAAAGGGTCAAAACTTCGCAGCCGTAACTCCCGCTGTACCTGCTATTCAAGCGGCCCCTTTGGGTCAAAACCTGAAACATTATCTGAGCCCAAATCCCCAATGCCAGACCTGCAAGTACCATCATCCTGCCAACTTACCATGTCGATTGTGTTCAAGCTGCGGACGATATGGACACATGGTCACTACTTGCCGTACCCGTCCTCCCGTCCATCAAGCTGCTCCAGCCAACCGTCCAATCTACCCGGCACCTCTCAATGGTCGGGCATGTTACAAATGTGGAGACCCAAACCATTTCCGTGACCGATGCCCAAAACTTCATCATCAAGGTGGTCCTCAAGGACGAGCGTTTAATATAAACGCTAATGAGGCTCAAGCAAACAACGACGTGATAAACGGTATGTTTCTCGTAAACAATCATTATGCATCCATTTTATTTGATACCGGTGCCGATAGGAGTTTTGTGTCTCTTACCTTTGAATCTCGACTTGCTAAACAAAGAACGAAACTTGACAATTCCTATTCCGTGGAGATAGCAAACGAAAAATCTATTACCATAAATTCTGTTATCCGCGACTGCAATCTCGAGCTTAATGATCATGTGTTCTCTGTTGATCTCCTTCCAATGCAATTGGGAAGCTTTGATATTATAATTGGCATGGACTGGTTATCCAAGCACCATGCCGAGGTTATTTGCTACGAAAAGTGCATTCGCATACCTCTCCCTTCGGGCGACACGTTAGTTATTTTCGGTGAAAAACCGTGTCGTGGTCTTCAACTCATGTCTTGCACATTGGCACAAAAGTACTTGCGGAAAAAGTACGTTGCCTTCTTGGCCCCCGTAGTTGACACTAAAGACAAAGGTAAGAAACTGCAAGATATTCCGATCATTCGAGACTTTCCCGTGGTATTCCCCGAGGATTTACCTGGTGTTCCTCCTCCTAGACAAGTAGAGTTTCGTATTGACCTCGTGCCCGGAGCAACTCCTGTGGCAAAAGCTCCCTATCGTCTTGCACCTTCCGAGATGCAAGAGCTCGCTAGTCAATTACAAGAACTCTCATCCAAAGGATTCATCCGCCCAAGCCATTCACCTTGGGGCGCTCCCATGCTATTCGTAAAGAAAAAGGATGGATCGTTTCGAATGTGCATCGATTATCGTGAACTCAACAAGCTTACAATTAAGAACTGTTATCCTTTACCCCGTATCGACGATCTTTTCGATCAACTTCAAGGCTCAACATGTTTCTCCAAGATTGACCTTCGTTCTGGATACCATCAACTTCGTGTACTCGATGAATATATTCCGAAGACTGCCTTTCGGACAAGATATGGTCACTACGAATTCATGGTCATGCCATTTGGTTTGACTAATGCATCTGCGGTCTTCATGGACCTCATGAACCGTGTATGCAAACCTTATTTGGACAAGTTCGTGATCGTTTTCATTGACGACATTCTCATCTATTCTAAAACAAAAGCGGAGCATGAACAACATCTTCGTTCGATTTTGGAGCTCTTGAAGAAAGAACAACTATACGCTAAGTTCTCCAAGTGTGAATTCTGGCTAAAGGAGGTTCAGTTCTTGGGACACATAGTCAACAATAAGGGAATTCATGTGGACCCGGCAAAAATCGAAGCGGTAAAGAATTGGAGTACTCCTAAGACTCCTACCGAGATTCGTTCCTTCCTTGGACTAGCGGGTTACTATCGTCGCTTCATCTCAAATTTCTCCAAGATTGCGGTCCCTCTCACTGCCTTGACTCACAAAGGTAAGCATTACGAGTGGGGACCCAAGCAAGAGGAATCTTTTCAAACTCTCAAGCACAAGCTCTGCAATGCTCCTATTCTAACTCTTCCAAGTGGTAATGACGACTTTGTCGTTTTTTGTGATGCATCCATCCAAGGTCTTGGTTGTGTTCTAATGCAACGTGGCCAAGTAATTGCATACGCATCACGTCAGCTCAAAATCCATGAGAAGAACTATACGACCCATGATCTCGAGCTTGGTGCTGTCGTTTTCGCCTTGAAAATTTGGAGACATTATCTTTATGGCACCAAATGCGTGGTTTTCACTGACCACAAAAGTCTCCAACATATTTTCAATCAAAAAGAGCTTAATATGAGGCAACGACGATGGGTTGAACTTCTTAACGACTACGACTGCAAGATTCGCTACCACCCTTGCAAAGCAAATGTTGTAGCCGACGCTTTGAGTCGTAAAGAATGTATCATGCTTCATAGTGTTTGTATTCATAACGATATCCAAGCCCGCATTCTCCAAGCACAACATACCTCGATTACCGAGGGAAACATGTATCAGGAGATGGCATGTGGTGTGGAACTCTTGTTAGAAACTAAAGCCGACGGCCTATTGTATTACTTGGATCGTATCTGGGTTCCCGATCGCAACGATCTTCGTATGTTTTTTTATGAACGAGTCCCATAAGACTCGATATTCGGTACATCCCGGAGCTGATAAAATGTACATGGGTCTTCGTCAACAATTTTGGTGGCCCGGCATGAAAAAGGATATTGCCCTCTTTGTGGCAAAATGCTTAACTTGTTGTAAAGTAAAGGCTGAACACGAGAAGCCTTCCGGACTCCTCGAACAACCAGAAATTCCCATGTGGAAGTGGGAGAACCTCGCTTTGGACTTCATCACCAAACTCCCACGCACTTCTAGTGGGCACGATAGTATCTGGGTTATTATCGACCGACTTACAAAGTTTGCTCATTTCTTGCCTATTCGTGAGGACTATCGAATCGAGAAATTGGCCCGGATCTATATTGATGAAATTGTGAGTCGTCACGGAATCCCTATGAACATCATCTCCGATCGTGATTCGCGTTTTACTTCCCGATTTTGGCAATCATTACAATCTGCGCTTGGTACTCGTTTGGACTTAAGTACGGCTTACCATCCTCAAACTGATGGACAAACCGAGCGGACAATCCAAACTCTCGAGGATATGCTTAGAGCTTGTGTCATTGACTTTGGTGGCAATTGGAATTCTCACCTACCACTGATTGAATTTTCCTACAACAACAGCTACCACACAAGTATTAACATGGCACCGTTTGAAGCTCTTTATGGACGGAAATGTCGTTCACCGATTTGTTGGAACGAAATTGGTGAAGCTCAAATCACCGGTCCCGAGCTTATCCAAGAGACCACCGATAAAATCTCTCTTATCCGTGACAACATTCGGGTAGCAAGGAGTCGGTAAAAGAGCTATGCCGATAAAAGACGAAAACCCTTGGAATTTCAAGTTGGGGATATGGTTCTCCTAAAAGTATCACCTTGGAAAGGCGTAGTCTGATTTGGAAGGAAAGGAAAACTTGCACCTCGATATGTGGGTCCATTCAAGATACTCGAAAGGATAGAAAAAGTGGCTTACAAACTCGATCTTCCTTCAGAACTCAACAACGTTCATCCGACCTTTCATGTATCTAATTTGAAAAAGTGTCTAGCCGACGAGAATCTCCACATCCCTCTTGACAAAGTGCGTATTGACGAGAAAATGCACTTTGTTGAAAAACCCGTGGAAATAGTGGACCGTGAAGTTAAGAAACTCAAGCGTAGCCGCATCCCCATTGTCAAGGTCCGTTGGGAGTCTAAACGTGGACCCGAGTTCACTTGGGAACGGGAAGACCAAATGAGGACCAAGTATCTGCATCTTTTTTCATAGCCTCCGCTAGTTGAATTTCGGGGCGAAATTCCTTTAACTTGGGGAGACTGTGACGTTTCGGATTTTCATTCGCGCGCTTGTAATATATTTATCGTGTAATCATTCTCTATTTGAATAAAATGCAAGTGTTTTCTTTTATTTAGTTTTATACAAATAGGTATTTTTATTTTACAGATTTAAAATAATTAAAATTTTATAACTTTTAAAACTTATATAAAATTTTATATAAAAAAAAATTCTAAATTTAAAAGTATCATATCTAAATAACCTACTTAAATAAGATAACTAACTTTTATAAAAAAAATTATTTATAACAATAATAATAATATAAGTTTATAAAATATATTGAAATTTAAAAGAAATTAAACTAATTATTTTTATAAAAGTTAAGGGGTTGTTTTAAAACTTTTCAAACTAGAAGGTTTTAAGCTAAAATCAGTCGAGGGACTAGTTCTGTACAAATCAAACTACAAGGACTCATCCGTAATTATCTCAGGGGCCGAATTAAATCAAAACCAAACTACAAGGACCAAATCTGCCAATTTCCAAATCGACTTTCCGGTCACAATGTTCCTTGGTCCGATGGGTAATGCGTTTTTCCGGCGAACACCCCGACAGGCCTGTTCCCTGCACCTAGACAGCCGCTACAGGCATCCCTGAACTCGTCTTCCCCATGCGAACAAAAGGCCCCGACCAATTGGTCTCCCCAACATACGAATCGCCTGATCTTGTTGGTGGCCGAGAACCCATGCCTCGAATTCGAGCCCGACAGTCAACCTCCACACGTATTTAATAGCTCGTTAGCTTCGTCTCGTCCAGACGAGTGTCGGGACGTGCCCAATTGCACGCTTTGTCATAAGAAACGAACTCGGCTATAAATAGCCATAGTCGGACATGCTCGAGCTCGCTACCCCTCTTCCACCCAATCTCACTCCAAATTGAAGGCACCATTACAATCGCCATCTCTGTGTGAAGCTGTGACCAAGGTGGTAGAGGCTAATCCCATCCAGAAGCTCAATTCTCATTCTGGACATTCTCGGATTTAAGACTCTGCCGTCCAGCCCCTTTGCGACACGTAAGAATCCTCAACTTCGTTTCTTTACCTTCTGTTATCATAAGGTAAGCTGAACCAATCGTAGTCATGACTCCAAAACCATCTATTACCGGACAAACTATTGTTCTAAAAAATTACAGTTTTATTTTCTAAAGTCTGGGCCATCGAAACTACTTAGTTTCGATTGAGTAAATGGTCAATCGAAACTAGTAGCTTCGATAGATGGTAGTTTCGACAGCCTGTGTATCACTTATAAATGATCAATCGAAACTAGTAGTTTCGATAGATGGTAGTTTCGGCAGCCTGTGTATCACTTATAAATGATCAATCGAAACTAGTAGTTTCGATAGATAGTAGTTTCGACAGTTCTGTGTATCACTTGTAAATGGTCAATCGAAACTAGTAGTTTCGATTGAACACAGTTTCGATACCTGTCACAACTATAAACAGTTTCTATCAAATCAGTAATTTCAAGTAAATCTGGACCAACTTTTATGCAAATAACACTAAGAAATGTTATTATAAACCTATACACAATTAAATACTAATACGCACATGTAAACATACAATAATATCCATTTATCTACATAGGGTTTCAATGTGCTTAGACTTCAACATCTTTATCACCTACACGCGTGGAAAAATACCCGCTTGCAAGGTGAGTTACATAGCCCCTATTTTACATACTTTGGGGTGAAACATTATTTCATGCTACTCAATCAAATTGTTTATACGTGTTATTCATGTGGATTATATGCTTATCATCTTGGGTGTACAATCATTTGCTTTAAACACAATAAAACCAACAGTAATATTAATAGATCTATTGTGCCTGACCAGCCCACCCGGTTAGGGTGTTTATTACTGCATACTCGGATATAGCCGCGTGTTATATTCAAACATACCGGATATAGTGGGTAACTATATTCAATCATACCGGACTTAGCTGTTGTGCTATGTTCAAGCGCGTCAAACAAGGTTTGAATTGTGATTAGATAAATGATACACCATATATATACTATGTTTATCAAGATAAACAATGAGTTGCAAAAACATTTTTATCCACTACTTATCGGAACTACAAAAACCTATGTACTCACCAACTTTTTAGTTGACACTTGATTTAAATAATGTTTCAGGTTTGGATATGTGATTGCTTGCCGAAGATTCCTCCACTTAAGAACTAAGGACCTAGTTAAATAAATCAATGTTTTGAACTAGATTAGGTTATTTGAAATGTATTGTATTTGGATCTTTGTTGTCTTTAAATTTAATTAATGAATTATGCAACATTTTAGTTATCATGTGCTTTTGAACAATCATTCCATTGTCGGCCTCGATGATTCCACCATCAGTCGGGGTGCGACACCTATGTCACAAGATAGAGTCAAGCTCTGTCGCTTTGGTAAGCAAACAAGTAGCAACTGATGAGGTGGTTGTTACCACGCTCATATCAATCTGATAGGTGTCGTTTATCCTTGGCGCTCTTATCAGAATCCAGTCTTCAGGAACTTCAAAACCAGGCTTGAGAATCAAGCATTCATTCTTATCAAACATCACCGAGTACTCCTTGTCGCACATTTGGGAGACACTCGGCAGGTTATGCTTCAGCTGCTCGCAAAAGTTGACATTATCAAAACTGACACAACCATTTGATACCACGCCTTGACACGTGATACTGACGCCTTTCTCTCCAGAAAAGGCCACATAGCCGCCTATGAATGGTTTCACATCTTGAAGCAAGGCCATTTTTCCTGTCATGTGCCGGGAGCATCCACTATCTACATACCAGCAGTTAGAGATAGTACCCTTCGGACGTCCCTGCACGAGTAACAAAAAGAATTAGTTAGATTTGGAGACCCAAGCCATAGTGGTCTTGGGTCGTCCATCCTCTTCAAAAAAAATTACCTCTTTTAATTCACAGTCGTGATGAATGTTCGAAATGGATGAATCTTTAAAAGAATTAGGACTAGGAGACATAGAATTTTTTTTATTTGTTAGTCTAGGACCACTTCTGTTTCTTAACTGAAGTCAGCTGCTCTAGCTTTCTCAACCTCTTATTCTTTCTCCTCCTCTATGGCTTAGAGAGTTTTTCCACAGGTTTCTCACCAGTACGTATACTACCAGTGGTATATACATAAGGTACAGCAGGTTGGTTTACCTTTCTTGAAACAAATGGTTTGGCCTCAGATTTGATCTTTGGCTTTGCCATCAGTTTAACTGGTGGTTTCACCACATTTTGTTTTGGACATTTGGGAGGTTTCACTGATGGTGACTTAGGGATGACAATCGGTTGTGAAGGACAGTTCACAAAAATGTGACCAACCAAGCCACAGTGAAAGCAAGTCCTCTTGTCTGTGTAAGTTCTCCTGTAAGGCTCATTAGATCTGGCATTAGATGACTCAGCATGATGAGCAGGAGGAATTGGTTTGTGAACAGGAGTTTGACCCGATACAGATTGGTTCTTGGGAGTATAGTATTTTTGCAAATTTTCTTTGTAACCAAGCCCATAGTGAGCTGAAAAAGCCTCTTTCTTTACTTGATTAAGATTTTTATACCTCCCATAAAGCATTACCTTTAATTTATCATTAGATTCAATGATATCGGGTTAAGTTAAAATACAGTTATCACTATTAGTGATAATGTTTTTCTTAACTTTCTGTTCAGATAACAACTCCTCAGATACTACTCCTTCTGGGCAAGTGATAATCGACCCATCATCAGAAGCAGTAAAGAACTCCTCATCAGATGCGGAGTTGGCCTTACTTGAGGAATCATCCTTTTTAGAGGAATCATCCTTTTCAGAGGACTCATCAAGACAAGTTAGATCAATGTCTACTAAGTTGTTGACAAACTTCCCGCTAACTGGTGGAGCAATGGCATTAGTACCCAACCCTAAGCCATTCATTTGCCTCACTACAGATTCGTAGTGTTCCACTACAAAACGAGAATTTTTCAGCTTCTCATTAGAACATTTCAACTGCAAGATTTCATTTTGCAGCTTGTTAATTTCATTGTTCATTTTTAGTGAAGCTGTTGATCGCTCATTTTTAGTGAATACTCATGTTTTTACTTTTTCAAGGTTTCAATTGAATCTTTAAAACGTTTTTTGTTTTCTTTATAACTTAGAGCTGCAATGCGAAGGGGTTCGACCTTGTCTTGAAGCTTAGAATTTTCAAGTTTTAAGCCTAGACATTTAGAACAAGAAATAACAGAAAAAGGATTAGAATCTACCTCAGACGATGAACTTGTTGCTTCTCCAATGGCCATGAAGGCAACAGTAGTAGTAGATTCCTCTTGATCAGCTACAGAAGCTTCCTTTTTCCCAGCTTCCATCAACTCCATGATCTCAGCCATGAGACCAACCTGAGTTTGTGCAATGATGGCATCTTCCAGATGAACACCCCAATCAAAGTTGTTGTCCTGTGAGCTACCAGTGCATTGGACATTCCACTTTGGCTTTGATTGTGGTTGTTTGAGTTGTTGTAGCCATGACTGTTTCTTTGGCTAGGTCTGGTGAAACCCGAAGCTGGTGCTCTGCCTTTTTGACATTCACGAGCAAAGTGTCCAAAGTTTAGACACTTATAGCATTTGGCCTTGGATTTTTCAAAACCAACCTTGGCATTCGAATGCCCGCCAATGAACTTTCTTCCTGTTCTGTTCAGGAAACGCTTGGCTCTCCTCATTATCATGCCCATATTCCATTGAATATCCATGTCCTCCATGTCATCAGGATCCACTTGATTGAAGTCTTCTTCTATTGTATCGGGATCTGTAAGCTTGCCACCTATGAAGTTCTCGTAGACCAGCATACAAGATGAAAATAGTGCTACATGATCTTCAGCTATTTTGGCTATAACTAATTGGTTAGTTGAAGTTGTAGCGGGAGGATTTCTTGAGGTGTGTTGTTGATGAGATCCACAACCTGATCCAGATGCATAGCATGCATGACCACCATAACCATTTGAGTGGTCTTCTTCAGTAGAGTTTCTAGAGAAAAGGGCAATTCCAGAGCCCGAAGATTTGGTTGTGACGTCCCATGATACATAGAAGGATTTTGTATCTGAGGTCTTCCTGAGCTCTCCTTCTTTCTAAGGTTCATGTTTTGAGCTTGAACCTTTCCAATTGCCTCCTCCACTGTCATTTCATAGAATTTTGGATTCTCTCTCATCAGGGTTGTGTAAATTTCAAACCTGGGTGGCAAAGCATCCAGAAACTTTTCCACTAACTCTTCATTGGGATACTTGAGCTCAAAGGCTTTCAATTCTGTCTGCAAATGATAGAATCTAGAGATGAGGTCATCTAAAGACTCATTCTCCAAAAATCTGAAGCATTCATACTGCTACCTGAGTAGATCCCGTTTACTTTTCTTGATATCACTATTCCCCTCGAATCTTTTCTGTAACGCCTTCTAATGATCGTTAGAGTTGTCATAACCTCTGAAGCTGTGGAACAACTCCCGAGTTAATGCCATAGTGATTGAACCAAGAGCCTTCTTCTCTCGATCCTAAGCTTTCTTTTCTTCTTCATCGAGTTTAGAGATAGGCTTAGGCAGTTCATCATCAAGATAGATGTGTGTGGGATGCTTATATCCTTCTAGGATTGGTATCCATAACGAAGAATCGGTGTATGAAATGTAATGCTCAAAGCGTTCCTTCCAGTTAGAATAATCATTTACATTTAGTAGCTTTGGCGGTTTCTAAGGAGTACCGGTCTCATTGTCATAGTTTAAAAGGCTTTCGAGGTTCTGAAGATTCGACATGGTGAGCACTTAGTCAAATTTCAAAAAAATCAGAGACACTTGCGCACTTGATATTGGCCTTGCACACTTGATATTGGCCTTGCGCACTTAGAGGAATGGTCTTGCGTATTTAAGATTTGCTCTTGCGTACTTGATAAGTATGCAGGGGTAAATGATAACTACGCAGGATATAACTTAAGTACGCACAAGATTAGTCTTGCGTATTTAGTAAGTACGCAGCAAGACTATACTTTTTGCCAGATATGGTAAGTACGCAGAACACCTTTTCACCAACTCTCACCAAACTATTCCGGTCACTGGAAACACACCGGAGATGGCAAAAATCGGACTGATGAACAATCAAAATGAGCCAAAGGGTCAGAAACTTGTTTCTAACCAACTTTTGATGCTCAAAACACTCAAAATACACAACAAAAGTCGGTTTTTGAGTGATTTTTTCTTCTAAAATAGTGCTCAAGAGCTACCCCTATTTTATCACAAAAATCAACAAAACCACCTCCTTTTGCTAGTAAAACTCTGTAGAAAACTCTCCAAACTCATAAACAACACTCGAAATCAAGAGCAAAGCTCTGATACCACTTGTAGGTCCCTCGGGTGTGGCGGATCGTCACATGCAAGTGGGTCTACTAGTCGGACCGGGTGCGGAATACCCGTGACTAGGTGGAGAGTCTTACGAAACAAAGTAAACCGACAAGATAATCACTATAAATGTCCGTCTATTATAAACACTTGAAGGTTACAAAGAGAAGTTCTGAGATTACAAAGTTCTGAATATTTGCTAATCTGAATGCCTATGATTGCATACTTATCTACTGTCAACCATTCCTATTTATACACGACCTGATGCCTGCGCACTTAGAAAGTGCGCAGGGCAATTTGCTCATGCGTACTTAGCAAGTACGCATAGATATTCTTGCGTACTTGCTAAGTACGCAGGAACTACTTCCTGCGCACATACAAGTGCGCAAAACACTTAGAGAAATCTGCAACAGTCAATATGTAAAAGTAAATACAACTCGATAACTAATACATACAGACACTTACAAACAAAGAAAAATACATACATGAAAGTACTAAACTAAGACTCTATCTATCTAGAATCTATCCAGAGTGTTTGTCACATGAAAGTGCTTCAACAGTTTCTAGACATCCTGCCTGTTGAATTGCAGCAACTCTTCCTGCATTACCTCAATCCAACTGCTGTGTTTCAGAGCTTCATCTATCTTTTTGGGTTCCACCTGAGATAGAAAACATGAAAACAAACATATATTGGCCTCATGAGATTTGCTTATTGTTAGAACTCCTTGGTGAACTTGGCCAATAATAGTTTCCAGAGGATGTTCCTTGTTGATCCTTTGTGCTGGTACCACCTCCAGCTGTAACCGTTGCTCAAGATTACTTTGATTTTGATCAGGGATTTCTTCATTCATGGTGGAAAAGTCTTCAATATCAATAACTACATCAGTATTATCAACAGCCACACCAGTATTATCAGCAATAGTATTTGCAGCATCTACAGCATTTACCGAAGAGTCTTCATTCAAAATTTCATTTTCTGACAGGCTGCTGCTGGTGACATTGTAGAGTCTGGTTTCAGCTTCACTTGCTTCAATGGCTTCCATAACAGATGGAGGATCAATGTCTGGTCTTTTCAGACTAATGGAGGATTTAGGAAAATCCAGTCTGTAGTCAGAGGAGAATGTGGAAGCAGGTGCTTGTGAAGAGGTAGACTCCATATTTGAGAAGATGAGAGGCTCAAATATTTGGGTGAAGGAGTCTATGTCAAAGAGCTAGTTTGGGCCTTTTCCCTTTTCATAGGCAATGTGTTCTCTACATTCACATTGGCTGATTCTTCCACAATTCTTGTTCTTGAGTTGAATACTCTATAGGCCTTGGATTGAGAGGAATAGACCACAAAATATCCTTCATCAGATTTGGCACCAAACTTAGGAAGAACCCCATATGTGATCAGAATTGTGCTTGGACATCCAAAAGGTTTTAGAAATCCAATGTAGGGAACTCTTTGGAACCATAGTTCATAAGGTGTCTTGTTGAGAGGCTTAACTATGAGAACTCTATTTTGCACATAGCAGGCTGTGCTTACTGCTTCTGCCCAGAATGTGAGATGCAGTTTTGAGTCAGCCAACATAGATCTTGCTGACTCAGTTAGAGTTCTATTTCTTCTTTCAGCAACTCCATTTTGTTGAGGAGTTCTTGGAGCACTGTATTGTCTTTCTATTCCCTTGCTCTCACAGAAACAGTTCAAAGTGGTTCTTGAACTCTGTGCCCTGATCACACCTTATTATCTTTATCTTCTGATTGCTTTGATTCTCTACCCTAAGGATGTCGGATTTGAGATTTTCAGCAGTTTCATCTTTAGTTCTCAAGAAGTATACCCATGGGAATCTGGTGTAGTCATCAGTTATCACCAGACAGTATGACTTCTTATCCATTGAAATAATATTTGTAGGACCAAAGAGATCCATATGCAGCATCTGTAGTGGAGTGTCATTTGAATTCAAGGTTTTGGGCTTGTGAGAACTCTTGTGTTGCTTCCCCTTCAAACAAGCAATGCAATGATCTTCTAGCTGAAATTCTTTGTCAGGAAGCCCTCTGACAAGATTATCCTTCACCAATCTGTTTATAGTTTTGACGTTAACATGGCTTAATCCCCTGTGCTAGAGAGCTGATTCATCAACTGAAGCTTTTGACAGAAAACAGGATACACTGCTAGATGGAGTGACCTTATTCATGTCGAGCATATAAAGATTTTCTTTTCTCTGAGTAGTTAACAAAATCTTTTCTGGAGGAGGTTTGGATAAGCCAGGGGACAGTATAAAACATTCTTTATCTGTGAAGAGCATCCAATGCTTCTGATCACAGACCTGGGAAACACACATGAGATTGAAGTCCAATTCTTTGATATAGTTTACCTTTTCAATACTCATTCTTTCATTGGACACAGTTCCTTGTCCAGTAATAGATCCTCCTTTTGAGTCACTTCCAAAGGCAACATATCGTCCATTGAAATGTCTGAAGTTGGAGACGATGGATCTATTGCCTGTCATGTGCCTGGGAACAACCACTGTCTACCACCCAGGTGTTATTCTTGTGACCTGGCTGTCCCTGCACATGAGAGAGATCTAGTTCGTGCGAGAAATCCAAGTGTTGCATCCTTGTGCATTCAACGTAACCAATGATGATTTTGGAATTTTGGCTTTCCAATGCTGAACTGGTGGTTTTCCAGCTCTCTTTGCTTTGTCAGCAGCAGATATTGCAACTGAGGACTTTGGCGTATCAGCATCAAATTTTGTTGCTATTGTTGGTTTTACTTGAGCAGCAGCAATCTTGGTTGCTGCTGAAGGCTAGTCTTTGGGTCTCTTGGGCTTTAATTGATCAGCAACATTTTTGTTGGCTGCTGATGGTTAAACTTGGGTAGCAGCAATCTTGGTTGCCGATGAAGGCTTTTTCTGGTTGCTTGAGTCTTACTTGATCAGCAGCAGTTTTGTTTGCTGCTGATGGTTTAACTTTCGAAGTATGCCTACCTTTCTTCATCTTGCTGATAGTCTTTTGTTGAAGAGAAATTTGATGAAGAACCTATTTTAGAGGATTAAACTTACAATTTGCAGCAAAGTGGTCTGATTCACCACAGATGATGCAGGATTGTTGAGGTCTTGGCAGATGCTTTCTTGGTGGGATAGAGAGTTTCTGAACTGAGTTGCTTTGGCTTCAAAGCTTCTTACCTTTTTATTCTTGTTTGTTTTCTCAAAAGCGTGGTGCTTTAGGTTTCTTTGTTGTGAAAGGTAATAGAAGCAGGTGTTGGTAGTATGATTGTATTTCCCACACATAAAGCATGATTTATCCAGTTTGTCCCTTTGAAAGTACACATAGTCCTTTCTTTTGAACAAGTCTTTGAAGTTCCAAGGGTGAGCTTTGTTGTGCACAAAGGTGGCTTCTTCCAATGTCTTTTGAACATATGGAGCTCTCTCTCCAGGCGCATGGCATATGTCAAACACCTTCCTTTGTTGGATTGAGGCTTTGAGTTGGTCGAGGTTGAAGACTGTCCCTTTTCAACAGTTAGCTTTCTTCCTTCTAGAGGATAGCTGATTCTGATTTGTTTGGTTGGTTGAGATACTGGTACTGTTTTTGAAGGGATGAAAGGGCTTGGATTGTTGGCTTTAATAACTTCATAGGTAGGTGGTGATGAAAATTTATTTGTTTCAGTGGAGTCTGAGCATGTTGATTCAGACTCGGATGAAGTAGTGCATTCTTGCACAGGGGTTTCTTGGACAACAGGGTCAAGATTTCGGTTGGCCATGTCAAGGTTGGAAAGATTGAAACATTGTTCATGAATGGCTACATAGTCAGTGGGTGAAGGAACAACATTGTAGGGCTGTTCAGCTTGAAATCCAAGACCAGTAGTTACTTTTTCATGAATTTGAGCATCCAAAAGTCTTCGCAGCTGTTGGATGCAAATTCATATTTTTCCACATGGACCTTTTGGTCTGCTAATTCGTCCCTTGTAGCTTTTAACTTAACTAGAAGGTCATCAATTTGAGTTTCAAGGTTTGTTTGTTTGTTCATGTTTTAATGATGAAATTTCTTTCTTTAAACAATCAATCTTTTCCTTGTAACTGTTTTCAACCTTTTTAAATTCAGATTTCATTTGGTGAAATTCTTCATTTTGATCTATGAGATTCTGGTTATGTTTCCTGTATCCAAGGACCTTATAAATACAAAGATTTTCATATACCTGAGGTGGTACCTCTGATGTGTCTACCATGAGAGCTTGATTGTTGGCAGGAATATCCTCATACTCTAGTCAAAGTTAGAAGTTCCAACTGCAGCTGCAGTTTGTGCAGGAGGAGTGGCCTGTTGATGTCTAGGTTGAGCTTGGTGAGCTTGTCTGGTATGAGCAGCAGCTGGGTTTGCCTTTGGTGCCTTGCATTCTCTAGCAAAATGACCAAGTTGGTTACAGTTGTAACACCTCAATTTGCTTTTGTCCAAGCCAACCCTGGTGTTAGAGTTGTTGCTTGGAACGGGTCTTCCTGTTCTTGAGTAGAACCTTTTTGCTCTTAGAGAGAGCATCGCATAGGAGTGCTGTATATCCATTTCTTCTTGATCATCTGGATGAAAACATTCCAGATCTTCCTTGATAAAGGACATGTTGCTTGAGTTTTCAGATACAAAAGTAGCAGAGGTTGATGTTTGAGGAGGGGATTCAAGAAGAAATGGTGAGTTTGATTGAGAGGTTGGAGTTTGGGGATGAGTGACAATGGGAGGATAATAGTTGCTTGAAATAGGACCTGAGTGGTCAGAGTGGAGGGCAGAAGAGGTGGTGGTGTATGTTGAGGATGTTTGGTAGCTTGAGCTTCTTTCCTTGGCCTGAATCATCTCTAATTCAAAGGTCTTTAGCATACCGAAAAGCTCAGTCATCTGAAGAGTCTTCAGATTCTCAGTTCTTCTGATGGACACTTGTAGAAACCTGATGAACTTCTTGAGAATATCTTCATTCTCCAGCTTCACTTTTGAACACTGCAGCTCACCTACAAGATAAGTATATCTGTTAAATAAAACAGTTAGAAACTCACCTTCCTTCCATACGAAGTTTTCATATTGCTGCTACAGGATGTCTCTTTTGTTTTCTTTTACTTCTTCTGAACAAGCAAACATCTTCTCAAGAGCTTCCCGTAGCTCCTTTGCACTTTTGTATCCTCTGAAGTTGTGAAAAACTTCATTTGGTAAGCACATCTAGATGGCTCCATTTTCTTGATGTCTTCATTAGAGTATTTGGAGGATTATTTGGGAACCAGTGTACCTCCGAAATCAGCGGAGGCCCCCATGGGTATGTATGGTCCATTTCTAATGCATTTCCACATCCCATATTCTTGATAGCAGAAGAAGCATTTCATTCTGTTCTTCCACATATCATAGTCTTCTCCAGACACCACTCTTGGTGGTCTGCTGATGCTTCCAGTGTCTTCAATTCCATTGTTTTGTGCCATTTTTGATTTTTTGATAATGGGTGACTTTAGCAAAGAGATAGTTTTGAATAGAACCAGAGAATGATTAAACAAGTGTCAGTTTGTTTAATCTGTAAGCCAAAGCTCTGATACCACTTGTAGGATCGGTGAATACAAGATGGTTCTATTCTAGTTGACATTGGCGGAAACAATCACAACTAAGCAACGTAAATAAGTAAACAAGAAGAATACTGCTAAATGCAATTTGTATTAAGCTTCAGAGATTACAAGATTACAGAGAAAAACTCTTAAGCAAAAAGCACTTGTATACAATGAATCTAAGTACTACTTATATAGTAACTTAGAATCAAGACAGACACTTGATTCTATGGATCAGATCTAACACAAGCCGTTGATCTTGTATTGAAGCTATTCTACATGTAACGACGATAAAAACTATGAAAGTTATCTTCACTCAAACATCTTCTTAGGCATCATTGCTTGAGTCCTTGGAAGAAGAGCGTCGTTACCTTTTATTGTCTTGCACCAGTAACATTTTTTCTGCGTGGAGTGTGTCAGTGTAGCAGCAGAAAGTTGTCAGTGGTAATGGTTGCTTTATCGAAGCTAGTCAGCTGCAACGTTTGATCTTCAGAGGGAATGGCTATCAACATCAATGTTGTTGATCAGCAGCAAGACACAACTGTCCACAGCTGCTGATTATTTGCCTATTAGCAGCAACTTTGGTCTTCAGCAGATAAGGCTATCCATAGAAGATTTGTTCTTCAGCAGAAGAACAAGTATCCGCTGCAGATAAGCTTATCCGCAACAGTTCGTTGATCTGCAGCAAACTCTGAGGTCCACAGCAGTTGTACTTAGAGAATTTTGTAGCCATCGGTCTTTATTTCGATAGAGTTCCAGTGTACGGGAACTTATGGGAACTTGTACTAGATAAAGCTCACAAATCTCGGTACTCAATTCATCCTGGTTTCGACAAGATGTACCATGACTTAAAGGTGCCATATTGGCGGCCGAAGATGAAAGCTGATATAGCCACATATGTGAGCAAGTGCCTGACTTGCTCAAAGGTCAAAGTGGCATGCCAAAAGTCTTCTGCTCTACTCCAACAACCGAAAATCCCAATGTGGAAATGGGAGCAGATTTCCATGGACTTTATCACCAAACTACCCCGAACTCCTAGCGGATGCGACACCATCTGGGTGATCGTAGATCGCTTGACTAAATCCGCTCACTTCCTAGCAAACAAAGAGACTGATACGATGTAGGAGATAACTTGTATATACTTGGGAGAAGTAGTCTCTCGACACGGAGTGCAAACTTCAATCATTTCGGATCGAGACGCTCGATTCACCGCATGTTTCTGGCAATCGTTACAAAAAGCTCTAGGAACTCGCCTGGATATGAGCACAGCATACCATCCTCAAACAGATGGCCAAACTGAACGTACTATTCAAACCATAGAGGACATGCTACGAGCTTGTGTGATTGATTTCGGTAACAATTGGGAAACTCACTTTCCCTTAGTGGCGTTCTCCTACAATAACAGTTATCATACTAGCATCAAGGCAGCACCATTCGAGGCATTATATGGACGAAAATGTCGGTCACCTATTTGTTGGGATGAAGTTGGGGATAGCCAACTTACTGGTCCTGAACTTGCGTTCGAAACCTCAGATAGAATCATTCAAATTCAAAATCGTATGGCGGCAGCCTGTGACCATTAAAAGAGCTATGCTGATAAGCGTGGAAAACCGTTAGAATTTTAAGTAGGCGATATGGTCCTATTGAAAGTCTCACCTTGGAAAGGTGAATTCGTTTTGGGAAACGAGGCAAACTAAATCCTCGTTATGTTGGACCGTTCAAGATAGTGAAGAGAATTGACCCAGTAGCGTACCAACTGGACCTACCTGAAGGACTAAGTGGTGTACACGACGTTTTTCATGTCTCAAACTTGAAAAAATGTCTAGCAGACGAGACACTAGAAGTTCCTCTTGAGGAACTACTAATCGATGAACAATTACGCTTCATTGAAGAACCGGTAGAAATCATTGACAGAGAAGTCAAAACGCTCAAACACAGTAAAAATCCCTATTGTCAGAGTTCGTTGGAAGTCAAAACGTGGACCGGAATTCACATGGAAGCGCGAGGATCAGATGATGCGCAAGTATCCTCATCTGTTCAAGCACTCCACGTTAAACACATAAGGTACTATTCTAACTTTCGAGACGAAAATTCTTTCAACTAGGGGATGATGTGACACCCCCAGAATTTTTTTTATTATTTATTCTAATTTTCGGGATGAAATTTTTTTCAACTAGGGGATTATGTGACATCCGACTATTTAGAGATAACACTGTTAACTCAGGTCCTATCATCTCACACATACACAGTTAATCTAGTTAGTCTAAGTTATCTAAATTCAAACCTCAGGGACTAATTCTGCCATTATCCAAACACAAATTCACTCAAACTACAAGGACTAAGGCTGTAATAACCCCAAAGTCGATTCTATTGACTCAGCAAAGTCAAAATCATGTGTTTTGTGTTGACTTTTGTAAGTCAAACCCGTCACCTTTTGATCCAAATTCAAACTCCATAACCGATTTTTGTTCGAATTGGTAACTGAATTACACGTTCATGTCATTAACATTCATCATTTGAGCATTAAACCCCGTTAATGATTCGAATTAAACTCAATTATGGGAATTCAAGACATAACCGTCGACCATTATCTTGTGCGCATCAAATTCGTTGAAGTTTTATGTTAATCTCACAATCGAACATACTGCACTCTGCATTTACGCTCCCCTGAAACTTCTACACACCTCAAACTCGCCGGAGACTTGGCCATTCAAAATCGGACCTACATTTGGCCGAACACAGTCAATTCGTGCCTCATTCTGGTAATTGATCACACTCTCAGCTTTGTTTTAACTTATTGATTGAAAGCCCTATCATAATTGTGGCTTAGAACATCAAATCGACCATGAACCAGATTCTAGGGTTCATACGAAACCGGTTTAATTGAACACCGCCCTAGACTCTGTTTAAATCTAATTAAATCATATGAATAGCATCGCCATTATTCACTCTTTGAAAACCCTATGAATTCAGCTCTTTTCATTATCGGATTAATCAAGATCTAGAACCTAGGGTTTGTTAATAAAACGATTTGGGGGTTTTGATCTTAGACTCAACCTCAATATAACTAAACTACATGATTTGATTCGTAATCCTTCGTTTAATGAAAGCCCTATGATTCCAACAGATTTTATTATCAGAATTGTTCAAATTGAATTCGTGTTCTTATTCTAGGGTTTAGGGATTTCAAACTAAAATTAATCGAATGTAAACATGATATTTTTACAATTAAACCTACCCACTGGTTCGCAATGACTGGATTAACAAAACCCCTAATCAATCTTCCTCGATCATGGTCAAAATCATTGGTTTTGGGACTGGTTTGAACCGTGATCGATGGAGGGGAAGAACCCACTGGAAGGCTATGTTAAAACCTTTTGGAACCAGTCTTGTACCCGATGACCCTAGCGGGCGTGTTGGTAAGACGTTGGGCTGTGGGGGAGAAGACCCGGGTTCGAGTCCCTCCACTATAACATCCTGAAAATCTAAAAAGGTTGAGGGTTCGGGTTTGTGAGCGACCCGAGTCTATATTAAACGAATTAAGGGGTAAGTTTTGTCATGCAGGGGGCGTTTTGATAACATTAAATGACACGGTTAGTCGCTTAAAGAGGGTTTGGGATCAAAATGCACGAATCAAGAGAGGAGGGGCCTGAATGTAATATACGAGGTTTTAAATACCACTTATAGAACAAACCCTAGAGCCATATCGGAAAGGGGATGCAGGTGAGGAAGAGGCCGACGACGGGGTGGTCCTACGGTGGTGGCGAGCAAGGGAGGAACTTCGCACGTAAGGTTCAGGTTCGTACGAGGAGACCTTTGCAGTTCAAGAGTTGGATATTCATATCTACTGAGTTTCTAATCCCCCTCTTTTAAATTTTTTTAACATTTTTGGGGCTATCATACATACTTACCAGAGATGTTTAATGTGTTAAGATTTTTGGGTTTTAACCCGAGGTGTTTATAAACTAAAACATTCAGTACTGAGTCGGAGGGTCTACGGGGGTGTTTATGAGATCATGTGATCTAGGTCTAAAGGTGGTTATATGGTCACGGGTCGTATAGTGACCTAAAAGGGGTGAGTTGGGATGGGTCATACGGGTAGGACTAGGAGGTGTCATAGGGTGTGCATGTACGTGGTATGTGCTTAAATAATGAGGTATAGTATTTGTAGGTGTGTTGCTATATTGGCAGAGCATTGTGTTATTAATTAGTCGGGGTGAGACAGGATATGAGCTAAACGCTTATGAATATGTGTAGGATATCTTATCCTAGTGCTAAGTCTGAAGTGCAGGTGCAGTTAATAAATCATGTATATAGAGTATATTGTTATGTGATTATACATGTGTTGTGTGCATTGTGTCATTGTCCTTGTGACACGACAAGTATTGTGTTTGCATTGTTGTCATTTTGACTCGGCAAACGGGATTGTGGTGGACTAAGTCATTCGGGATATCACCAAAGGTGACGATGTCCAACAGGACAGTGATGAGCTCGGGGTGTGTCGAACGCCCTGACGACGGTGCAATAATGAGGTATGTGTTTACGTGCTTATATAATCACGTTAAATTGCATAAAAGTGTTGAGTTATATTTATTGTGCATGAGATAGTAATAATGTGGTGAGTCAAGTTAGATTGACCGTTGTGTCAGGATTGTGATGTGGTGCTTACAACTGTTATGTCAATTGATTTGTAAGAGTCTTGGTCAAGGCTGAGTAAGTTGATGTTTAGGGACTGGTTGTGTTAACTAAGTGTCGCGTTAATACGTGTACTTGAGCATGAGTTATTATTGTAGGTAGGTTCGACCTATGTCGATGAGACTGCGGGATTATTATTATTATGGGATGAGTTTCGGGTAATGGGCTATTATGGGATATCAGGTGATAACAGGGGTTATCTATTTGTTAATGAATTGTGGACCTATTTTATAAGGACCGTGGGTCTTGAGTAAAGTTTAAATAACTTTTGAGATGAGTTGGCTTTTAATTAAACTAAACTATTAGAACTCACTTAGCGTAGCTGACTTTATGTGTACGATAGATTGTTTTGCAGGTAAGCGTTGCGTTGACGTATCTTGGCTTGGGAGCGGTGCTACTCGGATTGGGTGCAAGCATTCGTGAGGTAACTTAATGACATTAAAGACAAATAAATGTTTTTAGAAAGACTTCTGCTGTAGTTTAATATATCTAAAATGAGTATTTTCAAGGGAATAACCCGTTATGAGAACCCACTGTTAGGTGCCTGGTAAGGGACCTTACAAGTTGGTATCAGAGCCGTGGTTTAAGAGAAAAGTGGTATTTTTAAAACAAATGAAATGCCTTAACTTAAACTAAAAAAGGGATGAGGGTGAAACGAATGCCACCACGAGTAACCGCTAGCCAAGAGGTACGTCTTTCGAGTTGAGCAGTAATTATTATTTACCATTTATGTAGTGTTACACTAGGTAAAGTAATCAGTGTGAGTAAATGATTTATGGTTCCGTGTGGGATCATTAGTGTGATATGTGTTGTAGTATTATGTAGAACAACTTGAAGTTGTGTGGTGTGATTGAATGAGACTATAGTGTGAGTTGAGTAATGTGGAATAGAATTAATTGTAACTATGTGAGATAGTTTGGTGTGTCAATATGATTTAGTAATTTTGTGTTTAAACTTTGATGGTGTGAGATTGTGATAAATATGATGACTTGCTAGATTATTGTGTGATACTATATGACTTGTGTGGGATGCATGTGCATCTGGGGTGTATGAAAGATAGAAAGCTAGTGTGAATATGATAGGGAAGGTTTAGAATCCGAGCAGTAATGTGGACCAAATTGCATTTGATCACCGTAATTTGGCAGTCTATGATTACTCTCATATTCTGAATTTGACGCCCACAGTAATCACTCCAACGTTCTATCTTGTGTAGGTACTTATGGCAATGACGATTCGTACTAGATGGGTTAGGCGAGGAGCTCTTATTAAGAGGTTGACAGAGCGACGGGCTAGACGTTTGGCTGCCGTTCGCCCGTTATCTTTGGAGGGAGACGAGTCTTAGCACCTGTTCCATTGATGGTGGTTCCACCGGCGGCTGAATACGAATAGGAGCTACCAGCACCAGGAGGTGATACTGGAGATTCCGGCGCCAAATGCCCCCAATACTGCTAGGGAAACTATGAGGGGAGGGCTTAGTAGTTCCTTTTACACGATAGGAAGGATTGCATTTGCAGTCAGGAGTCAGCCCTCGAGACACTACACAGAATCAGGAAATGGATGATTGGAGGAATCTGATGACGAGGAGCAAGTGGGGGATAACTTTGACTTTTTTAATGACTATAGCAGTACTGGGTACCACGAGAGGACTAGAGCATTTTGAGTAGTGGCCGTCGGGCACTTTTGTGATGAAATATTTGTTCTTGTTTTTTTTTTCAATTGTTTGATATTAACCATGGCATTGAATCTTACCACGGGATTGTTTAAAATGTAGTTAATGATAGTCGCATGTGTGGTAGCTTGATATTGACGGTGGAGTGTTAATAATGTGTGATTACCTTTTGAGCGACGTGAGTTCATACTAAATGTAATCTTTGATTTCA
This sequence comes from Smallanthus sonchifolius, assembly GCA_023525975.1. Taxonomy (NCBI): domain Eukaryota; kingdom Viridiplantae; phylum Streptophyta; class Magnoliopsida; order Asterales; family Asteraceae; genus Smallanthus; species Smallanthus sonchifolius. The sequence goes on along the minus strand of CM042021.1, from coordinate 63,705,276 downwards.
TGCTAGAACTTGGTTGATTAGACGGTACGAGTAGACCTGTGTAGACCAGAGTTTTGATTACTTGTGTGCGTCTACGGTCTTAAGATAGTCACCTATGTGTTATGCGTAGGTGAAGTGTGAAGTGTAAGGGGTGTGTTTGGCCTTACTATGATATTAAATGTCTTTATATCTTAAGGCACAGATCTTCACGAGGGTAAATGTTTTGGTGCTTAAGGGCATGAGAGAGTTTAGTGAATAAAATTGTATGTCGTTAATTGAGTTGCTTATGAGTATAATTTAATGGTGTCACGTATTTGATAGTCATGGCGGGAGATCAAGCGTAAGCTTGATATGGTGGTTGGCATTAGTCGGGCGAGAGATCAAGTGTAAGCTTGATGTGGTGTTTACTTTTGTCAACATGTTATTGTGTCTGACGACAGTCAGGCGGGAGATCGTGTTGCTAGTGCCTTCGGGCCAAACAACTTGATATACTTGTGTGTCTATAAATGATGAGGTCATATTGTATGCGTGTAGATTTACCCCGGTCTAGCTTGTTGTGTATGTGCACTTTGTGCGAGTTAGAAGGTTGAGTTACTAGTACATGTGTAGAACAATGTGTGTTCTGTAGTTATGTGTGTTGGTGTGTGTCTTTGTAGTACAAGCTTAGTCGTGCATAGGACGGATGGTTAGTGTGCTCAAGTATGGTATTTCTATCTTGATGATTTTCTAGACGTTGATACGTCGAGGTGAGGCAAGGAATTTTGATATCTTCCTAGGCAACCAGTGAGGTGCTCTTATGAGATGCCTATACTTATATATCGGGAATTCAGAGCATGAAGCCGAAGGGAGAAACTGTAGAGTTAGTGATGAAAGCGTTTAAGTGGACGCTTGACCAGAAACGTTTATGATGAGGTCTAGGTGACGACCCTGAAGATTTCAGCACGAAGATAATCAGATGACGAAGGACCTTCATGGAACATGTGCTATATGAAGAAGTTAGTCGAGATGAGACACCAGAAGATTAGGGATGTTTTTCCCTGAGCGAGACGACGAATAGCTGAGGCTTATGGGCAAGCGGACTTCATGTTCGTACATCATAAATTAGATGCGGCCGGGGATCGCATGGTAATGGTATAGCAACGTAGAGAAAGGTGAAACTCAGGAGGAATACTTGATAAAGTACGAGTGTGATATAATCGATAGTCACACTCAGGAGGGGCACGTGCAAGATTGCACGTAAGTGACTACGCGAGATATGCCTATGCTGGTAAATCCAAGACCAGGTTATTATGAGCTCCTGTGGAGCATTCAAGGAAAGCAAGCTCTTAGATGTTGAAACAGACACGACGAAAGCATATGAGCCTTGAGACACATCGAGAGCTAATGAAGATGACCCTAGCGTTGGGTGTGTACATACTTACGGGGCGTATTGGATGCGTGATAATGAAGTAAAGAGATTTTACAATAAAGGGATTTAGTGGAGACCATGGTACCTTTACACGAGCTCCTGAAGATCATTGAAGAAACACATTAGTGATGTCCTTATGGAAAGGACAATGGGTTAGAGTTTGAGAAATCATCGCAGGAGCTGATCAAGGTATGAGGCTAGAAGTACGACGACATCACTTTTGAAGGACGGTGAAAGAATCCATCTATGAAAGTCAAGGAACCTACTTGGGAGGATGATCGTCGAAATGATGAAACCCTTAGGGCAATTGTGCCCGTAACGCAAGATGGAATATGGCAAGTAAGCGGGTAACAAGCTATGCTATACTACGCGGTACAAGAGGTGGTATAAGCAATGTTATTAAAGCAATAAGGGCGAAAAGTTAATGTCAAGGACAATGACAACAATACCTTCGGGAAAGGGTGGACAATCAAGACAATCACGCATGGCAACTTCTAGCAAGTGCCGGGATAACAAGAGTGGGAAATGAAGCCATTTGGCTAATGACTAGGGAAACGAGAGGCGAAGGAATGGGTAGGTGAAACCTACAAATCAGAAAGTAGAAAGCGGGCAATGGAGAAGATTTATTTGAACCCCAAAGAGGGTGGTCGAGTTACGAAACGATGTAGTAGAATCGATAAGAGTTTAAGTGAGTGCTTGTCACCAAAGGGATTGGTGAACGATGGAGAACAGAAGGATTTGTTGGTTGGGTTTATACCGATGCATGATTCGGGGACGAATCCTCTTTTAAGGGGGATAGACTTGTAACATCCGGAAAATCTAATAAGGTTGAGGGTTCTGGTTTGTGAGCGACCCAAGTCTATAATAAATGAAATAAGGGGTAAGTTTGGTCGTGCATGGGGCCTTTTGACGACATTAAACGACACTGTTAGTCGTTTAAAGAGCGTTTGTGATTGAAATGCACGAATCAAGAGAGGAGGGGCCTGAATGTAATATACGAGGGTTTAAATACCACTTATAGAACAAACCCTAGAGCCATATCGGCTCTAGGTGTGCGACGACTGGAAAGGGGACTTAAGTGAGGAAGAGGCCGGCGACGGGGTTGTCCTACGGTGGTAGGGAGCAAGGGAGGAACTTCGCACGTAAGGTTCAGGTTCGTATGAGGGGACCTTTGCAGTTCAAGAGTTGGATCTTCATATCTAGTGAGTTTCTAATCCCCCTCTTTTAAATATTTTTTAACGTTTTTGGGTCTATCAAACATACTTACCAGAGATGTTTAATGTGTTAAACGTGTTAAGTGTTTTGGGTTTTAACCCAAGGTTTTTATAAACTAAAACATTTAGTAATGAGTCAGAGGGTCTACGGGGGTGTTTATGAGATCATGTGATCTAGGTCTAAAGGTGGTTATATGGTCACGAGTTGTATAGTGACCTAACAGGGGTGAGTTGGGATTGTAGTTGCGGGTCATACGGGTAGGACTAGGAGGTGTCACAGGGTGTGCATATACGTGGTATGTGCTTAAATAGTGAGGTATAGTTTTTGTAGGTGTGTTGCTATATTAGAAGAGCATTGTGTTATGAATTAGTCATGGTGAGTCAGGATATGAAATGAACGCTTATGAATACGTATAGGATATCTTATCCTAGTGCTAAGTGTGAAGTGCAGGTGAAGTTAATGAATCATGTATATAGAGTATATTGTTATGTGATTATACATGTGTTGTGTGCATTATGTCGTTGTCCTTGTGACACGGCGGGTATTGTGTTTGCATTGTTGTCATTATGACACGGCAAATGGGATTGTGGAGGACTAAGTCCTTCGGGAGGTAACCAAAGGTGATGATGTCCAACAGGACAGTGAGGAGGTCGGGTGTATCGAACGCCCTGACGAGGGTGCAGTAATGAGGTTTGTGTTTACGTGCTTATATAATCGCATTATAATGCATACAAGTGTTGAGTTATATTTATTGTGCATGAGATAGTAATAACGTGGTGAGTCAAGTTAGATTGACCGTTGTTTCAGGATTGTGATGTGGTGCTTACAACTGTTATGTCAATTGATTTGTAAGAGTCTTGGCCAAGGCTGAGTAAGTTGATGTTTAGTGACTGGTTGTGCTAACTAAGTGTCGAGTTAATACGTGTACTTGAGCATGAGTTATTAGTGTAGGTAAGTTCGACCTATGTCGATGAGACATCGGGATTATTATTATTATGGGATGAGTTTTGGGTAATGAACTATTATGGGATATTGGGAGATAACAGGGGTTATCTATTTGTACTAAACAAGAGGTTGTTTAGTAGGTTTTGGGTACAATGTTACTCTTGCCTCAAGCAATCCGGCCTTCTATAACACCTGGATTCAGTACAATGGCGTTGAGAAGATCATTAGGGAAATAACTTCACTGACTCCACAAGAGAGACAGCAAGAAGCTACCCCCTGGTGCGTCGTTGTTTTCCTCAAGCATGCTATTACTAACTCATTCTCTACCGGAGCTCTAATCCATAATCAGAGATCTCAAATCGAGGTGTTACTGTGGTACGATGGCGAACATATCACTGGTGTTACGTCTAAGACGATGATGAACAAATCGGTGGTAGTCATGGTGGTACGATGACGAACAGATCGGTAGTGTTACGTTGGTACGATGACGAACAAATCGGTGGTGATAAGTCTCCAACGATGACGAACAGATCGGTGGTACGATGACGAACAAATCAGTGGCGGTTTTTTTTAATTGGATCTAATTTTTTGAGGTATATTGTACACATTTTTTAGAGCGGTTTGTTTTGAAGTGATACTTTTTCGAGCGGTCCCAAACCGCTCTATAAAATCAAATTCACCACTTTTAAAAATGCATGAGTTTTGTACTAGTGAGTTTTGTCTTCAAAGTTTACATTTATTACGATTTGATAAATACACTAAAATCTAAATATTTTATTAAAATAAAAAATTTAGTAACTAAGTTTAATGTAATAGGAAACCCAATTAAAAAGAGCGACGAAGATGATTTGTCATAAAATGTTAATATCAGGCGTGTTGTTAAGACGTTGGGCTGTGGGGGAGGAGACCCGCGTTCCAGTCCCTCCACCCTGTTTTCTTTTTAGATCATATTTTCAGACATTACTTTAATATAAAACCTTTTTCTATATTATTATATTAATATGTTAATATGTTTTAGCCCCGGAAAACACCAGCAGGCTCGGGTTTAGATTTATAACCCATTTTAATTATTATTTCCCCATATTTAAAAATAATATAATTAATTATATTATTACCCATGCTTATATTCCCAAATAAAATAATATGTTTATTATTTTTGTCACGTGAATAATTATTGTGTTATTTCTCCAAACTTATAAATAATATAATAGTTTATATTATTTTCCTAAACCATTATTTTAATGAAACAAATACACGAATACTTATTTAAATAATATTATTCGTAATTAGCGGCTTTCGATTCGAAACGCACCTATCTTAATTATTATATTAAGAAATTCTTTAATCCCGACGACAAGTTTATCTACTCTTTAATTATTAGTGTGTCTTTTGACGTTCAATTTTCCCATGTCATCGTCACAAAATCCTACGTGTTCCTAACAATTGTAAATGTAATTCTAGGGCATTCGCAGACTGTCCACAGGCAAAATACTTGTGGTTCCTATTGCATCCTGGTGTGGTGCTACTCGTACTAAACTCAGGTGAGTTTCACGGCCCCTTTTTACTTGTTTTACTGTTGGGGGAGAAACATGCATACAAACGAACATCATTTCACTTGTTTTCTCGTTTGGGGGAAACATGCATATAAACGAACATCATTTCACTTGTTTTCCCGTTAAGGAGAAACATGCATACAAAAGAAAATCATTTTACTTGTTTTCCCGTTGGGGAGAAACACGCACACAAACAAACATGGATCACATAGTATTTCACTACCACTTGTTTACTTAAGCGCAAACATAAAATACAAAGTCCTTACACACTCGAACCGTTAATATAAGGTAGATAGCGAGGAAATTTGACTAGTACTACTGGGTTTGACAAACCCCACCCGGGCTAGTCGCACTAGCTCGATTGAAGGTCGAACGGGCGAAATTGTCCTAAACACTAGCAATTGTTGATGTTAGCAATGGCGGAAGGCATTCAAACACAAACAGTCAGCTTCGGTTGCGAACGCTTAGAGTAACTTGTGCATTGTCTAGCTAGCAATAGGTGTGACTTACGTATGTGGATCCTGCAAACACTCAAAAAGTTTATTTACTTACAAACATGTGAACTCATCAACCCCGTGTTGAAACTTTTTTTTTACATGTTTTTCTCAGGTCGCTAAGGTACAGGTTGCACACTTAGGACATGCATGGAGTCCTACTGTCATTTCATTCATATGCAAACATTTAATATAATTTATCAAACTAAACTTGGGCGCGTTTGTTTTCTTACAAACCTGTGAACTCACCAACCTCGTGTTCACTTACTTTTATCAAACTTAACTTGGGAGCGTTTGTTTTGCTCATTTTTTTCCTTGTTTAACGCTTCCGCACTTACTCTGAAATTTTATGATATTTCATTTATGTCCCATATAGTGTCGTTTGATGTAACTAATGTCTGAGATCCTGGTTTGTCACACGCCAAATGGTAAAACTCCATTAGTGGGATTTGGGGGTGTGACAAAATGGTATCAGAGCCATTTGTTATAAAGAACTAGGATTTCATACTAGACTATAACCGAACACATGCATTAGTTACATGACACAGACACTCACACATGATCACATAGCATCCATACATGCATTGCATTGCAGGCATGTTGATGTCATCCATATTACCCTCTACTGACGAGTAACACGTAATTCTCATTGCATCATCATTCCCAGTGGCGACACTCGGGGAATCACCAAAACAACATCCACTCTCGTCCTAGGGCAGCAAAACGGAGCTTTCAGAGGAGTCACTCACACCACCATTATCTGCACCCTTGTTACACCACCAGTTCAGGTTGTCCCGAAGAAGGGTGGGATGACAGTTGTGACGAATGAGAAGAATGAATTGATTCCCACTAGAACAGTCACAGGTTGGTGCGTTTGCAACGACTATAGGAGATTGAATGATGCCACGAGGAAGGATCACTTCCCTCTTCCTTTTATTGACCAGATGCTAGAGCGCCTATCAGGGTAGAAGTTCTATTGTTTCCTTAACGGCTTCTCGGGTTATTTCCGGATCCCCATTTCACCGCATGATCAGGAAAAGACCACATTTACATTCCCATATGGTACCTTAACGTACCGACGTATGCCATTCAGGTTATGTAACGCTCCAGCTACCTTTCAGAGGTGTATGGTGGCAATATTTGAAGATATGATCGAGTCTTCCATGGAGGTTTTCACGGATGAATTTTTCATGTTTGGAAGTTATTTTGATCATTGTTTGCAGAACTTGGAGAAGATGATGAGGAGATGCATTGACACGAAGTTGATGTTGAATTGGGAGAAGTGTCACTTCATGGTGACTGAGGGTATTGTGCTCGGACACAAAATTTCACGTTCCAGTATTGAGGTGGATCGAGCGAAAATTGAGACGATCAGTAAGCTTCCACCACCGACGAGTGTGAAATAAGTTCAGAGTTTCTTTGGCCAGGTGGGTTTCTATCAACGTTTCATTAAGGCTTTTTCCAAGATTACCCGGCCCATGACACGCCTTCTTGAAAAAGACGTCTAGTTTGAGTTTGATGTGGACTGTCTTAAGGCTTTTGAGTTCTTGAAGGAGCAGTTGGTTTGTGCTCCCATCTTAATAGCCCCCGACTGGAGCTTACCCTTAGAGCTAATGTGTGATGCTAGTGACTTTGCAGTCGGGGCTGTTCTAGGCCAAATGAGAGACAAGCACTTCTACCTGATTTACTACGCGAGTAAGACCCTCAATGATGCTCAAGAGAATTACACGACTACCGAGAAGGAGCTTTTGGCGGTGGTCTTCGCGTTTGATAAATTCCGATCTTATTTAGTGTTATATAAGACCATCTTTTATACTGATCATGCAACATTGTGATACCTGTTTGCAAAGAAAGATTCCAAACCTAGATTGATTCGATGGATTCTCCTACTTTCTGAGTTTGATATTGTTATCAAGGCTAAGATGGGAGCGGAGAATATGGTGGCTAACCATTTGTCATGGTTAGAGGATCCGGGTAGAGAAGAGATCCGGGAGGAGGCCATAGGGGACACATTTCCCCATGAGTCGTTATGATGTTGAGCTTCGGGCCGGACAAGGAGACGATATTCTATTTGAGTGCTGAGGAGCAGGGTTTGCCATGATTTTCTAACATAGCCAGTTACTTGGCAGACAGTTTAGTGGTTAAGGCATGACTTCCCAACATAGGCGGAAATATTTTGCAGATGCCAACCACTACCTTTGGGACGCTCCATATCTATTTCGAGTAGGGGGTGATAGAGTGTTAAGGAGATGTGTGAGTAAGGAGGTTGGAGTAGAGATCCTAAAACACTACCATGAGGGTTTGACGGGAGGTCATAATGTGCCCTCTTACATCGCGAAGAAGGTGTTTGATTCTGGTTTTTATTGGCCAACAGTGTTAGTGAGATGATGTGACGCGTGTCAACGCACCGGTAACATCTCATCCCGGAATGAGATGCCTCAAAACCCTATCCAAGTGGTTGAATTGATTGATATTTGGGGCATTGACTTCATGGGTCCGTTTCCTTCATGAAAAAGGAATCAGTGCGTTCTTGTGGCGACAGACGACATTTCTAAGTGGGTTGAAGCACAAGCATTACCCACTAAAGACGCCCGAGTAGTGCTGGGATTCTTAAAGAGGTTGTTTAGTAGGTTTGGGACTCCCAAAGCCTTGATTAGTGATAGGGGAATGCATTTCTACAATGCCAAGATGGAGAAGGTATTATCACGCTATGGGGTCACCCATCGATTGTCGACTGCCTATTATCCACAGACTAGCAGGAAAGTAGAGAATGCAAATCGGGGAGTGAAGAGGATATCGGAAGGATTGGTCCGACAAGTTAGATGACGCGCTTTGGGCTTTTATAACAGCGTTTAAAACACCTATTGGGACCACACCCTTTTGGATGATTTATGGAAAAGCGTGTCATTTACCCATAGAATTAAAACATAAAGCATATTGGGGATTACATGCAGTCAATCTAGACTTGCCTCAAGCAGGGAGAAACCGGTTTCTTCAATTGCATGAGTTAGAGGAGTTGAGGGACAATGCGTATGCAAGATCATGGAGTTACAAAGAGCGCACGAAGGCGTTGCATGATAGTCGGTTGAAGAGTGTGGGGATAGAGTGTTGGTTTATAACTCTCGATTAAAACTACTCACACGAAAGCTTAAATCCAGATGGACATGACCGTATACGGTGAAGGAAGCGTTTCCATACGGTACGGTAGAGATACAAGATGAGAAGGGTAGTTCGTGGAATTTAAACGGTCATAGGTTGAAGCACTACATCGGAGGACCGATTGAGAATGTTGAGGAGGATGTGGTTCTTCTCGACACGCTCGGAAAGAATAAGCGATTGAGGATAGGTTCTCGGGTTAGATCCCGAGTTTAGAGTTTTATAAGTCTTTGTGTTTATTTTCGGTGTTCTTATGTGTTTTCGGTTTGTGTGCTCTTGTTTGTTTGTTTCAGGGATACGTAACTGTCTTGGCAAGGAAAGTCATCAAAAACGAAGTTCCAGGTATGTATGCACTTGATCTTATAGTTGGAACAGGTTTTTAGAGGTGTTGGTTGAAGAAAAAAATTAGAAGCAAAAATTTTTTCTAAGTAAAAACGGGGGAACTTTCTATGAATATCACCTTTTGGCGCCACGGGAACCTCTTGGCCAAGCTTTTGGCCACACGCCAAAAGCCAAATAAAAATATCAGGATTTTTGTTCTTCGCGCCACGTGAAGCTTCCCCATTAATTGTTCGCGACAAGCGAAGAACCCAAAGGGCATAATCAAACATCTTCCCACACCACACGAGGAGGAGGAACTTTCTGTCTGCGATGGGTGGAGAATTTAAAATTTAAGAAAAAAAATATAAAGTCACTTTTGTGTCTTTTTCAACAAATACCACCAACCACCAACGTAAACCCCAAATACCACCACCGCCACCACCGCCACCACTACGACCACCGTAGAACCACCCCTCCCTAGCCACCACCTTCGGCCACCCAACCCACCACACCATCATTCATCTTCATTCGCCATCATCACCACCGTATCACCACCATCATACAATATCATCGTATCCCACCACTCTCCTCCACACCTCCGTCACACCACCAGCTCAGGGGAAACCACCAGGGGTCGATTTTGCTCACCTAAATCTCTAGTTACTGCATTTGTCGTCATTGAGGTACGTCTCCCTGTTATGTTTTATTTCGAGTCACTTTCTTTGTAAATTGAGTAATGTCGAAGTTGTTTAGGTAATAATAATGTTGAGTAGTTTGTAACTCTTGGTGATTTGTTATTCGAAAGGTTTTGCATTGGTTCTTTGTTTGTTTAGTTACATGAGTCGTTTGGTGTACATTGAGTCATTTTGATCCAACTATATGCTTTGTCAATCTGGTACAGTTTCAATCACATTTTTAGTCATTTAAACTTGGTCAGGTAGCTTTGGTTTAGAATTTGTTTGGATAATTAGAAATTGATGCTAGTTACAGGTAATGGAGGGCACATGGGAATTGACAAATCTAAAATATATAATGCCCGAGTCTTTGTTGCTTTGTTTATAAATTTGCTTTGTGTTGGTCGTCAACTAGCCCTCTAGGTTATTGAGTGGTCAAATGGAAATTGAATTTTAGTTGATTGTATACCACGAAACATAAATGGTAAATATGTGGTTGAAATGGATATTGTTTGAGCAGGATTATGCAGGATTTTATAGGGTAAAATACCGTTTTACTAAGGGGAGTTTTTCAATTTGATTTTAAATTATTGGGATGCAAATTGGTCGTAGTCCTTTGTATACTGAGTCTTGTTAATTTTTTATTTAATTGAAAGTTTAAAACTTTTAGCTTAACATAGATCGAGTCGAGGGGATTGTTTATATTATGTTTTTGTAGGATTAGATCTCCTACCCTGTACTCAATCTCCATTCGGGCGAGGTTGGTCTGGATTTCATTAAAGTGTATAGGGTATCCCTGATTTTTTGTCTTTTTTATTATTTTTTTTTATTTTAGTTTCTTATTTAACTGTACTTAGTACAACCGCGAATGAAATGCTATACATTCGTCAATACTGCTAGGTATGCTTTATTGGAAATATATATGCTTAACTTTGTTTTGCAGGCATGTCCGACACATGAGCTTCCTCAAGCGCGGCGGCTAGGGTCCAAGCGCAGGCGAGGGCCGGTTCCGCAGCCCAGAGGAGCAACAGAGGCACCACGCCCGATCCGCAGGGTGGCACGAGTTATAGATATGCCGTGCCAGAGGTCTGTCCGACGGCATATACAGAGCCGGTTCCGCTCGATGACCTGATTTTGAGCCAACACACGTTGTTGCCCTTTGAGATTGGTACTGAAGCGTCCGTGCGGTGTGAGAAGTTTGTGGAGATGGATCCGCTGCAGCATAGGAGTATCAGCTGGGAGCTGATTGACCAGTTAGGGCAGTACACTAGTCAAGAGGAGATGTTAGGTGCCAGATGGATGGCGGTATTAGCATGTGATGCCATTTAGTACCGAGAGCTTACCGTGGAGTTTCACTTTATATTGCGGTACCCGGTTGGCCAGTTTGACCAGCCCGTCACCGTGTCGTTCGCCTTGGGACAATAGGCTTATAAGATATCGGTCCCACAGTTTGCGTGGCAACAGGGTTCTACACTGAGGCGGAGGTGGCAGAACCGGCGTTTGTGCAGATTTTGAGGGGTTGTTTTAGGAGGCGTCATGACCAGGGGGTTACTGACGGTTAGTTACAGGATTTTTGGAGTTCTATAGCCTACATCCCCTATTCTACGTCTATCTTAGAGTCATCGATCAGAGACCCCATCATCCGATACATTCACCGGATCCTTTCTTGCACTCTCGTCGGACACAAGTCCGACACAGAGAAGTGCAATCAAGTGGATCTATTTTGCCTTTTCTGCATAGTTGGCCACCAAGAGGCCAACATGGCTAACATACTGCTGTCTTCATTAGCTAGGGGCTGTATAGGAGGACAAGACGCTAGGTTAGACTTGGGGCCGTACATAGGACCGATTGCTAAGCGGTTAGGAGTTTTTTATCGTTATCCGAGGCATCTGCTTACATCCGGCCCAGATACGATCGGTTTTGGATTGCTTGAGTTGAGGATAGCCGGTATTTGCGCTTGGGATGAGCCGGTTAGATGGATGGAGGCGAGAGAGGGTCCGCATGTACCACAACCTATTAGGACTCCTGCTGCAGAGGCTATCTAGATGGGGACGCCTACGTCCCGCCAGTGAGTACTGCACCATATTGAGAGTCCCCAGCACCAGCATCCACTGCGACAGCGGTCACTAGCAACGCTTACTTTAGAGGCGCCGAGGGACGAGATTTTTGACCAGATGGATCGTAAAGATGATGCCATCCGATATATGATGGCCCAGCAGGGGATTGAGATTCCACTGTTCTTTAGAGTTCCAGATCAGACTGAGGCAAGTACAGATGATCCAATCAATGGAGATCAGGGTCAGAGTTGATGTTAACAGTGCCGTCCAGCCGGGTTATTTGATTTTTTGTACTTTTTCTTTATTTTTGATTTTAGTATCTTGGTCTGTATTAAATATTGAAATATTATGGGATTTGTACAGGGACTTGGCTGGGTGGTTGTTTATATTATTTATCGTTACTCTTTATCTGTGTGATTATGCTACTAGATTTTGTGAGTGGTAGCTGCTTTCGTTCGTGAGTGAATCTTGGAATTTTGCATTGCTGAGCTCGTTCGAATTGGAGGGCATGAACATGACCTACGAAGAATATTGTCATCTTAACAAGGGAAGTCTGTTTTGATTTTTGTGCATAATATTTTATTTTATTTCTTTATTTTTGTTTTCTGTCGTTTCTCGGTTCACATTGGGGACAATGTGCGTTTCAAGTGTGGGGATTGGAGACTTGACGTCTGTCTTAGTTTAGTTGTTTAGTTTTGCGTTGTTTTGAAAAAAAAAAATACAAAAAAATAAATAAAAATTTTTTTTAAAAAAATGTCCTTGAATTAGAGTTTTGCAACTAAATGGAAGATGATAGATAGAACTGGGAACTACTTGTTGAATTAAAATAAAAAAATAATAATAGAAAGGACTTCTAATTTGTTATGTTTTGGTAGATCCAGCCAACTTTGAAAAGCTTAAATATCCTGAAAGTGTTAAATTAAATTAATTGGGTAATTAAATCAGGATATCATGTGGTGTTCTAATCTTGGGGGAAATGGTAAAGCTGAAACTCTCAATATGGGGTGATGGGTACCATGTTAGATTTATGAATTTATATGTTTAAAAAATTGCCCTAAATTCCATAATTTCATCCATATGAGCTGAATTGAGAGATTAAGTTTCGCCTACGTGTCACATGCCGAGTTGCAGCTTGGTTGAAACACCACTGGGTCAGATTCTTAAGAACTTAATTAATTTAGGAAAGTTGAGTTTCACCTACGTGTCACATGTCGGGTTGAAGCCTAATTAAAACACCACTGGGTTAGATTCTTAAGTACTTCATTGCTAGAACTGCAGCCTATGTGCTACACGTCGAGTTACAGCTTGATTGAAGCACCACTAGGTAAGGTTCAGTTATATTAATTATAAATGCTCATAACATTCATCCATAATTCATCTAAACCAATTTTTAAAACATATAAATTCTTGTTTATAGTTGTGGAAATCTATATGGTTTAACCTGGGCCTTAACATACCTTGAGATGGGATTAGGTTGAGCCATGACATTTTGAGTGTCAGACCCATAGATAGAATGATATTTTGGTAATATGATAAAATAACAGTCGGGGGCTTGATTAGTTGGTGGTTGGGTTTAGTCGGACAGAAATACCGATGATTGCAGTTAACGCGTGCTTATATTTGAACCAAGAAATTAATGTGATTTTGAAAGCTAGTTTTCTAGTTATGATTCCATTGCAGATTTCTTTTTCGAGGACGAAAAAGGTTAAGTGTGGGGATGTTGGACGTGTTGCAAAACACTTACTTTTATCCTATTGTTTTTGTTAATTTTAGTTAGTTAATCATTCATTTTTATTCCTTTTTGGTTCGTACTTAGTTTGTGTCATGTTTGCAGATGTTCATGTGCAAAAGCAGCAGAAATCAAACTTAAACCCTGGAGAAATCGAGCACATGAGGATAAGGGTTGAAAAGAAGGAAAAATTCTAGAAAAGTAGGTCTTCGCTCCACGTGAATAAGGAAGCATAGGTCTTGTAGGTCCCTGGAGTGTGGCGGATCGTCACATGCAAGTGGGTCTACTAGTCGGACCGGGTGCGGAATACCCGTGACTAGGTGGAGAGTCTTACAACACAAAGTAAACCGACAAGATAATCACTTTAAACTTTCGTCTATTATAAACACTTGAAGGTTACAGAGAGAAATACTGAGATTACAAGTTCTGCGTATTTGCTACTGTGAATGCGTCTAAGATTGCGTACTTATCTGCTATCAACCATTCCTATTTATACACGACCTGATGCCTGCGCACTTAGCAAGTGCGCAGGGCAATTTTCTCATGCGTACTTAGCAAGTACGCAAATGTATTCCTGCGTACTTGCTAAGTACGCATGAATTATCTCCTGCGCACATACAAGTGCGCACAACATACAGACACTTACAAACAAAGACAAATAAAGACAAATACATACATGAAAGTACTAAACTAAGACTCTATTTATCCAGAGTGTTTGTCATAGGAAAGTGCTTCAACAAACTCCCCCGGACAACAACTCTAGATCGTCTTCGATCTCTAGTCTTCAGTCTTCGGTCTTCAGTCTTCACAACTATGCATCTTTAGCTTCCATCTTCTTCTTATAGTCAAGGCAGAACTTGATCACCTTGTCATATTTAGAAGCAAGGAATTTCATCCATTCGTCCGTATACATGCAATACCTGTCTGCTAGTGCCTCCAGATCTTTCACAGAGAAGTTAATGAAGCAGACTTCATCAAATACTCTAATTAGTTCCATCGGCACTAAGCATCTACTTTCTGACCTCACCTTTCCAATCACCACCACCTCGCCCGTCTTTGGATCTACGTACCAGTACCACATGTCACCGAGGATATCCTGAGATAACTTGCTCAGGGGAATCATGGTTTCACATAGCACTGGCTTGTATACCAATTTCTTTAAGAATTTCTTAGTCACATGATGTATTGCTGTCTTATCCTTGACTCTCTTGGGCACTTGAGGTTTGAACACATCAAACTTCCCAGATGTTGCTTCCCGCTGTAGAACCACCCACAAACCCATCGCCACTGCGTGATTAGAATGACCCAGCAGCTCTCGTTTTGCTAGGTTCACAAGGTCGTATTTGGGTAAGGAGTTGAACGCTTCACTCGTTGGTTTCAAGTATTGAACCCCCAGATCTTTTGATTGCGAACAACTGCTTATCCTCCTCGAACCTTACAGCCAAGATCATCCCTGTTGCCCCTTGTTTGTCTATGATAGACGTCTTCTACCAAACCAGAGCTGGACCCTTAGATGAAGTAGAAGGCATGTCTTTTTTCTTTCATTGCATATGGATCCACATGTGTAGGGTCACTTGGGGAGGCTTCAGTCGAGGCTTCAACATTACTAGCATGCTCGACCGAAACTGTGTCGAGCTGAGCTTCGAAGGATGGAACTTCAAAGATATCTCCATCTTTTAACTCATACTCTCCTTCCCCGTCGCCCTTGGGAACTTCTATCACTACATCCTCATCATCTTCATCCCAATCATCACCAGAGTAGATCTCTCCTTCTTCTAGGTTGTAGAGAGCATCGATCTGTGCTTCCTTCGAATAGTCAGGCTCTAAGTATAAGATCTCATCGTTAGATAGATCCTTAAGCACATCAGCCGCTGACTTTCCATTGTCACCACCACCACCAGAAGTATCACCACCCTCCTGATGAGAAGACTCCCCCTGAGCCATTGGAATAGAAGAGATGGGCACAATTGCTAAAGCTTGGTGCTCACCTCCACTAGGACCGACTTTGGGATCCTTGTCTTTGTCATCATCCTTTGTCAAGTCGACAGGATGACAAGGCTCATCACCAGAGTGTGTCTTTTCTTTCTCTTTCTCCTTCTCCTTCTCCTTCTCTTTCTCTTTCTCCCCTTAGGTATCAAGCTTCTTGGTCAGATCAGCAATTAGTTTGACCATCAGCGCATGCTCCTTCTTCTGCATATCAAACATCAGCTCGAGAGACGACCTGTGCCCCAGAATCTTGTTGTTTGTCTGGATTAGAAGCTCGTTCTGTGCCATTATGTTCTTTAGTCTCTCGTCTGTCCCCGTTCTCTGGCGTCGTAGAATTCTAACTTCGTCCACCAACGAATTAATCTGTGCTTGTTGAGCATCATATTCCACCTTTGACTTCTGAATAATTTCCAACAAACCAGCAACTTGGGTTTCTAGAATTGCTATCCTTTCTTCATTAGGATCAGGTTGTCTGGAGGTCGATGCTTCATCATTGTGAATTGGGGAGGAGAAGATAGTATCGAAGTCAAACCCTTGAGTAAATTCTTTGTAGTTGAAGGGTTGACTTATCGGTTCAATTGGGGTTGTTGGGATTGAGGATGTAATAACGGTTGTAGGTGTTATGGAAGGGGTGATGGTGACTGACTCCATGCGAATTGGAGTAATCACCACCACCTGGACATATATGATAGGGAGGGCCACTATCACAGGAACCTCCTCTGTGATTGAAGTGACTGCCACATCAGGTTGTACATGTGCCCTCCTCCTCTGTCTTTGGTATAATTGTTGTGAAGGTGGGGTAGAGGTTGAGTTAGTACTTGCAGCTGGAACTTGTACTTGCTACAGAGTAGTGACCTCCACCTCACTCGCAATAGCAAGTTGCTGCCTATCCCCTCTATTCTTGTGAACACTTTCACGTCTTTCCCTTTGAATAGCAGCATCAGAGTCAGAATCTGGCTCATATTTGCTGCCAGAGGACTGTCGCTTTCTCTTTGAGGATGACTCAGGAAGGGTGACCTTCGTCGTTCTCCTCGGGTGAACCTGCGATGGTGCATCATTGGAATCAGAAGAATCAGACTCTATCTCTTCCGAGTCGGATCCCTCAGCACCATCATGACCTTCTTCTTCGTCTCCACCATCAGACGATCCATCTTCACTTTCAACTTCCTCCTCTTGTTGTTGTTGTTCATCTGAATGTTCACTCAACTCTGGCTCCGAATCATGACTATACCATCTCTAGTCAGCCGGTGCCACATATGATTCATTTATTAGGTGGCCAAAGAGTCCTGTATGCTCAGGGGTAGGTTCTACAATGCCTGGCTTAAGGAATTGTGCGAACACCCTCTTGTCCACCCTCTTCACTTGCAGTCTCTCCCCAATTGCAGGTAGGTTTGGCAACGCATCGTTTAACAGAAGTTGCACAAACCTTGGGTATAATAAGAAGCTGAACCTCTCAGCCGTGTTAATCTGATCATTGATGGCTTTGAATATGTATCGTGAGAAGTTGTAGCCATTATTAAGAGACAAGCCAACCATGGCAGCAGCAAGGTCATGACCCATTGCCTCCTTTCCAGCTTTTCTTGAGGAGATGCACATGATCATGATGTGGGCAAAATATCTCCATTGATCGAGCACCCACATTTTCTTATAAGAGGCATAGTCTCTCGCACCGACATACCCCAGTCGTTGCCTCCAACAGCCATCCACAAAGTAGTCAGGATAGGCTGTTGGGTCGGTGCAAAGATCTCTGAATTACAAGACCCGTCTAATAGTGTCTTTAGAGAAGGCGATATCATGACTAGCCACGGTAGCCCCTATAACATTGGGGGTTACCGTGCAATCATGCTCCGCGATCTCCCAGAATTGCTCGAGATAAGGTCTTGAAACGATAGGGTCAGCTGAAATAGCATAGCTGATTCTTGAACGGTTCAAGAAATCAACTACCTCTCGATACTTAAGTGTTGCACCCTTCCATTCCGGTTGAGTATGAGCTAGAAGATTGAACTCATTCGTAAATGCACAAGCCATAATCTGCAGAAACACACAGAAAACATAACAAGAACAACAAGTTTCATTGGAATTGAATAAACATGACTCGGTATAGCAGTTACTCTTTGAACTGAATTTTCAGACTTAGAAATTTTTTCCAAGTGTTGGTCCTGCGTACTAGGAATTTCCTCTTGCGTACTTAACAAGTACGCAAGAATTACTTCTTGCGTACTTGCTAAGTGTGCAAGAAACATACTTGTTCAAAATTCCAGAAGTTTTAAAAAATCAACAGATGTTCAAAAATTTGGTAAAGATTAGGTCACCACAAGGTCGAAATCAGTGATTATGACCCATGGAACATCAACACCAATCCACTGCTACATTGGTCCAATTTTGACCTAAACGACGACTATCCGAACCGATGGTCAAAACCAAGCCCAAGGTCAAAATCAAAGGATTAAACGGACAATTAAGAGTCGATTAATGATTCTAGGCAAGTTTTAGTTATCATGAATTAACAAAACAACCAATAATTTGTCAAAAATCACGGATTAAACCCTTAATTTTTTATGTTTTTGAATCGGTCGAAAATCATGAATTTTTGGATGGATTGAGTTTAGATTCTCACCAATAGATTGTAGTACAAAGATGAAACTAGTAACGGGACGAAAAATCAGTTGGAACACTCAGAAGTTTTGAGAAAAATTTGCGGAGGGAATTGAACATGCGCTAGAGTTTGAATGATAAAAGTCTGAAAATTTTCCAATTTGCGGAGGGAATTGAACATGTGCTAAGTGCGCAAGATTTGACTCCTGCGTACTTACAAGTGCCAAAGACTTACCTCTTGCGTACTTGTTAAGTACGCAGGGCTTACTTCATGCGCACTTGTCAAGTACGCAGAAACCCTTAAGTGCGCAAACTTTCAACTCAAATTATGAAGGTTTTTCAAGTCAAATAACAAACAAGATAAACAACATTCAATCAAGAGGATTCAAACTCAATTCAGGAAGGTTAAATACAAATATTTTTGGTTTTTCTGATTAATATTTAACTATTCATAAACTTAAAATCTTTTTTATCTTTTCTAGATAGAAATATACGTGTATTTACAAAAAACTTTTTTTGATCAAAGACACGAACAGAGGATCATATCAGGCTAACTTATAGCAAAAACGATACAATATAAACATCAAAGAATATGGGATCATGTCATGGATTACTATTTATTCATACATAATAAACACATAAACAAGTAATTCAAGTTGACAATATTATAAGATTTGAAACTATAAGCATCTTTGTATCACGTTCTTGTGTATTAAGGTATTAATTATAAGATATACAACGTGTACCCAACTGATATGCTACAATAATGTAAATTGCACTATCTCAAGGCATCTAAGATTTTTCCAATGATTTTCTAAATTTTCAAAATGAAGCTACATCAATTAGCACAGTAAAAATCAAGCAGAATCCATAAGGATTATCAGGAATCATAAGATTCAGAATCGAGTGATTCATTTGTCTTGGTTTCATTTGATTTCATCATTAAATATCGGTATGATGATTCGGGATAATGAATATGGCGTTTGACTAAGGTAAGGGAATCCAACTTTTATCTGGATTTGATTTCAACGAATCAGGAGTGATTCAAGGGTGAATACATGCTCAACGGTTGATGTAGAGACATGTCTTGATTCAATCTCTCATTGCATACTTGTAAGTATGGGCAGTGAGACAAACCGCATTAATTGTGCTAACGACATAACCCGAAACTGACCTCAAAAGAAAATTATTGCCAAAATCTAACATCCTTTATCTGATAATGACCTTTTCTATTCTTTTACGCACACACACTAGCAAACATGGGTTCAAATCACAATTGTAATTTTGGATTAAGTTTCCACACTACTAGTGATTCAAAGACGCATACAGCCTACTGAGAATTCAAATTACTTGTACATAAGCAGATTAAAACCATAAAAAATTACACAATTAAGTAAGCATGACGCAATCATTTCCCATATGAGCAGTCTGTGACGTTTAGATCATTTCTGATGTACTATCATTTCCTCTTTTCTCAAGTTAACTTTGAAATTTTCCATTTTCTATTTTGTTTTTGATTTTGTAAAATGTTTTTGATTGTTAAAAGAACTATACAGAAAACTTAAAAGAAGATAAAAATTTAACTTTCATGAATTGAATTGATTTAAGAAAAACAAGTTTTCACTCAGGATTGAACATTCCTATCAAGTTGACAAGATGCTCAAAACGGGATCGATCAAATGCCTTTGTGAAAAGGTCAGCAAGATTGTCATCCGTGTGAACTTTAACAAGTTCAATTAAATGCTTTTCAACACAATCACGGATGAAATGATGGCGAATTTCTATATGTTTAGTTTTGGAATGTTTCATCGGGTTATTTGTGATGGACATTGTGGCAATGTTGTCAATGAATAGAGGAGTTCTAGTGAAGTTTAAGCCGTAGTCTATTACTTGTTACTGAATCCACAATATCTTAGAACAACTACTCGGCGCAGCAATGTATTCTACTTAACAAGTTGAGACAGAAATCGTTGACTGCTTCTTACACTGCCAGGAAACCAGTCTGTCTCCTAAGAATTCACATCCACCAGAAGTTGACTTTCTGTCAAGGTTACAGCCTCCATAGTCTGAATCAGTGTAGGCTTTGAAGTCAAATGACTGCTGCTTAGAGTACCAAATACCCAATCGAGGTTTCCCCTTCAAGTATCTGAAAATTCTCTTCACGACTATCATATGCGACTCCTTCGGTTGAGACTGAAACCTTGAGCACAAGCACACAACAAACATATATCAGGTCTTGAAGCTGTGAGATACATAAGTGATCCGATCATCCCATGGTACAATCTGTAATCCACATCCTTTCCATCTTTGTCAGGATGCAGACCATGATTGACTGGGATAGGTGTGCCATAAGTACTGCTATCATTCATCTTGTATTTTGACAAGATGTCCTGCACATACTTAGTTTGATGTAGATAAATGCCATCCTCTCTTTGACTGACTTGCAGACCCAGGAAGAACGACAATTCACCCATGTTACTCATTTCAAACTTGGACTTTACCACCTGCTCGAATTCCCTGCACATCCCGTCATTTGTAGATCCAAAAATAATGTCGTCGACATATACTTATACAATAAGAATGTCACCTCCTGCTTTCCTAATGAAGAGGGTCGAGTCAATCTGTCCACGGTCAAAACCATTAGAAAATAGATGCTTAGATAATGTCTCATACCATGCCCGCGGTGCTTGATGAAGACCATAAACTGCTTTGTCGAGCTTATACACTTTATTGATATTATGAGGATCTTCAAAGCCGAGAGGTTGAGTGACATAGACCTCTTCATTTACTTTACATCAAGTTGATATACCTTGAAGCCGACATATGTGGCATAAGCCAAGAACAGTCGAACGGCCTCAATTCTAGCAACTGGGCATATACTTCCGTGTAATCCAAGCCCTCTTGTTGATAAATACCCTGAACAACCAATCTTGCTTTGTTCTTCACAACCACATGACGACCATCCGTCTTGCATTTGAACACCCATCTGGTTCCAATTGGCTGAAAGCCTTTTGGCAAGTCAACCAAATCCCACACGTGCAACTTTTGGAATTGAGACAATTCATCTTGCATCGCCTCAATCCAGCAGTTGTCCGCGAGAGCCTCCTTCACATTCTTCGGCTCTAACTGGGACACAAATGCAGCATGCAGACATGTTTCCATGACACCAGTGTCAAGTATCTCCGAGTAAAGACCAGTGTTCTTTGCACTTGTTCGATGACGAGTTTGAACACCCGTATGAGGATCACCAATAATGTTGTCGATTGGATGATTCTTATGCACTCTCGTCTCTGGTACATTCGGTTCCTGAATTTCTGAATCGAGATTCATGCTTAACTCACCCATTTCTTATGTTCCAGAAGAAGAAGATTCAATGTTAATTGGATCAGCTGGAGCTTCATCTCCTACAGCTGTGTTAGGATTAGCTTGAGCGTCATCTCCATCAACATGAACATCTTCACTGTTATCACTGTCATGAGTTCCAGATGCAGATGCAGCATTGGAATCAGGAGTTACAATCGGTACAGTAGCACGAGTAGAGAAACTGGAGTCATCGTCGCCACCCATTAATTCATAAATATTTGCGGCGTCAACTTCAGATAGATCAGGAAGATTGAATGACTTGAATAGCGCATCATAATCAAAACCCCAAGCTGGATTTGTTGGTTCTGGTGGAATGCTGTGTTTACTGCAATCCACTTCAAACCATTCCTCGACAGTACGAGTTCTTATATTGTACACTCTCTTGCACGGCGAGTTGGCAACGTGTCCTAAGAAGATGCCTTCCACCACTTTTGCATGAAACTTAGACATGCAGTCTTTGTATTGTAGCAATAAGGAACAGGGACTACCAAAAGGAACTAGGTAATCAAGATTGGGAAGTCGATTGTTGATCAACTCGTAACAAGTCTTGTTGTGCCTCTTCACAACCAGAACTCTGTTTAAGATGTGACAAGCTGTATTAACTGCTTCTGCCTAGAACGTGACAGGAAGCTTTGCATCTGACAGCATAGTCCTTGCAATCTCAATCAATGTTCTGTTCTTCCGTTCTGCAACTCCATTTTGCTGAGGTGTGTACGGGGCGCTGAATTCGTGACGGATCCCCTTCTTGAGACATAAAAGTTCCATCAAATTGTTCTTGAACTCAGTTCCGTTGTTACTCCTTATTCTTCTAACCTTCAGCTTGCAAAGAGATTTCAAGCTCTGGATCAGTTATTGAAAAATATCAGCAGTCTTGTCCTTTGTACCTAAAAATGCACCCAAGAAAAACGTGAGAAGTCATCAGTTACAACCAGACAGAACGACTTACCTCCAATACTCCTGATACTTATGGGGCCAAACAGATCTATGTGTAATAGCTCCAAAGGGGTATCAATGGAGTTTTGGAGTTTGGGCTTATGAGACTTCCGCTGCTGTTTGCCCTTTTTACAAGGCATACAGTCATCTGCAACGGTAAATCTCAGCTTAGGAACCCTGGTTACCAAACCGTTTCGGACAAGATGGTTCATTTTACGATAAGAAATATGTCCGAGTTTCCTATGCCACAAGATAGAGTCAAGCTCTGTCGCTTTGGTAAGCAAACAAGTAGCAACTGATGAGGTGGTTGTTTCCATGCTCATATCAATCTGATAGGTGTCATTTGTCTATGGCGTTCTCATCAGAATCCAGTCTTCAGGAACTTCAAAACCAGGCTTGAGAATCAAGCATTCATTCTTATCAAACATCACCGAGTACTCCTTGTCGCACATTTGGGAGACGCTCAGCAGGTTATGCTTCAGCTGCTCGCAAAAGTTGACATTGTCTAAACTGACACAACCATTTGATACCACGCCTTGACACGTGATACTACCGCCTTTCTCTCCATCAAAGGCCACATAGCCGCCTCTGAATGGTTTCACGTCTTGTAGCAAGGCCATGTTTCCTGTCATGTACCGGGAGCATCCACTATCTACATACCAGCGGTTAAAGATAGTACCCTTCGGATGTCCCTGCACGAGTCACAAAAAGAATTAGTTAGATTTGGAGACCCAATCCATAGTGGTCTTGGGTCGTCCAACCTTTTCAAAATAAACTACCTCTTTTAACTCACAGTCGTGATGACTGTTCAAAATGGATAAATCTTTAAAAGAATTAGGACTAGGAGATTGAGAATTTTTAGATTTGATAGTCCAGGACCTCTTCTTTTTCTTAACTGAAACAGTATACTTATGTTCAACAACAGCAGGTGAACTAGTGGAAGCTTCACCTGATTGAACTCCAGTCAGCTGTTCTAGCTTTCTCAACCTCTTATTCCTTCTCCTTCTCCGTGGCTTAGAGAGTTTCACCACAGGTTTCTCACCAGTATGTGTACTACCAGAGGTAGATACACAAGGTACAGCAGGTTGCTTAACCTTTCTTGAAACAGATGGTTTGGCCTCAGGTTTGATCTTTGGCTTTGCCATCGGTTTAACTGGTGGTTTCACCACATTTTGGTTTGGACATTTCGGAGGTTTCACTGATGGCGACTTAGGAGTGACAGCCGGTTGCGAAGCAATAGGCCATTTCCCTTGGTTCTTTGAAGGATAATTCACAAAAATGTGACCAACCCAGCCACAGTGAAAGCAAGTCCTCTTGTCTGTGTAAGTCCTCCTATAAGGCTCATTAGATTTATCATTAGATCACTCAGCATTATGAGCAGGAGGAGTTGGTTTGTGAACAGGAGTTTGACCCGATACAGATTGGTTCTTCGGAGTGTAATATTTTTGCAAATTTTCTTTGTTACCAAGCCCATAGTGAGCTGAAAAAGCCTCTTTCTTTACTTGATTAAGATTTTTATACCCCCCATAAAGCATTACCTTTAATTTATCATTATATTCAATGATATCGGGTTCAGTTAAAATACAGTTATCACTATTAGTGATAATGTTTTTCTTGACTTTTTGTTCAGATAACAACTCCTCAGATACTACTACTTCAGGGCAAGTGTTAACCGACCCATCATCAGAAGCAGTAAAGAACTCCTCATTAGATGTGGAGTTAGCCTTACTTGAGCAATCATCCTTTTTGGAGGAATCATCCTTTCCTGAGGACTCATCAAGACAAGTTAGATCATTGTCTACTAAGCTGTTGACAAACTTCTCGCTAACTGGTGGAGGAATGGCATTAGTACCCAGCCCTAAGCCATTCATTTGCCTTACTACAGATTCCTAGTGTTCCACCACAAAACGAGAGTTTTTCAACTTCTCATTAGAACATTTCAACTGCAAAAATTTCATTTTGTAGCTTGTTAATTTCATTGTTCCTTTTCTCCAACCCCTTATATGCAATATCCAAGTGAAGCTGTTGATCGCTCATTTTTAGTGAATAATCACGTTTTTCCTTTTTCAACGTTTCAATTGAATCTTTAAAACGTTTTTCGTTTTCTTTATAACTTAGAGTTGCAATGCGAAGGGGTTCGACCTTGTCTTGAAGCTTGGAATTTTCAAGTTTTAAGCCTAGACATTTAGAACAAGAAATAACAGAAAAAGGATTAGAATCTACCTCAGTAGATGAACTTGTTGCCTCTCCAATAGCCATGAGAGCAACAGCAGTACTAGATTCCTTTTTATCAGCTACAGAAGTTTCCTTTTCTTCAGCTTCCTTCTCCTCAGCTTCCTTTTTCTCAGCTTCCATCAACTCCATGATCTCAGCCATGAGACCAACCTGAGTTTGTGCAATGATGGCATCTTCCAGATGAACACCCCAATCAAAGCTGTCATCCTGTTGAGCTATTAGTGCATTGGACGAACCACCGTGGCTTTGATTGTGGTTGTTTGTGTTGTTGTAGCCATGTCTGTTTCCTTGGCTAGGTCTGGTGAAACCTGAAGCCGGTGCTCTGTCTTTCTGACATTCACGAGCAAAGTGTCCAAACTTAATGCCTGCCAATGAACTTTCTTCCTGTTCTGTTCAGGAAACGCTTGGATCTCCTCAAGATCACGACCATATTCCATTGAATATCCATGTCCTCCATGTCATCAGGATCCACTTGATTAAAATCTTCTTCAATTATCTCGGGATTTGTAAGCTTGCCACCTATAAAGTTCTCGTAGGCCAGCATACAAGATGAAAATAGTGCTACATGATCTTCAGCTATTTTGGCTATAGCTGATTGGTTAGCTGAAGTTGTAACGGGAGGATTTCTTGAGGTGTGTTGTTGATGGGATCCAGAACCTGATCCAGATGCATAGCATGCATGACCACCACAACCATTTGAGTGGTCTTCTTCAGTAGAGTTTTCAGAGAAAAGGGCAATTCCAGAGCCCGAAGATTTAGTTGTAGAAGACGTCCCAAGATACATAGAAGGGTCTTGTATATGAGGTCTTCCTGAGGTCTCCTTCTTTCTAAGGTTCATGTTATGAGCTTGAACCTTTCCAATTGCCTCCTCCTCTGTCATTTCATTGAATTTTGGATTCTCTCTCATCAGGGTTGTGTACATTTCAAACTTGGGAGGCAAAGCATCCAGAAACTTTTCCACCAACTCTTCATCGGAATACTTGAGCTCAAAAGCTTTCAATTCTGGCTGCATATGATAGAATCTAGAGATGAGATCATCTAAAGACTCATTCTCCAAAAATCTGAAGCATTCATACTGCTTCCTGAGCAGATCCCGTTTACTCTTCTTGATATCACTATTCCCATTGAATCTTTTCTGTAGCGCCTTCCAAAGATCCTTAGAGTTGTCATAACCTCTGTAGTTGTGGAACAACTCCCGAGTTAATGCCATAGTGACAGAACCGTGAGCCTTCTTCTCTCGATCATAAGCTTTCTTTTCTTCTTCATCGAGTTTAGAGATAGGCTTAGGCAGTTCATCATCAAGATAAATGTGTGTGGGATGCTTATATCCTTCTAGGATTGGTATCCATAAAGAAGAATCGGTGTATGAAATGTAATGCTCAAAGCGTGCCTTCCAGTTAGAATAATCATTTACATTTAGCAGCTTTGGGGGTTTCTAACGAGTATCGATCTCATTTTCTTAGTTTAAAAGGTTTCCAAGGTTCTGAAGATTCGACATTGTGAACACTTAGTCAAATCTTAGAAATATCAGAGACACTTGCGCAATTGATATTGGCCTTGCGCACTTAGTGGAATGGTCTTGCGTAATTAAGATTTGCTCTTGCGTACTTGATAAGTACGCAGGAGTAAATGATAAGTACGCAGGATATAAATTAAGTACCCACAAGATTAGTCTTGCGTATTTAGTAAGTACGCAAGAGATTAGTCTTGCGTATTTAGTAAGTACGCAGCAAGACTGTACTTTTTGCTAGATATGGTAAGTACGCAGAACACCTTTTCACCAACTCTCACCAAACTATTCCGGTCACTGGAAACACACCGGAGATGGCAAAAATCGGATGGATCAACAATCAAAATGAGCCAAAGGGTCAGAAACTTGTTTCTAATTAACCTTTGATGCTCAAAACACTCAAAATACACAACACAAGTCGTTTTTTGAGTGATTTTTGCTTCTAAAATAGTGCTCAAGAGCTACCCCTATTTTATCACAAAAATCAACAAAAACACCTCCTTTTGCTTGTAAAACTCTGTAGAAAACTCTCCAAACTCACTCACAACACTCGAAATCAAGAGCAATGCTCTGATACCACTTGTAGGTCCCTGGAGTGTGGCGGATCGTCAAATGCAAGTGGGTCTACTAGTCGGATCGGGTGCGGAATACCCGTGACTAGGTGGAGAGTCTTACAACACAAAGTAAACCGACAAGATAATCACTTTAAACTTTCGTCTATTATAAACACTTGAAGGTTACAGAGAAAAATACTGAGATTACAAGTTCTGCGTATTTGCTACGGTGAATGCGTCTAAGATTGCATACTTATCTACTGTCAACCATTCCTATTTATACACGACCTGATGCCTACGCACTTAGCAAGTGCGCAGGGCAATTTGCTCATGCGTACTTAGCAAGTACGCAAAGGTATTCTTGCGTAATTGCTAAGTACACAGGAACTATCTCCTGCGCACATACAAGTGCGCACAACACTTAGAGAAATCTGCAACAGGAATTATGTAAAAGTAAATACAACTTGATAACTAATACATACAGACACTTACAAACAAAGACAAATACATACATGAAAGTACTAAACTAAGACTCTATCTATCCAGAGTGTTTGTCACAGGAAAGTGCTTCAATAGGTCTTAGCGACACTCCAAGACCAAGAATTCAGGGCCCGACTATTTTGTTTCTCGTGCCACGCTCAGAATCCCAATTCAATGTTCGCGACACCCGAAGAGCATAAAATACGGCAAAACCCTAGAAATTAAATATTTATAGATTTGAATCCCATTATGTCAAGGGTTCGACTTTTAGCCGTCACATCAGAGACATTGGGCGATTTTGGGAGCTGAGGAAGCAATTGAAGCCAAATATTGAAGCTTTTAATATCATATTGGTTAGATATCAATCATTCGGTTTATGCTATTCGTTCTCTTGCATTCAATCAGTTTATTAGATACTATGTTCATGTTTTTTATTGCTCATCTACTATTATTAGATATGATTATTGGCTAAACTTCTAGATACTACCTAGGTTTGATGAATATTTGATGAAAAACTGGATTTTTATCGGTTTTTGGTTATGATTGATGGTTTAACACTATTGTAAAGAATCTTGATGCAATTGATTTGATGCTATAGTTAAGAGGGAGTTTGTAGAAGCATGTTTTGTAACTATAGATTAAATTCTATGTATCGGTGTACGTGGCTAGTACGTAGGAGGGTGTTCCTGAGTACTTAGCCGCACACCAGTTTGGTCCTGCGTACTTAGTAAGTACGCAAGGCTTCGCCTTTCGTACTTACTAAGTACGCAGGACCAAACTGGTGTGCGGGCTAAGTACTCAGGAACACCCTCCTACGTACTAGCCACGTACACCGATACATAGAATTTAATCTATAGTTACAAACATGCTTCTACAAACTCCCTCTTAACTATAGCATCAAATTATATCTATCACTAACGCTAATAATCATCAATTTACAAAGAATGTCCTAACAGACTCCCTCTAAACTAATGACATCACGTGTCTTCTGGCGAGACTTGATCTTCTGGCATTCCACTTAAGATCTTCAAATCTTCAAACTTCTGTCTTCAGTTGCCGAGTGATGACAAACCCGACTCCCTCATAACTGTAGCTTTCATTGTAGACCAAACCAAGTGCTTCAATAAGAACCAACTATTCCAACACAACTCATTGTAGTTCATCCTCTCAGCAGTAGCAACCTCCACCCTGACTTAGGACTCTGAGTCTGACAATGTCTTCCTAACCAGGTAAAAATAGTAGACTAAGACAATTCCAAATCAGCTGGCATATGATAGAGAGTTTGAGTTTCCAATAACCTGCATCAAACTAATCAGCTATCATAGGAATTCCAGTAAGATAAACTTAAGTCTTCAACCAGATGTGTCCAACTCTATCCTATATCTTCACGAGTCAACCAAATTCCCGAAGATGTTCATTTCCAATATCCCCTTTCAGT
The DNA here is from genome assembly GCA_023525975.1 of Smallanthus sonchifolius. Classification (NCBI taxonomy): domain Eukaryota; kingdom Viridiplantae; phylum Streptophyta; class Magnoliopsida; order Asterales; family Asteraceae; genus Smallanthus; species Smallanthus sonchifolius. The sequence goes on along the minus strand of CM042021.1, from coordinate 63,676,651 downwards.
TTAAGCTCCATCTGACTAGACCAGAAACAAGGGTATGTTTCCTATCCCATCGGCCAATGATAAAAGGTTCCATCTTCAACTTAAAATCCAATGAATATCCAAGCTTCATCTTGAAGACACACGATAGAATCAAACACGAAAAATATAGTTTACACGAGAAATCACGGTTGAGAACCATGTTACGTCAAAGAGGTATATATATAGGAAGTACCAACGGCTTTTCCACCACCTCTTTAATGTCTCATGAATACTAGATTTTATCCCCCTCATTTCTCTGTAACTATGACCAGCTTCATCACCCCTTCACTCAAATCCTCAAAAAGCACAACTAGCCAACTCCAGGATTTTATTATTTTATTCCTTTGCAAAGATCCAAAATAACAAATCATTGGGTTCAAGTTGTTCCAGTATTCATCCCCTGTTAAATAAGTATCCCAGATACTCGTAGCCTACATATTCAGGTTTGAATACCTAAACAAGATGATTCTCTTTCCAAAAGACCCAAAGCAGCCACATCTTCACAAATAGAACGAGACCTTTAGCCGATGACGACCCAATTGCTCCCATTAGTTCAGCATTCATACCCTATTAAATAAGTATCCTGGATACTCGTAGCCCATTCATACCCTTAAACAATATATGACAAGTGGTATCATCCAACAAAAATCTCGTTCGTGTTTCGCCAAGACACATCGTATACAAATTCTGGTCCGAAAAAACCAAAATTACTATCTTCTCAAGAATGGGCCGAAACACGCGTACATATGATCACATAAAATTTTTATTTTTATTTTTTTTGAATCCCAGAGGCTAGTCCATGCGTACTTAGCAAATACGCACATAAAGGGTGCTCATGCATATTTAGTAAATACGCAAAGCCAAGTGCTCATGCGTATTTGATAAGTTCACAAAATGCCCATGCGTACATGCTAAGTACGCAGAGTCAAATAATCATGTGTACTTAACAAGTACGCAGGACAACTTCTCTTGCGTACTTAGTAAGTACGCAGGACAAAACCCATGCATACTTAGTAAGTACGCAGAAAAGCTGAATTTGCGTAGTTATCAAAAAGTAACAGCGTTCTTGACGGATCTTGAGGAGAATGCTCGAAAAGTGATGGATCTGAGAAATTAATGCTTCCAAAAGCTTCGAAAACATCATCTAAAAAACCCTTAGCCTTCCAAACACCAAATGAAGTGATAACAAACTCGGATTTGAGGATTTTTACAACAAAAAGTAGCGACTTTTATATCTCAGATCTGCTCAAAAAACCCTAAAACCCGAAACTGGAACACAAATCAATGAACACAGAGGCTCTGATACCACTTGTAGGTCCCGGGAGCCTCGTCACGCAGCGGATTTACATGGACCTGTTCTGTGATTTGTGTGGGAACAAAGAAACGAGACAGTGAAAACACGAACAAAGACAAAAGATAATGAAACGACACGTAATCCATAACAAAGAAGTCATCCCGTATTACACACTACATACCGAAGGAGCACACATCTCTCATCTAAGCTCACGTTCCAGGGGTCGGGAGAGCTCTTCCCAACCCCGACACCTCTAACCCTAGTTTCAGAGTTTCACCTACAAATGAAGACAAGTCTTCTATTTATAGGGACAGGAACACTACCTGCATACTTGTCAAGTACGCATGACCAAACCATGCTTACTTAGTAAGTACGCAAGGCTTTTGCCTTGCGTACTTGTCAAGTACGCAGGTAGTGTTCCTGCCCCTATAAATAGAAGACTTGTCTTCATTTGTAGGTGGAACTCTGGAACTAGGGTTAGAGGTGTCCGGGTCGGGAAGAGCCCTCCCGACCCCTGGAATGTGAGCTTAGATGAGAGATGTGTGCTCCTTCGGTTTGTAGTCTGTAATACGGGATGACTTCTTTGTTATGGATTACGTGTTGTTTCATTATCTTTTGTCTTTGTTCGTGTTTTCTCTGTCTCGTTTCTTTGTTACCACACAAATCACAGAACAGGTCCGTGTAAATCCGCTGCGCGACGAGGCTCCCGGGACCTACACTTAGTTCGGGTTTATCATTGATTTATGTTCCACATGTGTCTTGTTGAATATCTTTCAATTATAGATGCATGTTTAAGTTGCTTACTGTGTGTTTGTGATTGTTTATGGTTTAGCTAGATGTAGTAATACATAGGAATATTAGTTGGTGGTTTATCAATGTTGAGTGTTCTTCCTATATCGATAGCTGAAAGGTGAGAGGTAGGTGGTTAGTCTTTGGTTTTTGGTGTCTAGGTCTAAAGGCTCTAAAAGGAGGTTTCCCTAGGTTTCTTAGTATCTTTTCTAGTCCGTGTTAATTCGATTGTTCTTAGATTATCCCTTGCATTCTTTGAATGTATTGAGATAGTGATACTGAAAGGTAATCCGTCTTTAGGGTACTTTAGTGTCGTTGGTGAGACCGAAAGGTAATTCAACTATCTGCTGAGCGTTATACATTCTTTAGAGTTTCCTTCTGGTCACACCCAGAGATTGGTCAGGGATGCACCAAGTAGTCTAAGGGTGTCATACTTCAGAATCCCAGTTCTGTCATAGTTTCTATAACCGAGAGAAATCCGAGATTCACAAATAGGATTCTTATCTAGGTAGTGCTTTCCCAATCCTTGAGTTCATCTAAATCATTGTTGTGATAGTTAGTTGTCATTAGTTCGTTTTCACTTACTTTTGGTTGCAATTAGTTTAGACCTAGTTCGTAGAATCCCCCCCCCCCCAAACCAAATCTTATACTTCCTTGTCAGAGTCTAGTTTTAGTTTTGTCAGTGTCTCGTGGGTTCGATATCCAGACTTCCATTAGGATGTATTACAATTGATAGGTACTCTTGCCTGTCATTGTGGTCTAGTTTAAGGGTTTTATAGATTTTAACTAGTGTGTCTAGGTTAGTTTTTGTGTAGTTTTTATAGACCATACCGAGCACATCAAACACTCACAAGTTTAAAGACTAAATTAGATAATAAAAAAAATTCCATCATAAAGATGCTTTAAGAGTGAATAATTTAAGAACATAAACATATCATTAGACTAATAAGTTAAACATTAACATACACCAAACTTCATCTTCCCCTAAGAAATACAAAGGGTTTAGTCACGAACGGTCATACAAACTAGCATAATGCTGAGTTTCGGAGGCTACTCTATTGCGAACAAATTGTAAGAGCCTCCCTACTCTCTACTCTAAACTACAACTACGAACTCTAGGAGAGTGTGATATTTCTCTGGATTGTGGTATGTGGAATGAAGAACTGAAGCATCTATTTATAGGCTTCAAAATGGCCAATGCACGGTCGTGCATTGGTTTGCACAGGCGTGCAAACACCCAGGGAATCAAAAGGTACACATGGCAGGGGTACGAGAGTCCCTAGGGAGCAAGGCAATATTTGCACGACCGTGCAATCCCTTTCCTACTCCCTTTTTTTGTCTTTTACTGATTGTTGACTGGTGTTGACCTTGGTGACTTCTTGGGGGGTGAAAGTTCGGGCATGTTCTGTAACATCCATGATTTTTCAGACTATAAATTTTCTTTATTCCTCTTTTAAGAACAATACTTAACACAAGAATCCTCGTACTTGTTCAAATTCATCATGTGACAATACTCATTATTTTACAGATATATCAATTTAATTCGTTTTCCAACCCACCATCACATAATATTTCCCTATAACACATGTATGTATGGTTATTTATAAAAGTAGGTATGCAAACACATTTATACATTTGAAATTTATTTATTAAACCACATAATTAGGTTTATACAAAAATATACATATTCAACATTTTTAAATGTACCATTTTAAAACGTAAAATATAATTCATTTTATAAGTTTTATAATTTTTAAACAAAAATCAAATTATGTATATAAATTCAATTTAATACATTAGTTTGAACCCCTTAGGCACTTGAACTCCCATCTTGAACCCTCACTCTTAAACTTGAACCTTTCCCTCTAAATTTTGACCTTATTCATCAAATTCAACCTATTTTGACTTTTCATGGTCAACAGTTTCAAAAATCTTGCAATTAACTCTGAAATCGACTAGAACCGGAGTCATGAGACTTTCCTTGGTTGCATTAGGGAATCTAGGTCGTTTTCCCCTCATTTGGCGAGCCAATTGAACCCCATTAAACCTGAATTCAAAATTCGAATGCCTGTTGACTATTAATGGTCAAACCGCGTTCTAATCAGTCTCCAATCAAGGAATTTTGACGCGTTTAACACCCTAAAATCATGCCTTGATTAGTTTCATATGAATCCAGACTTGATTCGTGATCCAATTCATCCCCAATCGACCTAATTAACGCGTAAATCTATCGAACAGCTGTCACGGTCAAGCCTTAGTCGAATCCTATATTTTAAGTGAAATTGGTCCTTTTAAATCACTCCCACACTTGGGCAAACCCTCTCACAAACCTTCTACACCTCTGCAACCATCACATTTCTTCTCCCGAACTCCGGCGAGCTCAAGGATTTCTGATTTGGTTGTTCTAGCCGTTCCCCCTCAATTTGCGACCATTCGAGGTAAAATTGGTGTTTTTAGTTTCGTTTTGATACGGGGATTAAAAGCCCCATGATCCGGTGGTCGATCTGTATCGAATCGGGTGAAATTTTGGTTAGGGCTTGGGAAGGTAACGATTGGGGAAGGAGACGAACGTGGGCTGGGTATTAAAACCATTTCGTGTCTGTAAATCAACAACGTAACATGCCCAGGTCCACTGGTTAAAACATTGTACATATAGGGATGAGGTCGCGGGTTCGAGACTAGCCCCACACCTCATTTCTTCCTTTTTGGTGTGCCACTGAACCCAGTTCCTTTGCTCCTCTAGTTTAAAACACTGCAAACAGATCCTAATAGCACTACCGGACCACTGGTCCAGTGGTAAGCCTCTATGCACGCTCCAAACAGACTCGGGTTCTAGTCCCTTAACCCGTTTTATTTTTTAAAACCATTTTAAGTCCTTATTTCTTTAACAAAAAAAAAATACTTTATAACACCTATAAAACTCGAAATGATTCTAATAAATCCAATTATTAATTTTTCAAGGAAAAACAATTCATTTCGTATTATTAGGTTTTAAAATCTAATAAAATCTATCAAATTATTTTTAACCCTTAATTTAAATAAAATGGTATATTTTTATAATAACATAAATAAATAATATGTTTCCTTTAAATAGCATAATAAATGATGTTGTTTCTTATTTTTATAAAAGATTTCGTGAGAAACCAATTAAAGTTATGTTTATATTTAAAACTAATAACGTTATTTAAACTAGAAGCTATTTATATTTTATTAAACGTTATTTAAGGACTGCGTTTTCTTCTTTAAAACACAAGAATTATAAAATATATTTTATAAACCCTTAAAAACTTGCTCAACGTTCTATTTACAAACTTGATTTTCTTAATTCCTTTGTACGTCTAAAACTACATTTTACTATAACTCTTGTTTTCCTATTTAAACCCTCTATTATTCAACTCCCCTATTTCAATCTTTATTAAATGTACATTTACACTTTAGTCCTAATACTTTCCCAGACTTACCAGACACATCCTAAACTCGGTTAAAGTATACGAATAGAGTGACCTTCAAATTGGTATGTAGTTATCTGACAAACAGTAATGTTCTGGCTAGGAAAGACGTTCTGATCCGGCCAAATCTTTCATGGGAACTTTTCTGTTGGAGGTACTACTCTTGTATGATGACCACTCTAGTATACGACAACCATTTTCATCTAATTCCCACGTAACCCCTCAACTTTCCACAATTATATAAACTAACTCAAACTCGAACTTATTTAGGGAGTCCTTTAAGCATCTCCTAAACCAAGTTACTTCAGCAATCAAGACCAACCAACCTACTGCAATGTGAGTTTACATAGCCCCCTTTTTTGCCTTTTTTTACATTTTTGGGGTGAAACATGATTACATTCAAAACACTATTTGAAATTACACACGTACAATTCTACAATATAGTTATATGTGTTTATTTGTGCTTTATGCTTGAATGCTGATTGTTAAGGCTACATTTACATGATATACATGTGCAAACACCAATACGTTACCTCAGGCTAACATGTGTTGTTATGCCCTACATTAGGATAACATGTGTTGTTATGCCCTACATTTACATTAGGATAACATGTGTTGTTATGCCCTACATTAGGATAACATGTGTTGTTATGCCCTTCAATTACAAAGTTTCATTTGTGCAACTAGCTTAACTTAGATTCTCCATAAATGTTTTATAAACCATGCATCATATGAATTGTACACAAAACATTTGAACTTTACTCGTGGCGTCAAAACCTATATATGCTCACCAACTATTTATAGTTGACCCTCTCATTTTATCATGTTTCAGGTACAGATGTTTGAGTTAAGATTCAAGCTACTTCACTTAGGGTTGAGGACCTAGTCTTAAATTTTAATACGGAGATTTATGTATTCTTTAATTCTTGTAAATGATGTAATTGATTTCTTGAGTTATGAAATGAAATTTACTATTTAATTATTACAACTTTAGCAAACCATGAGCTTATGAACAGTCTACATGTCCCGCCCCGACGTTTCCGCCGTCGGTTGGGGTGTGACAGATTGGTATCAGAGCCTTGGTTATAGGGAATTAGGTTATTAGACACTTTTGACCTAGACTATAACATTAGGACACCTATATCATGCCATTCTACTAAATGCTACATGATTACTACTTTATATGAATATTTTTACATGTTATTCTAAGTGTTACTTAGCATGATACAATATCTGATAGCCTACGTACTACACTACTTGATAACCCTTATGCCTATAAGCATTACTATCTACATGCTACCTTTTTGATTAGGTGTTATCCTAAGTCTTATCACACACTATTTCACACCTAATCCTTTATACACCATCATTATTATACACATGTCACCATCATCATTTGTGAACAAAAAAAAAATTATTTAATTAACTAATTAAACTCTTAGGCCTAAAGCCTATTAAAATTTTAAAATCCCATTAAAGTTTTGGGTTCTGAAAATTAGTAAAGAACATGTGCAATCCGGAAGGGTGAGTGTCTGTACTTTGGGTCTTCTGACTAGGAAAGCATTTCATATAAATCCAAATCAACCGAAAGATCCGTATGCTTTCTTGGGAATTCCCGAAGTGAGTGTTCACCTATAGGCTAAAGCATGTCTTCTTGAAAGTATAGGAACTTGAATTACTTTGATTTGTCAAAGTACCCATTTGGTTATGTTGCCAAATGAGTACAACCTAAACACCATCATTTTGTCTATTACAATTTGGTACACACCTAAGCCTACTTTGTAAACTAATCATTTTCTTATCGGATTTAAACAACATCATTATTTTGGTCCAAACAAAGTATTTATCGAACCCTTAGTTTATAAACAGTATTTGAAATATAAACTTTCTATAAACTTTTTCACCTTTTAAGGAAACCTAATACAACCTGTTTTATAAAAACATTGTTTTAATTAATAATTAATTATTTTCTCATTAAATTAATTATTATTAAACTTTGTCTTAATTATTAAATAATTTAGTAATTATTTTCTCTTTAAATAGTCTCTTTTATTATAACTTAGAATTAAATAAAAAGATTTTTATTTAATTATCCATATAGTTAATTATTTAATTCTTTTTCACCATTTTATTTACAAACAAGAATAAATTACAACTACCTTTTATTTACAATCAAAGAGCACAAATCAGTATTCGTAATCACACTGCTCTAAATATCTACACGACCTTCTCGTTATATTACTTCTCTAGAAATGTATGAATGAACAAGGCACTATAATGAGATGAATCATTTCACGTAGGCATTAGCCATCCTTATAAACCTCAACAAGATTTTTTTTTTAAATTTAAAAATCCATCTACCCACGTTATAAATTAACGCCAAACAACACGCTTGTCTGCAACACTCGACTACCTGTAAAGTTCGATAGTTTACATTAGTCATGAGATCCAATAACTTACATATAAACATTCACATGACACATGAAACTTAGTTATTACAATATGCATGATACTAGGTTAATCGCATGATACATGAAACTTGTTAGTTTGATACATGATACTAGATTGAACACATTATACGCGATCACATGATACATGAAGCTTAGTAGTGGCAACATACATAATGTTACACTGATCACATAATACACGAAATTTGTTTGCAAAATACATGATACATGATTGTTCACACTATACAATATACATTGTTTACAACATATATGAAGCTTGTATGTTTACAAAATACATAAATACTAAAGTGTTCACCTTATACATAAAACTCATTTGTTTACTATATACATGGTACTAAACTATTCACAGTATACATGCAACCTATTTGCTTACAATGTACATAATATTAGATCACACATGGAAACTTGAGTGTTTACATTATACATGGAATGAGATTATTTACATTGTTTCAATTGATTAAGTACATCATACACAAGGCATGACTATTCACCTTATCCATGAAAGCTACTCGAGTTTGACGTATTCTTGTTCAAACACGAGGAAGCTATGGAACCCTAAATTATTCCACGTTATTACTCTTTAGTACCTGATTGACTCTACTATCTATGAACATAGTTATTTGTTAGCAACACATACGTGAAAACAATAGTTACGAATTAAGTGATTTTGTGTTAGCCCCAGGACCCACATACACAACGGGATGAACTATATGGACCATGCGACGATTTGGATAATTACGGGTGCACACGTAATTATAAAAATCAGCGCATGGAAGACATAGTGGAATCTATCTTGTGTTATGACATGAAACCTATCGTGGGATATAGTAACAAAACTAATGTGATATGATGAGGACATGGTGGATACGCCGCTGGTACTTCCTATATATAAGTGTTCCTGTCATAAAATCAGAAGTAGCGTTATTCTTGCCACGTAAAGTTTTATGTTGTTTGACGGGTCAGTGTTTGTGAAATGTCCTATCTACTAACAATTCATGAGCATATTAGACTACATCTTAAACAAACCCTAGTCATCAAATTCCCATCAAATCCTTTTCAAGTAATACATTTCATCTTTAGAGTCCAAATTATTATTCGACAGTTCCTTCCCCTTAAGTTCATTTCAAAAACTAGATACAGTGTCATCATTCGTGCCTGACTTTGAGAAACAGCCCTGAACCTTGTTATCAATTATACTAAATACAGTGTCATCATTCGTGCCTAACTTTGAGAAACAGCTGTAACATTTCTGATTTTAGTATCGGTATTTCAATTCAATGTAATACGTTTCAAACTCAATTCAAGTGCACTGTTTTGTTTCCTTTCGTATGATCAATTTAATACTAGATTTCAATGCAAGTCCACAAATTTTACTCGGATATATCCTATCAAAACAATACATAAGAATCTAATTGTACAAATATGACAAAAGACTAAAGTTACAAGGTCTGATGTTGAAAAATAACAAGAATCCCTAATAGGCACGGTCGCGTCTTGTTCTGGCACGGTCGCGCCGAGTGCTTTGGCACGGTCGTGCGACTTGCTTTGGAACGATCGCGCCTGGTGCCTTAACAATGTCGCGCCTCATATTGGCACGGCCGCACCTCTCATCAGTTGAAACGTAAATGCAGACCTTTAATCATAGGAACGTTCGGTTTCATAACCGTTCTACACGTTTTCGTCATTAACAAACTCCATTAAGCCCTTTAATCATCACCATTACAACAAATAAACTTATTATCATCGAATTACCTCCTAACCACCAAATTCTATCACGAAATCACCAAATTCACCAATTTGATTACAATTCTTCCAAGCCAACATACCATCGATCCTCTATAAGACTCTAGACACGCTGGTCTAGTCAAAATTACAGCAGAGGACGCCGGAGACAGAACCCGTCGACGTCGGAACTCCTTCCTACCGTTCGCTATCGATTCACAATCATTCCGGGTAAATGAAACCTTGTCCTCTATCGATTTAGTCCTTAGATTAAAAGCCCCATGTTAATTTGGGCTTCCAATATGGAAATCATCTTAAACCCGAATCTAGTTTTCGTTCAAAAATGATTTAATCGAATCCGACTCTAGACACGTTTTAAATCCAATTAATCTATGCAAAAAGACTCGAAATAATCTAATGGGTGAAAGCCCTATGATTTCCAACCCTGTTATTATAAGAATTAGTCAATTCGTTCCTGATTTGGAACAGTCGCGGTCGCGCTAATTATCTAGCGCGATCGTGCCTCATGAGACGCGGTCGTGTCCTCCTGTCCAGACCCAATCATGCCCTTTGGCTAATCTCAGTCGTGTCTTAGAATCATAGACACGATCGTGCCTAGCCAAGGCACGGTCGTGCCTAATGATTAAGTTAGTTAAACCCTCTGTTTGACCAACACGATCGCGCCCTGACTAGCATGGTCGCGCCCGTGGTTCGAGCACGGTCATGCCCTTCCCAGGCACGGTCGTGTGTAAGTTAAATTCTTGGCAGAATTATAAATTTTATATATTTTTCAAACCATAAATATTCTGATTAAATTACAAAATAAAAATAGTTAACTTTTATAAAATTGCATCTTATTTAGAAAGAACAAATATTTAATAAATGGAAAAGTTATTTATTTAAAGTTTATAAAATTTAATTTACAATTATTGTTAAACCTTTCATTTAAAAAGTATTTAAATGGTTAAATTACATTTTTATAAATAAATAAATAAAATAATGATTATTTATTTACTTTATGTTTAAACAAAGACATTTATTTATTTATACTTAATTTCATTTAACACTTACAATGTTTTCATAAACAATAATTATTTACATTACTTATTTAATTATTCAAACTCAAACCTTAATCAAAATATTCTAAAAATATTCTTTCAAACTTTATATATATTTATTCAATACTTCCAATTACAAATCAATGACTTTTTACACAAGTCCAAATACAACTTTAGAATTAAACTCTTGTGCACATTATTAATACCATATACCTTACACTTTAGGTTAACTCGTGCATTTCAAGGATCTTTATTTCATCTAGTATCTTTGTTAACTACGCCTTCAAACCAAGTGAGTATACATAGCCCCTTTTACTCTTTTACATTTTTGGGGTGGAACAAGAACATTATTCAAATTACATGTTTACATTTACACAAACAACCCAAGTACAAATCCTATTTACATTCATGTGTGCAATTTGAGTTTTATGCCCGAGTGCTAGGTGTGCTAACCTTTGTATGCGATTATGTGCAATCATTAACTATTCAAGCCGGCGGTTTTCAATGATAGATCTATTGAGTCTGACAAACCCACCCAGATTGGGGTGATTGATACCGACAACACAGTTTTGCATGCTAGTTACAAAGGTTTGATTGTACATGGTTACACAATAGCTGCTCCGCATAAATGCCTTATTTATCATGTTATGTATGGATTTGTTTTACAAACTATATGCTATCTATATAAACCTGTGTTATACTCACCAACTTTTTAGTTGACTTTATTTTATTCATGTTTCTGGTTCTAATGTGTGAGATTGTTCAAGACGTGCTACATATAGGCTTGGACTTAGTTAATTTAAATAAAAGAACTCTATGTATTTCAATTTTGTTCTATCTTGGATGTGGTTGTATTTGGATTACTTGCAATGGAAATTGATGTTTAATATATGCAATTTAGTCAACCTTGTGCTCATGAACAGTCTACATGTCCCGCCCCGATGATTCCACCATCGGTCGGGGTGTGACAGATTTGTATCAGAGTCTTGGTTATAGGGAATTAGGTTATTAGACACCTTGACCTAGACTGTAACTTTAGGACACCTACTTATGCTATGTTTTATGATTTCATATTATATGCTACATGCTATATGTTATATATTATGTGTTACATGCTATGTGCTACATGCTTACTATGATTAGTTATTATTTTATTTGATGACTTATTTATTAAAAATCCAGGACTTATTAGTATATACTTAAATAATAAATTAAATAAACAATATCCTTTCCTATATCCTAAAACCTCATAATATTCTTATCTTCTTCTCTATCTTTATCTTTCTAAGCATGTGGAAACTTCATGAAGCTAAATTAAAAAAAAAATAATAAATAAAATTCTTTATTTCCTCGTTAAGGTTTTTAAGCTTTGTTAATTATTTGAGGACACGTGCAATCTGGAAGAGTGACACCTGTATTTTGGGTTTTCTGTCTAGGAAAGTATTTCGCATAAATCCCAATCAACCGAGGGACCCGTATGCTTTCCTGGGAATTCCCGAGATGAGTGTTTACTTATAGGCTAAAGCATGTCTCCTTGAAAGTTATACAAGTTTAATTAACCTTAATGTGTCATAGTATTCGAGTGATTATATCACTATTTGAGTACAATCCAAACTATGATTATCTATTTATTTTGTTATCTTATTCTATTAAATCCAAACAATTCTCATAAGTTCTTACATCTTTTCTTGTCTTGTGAAAATCTGTAGAATGCCTCCTCGTCGTGCTCCCGCCGCCAACACCAATACTGACATTTTTGCTATTCTTGCACAACTCATGACACAACTCACACAAGCTAATAGTGCCACCAATGGCAACAACGGTGGTAATGGTAGCAATAGTTGAAATGGTGGTAATGGTGGAAATGGTGGTAACAACCCTTCTCAATGCACCTTCAAGCACTTCAACTGGTGCAATCCCCTCAAGTTCTATGGTACCGAAGGAGCTACCGGACTCCTTCAATGGTTTAAAAGCATTGAGAATACTTTTCTCAATAGTGACTGCCCCGACAACCTCCGTGTTCGTCATGCCACATGTGTCCTACAAAAACGGGCACTCACGTGGTGGAATAGGGAGAAAAGAAATAGGGGTGTGGATGTATCAATGGCCTTACCTTGGGATGAGGTTAAAAGGTTAATGACCGAGGAATTCTGTCCTCGAAATGAGGTAAAGAAACTTGAAGCCAAATTTTGGGATCTTGCCCAAGATAGTGGTGAAAACTTGGCATACACAACTCGGTTCCATGAGTTGAGTCTTCTTGTGCCCCACATGGTCACTCCTCTGTCCCGCTATATTGAAAAGTATATTGGAGGACTACCTAGGCAAATTCAAGATACTGTCCTAGGAAGGAATCTCGCAACACTTGAAGATGCCATCCGTTTGTCCGCTACTTTAACCGATAATCAAGTGAAGGCGGGGACTCTTACTAAAAAGGGCACCAAGAAAGTTTCTGACACTATAACCCCTCCTACCCACAACAAAGAACCCACAACTGAACCCTCCCGCAATAATAGGAAAAGGAAGACTAGAAACTATGCTGTGGTCATTCCTGCTATTCCTATTAACCAAGCTGCACCTATGGTTCAAGACCGGCCAAAAAGCCATATGTGGGAATCTACCCACTTTGTGCCACCTGCAACTACCATCATCCCCAAGGCATCCCATGTCGCCTTTGTACTTATTGTGGGAAATATGGCCATACAGTTAATGTTTGTAGGGCCAAAGCTCTTGCGGGCCAAGTCAACCCACCGAACCAAACCAACACCCAAGTGACTAATCAAGGTGTACCCGCTATTGCAAATGGGCGAGCATGTTATGAGTGTGGCAACCCGAACCATTTCCGTGATCAATGCCCAAAGTTAGTCAATGCTAGACAAGGTGGAGCTCGTGGGTGTGCTTTCAACATAAACGCCAATGAAGCTCAAGCCAACAATGGCGTGGTCAATGGTACGTTTCTTGTTAATAGTCAATATTCCTCCATTTTATTCGATACCGGAGCCGATAAAAGTTTTGTGTCACTTAATTTTGAACCTTAACTTGCAAAGACACGGTCCCAATTAGAGAAAACATTTACCGTTGAAGTAGCAAATGGTGACTCTCTTACAATTGAATCCATTATCTATGATTGCTCTTTAGAACTTAATGATCATACATTCCCAATCAACCTTGTTCCAATGCCACTAGGAAGCTTTGATATCATCATAGGCATGGATTGGCTATCATATCATCATGCCGAAGTTATTTGTTTCGAGAAGTGCATCCGAATACCCCTACCAACGGGAGAAACGTTAAGAGTCTTTGGTGAAAAGCCTTGCAAAGGACTTAAGTTAATGTCGTGCACTACCGCCCAAAAGTACCTACGAAAGAAGTACGTGGCCTTCTTAGCTCATATTGTCCAAAAAGAAGAGTATACAAGACATGCCCATCATTCGGGATTTTCCCGAAGTATTTCCCGAAGACTTATCCGGTCTTCCACCCGTTCGACAAGTAGAATTTCACATTGATCTTGTGCCCGGAGCTAACCCCGTGGCTAGAGCTCCATACCGTCTTGCTCCTTCTGAAATGCAAGAACTTGCAAGTCAACTTCAAGAGCTCTCCGACAAGGGATTCATTCGTCCAAGTCATTCACCGTGGGGTGCACCCGTCTTATTCGTCAAAAAAGAAGGATGGATCATTTCGCATGTGTATTGATTACCGCGAACTCAACAAGCTTACTATCAAAAACCGTTATCCTTTGCCTAGAATTGATGACCTCTTTGATCAACTTCAAGGTTCTACTTGCTTCTCAAAGATTGATCTTCGATCTGGTTATCACCAACTCCGTGTGCAAGAAGATGATATTCCAAAGACTGCCTTCCGAACAAGGTATGGTCATTACGGGTTCATGGTTATGCCTTTTGGACTAACCAATGCACCCTCAGTTTTCATAGATCTCATGAATCGTGTGTGCAAACCGTACCTCGATAAGTTCATGATAGTTTTCATCGATGACATCTTAATCTATTCCAAGACTAAAGCCGACCATGAGCAACATCTTAGATTGGTTTTGGATCTCTTGAAGAAGGAACAACTATATGCCAAATTCTCCAAATATGAATTTTGGTTAAAAGAAGTTCAATTTCTTGGTCATATTGTCAACGACAAGGGTATTCATGTTGACTCTGCTAAAAGCGAAACGGTTAAGAATTGGAATGCCCCGAAGACCCCCACTGAAATTCGTTCATTTCTTGGTCTTGCGGGATATTACCGTCGTTTCATCTCGAACTTCTCTAAAATTGATGTCCCCCTTACCGCTTTGACCCACAAGGGTAAGACTTATGAATGGGGACCAAAGCAAGAAGAAGCTTTCCAAACCCTTAAGCAAAAGTTGTGCAATGCTCCCATTTTGACTCTCCCTGATGGAAATGATGATTTAGTTGTCTACTGTGATGCTTCCAACCAAGGTCTTGGTTGTGTCCTCATGCAACGAGGCAAGGTAATCGCTTATGCATCAAGACAACTTAAAATTCATGAGAAGAATTATACGACGCACGATCTCGAGTTGGGTGCGGTCGTATTTGCACTAAAGATTTGGAGACATTATCTCTATGGCACGAAATGTGTGGTGTTCACCGACCACAAAAGTCTCCAACACATCTTCAATCAAAAGGAACTCAATATGAGGCAACGACGTTGGGTTGAACTCCTTAACGACTATGACTGCGAGATTCGTTACCATCCTGGTAAAGCGAATGTTGTAGCCGACGCAATGAGTCGAAAGAACCATGTCATGCTTCAATTTGTTCGAATTCAAACCGACATTCAAAACCGCATCTTAGAAGCTCAACACGTCTCAGTCACCGAGGGTAATAGGTACGAGGAAATGTCATGTGGTGTTGAACTTCTGCTTGAATCTAAACCAAATGGCTTACTTTATTACTTGAACCGTATTTGGGTTCCCGATTGCGATGATCTCCATACATTTCTCATGAACGAGGCTCAAAAGACTCATTATTCTATTCATCCTGGTGCGGATAAAATGTACCTAGATCTTCGCCAACAATATTGGTGGCCCAGTATGAAAAAGGACATCGCTCTTTATGTTGCCAAATGTTTAACCTGCTCCAAAGTCAAAGCCGAAAATCAACATCCTTCTGGTTTACTTGAACAACCAGAAATTCCCGTGTGGAAATGGGAAAACTTAGCTATGGATTTCATTACCAAGCTCCCTCGCACCTCGAGTGGTTATGATAGCATTTGGGAGATTATTGATCGTCTCACCAAATCTGCTCATTTCTTGCCTATCCGTGAAGACTATCGGGTTGAGAAACTAGCCCGAATTTACATTGATAAAATTGTGAGCCGTCATGGTGTTCCCTTGAACATAATATCCGACCGAGATGCCTGGTTCACTTCTCGATTTTGGCAATCTCTCCAAACCGCTCTTGGCACACGATTAGATTTGAGCACGGCTTACCATCCCCAAACTGTTGGTCAAACCGAGCGGACAATCCAAACACTTGAAGACATGCTTAGAGCTTGCGTAATCGATTTTTGTGGCAATTAGGATTCACATTTATCCCTCATCGAGTTCTCTTACAATAATAGCTACCACACAAGTATCAACATGGCCCCATTCGAAGCTCTTTATGGTCGCAAGTGTCGTTCCCCTATCTGTTGGAACGAGATTGGTGAAGCACAAATCACCGGCCTTGAGCTAATTCAAGAAACATCTGACAAGATTATTTAAATTCGTGACAACATTCGAGTAGCGAGAAGTCGGCAAAAGAGTTATGCCGAAAAACGTCGAAAACTCTTGGAATTCCAAGTCGGGGACCTCGTTCTTCTTAAGGTGTCCCTGTGGAAGGGTGTGATCCGCTTTGGAAAGAAAGGCAAATTATCCCCTCACTATGTTGGTCCATTCAAAATCCTTGAAAGGATTGGGAAAGTGGCTTACAAACTCGAGCTACCTCCATCTCTTGGCAATATGCATCCCACATTTCATGTATCAAATCTGAAGAAATGTCTCGCCGATGAGAATCTCCATATACCGCTTGTTGACGTGCACATTTATGAAACGATGCACTTCATTGAGAAACCGGTAGAAATTATGGATCGTGAAATCAAGCAACTCAAGCGATGTCGTATTCCTATTGTCAAAGTTCGTTGGGAGTCTAAGCGTGGTCCTGAATTCACTTGGGAATGAGAGGACCAAATGAAACTCAAGTACCCCCATCTTTTTACTGATGTCGTAGTTTCCTCTAGCTAATTTCGGGACGAAATTCCCTCAACATGGGGAGACTGTAACATTTCTGATTTTAGTATCGGTATTTCAATTCAATGTAATACGTTTCAAACTCAATTCAAGTGCACTGTTTTGTTTCTTTTCGTATGATCAATTTAATACTACATTTCAATGCAAGTCCACATATTTTACTCGGATATATCCTATCAAAACAATACATAAGTATCTAATTGTACAAATATGACAAAAGACTAAAGTTACATGGTCTGATGTTGAAAAATAACAAGAAACCCTAATAGGCACGGTCGCGTCTTGTTCTGGCACGGTCGCGTCGAGTGCTTTGGCACGGTCGCGCGACTTGCTTTGGAACGATCGCGCCTGGTGCCTTAGCACGGTCGCGCCTCTCATCAGTTGAAACGTAAATGCAGACCTTTAATCACAGGAACGTTCGGTTTCGTAACCGTTCTACACGTTTTCGTCATTAACAAACTCCATTAAGCCCTTTAATCATCACCATTACAACAAATAAACTTATTATCATCGAATTACCTCCTAACCACCAAATTCTATCATGAAATCACCGAAATCAATTCACCAATTTGATTACAATTCTTCCAAGCCAACATACCATCGATCCTCTATAAGACTCTGGACACGCTGGTCTTGTTGGAATTACAGCAGATGACGCCGGAGACAGAACCCGTCGACGTCGGAACTCCTTCCTACCGTTCGCTATCGATTCGCCATCATTCTGGGTAACTGAAACCTTGTCCTCTATCGATTTAGTCCTTAGATCAAAAGCCCCATGTTAATTTGGGCTTCCAATATGGAAATCATCTTAAACCCGAATCTATTTTTCGTTCAAAAATGATTTAATCGAATCCGACTCTAGACACGTTTTAAATCCAGTTAATCTATGCAAAAAGACTCGAAATAGTCTAATGGGTGAAAGCCCTATGATTTCCAACCCTGTTATTATAAGAATTAGTCAATTCGTTCCTGATTTGGAACAGACGCGGTCGCGCTAATCATCTAGCGCGGTCGTGCCTCATGAGACGCGGTCGTGCCGACTATCAGCGCGGTCGTGTCCTCCTGTCCAGACCCAATCATGCCCTTTGGCTAATCTCAGTCGTGTCTTAGAATCAGAGACACGATCGTGCCTGGCCAAGGCATGGTCGTGCCTAATGATTAAGTTAGTTAAACCCTCTGTTTGACCAACACGGTCGCGCCCTGACTAGCATGGTCGCGCCCGTGGTTCGAGCACGGTCGTGTGTAAGTTAAATTCTTGGCAGAATTATAAATTTTATATATTTTTCAAACCATAAATATTCTGATTAAATTACAAAATAAAAATAGTTAACTTTTATAAAATTGCATCTTATTTAAAAAGAACAAATATTTAATAAATGGAAAAGTTATTTATTTAAAGTTTATAAAATTTAATTTACAATTATTGTTAAACCTTTCATTTAAAAAGTATTTAAATGGTTAAATTATATTTTTATAAATAAATAAATAAAATAATGATTATTTATTTACTTTATGTTTAAACAAAGACATTTATTTATTTACACTTAATTTTATTTAACACTTACAATGTTTTCATAAACAATAATTATTTACATTACTTATTTAATTATTCAAACTCAAACCTTAATCAAAATATTCTAAAAATATTCTTTCAAACTTTATATATATTTATTCAATACTTACAATTACAAATCAATGACTTTTTACACAAGTCCAAATACAACTTCAGAATTAAACTCTTGTGCACATTATTAATACCATATACCTTACACTTTAGGTTAACTCGTGCATTTCCAGGATCTTTATTTCATCTAGTATCTTTGTTAACTACGCCTTCAAACCAAGTGAGTATACATAGCCCCTTTTACTCTTTTACATTTTTGGGGTGGAACATGAACATTATTCAAATTACTTGTTTACATTTACACAAACAACACAAGTACAAATCCTATTTACATTCATGTATGGATTTGTTTTACAAACTATATGCTATCTATATAAACCTGTGTTATACTCACCAACTTTTTAGTTGACTTTATTTTATTCATGTTTCAGGTTCTAATGTGTGAGATTGTTCAAGACGTGCTACATATAGGCTTGGACTTAGTTAATTTAAATAAAAGAACTCTATGTATTTCAATTTTGTTCTATCTTGGATGTGGTTGTATTTGGATTACTTGTAATGGAAATTGATGTTTAATATATTCAATTTAGTCAACCTTGTGCTCATGAACAGTCTACATGTCCCGCCCCGATGATTCCGCCATCGGTCGGGGTGTGACAACAGCCCTGAACCTTGTTATCAATTATACTAAATACAGTGTCATCATTCGTGCCTTACTTTGAGAAATAGCCCTGAACCTTGTTATCAATTATACTCCCCAACCGACAACCAAAACTCATCGGGAATCCGAACCCTCATCTTTTCTGATTCAGTAACCTCCACTAGTTAATTTCGGGACGAAATTTTCTTAACATGGGGAGACTGTAATATCCATGATTTTTCAGACCATAAATTTTCTTTATTCCTCTTTTAAGAAAAATACTTAACACAAGAATCCTCGTACTTGTTCAAATTCATCATGTGACAATACTCATTATTTTACACATATATCAATTTAATTCGTTTTCCAACCCACCATCACATAATATTTCCCTATAACACATGTATGTATGGTTATTTATAAAAGTAGGTATGCAAATACATTTATACATTTGAAATTTATTTATTAAACCACGTAATTATATTGGTGTAGGTTTATACAAAAATATACATATTCAACATTTTTAAATGAACCATTTTAAAATGTAAAATATAATTAATTTTATAAGTTTTATAATTTTTAAACAAAAATCAAATTATATATATAAATTCAATTTAATACATTAGTTTGAACCCCTTAGGCACTTGAACTCCCATCTTGAACCCTCACCCTTAAACTTGAACCTTTCCCTCTAAATTTTGACCTTATTCATCCAATTCAAACTATTTTGACTTTTCATGGTTAACAGTTTCAAAAATCTTGCAATTAACTCTGAAATCGACTAGAACCGGAGTCATGTGACTTTCCTTGGTTGCATTAGGGAATCTAGGTCGTTTTCCCCTCATTTGGCGAGCCAATTGAACCCCATTAAACCTGAATTCAAAATTCGAATGCCTGTTGACTATTCATGGTCAAACCGTGTTCTATTCAGTCTCCAATCAAGGAATTTTGACGCGTTTAACACCCGCAAATCATGCCTTGATTAGTTTCGTATGAATCCACACTTGATTCGTGACCCAATTCATCCCCAATCGACCTAATTCACGCGTAAATCCGTCGAACAGCTGTCATGGTCAAGCCTTAGTCGAATCCTATATTTTAAGTGAAATTGGTACTTTTGAATCACTCCCACACTTACGCAAACCCTCTCACAAACCTTCTACACCTCTGCAACCATCACATTTCTTCTCCCGAACTCCGGCGAGCTTAAGGATTTCCGATTCGGTTGTTCTAGCCGTTCCCCCTCAATTTGCGACCATTCGAAGTAAAATTGTTCTTTTTAGTTTCGTTTTGATACGGGGATTAAAAGCCCCATGATCCCGTGGTCGATCTGTATCGAATCGAGTGAGATTGTGGTTAGGGCTTGGGACGGTAACGATTGAGGAAGGAGACGAGCGTGGGCTGGGTATTAAAACCATTTCGTGTCTGTAAATCAACAACGGAACATGCCCAGGTCCACTAGTTAAAACGTTGTACATATAGGTATGAGGTCGCGGATTCGAGACTAGCCCCACACCTCATTTCTTCCTTTTTGGCGTGCCACTGAACCCAGTTCCTTTGCTCCTCTAGTTTAAAACACTGCAAACAGATCCTAATAGCACTACCGGACCACTGGTCCAGTAGTAAGCCTCTATGCACGCTCCAAACAGACTCGGGTTCTAGTCCCTTAACCGGTTTTATTTTTTAAACCATTTTTAAGTCCTTATTTCTTTAACAAAAAAAAATACTTTATAACACCTATAAAACTCGGAATGATTCTAATAAATCTAATTATTAATTTTTCAAGGAAAAACAATTCATTTCGTATTATTAGGTTTTAAAATCTAATAAAATCAATCAAATTATTTTTAACCCTTAATTTAAATAAAATGGTATATTTTTATAATAACATAAATAAATAACGTGTTTCCTTTAAATAGCATAAATAAATGATGTTGTTTCTTATTTTTATAAAAGATTTCGTGAGAAACCAAATAAAGTTTTGTTTATATTTAAAACTAATAACGTTATTTAAACTAGAAGCAATTTATATTTTATTAAACGTTATTTAAGGATTGCGTTTTCTTCTTTAAAACACAAGAATTATAAAATATATTTTATAAACCCTTAAAAACTTGCTCAACGTTCTATTTACAAACTTGATTTTCTTAATTCCTTTGTATGTCTAAAACTATATTGTACTATAACTCTTGTTTTCCTATTTAAACCCTCTATTATTCAACTCCCCTATATCAATCTTTATTAAATGTACATTTACACTTTAGTCCTAATACTTTCCCAGACTTACCAAACACATCCTAAACTCGGTTAAAGTATACGAATATTGTGACCTTCAAATTGGTATGTAGTTATCTGACAAACAGTAAGGTTCCGGCTAGGAAAGACGGGGTTCTGATCCGGCCAACTCTTTCCTGGGAACTTTTCTGTTGGAGGTACTACTCTTGTATGATAACCACTCTAGTATACGACAACCACTTTCATCTAATTCCCATGCAACCCCTCAACTTTCCACAATTCTATAAACTAACTCAAACTCGAACTTATTTACGGAGTCCTTTAAGCATCTCCTGAACCAAGTTACTTCAGCAATCAAGACCAACCCACCTACTGCAAGGTGAGTTTACATAACCCCCTTTTTTGCCTTTTTTTACATTTTTGGGGTGAAACATGATTACATTCAAACACTATTTGAAATTACACACGTACAATTCTACAATATGATTATATGTGTTTATTTGTGCTTTATGCTTGAATGCTGATTGTTAAGGCTACATTTACATGATATACATGTGCAAACACCAATACATTACTTCAGGCTAACATTTGTTATTATGCCCTACATTAGGATAACATGTGTTGTTATGCCCTACATTTACATTAGGATAATATGTGTTGTTATGCCCTACATTAGGATAACATGTGTTATTATGCCCTTCAATTACAAAGTTTCATTTGTGCAACTAGCTTAACTTAGATTCTCCATAAATGCTTTATAAACCATGCATCATATGAATTATACACAAAACATTTGAACTTTACTCGTGGCGTCAAAACCTATGTATGATCACCAACTATTTATAGTTGACCCTCTCATTTTATCACGTTTCAGGTACAGATATTTGAGTTAAGATTCAAGCTACTTCACTTAGGGTTGAGGACCAAGTCTTAAATTTTAATACGGATATTTATGTATTCTTTAATTCTTGTAAATGATGTAATTGATTTCTTGAGTTATGAAATGAAATTTAATGTTTAATTATTACAACTTTAGCAAACCATGAGCTTATGAACAGTCTACATGTCCCGCCCCGACGTTTCCGCCGTCGGTTGGGGTGTGACATGTTCCGTCCAAAAGCTTGATTCCTTGATGTTTTTAGGCTATTTTTGCTCTGTTTCTTTTGGAATGCAGTTTATCCTGCAATTTTAAAATATAAGCGTTTTAAGTTTTCAATTTCAAGGTTTTTTATTCAATTAGTATCATAATATGGGGATTATTATGCATGCAAAACATGTATAAATTGTTGTAGTTCTGAAAGTGCAAGTGGAGAAAAGGTTAAAGTAGCTGGTCAGATTCCTGATGATCAGATTGCCTTATTAGGAGCATTCATGAATAGTTACAATGCCTTTGTGACTGGCAAACTCCAACTAGCAGTTCTAGATGCTGAAGATCTTGTGAAAATCAATCCAGATGACTTAGAGTACATAGACCTACAGTGGTAGATGGCCATGATTGTGGTTAGAGCCAAAAAGTACTTGCAGAAAACTGGAAGAGATAAGCTACAGTTTAGAAAGAAAGTTAGTTTAACAAAGCAAAGTTGAGATGTTATAACTTCCAACAGCTTGGGCACTTTGCAAGAGAATGTCTAAAAGAAAAGAAGAAGAAATCTGATGGAAATGGGGTTAAACTGATTGAGCTTATTGATGAAGAGGATAAATCAAAGAAAGCTCCAACAGCACTAATGTCAAAGCAATTAAGCAACTGTGAGTGGGAGACTGAGATTGACAATGCAGTGGAAGAGTTTGATGAAGCTTTGATGGCTGAAGTCGAAAGCTTAGTAAAAGAAGCAGTTAGTAAAAGTGAAAGTGCAGAGTCAATGGAAGTATTGAAAGCTGACAACAAGGGAAAAGCTTCAGCATCTGATTCTGGAGAGAATCACGAGACTGATAGTGAGGTTAATTCTGAAACTACTTCATTTACTTGTTCTTCAGATTGTTTAGAGCGTATGCAAAATTATCATGCAGCAAATGAGTTCTTGATTGCTTAGGATAAATAAGGAAATTAAGCAGAATGAGGTCAACTATACCAGAAAATTGAAAGCATTATTGAAAGATAATTTTACTTTTAAATAATATTTGGATAAAAAGGATGTTTTAATAAAAGACCTTTCTGAAAAAATAATTCCTTCCAAAACCGATCTTATTAAAGAACGTGTTTTGATTTCAAAGTGGCAAATGCAAAGAAATATTCTTGATGAATGTGTAAGCAAACAAAGACTGGTTTACATCAAAGATGGTTTAGGTTATAACAAAGTACCTCATCCTGATAATTTTGTGCCTTTTCTAGAGTCTCATGAGTCAAATGAGTTGATTAATGAGAATGATACTAATTTTGATGATATGTATATTAGTGAAGAAACTAAGACAGGTACTGTAGAAGAAGAGGTTGGTCTTGAAGGTGTAAAAAGTTTTTCTACCCTTGAAAAACAATGTTCTAGAGAATTTGTTAGAGATTTTAAGCAGTATTTTGACTATGATTGTGTTTTAAAGAAGTTTGTAAGAGCATGTGATAACCATGTTGGTGATACTTTTTCTGATGTTAGTACTTTGAATAATTTTTCATGCACTAATAATATTGATTGTGATGATTCTGACTTTGTTTCTGAGATGTCATCTACATCTTCATTTTTTGATAAAGTGGTCCATACTTCAAAGGACTATGTGCCAATGTGCAAAGCAAAGTTTGTAACAGAAGATGTTATGCTTGATAAATTTGGAAATCCTTTGATAAAAGAGTATAATCTTTCGAGTTAAAATCCAAAGAAAAATGAATATATCGCTCCAGAAAACCATATCTTGACAAGTGAATCAGAGAGCAGAGTCAAAGTTGTTATAAAATCACCAAGTCAAAGTAAAGTCATAAAGTCTAGGGAAACTGATGTCAAAGGCAAATATAATGATATCAAAGACCAGTACATTGATGTCAAGGATGAGTCTAAACAATCAAACAGCAAAGTTGCTAAAGTATGTGCTCAACTGAAAGGTGATTGTGTAAAGTCTGTGTTTGAAGTTGGAGAATGCTCAAAGTCAAAGTTAAATGATAAGTCAAAGTCATATGTACAGTCAAATTTCAAGTCAAAGTTAAAAAATCAAAAGCTACAATTGCTATACTTGTAGTCAACTAGGGCGCTTTGCTAGGAACTGCAAACACAAAGCACTGGTGTCAAACCAAAGAGAATTCAGTGAGAGAACAAAGAAAAATCCAAACCAACAATCGACCGAAAAAGAAAGAGTGTTCGAGTCAGGAGCGAGACATAGATACAATCGTGATTATATGGTTTCTAGAAAGTTTGTTGATTGTCGTTTGAATGATTGTTTTGCTGATAGATCATCAAAACTCATAGAACGTCCTAATGTGCAGAGTAAACCGGGGAGGACTATCAACAATGCTTGGTATATTGATAGCGGTTGCTTAAGACATATGACAGGCCAAAGAAAAATTTTGAGTGATTTCAAATCTTTTGATGGAAGATTTGTTGCATTTGCTTGAGACAAGAAGGGTGGTAAAATATCTGGTTAAGGAACTATGTCAAATGACCTTATTACTCTTGAAAAAGTGAATTTCATATCCCAGTTGGAATACAACTTGTTGAGTGTGTCACAAGTTTGTGATAAAGACATTCCAGTTCACTTTACTGCCAAAGAATGCTTTTTTTTCTAAAACCTGGAATTGAAATTCCTAAAGATATGATTCTAATAAAAGCCCCTCGAAGGTTTAACACATACGTGGTGGATATGAATGATCATTCATTACCTGTGAATGTGTCATGTTTATTGTCAAAAGCCACTGATTCTGAGTCTTACCTATGGCATAGACGTTTGGGGCATGTGAACTTAAAGAATATCAAAACCTTGGTGTATAAAGATCTTGTGAGAGGTTTACCAAAGAAAGACTTTTCACTTCAAGAAAATTGTTTATCATGTGCAAAAGAAAAACAGCACAAGAAGTCTCATTCTACAAAAACAATAAATTCTTTTACTCGACCTTTATTCTTAATTCACATGGACTTGTTTTGTATGTGACTATTGCTCTTCAAGATGCTAATTGGATTGAAGCAATGCAAGATGAACTTTTACAATTCAAGAAACTTAATGTCTGGCATCTTGTGGATTTGCTAGAAGGAAAGTATCCAATCGGTACTAAGTGGGTATTTAGGAACAAAGAGATGATCGCGGGATCATTGTGCACAACAAAGCCAAATTGGTTGTGCAAGGTTTTTATCAAGAAGAAGGTTTGAATTACAATGATGTCTTTGCACCAGCGGCAAAAATTGAAGCTATGAGAATTTTTCTAGCTTATGCTTCATATATGAAATTCAGGGTGTATCAAATGGATGTGAAAACCGCATTTCTATATGGGGTGGTTAAAGAGGAAGTTTATGTGAATCAACCACCAGGATTTGAAGATCTTGAGCACCCATTCCAAGTTTACAAGTTGTATAAAGCGCTTTATGGTTTGCATCAGGCACCTCGTGCTTGGTATGAAACTCTATCCACGCATCTGGTTACAAATGGTTTTTCATGTAGAACCATTGACAAGACCTTATTTTTGAAGATGTTTGGAGATGATTTGTTGCTGGTTCAAGTTACTGTGGAAGACATTATATATGGTTCGATGAACGAAAAATAGAATAGAGAATTCCATGGTGTCATGAAGCTGAAATTCGAAGTGAGTCTTATGGGTAGGATGCAGTTTTTCCTTGGTTTACAAGTAGAGCAATCAGATTCGAGTATACTCATTCATTAGGCGAAGTATATCAACGACATCTTGACAAAGTTTAATATGAAAGACTGGAATGCTGCTTCTACTCCTATTGCTCCACATGAACCTCTCTCTCTGGATCCAACCGGAGTTGAAGTTAATCAAAAGTACTACCGTTCCATGATCGGATCTCTTATGTAATTAACCGCGAGTCGACCGGACATCATGTTCGTTGTATGCTCGATATCAAGCGTCACCTCGAGAATCTCATGAGATTGTTGTCAAGCGGATTCTGCATTATCTAAAAGGCCGTGTCAATCTTGGTCTGTGGTACCCGTCAAAGTCTGATTTTAATCTATATGCTTTTACTGATAGTGATTATGGAGGTTGTAGTTTAGATCACAAATCTACATCTAGTGGATGTCAGTTTTTGGCGGAGCGATTGATGTCATGGCAGTGCAAGAAACAAACGAACATCTCCACATCAACTGTTGAAGCAGAATACACACCTGCATCGAGATGTTGTTCTCAAGTCATCTGGATTCAACATCAACTCTTGGACTTCGGGATAAATTTTCTTGACACACCAATTTTCTGTGATAATGAAGTCGTGCTGGGTATCGTGAAGAATCCAATTCATCATTCCAAAACCAAATACATTGCGATCAGGTTACATTTCATTCATGATTGTTTCGATAGTGGCTTGATAAAGGTGGTCCACGTTGATACCTTAGAGTAGAAAGCCGATATATTTACAAAACCTTTTTCAACTGATCGGTTTAACTCTCTGGTTGAAATGTTGGGGATGATTTCTTTTTGAGGACATTTTTGTGATAAAAAAAATAAAAATTAAAATAATAACAATAAAAATAAATATAAAAATTTAAAAATTTGTTGAATAACGTATGATTTTGATTGAAAGACCATGTTTGTTCCACAAAAAGTTTTTTTTTAAATGTTTTCTTTTAGTGATAAAATTGTGTTGTGTTGTTTACGTCTTAGTTTCATGTTATGTTCAATGTTTGTCTTTATTTTAAGGTAATTGTGTTTAGTTGAATAAAGTCAATCACAATTTTAGGGGGAGAATAAAAGAAAATGAAAAATATAAAATTGTATAAAAAAGTGATAGTACTTTGGTTGTCTGTGAATACTTATGTTGAGTTGATATGATATTGTGCTGATCCTGATAAAAGTTGAAAATGTGACTAATTGACGTGCATATAGGAAATGATAGTATAATTGTGTGCTGAGCTTATGCATTGGATATGATAGTGACATCGGGTACAATTATTGATGTGTCGGTAGGCTATGCATGTAGTAAACTAGGCGATATTTGTGTGACAAATTAAATTACAATCTTTGTATTTTACCCACATCGAATATCGGTTGTTTCATCATTCGAATGATAGGTGAATCTTGACATACCATGAGACCAAGATCTTGATGCGTTCTTAGCACAATTTGTTTGCTCTAGTGCTTATAATCTAGAGTTAAACACCTCTTACACAGCTAATGGTTCTGGTGAAAATCTCGGATGGGAACCAGGAAGTCAGTCTGTTTGCCCTTGATTCAGTTTCTGAATTCATTGTATATCCAGATAATAGTTGGATACCCGCTATCCGAATCTTCTGATTCTTTACAAATCTCAATTCATAAGAATATATCTGGTTCTTTGTCCATATACATATACTCATCTGAAGATTTCATGACTCCATATATGTCATTCATCTCAATTCACTTTCAGACCAAGACAAATGATTTTATACTTCAAATCCACTTGGATTATTTTTCTGTGCTAAGAATACTACCTTCATGCTAGTGATTGGATAATGATCTAGTGAAATATTACATTGTGTCTTATTTCATTCCATCTCGATTGTGGGGTACACATTGTATTTATTAAATATTGCCTTAATCATCACACGATATCTGCTAAAATATGATGTATGAGTTTAAGTGGATAAACATATTGGCAATTGATGTTGAAATGTATAGATTTTGATTTGATATGAAGTGTAATGAGACAGTGTGCATTTATGATCCTATGTCAATTTCAGTTCACCAAAAAGAGAAAAGAAAAGGATAAAACAAAGAAAAATGTGATATTAAATAAGTGTTATTCATTTTTTTGTTATATAGTGTTATAGTTGTTGTCTAGTATACATAAAGTTTGTGAAAACCATTTTGGAACAGGTCTTAATAATATTGAGATTGGATTGATTAATAAAAGTTTTAACAAGTACAAAGTTTTTGACCGAAAAATATGTGTTCGAAATCTGGTTCGTTCAAAATTGTTTTCGATCGAAAAGTCGTATCCGAATTGTTTTTCATCCGAAATCTCTGAACGTATATATACATACTTCTCGATCGAAATCAATTTTACCACCATTATTGAGTTTTAGAGCTAAATTTCTGAATTTGTTCAAGTGTTGTGTTTTCGTGCGAAATTTCCCAGCTAGTGTGTGTTGTATGCGACATCGATTGTTTCGACATTGTGGTACGATTTCTTGATCCATAGAGTAAGATAGGATAGATCCATGGCCTTAGAATTTTCAGGTTTGATTTGTCCGAAATATTTTATGATTGGTCTGAAATCTTTGTTGAATGGATCGAAATTGTTTTCGGATAAAAATAAAGAGTCATAGCTCTAATTTGTCAGAAAAAGATTTCGATCGAATTCATTTTCGATTGAAATGGATTTTTGATTGTGGGTTTTTGTTCGAAATCCCTGGAGTTAAGTTTTAGCTGAGAAATTGTGTTTTCGTTCAAAATGGATTTTGAATAAGGATTGACCAAAATCTTTTGAGTTGAAACTTTCATTAGTTTGAGTTTTCGATCGAAAAAAGATTTCAAGCAGGACTTTTTGTCCGAAATCTTTTGAGTTTTGTTTGAGCATGTATGGATCGGTTAAAGTTTGATGCTCGGAACAACATTTGTGCATGTTTAACTTCAAGTACCAGGAAATCAAGAGGGTATGAGGAGATTGTTCGTTTTCTGAACAAATCGAGGATTCTTACAGCCATATCTACTCAAGTTACTATCAACGAAACACATATCAGAAAGTTTTGGGAGAATGTTGAATACAAGCATGTCAATAAGAATATATGGATTGAAAGTACAGTTGGAGGGAAGAAAATTAAAGTGGATGAACAAGTTATTCGAGAGGTGTTGAATTTTAGAGACAATGTTAACTTTCTGTATACAATTAGCTACACTCGTGTTTCACAGATTATACAAACTATGGGCTGTGAAGGTGACTTTCCAAGAAGACAAGTGACGAAGACCTTGTTAGGGAATCAGTGGAGATACTTGGTGCATGTCTTTATTCATTGTCTAGGACTAAGAACAGGAGCATTTGGTCAGATAGGCGAGGTGTTCAGTCGTGCTTTAGTTTGTCTGGTGACACACCGAAGATTAAATTTTTCAAGAATGATATTTGAAGCAATGATCAACAACTTTGTAGGACCAAGGCAGAATAACAAGTTTTTGCTTTATCCGAGATTCTTACAAATGATAATCAATACTCTACTACCAGATATACTAAATGATGGAGTTGAATTGCCTTTGGAGCATATTTTTGAGACCATATTCAGCAGCATGAACACAATAAGAAAGAAAAGCAAGTTTTCTAGTCAAATTACTCCATTATTTCAAAACATGCTTGAAGAAAATCCTGATCCTGAATTTGGAATAGATGATGAAGTTGACGATATTTTGAGTAGTGGAGTTGAAGATAATGATGTTAATGATGATGGTGGTGAAGGTGGTGATGGTGGTGCAGTACAAGGTAATCAAGTTGGTGAACAACCGGTAAATACTGAAAATGTTCAAGAACCTGAAGTTAGTGCAAAGAATGTTAATAACGAAGGGATTGTGAAAGAGAATGAACCTGTTAATGAACCAGTGAAAGAATCAGAGAAGGTTCAAGATGATTCTCAAGACAAAACACTTGAAGTTCCAGCTACTACAACAAAATCTCCAATCAAGAGAAAAGAAATTGAGGCTAAAATGAACGTGCCTTCTAAACCTCTTCCGTCTAAGGGTATCGTGATCAAGGAGCCTGAACTAAAAAGATTGAAGACTATGGCATAGAGGTATACAGGCAAAGGAAAAGGAAAAGAGGTACCAGATCCTGTTAAGCAGAAAGTTTCTAAAGATTCCAAGTTGATTGACGAAGAGTATGCAAACTTTGCAACTCAAGAAACTGCAAACGTTATAAGTCAGTTGAAAACTCAAATTGCAAATTTACAAAGCAGAGAATCCTCTAAGGAAAGAGAGATTAGGGAATTGAGAACTAGTGATGCAAAGAAACAACAACAACTTCAAATAAACAAGTTGCAAGGTATTGTACAAGATCTTTTGAAGTATCTCGTAATGTCTGTATCTGGTGAGAATGTTACCGCTAAACCTATGCAAGAAAATGTAGATCAAGAAGGACCTTCTACAGCCAATCTTCCTCAATAGAATGAGTCTCCAATCATTGGAGCTGATTTATTTGGTTCACAAGACATGTTTGATGTCGATTCTCTGATTAATCAGCAATGTGAAGGTATGGAGGTTGATGATGAAGAGAAAAAGAAGGGAGAAGATGAGAAAGAAGAAGAGGAAGAGAAGAAAGAGGAGGAAGAGGAAGTAATAATTACTGACATCAAAAAGGATGATAAAGATCCGTCTGATGATGATGATAGCATCAATGATGGGTCTGGAATTGGTGGTGGTAGATCCAATGATAAAGAATCAAGTGATGATGAATATTCTAATAAAGTCTATGAAAAATATGAATACGAAGAAAAACAGACGTATGTTGAAGGTGATGGAAATGAGGTTGGAAGATTGGATAGAGTGGTTGATGAAAGAATTCCTTTTGATGAACTGTTTGAAAAAAGTGAAACTAATGGAGCTAAAAAGGAATTAACTACAAAGAAAGAATCTATAGACAAAACTTTGTGGTGGAAAACAAGTGAAAATCCATCTACTGTTGAAAGAATTACACAAAAAATGAGTCCAAGAAAGGCTTTGACAGGATTGATCCTAGGGTGGAAGTATGACAGTGAGAAGAAAATGTATGTGATCAAAAGGGTTGCGGGTGACATTCAATATTTTGATACATGCCACAAGTTACATACATTACCGAGATGGGATATAAGAGATCTGAGTAGATTGGACTTGATAAATTCTTCAAATAACACAAGAGCTTCTGATTTTGAGGTGTTTCTAAGGAATCAATGTGGGCAAGATAGATTTACAGCATTCAAACCTCAAGTTCCAATGTGTAGAAAGATCAAGAAGAAATACAGAACAAATGATCAAACAAAGTATAAATACATAGTCAAGCCGGCTGACACGGTGACTGCTGTATACATTCCTGACAAGAAAGAGAGCTTCATAAAGGATTTTGACAGGTGGTTCTATGATTCCAGGACACATGAAGCAGTAATACAACAAAGATGTTTTCCTGAAGTTAGAATCTTTTATCCAATCGACCTTTCCAGCCTATCTGATGAAGATCTGAAGATTATATATTGCAATACTATCGAGTGTGACATGAGCCTGGTGATAAAGAATGAAGCTATGTTTTATATGAGAGTTTTTTCAAGATGTTTATCATTAAGAGCTGAAACGAGAATAATAAAGAAACGCTTGCAGGATCTGGATGCTAAGAAAGTAAAGGCAAAGACAAAGACAAAGCCTAATACCGACAAGACAGAAGACTTGTAATTCAATGGACTTAGGGAAGATTGTTGGAACCTAGTAGTCCATCGAATTCAAGTTACTAGTTTCAAAATTCTACAAGTGTAAAGTTTTCGGACGAAAACTTTCTCGATCGAAATAGTTTTCGGACGACAGAGTTTTTGGACAAGAACTTTGCATTATAAATATGTATTGTTTTGAATGTTGTTTAGAGTTAGAATTTTGATCAGACTTGTGGTCTTCTGTATGTGTGCTAAATGTGATTAGTCTGAGTTCTGTAATCAGCAACTTTTGTTAATACAAGTGAAGATTTGTGATTATCTTGTGTCGATTGCGTATTATTCTCGTTTCGGTGTTTGATCCGTCGGTTTAGATATATAATTCTCTTGGATTGTTTTCGTCTTTCCAGGAGTTAGTCGGTTATTGGATTGCTTGAAGTATAGTAGATCGGGTGGACTAACAAGGGTAATTGAACTAATGATGTGGAACGATTTGAAAGAGTTGGTGCTCAAAAATTTGTGCCTGAGGAACGAAATTTAAAAGGTGGAAAGGGACTTTCTTGGATTGAAAGCCGGGTAAATGACGCATCAGCAGTACACCACGAGGTTCAATGAGTTGGCGTGTTTGGTGCCACATTTAATCACCACTGAAGAAAGGAGGATTGCTTGTTATGTCCAGGGGTTGCCCCAAAAAGTTTGCACATTTTTCAAGGCGAACACCCCTCAACATTCGATTAGGTGGTGGAGTTGAGCGGGGTGGTGTATGAAGACCTGGCATTGAGCGACGCGGTGATTCAGGAGCCGAAGAAAAAAGTGGCACTGCTTGGTAAGCGATCTGGTGGGAAATTGTTGGGGACTAATGATAAAAAGGCCAGAGTCGACGACCCGACTGTCGGTGGAAAATGTGGAAAAAGGCATTCGGGCGACTGCAAGTTTGTGCCAAACCTAGGCTTCAAGTGTGGCAAGGTTGGTCACTATGCTCGGGATTGTCGGGGGGCTGCCAAATGCTATAACTATGCGGAAATGGGGCATCAGGGTAAATATTGTAGAAAGCCTCGGGATGATAGAAAAGGGAAAGAGGCCGAAAAGACTAGGGTGCGGATGAGGGCTTACGCCCTGACCCAAGAGGAGGCAAGGGGGAACCCTGCCGTGGTTTCAGGTACATTTATCCTTAACAACACCTTTGCTTCTATACTCTTTGGTCCCGTCGCTAGTAAAATCTTTATATCCTCTACATTCTGTGACAAAAAAAGTGTACGATTGCTACGATAGAACGACCCTTTAGTGTAGAAATTGTTGTGGATAGAACCACGAAGGTACTAGAAGTTGTAGACAATTTCCTGATAAAAATAGGTGACCATAGATTCCCTGCTAGATTGTTCGTCATAGCGTTGGGAGGGTTTGACGTGGTAATGGGAATGGATTGGCTAGCTGCCAACGAGGCACAAAGTGTTTGTAAATGGAAGAGTATTCAACTAAATCCTCCTGATTGTAGCGAAGTCATGATTTATGGGGGTAGATATATCCCGAGGCCAAACATCATTTCGATAATCATGGAGAAAAGTTATATGAGGCAGGGATGCGAGGCTTACCTGGCTTATGTGATTGACATAAACTAAATAAGTAACGGAAATGAACGACGTGCCCGTGGTGTGTAAATATATGTAGGTGTTCCCAGCGGACTTGCCTGGAGTGCCGCCCGATCGGGAGATAGAGTTCTAGATAGATTTAACTCCAGGTGCCCGACCTGTTACGAAAGCACCTTACTGACTGGCACCACTTGAGATGAAAGAGTTGATGACGCAATTAGAAGAAATTCTAGAAAAGGGTTTCATAAGGCCGAGCATTTTGCCTTGGGGTGCTTCGGTTCTATTCGTAAAGATTAATGATGGGTCTATGAGAATGTGATCCATTACAGGGAACTGGATACACCAACGATGAAGAACAAACACCTAGTCAATGATCTATTTTACCAACTGCAAGGTGCGAGTTGGTTCTCGATGGTAGATTTACAGTTGCGATATCACCAATTGAAGGTAAGGGAGGAGGTATACCGAAGACCGCGTTTCATACACGGTACAAAAACTACAACTTTCTCAAGATGTCCTTCGGATGGATAAACGCCCCAGCTGAGTTTATGGATTTGATGAACAAAGTTTGCGGCCCGATGCTGCATCGGCCGGTGATAATATTTATAGATGATATCCTCATCAAAATAAAAGAGTGAAGGCGACCATGCGTGTCAGCTGCGAGAAGTACTAGACACTCTAAAGGAGGAGATACTATATGCCAATTTGTTTAAATGTTCATTCTGGCTTAGGGAAGTTCAGTTCCTAGGTCACGTTATCAACAAGAACAACACCATGGTTGATCCGTCAAAGATTTTAACTGTAAGGGAGTGGGATATACCAAAAACAACGACCGAAATATGGAGTTTTCTGGGATTGACAGGCTACTGTCGAAGATTCATACAGAATTTCTCGAGAATAGGCTCGCCTCTAACGAAGTTGAGAAGGAAAGAGGTTAAGTATGAATGTGGTCCGGTTCAGTCAAAGGGATTTGAAGAATTGAAGGAGAAGTTGACTTAAGCACCGGTATTGGACATGCCCGAGGGCAATGAAGACTTAGTGGTCTATTTTGATGCTTCCAATCTTTGATTGGGTTGCGTGTACATGTAACGAGGAAAGGTGATTGTGTATGCGTGACTACAATTGAAGACTCACGAAGTCAACAACCCGTCTGACGACCCAGAGCTAGCGGAAATTATCTTCGCACTAAAGATCTGGAGACATTACCTCTACGGGGTTAAGTGCACTATCTACCCCGATCACAAGAGTCTGAAGTATTTCTTTGAACAAAAGGAGTTGAATATGAGACTAAGGCGTTGGGTGGAGTTGTTGAAAGATTACGATTGTGAGATCTTGTATCACCCGGGGAAAGCAAACGTGGTGGCAGAAGCTCTGAGTCGAAAGGAGAGACCAACTCTTATTAGAGTAAAATCATGCCCGGTAGTGAACCATGACCTTGTGATTGTGATTGGGATTGGGAAGGCACAAATTGAAGTACTTAAACCAGAAAACATAAAGAAAGAAAGGATGGTTAGTCAAGAAGAGTCACTGAAGGTTAACACCCTCGGTGTGCGGACTCGGTTTGGTCGGATCTGCATACCCAAGGAAGGCGAGCTTAGGGTTAAGATCCTCGATGAAGCCCATAAGTCTCGTTATTCTATACATCTAGGCTCCACGAAGATGTATTAAGGGTTGAAGAAGGATTATTGGTGGCCATGCCTAAAGAACGATGTAACCTCCTACGTAAGCAAGTGTCTGACTTGTTTGCATGTTCAGGCAGAGCATAAGAAACCGTGTGGTAAGATCCAACCCTTAGAGATACCAAAGTGGACATAGGAACACATCACGATGGACTTCATTACCAAGCTCCCTCGCACAACTAAAGGTTGTGACACCATCTGGGTGATTGTGGATCAACTGACGAATAGCGCTCACTTTCTACTGATACGTGAACAGTTTTCATTAGAGCAACTGGCAGAAGTATTCGTAATGGAAGTTGTGGCTCATCATGGAGTGTCGGTGTCCTTTGTCTCGGACATGGATACTCGGTTTACTTCCTGGTTTTGGAACAAGTTTCACGGGGCGATGGGTACGAGTGATGCGTTGCAAAACACATACTTTTATCCTATTTTTTTTGTTAATTTTAGTTAGTTAATCATTCTTTTTTGTTTCGTACTTAGTCTGGTTCATGTTCATAGGTGTTTGTGTGCAAAAGCAGCAGAAATCAAGGTTAAATCCGGGAGAAATCGAACACACGAGGAGAGGGGTTGAAAAGAAGGAAAAATTATGGAAAAGTAGATCTTCATGCCACGCGAAGAGTAAGCATTAGGTCTTGGCGACATGCCGAGACAAGGAAATTAGGGCCCGGCTAATTTGTTCTTCACGCCACGCGAAGAAGCCCAATTCAATGTTCGCGACACGCGAAGATAATAAAATACTGCAAAACCCTAGAAATTAAATATTTAAAAGATTTGAATGCCATTATGTCAAGGGTTTGACTTTTAGCCGTCACATCAGAGCTTTTGGGCGATTTTGGGAGTAGATAAAGCAATTGGAGCCAAGGATTGAAGCTTTTGAGATCGTATTGGTTAGATATCAATCATTCGGCATATGTTATTGATTCAATTGTGTTCAAACAGTTTAATCGATACTTTGTTTATGGTTTTTACTATTGATTTACTGTCTTTGAACATGGTTATTGGCTAAACTTCTAGTAGCTACCTAAGTTTGATGAATATTTGTTGAAAGTTTGGATTTTTATCGGTTTTTTGGTTATAAATGATGATTTGACATTGATGTAATGAATCTTAGTGCAATTGATCTGATGTATATTCAAGCTTAGTAATGATTTGTTATAGATTTATGTTTTGCATGCTTCTTGTTGAATGTCTTTCAGTTATAGATGAATGTTTAGGTCACTTACTGTGTGCTTGTGACTGTTTATGGTTTGCTAGACATAGTGATCCATAGGAATATTTGTTGGTGATTTGTTAGAGCTGAGTGTTCTTCCTATATCGGTAGCTGAAAGGTGAGAGGTAATTGGTTAGTCTTTGGTGTTAGTTGTCTAGGTGTAAAGGCACTTAAAGGAGGTTTCCCTAGGTTTCTTAGTATATTTGTTAGTTCGTGTCTAATCGATTGTCGTTTGATTACCCGTTGCATTCTTCGAATGTATTGAGATAGCGATACTGAAAGGTAATATGTCTTTAGGGTACTTTAGTGTCAATGGTGATACCAAAAGGTAATCCAACTAGCTGGTGAGCATTATACATTCCTTAGAGTTTCCTTCGGGTCACGCCCGGAGATTGATCAGGGATCAACTAGGTTATCTAAGGGTATCATACTTTAGAATCCTAGTTCCATCATAGTTTCCATAGCCGAGAGAAATCTGAGTGCCTTTCCTAATCCCTGAGTTTGTCTAATTCTCCTTCGTGATAACTGGTTGTCATTAGTTAGTTCTTAGCTTACATTTGCTTTTAATTAGTTTAAACCTAGTTCGTAGAAATCCCTCCAAAACCAAATCTTTCAGTTCTTTGTCGGAGTCTAGTTTGAGTTATTGTTAGTGTCTCGTGGGTTCAATATCCGGACTTCCATTAGGCTGTATTACAATTGATAGGTACACTTGCTTCATTGTGGTCTTGTTTAAGGGTTTTCTATAGTTTAACTAGAGTGTCTAGGTTAGTTGTTGTTTAGTTTTGATAGACCATACCGAGTGCATCTAGTTTTAGGCGTCGTTGTCGGGGACACTTGGCAATAGCAAAATTAGCTTCGATTAGTTCTTTATTTGGTTATTTGTTTTATTTTATCTTTTGTGTTTACTTTAGTTTAGTAGTTTTTTTCTTTTTATCTTAGGTCTTAATTGCTTTTTTTGTCTTGTTTTCTATTTATGTGTGTCATAGTTAGAGTGTTTGCTTTGTTCTTAGTCATTCTTCCTTTGTTTTCTTTTTCAGTTTATGCAACATACTCGTTCGCAGGGATCACCCCACTTTGCTGCTTCTTTAGAGCCCAAGCGAGATCTTCACGAGCGCAGCTGTAAGATTCTCGAGCGTTTGAGTGAGTTCTGTGAGAAACAGGTACGCATTCCTATTCCTATTGCTGACATGGGTGACGTTAATCCACCTGTTCAATGTACCGTTCCCCAGAGAGCTTGTGATCGATTCATGGGTGCTAGGTCTTCTATCACCCACCCTACTATGCCAAACACTAATAATTGGTAGATTCCATCTCATGTCATGAACACCATCACTAACTCGACTCAGTTCCACAGACTTGAGGATGAGGATGCACCAGGACATCTGGCCTGCTTTACGCGTATTTGCGATACCTTTCGCATTACTAGTGTTTGTGAGGACGCAATCCTTCTACGTCTTTTCCCGTTCACGCTTTCTGGTTGTTCATCCACTTGGTTGGATACCCTGCCCCAGTATTCCATTACCACTTAGGCAGATCTGCAGGCCAAGTTCTTAAAAAAGTACTATCCACCTTCTAATGTCGCCCGTCTGAGAGACCAGATTCACTCCTTTCTTATGGAGCCGGATGAGGCATATCATCTGGCCTGGGATCGTTTCAATACTCTACTGAGTAAATACCCCCAACACAGTGTATCTGATTGGGCACTCGTAGAGAAATTCTATAATGGCCTCACTTTCGAGAAGCAACAAATGTTCAACACTGCTGCAGGAGGCTATATCATGGATAAGAAGGAGCCGAGTGAGTGTGAGGAGATGTTTGAGAGCTTTGCCTAAGCCGAGCAACAGCATCCTTCTGCTAGGAATTCTATTCCTAGTACTAGGACCACCACCCCTTCTGCTAGAGGTGTTCATTAGGTCACAACTGATACTAGTGTGGCTGCTGCACTAGAGGCTATGGCTAAGGAGATCAAGGAGCTGAAGATGAGTGCTTGGAAATGCAAGGTGTGTAGGGGAGGTCATGACACCATAGATTGCCCAGTCAATCTCCAGGAGCAGGTGGACTTCTTGGGAAATCCAAAACCCCCT
The DNA here is from genome assembly GCA_023525975.1 of Smallanthus sonchifolius. Taxonomy (NCBI): domain Eukaryota; kingdom Viridiplantae; phylum Streptophyta; class Magnoliopsida; order Asterales; family Asteraceae; genus Smallanthus; species Smallanthus sonchifolius. The sequence continues at coordinate 63,638,105 of CM042021.1, read as the reverse complement.
ATATATAACTCAGGATGGAGAAACCACCCTAATTTCAGGTGGAGATCTGGTGGGAACCCACCAGGGTTTTAATCCATCCAGAATCAGTTTGGTGGTGGAGATGAAAGTCAGAGTTAGGATAGTCGTGGGAGAGAGAAGAAGATAGAGGAGATGTTAGCTACCCAGACTCAGATGCTCACCCAGCTGGTTAGTAGAGATTAGGAGACTCAACAGAAGTTGAAGGAGCATGAAACTTTGTTGAGGAATCATCAGTCTGCATTTTTATATTTGAAGCGAACAGTGGGAGACATTGCAGGGCAGCTGACTAACAGGCAGGGAGGTTCCTTTTCGGGCGATACTGAGACCAAACCGAAAGCCACATTGAAGGCATTGGCGACCCATAGTGGCAAAGGAGGAGAAAAGGAGCAACCTTCGGTGGATGATGATGAAGAGCCGGTGGATGAGGAGATCAAGATGGAGATACCTGGAGGGGTGCATGAGAGGCGAGTCCCAGCAGGTATCGCACCTAACAGTGAGTCTCTGGTAAAGAAAGTAGTACAGGAGAAGAGTGAATGGAAGAAGAAGATTCCCGATGTTGATTTGAGCCGTGTTCCATGTCATGCCCGTTTTATGCAACAAAAATATGCTAAGGATTATGGACACTTTCTGGAGTTGTTTAAACAGATCAAAAACAATCTTCCATTTGTCGAAGCAGTCTAGCATATGCCTAAATATGCTAAATTCCTTAAAGATCTTCTATCTAACAAAAAGAAGTTGGTGGAGTTTTCAAAAGTCACGCTCAATGAAAGATGTTCCGCGGTGGTCCAGAATAAGCTACCGGAGAAATTAGCATATCCGAGCATCTTCACGATCTTGTGTCTATTTGGTAGCTTTACTGTGCACCACGCATTGGCCGATCTCAGTGCTAGCATCAACCTGATGCCATACTCTCTCTTGGAGAAGCTAAGCCATGGAGATCCGGTTCCTACACGCATGAGCATATCTTTGGCCGACCGTTCGGTCAAATATCCATGGGGAATAGTGGAGAACCTGTTAGTCAAAGTTGACAAATTTGTTTTCCCCGCAGACTTCGTCATTCTTCATATGGAGGTCAATGATTTCGTCCCACTCATTTTGGGACGCCCCTTCTTGCGCACCGCCAAGGCATTAATCGATGTCTTCGACGGTAAGATTACACTTCGTGTGGGGGATGAAAATGTCACCTTTGATGTCATGAAATTGATGAAGAATTCGAGTGGTTAGGACGATTTCGTGTTCTTTTTGACACTTTCATATCTCACATGGATCGTTTCCTTGACTACGTTTATGGAGCTGGCCTGTTGAACACACAGCACCTAAGTGAGGAGAACTAGGCGGTTGACACTCATTCTCCCCCGGAGCACTGTCTGAGCCGTCTAGCTAGTAATCCTCTCGAGTACCCAGAAGTGTTTGAGGTCTCTGAGAGTACCGAGGAGGAGAAGAAGCCCTCGGTTGAGGCACCACCATACCTTGAGCTTAAGGAGCTACCTTCGCACTTGGAGTATGCTTTCTTGAACGGTGAGGCCGGTTTACCCATCATTATTTCTGCTGCACAGACGAAGGAGGAGAAGGAGAGGTTGATTGATGTGTTGAAGACACATAAATAGGCTATTGCGTGGAAACTTACAGACATAAAGGGTATCGGCCCTACTTTTTGCACGCATAGAATACTCATGGAGGATGAGCATAACCCTTTTGTTCAACCTCAAAGGAGGCTTAACCCAAACATTTCTGATGTAGTGAAGAAGGAAGTCCTTAAACTCCTTGATGCTGGATTGACATATCCTATCTCCGATTCCACATGGGTGAGCCCAGTTCGGGTTGTCCCGATGAAGGGTGGGATGCCAGTTGTGTCGAATGAGAAGAATGAGTTCATTCCCACTAGAACAGTCACAGTTTGGTGCTTTTGCATTGAATATATGAGATTGAATGATGCCACGAGGAAGGGTCACTTCCGTCTTCCATTTAGTGACCAGATGCTAGAGCCCCTATCAGGGCAGCGGTTCTACTGTTTCCTTCACGGCTTCTCGGGTTATTTCCAGATCCCCGTTGTACCGGGGGATCAAGAAAAGACCACATTTACTACGGTGCCTTCGCGTACCGGCGTATGCCATTCGGGTTAGGTAATGCTCAAGCTACCTTACAGAGGTGCATGGTGGCAATATTTCAGGATATGATCGAGACTTCCATTGATGATTTTTCCATGTTTGGAAGTTCTTTTGATCTTTGTTTGTAGAACTTAGAGAAGATGATAAGCAGATGCATTGATACGAAGTTGATGTTGAATTGGGAGAAGTGTCACTTCATGGTGACTAAGGGTATTGTGCTCGGGCACAAAATTTCACGTTCTGGTATTGAGGTAAATCGAGCGAAAATTGTGATGATCAGTAAGTTTCCACCACCGACTAGTGTAAAATCAGTTCGGATTTTTTGAGCCATGCGGGATTCTATCGACGTTTGATTAAGGATTTTTCCAATATTATCCGACCCATGACACGCCTTCTTGAGAAAGACGTCCAGTTTGAGTTTGATGTGGATTGTCTTAAAGCGTTTGAGTTCTTGAAGGAGCAGTTGGTTTGTGCTCCCAACTTAATAGCCCCCGACTGGAGCTTACCCTTTGAGATCATGTGTGACGCTAGTGACTTTGCAGTCGGGGCTGTTCTAGGCGAAAAGAGATAAGCAATTCTACACGATTTACTACGCAAGTAAGACCTTCAATGATGCTCAAGAGAATTACACGACTACCGAGAAGGAGCTGTTGGCGGTGGTCTTCGTGTTTGATAAATTCCGATCTTATTTAGTGTTATATAAGACCATCGTTTATACTGATCATGCAACATTGTGATACCTGTTTGTAAAGAAAGACGCCAAACCTAGATTGATTCGATGGATTCTCCTACTTTCTTAGTTTAATATTGAGTTCTAGGATAAGAAGGGAGAGGATAATGTCGCTGCTGAACATTTGTTTCTGTTAGAGGATCTGGGTAGAGAAGAGATCTGGGAGGAGGCCATAGGGGACACATTTCCCCATGAGTCGTTGATGATGTTGAGCTTAGGGCCGGACAAGGAGCCGGTATTCTATTTGAGTGCTAAGGAGCAGGGTTTTCCATATTTTTCTAACATATTCAATTACTTGGCAGATGGTTTAGTGGTTAAGGGCATGACTTCCAACAGAGGCGGAAATTCTTTGAAGATGCCAACCACTACATTTTGGAAGCTCCATATCTGTTTCGAGTAAGGGCTGATAGAGTGATAAGGAGATGTGTGAGTAAGGAGGAATGAGTAGAGATCCTAAAACACTGTCATGAGGGTTTGACGAGAGGTCATAATGGGCTGACAGTGTTTAAGGATGCGCATGAGTTAGTAAGATGATGTGACGCTTGTCAACGCTCCGGTAACATCTCATCCCGGAATGCCTCAAAACCCTATCCAAGTGGTTGAAGTGTTTGATATCCCGGAATCGGTGCATTCTCGTAGCGATAGACTACGTTTCTTAGTGGGTTCAAGCGCAAGCATTACCCAATAATGATACCCGAGTAGTGGTGGGATTCTTGAAGAGGTTGTTTAGTAGATTTGGGACTCCCAAAGCCTTGATTAGTGATAGAGGCACGCATTTCTGCAATGCCCAAATGGAGAAGGTATTATCACTATAACATTTTTGCTTTTCGTTTAACAATAACGTTTATCGTATTCGTAAATGAATGACATTTGGATTCATTATATTATCATGTTATACTTCAAACAATTCATTTGGAACCTTAGCATGCTATTTAGTGTTTGCACGTCCTTATTCGCCTTCTAAACCTCCGTTTACTGTGTACCATCCACTACCGTCAACCACATTATATATAACTTTGATTTCTATTTCATATGCTAAAAGGATTCATTTCATTATTAAGAACAACTTTTATGAACAAAACTTTCCATAAATAGACTTTGAATTGTGTAAAACGATCATATTGCGTTTTTGTAGTTGTAACGCTTTACCGACACAATTTACTCACCTATCATCATTGCAAGACCAATATAGCAACCTTAAGTGCCTAATTAAGTGACTCAATTCATTCTAGAAATCAAACAACTTACTTCAGTTTTTACCTTCTTAAAAGTCCGTATTTCAAAAACCAAATGTTCTGTGCACAAGTTCACTACCTAATGACTTGAGGGACCTAGATATCCACGCTTTAAACCTCAAAATTTAGCAAAAAGGGGCTGGAACATGGAGGCTGGCGGCATTTTTAGGGCTTCCATTCCCTTGGATTAGGCTCCAAGACATACCATAATTAAACCCTTGCACCTTCTAGTAAATGGCTTGGGTGTTTGTTTTCTTTACTCATTCTCTACAAACTACTCTCAAAACCTCTCCCTCTTTGCTTAAATATCAGGCTCTAATCCTTATAGAAATCATAAAAACCAAGCCAAGGAAGAAGAAGCAAGTAAGTTGTTCTATCGAGTCACGTTTCCATACTTTTGTTCTTGTATTCATTCTATTCCATCTTCTTCTATTCTTTTGATTCTAATGTTCATACTAACTTGTTTTTATTTATTTTAATCTCTGATCCTGAACTCTAACCTAACTTAAATTAACCACATGCTAATCTAAAATAGAATCCGCTTCCTCGTGTCGGCTATGCCGATTGCATTCTGTGATTCTCCAAAACGCTTCTCTGAATATCATGGCTAGACGGTGACACGGGACATTTTGGCTAACGTAATCTAATTATATTATGTATTATAATGATATTATAACAATCGTCTAATTTTTATTTACGCGTTCGAAAACTTTAAAACCCTAAACGGTCCACTTAAGTGCAACCGTTGATTATGGACAGAAAATGTGCTAACTTTAACTAAACATAACTTTATAATAATTAAACGAAACTAAGCAAACTAAAATTCCACGACGTAGTTCTAAATCCTAGAACTCTCGAGCTTTGCGAGTCAATCACCTCTCAACACAAATGTGAGTTTTACATAGCCCCGTTTTTACATTTTGGGGTGAAATATGATTATTCAATGAAAATTATTTGCATTTACAAACATACAATTCTATAATTTGATCATATGTGTTATTTGTGTTTTATGCTTGAATGCTATTAGTTAAGACTACATATACATGACACACTCGTGAAATCGTTAACTCTGTACAAGCCAATGGTTAACAAGGATAGATCTATTGTGTCTGACAAACCCACCCAGGTAGGGTTTTTATTACCAACAATACATTAGGGTAACATGCGTGTTATGCCTCAGTCACAAGGTTTGATTGTGCACTTAGTTTAACTATAGATTCTCTATAAGTACCTTATATACCATGTATCATATGAATTGTATAAAACATTTGAACTCTATTTGTGGTGTCAAAACCTATGTATGTTCACCAACTATTTTAGTTGACCTAGTTTTTCATCTTGTTTCAGGAACAAATAACTTCACTGACTCCACAGGAGCTCTAATCCATAATCAATCTATTACTAACTAGGTTTGGCGTTGTTATGGTGGTACGATGACGTCGTTATTTTCCTCAAGCATGCTATTACTAACTCATTCTCTACCGGAGCTCTAATCCATAATCAGATATCTCAAATCGAGGTGTTACTGTGGTACGATGGCGAACATATCAGTGGTGTTACGTCTACAACGATGATGAAAAAATCGGTGGTTGTCATGGTGGTACGATGACGAACAGATTGGTAGTGTTACGGTGGAACGATGACGAACAAATCGGTGGTGATAAGTCTCCAGCGATGACGAACAGATCTGTGGTACGATGACGATCAAATCACTGGCGGTTTTTTTTAATTGGATCTAATTTTTTGAGGTATATTGTACACATTTTTTAGTGCGGTTTTTTTTGAAGTGATACTTTTGGAGCGGTCCCAAACCGCTCTATAAAATCAAATTCACCACTTTTAAAAATGCATGAGTTTTGTACTAGTGAGTTTTGTCTTAAAAGTTTAACTTTATTACGATTTGATAAATGCACTAAAATCTAAATATTTTATTAAAATAAAAAATTTAGTAACTAAGTTTAATGTAATAAAAAACCCAACTAAAAAGAGCGACGAAGATGATTTGTCCATAAAATGTTAATATCGGGCGTGTTGTTAAGACGTTGGGCTGTGAGGGAGGAGACCCGGGTTCGAGTCCCTTCACCCTGTTTTCTTTTTAGATCATATATTTAGACATGACTTTAATATAAAACCTTTTTCTATATTATTATATTAATATGTTAATATGTTTTAGCCCCGAAAAACACCCGTAGGCTCGGGTTTAGATTTATAACCCATTTTAATTATCATTTCCCCACATTTAAAAATAATATAATTAATTATATTATTACCCATGCTTATATTCCCGAATAAAATAATATATTTATTACTTTTGTCACGTGAATAATTATTGTGTTATTTCTCCAAACTTAAAAATAATATAATAGTTTATATTATTTTCCTAAACCATTATTTTAATGGTACAAATACACGAATACTTATTTAAATAATACTATTCGTAATTAGAGACTTTCGATTCGAAACGTACCTATCTTAATTATTATATTAAGAAATTTTCTAATCCCGACGACAAGTTTATCTACTCTTTAATCATTAGTGCGTCTTTGGATGTTCAATTATCCCGTGTCATCGTCATAAAATCCTACGTGTTCCTAACAATTGTAAATGTAATTCTAGGGCATTCGCAGACTGTCCACAGGCAAAATACTTGTGGTCCCTATTGCATCCTGGTGTGGTGCTACTCGTACTAAACTCAGGTGAGTTCCATGGCCCCTTTTTACTTGTTTTACTGTTGGGGGAGAAACATGCATACAAACGAACATCATTTCACTTGTTTTCTCGTTCAGGAGAAACATGCATACAAACGAACATCATTTCACTTGTTTTCCCGTTAGGGAGAAACATGCATACAAACGAAAATCATTTTACTTGTTTTCCCGTTGGGGAGAAACACGGACACAAACAAACATGGATCACATAGTATTCACTACCACTTGTTTACTTAAGCGCAAACATAACATACAAAGTCCTTACACACTCGAACCGATAATATAAGGTATATAGCGAGGAAATTTGAGTAGTCGCGCTAGCTCGATTGGAGGCCGAACAGGTGTAAATTGTCCTAAACACTTGCCATTATTGATGTTAGCAATGGCGGAAGGCATTCAAACACAAACAGTTGTAGAAGCATGTTTTGTAACTATAGATTAAATTCTATGTATCGGTGTACGTGACTAGTACGTAGGAGGGTGTTATTGAGTACTTAGCCCGCACACCAGTTTGGTCCTGCGTACTTAGTAAGTACGCAAGGCTTTTGCCTTGCGTACTTGTCAAGTACGCAGGTAGTGTTCCTTCGCCTATAAATAGAAGGCTTGTCTTCATTTGTAGGTGGAACTCTGGAACTAGGGTTGGAGGTGTCCGGGTCGGGAAGAGCTCTCCCGACCCCTGGAACGTGAGCTTAGATGAGAGATGTGTGCTCCTTCGGTATGTAGTCTGTAATACGGGATGACTTCTTTGTTATGGATTACGTGTCGTTTCATTATCTTTTGTCTTTGTTCGTGTTTTCTCTGTCTCGTTTCTTTGTTCCCACACAAATCACAGAACATATCTTGTTATTTCCGCTGCGCGACGAGACTCCCGGGACCTACAACAGTCAGCTTCGGTTGTGAACGCTTAGAGTAACTTGTACATTGTCTAGCTAGCAATATGTGTGACTTACGTATGTGGATCCTGCAAACACTCAAAAAGTTTATTTACTTACAAACCTCTGAACTCACCAATCTCGTGTTGACAATTTTTCTTACATGTTTTTCTCAGGTCGCTAAGACACAGGTTGCACACTTAGGACATGCATGGAGTCCTACTGTCATTTCATTCATATGCAAACAATTAATACAATTTATCAAACTAAACTTGGGAGCGTTTGTTTACTTACAAACATGTGAACTCACCAAACTTGTATTCACTTACTTTTATCAAACTAAACTTGGAAGCGTTTGTTTTACGCATTTATTTCCTTGTTTAACGCTTCCGCACTCACTCTGAAATTTTATGATGTTTCATTTATGTCCCATGTAGTGTCATTTGATGTAACTAATGTCTGAGATCCTGGTTTGTCACACGCCAAACGGTAAAACTCCGTTAGTGGGATTTGGGGGTGTGACAGATTGGTATCAGAGCCATTGGTTATAGAGAACTAGGATTTCATACTAGACTATAACCGTACACATGCATTAGTTACACGACACAGACACTCACACATGATCACATAGCATCCATACATGTATTGCATTGCAGGCATGTTGACGTCATCCATATCACCCTCTGCTGACGAAGAACACATCATTCTCATTGCATCATCATTCCCAGTGGCGACACTCGTGGAATCACCAAAACAACATCCACTCCCGTCCGAGGGCAGCAAGACGGAGCCTTCGGAGGAGTCACTCACACCACCATTATCTGCACCCTTGTTACACCACCAGTTCAGATTGTTCGGAAGAAGGGTGGGATGACAGTTGTGATGAATGAGAAGAATGAGTTGATTCCCACTAGAACAGTCACAGGTCGGCGCGTTTTCATCGACTATAGGAGATTGAATGATGCCACGAGGAAGGATCACTTCCCTCTTCCTTTTATTGACCAGATACTGGAGCGCCTATCAGGTAGAAGTTCTACTGTTTCCTTAACGGCTTCTCGGGTTATTTCAAGATCCCCATTTCACCGGAGGATCAGGGAAAGACGACATTTACATGCCCATATGGTACCTTCACATACCGGCGTATGCCATTCGGGTTATGTAACGCTCCAGCTAACTTTCAGAGGTGCATGGTGGCAATCTTTGAAGATATGATCGAGACTTCCATGGAGGTTTTCAAGGATGAATTTTTCGTGTTTGGATGTTATTTTGATCATTGTTTGCAGAACTTGGAGAAGATGATGAGGACATGAATTGACACGAAGTTGATGTTGAATTGGGAGAAGTGTCACCTCATGGTGACTGAGGGTATTGTGCTCGGACACAAAATTTCACGTTCCGGTATTGAGGTAGATCGAGCGAAAATTGAGACAGTCAGTAAGATTCCACCACTGACGAGTGTGAAATCAATTCGGAGTTTCTTTGGCCAGGTGGGTTTCTATCGACGTTTCATTAAGGATTTTTCCAAGATTATCAGGCCCATGACACGCATTCTTGAAAAAAACGTGTAGTTTGAGTTTGATGTGGACTGTTTTAAGGCATTTGAGTTCTTGAAGGAGCAGTTGGTTTATGTTCCCATCTTAATAGCCCTCGACTGGAGCTTACCCTTTGAGCTAATGTGTGATGCTAGTGACTTTCCAGTCGGGGTTGTTCTAGGCCAAATGAGAGATAAGCACTTCTACATGATTTACTACGCGAGTAAGACCCTCAATGATGCTCAATAGAATTACACGACTACCGAGAAGGAGCTGTTGGCGGTGGTCTTCGTGTTTGATAAATTCCGATCTTATTTAGTGTTATATAAGACCATCGTTTATACTGATCATGCAACATTGCGATACCTGTTTGCAAAGAAAGACGCCAAACCTAGATTGATTCGATGGATTCTCCTACTTTTTGAGTTTGATATTGTGATCAAGGATAAGAAGGGAGTGGAGAATGTGGTGGCTGACCAATTGTCGTGGTTAGAGGATCCGGGTAGAGAAGAGATCCGGGAGGAGGCCATAGGGGACACATTTCCCCATGAGTCGTTGATGATGTTGAGCTTTGGGCCGGACAAGGAGACGATATTTTATTTGAGTGCTGAGGAGCAGGTTTTGCCATGGTTTTCTAACATAGCCAATTACTTGGCAGACAGTTTAGTGGTTAAGGGCATGACTTCCCAACAGAGGCGGAAACTCTTTGCATATGCCAACCACTACATTTGGGACGCTCTATATCTATTTTGAGTAGGGGGTGATAGAGTGTTAAGGAGATGTGTGAGTAAGGAGGTAGGAGTACAGATCCTAAAACACTACCATGAGGGTTTGACGGGAGGTCATAATGGGCCCTCTTACATCGCGAAGAAGGTGTTTGATTCTGGTTTTTATTGGCCGACAGTGTTAGTGAGACAATGTGACGCGTGTCAACGCACCGGTAACATCTTATCCCGGAATGAGATGCCTCAAAACCCTATCCAAGTGGTTGAATTGATTGATATTTGGGGCATTGACTTCATGGGTCCGTTTCCTTCATGAAAAAGGAATCGGTATGTTCTTGTGGCAATAGACGACATTTCTAAGTGGGTTGAAGCGCAAGCATTACCCACTAATGACGCCCGAGTAGTGGTGGGATTCTTAAAGAGGTTGTTTAGTAGGTTTGGGACTCCCAAAGCCTTGATTAGTGATAGAGGCACGCATTTCTACAATGCCAAGATGGAGAAGGTATTATCACGCTATGGGGTCACCCATCGGTTGTCGACTGCCTATTATCCATAGACTAGCGGGCAAGTAGAGAATGCAAATCAGGGAGTGAAGAGGATATCGGAGAAAACTGTCAAGAGAAATCGAAAGGATTGGTCCGACAAGTTAGATGACGCGCTTTGGGCTTTCATAACAGCATTTAAAACACCTATTGGGACCACACCCTTTTGGATGGTTTATGGAAAGCGTGTCATTTACCCGTAGAATTAGAACATAAAGCATATTGGGGATTACAGGCATTCAATCTAGACTTTCCTCAAGCAGGGAGAAACCGGTTTCTTCAATTGCATGAGTTAGAGGAGTTGAGGGACAATGCGTATGCGAGATCATGGAGTTACAAAGAGCGCACGAACGCATTGCATGATAGTCGGTTGAAGAGTTTGAAGGAGTTTAAGTGTGGGGATAGAGTGTTGGTTTATAACTCTCGATTAAAACTATTCACACGAAAGCTTAAATCCAGATGGACAGGACCGTATACGATGAAGGAAGCGTTTACATACAGTACGGTAGAGATACAAGATGAGAAGGGTAGTTCGTGGAATGTAAACGGTCATAAGTTGAAGCACTACATCGGAGGACCGATTGAGAATGTTGAGGAGGATGTGTTTCTTCTCGACACGCCCGGGAAGAATAAGCGATTGAGGATAGGTTCTCGGGTTAGATCCTGAGTTTAGAGTTTGTATAAGTCTTTGTGTTTATTTTCGGTGATCTTATGTGTGACAATCTGACTTTTCATGATAACTCCGTTAGCAATTCCGTTAAATTTTCTGTTAAATCCTAACTTGGTTTGCTTATCTTTAATTCCAAGGACTAATTCTGTCATTCCTTCAAACTCTAATTACAAGGACTAGTTGTGTAAATACTCATAATCAAATCTGTTGACTTTGTAAAGTCAATATTGTTATTCTGTTGAGTTATGAAAGTCAAACAAACTTGTCCTTAACCTAATTCAAACCTCAAGGACTATTCCTAACAGATTACAAACTCAGAAAACTGGAAATTACAAGGACTAGATGTGTAATTTCCCTAAACTTGATTTATATTGACTTTAACAAGTCAAACCCCATCTACTTTAATCTGAATTCAATTTCGAGCATCATTTCGTTCGATTTTGTAACTGAAATTGCTCGATTAATGACATTAACAGTCATAACCATCAAATAAAGCACAATCATAATCGAATTAAACCGATTAATGGCCAATTATAGCATAACCGTCGACACATTGAGCTTAACTATCGAATTCGACAGACTCTTGTATTATTCTTGTGAACTAATCATCTGCACACCTTATACGAACGCCTTTGAAGCTGTTTCACACTCTGTTTTGGCCGGAGTTGCAGCAGGAGCCATCGGAGAGTAAGAACAAGCCGACATACCTGCGTTTTGATCGTACGCTACAAATCCTTCATCCATTCTTGTAATTACATACCTCTTTACCTTCGTTTTAATCTGTTGATCATTAGCCCCATGCTAATTCGGCTCCATATCATCAAAATTAACAAGAACCCAATTCTAGGGTTCATACGACTAGGGATTAATCGATCATCACCTTGGGCCCTGTTTAAATCCAATTAAATTACATGATCAGTTTCGAAATCATCTATTTGTTGAAAGCCCTTTTATCAATTTAATCTGTTAACATCGAATTGTTCCAGATCATTAACCTACGGTTCATACATAAACAGATTTGGGGCTTTTGATCTTAAACCCAAACTCAATGAAATTAAACTATACCAATAGACTCGCAACGCTCTAATCAGTGAAAACCCTATGATTCAAACAACATCTAATATCAGATTTTACCGATTCAATCTTGTGTTCTTGAACTAGGGTTTCGGCCCTAATTCATGTAATCTAATGATCTTAAACTCGTTAGTTTTGCAATTAAACCCACACACAGACTCGCCGTGACTCGATCATTGAAACCCCTAATCAATCTTGTTAAATCACGATCGAATTCGTGGGTTTTGGGCTGGGACCGATCGCGATCGGGTATAGGGGAAAAGGCTCTCGGGAGTTTTTGATTAAAACCATTTTGATCTGCTTCATATCGCGATTCCCTAGCGGGCTGTGATGGTTAGATCGTTTGACTGATGGGGAGGAGACCCGGGTTCGAACCCTCATCCCCTGTTTTCATTTTAAATAGTTATTTTATTGATTGTTTATTCATTAAATCAATTGTTATATTATTATAATATTATATTAAAGTGCTTTAGCCCGAAAAACAACCCGTAGGCTCGGGTTTGGTTTCATAACCTATTTTTATTATTATTATTCCCACTTTTAAATAATATGTTTATATTATTTTTAACCCGTAACTCCCACTATTAAATAATATATATATATATATATATTTATATTATTTCACCTCGTTAAAATAATTAGTGTGACGTTTAAACTAAAAATAATATAATAGTTTATATTATTTACTCTCGTTTTCATAATCGATTTAAAAAATAATATATTTATTATTTTTCATACAATGATTAATTAGTTAATCCGACGAACCTAAATTAATGTGTTAAATTATATTATTTTCCTAATCTTTGTAAACGACTCGAACGTATGAATATATGTATTTGTTTAATTATTATTATTTATTAGCATACGACACGTAACGCCTTTCCCTTAATGATCATATTAAAAATTTATATAATTCCGTAGACACGTTCGTCTACTCTTAAATCCTTAGAAAGCATTAAGATGTTCTAACTTCCGTATCGTCGTCACAAATCCCGACTTGTCCCTAATTTATGTGTTTATAATTTTAGGGCATTCGTAGGTCGTTTGAAACTTACACTCGTGGTTCCAACTTATCTCTTGTGTGATACCGCCTACGCTATTCAGGTGAGTTTTCACGACCCCTTTTTACTGTTTTTAAAATGGGGGAGAAAACATGTCGTAAATGATTTTGATTTTTGTAATTCATATATGATATCACTTGTATGACTATGCGTACACATTATCCTTTAAGTCCTCACATCGGACCGTTAATATAAACATAGCGAGGTAATTTTAGTAGTACTACTGAGTTTGACAAACCTCATCCGCGTTAGTCGCGCTAACTCGATTGGAGGTCGAACGGGTGCAATATTGACTTAATCATGCACCATGATGGTGGGAGACATATAAACAGTCAGCTGTCGGTTGCGAGCGCATTAGTTAACATGTTTATGGGTTAGCTACCTATTGATTTATATATTCAATATACATTAATCTGTTAAACGCTTCTATAAACTGAAACCTGTGAACTCACCAACCTCGTGTTGACATTTTCATACATGTTTTTCTCAGGTCGCTTAAGATAAGGCACAAGTGCACACAATAGGACATGCATGGAATTCTGCCTTTGATTTATGTTTTATTAAATTGTTTGGACCATTTTAAATTGTGTTTGGTTTGAACTTTTGGACAATTCTTTTGGGCGCGTGTGTGTTGCGCATTTACATTCCTTACGCTTCCGCATTAACTCTGATTGATATGATATTTTCATTTGAGTCCCATGTAGAGTCGTTCAATGTAACTAATGACTGAGATTCTGGTTTGTCACTTCACAAACGGTAAAACTCCGTTAGTTGAAATTTGGGGTGTGACATTATGTGTTTTCGGTTTGTGTGCTCTTGTTTGTTTGTTTCAGGGATACGTAACTGTCTTGGCAACGAAAGTCATCAAAAACGAAGTTCCAGGTATGTATGCACTTGATCTTATAGTTGGAACAGGTTTTTAGCGGTGTTGGGTGAAGAAAAAAATTAGAAGCAAAAATATTTTGTAAGTAAAAACGGGGAAACTTTGTGTGAATATCACCTTTTGGCGCCACGCGAACCTCTTGGCCAAGCTTTTGGCCACACGCCAAAGCCAAATAAAAATATCAAGATTTTTGTTCTTCGCGCCACGCGAAGCTTCCCCATTAATTGTTCGCGCCACGCGAAGAACTTAAAGGGCATAATCAAACATCCCCCCTCACGCCACATGAGGAGGAGGAACTTTCTGTCAGCGACGGGCGAAGAATTTATAGTTTCAGAAAAAAAATATATAACGTCACTTTTGTGTCTTTTTCCCCAAATACCACCAAATACCAACGTAAACCGCAAATACCACCACCGCCACCACTACGACCACCGTAGAACCACCCCTCCCTAGCCACCAACTTCGGCCACCCAACCCACCACACCATCATTCACCTTCATCCGCCATCATCACCACCGTATCACCACCACTCCCCTCCACACCTCCGTCGCACCACCAGCTTAGGGGAAACCACCAGGGGTCGATTTTGCTCACCTAAATCTCTAGTTACTGCATTTGTCGTCATTGAGGTACGTCTCCCTGTTATATTTTATTTCGAGTCACTTTCTTTGTAATTTGAGTAATGTCGAAGTTGTTTAGGTAATAATAATGTTGAGTAGTTTGTAACTCTTGGCGAGTCGTTATTCGAAAGGTTCTTTGTTTGTTTAGTTACATGAGTCATTTGGTGTACATTGAGTCATTTTGATCCAACTATATGCTTTGTCAATCTGGTACAGTTTCAAACACATTTTTAGTCAGTTAAACTTGGTCAGGTAGCTTTGGTTTAGAATTTGTTTGGATAATTAGAAATTGACGCTAGTTACAGGTAATGGAGGGCACATGGGAATTGACTAATCTAAAATATATAATGCCCGAGTCTTTGTTGCTTTGTTTATAAATTTGCTTTGTGTTGGTCGTCAACTAGACCTCTAGGTTGTTGAGTGGTCAAATGGAAATTGAATTTTAGTTGATTGTATACCACGAAACATAAATGGTAAATATGTGGCTAAAATGAATATTGTTTGAGCAGGATTATGTACGATTTTATAGGGTAAAATACCGTTTTACTAAGGGGAGTTTTTCAATTTGTTTTTAAATTATTGGGATGCAAATTGGTCGTAGTCCTTTGTATACCGAGTCTTGTTAATTTTTTATTTAATTGAAAGTTTAAATTTTTTAGCTTAACATAGATCGAGTCGAGGGGATTGTTTATATTATGTTTTTGTAGGATTAGATATCCTCCCCTGTACTTAATCTTCATTCGGGCGAGGTTGGTCTGGATTTCATTAAAGTGTACAGGGTATCCCTGATTTTTTGTCTTTTTTATTATTTTGTTTTTATTTTAGTTTCTTATTTAACTGTACTTAGTACGACCGCGAATGAAATGCTATACAGTCGTCAATGCTGCTAGGTATGCTTTATTGAAAATATATAAGTTTAACTTTGTTTTGTAGGCATGTCCGACACGGGAGCTTCTTCCAGCGCGGCCGCTGGGGTCCAAGCGTAGGCGAGGGCCGGTTCCGCAGCCCAGAGGAGCACCAGAGGCACCATGCCCGATCTGCAGGGCGGCACGAGTTATAGATATGCAGTGCCAGAGGTCCATCCGACGACAGATACAAAGCCGATTCCCCTCGTTGACCGGATTTTGAGCCAACACACGTTGTTGCGCTTTGAGATTGGTACTGAGGCTTCCGTGCGGTGTGAGAAGTTTGTGGAGATGGATCCGCTACAGCATAGGAGTATCAGCTGGGAGCTGATTGACCAGTTAGGGCAGTGCACTAGGCTAGAGGAGATGTTAGGTTCCAGATGGATGGCGGCATTAGCGTGTGATGCCATTTTGTACTAAGAGCTTAACGTGGAGTTTCACTTCATATTGCGGTACACGGTTGGCCAGTTTGGCCAGCCCGCCGCCGTGTCGTTCGCCTTGGGACAACAGGCCTATGAGATGTCGGTCCCATAGTTTGCGGTGGCAACAGGGTTCTACACTGAGGCGGAGGTGGCAGAGCCGGCATTTGTGCAGATTTTGAGAGGTTGTTTTAGGAGGCGTCATGACCAGGGGGTCACTGACGGTCAGTTAGGGGATTTTTGGAGTTCTATAGCATATAGCCCCTATTCTACGTCTATCTTAGAGTCATCGATTAGAGACCACATCATCTGATACATTCACAGGATCCTTGCTTACACTCTCGTCAGACATAAGTCCGGCACAGAGAAGTGCAATCAAGTGGATCTATTTTGCCGTTTCTGCATAGTTGGCCACCGAGAGGCCAACCTGGCTACCATACTGTTGTCCTCATTAGCTAGGGGCTGTATAGGAGGACAAGAGCCTAGGTTAGACTTGGAGCCGTAGATAGGACCGATTGCTGAGAGGTTAGGAGTTTTTTATCGTTATCCGAGGCATCTATTTACATCCGGCCCAAATACGATCGGTTTTGGATTGCTTGAGTTGAGGCTAGCCGGTATTTGCCCTTGGGATGAGCCGGTTAGATGGATGGACGCGAGAGAGGGTCCCGCAGGTACCACAACCTGTTGGGACTCCTGCTGCAGAGGCTATCCAGATGGGGCCGCCTACTTCCCGCCAGTGAGTAGTGCACCTTATTGAGCGTCCCCAGCACCAGCATCCACTGCGAGGCGCCGATGACCATATTTTTGACCGGGTGGATCGTACAGATGATGCCATCCGATATATGATGGCCCAGCAGGGGATTGAGATTCCATTGTTCTTTAGAGTTCCAGATCAGACAGAGGCAAGTACAGATGATCCAGCCAATGGAGATCAGGGTCAGAGTTGATATTAACAGCGCCATCCAGTCGGGTTATTTGATATTTTGTACTTTTTCTTTATTTTTGTTTTTAGTATCTTGGTCTATTTTAAATATTTATATATTATGGGATTTGTACATGGACTTGGCTGGATGGTTGTTTATATTGTTTATCGTTACTCTTTATCTGCGTGATTATGCTGCTAGATTTTGTGAGTCATAGCCGCTTTCGTTCGTGAGTAAATCTTGGAATTTTGCATTGCTGAGCTCGTTCGAATTAGGGGGCATGGAACACGACTTACGAGGAATATTGTCATCTTAACAAGGGAAGTCTGTTTTGATTTTTGTGTATAATATTGTATTTTATTTTATTTCTTTATTTTTATTTTCTGTCGTTGGTTCACATTGGGGACCATGTGCGTTTCAAGTGTGGGGATCGGACACTTAACGTCTATCTTAGTTTGGTTGTTTAGTTTTGCTTTGTTTTGAAAAAAAAAATACAAAAAAAAAAAGTTTTTCAAAAAAAATGTCCTTGAATTAGAGTTTTGCAACTAAATGGAAGATGATAGGTAGAACTGGGAACTGCTTGCTGAATTAAAATAAAAAAATAATAATATAATTTGTTATGTTTTGGTAGATCCTGCCAACTTTGAAAAGCTTAAATATCCTGAAAGTGTTAAATTAAATTAATTGGGTAATTAAATCAGGATATCTTATGGTGTTCTAATCTTGGGGGAAACGGTAAAGCTGAAACTGTCAATATGGGGTGATGGGTACCATGTTAGATTTATGAATTTATATGTTTAAAGAATTTCCCTAAATTCCATAATTTCATCCATATGAGCTGAATTGAGAGATTAAGTTTCGCCTACGTGTCACATGCCGAGTTGCAGCTTGGTTGAAACACCACTGGGTCAGATTCTTAAGAACTTAATTAATTTAGGAAAGTTGAGTTTCGTCTACGTGTCACATGTCGGGTTGAAGCCTGATTGAAACACCACTGGGTTAGATTCTTTAGTACTTCAATGCTAGAACTGCAGCTTATGTGCCACACGTCGAGTTACAGCTTGATTGAAGCACCACTAGGTAAGGTTCAGTTATATTAATTATAAATGCTCATAACATTCATCCATAATTCATATAAAGAAATTTTTAAAACATATAAATTCTTGTTTATAGTTGTGGGAAATCTATATGGTTTAACCCGGGCCTTAACATACCATGAGATGGGATTAGGTTGAGCTATGACTTTTTGAGTGTGAGACCCATAGATAGAATGATATTTTGGTAAAATGTTAAAATAACAATCGGGGGCTTGATTAGTTGGTGGTTGGGTTTAGTCGGAAAAAAATACCGATTATTGCAGTTAACGCGTGCTTATATTTGAACCAAGAAATTAATGTGATTTTGAAAGCTAGTTTTCCAGTTATGATTCCATTGCAGATTTCTTTTTCGAGGACGAAAAAGGTTAAGTGCGGGGATGGTGGACGTGATGCAAAACACATACTTTTATCCTATTGTTTTTGTTAATTTTAGTTAGTTAATCATTCATTTTTATTCGTTTTTGGTTCATACTTAGTCTGGGTCATGTTTGCAGATGTTCATGTGCAAAAGCAGCAGAAATCAAGCTTAAATCGTGGAGAAATCGAGCACACGAGGAGAAGGGTTGAAAAGAAGGAAAAATTATGGAAAGTAGGTCTTCGCTCCACGCGAAGAAGGAAGCATAGGTCTTGGCGACACGCCAAGACCAAGAATTCAGGGCCCGACTATTTTGTTTCTCGTGCCACGCGAAGAATCCCAATTCAATGTTTGCGACACCCGAAGAGCATAAAATACGGCAAAACCCTAGAAATTAAATATTTATAGATTTGAATGCCATTATGTCAAGGGTTCGGCTTTTAGCCGTCACATTAGAGACATTGGGCGATTTTGGGAGCAGAGGAAGCAATTGGAGCCAAAGATTGAAGCTTTTGATATCATATTGGTTTGATATCAATCATTCGGTTTATGCTATTCGTTCTCTTGTATTCAATCAGTTTATTGGATACTATGTTCATCTTTTTTATTGCTCATCTACTGTTATTAGACATGATTATTGGCTAAACTTCTAGATACTACCTAGGTTTGATGAATATTTGATGAAAAATTAGATTTTTATCGGTTTTTGGTTATGATTGATGGTTTGACACTATTGTAAAGAATCTTGTGGCAATTGATTTGATGTTTATGCGGGCTTAGTTCGGGTTTATAATTGATTTATGTTCCGCATGTGTCTTGTTGAATATCTTTCAATTATAGATGCATGTTTAGGTTGCTTACTGTGTGTTTGTGATTGTTTATGATTTTTCTAGACGTAGTAATACATAGGAATATTAGTTGGTGGTTTATCAATGTTGAGTGTTCTTCCTATATCGATAGCTGAAAGGTGAGAGGTAGTCGGTTAGTCTTTGGTGTTAGGTGTATAGGTGTAAAGGCTCTGAAAGGAGGTTTCCCTAGGTTTCTTAGTATCTTTGCTAGTCCATGTCAATTCGATTGTTCTTAGATTATCCATTGCATTCTTCGAATGTATTGAGATAGTGATACTGAAAGTTAATCCGTCTTTAGGGTACTTTAGTGTCGTTGGTGAGACCGAAAGGTAATCCAACTATCTGCTGAGCGTTATACATTCTTTAGAGTTTCCTTCTGGTCATACCCAGAGATTGGTCAGGGATCCACCAAGTAGTCTAAGGGTGTCATACTTCAGAATCCCAGTTCTGTCATAGTTTCCATAACCGAGAGAAATCCGAGATTCACAAATAGGATTCTTATCTAGGTAGTGCTTTCCCAATCCTTGAGTTCATCTAAATTTCTGTTGTGATAGTTAGTTGTCATTAGTTCGTTTTCACTTACTTTTGGTTTCAATTAGTTTAGACCTAGTTCGTAGAATCCCCCCCCCTCCCAAACCAAATCTTGTAGTTCCTTGTCAGAGTTTAGTTTTAGTTTTGTCAGTGTCTCGTGGGTTCGATATCCGGACTTCCATTAGGTTGTATTACAATTGATAGGTACTCTTGCATGTCATTGTGGTCTAGTTTAAGGGTTTTGTATAGTTTAACTAGCGTGTCTAGGTTAGTTTTTGTATAGTTTTTATAGACCATACCGAGCACATCAAACACTCACAAGTTTAAAGACTAAATTAGATAATAATAAAAATTCCATCATAAAGATGCTTTTAAGAGTGAATAATTTAAGAACATAAACATACCATTAGACTAATAATTTAAACATTAACATACACCAAACTTCATCTTCCCCTAAGCAATACAAAGGGTTTAGTCACGAATGGTCATACAAACTAGCATAATGATGAGTTTCGGAGGCTCCCCTATTGCGAACAAATCGTAAGAGCCTCCCTACTCTTTACTCTAAACTACAACTACGAACTCTAGGAGAGTGTGATATTTCTCTGGATTGTGGTGTGTGGAATGAAGAACCGAAGCATCTATTTATAAGCTTCAAAATGGCCAATGCACGGTCGTGCATTGGTTTGCACAGGCGTGCAAACACCCAGGGAATCAAAAGGTACACATGGCAGGGGTACGAGAGTCCGTGGGGAGCAAGGCAGGCTTTGCACGACTGTGCAATCCCTTTCCTACTTCCTTTTTTTGTCTTTTACTGATTGTTGACTGGTGTTGACCTTGGTGACTTCTTGGGGGGTCAAAGTTTGGGCATGTTCCGTCCAAAATCTTGATTCCTGGATGTTTTTAGGCTATTTTTGCTCTGTTTCTTTTGGAATGTAGTTTATCCTGCAATTTTAAAATATAAGCGTTTTAAGTATCAATTGCAAGGTTTTTATTCAATTAGTATCATAATATGGGGATTATTATACATGCAAAACATGTATAAATTAGGACATATTATAACTCCCCGCACTTAAAATTTGCTTGTTCTCAAGTAAATTCATGCATGATCAGTCCCATAACTAAAAATCTTACGAAAGGAAAGGAAGTTCCAAGTAGTTGGAGACATCGGAACAACCTATGAGTCGCTTATTCTATTTTTGTGTTTTTCTATTTTTAAGATGATGGAATCCATGTCAAGACTACTAGAGCTTCATTTATGCATATTCTTTCACTTTTCACAATGTTCACTCGACTCTCGGGTTATATATATATAATGTAAGTCAAGCAGAACACTTAAGTTCGAATCGAATTATGCAATGGTCATAAGCTTGTATGCAAATCAAGTCTTCACCAACTAATTTAGTAATATGCATGAATTAATAGGGCTTAAAAGGGTTGTAATGTGGCTAAAATTAAAATAAAGGGTGAAAATGAAAATCTTTTTGGGTTTGCAGCGGTTTAAAAGGTTTTAAAGGGCTGTAGTTAACGTAGGACACACGGCCAAAGCTTCTTGTCCTAAGATTTCGAAAATACTAGTGGTTTCCTGTACATTACTTAGATAAAGAGGGTATAACTAATATGAGGGCTCGTTTATGGTCAGATTGCCAAGATCGATATTTCTTATCATATTCCACTTTTCCCTCACACCGTAATACACATTATTGCCATTTCGTATGGTTGTTTAGGCATGTAATCCAACAGCACCTACTTTGATCAGATGCGTATACTTATGTTGGGAATAAGTTTGATTCTTGCTGCACTTTCCATCGTGGCTCCAGTTGCCACATTTCACACATTAGCCATATCTTTTGGCTCTTCTTTTGGCGGCTTTTTATGACATGCCGCAGAATGGTGGTAATTGTTTTTGCTTATGCCACCATTTTCTTACATCGAATGTTTCTTCAAATACTTTTTCTCAGAATTTGGGCGATAACTCACTTTTTGTGAAATGAATACAAGAAAGCAAATGAAAATCAAAATAATGCATTTCCAGCTCTTTAAGGTCTAACCGGCAAAGGACCAACTTCTCTCTCTCTTTTTTTTTTATTTTTTATTTTTATTTTTTGGAAACTAATTCTTCAATAAATCCACTTCCTCAATTTCCTTGAAACATTTTTCAATATCTTCCTTGTAGGTTGTTCGGCTATTTCTTCCAACAACATCAACTTTCTTGTTGTGTATTCCAGTTCCTTGAGTGAGTCAGATTCTTTCCGAATTGTCTTAACGGTTGCGTACTTGAAATGATAAACTAATTATTTTCCATATAGAATATAGTTAGCCAATAACTGATGTTTACGAAGAGCTGGTTTGGGATAAATGGGTAATGTGTAGTAGAAAAGAAAAAGGCTAAGGCTCAGAGGGCTATCTAGGCAGATATTTTTGATGTTTGGGCTGAATGAACAACAAATTAAGGATAGTAAAAGGGTAATAAACTCCTAGGTGCCTTAATCATTTTCATACCATTACTAGTTCATGGTCTTGATATGTATAAGTCATACACGTTCTAATTATGCATAAAAGATCGAAAAACGCTCAATATACCAAACGAAGGAGCATGCGAAAACATGATAGTAATGCTCGTGAAAGGCTTAGATTATTATCACAGGAAAAATGGATGGGATAGGGTTTAGTGATTCGTTATGCATAATATCCATTTGTTTCTACTTGCCATGTTTCTATTTATTCCTATTAGTTTATTTAAGCGCGAACTCAAAGAGGTTTATATTTTTAAGGTTTTTCAAGATTTTTTAAAATTTTTTGGGTTTTTAAGAAAAATAAGTTTTCGGTAAAAGTAAGGTTTTAGTCAAATGGGTAGAAAATCACAAATTTAGTTTTATTGCTTTTAGGAAAGAAGTTTGTCCGAAATCTCTATTTCCCACCCCACACTTAAAACTGTACATTGCTCTCAATGTACAAATGCATGTAACGAAGTGCTATGCATAAAGTTTTAAGGGAAAAGAAACTGCTACTCTCCCGGTCAATTCGGTGTATAACCTATGGCCCGTGCTAGCAGTTTTCACCAATGTTACGCAAGACTTGAAGTAATTTGTTAGTGCCTAAGCTTGTAGAGGTGGAGCAAAACTCCTCAGAGAAATAAAGAGACTACTTGGTGATTTTATGCTACTTGACACACAAAGAAAACATAAAACGGAAACGAAAAATAAAGGATGGTAGTTAAGCTACTATGGTCCTAGTATCGAGAAGACATACCTTGAGGCAGAAGTACGAGAATCTTGAACTGTAGAAAACCAAACTTAGGTCCATGTGTTCTGCCGTATGCACCAACTCCTCAATTTATTCCTAATCATCGGGTTGCCTCCCAGAAGTGCCATGTTTATTTAAGGGTCGTTGGCCAGACCCGTACTTGCTTCATCAGTCTTTCTTCGAGTGGGGGCTTTGGACCTCCCCCTAATCTCACATTCCTTCTTTCAAAGTCCTTTTCCTTGTTAATTTCGGCTGCTGGTCCTAGTATTTATCAATCCAGTTAGTGTTGTTGAGGTCCTTACCAAGATCAGGTTTCTTTCCTTTATTGATTTCTTTAGCTTTCTTTAGTTGGTAATGTAGATCAGTGTCGATAAAATGTTCAATTTCAAAGGTATCATTGGATAGACATTCGTTACCCCCGATGTTATAGGTTACCAATTATTTTCCAACACGAAGTGTCAGAATACCTTCGTTCATGTCAATGACTGCTCTAACAGTGGCTAAGAATGGGAGACCCAAAATCAAAGGTTCAGAATAGTCGGGGCCCATTTCTAAAACTATGAAGTCGGCATGGAAGACAAACTTGCCGACTTTTACTAGTAAATTCTCGATGACTCCCGTAGGAGACTTGATAGTGCCATTCGCAAGTTCGATAGTTGCATTGATAGGTTGCGGATTTTCAATTCTTAACTTTTTGAACATGTTATATGGCATTACGTTCACACTTGCTCCCAGATTAGCGAAAGCGGAAGTCAAAGGTAATGGTTCGATAGAACATGGTAGAGAAAATTTTCCGGGATCAGAGAGCTTCTTTGGAAGGCATCCTTCAATGTGAGAGACACATTCATTAGTTCTTTTAACTTCTTCTTCCATGTTTCTTTTGTTAGTGAGGAAATCTTTCAAGAAACGTCCATACTTGGGCATTTGCTATATTATATCTAGGAAAGGTAGGTTAACATGGATTTGGCTTAAAAGCATGATGTATTTTTCATATTGTTCGTCAGTCCTTTGCTTCACCAGCCTTCCTGGCTAAGGTATATAAGATTTGTATGCTCTCTTTGTTCCTCCAATTGGTGGTATATTCTCAGGAGTGCACACTATAATTTTTGTTAGAGTTTTAACAGGAGTGTTCACTGGAGTGGGTTGTGAAGTTTCTTTTGATAGCGAATTTTGTGTGGTTGAATCTATGGTAGGTGGGCGAAGCGGAACTCCTGTGAATATCTCCTTTGGTGGTGTTGTCTGAACTTCTTCTTCTGGCATCTACGATTCTGGATAAACCATACTGTTCCCGAGAGTGATAGCACTAACATTCGCTTTTGGATTAGGTTCGGTGTTGCTTGGAAGATGTCCTGGCTGTATTTCAGATAAGAGTTTTGCAATCCGCCCTAGTTGTATTTCAATGGATTGTAGAGTTGCTTTATGTGTCCTAAATTCAGCTTCGTGTAGACAAAACTTTTCCTCATATTGTTTGTAATGAGCATCAGCTAAGAGGGCATACTTTTAGTTGTAGTTATCAACTTAGTTACTGCGTCCTCTAAACTCAAACCATTACTTGGCTTGTTAGTTCCCTGAAATTGTTGACGAGGCTGAAAGTTTTAAGGTTGTCTTCGTTGAAATTGTTGTTGTCCAAAACCTGACGGTCCTTAATTGTTATTCTCTTAATTCGAAAGGTTCCTCCATCCAGGATTGTACATGTTACTATAAGGATTGTTTTGCAGGCGATTGGTTCTGATAAAGTCAACTTGCTTAGTATCAACAATGGTGCTTTTTGTTTCTCTAGCAGTTTTAGCTCTACCTTACCCTTGCTTATTTGATTGAGTATAGTGGTGAGGGCGTCTACTTGAGTAGAAAGTGAAGTGACAGTATCAACAGAGTGAACATCTTGCCTTGCTCCCCTATTACTTCTCGAATTTTACCATTGATAGTTGTTTATAGCTATTTCCTCAATTAGGTTGTAAGCTTCTTGTGGTCTCTTGTTCTTAAAAATATGACATGCAGTAACGTTGAGTGTCTGACGAGCTTGATTGTTCAAACCATTGTATAATGATGGTACTTGTAGCCAAACTTCTAGCCCATGGTGAGGGCATTTTCTCAACATGTCCTTGAAACTTTCCCATGCCTGATATAGTGACTCACCATCCTCCCGAGCGAAAGTGGTAATATCATTTCTCAATTTTGTGGTTTTTGCTGGCGGGAAATATTTCGAAAGGAATTTTTTAGCTAGATCATCAAATGTGTTGATTGACCCAGTAGGAAGAGAATTCAGCCATGCCTTAGCTCGTTCCCTTAAAGAGAAGGGAAACATTCGGAGTCGAATAACTTCATTAGAAACTCCGTCCAGTTTGAAATTGTCACAAATTTTGAGGAAATTTGCAATGTGGGCATGGGGATCTTCATCATGTAATCCATGGAAACTAAAAGATGATTGGATCATATGAATGACATGGTATTTGATCTAAAAGTTGTTAGCGTCAAATGTCGGCCTTATGATACAAGATCCAAGGCTTCAAGTGCCAATCTTGCGAAGTCGGAAATAGTGCGGTTTTCTATGGCCATTTTCTTGGTACGTTTTTCTCGTAATCGGCGGTGAAAGAATCTTTCGGACTCAGATAAAGGTTGATATAAACCAGTAGTTGAGCTAAGGATCATACACTACCTGGAAACAAACGTAACAGAAAAACAGATGGAAAATGTTATGGTTAAAATGGCTAATCCGTTAACTCGAATTTTTCTTGAAATCACCGTGTCCCCGGAAACGGCGCCAAAAAACTTGACAGCATATGTTTATTATATATAAATATATATTTGTTTTGGAAAATGTTTCACAAGATCAGGTTTTAAATTTATAAAACAATAAATACTCAAAATTAAAACACACGCAATAGGCAAATATACCTATCGCAGTGTAATATAGTTTAGGTAAGAACCAAATATCGATCCCATAGACACGGTCGAGTTCCAATACTCAACGTTTGTTATCGCTTAGCCGTTTTAATTAGTGAGTGGGTTTTGCGTGCTTGTGAAGCAGAAAAGTAAATTACAAAAAAGTAAATGACGGTAAAGGAAATAACAGAAAATGCAAAATGTACGTGAAGTGTGTAACAGAAATGTAAATAATAGAATAGCAAATAACAGAAAATTAAATAGCTCAAGAATAATCAGATCACAACGAGTATTGCTTTGGGCTTCGAATCCGCTTGGTATATGATAATGTTATGTTAACTAATCCGATGGTATGACTAATACAAATGTGTGAATGGTACACCGCTAGAGACTCATTCTCACAACGTTTAGGTCACGAATTATGTTCCTTAATAATAAAATAGTAAGACTCCCAGTCTGGGACATCATTACCCTCAACTCTTCAATAGATCTGCACATTCCTATGCTTAAGATCTATTTATGAGTTGGTTTAAAACATCAAACTTAAATACTGATCATGGGGGTAGCCCTAGGAAGCTAACCATGCAAGGACACCGTCAGACACGAAAGCAAGGGAAGGTAGTGAACCAAAGAAGGCCAGGCAACAGGTCAAACCAAGGGTAAGCCAAGAAACCACTAGACAATAATAGAAGACCTGAATTAACAAGACTACACACATGAACAGTGCCAGGTTGGGAAGTGAACCCCCTGAAGCCTCCAGACGGCGCAACACTTCCCAACGCCACCTGAATGAGGAAAGTGTAGATAGCTCAGAGCTAGAACAGTAACCTCCTCACATTACGATTCAGAGATAAAGCAGGTCAAACCTTAAAGTATGTTTTGGCGAAGCAGACATGGGAAAATGCAGAAGTCAAGAAGTTACACCATTTCGGGTGTCCCTTATAATATCGAGAAACTGCACCTTGGCCGAAGGAGCTTAGGAAGGCTTAAAAAGGAAGGTAAGGATCTTTCAAGAATCACCCCCATTATTTCAAGTAGTCACACTATAAATAAAATATAACCAACAGGTATGCATTCATTCACTCCCAACTATTCTCGCAATACATTACTCTCATACTCCCTGACTTTATTTCTCAAAGACCCCCTTGCCTAATTCTCACGTCGGAGGTGGATCGCAGGGGACCCTCCCCTGCGGTGAGCCTAACGGTTTGTTTTTATTAGTAGGACCTCAATGATAGAAGCCAGGTATCCAGTGCAGCAACAAATACCTTTATTTTTATTAAAAGAGTGATTAGACTTTGTTCACCAGGATGCGATGTAACAATGGGACCATGTATAAAGACGTATCGTTCCCAACGAGAGTTCACCAACTCTTGGTTTCATAACAAGCTCGTATAAAGACGTACGATCTTATCAATATTAAACAAGCTTTGGCTTATCAAAATCCGCTTGTATAAAGATGTACAAGTTTCAAAACAAGTTTAATTAAAAAAGTTTTACGGTCTTACATTTTAAAATCGAGAACATTCACAAGTTTAGACACTATATTAGATAATAATGTAAATAAAAAGTCCATCATAAAGATGGTTTTAACAGTGAATAATTAAAGAACATAAAATACCATTAGACTAATAAGTTAAAAATTAACATACACCAAACTTCAACTTCACCCAAGCAATAGAAAGGGTTTAGCCACGAATGGCCATACAAACTAGCATAATGTTGAGTTTCGTAGGCTCTCCTATTGCAAACAAAGCGGAAGAGCCTCTTTACTCTATACTCTAAACTATAGCTACAAACTCTAGGAATGTGATATTTCTCTGGATTGTGGTGTGTGGAATGAAGAATCCAAGCCATCTATTTATAGGCTTCAAAATGGGGCATTGGTTTGCATGGGCCTGCAAACACCCAGAGAATCAAAAGGTACACATGGCAGGGTACGAGAGTCCTTAGGGAGCAAGACAGGCTTTACACGACCGAGCAATGGGATGCACAGCCGTGCATCCCTTGCCTGCTCCCTTTTTTGTCTCTTGGTTGACTTCTTGGGGGGTCAAAGTTCAAGAATGTTCTTTCCAAAAGCATGCGGTTTTTTATGTTTTTAGTCTGTTTTTGCTCTATTTCTTTTGGAAAGCGGTTTATCCTGTAATTATAAAATATAAGTGTTTTAAGTATCAATTGCAAGGCTTTTATTCAATTAGTACCATATAATGGGGTTATTATGCATGCAAAACATGTATAAATTAGGAGAGATCAGCGGCGATAACTAGATTGCAAAGGCAGGTTCTTTCTTTGAACCCTAGTGACAGCAGTGGTGGATAAGAATCTGAAAGCAGCGACTGCCTGTGGTGGTAGCGGCACTTGGGTTTGGTGGCGGTTTTTGCAACAGTGTAACATCCGAAAAACCCGACACTTATACCCGCGCCAAAGTATGGGCTTAGAAGGAATAACGAAAGAAAAAGGGGATGGGCCATTGGGCTTGGGCTTGTTTGATAGGCCTAGGGTAGGTCTAAAAGCCTAGCTACCATCTAGACCAGCCACCATTCCCACATTTGCACAAATTCATTTAAAGAGAGAGGGAGAATCCTAGAGAGAGAAAGTCAAGAAGTTGGATATTTTGCTCTAAAGCTTCTCTCTAGTGATAGTGAAGAAGGAACCAACGTTTTTGAGGTAAGAATCCAACCTAAAACCTATGTTATCAATCAAATTGGGTTTTGGGGTAAAACTAGGGTTTTGATCTTAAAAGACAAGGTTTTTACGTGTAAAAAGGAGTATAAAGCCGAGATCATAGGAGTTAAATAAACGGTTTGGACATAAAACGTTACGAACTTGGGGTAAAAACATGTCTGAAAATGAAGATCTTTAAGTGGCGATACTATTTCTTGAGTCGACACTAATCGCGGCCACTTGAAGAAGTTGAAGCCTGGTGGTACGACACTAATAAGTGCGGTGTCGTCCCAAAGGTTTTCAATGATTGGGATACGTGTCATTTCATCGGTGACACTATTTGGACGACACTAAGTAGTGTCTCCATGCATGTGCACGGCACTAAGGAGTGTCGCGAAAGTTATTTAGCGACCCCACAAGGACGACAATAAGTCCAGAACAAAAGTTCTGGCGACACTATTAGTGTGCTTAGCCACATTGATCATGTGCCAGCGGCACTAAGCCTAGCGACATTGATCTTGTCTCATGCGAAAATGTTATGAGACACTAGCTTGAAATGATAGAATTCGGTTGTTGACTTACGTCCAGATCGGTTAGCGAGTTAGCACCAGTTTGACGTCCAATTCAGGTCATATACAGAAAATCATGTGAGTCAAGAATCCATATTTACTTGTTTTTAGGGTGATATGTATACTCACACGAAATGTTTATGAAATTTTCACTAAACGAAATGTTTACCAAACGAACGGTTTATGAAGGGAACGGTGTTTAAACAAGAATCTTTACGAAATGAAAGAGTTACGAAAGGAACGGTTTTCTAAGTAAAAGAAAGGGTTTTATGAATGAATGGAATGTTTTATGAAAAGAAAGTGGAAAAATATTTTAAATGAAGTCTATACATATCTAATATGTTCACGGGAAAGAATTGACGGTTAAGAAGTCTCGAAAGTAGTGGTCAAGACCGTGAGTATGATCCTATTACCAGCCTTATGGTGGTTTACGGACTTAAGAACCATAGGGCCATAAGCATAACAGGGGGCAGTTCCTTGGTGTCCTATCAATGGTTTTAATGTTGTACAACTGGGACGGGGGTAATAACGGTTAGCAAAGGGTTAACGTGATATACGGGTTAAAGGATGATCATACAGTATTGTGGCCGGTATGCCATAACTGTCGATGAAAATGTTAAAGGATGATCCGACAGCATTGTGGCAGGTGTGCCATAGCTGTCAATGAAAATGTTAAAAGATGATCCGATGGTATTATGGTCGTTGTGCCATAGTTGTTGATGAAAATGACGGTTATTCACAGATGTAGATATTAATGTATGACTTAACGAATGGTTTAAATGAAAATTTCGTTAAACGATGTTTTGATGATGATTGAATGATGAACGATGTGACATGTTTTCCTATAAATGCTTTAAAACCCGAATGACTGATTGAATGATGAAACCATTTCCTAAATGAATGAAAGACTTAAACCCACCAGCGTTAGCTGACTTTTAGTACACATGTCAGGTTAATTATAGAAGGACTAGGCGTGGATGCGAGCTTGGCTATTCCCCAGATAGTTACCCGGTAACTGAGTTCTAGCATTCATGGACTTTATTTTAGAATGGTGTTATGTACTAAACCATGTTTTAATTAGTTGATATTTTGGTACAATGTAATGGCAATTATTTTCCGCTGCATTAAATAAGTTTTTAGTTTAAGAACTGTTTGTAAATAAGTATATCCAATGTGTGAGACCTCTCGGGTTTGGGGCCATAAAAATTGGTACTAGAGCAATAGTTTGAGAGATTCAGACATCCCCTATATCAGGACTTAAACTGAGAATGGGACCAAGAACGGATCTCAATAGAAAGTGATAGACTAGGGCAAGAGTTTTAATGAAATAATAAAGGTGGTCAAATAGAAACCAAGAGGTAGTGTAATGGTTAATGGTAGATGACTGGTGTATATTAAGGTGGGTAGACATGTAACATCCGGAAAACCCGACACCTATACTCGGGCCAAAGTATGGGATTAGAAGGAAAAAATAAAGAAAATGGGGGATGGGCCATTGGGCTTGGGCTTGTTTGATGGGCCTAGGGACGGTCTAAAACCCTAGCTACCATCAAGACCAGCCACTATTCCCACATTTGCACAAATTCATTTAGAGAGAGAGAATTCTAGAGAGAGAAAGTCAAGAAGTTGGATATTTTGCTCTAAGCTCTGCTCCAAATGGGGACAGGGTTGTTGGAACCAAGTAGTAAATCGAACTCAAGTTCATAGTTTGAAAATTGTATAAGTGTAAAGTTTTCGGACGAAAACTTTCTCGATCGAAAATGTTTTCAATCGAAATAGTTTTCGGACGGCAGAGTTTTCAGACGAGAACTTTGCTTTGTAAATATGTCTTGTTTTGAATGTTGTTTAGAGTTAGACTTTTGATCATATTTGTGGTCTTGTGTATGTGTGCCAAATGTGATTACTCTGAGTTCTGTAATCAGCATCTTTTGTTAATACAAGTGAAGATTTGTGATTATCTTGTGTGGATGGCGTATTATTCTCGTTTCGGTGTTTGATCCGTCGGTTTAGATCTTTGATTCTCTTGGATTGTTTCCTCCTTTCCAGGAGTTAGTCGGTTATTGGATTGCTTGAAGTATAGTAGATCAGGTGAACTAACAAGTGGTATCAGAGCTGTTGGTTGGAGCTCTAGTTATTTCAAGCGTTTTCCTTGATTGAGATCGACTTAGAGAGTATTTTCCTGCCATTGTTGAGTTTTCTGATCAGATTTTCATGGAGATGGATACTAGAATTGAGTTTGGGGCTTGATTTCACATTTAAACCAGTTGCAGGTGCGGATTGGAGGCGCTGTGTTTGAAGCGTCCGAAATCTCAGTTGAAGGAGCCGAAATCTATTTCGTCCGAAATCTCATCAGAGAAGATGGTTTTGTCCGAAATGTCTCTGTTAGAAGACTCTTGTCCGAAATCTCAGAGTTTTTGATCGAAAAGTTGTTCGAAAAGGTTTTCGATTGATAAAGATTTTGTTCAAAATCTTCAGAGTTGTGAGAATTTTTAGATTCTGTGATTTAGTTTGTTTGTGCTAAAGATGGCTGGAAAAGTGTACGAGACTGAGAAGTTTGTGGGTAAATCACCACCAATGCTGAAATCCATTGCTGACTTTCCAAATTGGAAAATTATGATGACAGCATACTTTAGATTTACCCAGCATACATTGTGGGATTCGATTGTTAAAGGCCCATCTATAACAAAGATGGCTAATGCAGATGGACTAGTTCCAATAGCAAACCCAGATCAATATATTGAAGAAGACAAGAAGATGACTGTAAGGGATAATCGTGCCTTAGGAGCAATTATTTTGAATAGCATGATACTGCTCGTGGATTGTGGAATGCTATATGTTTGAGTTTCGAAGGGAATGAAGCGTTGCAAGAAAGTCGTACAGATCTTCTACTTAAGCAATACAACATGTTCAGTTATAAGAAGGGTGAATCACTTAGTGAACAAGTTAACCGATTCACAACTATGATTAATAGGCTGAGAAAGATAGGGGTTAAGCTGGTAGAGTATGCTATATGCAAGAAAGTATTGGATTCATTACCTGATACTTGTAGTATTCCGTGTATGTTAATCAAGAACGCCACCCCAGATCTGAAGATTAAAACTCTTGATGATATCATATGTCTTTTGGAATCTTATGAACTTGATGCAAATAAAAGAGAGTTGAACAACCTAGATATGTCACATAACACAATTTCAGCTAATGTAGCTCTATTCTCAGGATGTGGTGAAAGAAGTGCAGGTGGTTCAAAGGTTGACAAGGGTAAAAATTGTTGTAGTTCTGAAAATGCAAGTGGAGAAAAGGTTAAAGTAGCTAGTCAGATTCCTGATGATCAGATTTCCTTATTTGGAGCATTCATGAATAGTTACAATGCCTTTGTGACTAGCAAACTCCAACCAGCAGTTCTGGATGCTGAAGATCTTATGCAAATCAATCCAGATGAATTGGAGTACATGGTCCTACAGTGGTAGATGGTCATGATTGTGGTTCAAGCCAAAAAGTACTTGTAGAAAACTGGAAGAGATAAGCTACAATTTGGAAAGAAAGTTAGTTTTAACAAAGCAAAGTTGAGATGTTATAACTGCCAACAGCTTGGGCACTTTGCAAGAGAATGTCTAGAAGAAAAGAAGAAGAAAGCTGATAGAAATGGGGTTAAACTGATTTGGCTTATTGATGAAGAGGATAAATCAATGAAAGCTCCAACATCACTAATGTCAAAGCAATTAAGCAACTGTGAGTGGGAGACTGAGATTGACAACGCAGTGGAAGAGTTTGATGAAGCTTTGATGGCTGAAGTCGAAAGCCTAGTGAAAGAAGCAGTTAGTAAAAGTGAAAGTGCAGAGTCAATGGAAGCATTGAAAGCTGACAACAAGGGAAAAGCTTCAGCATCTGATTCTGGAGAGAATCACGAGACTGATAGTGAGGTAAATTCTGAAACTACTTCATTTACTTGTTCTGCTAGTTGTTTAGAGCGTATGCAAAATTATCATACAACAAATGAGTTCTTGATTGCTTAGAATAATAAGCTAAAGAGGATAAATAAGGAAATTAAGCAGAATGAGGTCAACTATACCAGAAAATTGAAAGCATTATTGAAAGATAATTTTACTTTTAAAAAATATTTGGATAAAAAGGATGTTTTAATAAAAGACCTATCTGAAAATTTAATTCCTTTCGAAACCGATCTTATTAAAGAACGTGTTTTGATTTCAAAGTGGAAAATGCAAAGAAATATTCTTAATGAATGTGTAAGCAAACAAAGTATGGTTTACATCAAAGATGGTTTAGGTTATAACAAAGTACCTCATCCTGATAATTTTGTGCCTTTTCTAGAGCCTCATGAGTCAGATGAGTTGATTAATGAGAATGATACTAATTTTCATGATATGTACATTAGTGAAGAAACTAAGAGAGGTACTGTAGAAGAAGAGGTTGGTCTTAAAGGTGTAAAAAGTTTTTCTACCTTTGCAAAACAATGTTCTAGGGAATTTGTTAGGGATTTTAAGCAGTATTTTGACTATGATTGTGTTTTAAAGAAGTTTGTAAGAGCATGTGATAACCATGCTGGTGATACTTTTTCTGATGTTAGTACTTTGAATAATTTTTCATGCACTAATAATACTGACTGTGATGATTCTGACTATGTTTCTGAGATGTCATCTACATCTTCATTTTTTTATAAAGTGGTCCATACTTCAAAGGACTATGTGCCAATGTGCAAAGCAAAGTTTGTAACAGAAAATGTTATGCTTGATGAATTTGGAAATCCTTTGATAAAAGAGTATAATCTTTCGAGTGAGCAGCCAAAGAAAAATGAATATATCGCTCCAGAAAACCATATCTTGACAAGTTAATCAGAGAGCAGAGTCAAAGTTGTTATAAAGTCACCAAGTCATAGTAAAGTCATAAAGTCTAGGGAAGCTGATGTCAAAGGCAAATCTAATGATATCAAAGACCAGTTCATTGATGTCAAGGATGAGTCTAAACAATCAAACAACAAAGTTGCTAAAGTATGTGCTCAACTGAAAGGTGATTGTGTAAAGTCTGTGTTTGAAGCTGGAGAATGCTCAAAGTCAAAGTTAAATGATATGTCAAAGTCATATGTACAGTCAAAGTCAAAAACCAAAAGCTACAATTGCTATACTTGTGGTCAACTAGGTCACTTTGCTAGGAACTGCAAACACAAAGCAATGGTGTCAAACCAAAGAGAATTCAGTGAGAGAACAAAGAAAAATCCAAATCAACAATTAACCGAAAAAGCAAGAGTGTTCGAGTCAGGAGCGAGACATAAATACAATCGTGATTATATGGTTTCTAGAATGTTTGTTGATTGTCGTTTGAATGATTGTTATGCTGATAGATCTTCAAAATTCATGGACAAGAGAGTCCAAAATGAACCGATATATGTGAAGAAATTAACCAATACAAATATTTTTCCAAAAAAAAAATTCATTAAGACATGAAAGGAAAATTGGAAATTTTTGGAAAGTTAAAACTGACAATTTATCTTCACATACTTCTGGATCGAATTATGTTCTGAATATGAATGTTAAGAAACAAGTTGTTGAGACTAAGACTGGAAAAGTCAAAGTCAGCCCGGATCTAAAATGATATGGGTGTCTGTTTCTCATTAGAACGTCCTAATGTGCAGAGTAAACTGGGGAGGACTATCAACAACGCTTGGTATATTGATAGCAGTTGCTCAAGACATATGATAGGCCAAAGAAAAATTTTGAGTGATTTCAAATCTTTTGATGGAAGCTTTGTTGCATTTGCTTGAGACAAGAAGGGTGGTAAAATATATGGTCAAGGAACTGTGTCAAATGACCTTATTACTCTTGAAAAAGTGAATTTCATATCCCAGGTGGAATACAACTTGTTGAGTGTGTCACAAGTTTGATATAAAGACATTCCAGTTCACTTTACTGCCAAAGAATTTTTTTTTTCTAAAACCTGGAATTGAAATCCCTAAAGATATGATTCTAATAAGAGCCCCTCGAAGGTTTAAAACATACGTGGTGGATATGAATGATCATTCATCACCTGTGAATGTGTCATGTTTATTGTCAAAAGCCACTAATTCTGAGTCTTACCTATGGCATAGACGTTTGGGGCATGTGAACTTAAAGAATATCAACACCTTGGTGTATAAAGATCTTGTGAGAGGTTTACCAAAGAAAGAGTTTTCAGTTCAAGAAAATTGTTTATCATGTGCAAAAGGAAATCAGCACAAGAAGTCTCATTCTACAAAAACAATAAATTCTTTTACTCGACCATTATTCTTAATTCACATGGACTTGTTCTGTATATGAGTATTGCTCTTCAAGATGCTAATTGGATTGAAGCAATGCAAGATGAACTTTTACAATTCAAGAAACTTAATGTCTGGCATCTAGTGGATTTGTTAAATGGAAAGTATCCAATCGGTACTAAATGGGTATTTAGGAACAAAGAGATGATCGCGGGATCATTGTGCACAACAAAGCCAGATTGGTTGTGCAAGGTTTTTGTCAAGAAGAAGGTTTGTATTACGATGATGTCTTTGCACCAGTGGCAAGAATTGAAGCTATCAGAAATGTTCTAGCTTATGCTTCGTATATGAAATCCAAGGTGTATCAAATGGATTTGAAAACCGCATTTCTATATGGGGTGGTTAAAGAGGAAGTTTATGTAAATCAACCACCAGGATTTGAAGATCCTGAGCACCCATTTCAAGTTTACAAGCTGGATAAAGCGCTTTATGGTTTGCGTCAGGCACCTCGTGCTTAGTATGAAACTCTATCCACGCATCTGGTTACAAATGGTTTTTCACGTGGAACCATTGACAAGAACTTATTTTTGAAGATGTTTGGAGATGATTTGTTGCTGGTTCAAGTTATTGTGGATGGCATTATATATGGTTCGATGAATGAAAATTGGAATAGAGAATTCCAAGGTGTCATGAAGCTGAAATTCGAAGTGAGTCTTATGGGTAGAATGCAGTTTTTCCTTGGTCTACAAGTATAGCAATCAGATTCGAGTATACTCATTCATCAGGAGAAGTATATCAATGACATCTTGACAAAGTTTAATATGAAATACTGTAATGCTGATTCTACTCCTATTACTCCACATGAACCTCTCTCTCTAGATCCAACCGGAGTTGAAGTTAACCAAAAGTACTACAGTTCCATGATCGCCTGTATAAAGACGTATCGTTCCCAACGAGAGTTCACCAACTCTTGGTTTCATAACAAGCTCGTATAAAGACGTACGATCCTATCAATATTAAACAAGCTTTGGCTTATCAAAATCCGCTTGTATAAAGATGTACAGGTTTCAAAACAAGTTTAATTAAAAAAGTTTTACGGTCTTACATTTTAAAATCTATAACATTCACAAGTTTAGACACTATATTAGATAATAATGTTAATAAAAAGTCCATCATAAAGATGGTTTTAACAGTGAATAATTAAAGAACATAAAATACCATTAGACTAATAAGTTAAAAATTAACATACACCAAACTTCAACTTCACCCAAGCAATAGAAAGGGTTTAGCCACGAATGGCCATACAAACTAGCATAATGTTGAGTTTCGTAGGCTCTCCTATTGCAAACAAAGCGGAATAGCCTCTTTACTCTATACTCTAAACTATAGCTACAAACTCTAGGAATGTGATATTTCTCTGGATTGTGGTGTGTGGAATGAAGAATCCAAGCCATCTATTTATAGGCTTCAAAATGGGGCATTGGTTTGCATGGGCCTGCAAACACCCAGAGAATCAAAAGGTACACATGGCAGGGTACGAGAGTCCTTAGGGAGCAAGACAGGCTTTACACGACCGAGCAATGGGATGCACAGCCGTGCATCCCTTGCCTGCTCCCTTTTTTGTCTCTTGGTTGACTTCTTGGGGGGTCAAAGTTCAAGAATGTTCTTTCCAAAAGCATGCGGTTTTTTATGTTTTTAGTCTGTTTTTGCTCTATTTCTTTTGGAAAGCGGTTTATCCTGTAATTATAAAATATAAGTGTTTTAAGTATCAATTGCAAGGCTTTTATTCAATTAGTACCATATAATGGGGTTATTATGCATGCAAAACATGTATAAATTAGGAGAGATCAGCGGCGATAACTAGATTGCAAAGGCAGGTTCTTTCTTTGAACCCTAGTGACAGCAGTGGTGGATAAGAATCTGAAAGCAGCGACTGCCTGTGGTGGTAGCGGCACTTGGGTTTGGTGGCGGTTTTTGCAACAGTGTAACATCCGAAAAACCCGACACTTATACCCGCGCCAAAGTATGGGCTTAGAAGGAATAACGAAAGAAAAAGGGGATGGGCCATTGGGCTTCGGCTTGTTTGATAGGCCTAGGGTAGGTCTAAAAGCCTAGCTACCATCTAGACCAGCCACCATTCCCACATTTGCACAAATTCATTTAAAGAGAGAGGGAGAATCCTAGAGAGAGAAAGTCAAGAAGTTGGATATTTTGCTCTAAAGCTTCTCTCTAGTGATAGTGAAGAAGGAACCAACGTTTTTGAGGTAAGAATCCAACCTAAAACCTATGTTATCAATCAAATTGGGTTTTGGGGTAAAACTAGGGTTTTGATCTTAAAAGACAAGGTTTTTACGTGTAAAAAGGAGTATAAAGCCGAGATCATAGGAGTTAAATAAACGGTTTGGACATAAAACGTTACGAACTTGGGGTAAAAACATGTCTGAAAATGAAGATCTTTAAGTGGCGATACTATTTCTTGAGTCGACACTAATCGCGGCCACTTGAAGAAGTTGAAGCCTGGTGGTACGACACTAATAAGTGCGGTGTCGTCCCAAAGGTTTTCAATGATTGGGATACGTGTCATTTCATCGGCGACACTATTTGGACGACACTAAGTAGTGTCTCCATGCATGTGCACGGCACTAAGGAGTGTCGCGAAAGTTATTTAGCGACCCCACAAGGACCACAATAAGTCCAGAACAAAAGTTCTGGCGACACTATTAGTGTGCTTAGCCACATTGATCATGTGCCAGCGGCACTAAGCCTAGCGACATTGATCTTGTCTCATGCGAAAATGTTATGAGACACTAGCTTGAAATGATAGAATTCGGTTGTTGACTTACGTCCAGATCGGTTAGCGAGTTAGCACCAGTTTGACGTCCAATTCAGGTCATATACAGAAAATCATGTGAGTCAAGAATCCATATTTACTTGTTTTTAGGGTGATATGTATACTCACACGAAATGTTTATGAAATTTTCACTAAACGAAATGTTTACCAAACGAACGGTTTATGAAGGGAACGGTGTTTAAACAAGAATCTTTACGAAATGAAAGAGTTACGAAAGGAACGGTTTTCTAAGTAAAAGAAAGGGTTTTATGAATGAATGGAATGTTTTAAGAAAAGAAAGTGGACAAATATTTTAAATGAAGTCTATACATATCTAATATGTTCACGGGAAAGAATTGACGGTTAAGAAGTCTCGAAAGTAGTGGTCAAGACCGTGAGTCTGATCCTATTACCAGCCTTATGGTGGTTTACGTCTTAAGAACCATAGGGCCATAAGCATAACAGGGGGCAGTTCCTTGGTGTCCTATCAATGGTTTTAATGTTGTACAACTGGGACGGGGGTAATAACGGTTAGCAAAGGGTTAACGTGATATACGGTTTAAAGGATGATCATACAGTATTGTGGCCGGTATGCCATAACTGTCGATGAAAATGTTAAAGGATGATCCGACAGTATTGTGGCAGGTGTGCCATAGCTGTCAATGAAAATGTTAAAAGATGATCCGATGGTATTATGGTCGTTGTGCCATAGTTGTTGATGAAAATGACGGTTATTCACAGATGTAGATATTAA
Source organism: Smallanthus sonchifolius (assembly GCA_023525975.1). Taxonomy (NCBI): domain Eukaryota; kingdom Viridiplantae; phylum Streptophyta; class Magnoliopsida; order Asterales; family Asteraceae; genus Smallanthus; species Smallanthus sonchifolius. Next base: position 63,599,056 of record CM042021.1, on the reverse strand, counting down.
TGTATGACTTAACGAATGGTTTAAATGAAAATTTCGTTAAACGATGTTTTGATGATGATTGAATGATGAACGATGTGACATGTTTTCCTATAAATGCTTTAAAACCCGAATGACTGATTGAATGATGAAACCATTTCCTAAATGAATGAAAGACTTAAACCCACCAGCGTTAGCTGACTTTTAGTACACATGTCAGGTTAATTATAGAAGGACTAGGCGTGGATGCGAGCTTGGCTATTCCCCAGATAGTTACCCGGTAACCGAGTTCTAGCATTCATGGACTTTATTTTAGAATGGTGTTATGTACTAAACCATGTTTTAATTAGTTGATATTTTGGTACAATGTAATGGCAATTATTTTCCGCTGCATTAAATAAGTTTTTAGTTTAAGAACTGTTTGTCAATAAGTATATCCAATGTGTGAGACCTCTCGGGTTTGGGGCCATAAAAATTGGTACTAGAGCAATAGTTTGAGAGATTCAGACATCCCCTATATCAGGACTTAAACTGAGAATGGGACCAAGAACGGATCTCAATAGAAAGTGATAGACTAGAGCAAGAGTTTTAATGAAATAATAAAGGTGGTCAAATAGAAACCAAGAGGTAGTGTAATGGTTAATGGTAGATGACTGGTGTATATTAAGGTGGGTAGACTTGTAACATCCGGAAAACCCGACACCTATACTCGGGCCAAAGTATGGGATTAGAAGGAAAAAATAAAGAAAATGGGGGATGGGCCATTGGGCTTGGGCTTGTTTGATGGGCCTAGGGACGGTCTAAAACCCTAGCTACCATCAAGACCAGCCACTATTCCCACATTTGCTCAAATTCATTTAGAGAGAGAGAATTCTAGAGAGAGAAAGTCAAGAAGTTGGATATTTTGCTCTAAGCTCTGCTCCAAATGGGGACAGGGTTGTTGGAACCAAGTAGTAAATCGAACTCAAGTGCATAGTTTGAAAATTGTATAAGTGTAAAGTTTTCGGACGAAAACTTTCTCGATCGAAAATGTTTTCGATCGAAATAGTTTTCGGACGGCAGAGTTTTCAGACGAGAACTTTGCTTTGTAAATATGTCTTGTTTTGAATGTTGTTTAGAGTTAGACTTTTGATCATATTTGTGGTCTTGTGTATGTGTGCCAAATGTGATTACTCTGAGTTCTGTAATCAGCATCTTTTGTTAATACAAGTGAAGATTTGTGATTATCTTGTGTGGATGGCGTATTATTCTCGTTTCGGTGTTTGATCCGTCGGTTTAGATCTTTGATTCTCTTGGATTGTTTCCTCCTTTCCAGGAGTTAGTCGGTTATTGGATTGCTTGAAGTATAGTAGATCAGGTGAACTAACAAGTGGTATCAGAGCTGTTGGTTGGAGCTCTAGTTATTTCAAGCGTTTTCCTTGATTGAGATCGACTTAGAGAGTATTTTCCTGCCATTGTTGAGTTTTCTGATCAGATTTTCATGGAGATGGATACTGGAATTGAGTTTGGGGCTTGATTTCACATTTAAACCAGTTGCAGGTGCGGATTGGAGGCGCTGTGTTTGAAGCGTCCGAAATCTCAGTTGAAGGAGCCGAAATCTATTTCGTCCGAAATATCATCAGAGAAGATGGTTTTGTCCGAAATGTCTCTGTTAGAAGACTCTTGTCCGAAATCTCAGAGTTTTCGATCGAAAAGTTGTTCGAAAAGGTTTTCGATTGATAAAGATTTTGTTCAAAATCTTCAGAGTTGTGAGAATTTTTAGATTCTGTGATTTAGTTTGTTTGTGCTAAAGATGGCTGGAAAAGTGTACGAGACTGAGAAGTTTGTGGGTAAATCACCACCAATGCTGAAATCCATTGCTGACTTTCCAAATTGGAAAATTATGATGACAGCATACTTTAGATTTACCCAGCATACATTGTGGGATTCGATTGTTAAAGGCCCATCTGTAACAAAGATGGCTAATGCAGATGGACTAGTTCCAATAGCAAACCCAGATCAATATATTGAAGAAGACAAGAAGATGACTGTAAGGGATAATCGTGCCTTAGGAGCAATTATTTTGAATAGCATGATACTGCTCGTGGATTGTGGAATGCTATATGTTTGAGTTTCGAAGGGAATGAAGCGTTGCAAGAAAGTCATACAGATCTTCTTCTTAAGCAATACAACATGTTCAGTTATAAGAAGGGTGAATCACTTAGTGAACAAGTTAACCGATTCACAACTATGATTAATAGGCTGAGAAAGATGGGGGTTAAGCTGGTAGAGTATGCTATATGCAAGAAAGTATTGGATTCATTACCTGATACTTGTAGTATTCCGTGTATGTTAATCAAGAACGCCACCCCAGATCTGAAGATTAAAACTCTTGATGATATCATATGTCTTTTGGAATCTTATGAACTTGATGCAAATAAAAGAGAGTTGAACAACCTAGATATGTCACATAACACAATTTCAGCTAATGTAGCTCTATTCTCAGGATGTGGTGAAAGAAGTGTAGGTGGTTCAAAGGTTGACATGGGTAAAAATTGTTGTAGTTCTGAAAATGCAAGTGGAGAAAAGGTTAAAGTAGCTAGTCAGATTCCTGATGATCAGATTTCCTTATTTGGAGCATTCATGAATAGTTACAATGCCTTTGTGACTAGCAAACTCCAACCAGCAGTTCTGGATGCTGAAGATCTTATGCAAATCAATCCAGATGAATTGGAGTACATGGTCCTATAGTGGTAGATGGTCATGATTGTGGTTCGAGCCAAAAAGTACTTGTAGAAAACTGGAAGAGATAAGCTACAATTTGGAAAGAAAGTTAGTTTTAACAAAGCAAAGTTGAGATGTTATAACTGCCAACAGCTTGGGCACTTTGCAAGAGAATGTCTAAAAGAAAAGAAGAAGAAAGCTGATAGAAATGGGGTTAAACTGATTTGGCTTATTGATGAAGAGGATAAATCAATGAAAGCTCCAACATCACTAATGTCAAAGCAATTAAGCAACGGTGAGTGGGAGACTGAGATTGACAACGCAGTGGAAGAGTTTGATGAAGCTTTGATGGCTGAAGTCGAAAGCTTAGTGAAAGAAGCAGTTAGTAAAAGTGAAAGTGCAGAGTCAATGGAAGCATTGAAAGCTGACAACAAGGGAAAAGCTTCAGCATCTGATTCTGGAGAGAATCACGAGACTGATAGTGAGGTAAATTCTGAAACTACTTCATTTACTTGTTCTGCTAGTTGTTTAGAGCGTATGCAAAATTATCATACAACAAATGTGTTCTTGATTGCTTAGAATAATAAGCTAAAGAGGATAAATAAGGAAATTAAGCAGAATGAGGTCAACTGTACCAGAAAATTGAAAGCATTATTGAAAGATAATTTTACTTTTAAAGAATATTTGGATAAAAAGGATGTTTTAATAAAAGACCCATCTGAAAATTTAATTCCTTTCGAAACCGATCTTATTAAAGAACGTGTTTTGATTTCAAAGTGGAAATGCAAAGAAATATTCTTAATGAATGTGTAAGCAAACAAAGAGTGGTTTACATCAAAGATGGTTTAGGTTATAACAAAGTACCTCATCCTGATAATTTTGTGCCTTTTCTAGAGCCTCATGAGTCAGATGAGTTGATTAATGAGAATGATACTAATTTTCATGATATGTACATTAGTGAAGAAACTAAGAGAGGTACTGTAGAAGAAGAGGTTGGTCTTAAAGGTGTAAAAAGTTTTTCTACCTTTGCAAAACAATGTTCTAGGGAATTTGTTAGGGATTTTAAGCAGTATTTTGACTATGATTGTGTTTTAAAGAAGTTTGTAAGAGCATCTGATAACCATGCTGGTGATACTTTTTCTGATGTTAGTACTTTGAATAATTTTTCATGCACTAATAATACTGACTGTGATGATTCTGACTATGTTTCTGAGATGTCATCTACATCTTCATTTTTTTATAAAGTGGTCCATACTTCAAAGGACTATGTGCCAATGTGCAAAGCAAAGTTTGTAACAGAAAATGTTATGCTTGATGAATTTGGAAATCCTTTGATAAAAGAGTATAATCTTTCGAGTGAGCAGCCAAAGAAAAATGAATATATCGCTCCAGAAAACCATATCTTGACAAGTGAATCAGAGAGCAGAGTCAAAGTTGTTATAAAGTCACCAAGTCATAGTAAAGTCATAAAGTCTAGGGAAGCTGATGTCAAAGGCAAATCTAATGATATCAAAGACCAGTTCATTGATGTCAAGGATGAGTCTAAACAATCAAACAACAAAGTTGCTAAAGTATGTGCTCAACTGAAAGGTGATTGTGTAAAGTCTGTGTTTGAAGTTGGAGAATGCTCAAAGTCAAAGTTAAATGATATGTCAAAGTCATATGTATAGTCAAAGTCAAAAACCAAAAGCTACAATTGCTATACTTGTGGTCAACTAGGTCACTTTGCTAGGAACTGAAAACACAAAGCAATGGTGTCAAACCAAAGAGAATTCAGTGAGAGAACAAAGAAAAATCCAAATCAACAATTAACCGAAAAAGCAAGAGTGTTCGAGTCAGGAGCGAGACATAAATACAATCGTGATTATATGATTTCTAGAAAGTTTGTTGATTGTCGTTTGAATGATTGTTATGCTGATAGATCTTCAAAATTCATGGACAAGAGAGTCCAAAATGAACCGATATATGTTAAGAAATTAACCAATACAAATATTTTTCCAAAAAAAAAATTCATTAAGACATGAAAGGAAAATTGGAAATTTTTGGAAAGTTAAAACTGACAATTTATCTTCACATACTTCTGGATCGAATTATGTTCTGAATATGAATGTTAAGAAACAAGTTGTTGAGACTAAGACTGGAAAAGTAAAAGTCAGCCCGGATCTAAAATGATATGGGTGTCTGTTTCTCATTAGAACGTCCTAATGTGCAGAGTAAACTGGGGAGAACTATCAACAACGCTTGGTATATTGATAGCAGTTGCTCAAGACATATGATAGGCCAAAGAAAAATTTTGAGTGATTTCAAATCTTTTGATGGAAGCTTTGTTGCATTTGCTTGAGACAAGAAGGGTGGTAAAATATATGGTCAAGGAACTGTGTCAAATGACCTTATTACTCTTGAAAAAGTGAATTTCATATCCCAGGTGGAATACAACTTGTTGAGTGTGTCACAAGTTTGATATAAAGACATTCCATTTCACTTTACTGTCAAAGAATTTTTTTTTTCTAAAACCTGGAATTGAAATCCCTAAAGATATGATTCTAATAAGAGCCCCTCGAAGGTTTAAAACATACGTGGTGGATATGAATGATCATTCATCACCTGTGAATGTGTCATGTTTATTGTCAAAAGCCACTAATTCTGAGTCTTACCTATGGCATAGACGTTTGGGGCATGTGAACTTAAAGAATATCAACACCTTGGTGTATAAAGATCTTGTGAGAGGTTTACCAAAGAAAGAGTTTTCAGTTCAAGAAAATTGTTTATCATGTGCAAAAGGAAATCAGCACAAGAAGTCTCATTCTACAAAAACAATAAATTCTTTTACTCGACCATTATTCTTAATTCACATGGACTTGTTCTGTATATGAGTATTGCTCTTCAAGATGCTAATTGGATTGAAGCAATGCAAGATGAACTTTTACAATTCAAGAAACTTAATGTCTGGCATCTAGTGGATTTGTTAAATGGAAAGTATCCAATCGGTACTAAATGGGTATTTAGGAACAAAGAGATGATCGCGGGATCATTGTGCACAACAAAGCCAGATTGGTTGTGCAAGGTTTTTGTCAAGAAGAAGGTTTGTATTACGATGATGTCTTTGCACCAGTGGCAAGAATTGAAGCTATCAGAAATGTTCTAGCTTATGCTTCGTATATGAAATCCAAGGTGTATCAAATGGATTTGAAAACCGCATTTCTATATGGGGTGGTTAAAGAGGAAGTTTATGTAAATCAACCACCAGGATTTGAAGATCCTGAGCACCCGTTTCAAGTTTACAAGTTGGATAAAGCGCTTTATGGTTTGCGTCAGGCACCTCTTGCTTAGTATGAAACTCTATCCACGCATCTGGTTACAAATGGTTTTTCACGTGGAACCATTGACAAGAACTTATTTTTGAAGATGTTTGGAGATGATTTGTTGCTGGTTCAAGTTATTGTGGATGGCATTATATATGGTTCGACGAATGAAAATTGGAATAGAGAATTCCAAGGTGTCATGAAGCTGAAATTCGAAGTGAGTCTTATGGGTAGAATGCAGTTTTTCCTTGGTCTACAAGTAGAGCAATCAGATTCGAGTATACTCATTCATCAGGCGAAGTATATCAATGACATCTTGACAAAGTTTAATATGAAATACTGTAATGCTGCTTCTACTCCTATTGCTCCTCATGAACCTCTCTCTCTAGATCCAACCGGAGTTGAAGTTAACCAAAAGTACTACAGTTCCATGATCGCCTGTATAAAGACGTATCGTTCCCAACGAGAGTTCACCAACTCTTGGTTTCATAACAAGCTCGTATAAAGACGTACGATCCTATCAATATTAAACAAGCTTTGGCTTATCAAAATCCGCTTGTATAAAGATGTACAGGTTTCAAAACAAGTTTAATTAAAAAGTTTTACGGTCTTACATTTTAAAATCGAGAACATTCACAAGTTTAGACACTATATTAGATAATAATATTAATAAAAAGTCCATCATAAAGATGGTTTTAACAGTGAATAATTAAAGAACATAAAATACCATTAGACTAATAAGTTAAAAATTAACATACACCAAACTTCAACTTCACCCAAGCAATACAATGGGTTTAGCCACGAATGGCCATACAAACTAGCATAATGTTGAGTTTCGTAGGCTCTCCTATTGCAAACAAAGCGGAATAGCCTCTTTACTCTATACTCAAAACTATAGCTACAAACTCTAGGAATGTGATATTTCTCTGGATTGTGGTGTGTGGAATGAAGAATCCAAGCCATCTATTTATAGGCTTCAAAATGGGGCATTGGTTTGCATGGGCCTGCAAACACCCAGAGAATCAAAAGGTACACATGGCAGGGTACGAGAGTCCTTAGGGAGCAAGACAGGCTTTACACGACCGAGCAATGGGATGCACAGCCGTGCATCCCTTGCCTGCTCCCTTTTTTGTCTCTTGGTTGACTTCTTGGGGGGTCAAAGTTCAAGAATGTTCTTTCCAAAAGCATGCGGTTTTTTATGTTTTTAGTCTGTTTTTGCTCTATTTCTTTTGGAAAGCGGTTTATCCTGTAATTATAAAATATAAGTGTTTTAAGTATCAATTGCAAGGCTTTTATTCAATTAGTACGATATAATGGGGTTATTATGCATGCAAAACATGTATAAATTAGGAGAGATCAGCGGCGATAACTAGATTGCAAAGGCAGGTTCTTTCTTTGAACCCTAGTGACAGCAGTGGTGGATAAGAATCTGAAAGCAGCGACTGCCTGTGGTGGTAGCGGCACTTGGGTTTGGTGGCGGTTTTTGCAACAGTGTAACATCCGAAAAACCCGACACTTATACCCGCGCCAAAGTATGGGCTTAGAAGGATAAACGAAAGAAAAAGGGGATGGGCCATTGGGCTTGGGCTTGTTTGATAGGCCTAGGGTAGGTCTAAAAGCCTAGCTACCATCTAGACCAGCCACCATTCCCACATTTGCACAAATTCGTTTAAAGAGAGAGGGAGAATCCTAGAGAGAGAAAGTCAAGAAGTTGGATATTTTACTCTAAAGCTTCTCTCTAGTTATAGTGAAGAAGGAACCAACGTTTTTGAGGTAAGAATCCAACCTAAAACCTATGTTATCAATCAAATTGGGTTTTGGGGTAAAACTAGGGTTTTGATCTTAAAAGACAAGGTTTTTACGTGTAAAAAGGAATATAAAGCCGTGATCATAGGAGTTAAATAAACGGTTTGGACATAAAACGTTACGAACTTGGGGTAAAAACATGTCTGAAAATGAAGATCTTTAAGTGGCGATACTATTTCTTGAGTCGACACTAATCGCGGCCACTTGAAGAAGATGAAGCCTGGTGGTACGACACTAATAAGTGCGGTGTCATCTCAAAGGTTTTCAATGATTGGGATACGTGTCATTTCATCGGCGAAACTATTTGGACGACACTAAGTAGTGTCTCCATGCATGTGCACGGCACTAAGGAGTGTCGCGAAAGTTATTTAGCGACCCCACAAGGACGACACTAAGTCTAGAACAAAAGTTCTGGCGACACTATTAGTGTGCTTAGCCACATTGATCATGTGCCAGCGGCACTAAGCCTGGCGACATTGATCTTGTCTCATGTGAAAATGTTATGAGACACTAGCTTGAAATGATAGAATTCGGTTGTTGACTTACGTCCAGATCGGTTAGCGAGTTAGCACCAATTTGACGTCCAATTCAGGTCATATACAGAAAATCATGTGAGTCAAGAATCCATATTTACTTGTTTTTAGGGTGATATGTATACTCACATGAAATTTTTATGAAATTTTCACTAAACGAAATGTTTACGAAACGAACGGTTTATGAAGGGAACGGTGTTTAAACAAGAATCTTTACGAAATGAAGAGTTACGAAAGGAACGGTTTTCTAAGTAAAAGAAAGGGTTTTATGAATGAATGGAATGTTTTATGAAAAGAAAGTGGACAAATATTTTAAATGAAGTCTATACATATCTAATATGTTCACGGGAAAGAATTGACGGTTAAGAAGTCTCGAAAGTAGTGGTCAAGATCGTGAGTTTGATCCTATTACCAGCCTTATGGCGGTTTACGGACTTAAGAACCATAGGGCCATAAGCATAACAGGGGGCAGTTCCTTGGTGTCCTATCAATGGTTTTAATGTTGTACAACTGGGATGGGGGTAATAACGGTTAGCAAAGGGTTAACGTGATATACGGGTTAAAGGATGATCCGACAGTATTGTGGCCGGTGTGCCATAACTGTCGATGAAAATGTTAAAGGATGATCCGACAGTATTGTGGCAGGTATGCCATAGCTGTCAATGAAAATGTTAAAAGATGATCCGATGGTATTATGGCCGTTGTGCCATAGTTGTTGATGAAAATGACGGTTATTCACAGATGTAGATATTAATGTATGACTTAACGAATGGTTTAAATGAAAATTTCGTTAAACGATGTTTTGATGATGATTGAATGATGAACGATGTGACATGTTTTCCTATAAATGCTTTAAAACCCGAATGACTGATTGAATGATGAAACCATTTCCTAAATGAATGAAAGACTTAAACCCACCAGCGTTAGCTGACTTTTAGTACACATGTCAGGTTAATTATAGAAGGACTAGGCGTGGATGCGTGCTTGGCTATTCCCCAGATAGTTACCCGGTAACCGAGTTCTAGCATTCATGGACTTTATTTTAGAATGGTGTTATGTACTAAACCATGTTTTAATTAGTTGATATTTTGGTACAATGTAATGGCAATTATTTTTCGCTGCATTAAATAAGTTTTTAGTTTAAGAACTGTTTGTCAATAAGTATATCCAATGTGTGAGACCTCTCGGGTTTGGGGCCATAAAAATTGGTACTAGAGCAATAGTTTGAGAGATTCAGACATCCCCGATATCAGGACTTAAACTGAGAATGGGACCAAGAACGGATCTCAATAGAAAGTGATAGACTAGGGCAAGAGTTTTAATGAAATAATAAAGGTGGTCAAATAGAAACCAAGAGGTAGTGTAATGGTTAATGGTAGATGGCTGGTGTATATTAAGGTGGGTAGACTTGTAACATCCGGAAAACCCGACACCTATACTCGGGCCAAAGTATGGGCTTAGAAGGAAAAAATAAAGAAAATGGGGGATGGGCCATTGGGCTTGGGCTTGTTTGATGGGCCTAGGGATGGTCTAAAACCCTAGCTATCATCTAGACCAGCCACTATTCCTACATTTGCACAAATTCATTTAGAGAGAGAGAATTCTAGAGAGAGAAAGTCAAGAAGTTGGATATTTTGCTCTAAGCTCTGCTCCAAATGGGGACAAGATTGTTGGAACCTAGTAGTAAATCGAACTCAAGTTCATAGTTTGAAAATTGTATAAGTGTAAAGTTTTCGGACGAAAACTTTCTCGATCGAAAATGTTTTCGATCGAAATAGTTTTCGGATGGCAGAGTTTTCAGACGAGAACTTTACATTGTAAATATGTCTTGTTTTGAATGTTGTTTAGAGTTAGACTTTTGATCAGATTTGTGGTCTTGTGTATGTGTGCCAAATGTGATTACTCTGAGTTCTGTAATCAGCATCTTTTGTTACTACAAGTGAAGATTTGTGATTATCTTGTGTGGATGGCGTATTATTCTCGTTTCGGTGTTTGATCCGTCGGTTTAGATCTTTGATTCTCTTGGATTGTTTCCTCCTTTCCAGGAGTTAGTCGGTTATTGGATTGCTTGAAGTATAGTAGATCAGGTGAACTAACAAGTGGTATCAGAGCTGTTGGTTGGAGCTCTAGTTATTTCAAGCGTTTTCCTTGATTGAGATCGACTTAGAGAGTATTTTCCTGCCATTGTTGAGTTTTCTGATCAGATTTTCATGGAGATGGATACTGGAATTGAGTTTGGGGCTTGATTTCACATTTAAACCAGTTGCAGGTGCGGATTGGAGGCGCTGTGTTTGAAGCGTCCGAAATCTCAGTTGAAGGAGCCGAAATCTATTTCGTCCGAAATCTCATCAGAGAAGATGGTTTTGTCCGAAATGTCTCTGTTAGAAGACTCTTGTCCGAAATCTCAGAGTTTTCGATCGAAAAGTTGTTCGAAAAGGTTTTCGATTGATAAAGATTTTGTTCAAAATCTTCAGAGTTGTGAGAATTTTTAGATTCTGTGATTTAGTTTGTTTGTGCTAAAGATGGCTGGAAAAGTGTACGAGACTGAGAAGTTTGTGGGTAAATCACCACCAATGCTGAAATCCATTGCTGACTTTCCAAATTGGAAAATTATGATGAAAGCATACTTTAGATTTACCGAGCATACATTGTGGGATTCGATTGTTAAAGGCCCATCTGTAAAAAAGATGGCTAATGCAGATGGACTAGTTCCAATAGCAAACCTAGATCAATATATTGAAGAAGACAAGAAGATGATTGGAAGGGATAATCGTGTCTTAGGAGCAATTATTTTGAATAGCATGATACTACTCGTGGACTGTGGAATGCTATATGTTTGAGTTTCGAAGGGAATGAAGCGTTGCAAGAAAGTCGTACAGATCTTCTACTTAAGCAATACAACATGTTCAGTTATAAGAAGGGTGAATCACTTAGTGAACAAGTTAACCGATTCACAACTATGATTAATAGGCTGAGAAAGATGGGGGTTAAGCTGGTAGAGTATGCTCTATGCAAGAAAGTATTGGATTCATTACCTGATACTTGTAGTATTCCGTGTATGTTAATCAAGAACGCCACCCCAGATCTGAAGAGTAAAACTCTTGATGATATCATATGTCTTTTGGAATCTTATGAACTTGATGCAAATAAAAGAGAGCTGAACATCCTAGATATGTCACATAACACAATTTCAGCTAATGTAGCTCTATTCTTAGGATGTGGTGAAAGAAGTGCAGGTGGTTCAAAGGTTGACAAGGGTAAAAATTGTTGTAGTTCTGAAAATGCAAGTGGAGAAAAGGTTAAAGTAGCTAGTCAGATTCCTGATGATCAGATTTCCTTATTTGGAGCATTCATGAATAGTTACAATGCCTTTGTGACTAGCAAACTCCAACCAGCAGTTCTGGATGCTGAAGATCTTATGCAAATCAATCCAGATGAATTAAAGTACACGGTCCTACAGTGGTAGATGGCCATGATTGTGGTTCGAGCCAAAAAGTACTTGTAGAAAACCGGAAGAGATAAGCTACAATTTGGAAAGAAAGTTAGTTTTAACAAAGCAAAGTTGAGATGTTATAACTGCCAACAGCTTGGGCACTTTGCAAGAGAATGTCTAAAAGAAAAGAAGAAGAAAGCTGATAGAAATGGGGTTAAACTGATTTAGCTTATTGATGAAGAGGATAAATCAAAGAAAGATCCAACATCACTAATGTCAAAGCAATTAAGCAACTGTGAGTGGGAGATTGAGATTGAAAACGCAGTGGAAGAGTTTGATGAAGCTTTGATGGCTGAAGTCGAAAGCTTAGTGAAAGAAGCAGTTAGTAAAAGTGAAAGTGCAGAGTCAATGGAAGCATTGAAAGCTGACAACAAGGGAAAAGCTTCAGCATCTGATTTTGGAGAGAATCACGAGACTGATAGTGAGGTAAATTCTGAAACTACTTCATTTACTTGTTCTGCTAGTTGTTTAGAGCGTATGCAAAATTATCATACAACAAATGAGTTCTTGATTGCTTAGAATAATAAGCTAAAGAGGATAAATAAGGAAATTAAGCAGAATGAGGTTAACTATACCAGAAAATTGAAAGCATTATTGAAAGATAATTTTACTTTTAAAGAATATTTGGATAAAAAGGATGTTTTAATAAAAGACCTATCTGAAAATTTAATTCCCTTTGAAACCGATCTTATTAAAGAACGTGTTTTGATTTCAAAGTGGAAAATGCAAAGAAATATTCTTAATGAATGTGTAAGCAAACAAAGACTGGTTTACATCAAAGATGGTTTAGGTTATAACAAAGTACCTCATCCTGATAATTTTGTGCCTTTTCTAGAGCCTCATGAGTCAGATGAGTTGATTAATGAGAATGATACTAATTTTCATGATACATACATTAGTGAAGAAACTAAGAGAGGTACTGTAGAAGAAGAGGTTGGTCTTGAAGGTGTAAAAAGTTTTTCTACCTTTGCAAAACAATGTTCTAGGGAATTTGTTAGAGATTTTAAGCAGTATTTTGACTATGATTGTGTTTTAAAGAAGTTTGTAAGAGCATGTGATAACTATGCTGGTGATACTTTTTCTGATGTTAGTACTTTGAATAATTTTTCATGCACTAATAATACTGACTGTGATGATTCTGACTATGTTTCTGAGATGTCATCTACATCTTCATTTTTTATAAAGTGGTCCATACTTCAAAGGACTATGTGCCAATGTGCAACGCAAAGTTTGTAACAGAATATGTTATGCTTGATGAATTTGGAAATCCTTTGATAAAAGAGTATAATCTTTCGAGTGAGCAGCCAAAGAAAAATGAATATATCGCTCCAGAAAACCATATCTTGACAAGTGAATCAGAGAGCAGAGTCAAAGTTGTTATAAAGTCACCAAGTCATAGTAAAGTCATAAAGTCTAGGGAAGCTGATGTCAAAGGCAAATCTAATGATATCAAAGACCAGTTCATTGATGTCAAGGATGAGTCTAAACAATCAAACAACAAAGTTGCTAAAGTATGTGCTCAACTGAAAGGTGATTGTGTAAAGTCTGTGTTTGAAGCTGGAGAATGCTCAAAGTCAAAGTTAAATGATATGTCAAAGTCATATGTACAGTCAAAGTTAAAGTCAAAGTCAAAAACCAAAAGCTACAATTGCTATACTTGTGGTCAACTAGGTCACTTTGCTAGGAACTGCAAACACAAAGCAATGGTGTCAAACCAAAGAGAATTCAGTGAGAGAACAAAGAAAAATCCAAATCAACAATTAACCGAAAAAGCAAGAGTGTTCGAGTCAGGAGCGAGACATAAATACAATCGTGATTATATGGTTTCTAGAAAGTTTGTTGATTGTCGTTTGAATGATTGTTATGCTGATAGATCTTCAAAATTCATGGACAAGAGAGTCCAAAATGAACCGATATATGTGAAGAAATTAACCAATACAAATATTTTTCCAAAACAAAAATTCATTACGACATGAAAGGAAAATTGGAAATTTTTGGAAAGTTAAAACTGACAATTTATCTTCACATACTTCTGGATCGAATTATGTTCTGAATATGAATGTTAAGAAACAAGTTGTTGAGACTAAGACTGGAAAAGTCAAAGTCAGCCCGGATCTAAAATGATATGGGTGTCTGTTTCTCATTAGAACGTCCTAATGTGCAGAGTAAACTGGGGAGGACTATCAACAATGCTTGGTATATTGATAGCAGTTGCTCAAGACATATGATAGGCCAAAGAAAATTTTTGAGTGATTTCAAATCTTTTGATGGAAGCTTTTTTTGCATTTGCTTGAGACAAGAAGGGTGGTAAAATATATGGTCAAGGAACTGTGTCAAATGACCTTATTACTCTTGAAAAAGTGAATTTCATATCCCAGTTGGAATACAACTTGTTGAGTGTGTCACAAGTTTGATATAAAGACATTCCAGTTCACTTTACTGCCAAAGAATGTTTTTTTTCCAAAACCTGGAATTGAAATCCCTAAAGATATGATTCTAATAAGAGCCCCTCGAAGGTTTAAAACATACGTGGTGGATATGAATGATCATTCATCACCTGTGAATGTGTCATGTTTATTGTCAAAAGCCACTAATTCTGAGTCTTACCTATGGCATAGACGTTTGGGGCATGTGAACTTAAAGAATATCAACACCTTGGTGTATAAAGATCTTGTGAGAGGTTTACCAAAGAAAGAGTTTTCACTTCAAGAAAATTGTTTATCATGTGCAAAAGGAAATCAGCACAAGAAGTCTCATTCTACAAAAACAATAAATTCTTTTACTCGACCATTATTCTTAATTCACATGGACTTGTTCTGTATATGAGTATTGCTCTTCAAGATGCTAATTGGATTGAAGCAATGCAAGATGAACTTTTACAATTCAAGAAACTTAATGTCTGGCATCTATTGGATTTGCTAAAAGGAAAGTATCCAATCGGTACTAAATGGGTATTTAGGAACAAAGAGATGATCGCGGGATCATTGTGCACAACAAAGCCAGATTGGTTGTGCAAGGTTTTTGTCAAGAAGAAGGTTTGGATTACGATGATGTCTTTGCACCAGTGGCAGGAATTGAAGCTATCAGAAATGTTCTAGCTTATGCTTCGTATATGAAATCCAAGGTGTATCAAATGGATGTGAAAACCGCATTTCTATATGGGGTGGTTAAAGAGGAAGTTTATGTAAATCAACCACCAGGATTTGAAGATCCTGAGCACCCGTTTCAAGTTTACAAGCTGGATAAAGCGCTTTATGGTTTGCGTCAGGCACCTCGTGCTTAGTATGGAACTCTATCCACGCATCTGGTTACAAATGGTTTTTCACGTGGAACCATTGACAAGAACTTATTTTTGAAGATGTTTGGAGATGATTTGTTGCTGGTTCAAGTTATTGTGGATGGCATTATATATGGTTCGACGAATGAAAATTGGAATAGAGAATTCCAAGGTGTCATGAAGCTGAAATTCGAAGTGAGTCTTATGGGTAGGATGCAGTTTTTCCTTGGTCTACAAGTAGAGCAATCAGATTCGAGTATACTCATTCATCAGGCGAAGTATATCAATGACATCTTGACAAAGTTTAATATGAAATACTGTAATGCTGCTTCTACTCCTATTGCTCCACATGAACCTCTCTCTCTAGATCCAACCGGAGTTAAAGTTAACCAAAAGTACTACAGTTCCATGATCGGATCTCTTATGTACTTAACCGCGAGTCGACCAGACATCATGTTCGTTGTATGCTCGTGTGCTAGATATCAAGCGTCACCTCGAGAATCTCATGAGATTTTTGTCAAGCGGATTCTGCATTATCTAAAAGGCCTTGTCAATCTTGGTCTGTGATACCCGTCATAGTATGATTTTAATCTATATGCTTTTACTGATAGTGATTATGGAGGTTGCAGTTTAGATCACAAATCTACATCTAGTGGATCTCAGTTTTTTGGGGAGCGATTGGTGTCATGGCAGTGCAAGAAACAAACGAACATCTCCATATCAACTGCTGAAGCAGAATACACAGCTGCATCGAGATGTTGTTCTCAAGTCATCTGGATTCAGCATCAACTCTTGGACTTCGGGATAAATTTTCTTGGCACACCAATTTTCTGTGATAATGAAGAAGTGCTGGGTATCGTGAAGAATCCAATTCATCATTCCAAAACCAAACACATTGCGATCAGGTTACATTTCATTCATGATTGTTTTGATAATGGCTTGATAAAGGTGGTCCACGTTGATACCTTAGAGTCGAAAGCCGATATTTTTACAAAACCTTTTTCAACTGATCGGTTTAACTCTCTGGTTGAAATGTTGGGGATGATTTCTTTTTGAGGACATTTTTTGTGTTAATAGAAATAATAATAATAATAAATATAAAAATTTAAAAATTTGTTGAATAACGTATGATTTTGATTGAAAGACCATGTTTGTTCCACAAAAAAAAAATTAAATGTTTTCTTTTAGTGATAAAATTGTGTTGTGTTTCATGTTATGTTCAACGTTTGTGTTTATTTTAAGGTAATTGTGTTTAGTTGAATAAAGTTAATCACAATTTTAGGGGGGAGAATAAAAGAAAATGAAAAATATAAAATTATAAAAAAAAGTGATAGTACTTTGGTTGTCTGTGAATATTTATGTTGAGTTGATATGATATTGTGCTGATCCTGATAAAAGTTGAAAATATGACTGATTGATGTTCATATAGGAAATGATAGTATAATTGTGTGCTGAGATTATGCATGAATTGGATATGATAGTGACATCGGTTACAATTACTGATGTGTCGGTAGGCTCTGCATGTAGTAAACTAGGCGATATTTGTGTGACTAATTAAATTACAATCTTTGTGTTTTACGCACATCGAATATCGTTTGTTTCATCATTCGAATGTTAGGTGAATCTTGACATACCATGAGACCAAGATCTTGATGCGTTCTAAGCACAATTTGAATGCTCTAGTGCCTATATCCATCAAATATATAATCTAGAGTTAAACACCTCTTACACAGCTAATGGTTCTGGTGAAAATCTTGGACGAAAACCAGGAAGTCAGTCTGTTTGCCCTTGATTCAGTTTCTGAATTCATTGTATATCCAGATAATAGTTGGATACCCGCTATCTGAATCATCTGATTCTTTACAAATCTCATTTCATAAGATTATATTTGGTTCTTTGTCCATATACATATACTCATCTGAAGATTTTATGACTCCATATATATCATTCATCTCAATTCACTTTCAGACCAAGACAAATGATTTTATACTTCAAATCCACTTGGATTATTTTTCTGTGCTAAGAATACTACCTTCATGCTGGTGATTGGATCATGATCTAGTGAAATCTTACATTGTGTCTTATTTCATTCCATCTCGATTGTGGGGGTACACATTGTATTTATTAAATATTGCCTTAATCATCACACAATATCTACTAAAATATGATGCATGAGTTTAAGTGGATAAACATACTGCAATTGATGTTGAACTGTATAGATTTTGATTTGATATGAAGTGTAATGAGACAGTGTGCATTTATGATCCTATGTCAATTTCAGTTCACCAAAAAGAGAAAAGAAAAAGATAAAACAAAGAAAAATGTGATATTAAATAAGTGTTATTCATTCTTTGTGTTATATAGTGTTATAGTTGCTGTCTAGTATACATAAAGTTTGTGAAAACCATTTTGGAACAGGTCTTAATGATATTGAGATTGGATTGATTAATAAAAGTTTTAACAAGTACAAAGTTTTTGACCGAAAAATATGTGTCCGGAATCTGGTTCGTCCGAAATTGTTTTCGATCGAAAAGTCGAATCCGAATTTCGTCCGAAATCTCTGAACGTATATATACATACTTCTCGATGGAAATCAATTTTACCACCATTGTTGAGTTTTCAAGCTAAATTTCTGAATTTGTTCAAGTGCTGTGTTTTCGTGTGAAATCTCCCAGCTAGTGTGTGTTTGTATGCGACATCGATTGTTTCGACATTAAGGTACGATTTCTTGATCCATAGAGTAAGATAGGATAGATCCATGGCCTTAGAATTTTCAGGTTTGAATAGTCCGAAATCTTTTATGATTGGTCTGAAATCTTTGTTGAATGGATCGAAATTGTTTTCGGATAAAAATGAAGAGTCACAGCTCTAATTTGTCTGAAAAATATTTCTATTGAATTCATTTTCTATTGAAATGGATTTTTGATTGTGGGTTTTCGTTCGAAATCCCTGGAGTTAAGTTTTAGCTGAGGAATTGTGTTTTTGTTCGAAAAGGTTTTTGAATAAGGATCAACCGAAAACTTTTGAGTTGAAACTTTCATTAGTTTGAGTTTTCGATCGAAAAAGATTTCGAGCAGGACTTTTCTTTCGAAATCTTTGGAGTTACCAAATTTTCAAAATTTTCTGATTGTTTGATGTTTTGTTTGAGCAGGTATGAATCGGTTAAAGTTTGATGCTCGGCACAACATTTGTGCATGTTTAACTTCAAGTACCAGGAAATCAAGAGGGTATAAAGAGATTGTTCGTTTTCTGAATCAATCGAGGATTCTTACAGCCATATCTACTCAAGTTACTGTCAACGAAACACATATCAGAAAGTTTTGGGAGAATGTTGAATACAAGCATGTCAACAAGAATATATGGATTGAAAGTACAGTTGGAGGGAAGAAAATTAAAGTGGATGAAAAAGTTATTCGAGAGGTGTTGAATTTCAGAGACAATGTTAACTTTCCGTATAGAATTAGCTACACTTCTGTTTCACGGATTATACAAACTATGGGCTATGAAGGTGACTTTCCAAGAAGACAAGTGATGAAGACCTTGTTAGGGAATCAGTGGAGATACTTGGTGCATGTCTTTATTCATTGTCTAGGACCAAGAACAGGAGCATTTGGTCAGATAGGCAAGGTGTTCAGTCGTGCTTTAGTTTGTCTGGCGACTAACCAAAGATTCAATTTTTCAAAAATGATATTTGAAGCAATGATCAACAACTTTGTAGGACCAAGGCAGAATAACAAGTTTTTGCTTTATCCGAGATTCTTACAAATGATAATCAATACTCTACTACCAGATCTACCAAATGATGGAGTTGAATTGCCTTTGGAGCATATTTTTTAGACCATATTCAGCAGCATGAACACAATAAGAAAGAAAAGCAAGTTTTCTGGTCAAATTACTCCATTATTTCAAAACATGCTTGAAGAAAATCCTGATCCTGAATTTGGAAGAGATGATGTCAAGACGATATTTAGAGTAGTGGAGTTGAAGATAATGATGGCAATGATGATGACGATGAAGGGGGTGATGGTGGTGAAGGTGGTGATGGTGGTGCAGTACAAGGTAATCAAGTAGGTGAACAACCGGTAAATACTGAAAATGTTCTAGAACCTGAAGTTAGTGCAAAGAATGTTGATAACGAAGGGACTGTGAAAGAAAATGAACATGTTAATGAACTAGTGAAAGAATCAGAGAATGTTCTAGATGATTCTCAAGACAAAACACTTGAAGTTCCAGCTACTGCAACAAAATCTCCAATCAAGAGAAAAGAAATTGAGGCTAAAAAGAACGTGCCTTCTAGACCTCCTCCGTCTAAGGGTATCGTGATCAAGGAGCCTGAACTCAAAAAATTGAAGACTATGGCACAGAGGTATACAGGCAAAGGAAAAGGAAAAGAGGTACCAAATCCTATTAAGCAGAAAGTTTCTAAAGATTACAAGTTGATTGATGAAGAGTATGCAAACTTTGCAACTCAAGAAACTGCAAACGTTATAAGTCAGTTGAAAACTCAAATTGCAAATTTACAAAGCAGAGAAGCCTCTAATGAAAGAGAGATTAGGAAATTAAGAACTAGTGATGCAAAGAAACAACAACAACTTGATCAACAACAAGTTCAAATAAACAAGTTGCAAGGTATTGTACAAGATCTTTTGAAGCATCTCGAAATGTATGTGTCTGGTGAGAATGTTACCGCTAAACCTGTGCAAGAAAATGTAGATCAAGAAGGACCTTCTACAGCCAATCTTCCTCAATAGAATGAGTCTCCAATCATTAGAGCTGATTTATTTGGTTCACTAGACATGTTTGATGTTGATTCTCTGATTAATCAACAAGGTGAAGGTATGGAGGTTGATGATGAAGAGAAAAAGAAGGGAGAAGATGAGAAAGAAGATGAGGAAGAGAAGAAAGAGAAGGAAGATGAAGTAATAATTACTGACATAAAAAATGATGATAAAGATCCGTCTGATGATGATGATAGCATCAATGATGGGTCTGGAATTGGTGGTGGTAGATCCAATGATAAAGAATCAAGTGATGATGAAGATTCTAATAAAGTCTATGAAAAATAGGAATACAAAGAAAAACAAACGTATGTTGAAGGTGATGGAAATGTGGTTGGAAGATTGGATAGATTGGTTGATGAAAGAATTCCTTTTGATGAACTGTTTGAAGATAGTGAAACTAATGAAGGTAAAAAGGAATCTATAGACAAAATTTTGTGGTGGAAAACAAGTGAAACTTCATCTACTGTTGAAAGAATTACACAAAAAATAAGGAGTCCAAGAAAGGCTTTGATACGATTGATCCTAGGGAGGAAGTATGACAGTGAGAAGAAAATGTATGTGATCAAAAGGGTTGCGGGTGACATTCAATACTTTGATACATGCCATAAGTTACAGACATTACCGAGATGGGATATAAGAGATCTGAGTAGATTGGACTTGATAAATTATTCAAATAACATAAGAGCTTCTGATTTTGAGGTGTTTCTAAGGAATCAGTGTGGGCAAGATAGATTTACAAGATTAAAACCTCAAGTTCCAATGTGTAGAAAGATCAAGAAGAAATACAGAACAAAAGATCAAACAAAGTATAAATACATGGTCAAGCCGGCTGACACAGTGACTGCTATATACATTCCTGACAAGAAAGAAAGCTTCATAAAGGATTTTGACAGGTGGTTCTATGATTCCAGGACACATGAAGCAGTAATACAACAAAGACATTATCCTGAAGTTAGAATCTTTGATCCAATGGACCTTTTCAGCCTATCCGATGGAGATCTGAAGATTATATATTACAATACTATCGAGTGTGACATGAGCCTGATGATAAAGAATGAAGCTATGTTTTATATGAGAGTTTTTTCAAGATGTTTATCATTAAGAGCTGAAAAAAGAATAATAAAGAAACGCTCGCAGGATCTGGATGCTAAGAAAGTAAAGACAAAGACAAAGCCTAATGCCAAGAAGACAAAAGACTTGTAATTCAATGGACTACGAGGAGATTGTTGGAACCTAGTAGTCCATCGAATTCAAGTTCTTAGTTTCAAAATTGTACAAGTGTAAAGTTTTCACGAAAACTTTCTAGATGGAAAATGTTTTCGATCGAAGTAGTTTTCGGATGATAACTTTGCATTACAAATATGTATTGTTTTGAATGTTGTTTAGAGTTAGAATTTTGATCAGATTTGTGGTCTTCTGTATGTGAGCTAAATGTGATTAGTCTGAGTTTTGTAATCAACATCTTTTGTTAATACAAGTGAAGATTTGTGATTATCTTGTGTCGATGGGGTATTATTCTCGTTTCGGTGTTTGATCCGTCGGTTTAGATATTTGATTCTCTTGGATTGTTTTCGTCTTTCCAGGAGTTAGTCGGTTTTTGGATTGCTTGAAGTATAGTAGATCGGGTGGACTAACAAGGGTAATTGAACTAATGATGTGGAACGATTTGAAAGAGTTTGTGCTCAAAAATTTGTGCCCGAGGAACGAAATTTAAAAGGTGGAAAGGGACTTTCTTGGATTGAAAGCCGAGCAAATGACGCATCGGTAGTACACCACGAGGTTCAATGAGTTGGGGCGTTTGGTGCCACATTTAATCACCACTGAAGAAAGGAGGATTACTTGTTATGTCCAGGGGTTGCCCCAAAAAGTTTGCACGTTTTTCAAGGCGAACACCCCTCAACAATCGATTAGGTGGTGGAGTTGAGCGGGGTGGTGCATGAAGACCTGGCATTGGGCGACGCGGTGATTGAGGAGCCGAAGAAAAAACTGGCACTGCTTGGTAAGCGATCTGGTGGGAAATTGTTGGGGACTAATGATAAAAAGGCCAGAGTCGACGACCCGACTGTTTGTGGAAAATGTGGAAAAGGGCATTCGGGCGACTCCAAGTTTGGGCCAAACCTATGCTTCAAGTGTGGTAAGGTTGGTCACTATGCTTGGGATTGTCGGGGGGCTGCCAAATGCTATAACTATGGGGAAATGGGGCATCAGGGTAAAAATTGTAGAAAGCCTCGGGATGATAGAAAAGGGAAAGAGGACGAAAAGCCTACGGTGCGGATGAGGGCTTACGCCCTGACCCAAGAGGAGGCAAGGGGGAACCCTGTCGTGGTTTCAGGTACATTTATCCTTAACAACACCTTTGCTTCTATACTCTTTGATTTCGTCGCTAGTAAAAGCTTTATATCCTCTACATTCTGTGACAAAAAAAGTGTACGATTGCTAAGATAGAACGACCCTTTAGTGTAGAAACTGTTGTGGATAGAACCACGAAGGTACTAGAAGTTGTAGACAATTTCCTGATAAAAATAGGTGACCATAGATTCCCTGCTAGATTGTTCGTCATAGCGTTGGGAGGGTTTGACGTGGTATTGGGAATGGATTGGCTAGCTGCCAACGAGGCACAAAGTGTTTGTAAATGGAAGAGTATTCAACTAAAGCCTCCTGATAGTAGCGAAGTCATGATTTATGGGGGTAGAGATATCCCGAGGCCAAACATCATTTCGATGATCAAGGAGAAAAGTTATATGAGGCAGGGATGTGAGGCTTACCTGGCTTATGTGATTGACATAAACTAAAGAAGTAACGAGATTGAACGATGTGCCCGTGGTGTGTAAATATACGTAGGTGTTCCCAGCGGACTTGCCTGGAGTGCCGCCCGATCGGGAGATAGAGTTCCAGATATATTTAACTCCAGGTGCCTGACCTGTTGCGAAAACACCTTACTGACTGGCACCAATTGAGATGAAAGAGTTGATGACGCAATTGGAAGAAATTATTGAAAAGGGTTTCATAAGGCCGAGCATTTTGCCTTGGGGTGCTTCGGTTCTATACGTAAAGAAGAATGATGGGTCTATGAGAATGTGCCTCGATTACAGGGAACTGAATAAACCAAGGATGAAGAACAAATACCTGCTATCAAGAATCGATGATCTATTTTACCAGCTGTAAGGCGCGAGTTGGTTCTCGAAGATAGATTTACGGTTGCGATATCACCAATTGAAGGTAGGGGAGGAGGATATACCGAAGACCGCGTTCCATACACGGTACGGAAACTACAACTTTCTCAAGATGTCCTTCGGATGGACAAACTCCCCAGCTGAGTTTATAGATTTGATGAACAGAGTTTGCCGCCCGATGCCGCATCGGTCGGTGATAATATTTATAGATGATATCCTCATCAAAATAAAAGAGTGAAGGCGACCATGCGTGTCACATGCGATGAGTACTAGACACTCTAAAGGAGGAGATACTATATGCCAATTTTTTTAAATGTTCATTCTGGCTTAGGGAAGTTCAGTTCCTAGGTCACGTTATCAACAAGAACAACATCATGGTTGATCCGTCAAAGATTTTAACGGTAACGGAGTGGGATATACCAAAAACACCAACCGAAATATGGATTTTTCTGGGATTGACAGGCTACTATCGAAGATTCATACATAATTTCTCGAGAATAGGCTAGCCTCTAACGAAGTTGAGAAGGAAAGAGGTTAAGTATGAATGGTGTCCGGTTCAGTCAAAGGGATTTGAAGAATTGAAGGAGAAGTTGACTTAAGCACCAGTATTAGCCATGCCCGAGGGCAATGAAGACTTAGTGGTCTATTATGATGCTTCCAATCTGTGATTGGGTTGCGTGTACATGCAATGAGGAAAGGTGATTGTGTATGCGTAACTACAATTGAAGTGTCACGAAGTCCACTACCGGACTGACGACCCAAAGCTAGCGGCAGTTATCTTCGCACTAAAGATCTGGAGACATTACCTCTACGGGGTTAAGTGCACTATCTACCCTGATCACAAGACTCTGAAGTATTTCTTTGAACAAAAGGAGTTGAATATGAGACTAAGGCGTTGGGTGGAGTTGTTGAAAGATTACGATTGTGAGATCTTGTATCACCCGGGGAAAGCAAACATGGTGGTAGAAGCTCTGAGTCGAAAGGAGAGAGCAACTCTTATTAGAGTAAAATCATGCAAGGTAGTGAACCCTGAACTTGTGACTGGGATTGGAAAGGCAAAAATTGAAGTACTTAAACCAGAAAACATAAAGAAGGAAATGATGGTTAGTCAAGAAGAGTCACTGAAGGTTAACACCCTCGGTGTGCAGACTTGGTTTGGTCGGATCAGCATACCCAAGGAAGGCGAGCTTAGGGTTAAGATCCTCGATGAAGCCCATAAGTCTCGTTATTCTATACATCCAGGCTTCATGAAGATGTATCAAGGGTTGAAGAAGGATTATTGGTGGCTAGGCCTAAAGAACGATGTAACCGCCTACGTAAGCAAGTGTCTGACTTGTTTGTAGGTTAAGGCTGAGCACAAGAAGCCGTGTGGTAAGATCCAACCCTTGGAGATACGAGAGTGGAAATGGGAACACATCACGATGGACTTCTTTCCCAAGCTCCCTCACACAACTAATGGTTATGACACCATCTGGGTGATTGTGGATCAACTAACAAATAGCGCTCACTTTCTGCTGATACGTGAACAGTTCTCATCAGAGCAACTGGCAGAAGTATTCGTAATGGAAGTTGTGGCTCGGCATGGAGTGTCGGTGTCCATTGTCTCGGACATGGATACTCGGTTTACTTCCTGGTTTTGGAACAAATTTCACGGGGCGATGGGTACGAGTGATGTGTTGCAACACACATATTTTTATCCTATTGTTTTTGTTAATTTTAGTTAGTTAATCATTCGTTTTTAGTTCGTACTTAGTCTGGGTCATGTTCACAGGTGTTTGTGTGCAAAAGCAGCAGAAATCAAGGTTAAATCCTGGAGAAATCGAACACACGAGGAGAGGGGTTGAAAAGAAGGAAAAATGATGGAAAAGTAGGTCTTCGTGCCACGCGAAGAGTAAGCATTAGGTCTTGGCGACATGCCGAGACAAGGAAATTAGGGCCCAGCTAATTTGTTCTTCACGCCACGCGAAGAAGCCCAATTCAATGTCCGCGACACGCGAAGATAATAAAATACTGCAAAACCCTAGAAATTAAATATTTAAAGATTTGAATGCCATTATGTCAAGCGTTTGACTTTTAGCCGTCACATCAGAGCTTTTGGGCGATTTTGGGAGCAAAGAAAGCAATTGGAGCCAAGGATTGAAGCTTTTGAGATCGTATTGGTTAGATATCAATCATTCGGCATATGTTATTGATTCGATTGTGTTCAAACAGTTTATTCGATACTTTGTTTATGGTTTTTACTACTGATTTACTGTCTTTGAACATGGTTATTGGCTAAACTTCTTGTAGCTACCTAAGTTTGATGAATATTTGTTGAATGTTTGGATTTTTGTCGGTTTTTTGGTTATAATTGATGATTTGACATTGATGTAATGAATCTTAGTGCAATTGATCTGATGTATATTCAAGCTTAGTAATGATTTGTTATAGATTTATGTTCCGCATGCTTCTTGTTGATTGTCTTTCAGTTATAGATGCATGTTTAGGTCGCTTACTGTGTGCTTGTGACTGTTTATGGTTTGCCAGACATAGTGATCCATAGGAATATTTGTTGGTGATTTGTTAAAGCTGAGTGTTCTTCCTATATCGGTAGCTGAAAGGTGAGAGGTAATTGGTTAGTATTTGGCGTTAGGTGTCTAGGTGTAAAGGCTCTTAAAGGAGGTTTCCCTAGGTTTCTTAGTATCTTTGTTAGTTCGTGTCTTATCGATTGTCCTTTTATTACCCCTTGCATTCTTCGAATGTATTGAGATAGGGATACTGAAAGGTAATCTGTCTTTTGGGTACTTTAGTGTCGTTGGTAATACCGAAAGGTAATCCAACTAGCTGGTGAGCATTATACATTCCTTAGAGATTCCTTTTGGTCACGCCCGGAGATTGATCAGGGATCAACTAGGTTATCTAAGGGTGTCATACTTTAGAATCCTAGTTCCATCATAGTTTCCATAGCCGAGAGAAATCCGAGTGCCTTTCCTAATCCCTGAGTTTGTCTAATTCTCCTTCGTGATAGCTGGTTGTCATTAGTTAGTTCTTAGCTTACATTTGCTTTTAATTAGTTTAAACCTAGTTCGTAGAATTCCCTCCAAAACCAAATCTTTCAGATCTTTGTCGAAGTCTAGTTTGAGTTATTGTTAGTGTCTCGTGGGTTCGATATCCGGACTTCCATTAGGCTGTATTACAATTGATAGGTACACTTGCCTGTCATTGTGGTCTTGTTTAAGGGTTTTCTATAGTTTAACTAGAGTGTCTAGATTAGTTGTTGTTTAGTTTTGATAGACCATACCGAGTACATCTAGTTTTTGGCGTCGTTGTCAGGGACACTTGGCGATAGCAAAATTAGCTTCGATTAGTTCTTTATTTGGTTATTTGTTTTATTTTATCTTTTGTGTTTACTTTAGTTTAGTAGTTTATTTCTTTTTTATCTTAGGTCTTAATTGCTTTCTTTGTCTTGTTTCGTATTTGTGTGTGTCATAGTTAGAGTGTTTGCTTTGTTCTTAGTCATTCTTCCTTTGTTTTCTTTTTCTATTTACGCAACATACTCGTTCGTAGGGATCACCCCACTTTGTTGCTTCTTTAGAGCCCAAGCGAGATCTTCACGAGCGCAGCTGTAAGATTCTCAAGCGTTTGAGTGAGTTATGTGAGAAACTGGTACGCATTCCTATTCCTATTGCTGATATGGGTGACGTTAATCCACCTGTTCGACGTACCGTTCCCAGAGAGCTTGTGAGGGATTCACGGGTGCTAGGTCTTCTATCACCCGCCCTACTGTGCCAAATGCTAATAATTGGTAGATTCCATCTCATGTCATGAACACCATCACTAACTCGACTCAGTTCCACAGACTTGAGGATGTGGATGCACCAGGACATCTGGCCCGCTTTACACGTATTTGCTATACCTTTCGCATTACTGGTGTTTGTGAGGACGCAATCCTTCTACGTCTTTTCCCGTTCACGCTTTCTGGTTGTTCATCCACTTGGTTAGATACCCTACCCTAGGATTCCATTACAACTTAGGCAGATCTGCAGGCTAAGTTCTAAAAAAAGTACTATCCACCTTCTAATGACGCCCGTATGAGAGACCATATTCACTCCTTTCTTATGGAGCCGGACGAGGTGTATCATCTGGCTTGGGATCGTTTCAATACTCTACTGAGTAAATACTCCCAACACAGTCTATCTGATTAGGAACTCATAGAGAAATTCTATAATTGCCTTACTTTCGAGAAGCAACAATTGTTCAACACTGCTGCAGGAAGCTATGTCATGGATAAGAAGGAGCCGAGTGAGTGTGAGGAGATGTTTGAGAACTTTGCTTTAGCCGAGTAACAACATCCTTCTGCTAGGAATTCCATTCCTAGTACTAGGACCACCACCCCCTCTGCTAGAGGTGTTCATTAGGTCACAACGGATACTAGTGTGGCTGCTGCACTAGAGGCTATGGCTAAGGAGATCAAGGAGTTGAAGATGAGTGCTCGGAAATGCGAGGTGTGTAGGGGAGGTCACGACACCATAGATTGCCCTGTCAATCTCCACGAGCAGGTGGACTACTTGGGAAATCCAAAACCACCTATATATAACTCAAGATGGAGAAACCACCCTAATTTCACTTAGAGATCTTATGGGAACCCACCAGGTTTTTAATCTAGCCAGAATCAGTTTGGTGGTGGAGATGGAGGTCAGAGTTAGGGTAGTCATGGGAGTGAGAAGAAGATAGAGGAGATTTTAGCTACCCAGACTCAGATGCTCACCCAGCTGGTTAGTAGAGATCAGGAGACTCAACAAAAGTTAAAGGAGCATGGCACTTTGTTGAGGAATCAGCAATCTGCATTTTTATATTTGAAGCGAACAGTGGGAGACATTGCAAGGCAGCTGACTGACAGGCAGGGAGGTTCCTTTTCTGGCGATACTGAGACCAACCCGAAAGCCACATTAAAGGCATTGGCGACCCATAGTGGCAAAGGAGGAGAGAAGGAGCAACCATTGTTGGATGATGATGAAGAGCCGGTGGATGAGGAGATCGAGATGGAGATACCTGAAGGGGTGCATGAGAGGCGAGTCCTTGCAGGTATCGCACCTAACAGTGAGTCTCTGGTAGAGAAAGTAGTATAGGAGAAGAGTGAGGGGAAGAAGAAGATTCTCGATGTTGATCTGAGCCGTGTTACATATCATGCCCGTTTTATGCAACAGAAATATGTTAAGGATTACGGACACTTTCTGGAGTTGTTTAAACAGCTCAAAAACAATCTTCCATTCATCGAAGCACTCCAGCATATGCCTAAATATGCTAAATTCCTTAAAGATCTTCTATCTAACAAAAAGAAGCTAGAGGAGCTTTCAAAAGTCACGCTAAATGACAGATGTTCCGCGGTGGTCCAGAATAAGCTATCGGAGAAATTAGTAGATCCGAGCATCTTCACGATCCTGTGTCTATTTGGTAGCTTTACTATACACCACGCATTGGCCGATATCAATGCTAGCATCAACCTGATGCCATACTCTCTCTTGGAAAAGCTAGGCCATGGAGATCCGGTTCCTACGAGCATGAGCATATCTTTGGCCGATCGTTCGGTCAAATATCCATGGGGAATAGTGGAGAACCTGTTAGTCAAAGTTGATAAATTTGTTTTCCCCGTAAACTTCGTCATTCTTCATATGGAGGTTAATGATTTAGTCCCACTCATTTTGGGACGACCCTTCTTGCGCACCGCCAAGGCATTAATCGATGTCTTCGACGGTAAGATCACACTTCGTGTGGGGGATGAAAACGTCACCTTTGATGTCATGAAATCGATGAAGAATTCGAGTGGTTAGGACGATTTCGTGTTATTTTTGACACTTTCATATCTCACATGGATCGTTGCCTTGACTACGTTTGTGGAGCTGGCCTATTGAACACACAACACCTTAGTGAGGAGAACCAGGCGGTTGACACTCATTCTCCCCAGGAGCACTGTCCGAGCCGTCTAGTTAGTAAGCCTCCCGAGTACCAGAAGTGTTTGAGGTCTCTGAGAGTACCGAGGAGGAGAAGAAGCCCTCGGTTGAGGCATCACCATACCTTGAGCTTAAGGAGCTACCTTCGCACTTGGAGTATGATTTCTTGAATGGTGAGGCTGGTTTACTCGTCAATATTTCTGCTGCACTGACGGAGGAGGAGAAGGAGAGGTTGATTGATGTGTTGATGACACATAAACAGGTTATCGTGTGGAAACTTACAGACATAAAGGGTATCAGCCCTAATTTTTACACGCATAGAATACTAATGGA
Organism: Smallanthus sonchifolius; assembly: GCA_023525975.1. Lineage (NCBI taxonomy): Eukaryota > Viridiplantae > Streptophyta > Magnoliopsida > Asterales > Asteraceae > Smallanthus > Smallanthus sonchifolius. Next base: position 63,569,749 of record CM042021.1, on the reverse strand, counting down.
GGATGAGCAAAACCCTTTTGTTCAACCTCAAAGGAGGCTTAACCCAAACATGTCTGATGTAGTGAAGAAGGAAGTCCTTAAACTCATTGATGTTGGATTGATATATCCAATATCTAATTCCACATGGGTGAGCCTAGTTCGGGTTGTCCCGAAGAAGGGTGGGATGGCAGTTGTGACGAATGAGAAGAATGAGTTAATTCCCACTAGAACAGTCACAGGTTGGTGCTTTTGCATCGAATATAGGAGATTGAATGATGCCACGAGGATGGGTCACTTCCCTCTTCCATTTATTGACCAGATGCTAGAGCCCCTATCAGGGCAGCGGTTCTACTGTTTCCTTGACGGCTTCTCGGGTTATTTCCAGATCCCCATTGTACTAGAGGATCAGGAAAAGACCACATTTATATGCCCATACGGTGCCTTTGCGTACCGGCGTATGCCATTCGGGTTAGGTAATGCTCTAGCTACCTTACAGAGGTGCATGGTGGTAATATTTCAGGATATGATCGAGACTTCCATTGATGATTTTTCCATGTTTGGAAGTTCTTTTGATCATTGTTTGTAGAACTTAGAGAAGATGATAAGGAGATGCATTGATACGAAGTTGATGTTGAATTGGGAGAAGTGTCAGTTCATGGTGACTAAGGGTATTGTGCTTGGGCATAAAATTTCACGTTCTGGTATTGAGGTAAATCGAGACGACTTGTAAGCTTCCACCACCGACTAGTGTGAAATCAGTTAAGAGTTTCTTGGGCCATGCGGGTTTCTATCGACGTTTTATTAAGGATTTTTCCAATATTATCCGGCCCTTGACACGCCTTCTTGAGAACGACGTCCAATTTGAGTTTGATGTGGACTGTCTTAAAACATTTGAGTTCTTGAAGGAGCAGTTGGTTTATGCTCCCAGCTTAATAGCCCTCGACTGGAGCTTACCCTCTGAGCTCATGTGTGATGCTAGTGACTTTGCAGTCGGGTCTGTTCTAGGCCTAAATAGATAAGCACTTCCACCCGATTTACTATGCGAGTAAGACCTTCAATGATGCTCAAGAGAATTACACGACTACCAAGAAGGAGCTGTTGGCGGTGGTCTTTGCGTTTGATAAATTCCGATCTTATTTAGTGTTATCTAAGACCGTCGTTTATACTGATCATGCGGGATTGTGATACCTGTTCGCAAAGAAAAATGCCAAACCAAGATTGATTCGATGGATTCTCCTACTTTCTTTGTTTGATATTGAGATCTAGGATAAGAAGGGAGCGGAGAATGTGGCTGCTGAACATTTGTGTCCGTTAGAGGATCCGGGTTGAGAAGAGATCCGGGAGGAGGCCATAGGGGACACATTTCCCTATGAGTCGTTGATGATGTTGAGCTTAGGGACGGACAAGGAGCCGGTATTCTATTTGAGTGCTAAGGAGCAGGGTTTGCCATATTTTTCTAACATATCCAATTACTTGGCAGATGGTTTAGTGGTTAAGGGCATGACTTCCCAATAGAGGCGGAAATTCTTTGAAGATGCCAACCACTACATTTGGGAAGCTCCATATCTGTTTCGAGTAGGGGCTGATAGAGTGATAAGGAGATGTGTGAGTAAGGAGGAATGAGTAGAGATCCTAAAACACTGTCATGAGGGTTTGACGGGAGGTCATAATGGGCTGACAATATTTAAGGATGCGCATGAGTTAGTGAGACGATGTGACGCGTGTCAACGCACCGGTAATATCTCATCCCGGAATGAGATGCCTCAAAACCCTGTCCAAGTGGTTGAAGTGTTTGATATTTGGGGCATTGACTTCATGGGTCCGTTTCCTTCATCAAGAGGGAATCGGTGCATTCTCGTGGCGATAGACTACGTTTCTAAGTGGGTTCAAGCGCAAGCATTACCCACTAATGATACCCGAGTAGTGGTGGGATTCTGGAAGAGGTTGTTTAGTAGGTTTGGGACTCCCAGATGGAGAAGGTATTATCACTATAACATTTCTGCTTTTCATGTAACAGTAACGTTTATCGTATTCGTAAATGAATGACTTTTGGATTCATTATATTATCATGTTATACTTCAAACAATTAATTTGGAACCTTAGCATGCTATTTAGTGCTTGCACGTCCTTATTCGCCTTCTACACCTCCGTTTATTGCGTACCGTCCACTACCGTCAACCACATTATATATAACTTTGATTTCTATTTCATATGCTAAAAGGATTCATTTCATTATTAAGAACAAATTTTATGAACAAAACTTTCCATAAATAGACTACGAATTGTGTAAAACGATCATATTGCGTTTGTGTAGTTGTAACGCTTTACCGACACAATGCACTCACCTATCATCAATGCAAGACCAATATAGCAAACTTAAGTGCCTAATTAAGTAACTCAATTCATTCTAGAAATCAAACAACTTACTTCACTTTTTACCTTCTTAAAAGTCCGTATTTCAAAAACCGAACGTTCTGTGCACAAGTTCACTACCTAATGACTTGAGGGACCTAGATGTCCACCCTTTAAACTTCAAAATTTAGCAAAAGGGGGCTGGAACATGGAGGATGGTGGAATTTTTAGGGCTTCCATTCCCTTGGATTAGGCTCCAAGATATACCATAATTAAACCCTTGCACCTTCTAGTATAAACAAATGGCTTTGGTGTTTGTTTTCTTTACTCATTCTCTACAAACTACTCTCAAAACCTCTCCCTCTTTGCTTAAATATCAGGCTCTAATCCTTGGAGAAATCATAAAAACCAAGCCAAGGAAGAAGAAGCAAGTAAGTTGTTCTACCGAGTCACGTTTCCATACTTTTGTTCTTGTATTCATTCTATTCCATCTTCTTCTATTCTTTTGATTCTAACGTTCATACAAACTTGTTTTTATTTATTTTAATCTCTAATCCTGAACTCTAACCTAACTTAAATTAACCACACGCTAATCTAAAATAGAATCCGCTTGCTCGTGTCGGCTATGTCGATTGCATTCTGGGATTCTCCAAAACGCTTCTGTGAATATCATGGCTAGACCGGTGACACGGGACATTTTGGCTAACCTAATCTGATTATGTTATGTATTATAATGATATTATAACAATCGTCTAATTTTATTTACGCGTTCGGTAACCTTAAAACCCTAAACGGTCCACTTAAGTGCTACTGTTGATTATGGACTAGAAAATGTGCTGACTTTAACTAAACACAACTTTATCATAATTAAACGAAACTGAGCAAACTCAAATTCCACGACGTAGTTCGTCGAATTTTCTTTCCAACCGTAATTGGCTCGTTTTCTAATTCAAACATACGAATCCGTAGTAGCCAAAACGGGACAGGAACCTTTTTCAGTACCTTCTGTTTTGTTTGACCGTTTTGACTTTGATCCGAGTCTCAAACGGAAAAATTTTCCAAACATTATAAACTAGTCGCCTGTAAATTTCATGATTTTATTACGTTGTTTGATATTTTTAAAAAACCCGTCTCTGTTCAGCTCTTATGTTGTCCAAATCTGAATATTTACAACATTAACAATTATAATTTCAATCCTCTATTTTTCGCATCCGTTAACGTTCTAACTTCCGATAAACGCCAACCAAAACCCTAATTAACTATATCATGATCTTTTAGGGCGTTGATCTAAATCCTAGAACTCTCGAGCTTTGCGAGTCAATCACCTCTCAACACAAATGTGAGTTTTACATAGCCCCGTTTTTACACTTTGGGGTTAAACATGATTATTCAATGAAAATTATTTGCATTTACAAACATATAATTCTATAATATGATCATATGCGTTATTTGTGCTTTATGATTGAATGCTATTAGTTAAGACTACATATACATGACACATTCGTGCAATCGTTAACTCTGTACAAGCCAACGGTTAACAATGATAGATCTATTGTGTCTGACAAACCACCTAGGTAGGGTGTTTTTTACCAACAATACATTAGGGTAACATGCGTGTTATGCCTCAGTCACAAGGTTTGATTGTGCACTTAGTTTAACTATAGATTCTCCATAAATGCCTTATATACCATGTATCATATGAATTGTATAAAACATTTGAACTCTATTTGTGGTGTCAAAACCTATGTATGATCACTAACTATTTTAGTTGATCTCGTTTTTTATCATGTTTCAGGTACAAATAATTGAGTTGATCAAGTTTGCTTCACTTAAGTTTGAGGACCTAGAATTTTAATTTTATTGAATTTGTTTATGTATTTCTCAATTCTTGTAATGTTGGATTTGATTATTTGAATTATGAAATGAAATTTAGTTATTTAAATACTGATAAATGCAATTTGTATTAAGCTTCAAAGATTACAAGATTACAAAGAATGTAGGTCCAGGTAACTCAACTACTGATCGAACTCGTGATATGACGTTTCTATAACACGAAGTGCGGAATCCTTCGTATTAACGTTTGTATACTAACCGACAATTCAAAACAACACGCGTAAATAAACTTCTTCAATATATTCAGATTCAACAATGGTTACAGACTCAATCAGACAAACTAGTTCTCTCTGATCTCTCAGTTCGGTTATCTCTGTCTAATGACTCTGTAACACATATATATAGAAACACACCTGCTGTAAGCGAACTTAGTTAAGTTCGGCTGAAACAGATTAAGTGAACTTAACAAGTTCGCCTCAGTTAGACCTAGGCGAACTTATTAAGTTCGCCTCTGATAGACCAGGCGAACTTAACAAGTTCGCCTCTAGGCTCACTAGTAAAACACTTAGTAACTTTTAGACATTTACATAATAAAAACATAAAGACATAAAATCTAACTATTATAAGCTTTTGTCATTACAAATCTATGTCCTAACAGACTCCCCCTTGACAATAGCTTGATCTTCTGTCTTCAGTCTTTATCTTGAACTCTTCCAGTTGTCTGGTAGTCTGCTGCCAGCATGCACACCGTATCTTCTGCATATCTCCAAAACTCTTTTATACTGTAGACCTTGTTCTCTCCATTCATCAGTATACATTATCTCATTCTTTCGCAACGTTCTCTGATCTTTCTTTGAAAAATTAATAAGATTCATTGCGTCATAGAAACACACAATGACCTTATTATCTTTATCTTCAACCCTTGCTTCACCAGTATTAACATCAACATACCACCATTTCATATTCCCAAGAAAGTCTTGAGGAATATTCTTTAATGGTATCTTGTGAATAGCACGCACTGGTCTATACTTGTATCTCCAGGTTACTTTCCCAGTCTTAGGATCTGTAATCTTCACTCATTTTCCCTTCTGTAGTTTCATCCGTTCATACTTACCCGAACTACCTTCTTTCTTTATCAGGTTTGCTATCACATCAGCCAAACCATTCTTCAATCTATTTATGAGAGGCTTTGTAGCTAGACCATTTATTTCACACCTCGGCAAGGTATTGAAATATTTGATCCTTGGCTTTAAGTATTGAACGCCATCAGATCGTTTGACTACAAACAATTTTGATTCACCATCATAGAACCAACTAATGATCCTTCCTACGCACTGCTCTTTATTCACATATTTCTCTTTCTGAGCAGGTTGTGCTGGAGACTTGGGTAGCACCTTCATCCAACTGTTTACAACTTCTCTCCACTGTTCTCGTGTCATTCCTGTATCTCTGAACATCACAGGTTCTTCATTAATCTTCGGAGACTCAGTGTGAGTAGTTTCAGTTTCAGCACCCTTATTGAATTGAAGATTCTCATCATCAGTATCCATCTTTGAGTCAGCTGTATCATCAGACAATGTAACGTCTTCAATAGAGTCCATAGAGTCAGTTATTCCGTCATAAGATAACTCAGGAACAACATCCTCTTGGATGAAGTTATACTGCACCTTAAGACCGTCACAGCCTTCATATGTAACACTGTCTTTATCTTTCTCTATTTCAATCTCCACTATTTCTCCTTCTTCTATCTCAGTGTCTGACATATCATCTTCCATGTCATTGAATAAATCGTCAATGTCATCAAGACATTCAATCTTTTCAGCTTCCTCTTCTTCTGAATCTTGAAAGAATTCTAATAACATAATTTCTTCTTCATTAGTACCCGAAGTATCTTTGTCCTTGTTTCCTTCAAGAGATTGTGATGTCGACTCCCCCTGAACTCTAGATATAGGATTAGCGTCAGTGTATTGACGATCACCCTCAATATTTCTAGCAGGATCATTGTATTCATCATCACGTCTTTGAATTGACTCTGTGTGACAAGTATCAGGTATCCTCAACTCCCCCTGTGCGTCAAGACGCTGAACGAGTTTGGACACTAATGCTTGCATATCAGCAATCTGTTGAGCTTGATTCTGAATCACCAGCTGTCGTTGAGAATCAATAGACACAAGAGAGTTAACCTGTGTTTGGAGAGATAGCACTTGAGATTAAAGGAAAGTTATCCTGTCAGAATCAGAAGGCTTTGAAGGACCAGCTATTGATTGTGGAATAGAAAGACTCAAAGTAGTTGGAATCTCTGTAGGAACAGGAGATGGAACTGGAGATGGATCCTTAGATCTTGGTGGAGTAATGATCAGAGAAGCAACAAAATTTGCATCCTCAACTCCTTGAGAAGATTGTGCAGCCGTAATTGATGCAGACATTAACTTTTGTCATGAAGGATATGGATTAAAGTCATTGTCAGTATCAGAACTTTCATCTACCAACGATCTTTTTCCATGTACTGATCCAGAAGGAGGATCCCGAACAGACTTGCGTCGTGGTCGTCTGGCTTGAGATTTAATGCGTTTTCCAGCATTAGCCAGTGGAATAGCAGCCAACCGTTCATAATGACCTGGAGAAAAATCTCTAGATTCATCAGAATCAGTGCTGTCATCATCAGATGATATTGTATCACTTGAACTGGAACTAGACTCAGCGTCTGTCACCACATTCACTTCTTGTTCATGAATGGGCGAGTTCACAGGTTCATCAACAAAATCATCCATGTTCATACCTAGATCTTGATTAGGATCATGAACGATCTCTTCTTGAACTGGTTCCGGAATAGGAATATTTACTGCAGCTTGTGGAATAGAAACTTGTTCAGGAATAGGAATTTGTATTTGTGGTTGGTGAACTTGAACATGTGGAACTGGTATCTGTTGTGGTTGGGCAGGTTGTTCTGGTTGTTGCTGTTGTTGTTGTGCTGGAATGTTAACTCCTTGAACTTGAGCAAGTTCATTAGGATGAAACCAATTATCATTAGGTGGTGCAACATAATCAGGATTGATTAAGTGCCCAAACAGTGGAGTATTAACCGGAATCAACGCAGCATTTTGTTATTTTACCTTTGTACATTCTGTAAAGATACGTTTTGAAATCGGAGTCAAAGTCAGTTTTATGGCATGTTGTGGAAGATCCGGAATAAGATGATTGAGTATCATTTGAATGAATCGTGGATACATCAAGAAACCTTGTCCTTCAGCCGGATTTATCTGCATTACCATCTCCTGATAAAATTACAAAGGAAAATTGAATCTTTTATTCAAAGTTAAGGCCACCATTGCTGTTTGAAGTGCCATCTGTACCAGCTTTTCGCGGAGAGATGCATTGTATAATCACATGCATAGAGTACCTCCATTCTCCCACTAATCCACCTTTCCTAGCTTGTGTATCATTTTGTCTTCCACGATATCCCATCCTTTGAAAACAACCCATAATAAGAGTATTGGGATAAGATATTGGATCTTTAGCATTGCCTCCCAAAACTAGAGCATCACGAATTGTCTCTTCTGAAATTGCAATCTCTGTATTATTGACTGTTGCACGAAGGACATGTGGTTCCACATCGATATCTTGATGTACAGTATCCCAGAATTGTTGGATGTACACCAAGCTAATATAAGGATCCGCAGATAATGCAACATGTAGTCTTGATCGATTCAGAAAATTGATAATGCCCTGAAAGTGAACTGCTTCTGGCAAATTAGGATCTAATAACGCCACTTGATTATGCCTATATTCGACACGTCGAGCCATCTGTGAAAAATTTCAGACAACACAACAAACATTAGTATACGTACACATATATGATACTCATTTAATAAAAACACACAAACAAAAACAACAACAAAAATTAAAAAAAATTTCAAACAAAAAAAATTTCAAACACAAAAAAAAATCACCAAGTCCTTTTCACTTCTGACCCCTAGGCGAACTTAATAAGTTCGCTTAGTAGTGCAAGAGGCGAACTATTAAGTTCGCCTGACAAGTTTGCTTGGAACAAGTTCGCCTGAACCTGAGACGTTTAAAATTCAAACAATGAGATGTCAAATTTCCGGCAAATCGATCTTCATCATGAAACAACCATGAACAAACAATCGAATAACACATGACAATAAAAAATAAGGATCAATTTTAAATTTGTGTCAAAAATTAGGTCAAACTTGTCCTTGTAACAGTCCGATGAAAAACCGAGACCAAAACCTTCGAATACACTCAATTTAGCGGATGAAATCCAACGAAAATACCTTTGTTGGATTCGCACTTCAATTTCGATCAAGATGCAACCAGAAATTAACACTCACAGCACAAACTAAAATGTTTGAGAAATTTGGGCAAGTTCGCTTGTTCTGATGAAGACGACGATGAGACAAGTTCACCTGATTCAACACTTATTCAGGTTAAGTTCGCTTGATTAAGCGAACTTGTTAAGTTCGCTTAACAAGCCTTCGACGAACAAGATAAGTTCGCTTCACCCTTAAGTTCGCTTCACCCGAGACTGAAAATTAAGTTCGCTTCACCGATTTAAGCGAACTTATTAAGTTCGCTTCACTGTTCACAGGCGAACTTAATTACTTTTCCAACCTTTTTGCCTTGAACACAAATTATACCAACTTCAACCTTTCAAATCTTGAACTTCCGTCAGCAACACATATTTGATCCAATCCCGAACATTTTTAATAAAAGTTTAGAATTTTCATGGAAAGAAAAAATAAAATCTTTTTGAATTTTATCTATATAGACGGAAACACATATTTTTGATTTTTCTCTGTACAAACTGAATCACATATTTTTGGTTTTTCTGTTTACAAACAGAATCACATATTTTTGGTTTTTCTCTTTACAAACAGAATCACATATTTTTTGTTTTCTCTTTACAAACAGAATCACATATTTTTGGTTTTTCTCTTTACAAACAGAATCACATATTTTTGGTTTTTCTCTTTACAAACAGAATCACATATTTTTGGTTTGAACATCATGAGCATGAAGATCATATCAGTATTCAATTAATTCATCACACATATTTTCAATTACAAATGGTAACCTATAGTAAGAGACCATTCAACTCAATTTTGTGCATATTGCATCTTTTTCATTTTAAAACTCATTCAATTTGAATAATATTTGAAATGATATGCGATAAATTTCAAAGTAAATAAGATCAGGTTATAAAATGCTCTTTTATTTATACCGAATTTGAAATATAAAACCTGAATTCTTAAAATTGTTAATATTATATTATTTGAAACTATAAACGTTTATTCTCCAAATTCATGTGATTTAGTACCATTTAGATGATAAACATTGTGTACCCCACATATATGCCAAATAAAAAATAAATGCACTATCTTCAAGACATACATAAGATTTTACTAAAGATTATCCGAATATTCAGAATGAGGAGACATCACTTAGCACATGAATAGTAGAATCCAAATTGGATTGTATAGGAATCAATGAGATTCAGAATCGAATGATTCAATGCTTTGGCTTATATTTGTGGAATCATAAGATTCATGTACGTGGATCCAACTGTTATCTGGATTATGAATTCAATGGAATCAGTAAAGATGATATATCAATATGATCCAAGAGCTAGTATATGTTTGACAGATGTTGTCAAGTACATATCTTGATTATACTTCAAATTGCATGCTTTTCGGGACATGGGCACTGAAGCAAATCGAATGAATAGTGCTAAGGACATAACCCAAAACTGATCTCATAGTAAAATCCTTATTAAAAGCTAATATTCTTTATCTGATAGTGATCTTTTAACACACACACCCAAGCATAAAATGGGTTTAAAGCACAGATGTAATCATATTATATTTAATTTTCACACTACTATTAGTTTCAAAACGCTTTTAGCCTATTGACAATTCAAGTTTCAAATTTTATACACAAATTATAAAACAAATTATCAAGAATAGAACATTCATAACACTATCATTTCTTATTTATGCAGACTTTGAAATTTAGATCAGATCAACTTATTTTAATCATTCAATATATCAAAGTCTACTAAGGTCGTGTGAAATGAACTAATCACTGATGTACTATCATTTCTTCTCTAACCTCAAATGATGTCAAATTTTATATTTTTCAATTTGTTTTGACTTTTTATAATTTAGACTTTTTGACTGAAAATGTAACTGCAGAAATGTAACAAAACAATAAAAGAACCTAAAAGAAAAATTTTCCATGAAATTCTGATTTTGAAAAAAATTTTATTCGGGATTGATCATACCAATCATTTTAATTAGGAATTCAAACCTGGTACGATCAAATACCTTAGTAAACAAATCAGCAAAATTATCTTCAGTGTGTACCTTGACCAGCTCAATCAACCTTTTCTCTGCACAATCACGTATAAAATGATATCTAATTTCGATGTGCTTAGTTTTACTATGTTTAATAGGATTATTCGTTATGGACATAGTAGCATTGTTATCAATAAACATGGGGGTTCCTGTGAAATTCAAACCATAATCTCTCAATTGTTGTTGTATCCACAGGATCTGTGAACAGCAACTTGCAGCAGCGATGTATTCTGCTTCGCATGTTGAAATCGAGACTGTGGTTTGCTTTTTGCATTGCCAGGATACAAGTCGATTACCTAAGAACTGGCAACCACCTGTTGTAGATTTCCTGTCCAGACAACAACCACCAAAATCAGAATCAGTATAAGCATTGAAATCAAAGTTAGAACCATGAGGATACCATAGCCCTAAACGTTGTTTTCCTTTTAAATACCGAAAGATTCTTTTCACAGCAATTAAGTGAGATTCTTTTGGCTTTGCCTGAAATCTGGAACTGATACACACGGCGAGCATTATATCCGGACTTGAAGCGGTTAAGTACATGAGGGATCCAATCATAGCTCTGTAAAGTCGACAGTCTACATCTTTTCCTTCCGGGTCAGAATTTAACTTATGATTGACCAGAATTGGAGTATCGTATGAAGTACAGTCCTCCATCTTGAACCGGCTCAAGATGTCTTTGACATATTTGGACTGATGAATAAAGAAACCATCTTCCTTTTGATTTACTTGTAAACCTAAGAAAAACGATAACTCTCCCATCGCAGACATTTCAAATTTCGACTTCATAACACCTTCAAAGTCTTTGCACAAGCTTTCATTTGTCGAGCCAAAAATAATATCATCCACATAAATTTGTACAAGTAGGTAATCTCCCCCTGATTTCTTTATGAATAAGGTCGAGTCTATCTTTCCACGAACAAAGTCATTCGCCAAAAGATGTGTGGATAATGTTTCATACCACGCATGAGGAGCCTGATGAAGACCATAGAGGGCCTTATAAAGCTTGAAAACCATGTTCGGATTCAGTGGATCTTCAAACCCCAGCAGCTGACACACATAGACTTCCTCCTTGACCTGTCCATATAAAAATGCACTCTTAACGTCTAATTGAAACACCTTAAAACCTTTAAAGGAAGCAAAAGCTAGAAATAGCCTTATAGCTTTAAGCCGCGCAACCGGAGCATAAACTTCGGTGTAATCAATTCCTTCTTGTTGATTGAAGCCCTGGACAACTAATCTTGCCTTATTGCGTACCACGACACCTCGATCGTCTTTCTTACATTTAAACACCCATTTTGTTCCTATCGGATACGCACCTTTCGGAAGATCAACCAGATTCCAAACCTTAAGTTTGTCAAATTAAGCAAGTTCTTCCTGCATAGCTTCTATCCAATTATTGTCATTTAAAGCCATCTCTACATTCTTGGGTTCAACCTGCGAAATAAAGCAAGAATGTGAGCAATCATCAAGAACACCAGAATCTTTAATGCAAGTATACAAACAAGTATTGTCAACAAGAGAACGAGTTTTCACTCCATCCTGTAAATTTCCAATTATATTTGTTACTGGATGATCTTTATGTTCCTTGATGGATGCGACCTCTGGAACCGGCAACACATCAACTTGAGTAGAGTCAGATTGATAAGAATAATCTTGAGGAATTGGAATTTCCGAGTCTAAATTTGTTGGAATCTCCCCCTGAGCCTGTGTCGAAGGTAATGGATCATCACTCAACAGCGGATCAGCAGAAGAATCTTGAAAAATAGCATTATCCTCCTCACTCTCTGAATCTTGCGGACCGGAACAAGAAGCAACATTAGGATCGGGAGTAGAAGTAAATGGAATCGATGAATTGGGAACTGCATTTGGTTGAAATCCATTGTGCTGTGCATCTTGACAAGAATCATAAAGCACAACAGCATCTTCATCAGAAATGTCAGAAGGTAAATGAAAAGACTTGAATAAGTTTTCATAATCAAATGCCCAATCCGGACCAATCGCCATTTGTGGTAAACACCGATTTGAACAATCAATATGGAACCATTCTTCAACTTGGCGTGTCTCTTTGTTATAAACCCTCTTGGTAGTAGAATTTGCCACATACCCCAGAAAAATCCCTTCAATAGCCTTTGCACTGAATTTTGTTGGGACATCTCTAACCTTCAGTAGGGTACACGGATTACCAAAAGGTAATAAGTATTCCAGATTCGGCTTTCGATTATTTAACAATTCATAGCAAGTCTTGTTATGTCGCTTTACGGTCAAGACCCTGTTCAAAACATGACACGCAGTATTTACAGCTTCAGCCCAAAAGGTGACTGGAAGCTTAGAATCTGCAAGCATTGTGCGAGCTGTTTCGACCAACGTCCTGTTCTTTCGTTCAGCGACACCGTTTTGTTGAGGAACATATGGCGCACTGAATTCATGATGAATTCCTTTTTGTAGACAGAATAAGCCCATTTTTCTATTCTTAAATTCGCTGCCAATATCACTCCTGATTCTTCTGACTTTCAGATTGAATAAATTCTCCAAACCCAGGATTAAGTATTGAACCAACTCAGTGGTTTCAGCTTTAGAAGAAAGAAACTTAACCCATGAAAATCTGGAGTAATCATCAGTTATGACCAAGCAGTACGATTTCCCACCAATGCTCCTAATACTGATAGGATCGAACAAATCCATATGCAGCAACTCCAAAGGAGTTACGATAGAATTCGTCGACTTCGATTTGTGAGATTTCTTTCTTTGCTTCCCCTTCTTGCACGGAATACAATCATCAGGAACTGAGAATTTCATTTTCGGAATACCAAGCACAAGATCATTCCTAATAATGTAATTCATCTTCCTGTAGTTTACGTGAGCTAGCTTCCTGTGCCACAATATTGAATCAGATTCCGACGCCTTGGAGAGTAAACATGTAGGAATTGAATCCGTTGTAGTGGCAACACTCATGTCAAGGACATATGTGTCATTTCTCCTAGGAGCCTTCATGAGAATCCATTCATCAGGAATCACAAAACCCGGTTTCAGAATATAACATTCATGATCGTTGAAATGGAACGAAAACTTCTTGTCACAGACTTGTGATACGCTTAAAAGATTGTGTTCCAGCTGCTCAACATAATTCACCTTTTCAAATTTTACTTTGTCGTTCTTTAAGGTTCCCTGGCCTGTTATGTACCCGCCTTTATTACCCGCAAAAGCGACATAACCACCATCAATTTAATCACATCCTCAAGCAATCTAACATTCCCTGTCATATGTCGAGAGCAACCACTATCCACATACCATGTATTGTTGATAGTCCTCCTTGGTTGTCCCTACATAAACAACGAGAATTAGTTAGAAAGTGGAACCCAAGCCATCGTGGTTTTGGGTCGTCCGGATTGATCAAAATAAACAACTTCTTCTAATGTACAATTAATTTTATCATTCAATTTTGAAACAGATGTTTGACAATCAGACCTTTTCAAAGAAGAACCATTTTTATTATTTTGAAAAACATTATGTGATATATTATTGTCAGATTCAGATGTTTCCAAAATCTTCTTTAATTTTGTGTTTCTCCTTCTTCTTTGAGGCCTAGACAATTTAACCTCCTAAAAAGTATCTTTTGAAATCCCAACTTTTGGAATCTCAAGATTTTCTCTGCATCCAAAAGATTTAGTATGCAATGTATTCTGTTGTTTAATTCCAGTGGAATTAACAAAAGATCATCCAGTCATATCTTTCTCCAAACTAGAAGACAATTTTCCTTCATCACTTCTTTTCAGAATTTTCACCACTCTCGGTTGTGAAGGAACAGTCTTCATTTTACCCTTGTTCTTGGATGGACAATTAATCAAAATATGACCAGGCTCATTGCAATGAAAACACACTAGTCTTTCTTGATAACTTCTGAAATACGATGTTTTCATTGAATTTGAAGAACCACCAGAACAAGAAGCTTCGGATGAATGCCCAGAACAATTTACCGGCTTCTTAGGAACATAAGTCTATTTTGGCACTTTTGAAGAATTCACCTTTTGAAAACCAGCCGCAACAAACCCACTTGACTGTAAGATTGGAGAAAGTTTAGTTGGAACCACTTTCACCTCTTCAGGTTCTGTCAAGATGCACCTATCTCGAGTAACATTCTTCACAACCTTTGGTTCCTCAATATTCACTTCTCTCGGAATGCCTTCAACCTTTGAATCATCAAACACTTCATCCTCTGTATCAGAATCATACACCATGTTTTCACCCGTCACTGGATTCACTTTTAATACTGTCTTGGGATCAATCTCCTCTTCATGAATGATTTCAGGCTCAACTACATAATTTGCATTGCACGGAGGAGGAACAAACCCAATACCAGCAACCCTTTTTTTGGGATCAGCATTAGCATTAAAATAATCCAACACTACAGGTGAATTCTCAAACTGTTCCAACTTTCTATGTAACTTTATCACCTCATATTCTTTTTCATAAATCTCCTTGTTCTTTTGAGCAACTACTTCATTTCGTTTTTCAATTTCAGCATAAGCCATGTCTAGATGATAACCCTGCTCTTTGTATTTTAACCCAAGAGAATTTATGTCTCTTTTCAAAGACTCAATTCTATCAATGCATAGCTTATCATTATCTTTCAGTTTCTTATTAACTGAATGCATTGATTTCATGTCACAAATCAAATTTGTGTTATCATCCATGACTTTTTGTAGTTTATCTTTAACAGAAATGCAATTAGAACAAAATATATGACAGAAAGAGTCTTTTACCTTAGTCGGGTCAGACATGTCTGCCATGAATACTTTGGCTATCGGAATATTCTCTGAATCTTCACCAACTGACGCATTTTCTGTAAGAACAATTTCTTCCTCAGCAACCTCTGTCATAGCATCAGAATCACTACTTTGCTCTCTTTCTTCCTCATCATCCACACTTGGAACACTATCACCATCACATTAATCATCACTAGAACTGTCATCATCAGTAGACTCTTCTGGTTTTTCTGAATGAATTTCTGCAACAAAAGCCTGACTCACAGCACCCACCAAATCTTCCAGATGAATGCCCCAATCATAGTTTTCATCGTTTTGAGCAACTAAAGCTGATGATGCAGATGCATGATTTGTATTACCAGAAGGACCATGATTTTGATTACCAGATGAACCATGTGGCTGATTTCTATTATGCTGAAAGTTAGATTGCTTCTTTTGAGAATCAAATTCTACCTTTGGTTTCACACACTCCTTAGCAAAGTGACCATACTCTTGGCAGTTGTAACATCTAACTTTGCTCTTATCAAAACCCATACGCGAACGACTATTTGAACCAATATATTTTCTGCCAGTTCTCTTCAAAAAATCTTTAGCTTGGCGCATTAACATAGCCATATTCCATTGGATATTCATTTCTTCCAGATCAACAGGGTCAATCTGTCTGAAATCTTCTTCTATTACCTCAGGATCATGTATTTTTCCTCCAATGAAATTCTCATATGATGCCATGAAGAAGAAAACATAGCCAAATAATCATCAGCAACTTTCTGATTCACATGAGATCCATATGATGTTAAAGCAGTAGTAGCAGAAAATCCAGAATGGCTTGTATGACCACAATAGATTGGAACTCCAGAACACTGGTCATTTGAAGACTCTTGAGCATCACCAGAAAAGAATGCTACTCCAGTACCAGATTTACCAACAGATTTGGCAAAATACATCGAGGGATCATGGATATGTTCCATATTAGTCTCTTTCTTTTTCATATTCATGTCATGTGACTGGATCTTCCCTAGGACTTCTTCAAGAGACATGGTTTTGTACTTAACATTTTCTTTGATCAAAACCGTATACACTTCAAACTTTGATGGTAAAGCCTCCAAGAATTTATCATTGATTTTCTCAGTCTCATATACCACAGATGCACTAGCCAGTTCACTAAGAAGATGATAGAATCTTGTAGCAAGATCATCCAAAGATTCATTCTGAAAATGTTTAAAAACTAAGAACTGCTTCTTTAGTAACTCTTTTCTACTTTTCTTCACATCTAAACTCCCTTCACACCTTTTCTGTAGGGCTTCCCATAGTTATTGAGAAGACTTGAACTGTTTAAAATTGTGATAAATTTCCTTTGGTAGAGACATCGAAATGCTAGCCATTGCTTTCTTTTCTCGATCAAATAACAGCTTCTCTTCAGTAGATAATGCTGACACTGGTTTTGGAACATCATCTTTTACCATCCATGAATAAGTAGGGTGTGTATATCCTTCCAAAATTGGAATCCACAAACTAGTATCGGTAAAAGATACGAATTGGTCAAACCGATCATTCCAATTTGAATAATCAGCTAGATTCAGCAACTTCGGAGGTTTTTGAGATGTACCAATCTCATTGTCATAATTGAACATGTTTGTGACTTGAACCATATTTGCCATGTTAAACAAAATTTCTGAAAAATTTCTAAGTATTGAACTGTTTTTACCCTTAGGCGAACTTAATAAGTTCGCTTTAGTGAGTACTAAGCGAACTTGATATCAGGCGAACAAGACAAGTTCGCTTAAGGAGGAAATCCGATAAGTTCAACAGCTAAGTTCGCTTGAAATGTGAGAAGCGAACTTAATAAGTTCGCTTGCTAAGTTCGCCTGCACAGGAACTCAGCAAGTTCGCTTAAACTGCTGTAACAGATTCAACAGATTCTTCACCCAAACACGAACCTAAACCTTCAAAATTCATGATTTCTCAGCCAATTAATGGAATTTAAGGAAATTGAACAGTAGGATTTTGAATTTTATCAAATAGAACAGTTCTATCGGACTAATTTCATCAAAAACCCTTCCAAAATCACGAATTCAGCAAAGAAACGATCTTTAAGAACTTGAAAAACTCCATTGTTGCAGAAATTTCAAAAATGTTGAATTTCTTGTCGAATTGTACACAAAAACCGTCACTAATCACCGAGAATCGTACTTAATTCACGAGCATAAGCTCTGATACCACTTGTAGGTCCAGGTAACTCAACTACTGATCGAACTCGTGATATGACGTTTCTATAACACGAAGTGCGGAATCCTTCTTATTAACGTTTGTATAATAACCGACAATTCAAAACAACACGCGTAAATAAACTTCTTCAATATATTCAGATTCAACAATGGTTACAGACTCAATCAGACAAACTAGTTCTCTCTGATCTCTCTGTTCGGTTATCTCTGTCTAATGACTCTGTAACACATATATATAGAAACACACCTGCTGTAAGCGAACTTAGTTAAGTTCGCCTGAAACAGATTAAGCGAACTTAACAAGTTCGCCTCAGTTAGACCTAGGCGAACTTATTAAGTTCGCCTCTGATAGACCAGGCGAACTTAACAAGTTTGCCTCTAGGCTCACTAGTAAAACACTTAGTAACTTTTAGACATTTACATAATAAAAACATAAAGACATAAAATCTAACTATTACAAGCTTTTGTCATTACAAATCTATGTCCTAACAGAGAAAACTCTTAAGAAAAATCACACTTATACAATGACTCTAAGTACTACTTATATAGTAACTTAGAATCAAGACAGACCTTGGTTTCTAAGGATCAGATCTAACACAAGCCGTTGATCTTGTATTGAAGCTATTCTACATGTAACGACAATAAATACTACAAAAGTTATATTTACTCAAACGTCTTCTTAGGCATCATTGTATGAGTCCTTGGAAGAGTGTCTTTGACTTTTATTGTCTTGCACCAGTAACATTCTTTCGGTGTGGAGTGTGTCAGTGTTGCAGTAGAAAGTTGTCAGTGGTAATGGTTGCTTTATCGAAGCAAATCACCTGCAATGTTTGATCTTTAGAGGGAATGACTATCAGCAGCAATGTTGTTGATCAGCAGCAAGACACAACTTTCCACAGCTGCTGATGATCTGCCTATCAGCAGCAACTTTGGTCTTCAGTAGATAAGGCTATCCGCAGCAGATTTGTTTTTCAGCAGAAGAAGAAGTATCCGCTTCAGATAAGCTTATCTGCAGTAGTTTGTCGATATGCATCAAACTCTGAGGTCAACAACAGTTGTACTTATGGAATTTTGTAGCCATCAGTCTTTATTTCTACATATTGAGATTCCACCATTTTTCAGACTTCCAGATCAGACTGAGACAGATGATACTACAGGTGGATATAAGTTTTAGAGTTGATCAAGAGCAGCGCCGTCCAGCTAGGTTATTTTGATTTCTTGTACTTTTTTCTTATTTTTGTTTTTATTATCATGCTCTGTATTAAATATTGATATATTATGGGATTTGTACTTGGCAGGGTGGTTGTTTATATTGTTTATCATTACTACTTGTTTGTGTGATTATGCTACTACAATTTGTGAGTGTTTGCCGCTTTCGTTTGTGAGGAATTTTTGGAACATTGCATTGATGAGCGAGTTCGAATTGGAGGGCATGGAACACGACTTACGAGGAATATTGCCATCTAAACAAGGGAAGTCTGTTCCGATTTTTGTGCATATTATTTTATTTCACTTTATTTTTCTTTCTTATTTTTTTCCCTCATTTCTCAGTTCACATTGGGGACAATGTGCGTTTCAAGTGTGTTGATAGGAGACTTGACGTCTATCTTAGTTTAGCTGTTTACTATACTTTAAAAGAAAATAATATAAAAAATACAAAAAATGAGAAGAATTTTCAAGAATGTCCTTGAATCAGAGTTTTGCAACTAAATAGAAGATAATCAGAATTTTCAAGCGCGTCTAATTTGTGATGTTTTGGTAGATACAACCAACTTTGAAAATCTTAAATATCCTGAAAGTGTTAAATAAATTAATTGGGTAATTAAATCGGGATATCTTATGGGTTCTCATCTTGGGGGAAACGGTAAAGCTGAAACAGTCAAAAGAGGATGATGGGTACCACGTTAGGTTTAAAAATTCTTTGTCACACCGCTATCTTTTTATGAAAATAAATTCAAGAGTTGGTGGAGCCCTAAATTCTATAATCCCATGAGCTTAATTAATTTGGAAAGTTGAGTTTCGCCTACGTGTTACACGTCGGGATATAGCCTGAATGAAACACCACTGGGTTTGATTCTTGAATGCTTCATTGTTAGAACTGCACCCTAGGTGCCACACGCCGAGTTACAGCTTGGTTGAAGCACCACTAGGTAAGGTTTAATTTTGTTGATAATAAATGATCATAACATTCATACATTATCCTTCTAAATCAATTCTTAAAACATATAAGTTTTTGTTTATCATGGTGGGAAATCTATATGGTTTAACCCGGGCCTTTACATACCTTGAGATGGGATTAGGCTAAGCTGTTGCTTTCTGATTGTCAGATAGAATGATATTTTGGTAATGTGATAATAAAACACAATCGGAGGGTTGATTAGTTGGTGGTTGGGTTTAGTCGGACAGAAATACCAGTGACTACAGTTAACGCGTGATTATATTTGAACCAAGAAGTTAATGTGATTTTGAAAGCTAGTTTCCAGTTATGATTCGATTGCAGATTTCTTTTTCGAGGACGAAAAAAGGTTAAGTGTGGGGATGTTTGATGCGTTTCAAAACACATACTTTTATCCTATTGTTTTTGTTAATTTTAGTTAGTTAATCATTCGTTTTTATTCGTTTTTGGTTCGTACTTAATCTCGGTCATGTTTGCAGGAGTTCGTGTGCAAAAGCAGCAGAAATCAAGGTTAAATCCTAGAGAAATCGAGCACACGAGGAGAGGGGTTGAAAAGAAGGAAAAATTCTAGAAAAGTAGGTCTCCGCGTCACAGAAAAGACCAGGAAATAAGGGACCAACTAGTTTGTTCTTCGTGCGACGCGAAGAAGCCCGATTCAATGTTCGCGATAAGCGAAGATCATAAAATACGGAAAAACCCTATAAATAAAATATTTAAAGATTTGAAAGCCATCATGTCAAGGTTTCGACTTTTAGCCGTCACATAAGAGCTTTTGGGTGATTTTGGGAGCAGAGAAAGCAATTGGAGCCAATGATTGAACCTTTTGAGATCGTATTGGTAAGATATCAATCACTCGGCTTACGTTATTGATTCTCTTGTGTTCAACAGTTTAATCGATACTATGTTTATGGTTTTTACAACTGATTTACTGTCTTCGAACATGGTTATTGGCTAAACTTCTAGTAGCTACCTAGGTTTAATTAATATTTGTTGAAAGTTTGGATTTTTATCGGTTTTTTGGTTATAATTGATGATTTGACATTGATGTAATGAATCTTAGTGCAATTGATCTGATGTATATGCATGCTTAGTTCTGATTTGTTATTGATTTACGTTCTGCATGCTTCCTGTTGAATGTCTTTCAGTTATAGATGCATGTTTTGGTCGCTTACTGTGTTTGTGATTGTTTATGGTTTGCTAGACGTAGTGATCCATAGGAATATTTGTTGGCGAATTGTTAAAGCTGAGTGTTCTTCCTATCTCGATAGATGAGAGGCGAGAGGTAGTCGGTTAGTATTTGGTGTTAGGTGTCTAGGTGTAAAGGCTTTGAAAGGAGGTTTCCCTAGGTTTCTTAGTATCTTTGCTAGTCAGTGTCTTATCGATTGTCCTTTGATTACCCCTTGCATTATTCGAATGTATTGAGATAGTGATACTGAAAGGTAATTTGTCTTTAGGGTACTTTAGTGTCGTTGGTGATACTGAAAGGTAATCCAACTGGCTGGTGAGCGTTATACATTCCTTAGAGTTTTCTTTTGCTCAAACCTGGAGATAGATCAGAGATCCACTATGTTATCTAATGGGATCGTACTTTAGAATCCCAGTTCCATCATAGTTTCCATAGCCGAGAGAAATCCGAGTTTCACAAGTAGGATTCTTACCTCGGTAGTGCCTTTCCTAATCCTTGAGTTTGTCTAAGTCTCCTTTATGATAGCTAGTTGTCATTAGTTAGTTCTTAGCTTACATTTGCATTTAATTAGTTTAAACCTAGTTCGTAGAATCCCCCCCAAAACCAAATCTTTTAATTCTTTGTCGGAGTCTAGTTTGAGTTATTGTTAGTGTCTCGTGGGTTCGATATTCAGACTTCCATTAGGTTGTATTACAATTGATAGGTACACTTGCCTATCATTGTGGTCAAGTTTAAGGGTTTTCTAGAGTTTAACTAGAGTGTCTAGGTTAGTTTTGTTTAGTTTTTATAGACCATACCGATTACATCAACGAGATGGTTAGTCCGAACGGACCATTCAGACCCTTGAGGACATTCTCCGTGCCTGTATCATCGACTTCGTGAGGAGTTGGGACAATCATCTACCACTAGCGGAGTTCTTTTACAACAACAGTTATCACTCGATGATAAGCATGCCGCCCTTCGAGATGTTGTATGGGAGGCGATGTAGGAGTCCGCTATGTTGGGGAGAAATTGGTCAGAAAGAATTTGGGAGTTTGGATGTTTTCAAGGCTACATCCAATAAATTCTATCAGATTAAGGCAAGAATGAAAGTTGCGCAAGACAGACATAAATCTTACGCCGATCGGAGGCGGAGATCCCTCAAATTTCAGGTCGGAGAACTTGTGTTACTTAAAGATTTCCCTGGAAGGTGATAATCCATTTCCGTAAAAGTGGGCGGTTGAGTTCGAGGTTTGTTGGACCGTTTAAATTTTTTACACGGGTAGGGGAAATGGCGTATTGGCTGGATCTACCTGATGAGCGGAGTGGGATTCATCCTACTTTCCACGTGTCACACTGACGACACAGCCCACGTGCCGCTATCAGACATCGAAGTTGATAACCGTCTAAACTATATCGAAGAGCCCGTGGCCATTTCGGATAGAAAAGAAAAGCGTCTGCGAAATAAGGTTATTCGGTTGGTAAAGGTAAAGTGGAAACACCGACGGGATGAAGGAGTCACACCCGAAACTGTTTGACTTGTAACAGGTTTCGAGGATGAAACCTCTTATAAGGTGGGTAGACTTTGAAACACTCCACTTATTTTATTATTTTATCAAAGTATTATATTGCGGAAAACGGTCCAAGTTTAACAAAACCTTATCATTAAGTGACGAAGATATATTTTTTTCATTTATAAATATTGTTTTACATAAGATGTTTACATTTACATCATATTACATTGGGATTTTTCAACTCCGATAGCTCAATTCTCAGGAAGCTTCATTCCATGTGCTTCTTTCCTATAGTGTATGGAAATCATTTTTAAATTAGCTTACGCTAAGTAAGTACACTACAACGTTCATGTTCTTATTATTGTTCAAGTTTTCCAGGCTCTTGGCACCCCCGTGAACATCTCCGGACGTACCTCCGGTCACGTCATTCATATATTTTATGGGTGTGATAACCCCCTACTGACCATATTCAGACGTACCTCCGGTCGGAGTATTCATTCCATTCGGGGGTGTGCTAACCCTCTCCTAACCATCTCCGATGTACCTCTGGTCAGAGTATTGGTAAGGTCCTTATACTCGTCAGTATAAACCCCTTGCATTTGTCACGAAGACTCATTTGCCACGAAGGCTTATTCATTTCTTAGCCCTGTATGCTTTAATCTTGAGTGTTCTTCTTTATTATTGAGATCCATCATTACAGGCCGGGTATCTATTTTCATTTGGGACCTTGAGTATCTTAGACTCACAGCCTCCCAAATGTATCAAGCATTTGTTTTCATTTCACGTATATGCTTGATTTATTTCCCAAGCGGTCCTCACCTTAAAACTTCGTAACGTTTTCTACACGAGGCACTAAAAGGGTTTATATATAGGAAGTACCAGCGGTGTATCCACCACCCTTTTAACACTTTGTGACTACTCCGTTATTTCATATTAGGGTTTAGACTCGGTCTATCATACTCGTTTATACATGCACGTATCATCATGCATTCACGTATTCACATTCATCATGCATCACATATTCATGTATTTAACTTTATAACATATTCATATTTGTTATATATTGTAAACTGGGGCGATTATCCTTCTAGAGCAGTACTTCCAATTGAGATGTTCCCAGGAAAGAGTGACGGGTCTAGGAGGGATTTATAAACCACTATTTCCTTAGAAAGAACATTCCGTTTGTCAGATATTCCGTTTATCAGATAACTACATACCGGTCGGAAGATCTCCCATTCGTTTACTATATTTTCATTGCTGTCTTTTTGTCTGTACTCCTAAACATTCATAATGGTTTCACCACAAAGCACCAAGAGATTTATATATAGGAAGTACCAGCGGCGTATCCACCACCCCTTCGATTGGTCGTGTTTAGACTAACCCTTCATTACCCCATACCCTTGTCTTATACATATCATAACACATATCATTTAGTCATGTAATTCACATAATCATGTCTAGGGTACGGGTCCAGTGTACTTACAATAACTTCGGGTCATTTCTTACACTCGTTCCTCGCTTAAACGCTTCTTTGAACTCGAACCGTACTCGCAGCGTACCACACTCTCACTTTAACGCTCTGCACTAGGTCTTCTAATTCACCTCATATTGTATGTGTCTGTTATGGTCTTTGTGTGTGATGCTTCTCCAAGTGAACAGCCTCAAGAATCAATTTATAAGCAAATTTCTGAGCCTGTAACGGAATGTTACCTTCTAATTAACGCTCCGCACTACCATTTTCTTGGCCTCAAAGCACTTTCTGACCACGTAATGAACCGTCACAGCCCATGACGGTCCGTCATGGCCTTAGGGTGGGATGAGTCAGTGATACGTGGCCAAAAATGGTGAGTTTTCGTGATTTTGCGGCGTTATGGAGCATCACGGCCGGTGACAGTCCGTTATGGCTTTTGATGATCCTTCGCCTGAATCTCCTGTTGTTGCACGACTGCTTTGACCAGGCTTGTCAACTCCTTAATATCTGACCTGATATCATCCAATCCAAATTGACCCATTTGTTGATCTACCTGATACTGCAAGTCGTCCTGATAATTTCTTTGACTATAGGAACCTCTCATGTGGTTCTTTTGATTGTAATTATGCTGATAGCTTTGATAATCATGACTCCTTCCTTGTTGATCGTACCCTTAGACGTTCTGTTTCATCTGGTTGTGGGAGTCATAGTGTGGATAATTAGAGGGCCTCTCTTCATCTTCATATTCCTTCCTCACATATCCCATCCGTCTCCTGTAATTGCCTTCAAACATTGGGCAGTCTTGAGCCCAGTGGCCAGCGTCTCCACAATGCATACACGGCTCATAATAATTTTGACCATCATCATAATCCCCGTCCATGACAACC
The DNA here is from genome assembly GCA_023525975.1 of Smallanthus sonchifolius. Taxonomy (NCBI): domain Eukaryota; kingdom Viridiplantae; phylum Streptophyta; class Magnoliopsida; order Asterales; family Asteraceae; genus Smallanthus; species Smallanthus sonchifolius. Next base: position 63,545,007 of record CM042021.1, on the reverse strand, counting down.
TACACAAGTAACACACCCGAGTAGTACTAAACAAAAACTAAAACTAAGCGCACCGATTCATCGGCAACGGCGCCATTTTGATCGATGTCGTTTGGTCGGTCAAAAAATATAATTAAATAGTAAGTTGAAAGTCGAGTTGTCACCACAAGGAAGTGGTTTGAAGTTCAATTTTTGAGAATTGGTTTTAGTTTAGAAAATTCGTTGTTTAAAATTCAGATTAAAGAAAAGCAACCTCATCCAAACGTCAGGTTCTAGGTTTCACATAAAACTCAGTTGTTCAATTAGACACCACATAGAAATAGTGTTGGAATATCAGTTAACGCAATAATTGAAGATAGGTTGTTGTCAGCACACCTATACGACTGGTTTTGTCATAAACAAGTACAATCCAATCACCTAAATTCCTAATATCAAGTTACCCCCTTTAGTCACCCAACCCGCTTCTAGGTTTTGTCATAAACCGAATGTAGTTGTAAAGAAGGAAAACTCAAAACATACAGATAAATTGTTCACATCAACCAATACATCAATCTATTATGTTTTTTGTCAGAAACTAAATAGATCTAATACATAAACAACTTAATCAAACGTATAACCTATACAAACCGTCCGCCTAGAGGAAACCACAAGTGATTTAGCCGTGCATTCTTGTCATACGCGCGACCAGGGTTAATCCGGATGATCTGGAATGCTCTTTAACTTTGAAAACAGTCGGGCTGGGTTTTTCACATCCTCGCGTGTCGCGAGCTTTTCCTTCCCGGTCTTCGCGTACCGTGAAGATAATAAATTCCATGATTTTGACTTTTGCTCTTTTGACTTCCCGTGCTTTGATGCCTTCTTGATTAACACTTGTTTTCCGCTCATTTAGCACCTAATACCTGTAAGACACATTACTACAAAACACATGGTAAAACGACTCAAAGTACATGGCTAAACGATTAAAACTATATAAAACAGACTCATTATGGAGGGTTATTTAACACTACATCATATCCCCACACTTAACCTTTTACCGTCCCGAAAAAGAATCATTCCATGGAAACACAATTGGAATATTGTTTTTATACTTTCATTCATACACAACTTTAATATAATCACGCATTAACTATAACAATCAGTATTTCGATCCTATTAAACCCAACCACCGACTCATCAAGCCCCCGATTATATGATCTACTACCCTATTATTACCAAGCAAATAGTCTATCTATGGGTATCACACTCAGAAAGCTACAGCTCTCCCTAATCCCATCTTAAGGTCATGTTTAGGCCCGGGTTAAACCGTATAGATTTCCCACCACTATAAACATGAATTTATATGTTTTAAAAATTCAGATGGAAAATGGATCAATGGATGAATGATGCGAGCTTTTATTAACATCCTATGATTAAACCTTACCTAATGGTGCTTCAACCAAGCTGGAACTCGGCGTGTGGCACATAGGCTGCAGTTTTAGCAATGAAGCACATAAGAGACCACTTAGTGGTGTTTCAATCAAGCTGGAACCCGACGTGTGACACATAAGTGAAACTTAGTTATCTAAACTGATTGATTACTCAAGAATCTAACCCAGTGGTGTTTCAACCAAGCTGCACGTCAGCGTGTGACACGTAGGTGAAACTTAAACTCTCAATTTAATTAATTAAGCTCATGCAATGACGGATTATGGAATGCGAGCGCCACCAACTTTCGGATTTATTCACATAAACAGAAAGCAGCATGGTACCTATCACCCTATTTTGACAGTTTAAACCTTACCTTTACCCCTAAGACGAGAACCCACAAGATATCCCGAGTTAAAAAAATTCAATTAAACCTAGATGCACTATCAGGATGTTTAAGCTCTTAAAGTCGGTTGGGTCTACTAAAACATTATCAATTAGACATGCTTTTTATTTTTATTATTTTATTTCAATTCCACAAGCATAGTTTCCAATTCTAGCTATCATCTTCCATGTAGATACAAAAATTCTAAACCAATAAATTTTTTGATTTTTTTTTTATTTTTATGGATTTTTCAAAATTTTAAAGACTTTATAGACTCGAACTACAGACCTGGACTAAGGTCTCCCCTCCCCACACTTAAACTCTACATTTACCTCGATGTAGGATGAAAGACACTGAAAAGAAAATACAAAAATAAAGAAAAACTTAGCTTGTCAGAAGATCGTATAGCATTTCGTTCGCGATCATATTCCAACTCTGCTATTGGGCTGCCTTGTACACGAAATTCATCAAACTCGGAATATCACCACTCGAATGGAGATTGAGTACGGGTGGATTAATCTAAACCTGGAAAAATTAAACTTGAAACAAACCCGCAAGCATCATATCGACTCAATATAAAGACTTTATAAAAATTACAAGACCTTACGGACTTGACACGACTAAAAAATATCAAAAAATGAAAATTAGGGAAAAGGGCCTCATGGGGGCTCCCTCGCGTACCGCGAAGACCATGTTTTCATAGAAAGGTTTGGGGTCTTTTGATACTTAGAAAAATTTCATACTCAAAATCCCATTTTTGTTTCAACTTCTCCAAAAACCCATACACGCACTCAATTGCACCCAACATGCTTGATAAACTACGAAACTTCCCCACGCTTGGCCGGTTCACACACAAAAACACACAAAACAAAAATAAAAGCCTAACTCATTTTCGTAGGAATCACGATTGCATTTTGTAGGTCCAAGTAACTCAACTACTGATCGAACTTGTGATATGACGTTGCTATAACACGAAGTGCGGAATCCTTCGTGTTAACGTTTGTATACTAACCGACAATTCAAACAACACGCGTAAATAAACTTCTCAATTATATTCCAAATCATAGTGGTTACAGACTCAATCAGACAAGTTTATCTCTCGGTTCTCTCTGTTCTGTTTTTTGTCTAATGACTCTGTAACACACGTATATATAGAAACTAACCTGCTGTAAGCGAACTTATTAAGTTCGCCTGAAATAGACTAAGCGAACTTAACAAGTTCGCCTCAGTTAGACCTAAGCGAACTTGTTAAGTTCGCCTTTAGTCTTATTAAGTTCGCCTCTAGTACACCAGGCGAACTTAACAAGTTCGCCTCTAGGCTCACTAGTAAAAACACTTAGAAACTTTATACATTTACATATCAAAAACACAAAGACATAAAATCTAACTATTACAAGCTTTTGTCATTACAAATCTATGTCCTAACAGACTCCCCCTTGACAATAGCTTGATCTTCTGTCTTCAGTCTTTATCTTGAACTCTTCCAGTTGTCCGGTAGTCTGCTGCCAGCATGTACACCGTATCTTCTAAATATCTCCAAAACTCTTTTGTATTGTAGACCTTGTTCTCTCCATTCATCAGTATACATGATCTCATTCTTTCGCAGAGTCCTCTGATCTTTCTTTGAAAAATTAATAAGATTCATTGCGTCATAGAAACACACAATGACCTTATTATCTTTATCTTCAATCCTTGCTTCACCAGTATTAACATAAACATACCACCATTTCATATTTCCAAGAAAGTCTTGAGGAATATTCTTTAATGGTATCTGGTGAATAGCACGCACTGGTCTATACTTGTATCTCCAGGTTACTTTCCCAGTCTTAGGATCTGTGTTCTTCACTCTCTTTCCCTTCTGTGGTTTCAGCCGTTCATACTTACCCGAACTACCTTTTTTCTTTATCAGATTTGCTATCACATCAGCCAAACCATTCTTCGGTCTATTGATGAGTGGCTTTGAAGCTAGACCATTTATTTCACACCTCAGCAAGGTATTGAAATATTTGATCCTCGGATTTAAGTATTGAACACCGTCAGATCGTTTGATTGCAAATATTTTTGATTCACCATCATAGAACCAACTTATGATCCTTCCTACACACTGCTCTTTATTCACATATTTCTCTTTCTGAGCAGGTTGTGCTAGAGACTTGGGTAGCACCTTCATCCAACTGTTTACAACTTCTCTCCACTGTTCTCGTGTCATCCCTGTATCTCTGTACATCACAGGTTCTTCATTAATCTTTGGAGACTCAGTGTGAGTAGTTTCAGTTTCAGCACCCTTATTGAATTGAAGATTCTCATCATCAGTATCCATCTTTGACTCAGCTGTATCATCAGGCAGTGTGACGTCTTCAACAGAGTCCATAGAATCAGTTATTCCGTCATAAGAGAACTCAGGAACAACATCCTCTTGGATGAAGTTATACGGCACCTTAAGACCGTCATAACCTTCATAGGTAACACTGTCTTTATCTTTCTCTATTTCAATCTCTACTATTTCTCCTTTTTCTATCTCAGTATCTGACATATCCTCGTCCATGTCATTGAATAAATCGTCAATGTCATCAAGACATTCAATCTTTTCAGCTTCCTCTTCTTCTGAATCTTGAAAGAATTCTAATAACAAAATTTCTTCGTCATTAGTACCAGTAGTATCTTTGTCTTTGTTTCCTTCAAGAGATTGTGATGTCGACTCCCCCTGAACTCTAGATATAGGATTAGCGTCAGTGTATTGACGATCACCCTCAATATTTCCAGCAGGATCATTGTCTTCATCATCACGTCTTTGAATTGACTCTGTGTGACAAGTACCAGGTATCCTCAACTCCCCCTGAGCGTCAAGACGCTGAACGAGTTTGGAAACTAATGCTTGCATATCAGCTATCTGTTGAGCTTGAGTCTGAATCACCAGCTGCCGTTTTGAATCAATAGACACAAGAGAGTTTACTTGTGTTTGTAGAGAAAGCACTTGAGATTCAAGAAACGTAATCCTGTCAGAATCAGAAGGCTTTGACAGACCAGCTGTTGATTGTGGAATAGAAGGACTTGAAGTAGTAGGAATGACTGGAGGAACAGGAGTTTGAACTGGAGATGGATCCTTAGATCATGGAGGAGTAATGATTAGAGAAGCAACAAAGTTAGCATCCTCAACTCCTTGAGAAGATTTTGCAGCAGCAATCGACGCAGACATTAACTTTGGACGTGTAGGATCTGGATTAAAGTCACTGTCAGTGTTAGAACTCTCATCAACCAAAGATCTTTTTCCAAGTACTGATCCAGAAGGAGGATCCCGAACAGACTTGCGTCGTGGTCGTCTGGCTTGAGATTTAATGCGTTTTCCAGCATTAGCCAGTGGAATAGCAGCCAACCGTTCATAATGACCTGGAGAAAAATCCCTAGATTCATCAGAATAAGTGCTGTCATCATCAGATGATATTGTATCACTTGAACTGGAACTAGACTCAGCTTCTGTCGCCACATTCCCTTCTTGTTCATGAATGGGCGAGTTCACAGCATCATCAACAAAATCATCCATGTTCATTCCTAGATCTTGATTAGGGTCAAGAACGACCTCTTCTTGAACTGGTTCCTGAATAGGAATATCAGCTGCAGCTTGTGGAATAGGAACTTGTTCAGGAATAGGAATTTGAGGTTGTACAGGAACTTGTATTTCTGGAACTGGTATATGTTGTTGTTGTGCAGGTTGTTGTGGTTGTTGTTGTTGTTGTGCAGGTTGTTGTGGTTGTTGCTGTTGTTGTTGTGGTTGAACATTAACTCCTTGAGCTTGAGCAAGTTCATTAGGATGAAACCAGTTGTCATTAAGTGGTGCAACATAATCAGGATTGATTAAGTGCCCAAACAGTGGAGTATTGACTGGAATCAACGCAGCATTCTGCTGTTTCACCTTTGTACAGTCGGTAAAGATACGTTTTGACATCGGAGTCAAAGTCAATCTTATAGCATGTTGTGGAAGATCCGGAATAAGATGATTGAGTATCATTTGAATAAATCGAGGATACATCAAGAAACCTTGACCTTCAGCTGGATTGATCTGCATTACCATCTCCCGATAAAAATAAAGAGGAAAATTGAATCGTTTATTCAATGTTAAGGCCACCATTGTTGTTTGAAGAGCCATCTTCAATCCATCAGTACCAGCTTTCCGCGGAGAGATGCATTGAATAATCACATGCATAAAATACCTCCATTCATCCACTAACCCACCTTTCCGAGCTTGGGTATCATTTTGTTTCCCACGATATCCCATCCTTTGAAAACAACCCATAATAAGAGTGTTAGGATAAGATATTGGATCTTCAACATTTCCACCCAAATCAAGAGCAGCACGAATCGTCTCTTCAGAAATTGCAATCTCGGTATTGTTTACTGTTGCACGAAGTACATGCGGTTCCACGTCGATATCTTGATGTACCGTATCCCATAATTGTTGTATATACACCAAGCTAATATAGGGATCCGCAGATAAGGCAACATGCAGTCTTGATCGATTCAGAAAATTTACGATGCCTTGAAAATGAACTGCTTCTGGCATATTAGGATCTAACAACGCCACTTGATTATGCTTATATTCCACACGACGAGCCATCTGTGAAAATATCGGGCAACACAACAAACATTAGTATACTTACACATATATAAAACACACATTTAATAATACACAAGTCCATTTCACTTCTGACCCCTAGGCGAACTTAATAAGTTCGCTTAGTAGTGCAAGAGGCGAACTTATTAAGTTCGCCTGACAAGTTCGCTTCGAACAAGTTCGCTTGGAACAAGTTCGCCTGAACCTGAGACGTTTCAAATTCAAACACAGATTTTCAAAACTACGACAAATCAATAGAAATAGTGAAATAAGCTTTGAACAACAGTCGAATTCCAATTTACAACCAAAGATGATGATTAATTTTATATTTCATTCAAAAATTAGATCAAAATCATCCTTGGAATCGTTCGACGAAAACCGAGATTAAAAAACCCCAAATACTCTCAATTTAGCGGATGAAAATCGACGAAAATACCTTTGTTAGATTCACAATTCAATTTTGATCAAGATTCAACCAGAAAATAACACTCACAACACAGTTTTAAAATTTTGAGAATTTTGGGCAAGTTCGCTTAAGTCTGAGGAAGACGATGAGAATGACAAGTTCGCCTGATTCAACCCTTATTCAGATTAAGTTCGCTTAACAAGCCTTCGGCGAACAAGATAAGTTCGCTTCACCCTTAAGTTCGCTTCACCCCAGACTGTAGATTAAGTTCGCTTCACTGTACACAGGCGAACTTAATTATTTTTCAACCTTTTTGCCTTGAACACAAATTTTACCAACTTCAACCTGTCAAATCTTGAACTTCCGTTAGCAACACATATTTGATCCAATCCCGAACAATTTTAATAAAAGATTAGAATTTTCATGGAAAATCAAAATCAAAATCTTTTTGAGTTTTTCTCTTTACAAACAGAATCACAAATTTTTGGTTTTTCTCTTTACAAACAGAATCACATATTTTAGGTTTTTCTCTTTACAAACAGAATCACATATTTTTGGTTTGAACATCATGAGCAAGAAGATCATATCAGTATTCAATTAATTCATCACACATATTTTCAATTACAAATGGTAACCTATAGTAAGAGACCATTCAACTCAATTTTGTGCATATTGCATCTTTTTCATTTTAAAACTCATTCAATTTGAATAATATTTGAAAAGATACGTGATAAATTTCAAAGTAAATAAGATCAGGTTATAAAATGCTCTTTTATTTATACCGAATTTGAAATATAAAACCTGAATTCTTAAAATTGTTAATATTATATTATTTGAAACTATAAACGTTTATTCTCCAAATTCATGTGATTTAGTACCATTTAGATGATAAACATTGTGTACCCCACATATATGCCAAATAGAAAATAAATGCACTATCTTCAAGACATATATAAGATTTTACTAAAGATTATCCGAATATTCAGAATGAGGAGATATCACTTAGCACATGAATAGTAGAATCCAAATTGGATTGTATAAGAATCAATGAGATTCAGAATCGAATGATTCAATGCTTTGGCTTATATTTGTGGAATCATAAGATTCAGGTACGTGGATCCAACTGTTATCTGGATTATGAATTCAATGGAATCAGTAAAGATGATATATCAATATGATCCAAGGGCTAGTATATGTTTGACAGATGTTGTCAAGTACATATCTTGATTATACTTCAAATTGCATGCTTTTCGGGACATGGGCACTGAAGCAAATCGAATGAATAGTGCTAAGGACATAACCCAAAACTGATCTCATAGGAAAATCCTTATTAAAAGCTAATATTCTTTATCTGATAGTGATCTTTTAACACACACACCCAGGCATAAAATGGGTTTAAAGCACAGATGTAATCGTATTATATTTAATTTTCACACTACTATTAGTTTCAAAACGCTTTTAGCCTATTGACAATTCAAGTTTCAAATTTTATACACAAATTATAAAACAAATTATCAAGAATAGAACATTCATAACACTATCATTTCTTATTTATGCAGACTTTGAAATTTAGATCAGATCAACTTATTTTAATCATTCAATATATCAAAGTCTACTAAGGTCGTGTGAAATGAACTAATCACTGATGTACTATCATTTCTTCTCTAACCTCAAATGATGTCAAATTTTATATTTTTCAATTTGTTTTGACTTTTTATAATTTAGACTTTTTGACTGAAAATGTAACTGCAGAAATGTAACAAAACAATAAAAGAACCTAAAAGAAAAATTTTCCATGAAATTCTGATTTTGAAAAAAATTTTATTCGGGATTGATCATACCAATCATTTTAATTAGGAATTCAAACCTGGTACGATCAAATACCTTAGTAAACAAATCAGCAAAATTATCTTCAGTGTGTACCTTGACCAGCTCAATCAACCTTTTCTCTGCACAATCACGTATAAAATGATATCGAATTTCGATGTGCTTAGTTTTACTATGTTTAACAGGATTATTCGTTATGGACATAGTAGCATTGTTATCAATAAACATGGGGGTTTCTGTGAAATTCAAACCGTAATCTCTCAATTGTTGTATCCACAGGATTTGTGAACAGCAACTTGCAGCAGCAATGTATTCTGCTTCGCATGTTGAAATCGAGATTGTGGTTTGCTTTTTGCATTGCCAAGATACAAGTCGATTTCCTAAGAACTGGCAACCACCTGTTGTAGATTTCCTGTCCAGACAACAACCACCAAAATCAGAATCAGTATAAGCATTGAAATCAAAGTTAGAACCATGAGGATACCATAGCCCTAAACGTTGTTTTCCTTTTAAATACCGAAAGATTCTTTTCACAGCAATTAAATGAGATTCTTTTGGCTTTGCCTGAAATCTGGAACAGATACACACGGCGAGCATTATATCCGGCCTTGAAGCGGTTAAGTACATGAGGGATCCAATCATAGCTGTGTAAAGTCGACAATCCACATCTTTTCCTTCCGGGTCAGAATTTAACTTAAGATTGACCGGAATTGGAGTATCGTATGGGGTACAGTCCACCATCTTGAACCGGCTCAAGATGTCTTTGACATACTTGGACTGATGAATAAAGAAACCATCTTCCTTTTGATTTACTTGTAAACCTAAGAAAAACGATAACTCTCCCATAGCAGACATTTCAAATTTCGACTTCATAACACCCTCAAAGTGTTTGCACAACCTTTCATTTGTCGAGCCAAAAATAATATCATCCACATAAATCTGTACCAGTAGGTAATCTCACCCTGATTTCTTTATGAATAAGGTCGAGTCTATCTTTCCACGAACAAAGTCATTCGCCAAAAGATGTGTGGATAATGTTTCATACCACGCACGAGGAGCCTGATGAAGACCATAGAGGGCCTTATCAAGCTTGAAAACCATGTTCGGATTCAGTGGATCTTCAAACCCCGGTGGCTGACACACATAGACTTCCTCCTTGACCTTTCCATATAAAAATGCACTCTTAACGTCTAATTGAAACACCTTAAAACCTTTAAACGAAGCAAAAGCTAGAAATAGCCTTATAGCTTCAAGCCGCGCAACCGGAGCATAATCTTCTGTGTAATCAATTCCTTCTTGTTGATTGAAGCCCTGGACAACTAATCCTGCCTTATTGCGTACCACGACACCTCGATCGTCTTTCTTACATTTAAACACCCATTTTGTTCCTATCGGATACGCACCTTTCGGAAGATCAACCAGATTCCAAACCTTAAGTTTGTCAAATTGAGCAAGTTCTTCCTGCATAGCTTCTATCCAGTTATTGTCATTTAAAGCCATCTCTACATTCTTGGGTTCAACCTGCGAAATAAAGCATGAATGTGAGCAATCATCAAGAACACCAGAATCTTTAATGCATGTATACAAACAAGTATTGTCAACAAGAGAACGTGTTTTCACTCCATCCTGTAAATTTCCAATTATATTTGTTATTGGATGATCTTTGTGTTCCTTGATGGAGGCGACCGCAGGAACCGGCAACACGTCAACTTGAGTAGATTCAGATTGATAAGAATAATCTTGAGGAATTGGAATTTCCGAGTTTAAATTTGTTGGAATCTCCCCCTGAGCCCGTGCCAAAGGTAATGGATCATCACTCAACAACGGATCAGCAGAAGAATCTTGAAAAATAGCATTATCCTCCTCGCTCTCTGAATCTTGTGGACCTGAACAAGAAGCAACAATTATATATGTATCAGAAGTAGATGGAATCGATGAATTGGGAACTGCATTTGGTAGAAATCCATTGTGCTGGGCATCTTGACAAGATTCATAAAGAACAGCTGCATCTTCATCAGAAATATCAGAAGGTAAATGAAAAGACTTTAATAAGTTTTCATAATCAAATGCCCAATCCGGACCAATCGCCATTTGTGGTAAAGACCGATTTGAATAGTCAATATGGAACCATTCTTCAACTTTGCGTGTCTCTTTGTTATAAACCCTCTTGGTTGTTGAATTAGCCACATACCCCAGAAAAATCCCTTCAATAGCCTTTGCACTGAATTTTGTTGGGACATCTCGAACCTTCAGTAGGGTACACGGATTACCAAAAGGTAGTAAGTATTCCAGATTCGGCTTTCGATTATTCAACAACTCGTAGCAAGTCTTGTTATGTCGCATGACGGTCAAGACCCTGTTCAAAACATGACACGCAGTATTCACAGCTTCACCCCATAAGGTAACTGGAAGCTTTGAATCTGCAAGCATCGTGCGAGCTGTTTCGACCAACGTCCAGTTCTTTCGTTCAGCGACACCGTTTTGTTGAGGAACATATGGCGCACTGAATTCATGATGAATTCCTTTTTGTAGACAGAATAGGCCTATTTTGCTATTCTTAAATTCGCTGCCATTGTCACTCCTGATTCTTCTGACTTTCAGATTGAATAAATTTTCCAAACCTAGGATTAAGTATTGTACCAACTCAGTGGTTTCTGCTTTAAAAGAAAGAAACTTAACCCATGAAAATCTGGAGTAATCATCAGTTACGACCAAGCAATAAGATTTCCCACCAATGCTCCTAATACTGATAGGACCGAACAAATCCATATGCAGCAACTCCAAAGGAGTTACGATAGAATTCGTCGATTTTGATTTGTGAGATTTCTTTCTTTGCTTCCCCTTCTTGCACGGAATACAATCATCAGGAACTGAGAATTTCATTTTCGAAATACCAAGCACAAGATCATTCCTAACAATGTAGTTCATCTTCCTTTAGTTTATGTGAGCTAGCTTCCTGTGCCACAATATTGAATCAGATTCCGACGCCTTGGAGAGTAAACATGTTGGAATTGAATCCGTTGTAGTGGCGACACTCAAGTCAAGGACATACGTGTCATTTCTCCTTGGAGCCTTCATGAGAATCCATTCATCAGGAATCACATAACCCGGTTTCAGAATATAGCATTCATGATCATTGAAATGGAACGAAAACTTCTTGTCACAGACTTGTGATACGCTTAAAAGATTGTGTTCCAGCTGCTCAACATAATTCACCTTTTCAAATTTTACTTTGTCATTCTTTAACGTTCCCTGGCTTGTTATGTACCCGCCTTTATTACCCGCAAAAGCGACATAACCACCATCAATTTTAATCACATCCTCAAGCAATCTAACATTCCATGTCATATGTCGAGAACAACCACTATCCACATACCATGTATTGTTGATAGTCCTCCTTGGTTGTCCCTACATAAACAACGAGAATCAGTTAGAAAGTGGAACCTAAGCCATCGTGGTCTTGGGTCGTCCGGATTGATCAAAATAAACAACTTCTTGTAATTTACAATCAATTTTATCATTCACTTTTGGAACAGAAGTTTGACAATCAGACCTTTTCAAAGAAGAACCATTTTTATTATTTTGAAAAACATTATGTGATATATTATTGTCAGATTCAGATGTTTCCAAAATTTTCTTTAATTTTCTGTTTCTTCTTCTTCTTTGATGTCTAGACAATTTAACCTTCTGAAAAGAATCTTTTGAAATCCTAACTTTTGGAATCCCAAGTTTCTGTCTGCATACAAAGGATTTAACATTCAATGTATTCTGTTGTTTAAATCCAGGGGATTTAACAAAAGATCGACCAGTCATATTTTTCTCCAAACTAGAAGACGACTTTCCCTCATCTTTTCTTTTAAGAATCTTCACCACTTTCGGTTGTGAAGGAACAGTCTTCATTTTACCCTGGTTCTTGTATGGACAATTAATCAAAATATGACCAGCCTAATTGCAATGAAAACACACTCTTCTTTCATGATAACTTCTGAAATAAGATGTTTTCTTTAAATTTGAAGAACCATCAGAAGAATAAGCTTCGGAGGAATGCCTAGAACAATTTATTGGCTTCTTTGGAACATAAGTCTGTTTTGGCACCTTTGAAGAATTCACTTTTTGAAAACCAGCCGCAACAAACCCACTTGACTGTAAGATTGGAGAAAGTTTAGTTGGAACCACTTTCACCTCTTCAGGTTCTGTCAAGATGCATCTATCCCGAGTAACATTCTTCACACCCTTTGATTCCTCAATTTTCACTTCTCTCGGAATTCCTTCAACCTTTGAATCATCAAACACTTCATCCTCTGTATTAGAATCATACACCATGTCTTCACCCGTCACTGGATTCACTTTTAATACTGTCTTGGGATTAATTTCCTCTTCATGAATGATTTCAGGCTCAACCACATAATTTGCATTGAACGGAGGAGGAACAAACCCAATACCAGCAACCCTTTTTGTGGGATCAGCATTAGCATTGAAATAATCCAAAATTACAGATGAATTCTCAAACTGTTCTAGCTTTCTATGTAGCTTTATCACCTCAGATTCTTTTTCAGAAATCTCCTTGTTCTTTTGGGCAACAACTTCATTTCGTTTTTCTATTTCAGCATAAGCCATATCTAGATGATAACCCTGTTCTTTGTATTTTAACCCAAGAGAATTTAAGTCTCTTTTCAAAGACTCAATTCTATCAATGCACAGCTTATAATTATCTTTCAGTTTCTGGTTAACTGAATGCATTGATTTCATGTCACAAATCAAGTTTGTGTTATCATCCATGACTTTTTGCAGTTTATCTTTAACAGAAATGCAATTAGAACAGTATATATGACAAACAGAGTCTTTTACCTTAGTCGGATCAGACATGTCTGCCATGAATACTTTGGCAATTGGAATATTCTCTGAATCTTCACCAACTGAAGCATTTTCTGTAAGGACAATTTCTTCCTCAGCAATCCCTAACACAGCATCAGAATCAATACTTTGCCCTCTTTCTTCCTCATCATCAACACTTGGAACACTATCACCATCACACGAATCATCACTAGAACTTTCATCATCAGTAGACTCTTCTGGTTTTTCTGAATGAATTTCTGCAACAAAAGCCTGACTCACAGCACCCACCAAATCTTCCAGATGAATGCCCCAATCATAATTTTTGTCGTTTTGAGCAACTAAAGCTGATGATGCAGATGCATGATTTGTATTACCAGAAGGACCATGACTTTGATTACCAGATGAACCATGTGACTGATTCCTATTATGCTGAAAGTTAGATTGCTTCTTTTGAGAATCAAATTCTACCTTTGGCTTCACACACTCCTTAGCAAAGTGACCATACTCTTGGCAGTTGTAACACCTAACTTTGCTCTTATCAAAACCCATACGCGATCGACTATTTGAACCAATATATTTTCTGCCAGTTCTCTTCAAGAAATCTTTAGCTTGTCGCATTAACATGGCCATATTCCATTGGATATTCATTTCTTCCAGATCAATAGGGTCAATCTGTCTGAAATCTTCTTCTATTACCTCAGGATCATGTATTTTACCTCCAATGTAATTTTCATATGATGCCATGAATGAAGAAAACATAGCAAGATAATCATCAGCAACTTTCTGGTTCACATGAGATCCAGATGATGTTGAAGCAGTAGTAGTAGAAAATCCATAATGGCTTGAATGACCAGAATAAATTGGAACTCCAGAACACTGATCATTTGAAGACTCTTGAGCATCACCAGAAAAGAATGCCACTCCAGTACCAGATTTACCAACAGATTTGGCAAAATACATTGAGGGATCCTGGATATGCTCCATATTAGTCTCTTTCTTCTTCATATTCATGTCATGTGACTGAATCTTCCTTAGGACTTCTTCAAGAGACATGGTTTTGTACTTAACATTTTCTTTGATCAAAACCATATACACATCAAACTTTGATGGTAAAGCCTCCAAGAATTTATCATTGATTTCCTCAGTCTCATATACCAAAGATGCACTAGCCAGTTCACTAAGAAGATGATAGAATCTTGTAGCAAGATCATCCAAAGATTCATTTTGAAAATGTTTAAAGACTAGGAACTGCTTCTTTAGTAACTCTTTTCTACTTTTCTTCACATCTAAACTCCCTTCACACCTTTTCTGTAATGCTTCCCACAGTTGTTCAGAAGACTTGAACTGTTTAAAACTGGGATAAATTTCCTTTGGTAGAGACATCGAAATGCTAGCCATTACTTTCTTTTCTCGAACAAATAAAAGCTTCTCTTCAGTAGTTAAAGCTGACACTGGTTTCGGAACATCATCCTTTCCCATCCATGAATAAGTAGGATGCGTATATCATTCCAAAATCGGAATCCACAAACTAGTATCGGTAAAAGATACGAATTGGTCAAACCGATCTTTCCAATTTGAATAATCAGCTAGATTCAGCAACTTCGGAGGTTTTTGAGATGTACCAATCTCATTGTCATAATTGAACATGTTTGTGACTTGAACCATATTTGCCATGTTTAAAAAAAAAATTTCAGAAAAATTTCTAAGTATTGAGCAGTTTTACCCTCAGGCGAACTTAATAAGTTCGCTTTAGTGAGTACTAAGCGAACTTGATATCAGGCGAACAAGACAAGTTCGCTTAAGGAGGAAATCTGGTAAGTTCGCTTAACAAATAAGTTCGCTTAAAATGTGAGAAGCGAACTTAATAAGTTCGCTTGCTAAGTTCGCTTGCATAGGAACTAGCAAGTTCGCTTAAACTGCTGTAACAGATTCAAAAGAATCTTCACCCAAACACGAACTGAAAACTTCAAAAATCATGATTTCTCAGCGAATTGATGGAATTTAAGGAAATTGAACAGTAGGATTATGAATTTTATCAAATAGAACAATTCTATCGGACTAATTTCGTCAAAAACACTTCCAAAAACACGAATTCAGCAGATAAACGATCTTCAAGAACTTAAAAAACTCCATTGTTGCAGAAAATTCAAAAATATTGAATTTCTTGTCGAATTGTACACAAAAACCGTCACTAATCACCGAGAATCGTACTTAATTCACGAGCATAAGCTCTGATACCACTTGTTGGTCCAGGTAACTCAACTACTGATCGAACTCGTGATATGACGTTGCTATAACACGAAGTACGGAATCCTTCGTGTTAACGATTGTATAATAACCGACAATTCAAACAACACGTGTAAATAAACTTCTCAATTATATTCCAAATCACAGTGGTTACAGACTCAATCAGACAAGTTTATCTCTCGGTTCTCTCTGTTCTGTTTTTTGTCTAATGACTCTGTAACACACGTATATATAGAAACTAACCTGCTGTAAGCGAACTTATTAAGTTCGCCTGAAACAGACTAAGCGAACTTAACAACTTCGCCTCAGTTAGACCTAAGCGAACTTATTAAGTTCGCCTCTAGTACACCAGGCGAACTTAACAAGTTCGCCTCTAGGCTCACTAGTAAAAACACTTAACAACTTTATACATTTACATATCAAAAACACAAAGACATAAAATCTAACTATTACAAGCTTTTGTCATTACAAATCTATGTCCTAACACATTTAGCATATGCAACAAGCCTTTTAAACCTCTCGGTAGCCCGAGAGGACGAGTGAATTCTCGTGAGGGTTACTATAAACACACCCACAACGTTCATTTAACTAAAAACAGAAATAAATTGTAAATACCTTAGGCTGCCTCCCAAGAGCGCTAAGTTTAACGTCTTTAACCAGACGCGGTACCTGAATTGCTTTTATGGTGGTCGAGTGGGGTGCTTGTATTCCGCCTTCTCCGAGGATACATTCCTCTCATCATCAAACTTCTTCCATACATGTACAAACAATGCAAATAGTTCTCGTTCTTCATAAAGAAGTTGTGGTTTCATTCCCTTCCTTTTCCTTTTTCTTGACCTTTTCTTCCTTCCCTTCTCTGGATTCGCACCTTCTTTCTTCTCATCTGCCCTATCAATCACAACACAATCTTTCTTGTCCGTGTTGTTCACTTATTCAGGTGGTTCACGTTTGTTAGCATTCAGGTTAGGCAAGTTTGAAAACACTTTAAAGCTCATTTTCTTATCACCAAATCTCATTCTTACCATTCCTTCAGCACAATTGATGGTTGCACTAGCATTGGCTAAGAACTGTCTACCCAGAATAACAGTCGGTTGTGTATTTTTAACACAATCCAACACTAAGAAGTCCACGGGGTAATAAAACTCACCCACCTTCACAATCACATCCTTTACAATCCCCCTAGGACGCGTAGGAGTCTGATCAGCCAACACCACAGTGGTGTGGACTCTCTGTAATGGACCGAAATCATACTGCTCATACAGACTCCCTGGTAAAATACTCACACTTGCTCCAAGATCCAACAATGCTCTATCCAGTTTAAACTTACCTACATGTACTGAAATAATAGGTGCTCCTGGATCTTGGAGTTTCGGGGGAAGGGTACCCAACAACACGACATTCACACTTGCACTTAACTCAACTTGTTTTGGACACTTGTGCCGTTGTTTTTGGGTACTCAAACCTTTCAGACACTCAAAATTGTCCGGATTTTCTTTAAGTGCATTAAAAAATGGTAAATTGATTTTATGTTTTTCAAAATTTTCCCGTCTTTCATCCTATGTTGGATCTTGTTTACTTAAAACTGGTGGAATCAAGGCCAAAGGAAAGGGAATGTTCTGAGATTTTTTCACATTTTTAATTTTCTGGTTATTTTGTGAAATTAACTTCTGATCAAGGTCAGATTCAGACTCGCTGTGCTCCACTACTCTCTCTATAATCAGTGGTGGAGTATGTTCAACAATAGAAACCTCAGACGATGGTTGGAGACTTACCGCATTTGTGTGCGCACTGGTTGTGTTTTTAGGACTGGAAGACTGATATTCAGGGTCAACTTGATTATCCCTGGGCGGCTTACCTGAATCTTTTACGATTGTTGCGACTACCTCAGCTAACTGTGCAACTTGTTCCGCCAAGGTTTGATGATCTTTCGCCTGAATCTTCTGTTCGACTGCTTTGACCAGGATTGTCAACTCCTTAATATCTGACCTGATATCCAATCCAGATCGACCTGTTTGTTGATCTACCTGATTCTTCCAGTCGTCCTGATAATTTCTTTGACTATAGGAACCTCTCATGTGGTTGTCTTGATTGTAATTCTGCTGATAGCTTTGATAATCGTGACTCCTTCTATGTTGATCGCACCCTTGTACGTTTTGGTTCATCTAGTTGTGAGAGTCATAGTGTGGATAATTAGAGGGCCTCTCTTCATCTTCATATTCCTTCCTCACATATCCCATCGGTCTCCAGTAATTTCTTTCAAACATTTGGCAGTCTTGAGCCCAGTGGCGAGGGTATCCACAACACATACACAACTCATAATAATTTTGACCATCATCATAATCCCCGTCCATGACAACCTGCCCAAGTAACACACCCGAGTAGTACTGAATGAAAAATTAAAACTAACTAAAAAAATTAAAAATAAGAATAAAAAATATTTTTGGATTTTTGTTTTTATAAGAGAAACAAACTAAACTAAAACTAAAACTAAGCGCACCGATTCCCCGGCAACGGCGCCATTTTGATCGATGTCGTTTGGTCGGTCAAAAATATGAATTAAATAGTAAGTGGAAAGTCAAGTCGCCTCCACGAGGAATTGGTGGAAAGTTCAATTTTTGAGAATTGGTTTTAAAATTCTTTGTTTAAAATTCAGATTAAATAAAAGCAACCTTCTCCAAAATTCAGGTTCTAGGTTTCACATAAAACTCAGTTGTTCATTTAGACACCGCATAGACATAGTGTTGGAAAATCTGTTAACGCAGTAATTGAAGACAGGCTGTTGTCAGCATACCTATACGACTGGTTTTATCATAAACCAGTACAATCCAATTACCCAAATTCCTAATGTCAAGTTACCCCCTTTAGTCACCTAACCCGCTTCTAGGTTTTGTCATAAACCAAACGCAGTTGTAAAAAAAGAAAACTCAAAACATACAGATAAATTGTTCACATCAACCAATACATCACTCTATTCTGCTGTTGTTAGAAACTAAATAGATCTAATACATAAACAAATGAATCAAACGTAAAACTTATACAAACCGTCCGCCTGCAGGAATCTTCAAGTGATTTAGCCGTGCATGCTTGTCATACATGCAACCATGTTTAATCCGGATGATCTGGAAAGCTCTCTAACTCTGAAAATTGCCTTCCCCATCTCTGAATTCGTCAAAATCAAGATTGGTTGCGTATTGGGGTTGAATCAAGCTTAAATATGGAAGATGGGCTTTTTCCTGATTCGCAAGGCCCTCGCATACCGTGAAAGTTGGATATGGGTCCTTCGCATGGCGCGAAGGACAAATTAGTCGGGCTGGGTTTTTCACATCCTAGCGTGTCGCGAACTTTTCCTTCCCAGTCTTCGCGTACCGCGAAGACCATAAATTGCATGATTTTGACTTTTTCTCTTTTGACTTCCCATGCTTTAATGCCTTCTTGATTAACACTTGTTTTCCACTCATTTAGCACCTAGTACCTTTAAGACACACTACTACAAAACACAAGGTAAAACGACTCAAAGTACACGGCTAAACGATTAAAACTATACAAAACACACTCATTATGGAGGGTTATTTAACACTACTTCAACTAACACTTGTTTGATTGTTTTATGACGTAGCTGCTTTTCTTTGGTGACTAGAATTCTTATGGGTTCTTCGATATAAGTTAAATTATCGTCAACTTCTATTTCTTCTAAAGCAATGTGTGTAGTTTCATTAGCCAAACATTTCCTTAAATAAGATACATGAAACGTGTTATGTGTCTTATTCAATTCTTCAGGTAGTTCTAGCTGATAAGCTACCTTTCCAACTCGTTTGATGATTTTGAAAGGACCGATGATTCACGGACTTAGTTTCCAACATTTCTTGAATCGGAATAGACCTTTACAAGGATATACTATTAACAAGACGTAATCTCCTTCTTGGAATTCTATTGGTCTACGTCTCTTGTCTGCATATGACTTCTGTATATCTTGTTCAAGCTTTTAAACGTGCCTTCATTAAGTCAAGTTTCTCTAATGTAGCTTGAACTATTTCTTTGTTGCCTAATTCTTTTTGACCGATTTCTCCCCAACATATAGGAGTACTGCATCTTCTTCCATAAAGCATCTCATATGGCATCATATCAATACTGGAATGGTAGCTGTTATTGCATGAGAATTCTGCTAATGGCAGATGATTATCCCAACTTCCACCGAAATCAATTATACAAGCATGCAGCATATTTTTAAGAGTTTGTATTGTCCTCTCACATTGTCCATCAGTTTGAGGGTGATATGTTGTGCTGATTAATAATCTAGTTCCCATCTCTTCGTGGAACTTTTTTCCAAAAACATTAAGTGAAACGAGTATCCTGATCAGAGACAATCGAGACTGGCACTCCATGTCTTGAAACAATCTCTTTAACGAACAGATCAGCTAAATTTTCTGAATAGTATGTTGCTAGTATTGCTATGAAATAAGCACTCTTGGTTAGCCGATCTACACCCCCCAGATGGTATCATAACCTCTAGCTGTTTTAGGTAACTTGGTTACAAATTCCATGGTGAGATGTTCGCCTTTCTAATTCCGGGATTTCTAATGGTTGTAATCTTTCATATGGCTTCTGATGTTCTGCTTTATCTTGAAAACAAGTTAAGCATTTCGCTACATATTTCATGATATCAAACTTCATTCAGGGCCACCAATAATCCTTGCCTAGATCTTGGTACATTGTCGTAGTACCCGGATGAATTGAATACCGTGATTTATGAGTTTCATCAAGAATTCTAATTCTAAACTCACCTGATTGTGGTATCCACATACGACCAAATTGAGTCTTGACTTTATATTCATTCTCTTCCATAAATTTCTCCTGAACAACCATTCTTTCTTTCTTAAAATTCTCACTTTTTAATGCTTTGATTTGGGAGTCTCGAAGCTGGCTCATGAAATCAGGAGTTATCGCTAACTATATGCTTTCACCCGAATATGATGATGCTCTTCCGTGCGGCTTAGAGCATCGGCTACCACGTTAGCCTTTCCGAGATGATATAAGATTTCACAGTCATAGTCTTTGACTAAGTTCTAACCATCGCCGTTGCCTCATGTTTAAATCCTTCTGGTCAAAGAAATACTTAAGACTTTTGAGATCTATGTAAATCATACCCTTCGTTCCGTACAGATAATGCCTCCATATATTATGTGCGAACACCACCTCAGCTAATTCCAGATTATGGGTTGGATAGTTTGCTTCATGTGTCTTTAGCTGTCGAGAGGCATAGGCTATCACTTTTCCTTTTTGCATTAGAACAAAACCTAACCGAAGTTTTGAGGCATCGGAATATACCACAAAAATCTTCCACTCCTTCTGGCAAAATACTAGAATCAGAGCTTGTGTCAATCTTTCTTTCAAAGTCTTGAATGCCTTCTCTTGTTCTGCATTCCATTCATATTTTGAATTCTTTCGAGTTAGTTTAGTTAGTGGGGTGGCTATCCTTGAAAAATCTAGGATGAATTTCTATAATAGCAAGCTAACCCCGAGAAACTTCTAACTTCTGATGGGTTCTTAGGTGGAGACCATTTCATTATAGCCTTTACCTTTGCTGGGTCTACTGAGATGCCTTCTGCATTTAAAACATGGCCCATAAATTGAACTTCTCTTAACTAGAATGCACATTTTGAGAACTTTGCGTACTATTTCTCCCTTCGTAAAGTACAAAGTACTTCATGAAGATGTTGTGCATGTTCTTCTTCACTTTTTGAGTAAATCAAAATGTCATCAATGAAGACAACAACGAATTTGTCTAACATTGACCCAAATACTCTTTTGACACCCGTGACGGACCTTTACACATGGTGACGGTCCTTTACACATGGTGACGGTCCGTTGTGACTCCATTTTCAAATTCTTCTCGTCGAGGCACCCAAGTTTCATATATTATGGATTTCGTAACTCATTTTCTAGCTTGGGATATGCTTATGTGAAGTTTTGGGCTATTTCCGGTCGAACCGCTTTTTTGTTTTGGTATCCGGTTACGTTCTAGCGTCACTTTTCTTAGCCGACATGTGTCGCAACTTATTTTAATAGTTTGGGATGTTACAGACTTGTAACATCCGAAAAACCCGACACCTATACCCGGGCAAAGTATGGGCTTAGAAGGAAGAAAGAAAGAAAGAAAAAGGGGGATGGGCTATTGGGCTTGGGCTTGCTTGATGAGCCTAGGAAAGGTCTAAAACCCTAGCTACCATCTAGACCAGCCACTATTCACATATTTGCACAAATTCGTTTAGAGAGAGAGAATTCTAGACAGAGAAAGTCAAGAAGTTGGATATTTTACTCTAAGACTTGCAACAAAGGGGGACAAATTGAATTAATGATGTGGAACGATTTGAAAGAGCTGGTGATCAAAAATTTTGATACCGAGGAACGGAATTTAAAAGATGGAAAGGAACTTTCTGGGATTGAAAGCCGGGCAAAAGACGCATCGGTAGTACACCACGAGGTTCAATGAGTTGGTGCGTCTTGTGCCACATTTAATCACCACTTAAGAAAGGAGAATTGCTTGTTATGTCAGGGGGTTGCCCCCAAAAGTTCACACATTTTTCAAGGCGAACACCCCTCAACTTTCAATTTGGTGGTGGAGTTGAGCGGGGTGGTGTATGAAGACTTGGCATTGATCGATGCGGTGATTGAGGAGCCGAAGAAAAAGCTGACACTCCTTGGTAAGCGATCTGGTAGGAAATTGTTGGGGACTAATGATAAAAAGGCTAGATTCGACGACCTGATTGTCTGTGGAAAATGTGGTAAAGGGCATTCGGGTGACTGCAAGTTGGGTCAAACCTATGCTACAAGTGTGGCAAGGTTGGTCACTATTCTCGGGATTGTCGGGGGGGCTACCAATTGCTATAACTATGGGGAAATGGGGCATCAGGGTAAAGACTGTAGAAAGCCAGTTATTATTAGAATGGTGTTATGTACTAAACAATGTTTTAATTTGTTGATATTTTGGTACAATGTAATAACAATTATTTTTTCGTTGCATTGTATGAGTTTTATGTTTAAGAACTGTTTGTGAATTAGTAAATCCAATGCGCGAGACCTCCAGGGTTTGAGGCCTTACAGAGAGCGGCAATTGCTAGTGGTGGCAGCTGCAGTATGGTTTTGGTGGAGGCGGCTGTGGATCTGATCTTGAACAGAAAACAAGGAAGGAAAAGTTGTAGCTAAGAACTTGAAATGAAATGAAGGGTTTTAGACAGGGCAGCAGCGCACGCCGCCCCGTCTAGAGTTCTTGGGCAAGGTTGTCAGCACTAGCTCTGATACCAAATTAAACCAGGAATATTGTATTGTATTGATTGTTGTAATTAGGGTTACAAGGTGTGTCTCTATATATAGAGAACAATGTTATACTTTACTACCCTTTAGTCTAATACAATTACATAATTGTTCTAATATGAAATATGAATACAATGGCTTATGTTTTATTATGATTAAATTTATATTCTTGAAGGTTTATTATGCTTTTTATTTTTTTTATAACTAAAAGCTATGCAATATAGTTTAATATGTGTTGGAACATTAAGATCCATGCATGCATCTTCTCTTTGTTTTTTACTTATTTCTTTGCCGATAAATAGTTTTTGTTGATTTAACAATCAGGATCTATTTGGTAAAAAAAATTTGTGTTAAGTTACGTAATAAAAGAAAAGGTTAGGCTATATGTACCCCTCTCTTTTACTTCTCATACATTTTCCTTACTTGTCATTTACCCCATTCAAAAAATTATTATTTCTAAAAAGGTTTTTTCCTTTTAAAATACATTTTTCTGTAAAATAAATTAAGATGTATTTTTTAAAAATTTCTAACTAGTATTTTATTTTTTACAAAACGTCTTTAAAAAACAATCATATGCCGCTTTTATAAGAAAGAATTAATTTTTTTTTTAATTTTTAAAGCTCTACTACCAAGTTCGATCTGAAACCACCGTAAATCCACCACTACCAAGTTTGATCTACCAATAGACACTATTCGCTGCTTAAGGGTGTGCAAAAAACCCAAAAACCGAACCATATCCGTAACCGAAAAACAAAACCGAATTGTGAATTCAGTTTTCTCTTTGGTTAATGGATACACATTGTTTTGAATTTGGTTTATTCGTTTAACCGAACAAACTGAATAAGTTATAACTATATATGTTGAATTCGGTTTATATTTTGTAATTTGGTTTATTCGGCTGAATTTGGTTCGGTTAGACAAATTCTTAATACGGTTCTTTTCGATTAACGAATAGGCATAAAAATATTAAGAACCTAACAAACCAAACCGAAAAAACCAAAACCGAACCGTTGAACACCCATATCGCCACTAGCCTACACTACTACAAATCTCGACCTGCTACCACCACAAGTCCGCTGCACTCGATAAAATAAATTAAAGCATATTTAAAAACATTTTTTTAACTAGTATTTTAATGTTTTATAAAACGTTAATCATATAACATTTAAAAAAAAACTATAAAATATGTTTTTATTTTTTTTTAAAGTTAGTGTTACGTATTCAACCCATAATTAAGAGTTATAATAAAATTAATTACTTAAAGCTTTCTTAAATATTTAAAACGCAAAAGAAACAAAATAAAAACAAAAGAATTAAACTGTATTTATTGAGAACTTAAAGGAGGGGCACGACAAGTAAAATCAGATAAAAAGGGTACGTATTACACAATTATAATTTTATTAGAGTAAATTACACAAATCATCTTTTATGTTTATACACTTTTTCAGATATTGTCCTTTAGCCAAAAAATTGACAGGTATCACCCTTTACGTTTACAAATCTTGCACGTTACGTCCTTTGCCCCTAACCCAGTTAAATTTTTTCGTTAAGTATGGTCATGTGCAAGGCACATGATGCTACTTTGGTCTTTTTACCCATTTATATATAAAAAAGGTTAAAATATAAAAAGACAAATATCTCTCTTTCTCAACACACACTCTCTTTTTTCTCTTTCTTGTTTAAGACAGCCACCACACACCCATTGACCCACAATGATGGCTTCACAGTTAATGTTGGGGTTGATCGCCAAGGAACCCATCTATATGTTAACAAATTTATTGAGAAATGGGTGCGATTTTATAGATCTGGATTAGGGGGTTATGCGATTAGGGTTTCTAACGGTTAGGGTTTTGTGAGAGAGCGGAGAGAGGTGGTCCAGCGGTGGTGATTTCGGGTGGTGGTGGTCGCGAAGATGGTAGTGGTTTCAGGCCATCATCACGTCGTTTTCTGGTTCCGAGCCAAGATCTGACCGATTAGAGGCTGTAATCGGAGGCAGGGGTGGTTAGTGTTCTGGAACAGGTATGACGGATCACGGCGGCGGCAGAACAAACCATGGAAACCTCCTTGCATCTTTCTATCAACCGCACCGGATCTCTGAATCCTTCAATTTCCGATACCCGTCTCCGGCCATCGGATTCCGACTTCTCCTCCACCGATTCGACAATTGATTCAAACCTCAAACGGCAACACCGACCTTCATCAGAGTTGTATTCAAAGGTGAAATCTTCAAAATTCTCGTTAGCGTCGTTTTCTGCAACTGTTATGATTTGTAGTTTGGATGTGCGATAATGGATGAATTCTATTGTGTTGACAGAGTTGGATTTAGGTATATTATTAGTGTGTTGTGAAGATATAAGTCTATCTTAGATTGTGGATCAACAGGCATATCATTTTTTGGGTAAAAAGACAAATTGGGTTTATCTTTATATATATTTTTAATTTTAGAAATAAAAATTATGGGTAAAAAGATCAAAACCCCTTATGTGGAAGGCACATGACTTGAGTTAACTGAAAAAGTTAACCTTCGTTAGGCTAAATGACGTTAACCGCAACATATTTATACATACAGGATGATCTCTGACATTTTTTAGGCTAAATGACATACAGTAAAAAATGGTATAAACATAAAGAACGATTTCTGTAATTTACTCATTTTATTAGTTATAGGATTCTGTTGAAATAACTGCTCCATTTATTTAGAAAATAGTTTTCCCCTATATGAAAAGGTATATGTTTTCAGGTTATATATATTAAATTATTAATACAACTCGGTTATACTATATGATATATTTTACAGGGTTAGGATATGGTAAAAAAGGGTTTTAAAAATAAATGGTAAGAAAGATTTTGGGCTTAACATGTGTTCTTTTATTCTTTTTACAGGGAGGGCATGTTGCTCATTTTGTAAAATATGACAGGTCATTGTGTAATGTCAGGTCTGCTCATTGCGTCTAATGTCAGGTTTTGTGTCAAATATTTTTCATCGTTGTGTAATATGTATTTATCATTGTGTTTTACGTTTTAGATAGTTTCGTGTTATTTTTGTCACTGTTTTATATGTATTATATATAACACAATGATTAAAAAATATTTGACACAATAACCTGACATTAGACACAATGACGAGCAAATTACACAATAAGCTGAAAAACGTAATTTTTGTTTTGTTTTTGTATATAACGACACTATACTCGTTTTAAAGATAAAAAAGGCTCGTTTTCGTCATTGTGTTTTACGTTTTAGATAATTTCGTGTTATTTTTGTCATTGTTTTTTATGTATTATATATAACATAGTGATGAAAAATATTTGACCCAATGAATTGATATTAGAAACAATAACCTGACATTAGAAATATATTTGACATTAGACACAATGATGAAAAATATTAGACACAATGACTTGATATTAGACACAATGACCTGACATTAGACACAATGAGCTGGAAAACGTAATTTTTTTTTCGTTTTTGTATATAACGACACTATACTCGTTTTAGAGATAAAAAACGCTCATTTTATGCTGTCTAATGTCAGATCTGGTCATTGTGTCAAATATTTTTCGTCACTGTCTTATATGTATTAATCATTGTGTTTTACGTTTTAGATAATTTCGTGTATTTTTGTCACAGCTTTTTACGTATTATATATAACAAAGTGATGGAAAATATTTGACACAACAACTTGACATTAGAAAAATATTTAACATTAAACATAATGATGAAAACTAGTTGACACAATTATTTTACATTAGACACAATAACCTGACATTAGACACAATGACGAGCAATAATCACATTTAGCTGGAAAACGTATTTTTTTTGTTTTTGTATATGGCGATATTATACTCGTTTTAAAGATTAAAAAACGCTCGTTTTTATGGTGTAATTTTTTTTTAAAAATAATGTCATTATTAAAAGTTATGAACGTTTAAAAAAATGGGGAAACTTGATAAAAAGTCAACAAAAGTGGTCATTACTAAAATACCCTTCCAACAACTTTTTTTTCTACAATTTGATCACAACCATTAAATACTTCTCAATTTGATCTAAGAACATGTGCTATCCCCAAGTGATAGGGGTGTGGTGTGATAATAAAGTGCACGCTACGTGGCGCCACGTCACACCCTTCATTATCACACCATCCATCACTTGGCAAGGGAAATACCAAAGTGATTGTGGTGATGTGATAATTAAATATATTTTTTTTTATTTTCAATTAAATAAAACAAAACATAATATTTCATTAATAAAAATAAAAATACATTAATTCAAACAACTAAAAAAAACATTAATCAAATTACTAAAAAAAATACATTAATTCAAACAACTAAAAAAAACATTAATCAAATTACTAAAAAAAAATACATAACTAAAAAACTACGGGATACCATGACGTTATTCGATCTCCTTTTGTTTTTTTTTTCAAGATCCATGCCAAGAATTTCGATCTCCTGTTTTGTTCATTTCCAATCCATCCTCTCTTGTTGGGCTTTGTTAAATTTTGTTATTTGTTCGACCATTATCTCGCTAATTTCATAGTGACTTGGAACCGAACCCAAACCCGTTGCTTGGGCTTTAGCTTTTTTCTTCCTTATCGGGCGGGGTATTTCTGTTAGGACATAGAATGTATGACAAAAGCTTTGTAATAGTTTAGGTCTTATTGTCTTTATGTTTTTACGTAATTGTATAGATTTTGTCTAAGTGTTAGAACAAGTTCTGCTAGAGGCGAACTTGTCTAGTTCGCCTAGTCTATTAGAGGCGAACTTGTTAGGTTCGCCTAGTCTCATGTGGGGCGAACTTGTTAAGTTCGCTTAGTCTATTTGAGGCATAGCAGGTTTGTGTCTATAAATAGGTGTTTACAGATTCTGTTCTAAGGAGAACACGAGAGCAGAAGAGTTGAACGATTGTATTCTATAAACTCTGTGTTTAGTGGAATACAAAGAGAGAGTTTATTTACCTGCTGTTTCTATTGTCAATTCACATACATACGTTAACACGAAGGATTCCACACTCCGTGTTATCGAGACATCCTATCACGAGATCGATCTGTAGATGAGTCATGTGGACCTACAAGTGGTATCAAAGCTTATGCTCGTGATTTGTGTTTGATTCTTGGTGATTCGTGACGATTTTGTATACAATCTGACAAGAAATTGATCAATTTTAGATGTTTTTGTATCCATGGGGTTTTCAAATTCTTGAAGTTGATTTTGCTGCTAAATTCATGGATTTGAAGTGGTTTTTGGTGAAATTAATCTGATAGAAGTGTTCTAATTCATAAAATACTAAATCATATGGTCCAATTTCTTCAAATTCCTTCTAATGTGTGAGAAATGAAGATTTTCGGTACTTGTTGTTCGTGTTTGGGTTGAAGTTCTTCCTGAGTTTGTTACAGCTGAAGTAAGCGAACTTGTTGAGATTTTGTTGTAGACGAACTTAGCAAGCGAACTTATCATGTTCGCTTCTCTCAGTTTAAGCGAACTTATTCTATAGGTGAACTTACCAGATTTTCTTATTTTAAGCGAACTTATCAAGTTCGCTTGATATCAAATTCGCTTGTTTGGTATTGAAGCGAACTTATTATCTTCGCCTGAGGGGAGTACTTTTCAATACTTGGAAAGTTTTCTGAAAATGGCTAATATGGTGCAAGTGACTAACATGTTAAATTACGATAACGAGATTGGTACATCTCAGAAACCACCCAAATTGTTAAGTCTTGCAGATTATTCTAACTGGAAAGATCGGTTTGATCAGTTCGTGTCTTTTACTGATACTAGTTTATGGATTCCAATCTTGGAAGGTTATACACATCCGACATATACTTGGATGGGAAATGATGATATTCCTAAATCGGTATCCGCGTTAACCACAGAAGAAAAATTATTGTTTGATAGGGAAAAGAAGGCTATGGCTAGTATCTCAATGTCTCTTCTTAAATAAATTTATCATAGCTTTAAACAATTCAAGACTTCTCAACAATTGTGGGAAGCGTTACAAAAGCGGTGTGAAGGTAGTTTGGATGTTAAGAAAAGTAGAAAAGAATTACTGAAGAAGTTGTTCTTAGTATTCAAGAACTTTCAAAATGAATCTTTAGA
Organism: Smallanthus sonchifolius; assembly: GCA_023525975.1. Lineage (NCBI taxonomy): Eukaryota > Viridiplantae > Streptophyta > Magnoliopsida > Asterales > Asteraceae > Smallanthus > Smallanthus sonchifolius. The sequence continues at coordinate 63,515,908 of CM042021.1, read as the reverse complement.
TGATCTTGCAACGAGATTCTATCATTTGCTGAGTGAATTGTCAAGTGCTTCAGTGGTTTATGAGACTGAAGAGATAAATGATAAGTTTTTGGAGGCATTACCATCTAAATTTGATGTGTATTCAGTTTTGATAAAAGAGAATGTCAAGTATAAAATTATGTCTCTTGAAGAGGTTCTTGGCAAGATTCAATCACATGATTTGAATATAAAGAAGAAGGAAACCAATATGGAGCATATTCAAGATCCTTCAATGTATTTTGCTAAGACTTCTGGTAAAACTGGTGCAGGGGTTGCGTTCTTTTCTGGTGATACTCAAGATGCTTCTAATGATCATTGTTTTGGGGTTCCAAGTCATTCTGGTTTCTCTGCAAATACAACCTCTTCATCATCTGGAACACATAATATGAATCAAAGAGTTGTTGATGATTATTTAGCGATGTTTTCTTCCTTTATGGCTTCTTATGAAAATGTTATTGGAAGAAAGATTAATGATCCGGATGTTATTGAAGAGGATTTCAGACAAATTGATCTTGTTGATCTGGAAGATATGAACACTCAATGGAACATGGTTATGCTAATGCGACAGGCAAATGATTTTTTGAAGAAGACTGGAAGGAAGTATATCGGTTCTAACAGTCGTTCACGTATGTGATTTGACAAAACCAAAGTTCGTTGCTATAATTGTCACGAGTATGGTCATTTCTCCAAAGAATGTGTGAAGCCAAAAGTTGAACTTGATTCTCAGAAGAAGCCTAATAACTTTCAGAACATTCGTAATCAGTCTCATGGCTCCTCTAGTTCTGGAAATTCTAATCATGCATCTGCATCATCTGTTTTGGTTGCTCAGAATGATGAAAATTATGACTGGGGTATTCATCTTGAAGATTTGGTTGGTACTGTAAGTCAAGCTTTTGTAGCTGAGATTCATTCTGCAAAATCTGAAGAGTCAACTGATGATGATAGCTCAAGTGATGGTGAGAGTTTGCCAAGTGCCGATGAAGAGCATGATTAAGTACAAAATGTTGAGTCTTATATTGCATCTGGTGTATCTGAAGATGATATAGTATTAACTCAAAATTCTTCTGATGGGCTGATTCTGAAAATATTCCGATTACAAAAGTCTTCATGGCAGATATGTCAGATCCTTCAAAGGTAAAAGATTCTGTGTATCACATTTATTGCTCTAATTGCATAAGTATAAAATATAAACTGCAAAAAGTAATGGATGATAACACAAATTTAATTTGTGATATGAAATCGATGCATTCAGTTAATCAAAAATTGAAAGATAATGATAAATTGTGAATAGATAGAATTGAGTCTTTCAAAAGAGATTTGAACTCTTTGGGATTGAAATATAAGGAACAAGCATATCATCTAGATATGGCTTATGCTGAGATTGAGAAGCGAAATGAAATTGTCGCTTAGAAGAACAAAGAAATTTCTGATAAAGAATCTGAAGTGATCAAATTACATAGAAAGTTGGAGAATTTTGAAAATTCATCTGTGGTATTGGATTACTTTAATGCTAATGCTGATCCTACAAAGAGGGTTGCTGGTATTGGATTTGTTCCTCCACCATTCAATGCAAATTATGTGGTTGAACTAGAAATTATTCATGAAGAGGAAATTGATCCAAAGACGGTGTTGAAAGTAAATCCAATAACTGGTGAAGATATGATCTATGATTCTGATTATGAGAATGAAGTTTTTGATGATAAAAAGGTTGAAGGCATTCTTAAGGATGTGAAAATTGTTGAACCAAAGGTGGTTAAACAAGTTACCCGTGATAGATGCATTTTAACAGAACCTGATGAAGTGAAAGTTGATCAACTTAACCTTTCCAAAATGTTACAATCAAGTGGTTTTGTTGCTGCTGGTCATCAGAAGAAGAATTAATCAACGATGACTAAACAAGTTTTTGTTCAAAAGAAGCCAGTCAACTGTTCAGTAAAATCTTCTGAAGCTTGTTCATCGGAAGGGTCATCAAATTCAAGAAAAACTCCTTATATCAGAAATCATCAAGATAGAAGAGTTTGCTTTCACTGTAATGAGGTTAGTCATATTCTAATTCACTGTCCTTATAAGAATCAAGGCAAATTAAAGAGTGTTCCCTCACAACAACGAGTGGTGACGATTCTGAAGAGACCAAATGTGCGAAAGCCTACTTCTAGTGTTGTAAAGAATGTGCCTTATCAATCATTTGCTAAATCTTTGGGATTTAAGCAACATGATAAGCATATTTCTAAACCAGTTGTTTTTCAAAATAAGTTTGAGATTCCACATGTTGAAATTCCAAAAGATTCTCAACCTGAGGTCAAACTTTCTAGACCACAACGAAGAAGACATAACATAAAATTAAAGAAACTTTTGGAAATATCTGAATCTGATAATCATAAATCTAATAATGTTTTTCAAATTATTCATATTGTGTCTTCATTGAGAATGTCTAATTTTGAATCTTATGTTCCAAAGGTTGATGACAATGTTGATTGTGAACTGCTTGAAGTTGTTTATTTTGATCCATCTGGACGACCCAAGACCACAATGGCTTGGGTTCCTATTTCTAACTGATTTTCTTTGTTTATGTAGGGGCAACCAAGGAGGACTATCAACAATACGTGGTATGTGGATAGTGGTTGTTCTCGACATATGATAAGGAATATTCGTTTGCTGGAAGATGTTATTAATATTGATGGTGGTTATGTCGCTTTTGCTGGAAATAAAGGCGGATACATAACTGGTCAGGGTACTTTGAAGAATGATAAAGTCAAATTTGAGAAAGTGAACTGTTGAAGCACTTTCCTGTGACAAACACTCTAGATAGATTCTGGATAGATAGAGTCTTAGTTTAGTACTTTCATGTATGTATTTGTCTTTGTTTGTAAGTGTCTGTATGTATTAGTTATCGAGTTGTATTTACTTTTACATATTGACTGTTGCAGATTTCTCTAAGTGTTTTGCGCACTTGTATGTGCGCAGGAGATAGTTCCTGCGTACTTAGCAAGTATGCAAGAATAACTTTGCGTACTTGCTAAGTACGCATGAGCAAATTGCCCTGCGCACTTGCTAAGTGCGCAGGCATCAGGTCATGTATAAATAGGAATGGTTGACAGTAGATAAGTACGCAATCATAGACAGTCACAGTAGCAAATACGCACAACTTTGTAATCTCAGTACTTCTCTCTGTAACCTTCAAGTGTTTATAATAGATGAAAGTTTAAAGTGATTATCTTGTCGGTTTACTTTGTTTTGTAAGACTCTCCACCTAGTCACGGGTATTCCGCACCCGGTCCGACTAGTAGACCCACTTGCATGTGACGATCCGCCACACCCGAGGGACCTATAAGTGGTATCAGAGCATTTCTCTTGATTTCAAGTGTTGTGAGTGAGTTTGGAGAGTTTTCTATAGAGTTTTACAAGCAAAAGGAGGTGTTTTTGTTGATTTTTGTGATAAAATAGGGGTAGCTCTTCAACACAATTTTAGAAGCAAAAATCACTCAAAAACCGACTTTTGTTGTGTATTTTGAGTGTTTTGAGGATCAAAGGTTGGTTAGAAACAAGTTTCTGACCCTTTGGCTCATTTTGATTGTTCATCCGTCCGATTTTTGCCATCTCCGATGTGTTTTCCAGTGACCAGAATAGTTTGGTGAGAGTTGGTGAAAAAGTGTTGTGCGTACTTACCATATCTGGCAAAAAGTACAGTCTTGTTGCGTACTTACCAATTACGCAAGACTAATCTTGTGCGTACTTAAGTTATATCCTGCGTACTTATCATTTACTCCTGCGTACTAATCAAGTACGCAAGAGCAAATCTTAAATACGCAAGACCATTCCTCTAAGTGCGCAAGGCTAATATCAAGTGCGCAAGTGTCTCTGATTTTTCAGAAATTTGACTAAGTGTTCACCATGTCAAATCTTCATAACCTTGGAAACCTTTTAAACTATGACAATGAGATCGGTACTCCTCAGAAACCGCCAAAGCTGCTAAATCTAAATGATTATTCTAACTGGAAGGCACGCTTTGAGCATTACATTTCATACACGGATTCTTCGTTATGGATTCCAATTCTAGAAGGCTATAAGCATCCTACACACATTTATCTTGATGATGAACTGCCTAAGCCTATCTCTAAACTCGATGAAGAAGAAAAGAAAGCTTATGATCGAGAGAAGAAGGCTCTTGGTTCAATCACTATGTCATTAACTCGGGAGTTGTTCCACAGCTTCAGAGGTTATGACAACTCTAAGGATCTTTGGAAGGCATTATAGAAAAGATTCGAAGGGAATAGTGATATCAAGAAGAGTAAACGGGATCTACTCAAGAAGCAGTATGAATGCTTTAGATTTTTGGAGAATGAGTCTTTAGATGACCTCATCTCTAGATTCTATCATCTGCAGACAGAATTGAAAGCTTTTGAGCTCAAGTATCCCGATGAAGAGTTGGTGGAAAAGTTTCTGGATGCTTTGCCACCCAGGTTTGAAATGTACACAACCCCGATGAGAGATTGTCCAAAATTCTATGAAATGACAGTGGAGGAGGCAATTGGAAAGTTTCAAGCTCATAACATGAACCTTAGAAAGAAGGAGAGCTCAGGAAGACCTCAGATACAAGACCCTTCTATGTATCATGGGACGTCTTCTACAACCAAATCTTCGGGCTCAGGAATTTCCCTCTTCTCTGGAAACTCTACTGAAGAAGACCACTCAAATTGTTGTGGTGGTCATGCATGCAATGCATCTGGATCAGGTTGTGGATCTCATCAACAACACACCTCAAGAAATCCTCCCGCTACAACTTCAGCTAACCAGTCAGCTATAGCCAAAATAGCTGAAGATCATGTAGCACTATTTTCATCTCGTATGCTGGCCTATGAGAAATTCATAGGTGGCAAGCTTACAGATCCCGAGACAATTGAAGAAGATTTTAATCAAGTGGATTCTGATGACATGGAGGACATGGATATTCAATGGAATATGGCCATGATCTTGAGGAGAGCCAAGCGTTTCCTGAACAGAACAGGAAGAAAGTTCATTGGCGAGCATTCTAATGCCAAGGTTGGTTTTGACAAATCCAAGGCCAAATGCTATAAGTGTCTAAACTATGGACACTTTGCTCATGAATGTCAAAAAGGCAGAGCACCGGCTTCGGGTTTCACCAGATCTAGCCAATGAAACAGCCATGGCTACAACAACTCAAACAACCACAATCAATGCCAAAGTGGAACGTCCAATGCACTGGTAGCTCAACAGGATGACATCTTTGATTGGGGTGTTCATCTGGAAGATGCCATCATTGCACAAACTTAAGTTGGTCTCATGGCTGAGATCATGGAGTTGATGGAAACTGAGAAAAAGGAAGCTGAGGAGAAGGAAGCTGAAGAAAAGGAAGCTTCTGTAGCTGATCAAGAGGAATCTACTACTGCTGTTGCCCTCATGGCCATTGGAGAAGCAACAAGTTCATCGTCTGAGGTAGATTCTAATCCTTTTTCTATTATTTCTTGTTCTAAATGTCTAGGCTTAAAACTTGAAAATTCTAAGATTCAAGACAAGGTCGAACCGCTTCGCATTGCAGCTCTAACTTATAAAGAAAATGAAAAACGTTTTAAAGATTCAATTGAAACATTGAAAAAGGAAAAACGTGATTATTCACTAAAAATGAGCGATCAACAGCTTCACTTGGATATTGCATATAAGGGGTTGGAGAAAAGGAACAATGAAATTAACAAGCTGCAAAATGAAATCTTGCAGTTGAAATGTTCTAATGAGAAGTTGAAAAACTCTCGTTTTGTGGTGGAACACTACGAGTCTGTAGTGAGGCAAATGAATGGCTTAGGGTTAGGTACTAATGCCATTCCTCCACCAGTTAGCGGGAAGTTTGTCAACAGCTTAGTAGACATTGATCTAACTTGTCTTCATGAGTCCTCAGGATAGGATGATTCCTCTAAAAATGATGATTCCTCAAGTAAGGCCAACTCCGCATCTGATGAGGAGTTCTTTACTGCTTCTGATGATGGGTCGGTTAACACTTTCCCTGAAGGAGTAGTATCTGAGGAGTTGTTATCTGAACAGAAAGTCAAGAAAAACATTATCACTAATAGTGATAACTGTATTTTAACTGAACCCGATATCATTGAATCTAATGATAAATTAAAGGTAATGCTTTATGGAGGGTATAAAAATCTTAATCAAGTAAAGAAAGAGGCTTTTTCAGCTCACTTTGGGCTTGGTTACAAAGAAAATTTGCAAAAATACTATACTCCCAAGAACCAATATGTATCGGGTCAAACTTCTGTTCACAAACCAACTCCTCCTGCTCATCATGCTGAGTCATCTAATGCCAGATCTAATTAGCCTTACAGGAGAACTTACACAGACAAGAGGACTTGCTTTCACTGTGGCTTGGTTGGTCACATTTTTGTGAACTGTCCTTCAAAGAACCAAGGGAAACGGCCTATTGTTTCACAACCGGCTGTCTTCCCTAAGTCGCCATTAGTGAAACCTCCCAAATGTCCAAAACAAAATATGGTGAAACCACCTGTTAAACTGATGGGAAAGCCAAAGATCAAATCTGAGGCCAAACCATATGTTTTAAGAAAGGTAATGCAACCTGCTGTACCTTGTGTATCTACCTCTGGTAGTACACGTACTGGTAAGAAACCTGTGGTGAAACTCTCTAAGCCACAGAGGAGGAGAAGGAATAAGAGGTTGAGAAAGCTAGAGCAGCTGACTTTAGTTCAATCAGGTGAAGCTTCCACAAGTTCACCTCCTGTTGTTGAACCAAAGTCTACTATTCCGGTTAAGAAAAAGAAGAGGTCCTGGACTGCCAAAACTAAAAATTCTCAATCTCCTAGTGCTAATTTTTTTAAAGATTCATCCATTTTGAACAGTCATCACGACTGTGAGTTAAAAGAGGTAGTTTATTTTGAAAAGGATGGATGACCCAAGACCACTATGGCTTGGGTCTCCAAATCTAACTAATTCTTTTTGTGACTTGTGCAGGGACTTCCGAAGGGTCCTATCTCTAACCGCTGGTATGTAGATAGTGGATGCTCCCGGAACATGACAAGAAACATGGCCTTGCTTCAAGACGTGAAACCATTCAGAGGCGGCTTTGTGGCCTTTGCTGGAGAGAAAGGCGGCAGTATCACGTGTCAAGGCGTGGTATCAAATGGTTGTGTCAGTTTTGACAATGTCAACTTTTGTGAGCAGCTGAAGCATAACCTGCTGAGTGTCTCCCAAATGTGCGACAAGGAGTACTCGGTGATGTTTGATAAGAATGAATGCTTGATTCTCAAGCCTTGTTTTGAAGTTCTTGAAGATTGGATCCTGATGAGAGCGCCAAGGACAAACGACACCTATCAGATTGATATGAGCGTGGCAACAACCACCTCCTTAGTTGCTTCTTGTTTGCTTACCAAAGCGATAGATCTTGACTCTATCTTGTGGCATAGGAAACTCGGACATATTTCGTATCATAAAATGAACCATCTTGTCCGAAACGGTTTGGTAACTGGGGTTCCTAAGCTGACATTTACCGTTGCAGATGACTGTATGCCTTGTAAAAAAGACAAACAGCAGCGGAAGTCTCACAAGCCCAAGCTCCAAAACCCCATTGATACCCCTTTGGAGCTATTACACATGGATCTGTTTGGCCCCATAAGTATCAGGAGTATTGGAGGTAAGTCGTTCTGTCTGGTTGTAACTGATGATTTCTCACGTTTTTCTTGGGTGCATTTTTAGGTACTAAGGACGAGACTGCTGATATTCTTCAATACCTGATCCTGAGCTTAGAATCTCTTTGCAAGCTGAAGGTTAGAACAATAAGGAGTGACAACAGAACTGAGTTCAAGAATAATTTGATGGAACTTTTCTGTCTCAAGAAGGGGATCCGTCAGGAATTCAGCGCCCAGTACACACCACAGCATAATGGAGTGGTAGAACGGAAGAACAGAACACTGATTGAGACTGCAAGGACTATGCTGTCGGATGCAAAGCTTCCTGTCACTTTCTGGACAGAAGCCGTTAATATAGCCTGTCACATCTTAAACAGAGTTCTAGTTGTGAAGAGGCACAACAAGACTTTTTACGAGTTAATCAACAATCGATTTCCCAATCTTGATTACCTAGTTCCTTTTGGTAGTCTTGTTCCTTGTTGGTACAGTACAAAGACCGCCAATCTAAGTTTCATGTAAAAGCGGTGGAAGGCATCTTCTTAGAATACGTTGCCAACTCGCCTTGCAAGAGAGTGTACAATATAGGAACTCGTACTGTCGAGGAATGGTTTGAAGTGGATTGAAGTAAACACAACATTTCACCAGAACCAACAGGTCCAGCTTGGGGTTTTAATTATGATGCGCTATTCAAGTCATTCAATCTTCCTGATCTATCTGCAGTTGATGCCGCAAATGTTTATGAATTATTGGGTGGCGGCGATGACTCCAGTTTCTCTATTCGTGCTATTGTACCGATTGTAACTCCTGATTCCAATGCTGCATCTGCATCTGGAACTCATGACAGTGATAACAGTGAAGATGTTCATGTTGATGGAGATGACGCTCAAGCTAATCCTAACACAACTGTAGGAAATGAAGCTCCAGCTGATCCAATTAACATTGAATCCTCTTCTTCTGGAACACAAGAAATGGGGAAGTTAAGCATGAATCTCGATTCAGAAATTCAGGAACCGAATGTACCAGAGGCGAGAGTGCATAAGAATCATTTAATTGACAACATTATCGGTGATCCTCATGCCGGTGTTCAAACTCGTCATCGTACCATTGCAGAGAACACTAGTCTTTACTCGGAGATACTTGACACTGGTGTCATGGAAACACGTCTGCATGTTGCATTCGTGTCCCAGTTAGAGTCGAAGAATGTGAAGGAGGCTCTCGCGGACAATTGCTGGATTGAGGCGATGCAAGATGAATTGTCTCAATTCCAAAAGTTTCACGTGTGGGATTTGGTTGACTTGCCAAAAGGCTTTCAGCCAATTGGAACCAGATGGGTGTTCAAATGCAAGACGGATGATCGTCATGTGGTTGTGAAGAACAAAGCAAGATTGATTGTTCAGGGTTTTTCTCAACAAGAGGGCTTGGATTACACGGAAGTATATGCCCCCAGTTGCTAGAATTGAGGCCATTCGACTGTTCTTGGCTTATGCCACATATGTCGGCTTCAAGGTCTATCAACTTGATATGAAGAGTGCTTTCCTATATGGAAAAGTTCATGAAGAGGTCTATGTCACTCAACCTCCCGGCTTTGAAGATCCGCATAATATCAATAAAGTGTATAAGCTCGACAAAGCACTTTATGGTCTTTATCAAGCACCGCAGGCTTGGTATGAGACATTATCTAAACATCTACTGTCTAATGGTTTCAACTGTGGACAGATTGACTCGAACCTCTTCATTAGGAAAGCAGGAGGTGACATTCTTCTTGTACAAGTCTACGTCGATGACATTATTTTTGGATCTACCAATGAAGGGATGTGTAGGGAATTCGAGCAGGTGATGAAGTCCAAGTTTGAAATAAGTAACATGGGTGAATTGTCATTCTTCCTGGGTCTGCAAGTCAGTCAAAGAGAGGATGGCATTTATCTACATCAAACTAAGTATGTGCAGGACATCTTGTCAAAATACTAGATGATTGATAGCAGTACTTATGGCACACCTATCCCAGTCAATCATGGTCTGCATCCTCACAAAGATGGAAAGGATGTGGATTGCAGATTGTACCATGGGATGATCGGATCACTTATGTATCTCACAGCTTCAAGACCCGATATAATGTTTGCTGTGTGCTTGTGCTCAAGGTTTCAGTATCAACCGAAGGAGTCACATATGATAGCCGTGAATAGAATTTTCAGATACTTGAAAGGGAAACCTCGATTGGGTATTTGGTACTCTAAGCAGCAGTCATTCGACCTCAAGGTCTACACTGATTCAGATTATGGCGGTTGTAACCTTGACAGAAAGTCAACTTCTGGTGGATGTCAATTCTTAGGAGATAGACTGGTTTCCTGGCAGTGTAAGAAGCAGTCAACGGTTTCTGTCTCAACTTGTGAAGCAGAATACGTTGCTGCAGCGAGCGGTTGCTCTCAGATATTGTGGATTCAGCAGCAATTGAGAGACTACGGCTTGAACTTCACTGGAACTCCTTTGTTCATTGACAACAATGCCACAATGTCCATCACAAATAACCCGGTGAAACATTCCAAAACTAAACATATAGAAATTCGCCATCATTTCATCTGTGATTGTGCTGAAAAGCATTTAATTGAACTTGTTAAAGTTCACACGGATGACAATCTTGCTGACCTTTTCACAAAGGATTTTGATCTATCCCGTTTTGAGCATCTTGTCAAGTTGATAGGAATGTTCAATCCTGAGTGAAAAACTTGTTTTTCTTAAATCAATTCAATTCATGAAAGTTAAACTTTTATTTTCTTTTAAGTTTTTTGTATAGTTCTTTTAACTTTCAAAAACATTTTACAAAATCAAAAACAAAATAGAAAGTGGAGAAAATTTCAAAGTTAACTTGATAAAAGTGGAAATGATAGTACATCAGAAATGATCTAAACGTCACAGACTGCTCATATGGGAAATGATTGCGTCATGCTTACTTAATTGTTTAAATTATTATGTTTTCAATCTGCTTATTTACAAGTAATTTGAATTGTCAGTAGGCTGTATGCCTCTTTAAATCACTAGTCGTGTGGAAACTAAAGTCTAAATTACAACTTTGATTTGAACCCATGTTTGCTAGTGTGTGTGCGTAAAAGAATAGAAAAGATCATTATCAGATAAAGGATGTTAGATTTTGGCAATAATTTTCTTTTGAGATCAGTTTCGGGTTATGTCGTTAGCACAATTAATGCGGTTCATCTCACTGCCCATACTCACAAGTATGCAAGGAGAGATTGAATCAAAACATGTCTCTACATCAACTGTTGAGCATGTATTCACCCTTGAATCACTCCTGATTCATTGAAATCAAATCCAGATAAAAGTTGGATTCCCTTACCTTATTCAAACACCATACTCATTATCCTGAATCATCATACCGATATTCAATGAAGAAAATCAAATGAAACCAAGACATATGAATCACTCAATTCTGAATCTTATGATTCCTGATAATCCTTATGGATTCTGCTTGATTTTTCCTGTGCTAATTGATGTAGCTTCATTCTGAAAATTTAGAAAATCATTGGAAAAATCTTAGATGCCTTGAGATAGTGCAATATACATTATTGTAGCATATCAGTGGGGTACACGTTGTATATCTTATATTTAATACCTTAATACACAAGAACGTGATACAAATATGCTTATAGTTTCAAATCTTATAATATTATCAACTTGAATTACTTGTTTATGTGCTTATTATGTATGAATAAATAGTAATCCATGACATGATCCCATATTCTTTGATGTTTATATTGTATCGTTTTTTGCTATAAGTTAGCCTGATATGATCCTCTGCTCGTGTCTTTGATCAAAATTAGTTTGTGTAAATACGTGTATATTTCTATCTAGAAAAGATCAAAAAGATTTTAAGTTTATGAACAATTCAATCTTAATCAGAAAAAACCAAAAAAATATTTGTGTTTAACCTTCCTGAATTGATTTTGAATCCTCTTGATTGAATATGTTTTATCTTGTTCGTTATTTGACTTGAAATCTTCATAATTTGAGTTGAAAGTTTGCGCACTTAAGGGGTTCTGTGTACTTGACAAGGGTGCATGAAGTAAGCCCTACGTACTTCACAAGTACGCAAGAGTTAAGTCTTGCGCACTTGTAAGTACGTAGGAGTTAACGCTTGCGCACTTAGCAAGTACGCAAGACCGTTTTGTGTTGGGTATATAAACAGGAGTTAGAAAATTCAGAGATTTATCTCATTCAAAATTAACGCCTGTTCATTTTCCTTCCGACAATTTTCCTCAAAAAAATCCGAGTGTTCCTAACCTATTTTTTGTCCCATCTCTAGTATTATCATCGTTTAACAATCAATCGGTGAGAATCTTGAGACAATCCGTCCACAAAACTTGCGACTTTGGACCGATTCAGAGTCTTAAATCTTAGGGTTTTTTATTCTAGTTTTTAGTCATAGGTTTGGTTGTCTGAGTAAAAATTGATAATTAAAACTTAACTAAAACCTGTAATCGACCCTTAATCGTCCGTCTAATCTTTGATTTTGACCATTGGGCTTGGATTTTACCGACGGTAGGTCAGGGTCATCGATTAGGTCAAAATTGGACTACTATAGCAAGTATTTGGTGTGAAGGTTGGTCCCATAGGTCGTGATCACTGATTCCGACCTTGTGGTGACCTACTCCACCTCCTTTTTGAACATCAGTTGATTTTGACAACTTTTGACATTTTTAAATAAGTATGTTTCTTGCGCACTTAGCAAGTACGCAAGAGGAAATTCCTTCGTACTTGCTAAGTACGCAGGACCAACACTTGGGAAAAATTTCTAAGTCTGAAATTTCAGTTCAAAGTGTAACTGCTATACTCATGTTTATTCATTTCCAATGAAACTTATTGTTCTGATTATGTTTTCTGTGTGCTTTTGCAGATTATGGCTCGGGCGTTTACGAACGAATTCAATCTGTTAGCTAATACTCAACCGGAATGGAAGGGTGCAGCGCTTCAGTATCGAGAGATAGTTGATTTCGTGAACCGTTCAAGAATCAGCTACGCTATTTCAGTCGACCCGATCGTTTCAACACCTTATCTGGAGCAATTTTGGGAGACTGCGGAGCATGATTGCACGATAACCCCCAATGTTATAAGTGCTACCGTGGCTGGTCATGACATCGCCTTCTTTGAAGACATAATTAGAAGGGTCCTACAATTCCGAGATCTCTCGACCGACCCGACAGCCTATCCAGACTACTTTGTGGATGGCTGTTGGAGGCAACGAATGGGATATGTCGGTGCGAGAGACCATGCTTCATATAAGAAAATGTGGGTGCTTGACCAATGGAGATACTTTGCCCACGTCATGATCATGTGCATCTCCTCAAGAAAAGCGGGAAATGATGCAATGGGTCATGATTTTTCTGCAGCCATGGTTGGCTTATCTCTCAACAAGGGCTACAACTTTTCACGATAGATATTCAAAGCCATCAATGACCAGATCAACACGGCTGAGAGGTTCAGGTTCTTGTTATACCCTAGGTTTGTGCAACTTCTGATAAACGATGCGTCGCCAAACCTACCTGCTACCGGGGAGAGATTGCAAGTTAAAAGGGTGGACAAAAGGGTGTTTGCACAATTTTTAAAGCCAAGCAGTGTAGATCCTACCCCTGAGCATACATCACTCTTTGGCCACCTTATAAATGAAGCATACGTGGCACAAGGTAACTGGAGATGGTATAGTCACGATTCAGAGCCAGAATTGAGTGAGCATTCAGATGAACAACAACAACAACAAGAGGAGGAAGTTGAAAGTGAAGATGGATCGTCAGATGGTGGAGACGAAGAAGAAGGTAATGATGGTGCTGAGGAATCCGACTCAGAAGAGACGGAGTCTGATTCTTCTGATTCCGATGATGCACCATCGCAGGTTCACCAAGGAGAATGACAAAGGTAACCCTACCTGAGTCATCCTCAAAGAGAAAGCGACAGTCCACTAGCAGCGAATATGAGCCAGATTCCGACTCTGACGCTGCTATTCAAAGGAAAAGACGTGAAAGTGTTCACAAGAACAGGGTGGATAAAAAGCAACAACCTATTCCTAGTGAGGTGGTGGTGAGTCCTCAACAGCAAGTACAAGTTTCTGTTGCGAGTTCTGATTCCGCTTCCACCCCACCTTCACAGCAGCTATACCGGATACAGAGGAGGAGGCCACAGGTACAACCTGATGTGGCAGTCACTTCAATCACAGAGGAAGTTCCTGTGATAGTGACCCTCCCTATCACATCTGCCCAGGTGGCGGTGACTACTCCAATTCTCACGGAGTCAGTCACCATCACCCCTTCCATAACACCTACAACCGTCATCACATCTATAATCCCAACAACCACCATTGATCCTTTAAGTCAACCCTTCAATTATGGGGAATTTACTCAAGGGTTTGACTTCGACACCATCTTCTCCTTCCCAATTCACAATGCCGAAGCGTCATCATCCAGATATCCTGATCCTAATGATGCAAGGATAGATGTTCTGGAAACCTAATTTGCTGGATTATTGGAAACTATTCAGAAGTCAAAGGAGGAATCTGACGCTCAACAAGCATAGATTAATTCGTTGGTGGATGAAGTTAGGATTCTAAGAAGCCAGAGAACGGGGACTGACGAGAGACTGAAGAACGTCATGGCCCAGAACGAGCTTCTAATCAGGACAAATGAAATGATTCTTGGTCACATGTCATCTCTAGAGCTAAGGGTTGATACTCAACAGAAAGAGCATGAGCTGATGGTCAAACTAATTGCTGATCTGACCAAGAAGCTTTATGCTTAGGGGGAGAAAGATAAGAAGAAGGAGAAAGAGAAGGAGAAAACTACTGGTGATGAGGCTTGTCATCCTGTTGACTTAACTAAGGATGACGACAAAGACAAGGATCCCGAAGCCGGTCCTAGTGGAGGTGAGCACCAAGCTTTAGCAATTGTGCCCATCTCTGCTATTCCAATGGCTCAGGGGGAGTCTACTCATCAAGAGGGTGATGATACCTCTGGTGGTGGTGACAAAGGAAAGTCAGCGGCTGAGGTGCTTAAGGATCTATCTGATGATGAGATCTTATACTTAGAGCCTAACTATTCCAAGGAATCACAGATCGATGCTCTCTTTAATCTAGAAGAAGGAGAGATCGACTCTGGTGATGATTGGGATGATGATGATGATGAGGATGTAGTAATTGAAAATCCCAAGGGCGACGGGGAAGGAGAGTATGAGTTAGAAGATGGAGAGATCTTTGAATTTCCATCCTTCGAAGCTCAGCTCGAAACAGGTTCAGTCGAGCATGCTAGTAATGTGGAAGCCTCGACTGAAACCTCCCCAGTTGACCCTACACCTGTGGATCCGGAGGCACCAAAAGAAAGATAGGCCTTCTACTTCATCTAAGGGTCCAGCTCCTGTTTGGCAAAAGACGTCTATCATAGACAAACAAGGGGCAACATGGATGATCTTGGCTATAAGGTTCGAGGAGGATAAGCAATTGTTCGCAATCAAAAGATCGGGGGGGGGGGGTTCAATACTTGAAATCAACAAGTGAAGCGTTCAACTCCTTACCCAAATATGACCTTGTGAACCTAGCAAACCGAGAACTGTTGGGTTATTCTAATCATGCAGTCGCGATGGGTTTGTGGGAGGTTCTACAGCGGGAAGAAAGATCTGGGAAGTTTGATATGTTCAAGCCTCAAGTGCCCAAGAGAGTCAAGGATAAGACATCAAGAAATCATGTGACTAAGAAATTCTGAAAGAAATTGGTATACAAGCCAGTGCTATGTGAAACCAAGATTCCCCTGAGCAAGTTATCTCAGGATATCCTCGGTGACATGTGGTACTGGTACGTAGATCCAAAGACGGGTGAGGCTGTGGTGATTAGAAAGGTGAGGTCAGAAAGTGGATGCTTTGTGCCGAGGGAACTAATCAGAGTATTTGATGAAGTCTGCTTCATTAACTTCTGTGTGAAAGATCTGGAGGCACTAGCAGACAAGTATTGCATGCATACGGACGAATGGACGAAATTCCTTACTTCTAAAAATGACAAGGTGATCAAGTTATGACTTGACTATAAGAAGAAGATGGAAGCTAAAGATGCATAGCTGTAAAGACTGAAGATCGAAGACTGAAGACTAAGGATCGAAGATGATCCAGAGCTGTTGTCAAGGGGAGTTTGTTGAAGCACTTTCCTGTGACAAACACTCTGGATAGATTCTGGATAGATAGAGTCTTAGTTTAGTACTTTAATGTATGTATTTGTCTTTGTTTGTAAGTATCTGCATGTATTAGTTATCGAGTTGTATTTACTTTTACATATTGACTGTTGCAGATTTCTCTAAGTGTTTTGCGCACTTGTATGTGCGCAGGAGATAGTTCCTGCGTACTTAGCAAGTACGCAAGAATAACTTTGCGTACTTGCTAAGTACGCATGAGAAAATTGCCATGCGCACTTGCTAAGTGCGCAGGCATCAGGTCATGTATAAATAGGAATGGTTGACAGTAGATAAGTACGCAATCATAGACACACAGTAGCAAATACGCACAACTTTGTAATCTCCGTGCTTCTCTCTGTAGCCTTCAAGTGTTCTGTAGCCTTCAAGTGTTTATAATAGACGAAAGTTTAAAGTGATTATCTTGTCGGTTTACTTTGTTTTGTAAGCCTCTCCACCTAGTCACGGGTATTCCGCACCCGGTCCGACTAGTAGACCCACTTGCATGTGACGATTCGCCACACCCGAGGGACCTACATGAACTATGTGGAGCAACTTGAACACAATATTTTGAGTGTATCTCAAGTGTGTGACAAGAAGTTTTCATTTCATTTCAATGATTCTGAGTGTTATATCTTGAAACCGGGCTTTGTTATTCCTGACGAATGGATTCTAATGAAGGCTCCGAGGAGAAATGACACATATGTCCTAGACATGAGTGTTGCTACTACAACGGATTCAATTCCTACATGTTTACTCTCTAAGGCGTCTGAGTCAAATTCTATTTTGTGGCACAGGAAACTTGCTCACATCAATTATCGGAAAATGAATTATCTCGTAAAGAATGATCTGGTTATTGGTGTTTCGAAAATGAAATTTTCCGTCCCTGATGACTGTATTCCTTGCAAGAAGGGGAAACAACACAAGAAGTCCCACAAATCTAAGACAAAGAATTCAATTGTGACTCCTTTGGAGCTACTACATATGGATTTGTTCGGACTGATTAGTATCAAGAGCATTGGCGGTATATCTTACTGTCTGGTAGTAACAGATGATTTCTCTAGATTTTCATGGGTTAAGTTCCTTGCTTCTAAAGCCGAAACCACAGAGTTGGTGCAATTCTTAATCTTGGGTTTAGAGAATTTGTGCAAACAGAAAGTCAAAAGAATTAGGAGTGACAATGGCAGTGAGTTTAAAAATAACAAGATAGGTTTATTTTGTCTTCACAAGGGAATTCATCATGATTTCAGTGCGCTATATGTACCTCAACAAAATGGAGTTGCTGAACGAAAGAATAGGACTTTGGTAGAAACGACAGGTACGATGCTTGCCGAATCTAAGCTTCCAGTTACTTTTTGGGCTGAGGCTGTGAATACTGCGTGTCACGTTTTGAACAGAGTTCTGACCGTTAAGCGACACAACAAGACATGCTATGAGTTGCTTAATAATCGGAAGCCAAATCTGGAATATTTACAACCTTTTGGTAATCCATGCACCCTATTGAAAGTTAGAGATGTTCCAACCAAGTTCAGTGCTAAGGCTATTGAAGAGATCTTTCTAGGGTATGTTGCAAATTCTACTACCAAGAGGGTTTATAACAAAGAGACTCGTCAGGTTGAGGAATGGTTTCATATTGACTGTTCTAATCGGTGTTTACCTCAAATGGCGATTGGACCACACTGGGCTTTTGATTATGACAATTTATTCAAGTCTTTTCAATTACCTTCTGATATTTCTCCTGAGGAAACAGCTGTATTATATGTATCATGTCAGGATGCACAGAATAATGCTTTTCTACCGCATGCGGTTCCACAATCATTGGTTCCCTCTACATCTGCTCCAGATCCTAATGTTGCTTCTTGTTCGGTAACACAAGAGTCTGATAGTGAGGACGACAATGTTATTTTCCAAGATTCTTCTTCTGATCCTTTTTTAGTTGATGAACCTTATAATTTGACATAGGCTCAGGGGGGGATTCCTACAAATCTAGACTCAGAGATACCAGTTAATCACGATATGTCTTATAAATCTGATGTCACACCCCAACCGATGGCGGAATCATCGGGGCGAGACATGTAGACTGTTCATGAGCACAAGGTTGGCTAAATTGAAATATATTAATCATCAAATTTCATTGCAAACATTTAAACAAAACCAAATCCAAGAAAGAAGCATAATTGCAATACATAAACTTCTTTATTTAAATTAGCTAAGTCCAAAGCCTATGTGTAGCACATCTTGATCAAACTCACACATTAGTACATGAAACATTAATAAAATAAAGTCAACTAAACAGTTGGTGAGTATAACACAGGTTTGTATATAGATCGCATATAGATTGTAAAACAAATCCTTGCATAACATGATAAAATAAGGCATTTATGGAGAGCTGCTATTGTGTAACCAAGTACAATCAAACCTTTGTAACTAGCATGCAAAATTGTGTTGTCGGCAACAATCACCCCAAACTGGGTGGGTTTGTCAGACTCAACAGATCTATCATTGTAAACCGTCGGCTTGAATAGTTAATGATTGCACATAAATCGCACACAAAAGTTATCACAACTAGCACTCAGGTATAAAGCTCAAATTGCACACATAAATGTAAAGAGGATTTGTATTTGCGTTGTTTGTGTAAATGTAAATAATAGTATCGTATAATGTTCATGTTCCACCCCAAAAAGTGTAAAAGAGTAAAAGGGGCTATGTAATACTCACTTGATTCGAAGGCGTAGTTTACACAAAATACTAGATAGAAATATGGACCCTTGAAATGCCTAAGTTAACCTAAAGTGTAAAGTATATTGTATTAATAGTTTGCATAAAAGTTTAAGTTTAAAGTTGCATTTGGACTTGTGTAAAAAGTCATTGATTTGTATTTGAAAGTATTGAATAAAATATAAAGTTTGAAACGAATATTTTTGGAACATTTTGATTTAAGGTTTGAAATTGATTAACTAAATAAGTAATAATTATTGTTTATGAAAATAACGTAAGTATCAAATGTAATTAAGTATAAATACATGATTGTTTATATTTAAATATAAATTAAAAAAATAATCATTTCTTTATTTATTTACTTATAAAATATGTAACTTAACCATTAAAATACTTTTTTAATTGTGAGGTTTAACAATAAGTGTAAATTAAATTTTCTAAACTTTAAATAACAAATTCTATTTATTTCCAGATTAAATATTTGGTCTTTTTAAATAGAGTCAAATACATTTTTTATAAAAATCAATTATTTTATTTTGAAAATTAATCTGAGATATTCATTGTTTGTAAACTATAAAAATTATAATTCTGCCAAGAAATTTTAACTCACACACGACCGTGCCTGGGAAGGGACACGATCGTGCTCTAACCACGGCGCGACCGTGCTAGTCAGGGCGCGACCGTGTTGATCAAACAGAGGGCTTAACTAACCAAATCATTAGGCACGACCGTGCCTTGGCCAGGCACGATCATGTCTATGATTCTAAAACACGACTAGGATTAGCCAACGGGCATGACTGGGTCTGAGCAGGAGGCACGACCGCGCTAGAATGCTAGCGCGACCGTGTCTGTTCCAGAACAGATTCAATTTGACTAATTCTTATATTGTTAATGTTGGAATTCATGGGGCATTCACCCATTAGATCATCACGAGTCTTTTTGTATAGATTAATTGTATTTAAAACGTGTCTAAGGTTCGATTCGATTAAATCATTTTTGTACGAAATATAGATACGGGTTCATGGTGATTTCCATATTGCAGGCCCAAATTAAGATGGGGCTTTTGATCTATGAACTGAAACGATTGAGAAAAAGGTTTCAATTACCAGAAAGTGTAGCGAATTGATTGAGAACGGTAGGAGGAGTTCCGGCGTCGGCGGTTTGATCTCCGGCGTCTTCTGCTGCAACTCCGGATGTTTCAGTGCGTTCAGAAGTTTTTAGGGAGGATGATAATGCGTTTGCTTGGGAGGATTAAGATCAGAATGGTGGATTTGGTGAGCAAAAATGAAGAGGTCGACGGTTTAGTTTAAAAATCTGTAATTGGTTTTTAATTCAGGTGTAATGTCGATGTTTAATCGACTAATGATGATTGTTAACAGCTGAACGTGTACAACCGTTACAGAATTGAACGAGTTTAGAATTAAAGATCGTTTTTGCGTTTCAACTGATGAGAGGCGCGACCGTGTCCATATGAGGCGCCACCGTGCCAAGGCACCGGGCGCGACCGTTCCAAAGCAAGGCGCGCGACCGTGCCATAGTACTTGGCTCGACCGTGCAAGAACGAGGCGCGACCGTGCCTAGTAGGGTTTCTATTTATTTATTTATAAAATCAGTCCTTGTAAGTCTTAGTATTGACAGGTTTGTATAAATATGGACTTATGTAGAGTTTTATAGGATATACTCGTGTAAAATTTGTGGATTTGCATTGGAACATAGTATTTAATTGTTAGTACAAATAGAACAAGTCAGTGTACTAGAATCTGGTTTGAAAATGTATCACATTGAACTGAAATATAGATAATGAAAATCAGAAATGTTACAGTATCCCCATGTTGAGGGAATTTCGTCCCGAAATTTAGCTAGTGGGAGCAACAGCATCGGTGAAGAGATGGGGGTACTTGAGCTTCATTTGGTCCTCTCGTTCCCAAGTGAATTCAGGACCATGTTTAGATTCCCAACGAACTTTGACAATGGGAATACGGCTTCGCTTGAGCTGCTTGACCTCACGATCCATAATTTCTACCGGTCTCTCAACGAAGTGCATCGTTTCGTCAATGTGCACGTCGTCAAGAGGTATGTGGAGGTTTTCATCAGCAAGGCATTTCTTCAGATTAGACACATGAAATGTAGGATGCATGTTGCCAAGTGATGGAGGTAACTCGAGTTTGTAAGCCACTTTCCCAATCCTTTCAAGGATCTTGAATGGACCCACATAGCGAGGTGATAATTTTCCTTTCTTTCCAAAATAGATCACACCCTTCCACGGAGACACCTTTAGAAGAACAAGGTCACCGACTTGTTATTCCAAGGGTTTTCGTCGTTTTTCGGCATAACTCTTTTGTCGACTTCTCGCTACTCGAATGTTGTCACGTATTCGGATAATTTTGTCGGATGTTTCTTGAATTAGCTCGGGACCGGTGATTTGTACTTCACCAATCTCGTTCCAACAGATAGGAGAACGACACTTGCGACCATAGAGAGCTTCGAATGGAGCCATATTGATACTCGTGTGGTAGCTATTATTGTAGGTGAACTCGATTAGGGATAGATGTGAATCCCAATTGCCACCAAAATCAATTACACAAGCTCTAAGCATATCTTCAAGAGTATGGATTGTTCGCTCGGTCTGACCATCAGTTTGGGGATGGTAAGCCGTGCTCAAATCCAATCGTGTACCAAGAGCCGTTTGGAGAGATTGCCAAAAGTGAGAGGTGAACCGAGCATCTCTATCGGATATTATGTTTAAGGGAACACCGTGACGGCTCACAATTTCGTCAATGTAAATTCGGGCTAGTTTCTCAACCTGATAGTCTTCACGGATAGGCAAGAAATGAGCAGATTTGGTGAGATGATCAATGATCACCCAAATGCTATCATAACCACTTGAGGTGCGAGGATGTTTGGTAATGAAATCCATAGCTAAGTTCTCCCATTTCCACACGGGAATTTCCGGTTGTTCAAGTAGACCGGAAGGACGTTGATGTTCGGCTTTGACTTTGGAGCAAGTTAGACATTTGGCAACATAGAGAGCAATGTCTTTCTTCATACCGGGCCACCAATATTGTTGGCTAAGATCTTGGTACATTTTATTCGCACCAGGATGAATAGAATAACGAGTCTTGTAAGCCTCGTTCATAAGAAATGTATAGAGATCATCGTGATCGGGAACCCAAATACGGTTTAAGTAATAAAGTAAGCCATTGGGTTTTGATTCAAGTTGAAGTTCAACACCACACGACATTTCCTCGTACATGTTACCCTCGGTGATTGAGATGTGTTGAGCTTCTAAGATGCGATTTTGAATGTCAGTTTGAATTCGGACACATTGAAGCATGACATGGTCCTTTCGACTCAAAGCGTCGGCTACAACATTCGCCTTGCCGGGATGATAACGAATCTCGCAGTCATAGTCGTTAAGGTGTTCAACCCAACATCGTTGCCTCATATTGAGTTCTTTGTGGTTGAAGATGTGTTGAAGACTTTTGTGGTCCGTGAACACCACACATTTTGTGCCATAGAGGTAATGTCTCCAAATCTTCAATGCGAATACGACCGCACCCAACTCAAGATCGTGCGTCGTATAATTCTTCTCGTGAATCTTGAGTTGTCTTGATGCATAAGCGATTACTTTGCCTCGTTGCATGAGGACACAACCGAGACCTTGGTTGGAAGCATCAGAGTAGACAACTAGATCATCATTCCCATCAGGGAGAGTCAAGAGAGGTGCATTGCACAACTTTTGCTTCAGAGTTTGGAACGCTTCTTCTTGTTTTGGTCCCCATTCATAAGTTTTACCCTTGTGGGTCAAAGCGGTAAGAGGGACAGCAATCTTAGAGAAATTTGAGATGAACCGACGATAATATCCCGCAAGACCAAGAAATGAACGAACTTCGGTGGGGTCTTTGGGGCATTCCAATTCTTAACTGCTTCGATCTTAGCAGGGTCAACATGAATTCCCTTGTCGTTGACGATATGACCAAGAAATTGAACTTCTTTTAGCCAAAATTCACATTTAGAGAATTTGGCATATAGTTGTTCCTTCCTCAAGAGATCCAAAACCAGTCTAAGGTGTTGCTCATGGTCGGTTTTAGTCTTGGAGTAGATTAAGATATCGTCAATGAAGACGATCACAAATTTATCAAGGTACGGTTTGCACACACTATTCATGAGGTCCATGAAGACCACGGGTGCATTGGTTAGTCCAAAAGGCATGACCATGAACTCGTAGTGACCATACATTGTTCGAAAAGCAGTCTTTGGAATATCTTCCTCTTATACACGGAGTTGATGATAACCAGATCGAAGATCAATCTTTGAGAAGCAAGTAGAGCCTTGAAGTTGATCGAAAAGATCATCAATCCTAGGCAAAGTGTAACGGTTTTTTATGGTAAGCTTGTTGATTTCGCGGTAGTCAATACACATGCGGAATGATCCATCCTTCTTTTTGACGAATAAGACGGGTGCACCCCACGGTGAACGACTTGGACGAATGAAGCCTTTGTTGGAGAGCTCTTGGAGTTGACTTGCAAGTTCTTGCATTTCAGAAGGTGCAAGACGGTAAGGAGCTCTAGCCACGGGGTTAGCTCCGAGTACAAGGTCAATGCGAAATTCTACTTGTCAAACGGGTGGAAGACCGGATAGATCTTTGGGAAATACTTCGAGAAAATCCCGAATGATGGGAATGTCTTGGATACTCTTCTTTTTTACATTCTTTTGAACAACATGAGCTAAGAAGGCTATGTACTTCTTTCGTAAGTACTTTTGGGCGGTAGTGCATGACATTAATTTTAGTCCTTTGCATGGCTTTTCACCAAAGACTCTTAACGTCTCTCCCGATGGTAGAGGTATTCGGATGCACTTCTCGAAACAGATGACTTCGGCATGATGATTTGATAGCCAATCCATGCCTATGATAATATCAAAACTTCCAAGTGGCATTGGTACAAGGTTGATTGGAAACTTATGATCATTAAGTTCTAGAGAGCAATCATAGATAATGGAGTCAATTGTAAGAGAGTCACCATTTGCGATTTCGACGGTGAAGGTTTTCTCAAATTGGAATCGTGTCTTTGCAAGTAAGGGTTCAAAGTTAAGTAACACAAAACTTTTATCAGCACCGGTATCAAATAAAATGGAGGCATATTGACTATTAACAAGGAACGTACCATTGAACACATCATTGTTGGCTTGAGCTTCATTGGCGTTTATCTTGAAAGCACGCCCACGAGCTCCGCCTTGTCTAGCATTGATAAATCTTGGGCACTGGTCACGGAAATGATTTGGGTCGCCACATTCATAACAAGCACGCCCATTTGCAATAGTGGGAACACCTTTATTAGCCACTTGTTGGTTGGTTCGGTTTGGTGGGTTGACCTGCCCCGCAAGAGCTTTGGCCCTACAAACATTGACCGTATGGCCATATTTCCCACAATGAGTGCAAAGGCGACATGGGATGCTTTGGGTATGATGATAGTTGCATGTGGCACAAAGCGGGTAGATCCCAACATATGGCTTTTTGACTGGTGCTTGAACCATAGGTGCAGCTTGGTTAACGGGGATAGCAGGAGTGACCATAGCATAGTTTCTAGCCTTTCTCTTCTTATTATTGCAGGAGGGTTCAGTTGTGGCTTCTTTGTTGTGGGTGGAAGAAGTTGCAATGTCGGAGACTTTCTTTGTGCCCTTTTTAGTAAGAGTCCTCGCCTTCACATGGTTATCGGTTAAGGTAGCGGATAAACGGATAGCATCTTCAAGTGTTGAGGGATTTCTCCCTAGGACAGTATCTTGAATTTGCCTAGGTAATCCACCAATATATTTTTCAATGCAGCGGGATAAAGGTGTGACCATGTGGGGCATGAGGAGACTCAACTCATGGAACCGAGTTGTATATGCCAAGCTTTCACCACTATCTTGGGCAAGATCCCAAAATCCGGCTTCGAGTTTCTTTACCTCATTTCGAGGGCAGAATTCCTCAGTCATTAGCCTTTTAACCTCATCCCAAGGTAAGGCCATCGCTACATCCACACCCCTATTCCTCTTTTTCCCATTCCACCACATGAGTGCCCGTTTTTGTAAGACACTTGTGGCATGACGAACACGAAGGTTATCGGGGCAATCACTATTGAGAAAGGTATTCTCAATACTTTCGAACCATTGAAGAAGTCCCTTAGCTCCTTCAATACCATAAAACTTGAGGGGATTACATGAGTTGAAATGCTTGAAGGTGCATTGAGATGGGTTGGCACCACCATTTCCACCATTACCACCATTTGCCCCATGGTTACCATTGGTGGCACCATTAGCTTGAGTGAGTTGAGTTACGAGTTATGCAAGAATGGTAGCGATGTCGGTGTTGGTGTTGGCCACGGGAGCACGACGGGGAGGCATTCTACAGATTTGCACAACACAAGAAAATATGTAAGAACTTATGAGAATTGCTTGGATTAAAAAGGACAAGATAATGAAATAAAATAGTTAATCATAGTTTGGATTGTACTCAAATAGTGATATAATCACTTGAATACTATGACACATTAAGGTTAATTAAACTCATAAAAATTTCAAAGAGACATGCTTTAGCCTATAAGTAAACACTCATCCCGGGAATTCCCAGGAAAGCATACGGGTCCCTCGGTTGATTGGAATTTATGAGAAATGCTTTCCTAGACAGAAAACACATAATACAATTGTCACCCTTCCAGATTGCACGTGTCCTCAAATAATTTTCAAAGTTGCCTTAAGGGGAAATAAAGAAATTTTTTTATAGATTTAGATCCATGAAGTTTCCACATGCTAAGAAGATTAGGTAAGAATATTATGAGGTTTTAGGGTATAGGTAGGAATTTTGTTTATTTAATTTATAATTTAAGTATAGTCTAATAAGTCATGAATTTTTTAATAAGTAAGGCATCAAAAATAAAATAAAAGCTAATCATAGAAAACATGTAACACATAGCATATAACACATAGTATGTAACATATAACATGTAGCACATATCACATAATCATTGAAGCATGGCATAAGTGGGTCTCCGAAAGTTAAAGTCTAGGTCAAGGGTGTCTAATAACCTAATTCCCTATAACCAAGGCTCTGATACCAATCTGTCACACCCCAACCGATGGCGGAATCATCGGGGCGGGACATGTAGACTGTTCATGAGCACAAGGTTGGCTAAATTGAAATATATTAATCATCAAAATTCATTGCAAACATTCAAACAAAACCAAATCCAAGAAAGAAGCATAATTGCAATACATAAACTTCTTTATTTAAATTAGCTAAGTCCAAAGCCTATGTGTAGCACATCTTGATCAAACTCACACATTAGTACCTGAAACATGAATAAAATAAACTCAACTAAAAAGTTGGTGAGTATAACACAGGTTTGTATATAGATAGCATATAGATTGTAAAACAAATCCTTACATAACATGATAAAATAAGGCATTTATGGAGAGCTGCTATTGTGTAACCAAGTACAATCAAACCTTTGTAACTAGCATGCAAAATTGTGTTGTCGGTAACAATCACCCCAAACTGGGTGGGTTTGTTAGACTCAATAGATCTATCATTGTAAACCGTCGGCCTGAATAGTTAATGATTGCACATAAATCGCACAACTAGCACTCAGGCATAAAGCTCAAATTGCACACATGAATGTAAAGAGGATTTGTATTTGTGTTGTTTGTGTAAATGTAAACAATAGTATCGTATAATGTTCATGTTCCACCCCAAAAAGTGTAAAAGAGTAATAGGGGCTATGTAATAGTCACTTGATTCGAAGGCGTAGTTTACACAAAATACTAGATAGAAATATGGACCCTTGAAATGCCCAAGTTAACCGAAAGTGTAAAATATATTGTATTAATAGTGTGCACAAAAGTTTAAGTTTAAAGTTGCATTTGGACTTGTGTAAAAAGTCATTGATTTGTATTTGAAAGTATTGAATAAAATATAAAGTTTGAAACGAATATTTTTGGAACATTTTGATTTAAGATTTGAAATTGATTAACTAAATAAGTAATAATTATTGTTTATGAAAATAACGTAAGTATCAAATGTAATTAAGTATAAATACATGATTGTTTATATTTAAATATAAATTAAAAAAATAATCATTTCTTTATTTATTTACTTATAAAATATGTAACTTAACCATTAAAATACTTTTTTAATTGTGAGGTTTAACAATAAGTGTAAATTAAATTTTATAAACTTTAAATAACAAATTCTATTTATTTCTAGATTAAATATTTGGTCTTTTTAAATAGAGTCAAATACATTTTTTACAAAAATCAATTATTTTATTTTGAAAATTAATCTGAGATATTCATTGTTTGTAAACTATAAAAATTATAATTCTGCTAAGAAATTTTAACTCACACACGACCGTGCCTAGGAAGGGACACGATCGTGCTCTAACCACGGGCGCGACCGTGCTAGTCAGGGCGCGACCGTGTTGATTAAACAGAGGGCTTAACTAACCAAATCATTATGCACGACCGTGCCTTGGACAGGCACGATCGTGTCTATGATTCTAAAAAAGACCGGGATTAGCCAACGGGCATGACTGGGTCTGAGCAGGAGGCACGACCGCGCTGGTATTTGGCGCGACCGTGTCTCATGAAGCACAACCGCGCTAGAATGCTAGTGCGACCGTGTCTATTCCAAAACAGATTCAATTTGACTAATTCTTATATTGTTAATGTTGGAATTCATGGGGCTTTCACCTATTAGATCATCACGATCCTTTTTGTATAGATTAATTGTATTTAAAACGTTTCTAAGGTTCGATTCGATTAAATCATTTTTGTACGAAATATAGATTCGGGGTCGTGGTGATTTCCATATTGCAAGCCCAAATTAAGATTGGGCTTTTGATCTATGAACTGAAACGATTGAGAAAAAGGTTTCAATTACCCGGAAGAGTAGCGAATTGATAGAGAACGGTAGGGAGGAGTTCCGGCGTCGGCGGTTTGATCTCCGACGTCTTCTGCTGCAACTCCGGCTGTTTCAGTGCGTTCAGAAGTTTTTAGGGAGGATGATAATGCGTTTGCTTGGGATGATTGATATCAGAATGGTGGATTTGGTGAGCAAAAATGAAGAGGTCGACGGTTTAGTTTAAAAATCTGTAACTGGTTTTTAATTCAGGTGTAATGTCGATGCTTAATCGACTAATGATGATTGTTAACAGCTGAACGTGTACAACCGTTACGGAATTGAACGAGTTTAGAATTAAAGATCGTTTTTACGTTTCAACTGATGAGAGGCGCGACCGTGTCCATATGAGGCGCGACCGTGCCAAGGCACCGGGCGCGACCGTTCCAAAGCAAGACGCGCGACCGTGCCATAGCACTTGGCGCGACCGTGCCTAGTAGGGTTTCTGTTTATTTATTTATAAAATCAGTCCTTGTAATTCTTAGTATTGACAGGTTTGTATAAATATGGACTTATGTAGAGTTTTATAGGATATACTCGTGTAAAATTTGCGGATTTGCATTGGAACATAGTATTTAATTGTTAGTACAAATAGAACAAGTCAGCGTACTAGAATCTGGTTTGAAAATGTATCACATTGAACTGAAATATAGATAATGAAAATCAGAAATGTTACATCTGATACAACTCAAGTTGAGGTGTTGCCGGTTCCTGAGGTTGCATCAATCAAGGAACTCAAAGCTCATCCGATTACAAATATCATTGGAAATTTGCGAGATGGAGTGTAAACGCGTTCTATTATTGACAACACTTGCTTGTATACAGGTATTAAGGATACTAGTGTTCTTGATGTATGCTCACATTCCTGTTTTATTTCTCAGATCGAACCAAAGAATGTCGAAATGGCGTTACGTGATAACAGTTGGATAGAGGCCATGCAGGAAGAACTTGCTCAGTTTGACAAACTCATAGTTTGGAATCTTGTAGATCTTCCAAAGGGTGTGTATCCAATTGGTACAAAGTGGGCGTTTAAATGCAAGAAAGACAATCGAGGTGTTGTGGTGAGAAATAAGGCAAGATTAGTTGTACAAGGTTTCAATCAACTAGAGGGAATTGATTACCTAGAGGTTTATGCTCCTGTTTCTAGGCTTGAAGCTATATGGTTTTTTCTTGTTTTTGCTTCATACATAGGGTTTAAGGTGTTTCAATTAGATGTAAAGAGTGCTTTCTCATATGGTAAAGTCAAGGAGGAGGTTTATGTATGTCAGCCGCCGGGGTTTGAAGATCCATTTAATCTATCTAAATTTTTCAAGCTTGATAAGGCTCTCTATGGTCTTCATCAAGCTCCCTGAGCATGGTATGAAACGTTGTCTACACATCTTATGTATAATGATTTTGTTCGTGGCCAAATTGACTCGAATTTATACATTTAGAAAGCAGGGGGAGAATACCTACTGGTGCAGATATATGTAGATGATATTATTTTTGGCTCTACAAATGAAGGGTTGTGCAAAGAGTTTGAGAGTGTTATGAAATCGAAGTTTGAGATGTCAGCTATGGGAGAGTTATCATTTTTCCTAGGTCTTCAAGTTAATCAGAAGGAAGATGGTTTCTATATTCATCAGTCCAAGTATGTAAAAGACATCTTGAGCCGATTCAAGATGGAGGACTGTACCCCATACGATACTCCGATTCCTGTCAATCATAAATTGAATTCTGACCCAGATGGAAAAGAAGTTGATTGCCGACTTTACCGTGCAATGATTGGATCTCTCATGTACTTAACCGCTTCAAGGCCATACATAATGTTCGCTGTGTGTTTTTGTTCTAGATTCCAAGCAAAAACAAAAGAGTCTCATTTGATTGCAATAAATAGAATCTTTCGTTATCTGAAAGGAAAACAAAGATTGGGACTATGGTTTCCACATGGTTCTAACTTTGAATTCAATGCATACACTGATTCTGATTTTGGTGGTTGTTGTTTGGACAGGAAATCTACTACAGGTGGTTGCAATTTCTTGGGTAATCGTCTAATTTCTTTGCAATGCAAAAAGCAAACTACGGTCTCCATTTCAACATGTGAAGCAGAATACATTGCTGCTGCAAGTTGTTGTTCACTGATCTTGTGGATCCAACAGCAATTAAGAGAGCACGGTTTGAATTATACAAGAACCCCCATGTTTATTGATAATAATGCTACAATGTCTATCACAAATAATCCTGTTAAGCACAGTAAAACAAAGCACATTAAAATTAGATATCATTTTATCCGTGATTATGCAGATAAAAAGTTGATTGAGCTGGTGAAGATACATACAGATGATAATTTTGCTGATCTTTTTACCAAGGCATTTGATCGTACCACGTTTGAATTTCTGATCAAAATGATCGGTATGATCAATTCCGAATAAAAGTTTTTCAAAAACAATTTTTATGGGAGATTTTGTTTTAAATTTCTTTTATTGCTTTATTACATTTCTACATTTTAAATATCAGTCAAAAATTGTTATTTATAAAAAAATCAAAACAAAATGAAAAATATAAAGTTGACATCATTTGAAGTTAGAGAAGAAATGATAGTACATCAGTGAATAGTTCATTACACATGACCATAGTAGACCTCTGATATATGATAGTTTAAAGTAAATTGATTTGATCTAAATTTCAAAGTCTGCATAAATGAGAAATGACAGTGTTTTGAATGCTCTAATCTTGATAAAATGTTTTAATTTGAATATGAGTTTGAAACTTGAATTGTCAATAGACTAGAAGCGTTTTAGAACCAATAGTAGTGTGAAAATTAAATATGATATGATTACATCTGTGATTTGAATCCATTATATGCCTGGGTGTGTGTGTAAAAGATCATTATCAGATAAAGAATATATGGTTTTAAGAATTTCATGAGAGCAATATCGAATTATGTCTTTAGCACAAACTCTTTCAGTTCACTTCACTGCCCATGCCCCGAAAAACATGCAATGTGTTGCTGAACTAAGATATGTTTTCTAACAACATCTGTTGGAACATATACTAGCCCTTGGATCAGTTAGATACATCATCTATTCTGATTTCATTGAAAATTATCCAGATAATAGTTGGATCCTCCTACCTGAATCTATTGATTCTCATTATAAAGCCAATTCATTAGAATCTTTTGATTGTGAATCATCCCGATTCTTATATCCGTTGGGATCGGCTATTCTATACTTGTGCTAATAGAGATAATTTCATCTTGGGGATTGATCTAATCTTGCAATAAACTGTGTATGCCTTGAAGATAGTGCAACTTTAAATTTCTATTAGGCATATATGTGGGGTACACAATGTTTTTCATCTAAATGGTACTAACTCACATGAAATTGGAAGAAAAATGCTTATAGTTTCAAATTATATAATATTGACAACTTAAGAATTCATGCTTTGTATTACAAATTCGGTATGAATAATTGAGCATTTCATGAACTGATCTTGTTTACTTTGAAATTTATCACGTGTCATTTCAAGTATTTTTCCAATTGATTGAAAAGTTGAAAAGTGAATATGATGGATTTATAAATATTCATTGCAAAAATTACATAAAAATGAAAAAGATACGAGTTACATAAGAATGAGTTTGATTGTTTCATATCATTTTTTTTGTGCATATCATAGGTTACCCATAGTTGATAATAGACTGTGTGATGAATTGCTCATATACTGATATGATCTTCTTGTTCATGATTTTCAACCAAAAATATGTGTTTCAGGTTGCTCAGATAAAAACCAAAAATATGTGATTCCGTTTGTACAGATAAAATCCAAAAATATTTTGTTTCTGTCTTCCATGAAAATTCTATCGTTTATTAAAATGATTCGGGATTGGATCGGATACATGCTACAGATGGAAGTTCACAAGAATGTGACGTGTTGAAAGTTGACAAAATTGTTCAAGGCAAAGGTTTGAAGCGAACTTGATATGTTCGCCTATTTCTGATTAAGCGAACTTAATATGTTCGCCTGGAGCTTGTTAAGCGAACTTAACAAGTTCGCCTAATGAAGCGAACTTAATTGTGTGAATAAATATTTTGTTCAGGCGAACTTATCCTAATTACCATTTTCACTGTGTGAGCGAACTTGCTGGGTTTTAGCGAACTTGTGAAATTTTGAATTCAGGTGTTTTGATTTGAAATTTTCGTGTCTGTTTCTGGATTGGCTTTGAATTGCGAGTCTATCTAAGGTACTTTCATGGATTTTTATTCGTTAAATCGATGGGAAATTGCTCCTTTAACCCTGTGTTCTTCATATTTTGATGTTCATACGATTGTCTGAGTAAATCACGTTTATCTGGGTGTAAATCTTGAAATTGAAGCTTAATATTGTTTAGTTGTTGTGAACCGATGCTTATACTGTGTTTGATTTGAAAATATTTGATGATTTGAACATTTTGAATATGTTTTTGAATTTGTATCGACAAACTGGTTCAGGCGAACTTGTTCAAGCGAACTTGTTTAGGCGAACTTATTATGTTCGCCTCTTGCAACACTAAGCGAACTTATTAACTTCGCCTAAGGGCTAAGCAGTATTTGGACTTGTAATTTTTTTTGTGTGTGAAATTGTTTTATGATTTTTTTTTGTTTGTTATATGACTAATGTATGTTCTATGTGCAATACATTTCCAGATGGCTCATCGTGTTGAGTACAAACATAATCAAGTGGCGTTGTTAGATCCAAATATGTCTGAGGCTGTTAATTTCCAAGGAATTATCAATTTCTTGAATCGTTCACGTTTACATGTGGCCTTATCCGCAGATCAGTACATCAGCTTACCGTATATCCAACAATTCTTGGATACAGTACATCAAGACACATATGTTGAACCTCACGTCTTTCGTGCAACGGTGAATAATACAGAGGTAGCTATTTCAGTGGAAACTATTCATGCTGCTTTGGCATTGGGAGGTGCTAATGAAGATCCTATGTCTTATCCTAGAACATTGATTATGGGGTGTTTTCAGAGGATGGGCTACATAGGCAGACCAAATGATACTTAAGCACGAAAAGGTGGTTTAGTTGGAGAATGGAGGTATTTTATGCACGTAATCATCCAATGTTTATGTCCAAGAAAAGCTGATACTGATGGTTTGAAGATTTCTTTACAAGCTGCAATGGTTGCATTAACCCTGAACAAACGGTTTAACTTTGCTTTGTATATATACCGTGAGTTGGTCATGCAAATCAATCCTTTAGAATGTCAAGGGTTTCTTATGTACCCTAAGTTCTTGCAAATGATTCTGAACCTTTTAATTCCAGATTTACCACAACATCCAATACATTTGACCTCGACTCCTATGTCCAAAAGAATCTTTACTGATTGTACAAAGGTTAAACAACAAAATGTTGCTTTGATTCCAGTTCTGACTCCTTTGTTTGGTCATTTAATTAATCCTGATTATATTGAGCCTCCTAATGATAATTGGTTTCATCCTGAGGAGTTAGTTCAAGGACAAGTCCAGAATTAAGTACCACAACCACAACAACCACAACAAGTTCAAGCTCAGGTACAAGCACAACAACAAGTTCCAATTCCACAAGAACAGGTTCATATTCCTGTTAATGAACCAGTTCATGAAGACGTTGCTCAAGAAAATGAACAAGATTTGGGTATGAATATGGACGATTTTGATAATGAAGCTGTGAACTCACCCATTCATGAAGCTGAAGGGAATGTGGTGGATATGAGTTCCGGTGATACTAATTTACCTGATTCTGAGGCTACTGACTCTGATTCCTCTAGAGATTTTAGCTCATATCATTATGAGAGAATGGCTACTTTGCCATTGGCAAATGCAGGGAAACGTATTAAATCTAAAGCTAGAAAGCCGAGGCGTAAGTCTGTTCGGAATCCTCCTTCTGGATCAGTACTTGGAAAGAGAACATTAATCGATGATAGCTCGGATTCTGATAGTGATGCACATCCGGTTCCAAAAGCTCAAAAGCTTATGTCTGCTTCTATTGCTGCTGCACATTCATCTCAAGGTGTTGAGGACGCTACTTTTGTTGCATTCTTACCGGTTACACCTCCTTCATCTACACATCTGTCTCCTGTGATTACTCGTGTTCCTACAGTTTCGAAATCTTCTGCTGGTACTTCAAAGCCTTCTGATTCTGAAAGGATTAACTTCCTTGAATCACAGGTGCTTGCATTGCAGACTCAAGTGGATTCTCTTGTTGCTACTGATGCACATCGCCAGTTGGTCCTTCAGGCTCAAGCTACACAGATTGCTGACATGCAGTTATTGGTTTCCAAACTTGTTGAGCGTCTTGACGCTCAGGGGGAGTTAATGATACATGATACTTGTCATGCTGAGTCAATTCAACGAAAGGATGATGATGACAATGATCCTAGTGGTAATGTTGAGGGTGATTTTCAATACGCTGCTGACGTAAATCCCATATCAAGAGCTCAGGGGAGTCGACATCATAAACTATTGAAGGAACCAATAATGATTTTGGAGTGAATGAAGAAATTTTATTATAGAAATTTTGTGTCTCCTAAGCCGAATGAAGAACCTGTGATGTATAGAAATACAGGAATGACTAGAGAACAGTGGAGAGAAGTAGTTAGCAGTTGGATGAAAGTACTACCGAAAATCACTTATACAACATGTTCAGAAAGAAAGATATGTGAATAAAGAGAGGTGTATTGGAATAATCATCAGTTGGTTTTATGATGATGACACAAAGTTGTTTGCTCTTAAGAGATCTGATTGTGTTCAATACTTAAAGCCCAGGATCAAGTATTTCAATACCTTCCCAAGGTGTGAAATGAATGGTCTAGCTACGAAACCACTGATTAATAGATCAAAGTGTGGATTAGCTGATGTGATTGCCAACTTGATTAAAAGAGAAGGTGGATCAGGGAAGTATGAAAGATTAAAGCCACAGAAAGGAAAAAGAGTAATGATTGTAGATCAAAAGACTGAGATTGTGACCTGGAAGTATAAGTTCAAGCCAGTACGTGCTGTACATAAGATACCATTGAAGAAAATACCACAAGATTTTCTAGGGAATATGAAATGGTGGTACGTAGATGTGAATACTGGTGAAGCTAGAATTGATTATAAAGAGAATAAGGTCATTGTTAGTTTCTATGATGCAATGAATCTTATTAACTTCTCAAAGAAAGATCAGAGGACGTTAAGAAAGAATGAGATTATGTTTACTGATGAATGGAGAGAACAAGGATTACAGTATAAAAGAGTGTTAGAGATCTGTCAGAGATATGGAGTGCACGCTGGAAGCAGATTACCAGATAACTGGAAGAGCTCGTCATAAAGACTGAAGACATAAGATCAAGCTATTGTCAAGGGGGAGTCTGTTAGGATATAGAATGTATGACAAAAGCTTTGTAATAGTTTAGGTCTTATTGTCTTTATGTTTTTATGTAATTGTATAGATTTTGTCTAAGTGTTAGAACAAGTTCTGCTAGAGGCGAACTTGTCTAGTCCGCCTAGTAGTCTATTTGAGGCGAACTTGTTAAGTTCGCCTATAGCAGGTTTGTGTCTATAAATAGATGTTTACAGATTCTGTTCTAAGGAGAACACGAGAGCAGAAGAGTTGAACAATTGTATTCTGTAAACTCTATTGTCAAAGAGAAAGTTTATTTACTTGCTGTTTCTATTGTCAATTCGTATACATACGTTAACACAAAGGATTCCGCACTCCGTGTTATCGAGACGTCCTGTCACGAGATCGATCTTTAGATAAGTCATGTGGACCTACAATTTCTTCCACGTCTTCCGGTGCATCTACGTTGAGATCGTAGAAAGATCTACCATCGGACGCGCCCGGACTAGATTCGATGTCGGTTGATGTTAGTTTTTTTGATGAGCCGGTTCGGGTGGGGGCAACGTAAAGTGTTTGCCACTTTGGCGATTTCCTCAAAAGTTCCCAAAACATTATTGGTGCATCGCCTCCAACGTCATCTTGAAACCGGGCGGTTGCTCTCTCCAAAATATCGGTTTCGGTCTCACCGCTTTTTTGGTCCCGCAAACATTCTAGGTTGATCCCGTTGATCTTTACGACCTTCCTGTTTATATGAGTCCATGTTGAACTCAATTGGTCTAAAGTTCGGTGACCAGGCGGTACGCCCATGAAAGCTTCAAATTTTTCACAAACACGAGCCCCTTTTTGTTTTGTGCGTGCCTACAAAAAAATATAATTAAAATTATTAAACACAAATACAAAATAAATATAATTAAAATTAATAAACACAAATACAAAAAAAATAATAATTATATTACCGATTATTGGATACTCAGAGACGTCTATATACGCCTTAACCAACTCAAGCAGTTCGTATTTGTCCCGCTTCTTTTTGGTATTCGGTTTGCTTGATATCTCTTGCGACACCTTCGTTTTTCCTTTTTTTTTGGGCGACAGTTTGAGTGTCGCCAACGATTTCTTATGGCATATCTTGTGTTTCTGGTACAAAGCTAGTGATGTACTTGGTTGGGATATTGGTGATTGGTAGTTAAACATTTGAAAGTTTGAGTTGGGTTGGGTTGAAAGGTCGAGTTTTGTTGAAAGTTTGGGTTGGGTTGCAAGTATGGGTTGGGTGGAAAGTTTTGGTTCATTTGGTTAGCCATGAACGCATTATCACGAGTCGCGTATTGAGCCCAAAATTTTGTGTTCGGATCGTTACTCATTTTATGTTTTGGGTTGGGAAAATAAAAATAATTTAGTATAGTAGAAGAGTAGCAATAAGGTTAAAAGAGTAGAAATGAGTGTAGAGATATAGAGTAAAAATAGGTATTTATAGTAAGTAAAAATAAAATTATTAATTATTATTATTTAATTTAAAATTACCTTCAACGATCAGAAAATGAGCCGTTGATCGGTAAAATACCTAACAAATGAGTCGAATTCTCCCATTAAAAATATCACGTATATGGATCTCGCCGTGAAAAAAAAAACCGAGGGGGGCGGTGTGGTATATGGATCACGCCGTGAATGAGGGTGCTACCTAGGATCACGTCGTTGTTTAAACCTGTATACCGGGTGCTCTAATGGTCATAAATCTTTCTCACCTTTTTTAGTTTAAAAACTCTTTTTATTTGAACTTTTTCCATATTTTACATATTCTTTCATGATAATTCACACATTTTTATTTTTAATATAAAATAATTTCCACAGCTAAAAGCGTCATAATATATTATATGTTCTCATGAAACAATGAAACATGAGCAAACAAAATGTGTTTTGGAATTTTGGTCGTTTAATGTCTTATATTAAGAAACCAATATATCACATCCTAATATCCTATGACAATATTTTTGCTTTTCAAACTTTATCTATAGTATGTTAATTACGGTCAAACACATAATAATTTTTAATTATCTTTTTTCTTTTGCATTTACAGTATATTATTTCAAATAATAAATAATGTAAGAAAAACTTATCACAGAAACAATATGAATTGACTTCTAAAAATATGAACCACAAAATTCAAAGTCACGAATAATTTTTTCAATAGAAACAAACGATTACCAACGAATCCACGTCTTTGTTTGTCGGAACGAGTCATGTGAGGTGCACAATTAACGTCAGAGTGAGACATGGGGTGTACATGTGAGATATAAAATGAAGCTGGCTCAGGACATGATAGACCCATGGTGTCTGACCGTGGGACCAGGGTGAGCACTTGGATGAGGTCAATACTCTTTTGCCAGTCTTAAATTAGATCAAACATAATCAACACAAGGGAAGAAGGCCACAAAAATGATCAAACAAATATTGATCATTAATGTCAATGACTCATTGGCATGCAAGTCTACGACATTGAACTTGAAGTACTCGTAGTACATAGGAATGAGAGTTTGATTACGGAAACCAACGAGAGTTTAGGATCACTAACGTAGATCCATAAATTAGTAGGAGCTTAGTTGACGGTAAGAGTTCGGGAAAGAGGATATGGATAATAGAATCAGCAATATAATCTTCGTATTATTGTATTTGATATGCACATAATTGATTCACCAAATATCTTTGTATTATAGAATGGTTTGTTGTGTTATATGATTAGAGTTACATGAGTGTGATATATATAAATCACATTAATACATTCCTAACCCCTACATTATCACACTATTACATTTGGTCTAATGCACATATTCTCATTTGATGTACACACACACACATATATATATATATATATATATATATATATATATATATATATATGATATATTCTTATTGATTTGTTGTAATCCCTTCCATAGATTATATAGATCCTTTGTATTATAAATAGGGACATGTGATTAATATGAAATACAACAATTGAAATACAACAATTCCCATGTTCTTTTATGGGTCCTCATGGGGACATCCTAGTGGTTAAGTGATTCGTCCCACAACTAAAATGTTTGGGTTCAAATCGTTCAAAATGCAGGTATGATGTATTTATCCTAGAAAATCTAGGTGTTGTTCAAAAAAAAAATTCTTTTATGGTATCAAAGCATCCTCTAATTTACCAAACCATAGCCGCTGTTTACCTTCACCTTCGGCCAACCGATTATCCCTCTCGATCTTCTTCTTCGATCTCCTCTCCTATTTTCTTCTAGGTACCAGCCATCAAACCCTACCCTCGCCACTCCCCTATTTAAAACAACATAATATTCTTCATACACCTCATCTTATTAAGAACTTACTTTATGTTCATCGTCTAACTCGTGATAATAATGTTACTATCGAGTTTGATCCTTTTGGTTTTGATGTAAAGGACTTCCGGACGTGGATGCCTATCGTCCAAGATAATAGCAGCAACGATCTTTACCTGCTCACTTTGTTGACTTCCTCTCCTGCCACCATTGCTTTCGCATTTGCAATTTTATCTCAAGATCTTTGGCATCACCGTCTAGGACACCCGAGATCTTCTTTATTACGTTCTTTACAAAAAAAATCTTCTATTAGTTGGGGTAAAATAAGAGATTCTCATGTTTATTAGTCTTGTGTTTTTGGAACACATATTAGCATTCCTTTTATAGCTTCTAATTCTGGCACATTTTTACCATTTGATAATGTTCATAGTGGTTTGTGGACCTCACCGATTGTTAGCTCGGCTGGTCATCGTTATTATATTCTTTTCTTGGATGACAAAGCTAATTTTCTTTGGACTTATCATCTTGGTAAAAAATCCCAAGTGTATTTTATATTTCTCAAACTTTCACAATCTTATTAAAAACCAATTCCAACGTGCCATAAAATGTTTTCAATGTTACAATGAGACATAATACACAAATAACTCCTTCAAACAATTTTGCAACCAACATAGCATGCTTGTTTTTGTTTTCTTGCCCCCACTCCTCTTCCCAAAATGGTAAAGTCAAATGTACAATACGTTCCATTAATAACATCATCTGAACCCTTCTTGTTTTCTCATTTGTACCCAACACATTTTGGTATCATGTATTACAAATGGCAACATATCTCTTAAACATCCTTCCAAGTAAAACATTGAACAATGCCACCCAAACTAAACTTTCATACAATCGCACACCCTCTTATGATCACGTACATGTATGCTTTTTTGTTTTTGTTTTTGCTTATGTGTGTAATCGTTCAAAAAATTTTGCAACCAGCATGGTATGCTTTTTTTATGGATGTATGTGTTACCCTCTATTTCCCTCTACCACCATACATAAACTTGACAAACAATTCACCCCATGTGTCTTCCTTGGTTACACGTCAAATCTTTCTTTCTCGACACGTCATTTTTTATGAAACAATTAAACTTCATCACAACCCACCCTCCTACGACTATCCTCACACATACGTTCACTGTAAAATCTGTAAAACCGACAACTAAGCATTGGGCCGAAATAAAAGAAAGGATCATGGGCGTGGAGGGTGGGCTTGGCGAAAGGGGTTTCCGTAACCCTAAAACCCTCATATGGCAGCCTCCACCTGATTTCATGTGCATCTTCTTGCTCAAAACCGTAAAGAGAGAAAAAGCTCCAAGAAATTCTAGGTTTTGGCTCAAGATCAACACCAATCTGTTTCTTCAGTGATTTGGAACAAGATTAATGAAGCATTGGAACAAGATGGCTCAAGATCAACACCATCGTACTTTGACAGGGAGCTGAACGCTTCACTGGTAGGTTTCAAGTATTGAACCCCACCTGCTCGTTTAATAGCGAACAACTTCTTTTCGTCGTCGGACTTGAAAGACAAGATCGTACCTGTGGCTCCGTGTTTGTCTATGATAGATGTCTTTGTCCAGACTTGAGCTTGATCCTTTGGAAACCATCCTTGCAGATATCTGTTTTTCCATGCTTCGGGATCAACAGGTTTGAGATCAATGGGAGAGGCTTCAGTCGAGGTTGTTGCACCACTAGCCCTAGCAACAAATTCAGGCTCGACTGAACCTGTAGCTTCAAAGGCTGGAGCTTCAAAGATCTCTCCATCCTCAAGCTCATATACTCCTTCACCGTCCCCCTTCGGAAACTCCACCACTACGTCTTCATCATCCACATCCCATTCATCATCAGACTCGATCTATCATTCCTCCAGATTGCTTAGAGCATCGATCTCTTTGGAGTAGTCTGGCTCAATCAGTAGAATGACCTCATCAGATTGGTTGTATAGCACCTCAGCCGTAGACTTTCCTTTATCAGCTCTGATACCAGTTGTAGGTCCCATGAACCTCGTCGCACAGCGAATAATACATGGATTTGTTCGTCGATTTGCGTGGGAACCATGAAGAACGAGACAGAGAAGACACGAATATAAAGAAGAGAATCAACACAAAAACAATACGTAATCCATAACAAAGAAGTCATCTCACATTACATACCGAAGAAGTACACATCTCTCGTCTACGCTCACGGTCCAGGGGCGAGAGAGCTCATCCCGCCTAGACACCTCTCAACCTTGTTCCAAAAGTTCCACCAACAAATGAAGACAACTCTTCTATTTATAGGGGCATGGACACTTCCTGCGTACTTGGCTAAGTATGCAGGGCATTGGTCATGCGTACTTGTTAACTACGCAAGGCAAAAGCCTTGCGTACTTACTACGTACGCAGGACCAACCGATGAACAAGCTAAGTACGCAGGAACACCCTCTTGCGTACTAGCCAAGTACACCGATACATAGAATTTAATCTATAGTTACAAAAACATGCTTCTACAGACTCCCTTTTAACTATAGCATCAAATTCTATGTATCACTAACACTGATAATCATCAGGTTACAAAGAATGTCCTAACAAACTCCCTCTAAACTAATGACATCACGTGTCTTCTGGCGAGACTTGATCTTCTGGTATTCGACTTGAGATATTCAAATCTTTAAACTTCAGTCTTCAGTTGCCGAGTGATCTAATAAACCTGACTCCCTCTAAAATGTAGCTTTCATTGTAGACCAACCAAGTGCTTCAATAAGAACCAACTAACCCATCACAACTCATTATAGTTCATCCTCTTAGCAGTAGCAACCTCCACCTTGATTTAGAATTCCTCCAAATCAGCTGGTATATGATAGAGAGTTTGAGTTTCCAATAACCTGTATCACACTAATCAGCTCCCATAGGAATTCCAGTAAGATAAACTTGAGTCTTCAAACCAGATGTGTCCAACTCTATCCAGTATCTTCACGAGTCAACCAAATTCCCGAAGATGTTCATTTCCAATTTCCTCTTTCAGTTTAAGCTCCTCTCGACTAGACCAGAAACAAGGAAACGTTTCCTATCCCGCCGGCAAATGATAAAGGTTCAACCTTCAACTAATAATCCAGCGGAGATCCAGCTTCATCTTGAAAACACTCGATAGATTCTAACACAAAATCATGCTCAGCAGTGATCATCCTGAATCCAAAGTCCAACATTCTTCAATTAGATCTTTATTCCTAGTTAACACCTCCTAATCTGTATACATTCACCACGGTGAAGTTCCATAACTAGGTTGTCTATCTATCATTCCAGCCAGATCCCAAATGAGAAATCCAATCAAAACTAAATCATATCAAATCTTGAACACAGGCTTGACCAAAGAGCCCGAAAAATATAGTTTACACGAGAAATCATAGTTGAGATCTATGTTACGTCAAAGAGGTATATATATAGGAAGTACCAACGGCTTTTCCACCCCCTTTGTAATGTCCCATGAATACTTCTAGATTTTATCCCCCTCATTTCTATATAAACTATGACCAGCTTCATCACCGCTTCACCCGATTCCCCAAAAACCACAACTAGTCAAATCTAGGATTTTATTCTTTTTTTTATTCCTTTGTGAAGATCCAAAACAGCAAAACCTTGGGTTCAAGCTGTTACAGTATTCATCCCCTATTAAAGAAGTATCATAGATACTCATAGCCAACATATTCAGGTTTGAATACCAAAACATTATGATTTTTTTTCCAAAGACCGAAAGCCGCACCCTTTTCACAAATAAAACGAGACCTATAGCCGATGATGACCCAGTTGCTCAACAAGATTCAGCATTCATTCCCTATTAAAGAAGTGTCCCGGATACTCGTAGCCCACATTTTCAGGTTTGAACACCTCACAAATATATGACAATTGGTATCATCCAACAAAAATCTCGTCCTTGTTTCGCCAAGCCATGTCAAATTTCAGTCCCGAAAAACCAAAATTACTATCTTTTCAAAAATGGCCCCAAACAAACTTATAAACGATCCCTAAAAAAATTTGCCAAAAAAGTTTTCCTGCCAAAAAACTCGTCCTTTTTTTTAATCCCAGATGATAGTTCATGCGTACTTAGCAAGTTCGCACAACCAAATGTTCATGCGTACTTGTAAGTTCGCATAGCCAAGTGTACATGCGTACTTAGTAAGTACACAGATCAAATCCTCGTGCGTACTTAGTAAATACGCAGGGCTAACCCATGCGTACTTAGTAAGTACGCAGAAAAGGTGATTCTGCGTACTTAGTCAGTACATCATGACTGATCTTGAGGAGAATTCTCGAAAAGTATTGGATCTGAGAAATTGATGCTTCCAAAAGCTTAGAAATCATCATCTAACAAACCCTCAGCCTTTCAAACAAAGACGCATCTAAGGATTTTTGACAGAAAAAGTTACGACTGGTGAAGAACTCAGATCTGCTCAAAACCCTAAAAACTTAAATCTGGAACACAAATAAATGAACACTGAGGCTCTGATAGAAGTTGTAGGTCTCGTGAGCCTCGTGGCGCAGCAGAAAATACATGGATATGTCTGTCGATTTGCCTGGGAACCGTGAACGAGACAGAGAAGAACACAAACATAAAGAAGAGAATCAACACAAAAATGATACGTAATCCATAACAAATAAGTCATCTCACATTACATACCGATGAAGTACACATCTCTCGTCTACGCTCACGGTCAGGGGCGGGAGAGCTTATCCTGCCCGGACACCTCTCAACCTTGTTCCAGAAGTTCCACCTACAAATGAAGACAAGTCTTCTATTTATAGGGGCAGGAACACTTCCTGCGTACTTGGCTACGTACGCAGGGCATTGGTCATGCGTACTTGTTAAGTACGCAAGGCAAACGCCTTGCGTACTTACTAAGTAGCCAAGTACACCGATACATAGAATTTAATCTATAGTTACAAAAACATGCTTCTATAGAAGCAACATCGACCTTTTAAGGTATAGATCCAACCTAAAACTCGAATTCTCTTTGAAATGGGTTTTTAGGGTAAAACTAGGGTTTTCATCATAAATATTAGATTTTTTAAGTGTTAAATGTAACATCACAGATATCGACGAGTTAACGGGTCGGGCTAGTGGGTGA
This sequence comes from Smallanthus sonchifolius, assembly GCA_023525975.1. Classification (NCBI taxonomy): domain Eukaryota; kingdom Viridiplantae; phylum Streptophyta; class Magnoliopsida; order Asterales; family Asteraceae; genus Smallanthus; species Smallanthus sonchifolius. The sequence continues at coordinate 63,472,586 of CM042021.1, read as the reverse complement.
CCCGAACCCCTAGTGAACGACTCCTTTAGAAAATGTGGAGCCTAAACTATAAACTAGAGAACCCGGTTAGCCGTTTAATGCATAGTTTGAGAACGAAACGCACGTTAGAGGAAACACAGGGGCCCGAACATAACATCCAAAGGTTTAAAAACCTTGTTTAGAGAAACCCTAGGCCATGCGTCCTACGTGTGCGCGACGGTAGCAAAAGACGAGAAGGAGACGTCGGAACTTGTAGGAGCCGGCGACGGTGGTTCAACGGGGTTTCAAGCGGAGAACTCCACACATCACCAAGGTAATTCCCTGTTTACGTTTTGATTCATGTTTTACATGCGTGTGTTTGATTGGAACCCGATTAGGGTTTTTGGGTTCTTGTTTATGGCGGGCAGAAAATTGACGGATACGATGGTGCGGGCTACGGGTCTAGCAGGCAGCGACGACGGCTAGGGGGAGGTGTGTGATGGTGGTAGCCGGTAGGTGGGGCTCAGTGGTGACCTGTTGGAATGGTAAAAAACTGCCGAGGAAGGAGAAAGAGATGGGGAGGGTTACGGATGAATGAAGAGGGTACATTGGTAGTGCCCGACGGCTGTCGGTGTTGGCTGTGGTTGTATCTCATGGCGGTGAAAGGCTAGAGACGAGGATGGTGTTGTTTCTAACGAAGGAGGAGACTCAAGTGGAGTCCTTCGGCATGGTAGTGGTGGCGTCATCCGGTTAGGGTTTAGTCACGGTGGAGAAGACGGAGGACGTGCATGGTGGCAGTGATAAGGATAAAGAAGACGACAAGCATGGAGGTGCACGACGTGGAAATCGGAGTAACACCGGTCAGAGTTTTTCGTTGCATGGCTTGCATACGAGGGAGAAACCGGCTCGTGTACGCATATGCTCGAGGGATTAGGGTTTGCATGGTCACGTACATTCATGCATGACCAAGTTCGAGTATTCAGATTTCTAAATGGGTTAAGGAGGATCTGACACAGACGGATACGAGAAACTACGGTTTCATGGGGACGTGATGACGAGCGGATGAGACTGAGCTTCAGGATTTATTTTTTATTCATGCGTGTTCGACGTAAATTAAGGAAGTATTCTGATCGTGTGGTCATACGTTTGACAGGTTTGGGTTTCAAGCATGAACGGACGGGTTGCAGAGCAAGGACTTGGACTCAGCGTAACCAGTGAGTTTCTAATCCCCTCTTTACTGTTTTACTGTTTTCGGGCTATCGTACATACCTGCATGTTTTATTCTATTAATTAAACATGTTACGAGTTTTGGTTAATTATGAAGGGTTTAATACATTAAATATTATAGAGAATGAATTTAAGGGTCTATGTGGTGTCCTTAGGTTGTATGGGCTAGAAGTCGGTATGATACTTGGGCAATGTGTAATGATTTATACGGGATAAGTTGGCTAATGAACTTAGACATTTTGAGGGTACATCTAGGATGTGATAGCATAAGAACTAGTATGTGTTTCGTGCTTAGATAACTAGTCTGGGTAAATGCTTGTGTGTTGTAATGTGTTATTTGCTTGATGTTGTGTGTGCTTGCGTCGTTGTCTTTGTGACACGAAAAATGATGATGTGAAGGATGAGGTCCTTCGGGTGGTTACTAGGGGTGACAATACCTTTGGGGGTAGTGATGAGCTCGGAGTTTGGTGGAAACCCTGACGAGGGCAGTTGTCACGAGACTGGTAAAATCCTTTGAAAGTAATTGTTGTGTGTATATATTTGATTAATTGCATGCAAATGTTAATTGATGGTCATTGTGATATGATGTCATTTCTTTCGGTGTTAGGTAGTAGATAGACTACTATCTTGGTACAATATCGTGGGTACGACTGATGTGTTAGTAGAACTGATAAGATGCCTGGTTAGGGATGGCCATGTTTATGTCTAAGGGTCGGTTGAGTTAACCGGACTTCGTTTTGATCCGTGTGGTAAGTATAGGTTAGTAGTGTAGTAAGTTCGACCCATGTTGGTAAGACTTACTGAGTTATGGATATGGATTTGGTATTGGGTTATTGGACCCTTAAGGGAACTTGTAGGTAACGTGGGTAACCGATACGTTAATAAATGATGAATCGTTTTATAAGGGACTGGAATGTCAAGAATTCAAATAAATGATATTTGTAATGAGAATATTTCTATTTAAAATAAATTGTTAGAATTTACTCAACGTAACTGACTTTGTATGTACGTTAGATTATTTTGCAGGTGAGTTCACTTGTTGAGGTATCTTGGCTTGGGAGGGGTGCTACTCGGATTGTTGTGCATGCATTTGTAAGGTAAGATTAAGAACGATAATGATTTTAAAAGATAATTCTTATTTTGAGTAAGAATTCCGCTATATGTTTTTGTAAAGAATTAAGTGTTTTCAAAGAAAACCCTGTGATGTGACCCAACTGTAGGGTGTCCGGTTTAGGGGCCTTAAACGTTGGTGTCAGAGCCAGGTTTAAGAGAAATTCTGTGTTTTTAAATACCTAAACTTAAACCGAAAATAGGACGAAGGTAAACGAATGCCACCACGCGGTACGTTTTGAGTTGAGTCTATTTGCTAGTGGTGCACGTTTATAGTGTTACATATGTGAAATTGTTTTATGTGAGTATGGGGTTTGATGATTCCATGTGGAATTACATTTGTAAGTTACGTATTGTGGAGTAGTATTACGTGTAACTTTGTGGTAGTTAGTGCATGGTGTTTTGTGTGGATTGTGTGGGATGCATATGTCTCCATTGTGTGTAAGGTGGAAAGCTAGTGTGAGTATGATGCGAAACATTTAGAATCCAAGCAGCGACATGGACAACCGATCACACTTGATCAACGTGATTTGGCGGTCTATTGTTACTCTTATATTCTAAATTTGTTGCATATAATAATCACATAAATGTTCTATCTTGTGTAGGATTAGATGGCTTTGACGAAGCATACGAGGTCGGTCAGACGCAGAGGAATACAGAACGACAAGTCAAGCTGGCGGCGGCTGTAGATGGAACTGCCAGTGGGTTAGGAGTGGTGTTGGCGCTTCCCGTGCCAAGTGCGAATAGAACTTTGGTTGGCAACATGCAGCATGGTGGAATGATCAGAAAGACTGGATGGAAGAAGAGGGCGTTATCATCAATACGTGATTTTCCTTCAGGATGTGGACCAACATGGTTGGAGGATCGACCCCTTGCAACGGTTAAGAGAGGTCTGTTCCAAGAGGACCCGGAGGATGACTCGGGAAGTGATGAGGAGGAACCAGAAAAGACTCATGTGGAGGACACGTCAGATGCACCCCTGATGTCATCTAGTAGTTGTTTGGAGGACATCGTATGGATATGGGTTATGCTAGATGATTAGTTACTGTGATGGTTATCACGAGAGATTATGGGTAGTTTCGACGTAGACATTGACTAGACGTTGACGTTATGAGATTCTTATGTTATCTATTGGTGATATTGATTGTGAGTCTTACCGCTAACTGATTGTGATGTGATCTATGCTAGTTGTGTTTATGATTGTGTACGCTTGTGCTTGCGATCATTGATTATGTACGATTATGTGATTACATTTTTAATGATGTGAGTTCGTATTAAAAGTAAGCTTTGTTGTGATGCTAGAGCATGGTTGATTAAATTGTATGGGTAGACATGTATAGATATGAGTTCTGAACTTATTTGTGTATACGGTCTTAAGATAATGTCACCTATGTGCTAATGTCTAGGTGATGTTTGGAGTGCAATATTGCACTTAGTGTGAATTTCCAGGATGGGGTCCTGTGTGAGGAGATTGTCATATATCTTTAGTATGGATGGGTGTTAGAGATGGTTATTCATCTTATGTATGTATGAAGTGTTAGGATGATGTCCGATGTGCGACGTCTGTGTTGTAACCCGTAGGATGGAGTCTGTGTGTCTAGGCCAAGTAGTGTGTTTTCTGAACGATGGATACGGCCCGGGTAGGGTACGACCGTGTAGACTCTGTATGAGTGTGTAACGACGCGTGGCAGGAGAAACCGTTGAGATGAGTAGTTGTTAGGATTCGAAAGCTTGTGTAATTATGAATGGCGGTGGCTATATCGTATGTGTATAAATTTACTCACGTCTAGAAATTTATGTGTGCACAGTGTGCGTGTCGGGAGTTTGGGATACTATATATATGTCTATATATAAGTTGGCCGTAGTATATTTTGTTATTATGATATGACGTTAAGTGTCCTTTTAGTACACGATTAGTCGTGTGTAGGACGTGTAGTTTGTGTGCTTAGATAGAGTACTTCTATCTTTGATGTTTTTCTCGATGTTAGATGTATCGAGGAGGTGCGAGGTGATTTAACGATTTTCCAGACGATCGGTGAGGTGCTCTTATGGGATGCCTATACATATATCTCAAAATTTCGGAACGCGAAGCAAATGGATGGAAATTTGGGAGTGTGATGCAGAAAGCGTTGGCATAAACGCTTGATCGATAGATACTTATGGTGTTATCAGAATTACGACGCTGGACACCTCAGCGTAGAATGATGACGTGACATGATAGCATTCGAGGATGCATTCCTTATGAAGGATTTGGTCGACGTGTATTGAAAGAAGAGCGGTGACGTTCTTTCAGGGCGAAACAATGGACAGCCGAGGATTATGCTATGATGGACTTCATGTTCGAATATGACAAAGGAGATGCGGTTGGTGATCGCGTGTTAAGGATAGAACGACGACGAGGAGAGGGAAATTAAGGAGGGACACGTTTGGGAATTGCACATAAGTTCCTAGAAAGGGATGCCTACGCTGGTAAACATATGACTAAGTTAAGGGCAAGCTCATGTGGAGCATCGGATGAAACAATGTTTTGATTTCAGAATAGACGTGAGTGTGGTATGCGAATTTTTGAAGATCGTCGGAAGACGGTGATCGTAACACTAGTGATAAGTGGGGAATGCTAACCTTTAAGGCGTAAGGAACGCAATGTAACGAATCAAAGAGATACTTCGACAGGGGGAACGTTTGCATTAATTGAGATTAGAGGAGTTTTGCACAAGCTCCTAGAGATCATCTAAGAAAGACGAATGAATTACCTTTACGATTAGGTACATGATGATTGTGCTTAGACTTAAGGGATGGTTGTCGGAGTGGCGAGACCATCAGGATTATATGAAGAGTTACGACAATTGTGTCAATGAGCTGAAAATGAAAATTTGTCAGGTAAGGGGCATTTAGTGGAATTGTGCTACGTAGTACTAGAGACAGTACGTATGATATGGTTGAGAAGAGCAAGAGAAATGGAGTAGTGTTACATCAAACCTTCATGAAAAGGTTGGTATATAAAGCAGTCACAGAAGGTCACTTCTAGCAAGTTACAGGATGACGAAAGTTAGGTGAACAACTCTATGATTTTGCTAGTAAGGGTGCAAAGTAGGGAACGTATAGAGCAGTGACGTGACATTTGAGTAATGGCTGGAAAGACATGAGACGAAGCAATATATAGGTTAAACCTACAAGCCCAAAGTTGAAAGCAGGTATTGGAGAAGACTTCTTTGAACATCCCGAATTGAGGCCGGGTTGTAAAGTAAAGTTACGATAACGATAAGTACGAGTTAACGAGTCGGGCTAGTGGGTGACCCGAACCCTAGTGAACGACTTGTTTAGCAAATGTGGAGGGTAAACTATAAACTAGAGAACCCGTTTAGGCGTTTAATGAATTGTTTGAGAATGAACAGCACGTTAGAGGAAACACATGGACCCAAAGTAACATCCAAAGGTTTAAAAACCTTGTTAAAATAAACTCTAGTCCATGCGACCTAGGTGTGCAAGACTGCAGCAAGATACGAGAGAGAGGGAGGCACCAGAACTTGGAGGAGCCAACGACGGTGGTTCAACAAGGGTTTAGAACGGGGAACTCCACACATCACCAAGGTAATTCCCTGTTTACTTTTTGATTCATGTTTTACATTCGTGTGTTTGCTTGAAACCCGATTAAAGTTTTTGGGTTCTTGTTTATGGCGGGCAGAAAGGTGACAGATACGATGGTGGTGGCTACGGGTGTAGTAGGCGGAGACGACGACTAAGGGAAATCTGATGGTGGCAGCCGGTAGGAGGAGCTCAGTGGTGACCGTTAGGAATGGTAAACGACTGCCGAGGAAGGAGAAAGAGAGTGAGCGGGTTACGGATAAATGACGAGGGGATAGTGGCTGAGCCCGGCGGCTGCCAGTGTTGGCTGTGGTGGTGTGTCACGGTGGTGAACGGCGGGATCCGGGGATGGTATGGTTTCTGGCGATGGATGAGACTCGGGTGGAGTCCTTCGGCATGGTAGCGACGGCGTTATCCCATTAGGGTTTAGTCACGGGGGAGAAGACGGAGGATTTGCATGGTGGTGCACGGTGATGAGGATAAAGAAGACGACAAGCATGGTGGTGCACGACGTGGAAACCGGAGTAACACCGGTTAGGTTTCTTCGTTGCAAGGCTTTCATGCGAGGGAGAAAACTGGCTCGTGTACACATATGCTCAAGGGATTAGGGTTTGGATGGTCACGTACGTGCATGCATGAGACCTAGTTTGAGTATTCGGATTTCTAAACGGGTTAAGGACGATCCAACACAAGTAGAGACGAGAAACTAGGGTTTCATGGGGACGTGATGAAGAGCGGATGAGACGGAGCTTCAGGATTTATTTTATATTCATGCGTTTCCAACGTATGTTTAGGACGTATTCTGATTATGGGGTCATACGTTTGACAGGTTTAGGTTTCGAGTGGCAACGGAGCAAGGACTTGGACTTAGTGCAACCCTTGAGTTTCTAATTCCCTATTTACTATTTTATTGTTTTGGGGCTATCGTACATACCTACAGGTTTTATTCTATTCATCAAACATGTTACAAGATTTGATTAATTTTGAAGGGTTTTATACGTTAAATATTATAGAGAACGAACTTAAGGGTATATGTGGTGTCCTTATGTTGTATGGGCTCGAAGTCGGTATGATACTTAGGTATCGTGTAATGATTTATACGAGATAAGTCGGGTAATGAACTTAGACGTTTTGAGGGTACATCTAGGATGTGATAGCATAAGAACTGGTATGTGTTTCGTGCTTAGATAACAAGTCTGGGTAAATACATGTGTGCTATTATTTGTTATTTGCTTGATGTTGTATGTGCTTGCGTCATTGTCCTTGTAACAATACAAATGATGATGTGAAGGACGAGTGTCACACCCCGGCCGGTGACGAATTATACGCCGGGGCTGATGCGGTTGTTCATAACCACTTGATCACCTATTAATAAATGATAATATTTATTCATCATAATTAAAGCATCCGTTACAAAATAAAATAGAAAGCAAAGCGTTCATAACATAACATAAATTAAATCCAATCTTTATTAAAGCTAAGTCCAAGGTCCTAGGTGATCATGCAATATCCTCAAAGTAGTGCACCTGAAACATGTGAGTAAATGTTAACTATAAGTAGTTGATGAGAAACATAGGTTTTGACACCAAACAAAGTTAAGTATAGGTTTACAATTCAATATGTTCAAAGCAAGTCTAAAGCATCTATGTGAAAACACATATGGCTCTAAGCGTACACTCAAGCCATGTAATAGAAAAATAGTTACACAATCCAACTGATTGTTTCATGAAAAAGTAGTAAGATGTATACACAAAACCCGCCAAGGTTTTGTGTTAGATAATGTATAGGATTCCCGTATAAATAATCATAAAAGGTACTACCTGAGGCTTGCCACACAAGTTAATGATTGTACTAACATGAACACACGTATGGTCACCAAGCAGTTTAATACATAAAGCATAAAGACCTTAGCATAAGAACAAAGGTATTGAATTGTGCATGAAATATAGTTAATGACATGTTTCACCCCAAAAAAATAAAAAAAGAGTAAAAATGGGCTATGTAAACTCACTTGTATTGGAGCTAGAAGTGATAGGATTTGGTAAAAGGAATAGGTCTTGTGAAAATTCATCACAACACACCTACATAGATAATGGTACTATAAGTTCAATGTACGTCAAAAAGGAATTAAGGAGATTTTACGACTTTAGGGTTTCATGTGGTTTGGGTTTGAAGATGGACTTGAATACATACATAGAAGTATTGAAATGTTAATAAAAGTAGTTCATAAATTAATTAAGACTTCTAATTAATTACATAATAAATTATTTATATAATTATTCTAAAGATAATTAATAAATAAAGTTTTGGAATGGAGTAGTTTAAATAATAACTTTGGGTTTATTTATATAATTATTCTAAAAATAATTTATAGATAATTCTTGTAATGGTAAAGGTTTAATTAATTTATTTTATGTAATTAAAATGATTAATTAAACTATTAGTTAATGTAATAAAATGGCTAATTAATTTATTAATTAATGTAAATAAAATAGCTAATTAATCTATTAAAGGCTAAATAGACTTTAAATAATATTAATTGAACTTTGTATAAAATAATTATTTAAGTATTTTTAGATAATTATTCACACTAAAATAATTATTTATAACCTTGAAAGGATTAAAATGTCTAAACATTTAATTATAAATTGTGTAATAAACATTATTAATTTATAAATAAAATAACATAATTAATTTTTTTAAACACATTTCCATTATTTAATTAGGATTTAAAATGATTTACAACATGTTTTTAAACAAAATAAAATAAATAAACATTACTTTATATTTTCTGTTTTTATAAAACTCTCAGAATATGTTTATAGAATTTATAAAAATTAAATTGGAAATTTTAAACTTCAGATAATGTATTAAAATACTAAAAGGAATTAATCCCAAAAATAAAAACGGTGGCCGGGACTCGAACCCGCGCCTGGACCTAACACACAACACACACGCGCACTAACCATCAGACAAGGGCATGTTGCCGTGTCTGATTAGGTTTCGTTTTGATTATAACACGCAAGCCCAAACGCCCTTCGTCCCCAAATCACACCCGTAACCCTAGCCCTTCAATTGGCTCGATTGAGCAGACGATTGAAGCTAGATTCATGGGGCTTTTGATGGTGGTCTGAGACGAACTTATTGGAACAAGAATTACCTGGAATAGTTGCGTGTAAGATGAGAACAATAGGACAATACAGAGACAAGTTCTTCGGTTGATTTGTGTGGTTCACAGTTGGAATTAGACGCGATTAGGAGTGTAGGGAGCTTGCAATGAGTTTCGTGAACGATTACAAGTCCCTATTTATAGTTGATTTGCACTGCATTGATCGATCGAGTAAATGATCGTGAGTGGGGTTTTCGGTTACGAATTCGCCCTTAATTAGCTAATGAAAACCCAATTAACTTCAAGGAGTGGATCGATTAGTTGATTTAAACGTGTAGCCATTTTCAATTTCGAAGGAAAATATCTCAAGGACGAGTTTGGGATTAAAGCTTGAAAATCGGTGCTTTACGGGTTTCGAACCTGTGACCGGTTTGGGGAGGGGAAGGTTTGGGGATTTGGCCGAACAGGTCCTTCTAGATTCAGGATGTTATTATTTCATGTAAAAACTTGTTTTAAATTGAAATCAAAGTTTTAGAAATTACAATTTGAACCTGGACATTTATAAAACATAAAATTATTAAACCTTATAAATTTTTTATAAAATCTAATAAATCATTATGTTATAATTAAATATTGTAAATATAAAAATATAGTTTTCTAAATAGAATTAATTCTTATTTTGATTAAAATACCTAAACCCTAATTTTTTTATAAAATTTATAATTGAACTTTTGTAAGTAGTACATTTATAAATATATATATATATATATATATATATATATATATATATATGTATATAGGTTTAGAAATAATTTCGCATATATATATATATATTTCATAGAATAATAACAATTATTTATATGATTCTTTATATAAATGTTTATATTTTTTTGAATTTGAAGTAATTGCACCCAATGTATGTATGCATATACACTCATGAAATGAAATGAATAAATATGATACTTTCATAGATGCAAATCATATAATAATGAAATTACAAGTGCCGAAATAGTTAAGATAAAGGCCGGAATTTCCTGGGGATTACAACGAGGTCCTTCGGGTGGTCACTAAGGGTGACAATGCCCTTGGGGGCAGTGATGAGCTCGGAGTTTGGTGGAAAACCTGACGAGGGTAACTCTGACGTGGGCAGTTGTGACGAGACATGTAAAATCCTTCGATGGTAATTTTTGTGTTCATATATTTGATTTAATTTCATGCAGACGTTAATTGATGTTCATTGTGTTATGATGTCATTGCTTTCAGTGTTAGGTAGTAGATGGACTACTGTGTTTGTACAATGTCGTGGGTACGACTGATGTGTTTGTAGAACTGATAAGAGGCTTGGTTAGTGATTGCCATGTTTATGTCTAAGGGTCGGTTGAGTTAACCAGACTTCGTGTTGATCCGTGTGGTAATATATAGTTTAGTAATGTAGTAAGTTCGACCCATGTCGGGAATACTTACCGAGTTATGGATATGGGTTGGTTCTTGGGTTATTGAACCCTTAAAGGAACTTGTAGGTAACGTGGGTTACCGATACGTTAATAAATGAGAAATCATTTTATAAGGGACTGGAATGTCCTGAATTCAAATAAATGATATTTGTAATGAAAAGATTTCTATTTAAAATAAACAATTAGAACTCACTCAGCGTAGCTGACTTTGTATGTACATTATTTTGTTTTGGAGGTGAGTTCACATGATGAGGTATCTTGGCTTGGGAGGAGTGCTACTAGGATTGGTGTGCATGCATTCGTAAGGTAAGATTAAGAACGACAATGATTTTAAAAGATAATTCTTATCTTGAGTAAGACTTCCGCTATATGTTGTAAATAATTAAGTATTTTCAAAGAAAACCCTATGATGTGACCCAACTGTAGGGTGCCCGGTTTGAGGGCCTTACATTAAAAGATTGAATAAGTCCATATCAAGCTTCATGGGAGTTAAAAATATGACTTGAGCGTAAAAAGTTGGAAACTTGGGTTGAAAACAGACCTGTAAATGAAGATCTTCAAGTGGAGACACTAATAGGCGATACTATTTCTTGTGGCGACACTAGTCGCGGCCACTTGAAGAAGATGACGACACTAAGTTGGCGACACTAAGAGTGTCGCCATGCATGTACACGACACTAAGGAGTGTCTCCAATATTATATGGCGACACTAAAAGACGACATTAAGTCCATAATGAAAGTTCTGGCGACAATGATGCCTGGCGACACTGTCAGACGACTCTAGTGTTGGCGACACTAATACCCAGGAGACACTGCTTGTGGCGACACTAATAGGCAACACTAGCAAAGATTAACCAATTCGACGTATTGAATTCGTACAGATAACGTAGCATTTGTCTTGCTAAAGCTTAGTTTCACACTGTATACCGACAATCAGGTGAGTTTCTAGAGCCCTCTTTTAAATGTTTTATAACAACTTGTGTTGGAGTGCATACTTACATGTTACAGAGTGTTTCTATGTTTAAATGAATGATACTATGGTTAAGGGTCTTAAAGTATGAAATTATATATGACAATGTGTGTGTAGAAATGAATGACACTTAATACGGCTACTTCGGTAGACGGATGGTTAATTATAAATTATAATACATGTATAGTAAAGAATGATAGTTAATACGGCTACTTCGGTAGAAGGATGGCTAATACGGTTTCTTCAGTAGACGGACGGTTTATACGGCTACTTCGGTAGACGGACGGTTAATACAGCTACATCGGTAGACGGACGGTTAATACGGCTAATTCGGTAGACAGACGGTTAATACGGCTACTTCGGTAGACGGACGGTGATAGAAATACGGCTACTTCGGTAGACGGATGGTGATAGTAATATGGCTACTTCAGTAGACGGATGGTTAATACGGACTGTCTTCATGACAGAAGGATGGCAAAGTAATTGGATTGATCATCCTTACGTGGTAGGTAATGTGTTTAGTTATGTGATAGTTAATACGACTACTTGGGTAGACGAACGGTTAACATGGCTACTTCGGTAGACGGACGGTGATAGTAATATGGCTATATCGGTAGACGGATGGTTAATACAGCTACTTCGGTAGACGGACGGTTAATACAGACTGTCTTCGTGACAGACGGACGACAAAGTAAACGAATTGATCATCCATATGTGGTAGACAATAGACTGAAAGCAAAGTATGAATGTATGATAGAGTACGAACGTTAAAATATGAATGAATGAATGAACGAATGAATGAGAGTAAAGTATGAAAGAATGATAAAGTGTGAATGAATGAAAGTAGAGTAAGAATGTATGATAACGTATGAATGTGAAAATATGTGTAAATGTTTATAGTAAAGATTAATGATTAAATGTAAAGAAACAATGTTAATGTGAAAGATGTTTTATCTAGAAGTTCAAAACTAGAACTCACTAGTGTTAGCTGTAGCATCCATGATTTTCTAATATTATTTTATTTTAAAAGTATAATGACATTTCATTTCAATCCCGAGTTTGCTCATCTCAGAATGACACATTAATATATATATATATATATATATATATATATATATTTTAAACACGTATCGATTCAAAGTTTCAATATTTCAACTACATAGTATATATAACATATATATTTATATTTATATAGACTTTATTATAAAAATTAAATCAAAAGTAAAATTTATGAACCTAATGATGCATTTACATCCTCTGTATACATATATTTATCTATTTAATTATAAATATATATGTAGCTTATTTTCATATTAGATAAAGCATTTATACAATTTACGACTTTATAAAATTAGAGTTTTCTCCTTTGGGAGATATTTAATGATTGGTTTGTATAAGTTTTATAATTTTAATAGAATAAAAATATAGTTTAGATTTTGTGAGGTGTATACAAACAATTTTATAAATATTTATAATGAATTCTAAATCAAATAATTAGATTGAACCCCATCCAATTTTGGCCTTGCACCCTCCCATCTTGTTGCTTGAAACCCCCTTCAAACCTCTTGAACCTTAATTTGAACCCCCTCTTCTCATATTGAACCCTAGAACCAATTCATGTCAATTTTGACTCCAATAAAGTCAAACTCGTTCAAACCATCAATCAATCCTCGAAAATCAGGAGTTTTAATCCTCCCAAATAAGTCATTAACTCTTTTACGATCGTTTGGTTACTCGTATTTGACTAATTGATTTTGAAAACACGATTTTAGTCTCATTTTGGGGTTCTTGTCATTCCTTTTCAAACCCCACGAATCAAGTCCTAATTCCGCAGATTTCATTCAACTTCGCAGCTGTAACCGCGTTGAAACCACCCTATGAGATCCCCATAACGCGTTGCCCACAAGACCATCCCTAATTCCAATTATTCTTTTCTTCCTGTTGCAATCGACGCAAGAGGAGGGTTGAGTCATCGGATCTAATCCTTCGACGATTAAGAATTTGATTGTGAAGATTTTGCGTCCAGGTATCCTCTTTTCTCTATTATCGCATCGTCTACTTCTGTTATGAACGATTTTGAGATTTAAGGTTTAATGGGACTGGGTTACGTTGGGGCTGGGTAGGGAAGAAGAGTTCACCGAGTCCCCATGTTAAAACCTAGTTGTTTCAGATCATTATCAATGCAATTGCTCAGCTTAACCGGTTAAAGCACATCCCTCATACAGCTAAGGTCACGGGTTCTATCCCTGTGACTGTCAATTTTTTTTCTCCTATTTTTTTCCCTTGATCTAATTGCCTGTTTTACTTCCTTTACCCTCTCATTCTCATGTATTTATAAAGATATATGTATAGATTTACATGCATGTTTTCTTATAAAGATAAAATGGAAATAAGAATTCATATTTATAATTATGTCAATCATTTTCTAAAAACCTTTTGAATATCACTATTAATATATGAGTATCATCATCTTTTTGTATTTCGTTCATTACTACCGTATAATTCCAAAGACATGACAAATATTATTGTAACATCATAAACCTTATTAGTTTATAAATAACCTTTAAAATTAGGAAACGATTGTGTTTGTAATGTCATGATTATATATATATTTTACTTAAACCTTAAAAAAAAACAACGTATTATTAATGATACGATTCTATTAGCATTTTAATGATTGTTTTATTGGTGATATTACTATTCCTTCCACAATCTCTTGTTAAAATAACTAATCTTATTTTCATAAGTAATAAACTCGTATAACTAATTTTTTTATTTCAAATTATATCAATATAAATATTATTATAATATAACATTCCAACACGATGACTAATTTTAACCTAATTGTCTTAATAGGATTTTGATTGTATTAAAATTGTAATTAATATTATTATTGACACTTAAAATCTCTTTTTTAAATAAAATTGATAAAACATTATTTCATTTATATATATATATTACCACTTTTATTCAACTTGGTTCGTTCGTCCGCCCTTTCCAAACCCTAAAGTCCCAAATTGTTCCGTTCTTATTTCTTTAAATTGTTTCTAGATACGCATAAATATTTATTTAGGGCATCGCTAAACCGGTTCACTCGTTCTCGTGACCTAGTTCGAGTTTTAGTCGTACAATATCAAGGTGAGTTTACATAGCCCCTTTTTCCTTTTGTACATTTTTGGGGTGAAACATGATTACACAACAAATACTATTTGCAATTACACACGTACAATTCTATAATATGATCATATGTGTTTATTTGTGCTTTATGCTTGAATGCTATTTGTTAAGGCTACATATACATAATACACTCGTGTAATCATTACCTCTTTACATCAGGATAACATTTGTTGTTATGCCCTACACTTACATTAGGATAACATGTGTTGTTATGCCCTACATTTACATTAGGATAACATGTGTTGTTATGCCCTACATTTACATCAGGATAACATGTGTTGTTATGCCCTACATTTACATCAGGATAACATGTGTTGTTATGCCCTTCAGTTACAAGGTTTCATTTATGCAACTAGCTTAACTTAGATTCTCCATAAATGCTTTATAAACCATGTATCATATGAATTGTACACAAAACATTTGAACTTTACTTGTGGTGTCAAAACCTATGTATGCTCACCAACTATTTATAGTTGACCCTCTCATTTTATCATGTTTCAGGTACGGATGTTTGAGTTAAGATTTCAAGTTGCTTCACTTAGGATTGAAGACCTAGTTTTAAACTTAATAAAGACATACATGTATTTATGACTTTTGTAAATGTTGTAATTGTCTATTTGAGCTATGAAATGAAATCATTTGTGTAATTATTACAACTATTAGTAAACCATGAGCTTATGAACAGTCTACATGTCCCGCCCCGACTTTTCCGCCGTCGGTTGGGGTGTGACAGATTGGTATCAGAGCCTTGGTTATAGGGAATTAGGTTATTAGACACTTTTGACCTAGACTATAACCTTAGGACAACCATCAAATTCCATGTGTTATGATACATGGTATTTGCCACATTACTAAATGCTACATGTTTACTACCTTGTGTGATTATCTTACATGTTATTCTAACTGTGGCATCGCATGATACAATGCCTGATAGTTTATGTGCTACACTACTTGATAACTCACATGCTTATAGATATTGCTACCTAAGTAATACCTTCTTTACCATATTGTTTGATTACATGCTACCTAATTGATCACATTTAAATGCTTTCATAAGTTGTATCACATGCGTATTCATATCTAAGTCATTATACACCTTCACTTTTACACATTGAGATATATGTCACCATCATCATTAGTGAAAATTTTTTTTTTACTCTTAGGCCTAAAGCCTATTAAAATTTTAAAATCTCGTCAAAGTTTTGGGTTCTGAAAATTAGTAAAGAACATGTGCACTCTGGAAGGGTGAGTGCCTGTACTTTGGGTCTTCTGTCTAGGAAAGCATTTCATATAAATCCAAATAAACCGAAGGATCCATATGCTTTCCTGAGAATTCCCGAAGTGAGTGTTCACCTATAGGCTAAAGCATGCCTTCTTGAATGTATAATAACATAAATCACTTTTACTTGTCAAAGTAGCCATTTGATTATATTATTAAAGAGGTACAATCTAAACACCATCATTCCGTTTATTACAATTTAGTACACGTAACTAAGCCCTCTTTGTAACTAATTATTTTATTAACTGAATTAAACAACATCGTTATTTTGTTCAAACAAAACCTTTATCAAACCTTTAGATAGAATCTGAAATATAAATTTTCTATAAACATTTTCACCTTGTAAGGAAATTTAATACAACTCGTTTTATAACAACGTTATTTTTAATAATTAATTATGACTTTTCTTGTTAAATTAATTATTATTAAACATTGGCTTATTTATTAAATAATTTAGCAATTAAATTTTCTTAGAAATAGTCTTATTATAATAATAAAAAGATTTTCATTTAATTATCCATATAGTTAATTATTCAACTGTTTTCACCATTCTATAAACAAAAATAAGTTACAACTACTTATTTATTTTACAAACAAAAGAGCACAAATCAGTTATTCGTAAGCACACTGCTCTAAATATCTACACAACTTTCTCATTATCTTACTCCCTTAGAAATGCATGATTATACTTAGCACTACAATGACATGAATAAATTCATGTAGTCATCCATATAAACCTCAACAAAATTTCAAAGTTAAAATCCAACTACCCACATCATACTTGAACACCGAACAACACGCTTGTCTGCAACACTCGACTACCTGCAAAAGTCGATAGTTTACATTACTTATGGGATCCAATAACTTACAAATAAACACTCACATGATACATAAAACTTAGATGTTTACAATATGCATGATACTAGGATAATCACATGGTACATGAAACTTGTTCGTTTGATACATGATTGAGCACATTGTACATGATCACATGATACATGAAACTTAGTTGTTTACAATATACATAATATTATATTGATCACATAATACATGAAACTTATTTAATTGCAAAATATATGATACCAAATTGTTCACACTATACAATATACATGATACTACGTTGTTCACATCTTACCTGAAACTCCCTTGTTTACAAAATGCGTGATACTAAATTGGTTACATTTACAAAATACAAAATGCTAAATTGTTTACGTTATACATGAAAACTTATTTGGCACTAATTTGTTCACGTTATACATGAAACCTATTTGTTTACAGTGTACATGACACTAGACCATACATGGAAACTTGAGTGCTTACATTATACACAAAATTTAATTGTTTACATTGTTGCAATTGATTAAATACGTCATCCACAAGACATGATTATTCACCGTATCCATGAAAGCTACTTGGGGTTTGACGTATTCTTGTTCAAACATGAGGAAACTATGAAACCCTAAATTATGCCACGTTATTTCTCTTTAGTACCTGATTGACTCTCCTATCTATGGACATTTATTTGTTAGCAACACATACGTGAAAGCTATAGTTACGAATTAAGTGTTTTTGTGTTACCCCCGGAACCCACACACACAATGGGATGATCTATACGAACCATGCGACGGTTTGGATAATTACGGGTGCACACGTAATTATAAAGATCAGCGCATGGAAAACAAAGCAAATTCTGTCATGTGTTATGACATAAAACCTATCATGATATACAATAACGAAACTAATGTGATATGATAAGGGCATGGTGGATACGCCGCTGGTACTTCCTATATATAAGTGTTCCTATCATATTATCAGAAGTAGCGTTATTCGTGTCACGTAAAGTTTTATGTTTTTTTGACGGGGCCTGTGTTTGTGAAATCCCTTACCCACTGACAATTCTTGAGCATATTAGACTGCATCCTAAACAAATCTCGATCATCAAATTCTCATTATTCTCATTTCAAGTGATGCATTCCCTCATTGGAGTCCAAAATACTTCTCGACAATTTTCTTCTCAATTTCTTCAAATTAAACCCACTATCATCATTCATACCTAACTTTGCGAAACAAACCCGAATCTTGTCATTGATTGTGCTCCTCAAACCAATTTTCAAAGTTCCTTGAGGATCCAAACGTGGCCCAGAGTCTACATGGGGACGTGAGGATCAAATAAATCTTAAATACCCTTATCTCTTTCCTGATTCAATAGCCTCCATCAATTGAATTTCGGGACGAAATTCCCTCAACTTGGGGATACTGTAACAACCAAGATTTTCTAATATTATTTTATTTTAAAAGTATAATGACATTTCATTTCAATCCCGAGCTTGCTCATCTCAGAATGACACATTAATATATATATATATATATATATATATATATATTAAACACGTATCGATTCAAAGTTTCAATATTTCAACTCCATAGTATATATAACATATATATTTATATTTATATAGACTTTATTATAAAAATTAAATCAAAAGTAAAATTTATGAACCTAATGATGCATTTACATCCTCTGTATATATATATTTATCTATTTAATTATAAATATATATGTAGCTTTTTTTCATATTAGATAAAGCATTTATACAATTTACGACTTTATAAAATTAGAGTTTTCTCCTTTGGGAGATATTTAATTATTGGTTTGTATAAGTTTTATAATTTTAATAGAATAAAAATATAGTTTAGATTTTGTGAGGTGTATAAAAACAATTTTATAAATATTTATAATGAATTCTAAATCAAATAACTAGATTGAACCCCATCCAATTTTGGCCTTGCACCCTCCCATCTTGTTGCTTGAACCCCCTTCAAACCTCTTGAACCTTAATTTGAACCCCCCTCTTCTCATATTGAACCCTAGAACCAATTCATGTCAATTTTGACTCCAATAAAGTCAAACTCGTTCAAACCATCAATCAATCCTTGAAAAACAGGAGTTTTAATCCTCCCAAATCAGTCATTAACTCTTTTGCGATCGTTTGGTTACTCGTATTTGACTAATTGATTTTGAAAACACGATTTTAGTCCCATTTTGGGGTTCCTGTCATTCCTTTTCAAACCCCACGAATCAAGTCCTAATTCCGCAGATTTCGTTCAACTTCGCAGCTGTAACCGCGTTGAAACCACCCTATTAGATCCCCATAACGCGTTGCCCACAAGACCATCCCTAATTCCACTTATTCTTTTCTTCCTGTTGCAATCGACGCAAGAGGAGGGTTGAGTCATCAGATCTAATCCTTTGACGATTGAGATTTTGATTGTGAAGATTTCGCGTCCAGGTATCCTCTTTTCTCTATTATCGCGTCGTCTACTAATGTTATGAACGATTTTGAGATTTAGGGTTTAATGGGACTGGGTTACGTTGGGGCTGGGCAGGGAAGAAGAGTTCACCTAGTCCCCATGTTAAAACCTAGTTGTTTCAGATCATTATCAATGCAATTGCCCAGCTTAACCGGTTAAAGCACATCCCTCATACAGCTAAGGTCACGGGTTCTATCCCTGTGACTGTCAAATTTTTTTTCTCCTATTTTTTTCCCTTGATATAATTGCCTGTTTTAATTCCTTTACCCTCTCATTCTCATGTATTTATAAAGATATATGTATAGATTTACATGCATGTTTTCTTATAAAGATAAAATGGAAATAAGAATTCATATTTATAATTATGTCAATCATTTTCTAAAAACCTTTTGAATATTACTATTAATATATGAGTATCATCATCTTTTTGTATTTCGTTCATTACTACCGTATAATTCCAAAGACATGACAAATATTATTGTAACATCATAAACCTTATTAGTTTATAAATAACCTTTAAAATTAGGAAACGATCGTGTTTGTAATGTCATGATTATATATATATTTTACTTAAACCTTTAAAAAAAACAACGTATTATTAATGATACGATTTTATTAGCATTTTAATGATTGTTTTATTGGTGATATTACTATTACTTCCACAATCTCTTGTTAAAATAACTAATCTTATTTTCATAAGTAATAAACTCGTATAACTAATTTTTTTATTTCAAATTATATCAATATAAATATTATTATAATATAACATTCCAACACGATGACTAATTTTAACCTAATTGTCTTAATAGGATTTTGATTGTATTAAAATTGTAATTAATATTATTATTGACACTTAAAATCTCTTTTATAAATAAAATTGATAAAACATTATTTCATTTATATATATATTACCACTTTTATTCACTTGGTTCGTTCGTCCGCCCTTTTCAAACCCTAAAGTCCCAAATTGTTCCGTTCTTATTTCTTTAAATTGTTTCTAGATATTTATACGCATAACTATTTATTTAGGGCATCGCTAAACCGGTTCACTCGTTCTCGTGACCTAGTTCGAGTTTTAGTCGTACAATATCAATGTGAGTTTACATAGCCCCTTTTTCTTTTTGTACATTTTTGGGGTGAAACATGATTACACAACAAATACTATTTGCAATTACACACGTACAATTTTATAATATGATCATATGTGTTTATTTGTGCTTTATGCTTGAATGCTATTTGTTAAGGTTACATATACATAATACACTCGTGTAATCATTACCTCTTTACATCAGGATAACATTTGTTGTTATGCCCTACACTTACATTAGGATAACATGTGTTGTTATGCCCTACATTTACATTAGGATAACATGTGTTGTTATGCCCTACATTTACATCAGGATAACATGTGTTGTTATGCCCTACATTTACATCAGGATAACATGTGTTGTTATGCCCTGCAGTTACAAGGTTTCATTTGTGCAACTAGCTTAACTTAGATTCTCCATAAATGCTTTATAAACCATGTATCATATGAATTGTACACAAAACATTTGAACTTTACTTGTGGTATCAAAACCTATGTATGCTCACCAACTATTTATAGTTGACCCTCTCATTTTATCATGTTTCAGGTACAAATGTTTGAGTTAAGATTTCAAGTTGCTTCACTTAGGATTAAGGACCTAGTTTTAAACTTAATAAAGACATACATGTATTTATGACTTTTGTAAATGTTGTACTTGTCTATTTGAGCTATGAAATGAAATCATTTGGGTAATTATTACAACTATTAGTAAACCATGAGCTTATGAACAGTCTACATGTCCCGAACCGATGTTTTCGCCGTCGGTTGGGGTGTGACATTAGCTGACTTTTAGTATTCACTTGAGGCTGATAGTAGACAGAGAAAGAGATGCTTAAAGGATAGATGGAAAGACTTCACGAAGGCTACTCGGCTCAAGACTAACATCCCGCCACTATGTTATTTCTTTAAAGGCTATGTTTGAATGATTTATTGTTTAATTGACTAGTTAATGTATTGAATGATGCTTTCACTGTCAAGTTTGATGTTATTCCAGTTTTTGGACTTTGTTGTGATTGAATAAATCTAACAAGTGAGTCCTCGCGGGTTTGGGGCCTTACAAGTTGGTATCAGAGCTAATATTTTGAGAGATTCGGACATTCGCCAAATTTTCTGAACGTAAACTGAGAATGGGACCAAGAAGGGGATGTCAGTCTGAGTAGCCAGTCGTGGATCAATGAACAAAAGTAGGCAGTCATTTTTTAATATAGAACATAGATGATGTCGGTCGAACGGTCTATTAAAATACTAATTAAAAACCTAACATAGACACTTTAGTAATACTCTAGAAATCCTCTAAACTAGACCACAATGACAGGCAAGTGTACCTATCAAATGCAGTACAACCTAATGGAAGTCCGGATATCGAACCCATGAGGCACAGACTCTAACTAAAACTAGACTCCGACACAGATCTTAAATTATTTGATTTGGGGGGAATTCTATGAACTAAGATTAACTAATCAAAAGTAAATGAAAACAAGACGACAACTAACTATCAAATAGAAGAATCAGATGAAATAAAAAATGGAGGAAGCCACTACCTAGGTTACGAATCCTACTTGTAAAACTCAGAGTTCTCTCGGTTATGGTAACTATAATGGAACTGGGTTTCTATAGAATAACACTCTCAGAATACCTAAAGGATCCCTGATCAATCTACGGGTGTGACCTAATAGGAAACTCTAAGGAATGTATAAAGCTCACTAGAAGTTGGATTACCTTTCAGTCTCTCCAACGACACTACAATACCCTATAGATAGATCACCTTTCAGTCTCACTATCACAATACATTCGAAGAATGCACGGGGTAATCTCAGAACAAAATGATAAGACACATACCAACAAGGATATTAAGAAACCTAGGGGAAACCTCCTTTCAGATAATCTACACCTAGACACCTAACAACGAAGACTAACCGACTACCTCTCACGTTTTAGCTATCGAGATAGAAAGAACACTCAGCTCTAATGAACTCTTAACTAATATTCCTATGGAACACTACATCTAGCAATACCATAAACAGTCACAAACATGAAGCAAGTAACCTAAACATGCGTCATTAACTGAAAGACATTCAACAAGAACACATGCGGAATAACTAATAAATGTAAACTAGAATTAAGCATGCATAAACTGATAAAAATCCAACTTTAACAATTAATCATCAAAAAACTAGGTAGTATATGAAGTCTAGCCAACAATCATACTCAAAACCAGAAAACAAGACTCAAAAGTAATGAACATAATGTCAAACAAACTAATTTGAAACAAGGGATCGAAAACCATACACCGAACGAGTAAGATCTAACAAACCCTGACAATAAAGCTCCAACCTTTGGCTCAAATTGCTTCTTGCACTCTCAAAATCGTCCTCTTCTGATGCTCTGACGACTATCCAATTGGCTGGTCCTTCGCGTACCGCCAAATACAATTTAGTCGGGGATCGTTTTCTAGAAGCTGGTTCTTCGCGTACCGTGAGCGGGGGTCCCCCATTTCCTCGCGTACCGCCAAAACCTGATTTTTGGACTCAGCTCATCGAAATACCCCAAATCCATATATTATGGGTCCCGTAACTCATTTTCTATCCCCAGATATGCCCTTGTGAAGTTTTGACTCTTTCCTGACTTTTGCCGTTTCCTGTCCCGTGTTCTCGCGTGCCTATGCTTTCATAGTTCTTGCTCATTTATGCTCCTTTTACTCACGAGCACCTACAAAACTTAACATGACTAAGTACCAACTATAAATGACCACAATCTATTATAAAACTACACGAAAACGCTATAAAAACAAGGGAAATCGTCATGTGATTTGCAACATATCAAACATCTTCACACTTAACCTTTTTTCGTCTTCGAAAAAGAATATACAATGGAATCATAACTGGAAAAAATACTTTCACAATCTCATTAATTTATCAGTTTAAATATAATCATGCTTTAAAATGCAACAATCAGTATTTCTTTCTGACTAAACCCAACCACCAACTTATAAAGCCCCCGATTGTGTTTTATTATTACATTATACATCTTTCAATCTATCTATGGGTCTTACCCTCATGAAGTCATAGCTCAGCCTAATCCCATCTCAAGGTCATGTCTAGGAAGAGTTAAACCATATAGATTTTCCCACCACTATAAACAAAAACTTATATGTTTTAAAAATTAAGGTGAATAATGGATAAATGGTATGAGCATTTATTAACAATATGAATAAACCTCACCTAGTGGTGCTTCAACCAAGCTGCAACTCGGAGTGTGGCACATAGACTGAAGTTCTAGCAATGAAGTACGTAAGAATCTAACCCAATGGTGTCTCAATCAGACTGGAACCTGACGTGTGACATGTAGGCGAAACTTAGATTTCCAAATTAATTAAGCTCATGATTATGGAATGCGGGCGCCACCAACTCTCGGATTTATTTTCATAAAAAGAGAGTGGCATGCCAAATAATTTCAAAAACATATAAATTTTTAAATTTAATATGGTACTCTATACTGATAGATTCAACTTTACCGTTTCCCATAAGATGAGAACACACAAGATATTCTGATTTAATCATCTAATTAACCTATTTAACACTTTTAGGATGTTTAAGCTCTTCATAGTCGGTTGGGTCTACCAAAACATCACAAATTATACGTGTTTTCTATTATTATTATTATCTCATTTAAGTTCAACAAGAAGACTTCCAGTTCTACCTATCTTCTTCCATTTAATTTCAAAAACTCTAAATCAAGGACGTTTTTGAAAATGTTCTTAATTTTTTTTGTATTTTTGTATATTTTTCAAAGTAAAACAACCTAAACAACTAAGATAGACATAGTCACCTATCCCCACACTTGAAAAACACATTGTCATCAATGTGAATCGAGAAATAACGGAAACTAAAAATAAAGACTCAAAACACAAGAAAATAAAATATACACAAATAAACTGGAAAAGACTTAGCTGGTAATGTGGCAATGATCTTGGTTAGTTTTGCTCTTCCACATCACACTCGTACAATCGTATAACATTTCTTTCACGATTTCAAACACAAAAACTCTTTAGGGTGCCTTATACACATATATCAAGCTCGGATCTTCATTGTTCGAATGGAGATCGAATACGAACAATTCAGATCAAACCTACAAAATTAAACTCACAGCAAACCCAACACAACATTAAACTGACTCAAAATACAGACTCGATACAAGATCAAAAGACTCTACTGACTCGACACGACTCAAGACAAAATAGGGAAGACATACCTAATGAATGACAAACACATAGACATGAAAGTCAAAGCAAGGTGAAATTGATCTCGAACGACGCTGAGGTTTCCCATGGTGGCGGTGGTTAGGTGAATGGTGATGGATGGTGGTGTGATGATAGTCAATATGATGGAATGTGAAGGATGGTGATTGGTGGCGATTATGGAAAATAAAGGGAGTTGGGCAGGACAAAGGGATCCTCGCGTATCGCGAAAAACCTGAGGGAACTCCTCGTGTGGCGCGAGGAGTTGATGTTTGACCCGACCAAAACTGGATCTCTTCGTTTGTCACGAAAGATGAGCTACGGGTCTTCGCGTACCGCGAAGACTTGTTGTTCACATAAGGTTTTGAGGTTTTTTTGTACTTCAAAAAATTTTGACCCCTCAATTCCGTATGCATCCAATTCCTCTAAAAACATGTTCCAACGATAGAATGAAGTGTGTACACACCTGGAACTTCGTTCTTGATGAATTTCCTCGCCGAATCAAATGCGTATTCCTGCAAAACGAAACACAAACAAAAACACGTAAACCGAAAATAACACGAAAATAGACACCAAAGACATATACAAACTTTACACTCGGGTACTAACCCGAGAACCAAACAAACCTAATCAGGAGGCTTCTCCTTTATCCTCCTTGGAACAGCCTTTATCTTTCTCGGTAGACCAATTCACTCTAGCACATCACTACCAACTAATCTCGCACGACCACCACTACTCTCTCTCAGATCCTTCCACCAGCATTTAAACCTACCAGGTCCAAAACTAACGTGCAACATATACCCATGCAAACTCTTACCCCTAAACGTCCCCACATTTGGGGTGTTCACCATCCTCAAATCACATATGCCTCCTGTCACTCTAATTTTCTTACGTGGCGGCCTATACTTAGGGGGTGACTCAGCATATCTCCCCTTAGAGTGAAAAGCAGTAATAGGAAAGGGCTCAGGAAGGGGCATTTGTAAGGATATGATCTCTGTCTTCTCACACGGATCTTCAGGATCCTCTTCTATCTCCTCCATCCCCCCACTTGGGGTTTTCCCTATCATCTCCTCTAGCTCTGCCATCATATCCTGCAAATCACTAGGCACCCCATCAAAATCCTCATCTGGTGCATTTGGTAACTCCTCTAAATCCAACGCCCAATCTGATAGCTTTCCTAAATAAGGCGCGGGCTCCGTAACATCACTCTAAACTGGCTCACTTGAGGTATCTCCAACTCCACTCTCTACTAAACCAGAATCCCGATGGTCATCCATGAA
The DNA here is from genome assembly GCA_023525975.1 of Smallanthus sonchifolius. Taxonomy (NCBI): domain Eukaryota; kingdom Viridiplantae; phylum Streptophyta; class Magnoliopsida; order Asterales; family Asteraceae; genus Smallanthus; species Smallanthus sonchifolius. The sequence continues at coordinate 63,446,801 of CM042021.1, read as the reverse complement.
TGTATCAATCAAACAAACAGATTTGCTATTCTAACTACCCTCCTTCATAGACTTCATGGCATCATGTAGAACCAAAGACTGATGGCTACAAAATTCTCTAAGTACAAATGCTGCTGATCTCAGAGTTTGTTGCTGACCAACAAACTGCTGCGGACAAGCTTATCTGACTATCCATACCAAGCGTTGCAGCTGACTATCCATACCAAGCGTCACTGACAACTTTCTGCAAAAGCAACTGACACACTCAAAGCAGAAGGAACCGCAATGGAATATCCAATGACGGACAACAATGCTCTTCTCCAAGCATGCAAGTAATGATGCATAAAGAAGACGCTTTAATAAAGTTAACTAGTTTTTAGACTAAATGTGTAATAGTTATCTACATACAACAGATCAACGGTCTGTGTTAGATCTGATCCATAGAATCAAGGGGGATGTCTTGATTCTAAGTGAGTGTAAATAATGTGTAAACACTTCATTGTAAGTGTGCTTTTTGTGTTTTTTGATTGAGTTTCAATTGTAATCGTTTATCTGCAAAAGCTTAATATAACAGTGTTCTTAAAAGTATTCTTTCTACTTGCTCGATTACACTTGTGTAGTTGTTATTGTTACCGCCAATTTCAACTAAGAATAGAACCATCTTGTAATTTCTCGATCCTACAAGTGGTATCAGAGATGTGCAAAGACTTTAAGGCTCTGATACCAAGTGGTATCAGAGCTTTGGCTCAGATTAAACAAACTCACACTTGTTTAATCACTTCTGGTTCTATTCTAAACTCTCTCTCTTTCATCAAGTCACCAAGAACAAAGATAGCACAGAGCAACGGATTTGAAGACATCGGCAGCATCAACCGACCACCAAGATTGGTATCTGGGGAAGACTACGACATGTGGAAAAATCGCATGGAAAGTTGATTTTGCGATCAGGAGTACGGAATGTGGAAATCCATCAGGGATGGACCCTACACTCCCATGGTGGCCTCTGCTGACTCTGGAGGACCACCAGTTCCAAAGGAGCCCTCCAAGTACTCAGAAGAGGACATAAAGAAGATGGAGGTGGACTTCAAGGCACTAGGAGCTATCCAAATGTGCCTTCCAAATGAAGTTTTTCATAACTTCAGAAGTTACAAAACTGCTAAAGAGCTCTGGGAGGCTCTTGAGAAGATGTTTGCTGGCTCTGAGGAAGTCAAAGAAAACAGAAGAGACATCCTGAAGCAGCAGTATGAAAACTTCGTCTGGAAGGAAGGTGAGTCTCTAACTGTTCTATACAACAGATTTACCTATCTTGTAGGAGAGCTGCAGTGCTCAAAGGTGAAGCTAGAGAATGAAGATATTCTCAAGAAGTTCATCAGGTCTCTACCAAGCTGATGGAGACTTTACACAGTGTCAATCAGAAGAACTGAGAATCTGAAGACTCTTCAGATGACTGAGCTCTTTGGAATGCTAAAAACCTATGAGCTAGAGATGATTTAGGCAAAAGAAAGAAGCTCAAGCTACCAAATAGCCTCAACATCCACCACCACCTCCTCTGCCCTCCATTCTGAGCACTCGGGTCCTAGTTCAAGCAACTACTATCCTCCCATCATCACACATCCTCAAACTCCAATCTCTCAAACAAACAGCTCACCATTTCTCCTAGAAGCTCCTCCTCAAACATCAACCTCTGCTGCTTTTGTTTCTGAAAACTCAAGCAACACGTCCTTTATCAAGGAGGATCTGGAATGCTTTCAAATAGATGATTTAGAAGAAATGGACATACAGCACTCATATGCCATGCTCTCTATAAGAGCAAAAAGGTTCTACTCTAGAACCGGAAGACCCATTCCAAGTAACAACTCCAACACCAGAGTTGGCTTGGATAAAAGCAAACTAAGATGTTACAACTGTAACCTACTCAGTCAAGACAAGCTCACCAAGCCCAACCCAGACAACAACAACAACAAGCCACTCCTCCAGTTCAAACTGCAGCCTGTGCAACTATTGGAACTTCTGAGTTCGACTGGAGCTTCCAATATGAAGAACTGCCTATCAACAATCAAGCTCTGATGGCAGACACTACAGAGATACCACCTCAGGTATTTGAACATCTTTGCTCTCAAGCCTATATTGATAAAGTTTTGGGTTAGAGAAAGCATAACCAAAACCTTATAGATCAAAATGAAGAGTTTCATCAGATGAAATCTGAGTTCAAAAAGGTTGAAAATACTTATAAAGAAAAGATTAACTGCCTTAAGAAAGAGATTTCATCGCTAAAACACGAACAAACTAATCTTGAAACTCAGATTGATGATCTACTGGTCAAACTAAAAGCTACCAGAGCTGAACTGGCAGAACAGAAAGTTCATGTTGAAAAATATGAATTTTCCTCCAAAAAGTTACAAAGACTTTTAGATATTCAAGTCCATGAGAAGGTAAAAACTGGACTTGGGTATAACAATGATCAGTACAATGCTATTCCTCCTCCTACTGACTATAATGCCATATATGAACCAAGCTTCAATGTTGCAAATCTTGACACTGCAAACCGAAACCTTGATCCTTCAACGGATTAACCTTTCGTCGAAGACTGCACTACCTCATCGGATGCTGAGTCAACCCATTCAGACCATGATGAAACCAGTGCAGTCCCATATGAAGCTGTTCTGAATAGAGTTGCAGTTCCAGTTGTTCTTCCAGCTGTTCCAGCCCCTGTACCATTTAAACAGATCAAGATCAGCTATCCTCCAGATGGAAGAAAGCTAAACATTGAAAAGGGACAGACATTAGGACCCACAAACCCTAAGCCTCAGTCAAAGCCAATCACAAAGAGGAAGGTATTTGACATATGTCGTAAGCCTGAAGAAAAAGTTCCATATGTTCAAAAGACCCTAGAAGAAGCCACTTTTGAACATAACAAAGCTCATCCATGGAACTTCTAGGATATTTTCCAAAGAAAGGACTATGTCTACCTTTCAAGAGACAAACTGGCAAGATCATGCTATGTGTGTGGCAGATATAACCACACTGCCAGCACCTGCTTTCATTACCTGGAATACTAAAGAAATTCAAAGCAGCATGCCTTTGAAAAGACTAACAAAAAAAAGAAGGTAAGAAGCTACAAAGTCAAAGCAACTAAGTTCAGGGAGTCTCTATCTCTCCCAAGAGTGAAGCTGCCTAAATCTCAACAAACTTGCATCATTTGTGGTGAATCAGACCACTTTGCTGCAAACTGTAAGTTTAACCCCTTCAACCAGATCCTTCATCAAGCCCCTCAAAGACAAAGGGTAAAGAAGGATCAGCATACATCGGTTGTTAGTCAAGTTAAGCCCAAGAAAACAAAGCATAAGCTTTCAGCTGCAACCAAGTCTGCTGCTGATAAGCTAAAATCCTCCGCAGCGAAATCTGCTGCTGATAAGGCAAAGCCATCAGCAGCAAGAGTGTCCACTGCTGATAAGGCAAAATCCAAGGCAAAGCCTTTAGCAGCAAAGAATGCTGCCACTTCAACAAAGCCATTAGCAGCAGGATCTACTGTCAACAAGCCAGAAACATCAGTAGCAAAATCTGCTACTAACAATGTGAGGAAAACTAGAAAATCACCAACAAGGCAATGGAAAGCCAAACCATCCCCAAGCACTGTCATTGGTTCCATTGACTGCAAACATACTGAAAAGGATAAACTAACAACCATCATTTTCAAGTCTGCAGACTCTTGGGTTCCTCTTACTAATTAGAAATATATCATGTGCAGGGACTGCCAGGTCACAAGAATAACACCTGGGTGGTAGACAGTGGGTGTTCCAGGCACATGACATGCAACAGATCCATCCTCTCCAACTTCAAACATTTCAATGGAGGATATGTTGCCTTTGGAAGTGACTCAAAGGGAGGATCCATTACTGGACAAGGAAGTGTTTCCAACGAAAGAATGAGCATTGATAAGGTCAACTATGTTAAAGAATTGGACTTCAATCTCATGAGTGTTTCCCAGGTCTGTGACCAAAAGCATTGGATGCTCTTCACAGATAAAGAATGTTTTGTACTGACTCCAGGCTTATCCACACCTCCTCCAGAAAGCGTTTTATTAACTGCTCAGAGAAAAGAAAATCTCTATGTACTAGACATGAATGAAGTCACTCCATCTGGGAGTGTTTCCTGCTTTTTATCAAAGGCCTCAGTTGATGAATCAGCTCTCTAGAATAGGAGATTAAGCCATGTTAATATCAAAACTATCAACAAATTGGTGAAGAATAATCTTGTCAGAGGGATTCCTGACAAAGAATTTCAGCTGGAAGACCACTGCATTGCATGCTTAAAGGGGAAGCAACACAAAAGCTCTCACAAGCCCAAGACCTTGAATACAAATGATACTCCACTGCAACTGCTGCATATGGATCTCTTTGGTCCTACAAATGTCATGTCAATGGGCAAGAAGTCGTACTGTCTGGTGATAACTGATGACTACACCAGATTCTCATGGGTATACTTCTTGAGAACTAAAGATGAAACTACTGAAATTCTCAAATCCTACATTCTCAGGGTAGAGAATCAAAGCAATAAAAAGGTGAAGATCATAAGGTGTGATCAAGGCACAGAGTTCAAGAACCACACCTTGAACTATTTCTATGAAAGCAAGGGGATAGAAAGACAATACAGTGCTCCAAGAATTCCTCAACAAAATGGAGTTGCTGAAAGAAGAAACAGAACTCTTATTGAGTCAGCAAGATCTATGTTGGCTGACTCAAAACTGCCACTCACATTCTGGGCAGAAGCAGTTAGCACAGCCTGTTATGTGAAAAACCGAGTTCTAATTGTCAAACCCCTCAACAAAACACCCTATGAACTTTGGTTTCAAAGAATTCCCTATATTGGGTTCCTAAAACCTTTTGGGTGTCCATGCACCATTCTCATCAGACATAGGGTTCTTCCTAAGTTTTGTGCCAAATCTGATGAAGGATATTTCGTAGGCTATTCCTCTCAATCAAAGGCCTATCGAGTATTCAATTCAAGAACAAGAATTGTTGAAGAATCAGCAAATGTGGAATGCAGAGAACACATTGTCTGTGAGCAGGGAAAAGGTCCAAACTGGCTCTTTGACATAGACTCATTCTCCTAAATATTTGAACCTCTCACCTTCTCAAATATGGAGTATATGTCTATACAAACACCTGCCTCCACTTCATCCACTGACTACAGACTGGATTTTCCCAAATCTTCTATCAGTCTGAGAAGACCATCAATTGATCCTCCATCTGGAAGCAATTGAAGCAAGTGAAGCAGGAACAAGACTGTCTAATATAACCAGCAGCAGCCTATCTGAAACTGAAAATCTAAATGAAGACTCTTCGGTAAATGTTGTAGATGCTGCTGATGCTCTTGCTGAAAATATTGATGTGAATAATGCGGTTGAAGACTCTTCCACCATGAATGAAGAGACCCCTGATCAAAATTAAAGCAATCTGCACATCCTACTCAAGTGTTCAAACTAGACAAAGCTCTGTATGGCCTACATCAGGCTCCAAGAGCCTGGTATGAAACCTTGTCAGGATATCTACTAAGCAACAACTTCAGAAGAGGTGCCATAGACCAGACCTTGTTTATCAAAGATGAAGGGGGAGAAATCTTACTAGTTCAAATTTATGTTGATGATATCATCTTTGGATCAACAAGGAAACAGATGTGCAAAGACTTTGAGACTCTGATGCACTCAAAGATTGAAATGAGTTTAATGGGTGAACTAAATTTCTTCTTGGGTCTACAAGTCAAACATGTCCCAAATGGAATCTTCATCAGCCAATCCAAATATGTAAAGAATATTTTGGAAAGATTCAAAATGGCTGATTGCTTTGCTGCATGAACCCCTATGCAAGTGCATCATCAACTGACTCCAGACAAAGATGGCCAAGACACTGATCAATATCAGTATCGTGCAATGATAGGGTATCTCATGTATCTCACTGCCTCAAGGCCAGATATCATGTTTGTAGTATGCCTCTGTGCAAGATTTCAAGCAGCCCCAAAAGTTTCACATCTTCAGGCTGTCAAGAGAATCTTTAGATACCTAAAGGGTGCCTCAAGACTTGGGCTATGGTACTCTAAAAATGACATGTTTAATCTGTATGCATACACTGACAGTGACTATGGGGGATGCAACTTGGACAAAAAGTCCACTTCAAGGGGATGTCAGTTTCTGGGAGGGAGATTGATTTCATGGCAGTGCAAGAAGCAAACATGTGTTTCAACTTCTACAACTGAAGCAGAATACATTGTAGCTTCAAGTTGCTGTGCACAAGTCATCTGGATACAAAATCAAATGTTGGATTATGGGATGACTTTCATGGCAACTCTAATTCACATTGACAACATGAGTGCTATCTCAATCACAAACAATCCGGTGCAGCACTCAAAGACAAAGCACATTGACATCAGGTATCATTTCATAAGAGATCAAGCTGAGAAAAGGAGGATTATTTTAACCAAAGTTCATACGAATGAGCAATATGCTGATTTGTTTACAAAACCTTTTGATGAAGCCAGATTTAAATATTTAGTTGAATACATTGGTATGATGAACTTTGATTAAAATCTATCTCTAAAAATTCTATTTTAAAATGTGTTTTGTCTTATGTTGTAAATAAAAGTTATAAGTCAGCAGCATTTTTGTCCTTCAACTGCTGACAAGCTTAATCTTCAGCAGCAAAAGATTTACAGCTGACTGCTTTAAGTTATCAGCAGGAACAAGTTTCCTGCGGATTTCTTTAAGACTGTCAGCAGCAGCATCCTTGCTGTGGATTATTAAATCCATCAGCAGCAGATAAGTTTACTGCTGACAGACTTAACCTTCCGCATCAACCAAGGTTGCAGCGGACAGGCTCACTCATCCACAGCAATCAAGCTTGCTGCTGATGGGTAAATTTAAGTCCAAATTAACTTTTACCGCTGTAAAAAAAATTAACTTCAGTCTTTACCATGACTGCCTTGGTGTATTACAGCTGTAACAATAAAAGGTGAATTGGGTTGTACTGTACAAGTCATTTTGCTTTTTCTCTCCTCTGTCGTTATAAAAACAAATCAAATTTCCTTCGATCTTTTCACCTTCCACTTCTCCTTAAACCAACATCACTTTCTCTCAAGTCCTCATCACGTTCAAAGCCCTTCATCCCTCACTTTCATACCTAACCAAGTGAAAGATATCCGAAGGATTCAATGAAATGATCGACTTCTTATGTCGATCAAAGATCCAATTTGCCCTCACAACCAACCATGCCACATATATCCCTCATATGGAGGATTTATGGAGTACTGCCGTCTACTCTACCGAACAGGGGATTCCCCAAATCAAAGCCAAGGAAGACGGCAAGGATATCACCATCTCGGAAGCCACACTCTTATCCATTGCATATCTCAGAAAAGAAGCGGATGTCATAAGGTGAGCTCCGCACTTGCCTCCGCCTTCCATGGTCTTCTTCTTGCGCTTCTTCGCGCCACCGTGGAGACGAAGGACGAGGCGAAGATTTGACTCCTTCTGGACGTTGTAATCGGCTAGGGTTCTGCCGTCCTCGAGCTGTTTTCCGGCGAAGATTAGACGCTGCTGGTCTGGCGGAATGCCTTCCTTGTCTTGGATCTTTGCCTTCACGTTGTCGATTGTGTCGAAGGATTCGACCTCAAACGTGATCGTCTTACCCGTTAGGGTTTTCACGAAGATCTGCATTTTCGCCGATCTGAAGTGATAACATGAGAACTGTTTCCAAAAAGTTCTCAGGGGTCAACGTTCCATTGTTATCTACAATGCTAAACATACAGAGTACCACGGGTGACAGTTCAGCAATCTCAGCTGATACTGATCCCACACCCTCCACCTCACATCTTAACCAACAGTCTGCTTCTACCATTCGAACCCCTGTGCATACTACTAAGGATGCACATGCACAAAAATTACTTACACCTGTTTTGGATGTTATCGTTCAACTGGAACACATGGCCCCGGTTGCAACGACATATACTAGGAAAAGGGGCAAGAGAACTCCTTCTTCTCTTGCCTTCAAGGCCCAAACCCAACCTAACAGCCCTCACTCAGAATCACAACATTCTGGTGAGAATATCATAAGGGACAACCACATTATTAGGGAGACTCCTTTGGATGTCTCTCTATTAGGATTAGGATCACTTCCCGGATCCATAGAACAGCCCCCTGAGCCTTTCCTTTCTCTTCTGAACTTAAGTGTTGAGGAACCTGATCAAGATGATGTACCTTCTCCAACTACCACTATCTCAGAGGTACTGATTGATCTTGCTTCCAACACTCCCAACCCAAGTTCTTCTACCATGGAGGTCCACTCTAGGAGTTATGACAGAGTGGATGTGGAAGAGGCTATCACTACTGCTGGTCCATCAAATGATCAGGAAAACAGTGACAACATTACTAAGACCTCAACCACGGCAACTCACAGTGAGGATGCTTCCTTGGAAACTCCCCTCACTGAGAGGAATCCAAGGTGCCAAGAAACCATGGGTAATGGGGATGAAGAGGCTAGGCCTAAGGCCCCATCTGGATCCAAGGATTCCACAACCGTGGATAAGGACAGACTGCAACTTCATATCTTGGAATCGACGGCCAGGGTAGATATGCTAGAGGCTGAAGTGTCCAAACTAAGTCTCAATACATGAAGCCCATCAATGCCTAGCTTTTCTTACTCCCTCCTCTGTATCAGTGTGCACCCAAACTGATGCACATTTGTCCACTGATGCAACCAAAAAGGGGGAGATAGTCCCAATGGAGGAAGACTCAGACAGCCTTGACGACTGGATTCAAGAGCAGGCTGTATTTCAAAGTACAAGATGCCTGTTATTGAAGCATTTTCTTTTGGTTGAAAGGGTAGTCAGAAATATGCAAAAGCTTCAACAACAAAGGCAGTAAGAGAATTTTGGTAGCATCAGTCTAGGGGGAGTTTGTAGAACCAAAGACTGATGGCTACAAAATTCTCTAAGTACAAATGCTGCTGATCTTAGAGTTTGCTGCTGACCAACAAACTGCTGCGGACAAGCTTATCTGCTGCGGATACTTGTTCTCCTGCTGAAGAACAAATCTGCAGCGGATAGCCTTATCTGCTGAAGACCAAAGTTGCTGCGGATAGGCTTCTCAGCAGCTTCAACACATGATGCTGCTGACAGGCAAATCATCAGCAGCTTTAGATGGTTAAATCTTGCTGCTGATCATCATCTTTGTTGCTGACAGCCTTGTGCCTTGAAGACAAATCGTTGCAGCTGACTATCCATACCAAGCGTCACTGATAACTTTCTGCAAAAGCAACTGACACACTCAAAGCAGAAGGAACGCAATGGCACATCCAATGACGGACAACAATGCTCTTCTCCAAGCATGCAAGTAATGATGCATAAAGAAGATGCTTCAATAAAGTTAACTAGTTTTTAGACTAAACGTGTAATAGTTAGCTATATACAACAGATCAACGGTCTGTGTTAGATCCGATCCTTAGAATCAAGGGGGATGTCTTGATTCTAAGTGAGTATAAATAATGTGTAAACAATTCATTGTAAGTGTGCATTTTGTGCTTTTTGATTGAGTTTCAATTGTAATCGTTTATCTGCAAAAGCTTAATACAACAGTGTTCTTAAAAGTATTCTTTCTGCTTGCTCGATTACACTTGTGTAGTTGTTATTGTTTCAGCCAATTTCAACTAAGAACAGAACCATCTTGTAATTTCTCGATCCTACACATCAAAAGTAACTTTCTCATCCCCTACACGAAGTGTGAGTTTTCCGTCAAAGACATCAATCAATGCCTTAGCGATACGCAGGAAAGGGCGTCCTAGGATGAGCGGGACTATATCATCGACCTCCATGTCGAGAATCACGAAATCCATGGGGAAAACAAATCTATCTACCTTCACTAATAAGTTCTCCACTATTCCCTTTGGATGTTTGACCGAGCGGTCAGCCAAGGATATGCTCATCTTCATCAGCTTCGGATCGCATAGGTCTAGCTGCTTATATATCGAATATGGCATCAGATTGATGCTAGCACCTAGATTAGCCAACGCATGGTTTACAGTTAAACCGCCAAACAGACACGATATCATGAAATGACCCGAATCTGCCAATTTATCTTGCAGCTTGTTCTGAACCACCGTAGAACACCTCTCACTTAGAGAGACTTCCTCCAACTTCTTCTTGTTAGAAATTAGATCTTTCAAGAATTTAGTTAATTGGGCATATGCTGGAGGACCTTGATGATGGAAGATTTACCTTAAGTTGCTTGAATAGATTTAGGAAGTGACCGTATTACATAGCATACCTATGGGGCATAAGACGAGCTGGGTAAGAACACGGCTTAGGTCAACTTCGGGGGTCTTCTTCTCCTCTGCTTTCTTAGCCGACTTCTTCATCTGTAACTCTTCATCCACTAGCTCTTCTTCCTCCACCGGTGGTTCCTTTCTCTCTTCTCCTCCTCTACTACGAGTAGTCACGGCCATCACTGCTGCATTAGAACCCGAAAATGAGCCTCCCTGCTTATCCTTCAGATTCTTTGCGATGTCTACTACCGTGCGCTGCATATCTAGGAATGTAGAATGCTGATTTCTAAACAAAGTATCATGTGCATCCAATATCTGCTGAGTCTCCTTGTCTTTCTACACCAAGTGGGCAAGCATTTGAGTCTGATTCTCCAACATCTCCTCTATCCTCTTGTTACCAACATTGCTCTCCGAACTCACTCCTGCATCTCCTCCACCAAACTGGTTCTGGCGCTATTGAAACCCAGGTGGTCCCCACCAGCTCTCCATCCCGAGTTATATGAATTACCATAGACGTTATTAAATCCTCGGTTATAGTTACCTACAAAATCTACCTGCTCCTATTGACTAACAGGGCAGTCTCAAGTGTCGTGGCCTACTCTGCACATGTCACACTTCTGGGCACTTAAGTTTAGCTCCTTTATCTCCTTTGCCATAGCCGCAAGTGTAGCTGCCATGCTAGCATCAGGGGTGACCTGATGAACACCTCTAGTGGACGAGGGGAGGTGTCCTAGCACTAGGAAAGGAAGTCCTAGTAGATGGTTGTTGTTGCTCGGCAAAGCAAAGCTCTCAAACATCTCCTCATATTCAGTCAGCTCCTTCTTATCCATGATATTCCCTGCAGTGGTAGTATTGAACAGGGCTAGGTGATAGTAATACGGCTACTTTGGTAGACGGACGGTGATAGCAATACGGCTACTTCGGTAGACGGATTGTTAATATGGACTGTCTTCATGACAGAAGGACGACAAAGTAATTGGATTGATCATCCTTACTTGGTAAGTAATGTGTTTAGTTATGTGATAGTTACTAAGGCTACTTCGGTAGACGAACGGTTAATACGACTACTTCAGTAGACGGCCGGTGATAGTAATAAGGCTACTTCTTTGCACAAACGGTTAATACGGCTAATTCGGTAGACGGGCGGTTAATACTGATTGTCTTCGTGTTAGACGAACGACAATGTAAATGGATTAATCGTCCTTATGTGGTAGACAATTGAGTGAAAGCAAATTTTGAAAGTATGATAGAGTACGGACGTTAAAGCATGAATGAATGAATAAATAAATGAGAGTAAATTATAAAAGAATGATAAAGTGTGAATGAAGGAAAGTATAGTAAGAATGTATGATAAAGTATGAATGTATGAATGTGAAAGTATGTGTAAATGTTTATAGAAAAGATTAATGATTAAATGTAAAGAAACAATTTTTATGTGAAAGTTGTTTTACCTGAAACTTCAAAACTAGAACTCACCAGCGTTAGCTGACTTTTAGTATGCACTTCAGGTTGATAGTAGATAGAGTAAGAGATGCTTAAAGGATAGATGGAAAGAGTTCATGAAGGCTACTCGGCTCAAGACTGACATCATACCACTATGTTTTTGCTTTAAAGGCTATGTTTAAATGATTTATTGTTTAATTGACTAGTTAATGTAATGAATGATGTTTCGGCTGTCAAGTTTAATGTTATTCCAGTTTTTGAACTATGTTGCGATCGAGTAAATACAACACGTGAGGCCTCCCAGGTTTGGGGCATTACATTCACCCATACCTTTGGTATTCCGCAACCTCTATTCCCACTACCTACCTACACCAGCTCTCCTCTTCCATCCACACCACCCGCCGCCTCCAATTCTTCATCCCCAACTGACTCGCCTACCTCTTCACCTTCGTCCTCGCCGACACTACCTTCATATCTTCATCTTCGACCCCCTCCCTCCCTCCCACCCTAACTCTACCACCCCCCCGGATAGCTCCATGACTACCTGTAGCATGGACGATATTTCTAAACCCAAAATAAATTTCAACCTCCATATCTCTTTGCATATCTCCCCTTTACCTCGAAATGCTAAAGAAGCCCTCTTGGAAAAGTTCCATGCTCAATGAGTTCAAAGCCCTTACTGATAATAAGACGTGGTAGTTAGTACCATGTCTACACATATAAATATTATACGGTGCATGTGGATATTTTGATATAAATGAATTCTCAAGGTTCTCTTTAGCGTTATAATGCTCATTTGGTTTAGGATGGCAGTTTCCAACAGGTTGGAGTTAATTGCGGGGTGCCTTTTAGTGATGTCATTAAGGCCGCTACTATTTCACCATTCTCAGTATTGCCCTATCTCATTCTTCGCCAATTAACCAACTGGACATCAAGAATACGTTTCTTCATTGTACCTTATAGGAAACGGTTTGCATGCATCAACTGATGGTCTTCGTGGTTTCTCATATTTACAGAACACGTATGCTTACTTAAGAATTCATTCTACAATTTGAAGTATGAGCCATGGGTATGATATCAACGGTTCACGAAGTATGTTTCTTCTTTGGGTTTCTGTCACGGTCAGTGTGACCATTCCTTGGTTGTCACACCCCAACCGACGGCGGAAACGTCGGGGTGGGACATGTAGACTGTTCATAAGCTCATGGTTTGCTAAAGTTGTAATAATTAAACAATAAGTTTCATTTCATAATTCAAATAATCAATTACATCATTTACAAGAAGTAAAGAATACATAAATCTCCATATTAAAATTTAAGACTAGGTCCTCAACCCTAAGTGAAGTAGCTTAAATCTTAACTCAAACATTTGTACCTGAAACATGATAAAATGAGAGGGTCAACTATAAATAGTTGGTGAGCATACATAGGTTTTGACACCACAAGTAAAGTTCAAATGTTTTGTGTACAATTCATATGATATATGGTTTATAAATCATTTATGGATAATCTAAGTTAAGCTAGTTGCACAAATGAAACCTTGTAATTGAAGGGCATAACAACACATGTTATCCTAATGTAAATGTAGGGCATAACAACACATGTTATCCTAATGTAAATGTAGGGCATAACAACACATGTTATCCTGATGTAAATGTAGGGCATAATAACACATGTTATCCTAATGTAAGTGTAGGGCATAACAACAAATGTTATCTTGATGTAAAGAGGTAATGATTACACGAGTGTATTATGTATATGTAGCCTTAACAAATAGCATTCAAGCATAAAGCACAAATAAACACATATGATCATATTATAGAATTGTACGTGTGTAATTGCAAATAGTATTTGTTGTGTGATCATGTTTCACCCCAAAAATGTACAAAAGGAAAAAGGGGCTATGTAAAACTCACTTGTAATAGTTGTTTGAGGATCACACGAACAATAGGTAGCACAAGTGGTTAGTTGACCGCAGAGTTAACCTATAAACGAATTATATGTATCTAATCAATGACATGTATAAAAGACTAAGGTAAAACCTATAGGGATTGAGTAAGGGTTTAGTTGAATGAATGTGGGGACTCGTTTGTGTATGAAAAGTATTTATGAAATCATATGTAAATGATATGTATAAAAATGTGTATGAATTATAGGAGTAATAATTGATTAAGGGTTTTATTAAAACTATTTGAATAGATGTGTAATTAAATAAATAATTTCTTTTTTTTATTTATTCAATTATTATGAAAATATGTTTCTAAATAGAAAGTCTAAATATATATATATATATATATATATATATATATATATAAAGATACTTAGTACTTTATATTTATCTAGTATATATTTAAACCCTAACTAGTTATATAATTTTTTTTTTGGGGAAAAGAATGAGTTTGGATTTTTTTAGATTTGGAACGAACGCACGAGAGAATATAACCATTTCGTTTTTTTTTATAAATTCATGACGTTACAAACAGAAGATCACTTTATAACTTTTAAAAGTTATATATAAGATAATAAGGTTTATGATAACACAAAAATGTTTGTCATGTTTTGAAATACTTAATGGTAACGAAAAAGAATATTTATTTAAACGTGTTGGTAATAATCGAAATGTTTTTAGGAAAACAATTAAACATTTATATAAATATATGTATAATTACTTTTTTTATTTATCAAGGATATTAAATATAAACCTTGCGAATTTATAAAAGAGTTTGTTTATTAACCAGGACGTAACCATAACAGTTTATAAATGTATAAATAACTATGTGTTAGTTTATAGAATATAGTTGTGTGTGTGTCAAAATTACCAAAACAAGAAGAAAAAAATGAGTACAGGGAGGCCGCTGCAGGGATTGAACCTGCGACCTCCTTGCTGGAGTGTTATGCTGTTAACCACTGGACCAGCCCCTTCACTTTGATTTGAGATTAGAAATAAATGATTTTATGATAAAACCGATGGTGTCTTCTTCCCCAAATCATCCCAAGTTAAACCCTAGCTCCCGAATCAATAATAATGTCCCACATATAGCAAACAATTCCTGGGGCTTTGCAAGGTAGTGTAAAGACGAGTAGAAAAATAGTTGGGATTACCTAAATCGGACTGGATCCATCGCGAAACGGGCTCGATTTCCTTTGGTTCCGATCATGACTGAGGAGGGATAAAGGCACTGATTTTCAAGGTGTTTTGGAGTTGCAAGATGGTAGGGATTATATAGTGTGATAAGAAACGCGTTACAGCTTCTAATCGCACGAGATTAGCGGGTTTTGATGTTTAAATCGTGGGTTTTGAAAGGAAACAGTTGGGGGGGTTTGATTGCTTGAAATCATGAGTGTAGATGGACGATTTTAGGTGTAGAATGGATGCATGAATCGGGGATTTCGAGTATGAGACAGAAATGGCAAGGCTTGTGATTGAAATCAAAGATTTAGATGAGAGGAAATTTTCCGATTTTGACTTTTAGAAGTCAATGTTCACGTTTCAAAGTCATGGTTCAAGAAGGACAGGGAAGGGGGGTTCAAGTAAGGGTTCAAAGGCTATGGAGGGTTCAAGATCAAAAGTATTTAGTGTCTTCATCATTTTATTTGTTTATAAAACCTTTTTAATTGTAAAAAAATCTAATTATTACTTCTTTATTTACAAGTGTTTTATAAAAGAACAAATTTTCATTTAATTTATAAATTGTATCATTTAATTATTTAACATAAATAACTATATATATATATATATATATTACATATATATTCATATATACATATATATATATACCAAGATGTAATTGTATGATAAAAATCTAGAAGATTTATTTTTGATGCATCTACTATAACAAAGTATATATAACATAAAATAATATGCAATTGAAAGGTTGAAATCTTGAGTTGATACATATTTAAAGTAATAATTAATGTGAAATAAAATATTGAATATGTACGGGATTTGAAATGAAGTGTCATGATTACATAAAGATAAGTTAAAAATTAGGCTAGAAAATCATGGATGTTACATTGGTCATTCATAAACATGGGAACAACATGGCTTACCTTCTCCTATATGTTGATGACATCATTCTTACCATATCTTCAGATGTTGTACGCCAACATTTTATGACTCTTCTAGCCAAAGAAATTGCCATGAAGGACCTTGGCCCCCTAAGATACTTCTTAGGATTGTGGTCACACGTATTGTTCATGACCTTTTCTTATCTCAACATAAATATGTAGTCGACATTCTTGGACATGTCAGAATGTCTACATGCAATCCTGTAGTGACTCTCGTTGATACGAACACTAAACTAAGTGAATCTTAGGGTTCCTTGAATAAGGATTCTTCCTCATACAAAAGTCTCGAAGGGGCTTTACAATATTTAACATTCACAAGGCCAGATATTACTTATGAAGTTAACAAGTGTGCATGCACATACATGCTCCTCGAACCGCTCACATTGATGCTCTTAAACACATTCTCCATTATGTTAAAAGAAGTCTTTTCTATAGCCTTTCTCTCTCTAAATCACATCTCTTGTTTCATACATAGACGCGGACTGGGGATGTTGTAGAGATACCCACTGATCCACATCGGGATATTGTGTTTATTTGGGAGACAATCTAATTTCATGGTCTTTAAAACGTCAAACCATATTGACCCCTTCCAGTGCCGAAGTTGAATACCGAGGGGTTGCAAATGTCGTTTCCGAAATATGTTGGATTCATAATCTTCTCTTAGAGCTTTGTCATCCCCCAAAACAAGCCACCGTCATTTATTGTGATATCGTCAGTGTCGTATACTTAACTCGTAATCTTCTCCAACATCAATGAACCAAACACATAGAGATGGACATCCATTTTGTTTGAGAGAAGGTCACATGAGGCCAAATAAGCGTTCTTCACGTTCCATCATGGTACCAGATTGACATTTTTACAAAGGGTTTACCACTATGCGTTCTTCACATTGTAATTGAAATACTTTCCTAGACTCACTGGAATTCATATATGTGATGGAATTGTAAATATTGCAATTCAATGTTCAAATATTACCAAAACACCCTCATATACCACTGTAAAAACCTAGAAAAAAAAAGATTACCAACAACACCAACCATCACCATAAATGAACATATATCATCAAAACAAAAATAGAAATCAAAATCCTAGAATCCGAAAAGGAAATCACACATTAAAATACAAATTAGAAATGAAACTTCAGATCAGAAACATACAAAAGCAAGTTCTAGAAACATACAAAATCGAAGAAAACGAACATGCCAGAAACATACAAATCTAAGACGATGAACAACCTTGAACCGGAGACCAACGAAGACGATGAAGAAGAAAACATACCATAAGCATTCAAAATTTAAGAGAATGTAAGCTTACAAAATTGGAACTTGGTTGTGTTGAAAGCATAAAAAGACAATGATGAAGCTTACAATAATAGAATAAGGAACATACAAATTCGTAAACTAGTGACGATGAAAAAGATACGAGTGGATTAGGGTTTAAGATAAGGGGGTAGTGGTCTGAGGTGTTTTATTTCGGGTAGTATTGCCCTTTTACATTTTAACATCCCAATTATTGGTTTTGAATGCCCAAGACACAACATATGATAATGTTACTATTGACATATGATTCTATAGGGTCACAAACTAAACAACTTAATCAAGTATACAATGAAATTTGAATTTACAATACGCCATCAAGGTCATACATAATGTTGTAAGTGAAGCAATGAATATGAATAAATTAAATCATGATATATGAAAGCATATACTTGTGTGTATTATATGTGATCATGATTTAATCTTATGTTTTTTTATGAAAATTTACTTTATAATTAATTTTATACTTGTGTTTCAAGCAAGAACATGATCAATCAACCATGTTGCATGTCGAGGCAAGTTTCTAGTTTGCCAACTTTTAAGCTATTACAAGGGTGGGATTACTATGGAACCTATGGTATAATGGAAATTATATAAAACACCATAAAGGACGTTAATATGCAAGAAGTAGTTTAAAAATCACAATCTTGGTGTCCCAACATTGCTCTCAGCTAGACAACCTTTTCATAGGATGATTGGCATGGTGTTTTGACTAGTAAATTGATTTCTTTGTACTTTGGAAGCAAGGTGTTAAGGTGTAGCTGGTACAAGATATTTCAAGCACATGGGTTACTAATCTTGAATGACTTTTGCATGTTTTATTTGCTTTTGGTTCTTGTTTTTTGCATCAAAATCTCAACAGAAACTGGGCTGAACATGGCAGAAAACTTTCATCAAAAACTCTTTCAAAAGGGTATGAATAGTTGTGTTAAGAACAAATACTAATTCACCAAACTTTGTGGTTAACTACTCTTGTGTTCTTAAGAGTTTGTAAAGTGGTGTCTTCTTCTTGACAAGCCATTTCTAGTAAGAAATTCAAGAGTGTTTCCTTGACTTATACTTCCACCATCTTTACAAGAACATAAGAGGTGTTTGACTAGCATCAACTTGGATCTTTGGTTGCTTGTTGTCGATTCACTTTAGAGAAGAAACATTTGGTTCTTTTCGTCTATCTACATCAATGGTCTACCACTTCGTTTCAAAAGTTTTAGTTCTAAACATCGTATAGTTGTATTGATTTCATTTACTTACATATAGATCATTGGTGGTTTTGTTTAAAATCTATGCATGTAAATCTTTTGTTTCCTAAATAATATTTAAAACCTTATGCATGAAACTTTAAATTATGTAGCATTTTCATTTTATATGATTTGACATGTTGGATACTGTCTCTTACATTAATCATTATTGTGTTCTATTTTAGCATGTTAAATACATGAATAACTAGGTTATTCTAAATGATTGTATGTGGTGTTTGGTAGATCAAGTAACTTTGAATTAAGACTATTACGAGTTGTTTGGTAGATCTAGTAGTATAACAAGTTGTTTGGTACATGAAGTAGTATAACCAAAGATCATGGGTATTTGAAGGGAAAGTACTATTTGACCCGATTTCAAAATCACTTCATGGACCAGCGCGATGAGTATTTTGAAAAAAAATGGTATTATCTTTGTATCTCTTACCTAAGATGCATATTGGAGCTAGATTGCATGGAATGTTATTTTTAAGACATTGTGAAACAATGTTCTTTGGCCACCCAGTAATAAGGGCTTTCGTCAAGAATGATGTGAAATGTAGTCAAAACGTGACATGTTCCATTTTAAGGCAGGTATATTTATTCCCCTCGTTGAGTCAAACCGATTTAAATCCATCGTCGTGCCCTAACTAAAGTTTGGTCTTAATCACGTTGAATCTTGATCGAAAAACATAACAATGGAACACCATATGAGATTGATGTCAACCGTGTCTCATGTTCAATGAGATATCTTTTATAGAAAGGATAACCAATGGCTTACCATATACCAATGATTTTTAAGCGGGAGTTCTTAGATCGTTTAGTTCTAGTGGATAACATTAATTCTTATGTCATTATGGGCAATGAGACGTTGTTAGATGTTCACCATTGTCTACGCTAATATATGTTGAATCTTATGAAAATGGGAGACTCTTGTAACACACGAATTCTTGAGCTATGAATTTAAATACACCAAGAGCATGGTGGTTTGAATGTGCCAAATAGTTAAAGGGTGTTAGATGAAAATGTGGGAAAAACGGGGGGGGGGGGGGGGGGGCTTTTGAATAGTCAAAACCCTAACTATCTCCCCACCATTTTCATTTTTCATCGACATTCATTAGTGAGGGGGAAGATATTCAGCCCTCTTAATCAGGTTTCAAGGGAGAAAAAGTCAGCAACGATAAAAGAAGACCGGGTGGCTAGACCAAGCAATTAAGAACTGATTGGGGTGGATTTAGGTGAGTTTTTTGGTAGCCAATCTAAGGGAAATGATGGGAGGTTCTATGGAGACCAAGAGGGATTGATTACAGCCCATAAAAGTGAAGCTAATGTTGGGAAACAAACCGGAATAGAAACGATTGGGAAAAGAGAAACATAACAAAAAAAATGTTAAAGATTAATGCGTTTGAAAAGGTAAGAACATTAATGTTAGAAATATTGGATCTTTATTTCGGGTTACTAGATGGATAAAATATGTTGGGTTTCATTCATCAGTTTTAAAATTATTTGCAGCGGAAGAGTGTTGGAACCTAGTAGTCCATAGATATCAAGTGTTAGCTCAAAATTGTACAAGTTCAAAGTTTTCGGTTGAAAACATTTTCGGACGAAGATTTTGATCAAAATCTTTTTACTATATATAGTTTCTTGTTTGAACTTGTAAGTAGTGATTACTATATTCATGTAATTGTGTTCTTTGATCAGATGAGGTGTAATCACAAGTTCTCAGTTTCTAGCCAAGTGTAATCACATCTATTATCAACGGAATCCATTCGTTTGATGATGTTTATCGTTTATGTGGCGGTTTTCGTTCTTATTCTTGTTTGATTCGATTTTCTCGGGTATTATTGATCTTGGATTGTTTTCGCCATTCCAGGAGTTTTACAAAGTGTTAGATACTTGATTATCACCGGATAAGAGGGACTCACAAGTGGTATCAAAGCTTTTGGTTATAGCTCGTGATTTTTCAACAAGTGCTATCGAATCAGAGTGTTATTCCACGTATTTTTGAGTTTTCAGAGTCAAAATTCATGGAGATGAAGTTTGTAATTGATTTGGAGGTCTGATTTTGCATCCGGATTATTGCAGGTTGATTTTTGGTGTTCTTGAGAAGAAGCGATCGAAAAGTCTTGTTGAAGGATCCGAAATCTTTTTTCGATCGAAAAGTCTTTTTTGGTCAGCAGTTTTTCGACCGAAAAGTGTGTCCAAAATCTAAGAAGTATTTGAAATCTCTAGTGCCAAAAATCTTGACTTTTCGACCAAAAAGTCTTATCCGAAATAGTTTCCGATCGGAAAAGATTTCGATCGAAAAGTTTTTGCTTGGAAGTTTTTTCAGAATTTTGACCAGTGTTTACTTGTTTTTGTGCAATGGCTGGAAAGGTTTACGATATTGAGCGTGTTGTGCGAAAGTCACCACCGATGCTGAAATCCATTTCAGAGTTCTCTAACTGGAAATCATGATGAAACCTTACTTTAAGTTTACAAAGCATACTTTGTGCGAGTCCATAGTAAAAGGTCCTCATGTGCCAAAGACTGCAAATACTTTGTATTCAGAGGAGGATAAGAAGCTAATTGAAAGAGACAACATGGCGTTGGGATAAATTATTCTAGCTCTTCCGAGTGAACTTTATTTAAATTTTGAGCAGCATGAGACAACTCACGGATTGTGGAATGCTTTGTGTCTAAGATTTGAGGGCGCAAGTCACAAGATTTACTACAATAAAGTCGCACAGATTTGTTATTGAAATAGTACAATATGTTTAACTACAAGAAAAATGAAAACCTAAGTGAGCAAGTCACAAGATTCACTACAATGATCAACATGTTTAGAAAGATGGGTGTTAAGTTTGAGGAGTATGAATTATGTAAGAAGCTACTTGACTTTTTACCTGATACCTGGAACATACCATGCATGCAGATAAAGAACACTACTCCAGATTTGAAGAGTAAAACTCTTGATGATATAATTTGCTTGTTAGAGTCTTATGAACTTGATGCAAAGAAGAGGGAGTTGAATAATCCAGACAAACCTAATATTATAAGTTTAGCAAATGCAACATTGTTTTCAAGAAATGGCGAAGGTAGCAGTGGATCAAAATCTGAGAAGGGTAAAAGTTGTTGTGGTCCAGAACATTCTGCTGGAGAGAAAGGGAAAGCAACTTGTCAAATTCCTGAGGATCAGATTGC
This sequence comes from Smallanthus sonchifolius, assembly GCA_023525975.1. Taxonomy (NCBI): domain Eukaryota; kingdom Viridiplantae; phylum Streptophyta; class Magnoliopsida; order Asterales; family Asteraceae; genus Smallanthus; species Smallanthus sonchifolius. Next base: position 63,425,268 of record CM042021.1, on the reverse strand, counting down.
ATTGTTCGGAGATTTCATGAGTAGTTATGATGCTTTAGTGACTGGAAAGCTACAACCGGCTATTCATGATGTTGAGGATCTTGTGCAAATAAATCCTGATGATTTATAATATATGGATTTGCAATGGCAAATGGCCATGATCGCTGTGAGAGCCAAAAAGTATCTTCAGAAAGTTGGAAAAGACAAGCTACAGTTCGGAAAGAAAGTTGGGTTTGATAAGGCAAAGCTGAGATGTTACAACTGCCAGTAACTTGGACATTTTGCTCGCGAGTGTCCAAAGGATAAGAAAAAGAAAAATGATGGAAGTGGAGTAAAATTGATTGAAATGATTGAAAAAGATGAAAAATCAAAGAAAGCCCCAACTTCCTTAATGTCAAAAAAACTGAGCAACTGTGAGTGGCAAGCAGAAATTGAAGATGTTGAAGGAGAATTTGATGAGGCTTTGATGGCCGAGATTGAAGTTTGTGAAAGAGCAGCTGAAAGTGAAAGTGAATGTGCCTTGAAAACTAATAACAAAGGAAAAGGCAAAGCTTCTGCTGATGATGTTGAAACTTCATCTGATAGTGAGGTAACTTCTGAGGATGAGTACTCTATTTGTTCTCCTGATTGTGTTGATAAAATGCAAAATTATCATGCAGTAAACACATTCTTGATTGCTGAAAATGATAAATTAAAAAAGGGTAAATAAGGAATTAAAACATAATGAGGTTACCTACACTAGAAAAATCAAAGCTTTATTAAAAGATAATGTCACATTTAAAGAATATCTTGATAAAAATGATGTTTTAATCAAAGATCTTTTTGATAAACTGATTGCATCTAAAACTGATTTAATCAAAGAACGGGTAATAATTGCAAAGTGGAAAATGCAAATAAATGTTTTGGATGAATGCGTGAATAAACAAAGAAAAGTGTACATCAAAGATGGTTTAGGTTATAACAGAGTACCTCATGTTGATAATTTTGTGCCATTTCATGAACCGCATAAATCAAATGATTTGATAAATGCGAGTGATTCTAATCTTCATGACATGTATGTAAGTGCGGATGTGAAAACAGGTTGTGGTGAGGATGAGGTTGACATTGATGGTGTTAAGAGTTTTTCAACTTTCAATAAATAGTGTACAAGAGAATTCATAAGCGGTTGCAAGCAGTACTTAGATTTTAAGTGTGATCTTAAAAAATATGTAAATGCTTGTGACAAGCATGATTTAGAAAATTGTTCTGAATTTGATATTTCTAATGTTTCTACATGTTCTACTAATTCTGTGTGATGCTTCTGATTGTGTGTCTGAGGTTTCTTACACATCTACTTTCTTTTATAAAGTGGTGCACACAGCTAGATAGTATATTCCAATTCACAAAGACTCATATCTAGCAGAAGATGTCGTGTAAGATAAATTTGGGAATCCATTGATTCAAGACTATGACCTTTCTCATGAAAAGTCTAAGAAATATGATTTCATAGATACTGAGAATCATATACTTATAAGTGATCAAGAGAGTAAAAGTTCTATCCAAGTTAAAATCAGTTCACCGACAAAGATTCAAAGTGAGATTAAAGTGTCAAATAAAGTGAGTGTCAAAGGCAAATAAGTTGATGTCAAAGACAAGTTCACTGATGTCAAAGATAAGCCTGCTCAAAGCACATGGAAGTTACTAAAGAATGTGTGTTCATCATAGTGTGATAAAGGTCGGTCCTTGTTTGAAGTAGGCGAGGGTTCTAAATCACAGCCAAAGTCAAAGTTCAAGTCAAAGTCAAAGTCAAAGAGTAAAAGTTACAACTATTTTACTTGTGGTCAAGTTGGACATTTCGCTAGAAATTGCAAACACAAGTCAACTGAGTCAAAGTTCAAAGGTTACAAAGAAAGATCAAAAAGTAATGTCAACAAGAAGGCATCTGAAAACGACAAAGTGTTAGTGTTCGGTGTGATTCGTTGTTACAGTCGTGATTACATGTTTTCTACGGATCATAGTGAATTTTATTCAAATGCATGTCGTGATTATATGTTGCCAAAGTTTGTGGACAAAGGGGTCCAAAACAGTTCGAGATATGTGAAGAAAACTAACCAACCAAGTTATTTTGCTAAAGAAAAATTTACTAAGAAATATGGGAAAATGTTGGTTGTTTTTGGAAACTTAAAAATGAACAACTTCACATATCGTTGGAACAAGGAATGTTGTGAATTTGAAGGAACAAGTCGTGGTGACTAAGATTGTAAAAAGTCGAAGTCAGCCCAGGTCAAAGATGATCTGGGTACCTATTTGTCACACCCCGACCGATGGAGGAATCATCGAGGCGGACAATGGAATGATTGTTCATAAGCACAAGATCTGCTAATGTTGCATAATTCATTAATAAGATTTAAATATCAAATATTCAATTACAATTCAAGATACAACACCCTATTCTAGAATATTACACATAATTATTTTACTAGGTCCAAAAGCCTTATGTGTAGCACCTTCAACACATAGTCACACAATCACATATCTTCACCAGAAACGTAATCCAAAACAAGTGTCAACTACGAGAGTTGGTGAGTTTACATATGATTGAATATAATAAAAGTTTAATTAAAAACGTTTATACAATTCTTGGTTTGACATGGTAAGATACGGCATGATGTGGAGAATTCACTATGTGTATACCAATCGTAAGTATGTAAATATAAGCATATAGGTTTAACGTGATAGGCATGGAATCAAGACTATGTGGGTCACACACAGTTTAAAACCACCCTAAAAGTATCCAAAGCAGGCAAGTATGTATAAGCACAAAGGTCTAACGTGATAGGCATGGAATCAAGACTATGTGGGTCACACACAGTTTAAAAACCACCCTAAAAGTATCCATAGCATAACAAGTGACCATACACAAAAGCACAATAATCTACGCATGTAAACACAAGTTGAATTGTATGTAAGTATGCACAGATTACGTCTCACCCCAAAATGTATAAAAATGTAAATAGGGGATATGTAACTCACCATGCAGCGAGAGTTTTACTTCACGCGCGTTGGTGATATTTGTATTGTTGTTATGCACGATGAAATCCTATGTAAACGAATATGTATCAAATAAGTATTCGTGTACGTGTATATTTGTCTAAATATATGTGGATTTGTAAATGGAATAACATTTGCGAAAAATTATATGTTTTAAAATCGTTGTAGGAACAAATATTAATTTTCGTAAGACTCTGTATTTTTATAAAAATTCTAAATTAAATATTTAAACTTCTTGGAAATATACTTTTTATAAAATTTGCATTTTTATAAGTCATAATTTGCATACTTTAAGTTTCGTGGAAATATTATATTTTTAATAAATAATTTCGTGTATTTATTTTATTTATAAAATATTAGTCCATTATTTTCATGCGTCAAAATAGGTAATTATTTTATAAAACATTGGGTTTATTATTTTATAAAAGTTTAACGTGTTTGAACCCGCGTAAAAAGTCGCTTGGTTTGTTTAAAGTAAACAAGTCGAGTTTCGGGTTTGAAATAATTATTAGAGTGTTAAAAATAATTTAAAATATTCAAAATAATTAAATTTAATTAAAATTGTGGACTGGGTCGGATCGGGTTGACCCAGACCCGAATCCAGGTCCAACGGTTAGGGTCAGTGGGGGGTTCAAAAACAGAAAAGGAAAAAAATGGTGGAACCGGTGACACGGAGAGTCGAACGCGAGACCTGTGACATTACCGGGTACACGCATAACCAGCCTGGCTATCGCCCATCGCTGGTTATGTTTGATTCCAAAAATATATAACCGGCCTTGGTTTGTCTACTGGTTCTCGGCAACACAGGCCGGTGTTGCCGAGGACACTGATTTGCCGGAATCGCGATGTCGTTGGTCTCGAATATGCTTGGGTTAGCTAACCGTAAGTAAAACGAGTATACATGTATGAATTTTAGAGGTTAATACCAGATGGAAGTGGCCTGCGAAGTCGAGATAGAAGCCGAGGATGCCCAAAACTGAACTCGAACCTCGGGGTCAAATCGGGAACTCAGAAGGCAGTGTGGGCTTCGAAACGACGAGACGAACACGATGGTACAGTAAATTTAGAGAGGGAGTGGACAGAGAGAAAGTGAGGGTTCGAGTTACTACCGGTTAGAGGCTTAAATGGTCGCACGAGATTTCGATAATAAAAGGTGAAATTGATGGCTTAGGTTCACGCGCACCGACCAGACGAACAGAAGGGGCTAGGTTATAGCTGTCGAGGTACGATACCGCGTGCGAATTCGCAGGTTGTCTCTACGAGCATTAATTGCTTTCTCGGGTATCCGATGTTGGAAAAGGAAATTGGTTGAGGGGAAAGGATCGGGGGAAAAAGGCGAGCACAGAGGTGCTTTTCTCGCGTGTCGAGGTGCAGTACATCGGCTTAACGGGATCTCGCCGGAAAAGGGAGGCTCGCCGGGGAAGATGGTACGCCGGCCGGATAAACGAAAAGGGAAATGACAGGTTTAGTCCCTGGGGTTTGAAAATGTTTAAAATAAACCTTGGAATAATTTCAAAACAAACCCCTATAGTTCTGTTTAATTCAAAATAGCCCTCCGGCTTTAATTTATTTACAAAATTTAATTTCTTTTTAAACTTTAATTAATTTAAATTATATTTATATATTTTATAAACTCATTTTTATTAAAACTAATTATTTTTAAATAATTATTTTATTGAAATAATACATTAAATTATTTATTTAAATTATTATGTTTATTTAACTTAAATTCTTTTAAACTAATTAAAACTTAAGTATATATAATTTTATAAAACTTATGTTTTTATTAAAATTAATCATTTTGAATGGTAATTTAATAAAATTGAAAACCATTGATTTATAAATTATTTAATTTTATAAAATAATTTATGCAGTTTATAACTTTCAAATATTTTTAAAATTTAATTTAAAAATACATAAATTGTAATTTGTCAACACACCAATATGTATAAATTTGATTAAATATACGTGTATATGTTTTGAAATAAAATGTTAATATTTACACGATAAATTACACAACGAAAATTTTTGAAATGTCACAGTCTCCCCAAGTTGAAGGAATTTCGTCCCGAAATTCGATCAGCGACGGTTATAGAAGGGGAAAAAGGGATGCCAACGGACTTAGAATAGAATTAATCACAAAAGAGTGACCAGAGGGAAATAGAGTAGGATAACGGATGACAGCTTAATTTGAGTCGAGTTGTCAATTAGTTGATCTAATAGTATAATGAGATTTATGCATACAATTGTTCATACAACGCATGAATGTAAACTACTAGAAACCATACTTGACAATATTGGTGCCAATTACCTTGTGACATGGCATTTTCCTTTAAAACTCCACCCCACGGGTGTTCATCTTTTCAAATTTTGCAAAAACATTTTCAAAAACCGGTCCTCTTCCTAGTACTTATGCATGGTTTATATTCGTTATATCAAGTGGGTTTATGTATAGGGTGTACCAGCGGCTAACCCACCACCCTTTTGATATACCGGGGATTCCCGTGCATAATTACTAGGATTTAGATATTCAACAATTCGAGTAAACTACCACAAAACTAGCAAGTTGTAAGACTAAATTTAAATATAACTGATTTGTTCCACAATAGTATAAGAATGAGATGCATGGTGAAAGCATAGCTGTTATACGCAATCACGGATTATAGAATTTATAGCAATGGGTTTCCCATCCGCTATTACCATGATATAAGAGTTATTAATTTTGGCTTGTTGTTTAGCAATATAGTTGGTTAAAAGCAAGAGACACAAATTTTCATTGGCATGAGTATTGAATAAAACGGCTGTATAAAGATAGTGAACAAAGGAACGTACCGTTGGCAGTGTGGTCATTGACCGGAGCCTCATTAGCGTTTATATTAAATGCTCGTCCACGAGGGCCACCTTGATTTTGAAGTCTTGGACATTGGTTTCGAAAGTGGTTTGGATCTCCACATTCGTAACAGGCCCGTCCATAGGTGATAGCGAAAGGCACTGGATGATTGCCTTGAGTAGCTTGATTAACGATAGTGCGAGCACGGCAAGTAGTAACAACGTGTCCATAGCGTCCACAATTTGAGCATAGACGGCACGCAGCATGCGGGGCATGGTGATACTTGAAAGTAGGGCATTGGGGAAATGAACCTACATAATTTCTCAGAATTTGACCCGCAGGAGTAACTTGGGTCACAGGTACGGCAGGAGTGATGGCCGCAAAGTTTTGGGCCTTGCACTTCCTATCATGATGGGAAGATTCGGGCTCTTCGTCTTTGTCGGACACGGAAGTAGCAGCTTTGTCGACCACTTTCTTGGTACCCTTACTAGATAAGGTACCTGCTTTGACGTGATTGTCAGTCAACACAGCAGATAAACGGATAGCGTCTTCGAGAGTGGAGGGATTACTTCCCAATACGGTGTCTTGGATCGGCATAGGCAGTCCACCTATGTATTTTTTGATTCCCCGTGCTAAGGGAGTAACCATGTGAGGCACCAGCAGACTTAGTTCTTGAAAACGAGTGGTGTAAGCCAAATTCTCTCCGCTATCTTGGGTGAGATTCCAAAATTCAGCTTCGAGCTTCCTCATTTCATTGCGAGGACAGAACTCGTAAGTCATAAGTCATTTCATTTCATCCCAAGACAAGGACATAGCGGATTCGTTGCCTCGAGTACGTTTCTCACCATTCCAACAGGTGAGTGCTCGTTTTTGGAAGACGCTTGCAGCATAACGGACTTTGATGTTCTCGGGACAATCGATGTTTAGGAAAGTACTCTCCATACTTTCAAACCATTGAAGAAGGCCAGTAGCACCTTCCGTCCCGAAGAATTTGGTGGGGTTGCAAGAATTGAAATACTTGAATGTGCAGTATGGTGGATTTGCACCATTCCCTTGCGTGTTAGACCCATTGCTGTTGTTGTTAGCTTAGATCAGTTGACCTACTAGTTGGGTAAGTAATGTAGCAAGGTCGGTGTTGGAGTTGCTAGAGTTAGCATTAACCGCGTGACAAGGAGGCATTCTATAAAATACCACAAGAAAAGACAAGAATTTATGAGACTTCGAATAAAATAGGCATGTATGTGCCACAGTTGGTAGACTGTTCACAATAATGCAAGCAGGAACGCGAGATGACACTCATCATGTCACGGGATAATGTATGTATGTTCTGACTAAAACTGATCACATAATTCATTCAAAATTTATAACACTAAAGGATAGGGGAAATAAGCCATGAAATCTATTCCTGGGAGGATATGATAACATAGATCATTATTCTCGCAATAGGAGTTGCCGGGATTCGCATGCACTACAAATCGTTATTACGTGTGCACCCGTAATAATAATTTGTTTTGCATGTTCATCTAGTTCTTCCTATCTTACTGTAATGTCCCCAAAATTTTGAGTTTAGGTTCGGATCGTATTCCTGTGAATACAATGACTTATCAACGTTAAGTAATTCCTCAAAACTTTCAAGGAGACATGCTTTAGCCTATAGGTAAACACTCACTTCAGGAATTCCCAGGAAAGCATACGGTTCCGTTTATTTGGATTTATACGAAATGCTTTCCTAGACAGAAAACCCAATGTACATGTGTCATCCTTCCGGATTGCACATGTCCTTTACTAGTTTTCAAGAAATTAAGTCGTTGACGAGATTTTCAAGAATTTAATAGACTTGTGAGTCTATGAGTATGAAATATGTAGGAATGTTGCAAATAGTATGGATGAGGAAAGAGTATAGATAAGGATGTGTAGTGTGTTTGTTTGCATATGTTTATTTGTCAAATGTGTATGTAAAGTATGTATTGTGTGTTTAAAGCCTTGTACGCGTATAAGTCTCATGCACTAAACTTGGGAAAATTCAAATAATACCAAACTACAAATAATTCACATAGCAATTAAGCATTTAGCACGTAGCACATAAAAGGGAGTCCTAGGGTTATAGTCTAGGTCATCTGTAAGGCCCCAAACCCGGGAGGCCTCACTCGTTGGATTTACTCATTCACAAACAGTTCTTAAACATGAATATCAAATAACGCAGCGGAAAATTTCATTCAAACATAACGTCATCATTGTTCATACATGCGGAAGCGTAAACATTGTTTAAAACATAATTACATAAACTTAACATAAACAACTCATAACGGGATTCCAGTCTTCATGATCGACCGGGTAATCAACATCATAATCATAAACACCGTTAAACGGATCGTTCTTTAAAACTTTTAACATTCATTTAAGTCATACATTATTATCTAAATCTGTGTTACCCTTCATTCCGTCATTTAGTATGGTATTGCCCCTAAGGCTAACTGCACGAAGACCGACAATACCATACATTCCGTCAATTCCCTTTTTGGTATTGCCCCCAAGGCTAACTGCACGAGGACCGACAATACCCTTTCAGTTGCCCTTATGGCTCTCATGTCCATAAACCGACAACTTCCATCGACGGCCACGGCTCACGGCCAATGACACCGTCGGATCATAATTTAACCTTACATAGGGTCACGTTAACCCCTGAGTAACCGTCGTTACTCCCTTTACCAGTTGTACAACATCATAACCATTGACATGCCACAGAGACAATGCCCCTGTTGTTCTTGTGGCAACTATGGCTCGCTGTCCATAATCTACCACAAGGCTGGGAATCTCATTTCCCAGACTTCATTCGTCAATTCCATTCATTCGACAGATTAGATTTGTAATGACTTCTTTAAAACCTTTACCTCTTTCTCTTCTCATTAAACATTTCCTCATTTAAACCGTTCATAAAGCATTCGTAACCCTTTTTGGCAAAAACATTTCAAAACCTTTCCTTTCGTAAACATCGTTTCAACATTTCAAAACCTTTCCTTTCGTTAAACATCATTTCGTTAAAACATCATTTCGTTAAACATCATTTCGTAAGTATGCACACCAGCCCAAAAACATTAACAAAACATTTAAAAGAGGGCTCTAGAACTCACCTGATACGCTAATATGGGTTGTCCTAAACGAAGGTCCAACAACGTCACTTCCGATCTGAATTGATTAGTTAAATACACATCAGACCAATCCCGACTCTAACGGTTTAACCATTCTAACATACTGACTTCACTTAATCAGTTCTGATGTCTGCGCACTTAGCAAGTGCGCAGACCCTGCTTCCTGCGCACTTAGCAAGTGCGCAGACTCTGCTGCCTGCGCACTTAGCAAGTGCGCAGACCCCTCTTCCTGCGCACTTAGCAAGTGCGCAGGTCCCTCCTCCTGCGCACTTAACAAGTGCGCAGGACCTGCTCCGTGCGTACTTAGGAAGTGCGCACGACCTGTTCTTCGTGAAAAACCCTAACTTTCGCATTCGGGTCTGATCTTGTCAAGATCCCGAACCTGTTGCATTCAAAACGTTCGTTTTCCATTAAGGAACTCAAATCCATGATTATCTTTCAGTTTCATCCGTTCAAACCTTACCTTTTCACCCAAAACCCGAAAAACCCAAAAACGAACTAAAACTCAGATTTAGGTCGGATTGTTACCTGAATCGAGCTTCTGATCCGGAGGTTCTTCTCACGAGTTATGGAGCAACACACTTCTCAAATCTCGGGTCGATCCGACAACTTTCACTCTCTACAGTTTCTCTCTCTAGAAGTTGCAAATGAGAGAAATGGGTTGTGACCTTGGCTATTTATAGGGGAGGCTCCCCTTCTAGCCCATCTGACCCGACCTGACATGCCTCGTTCGTTTATTTCGTCATTTTAACCGTCGTTTTATTTTTGGGATGTTACAAGTCTACCCCCCTTACAATAGGTTTCGTCCCCGAAACCTATCATAAGTCAAATAGATGAGGGTACGACTCCCTCATTTCCTTCTCCGTTTCCCAAGTGGCTTACGATCCCTTCTGATGTTTCCATTGGACTTTAACCAATGGAACAACTTTATTACGCAAACACTTCTCCTTTCGGTCTAAGATAGCCACGGGTTCTTTGATGTAATTAAGGCTGTTGTCGACCTCGATGTCAGTAAGTGGTACGTGAGCCGATTCATCCGCCAAACACTTTCGCAAGTGTGATACATGGAAGGTAGGATGAATCCCACTTAACTCATCAGGCAACTCCAACCGATAAGCGACTTCCCCAACCCGTGCCATTATCCTGAACGGTCCGACAAACCTCGGACTTAACTTTCCTCTCTTCCTGAATCGTATGATTCCCTTCCAGGGCGATACTTTCAACATTACTCTGTCCCCAACATCAAATTCGATAGGCCTTCATCGTCTATCCGCATAGGATTTCTGGCGATCTTGCGCGGCCTTCATTCGAGCTTTGATTTGATCAAACCTTTCCGACGTTTCTTTTATGACTTCCAGACTTCCTAACTCCTTCTGTCCAATCTCACCCCAACAAACCGGGGTCCTGCATCTTCTACCATACAACATTTCGTAAGGCGGCATGCCTATAGTCGTGTGATGACTATTGTTGTAGGAGAATTCGGCTAACGGCAGATGACTGTCCCAACTGCCACCGAAGTCGATAATACAAGCACGGAGCATATCTTCCAATGTCTGAATGGTCCTTTCGGACTGACCATCCGTTTGCGGGTGGTATGCCGTGCTGATATTAAGCCTTGTACCCATCGCCTCATGAAATCTTTTCCAGAACCTAGATGTGAATCGTGTGTCCCGGTCAGATACGATCGTCAAAGGCATCCCATGCCGTGCTACTACTTCGTTGATAAACACTTCTGCTAACCTTTCCGACGAGAACGTCTCACGAATAGGTAGGAAATGAGCACTCTTCGTTAATCGGTCCACAATTACCCAAATGGTGTCATGACCTTTAGCTGTGCGGGGTAGCTTGGTTATGAAGTCCATGGTAATGTGTTCCCACTTCCATTCTGGTATATCAAGTGGTTGGATCTTTCCATACGGTTTCTGGTGTTCAGCCTTTACTTGCGAGCAAGTCAAACACTTGCTTACATACTTCGTTACATCACCTTTCATTCCAGGCCACCAGTAGTCCTTCTTCAGGTCTTGGTACATTTTGTTGGTACCGGGATGGATAGAGTAACGAGACTTATGAGCCTCATCCAAGATTTTGGTTCTAAGTTCGCCACCCATAGGTATCCATACCCGTCCATAACGTGTTCTAACACCAAGGGTGTTATATTCCAACTTGTCTTGTTGGCCAACCATTCTTTCCTTCTTTATGTTTTCTTCTTTAAGTGCCTCACCTTGAGCCCTTTCGATTTCGCTCATCACATCCGATGTTACCACCAACTGGCAAACTTTCACTCTAATAGGAGTAGGTACATCCTTTCGGCTTAGAGCGTCAGCCACCACGTTTGCCTTTCCAGGATGGTATATGATCTCACAGTCATAATCCTTCAGGAGTTCCAACCATCGTCTATGCCTCATATTAAGCTCCTTTTGTTCGAAGAAGTACTTCAAACTTTTGTGGTCGGAGTAAATAGTAAACTTCACCCCGTACAGGTAGTGCCTTCAGATTTTCAATGCAAATACGACAGCAGCAAGTTCCAAATCATGAGTCGGATAGTTGACTTCGTGAACTTTCAACTGCCGCGACGCATACGCAATCACTCTACCGCGTTGCATCAACACACATCCTAATCCCTGACCCGACGCGTCAGAGTATACCACCAAGTCTTCATTGCCCTCGGGAAGGGCCAAGACTGGAGCTTGGGTTAACTTCTTCTTCAATTCCTTAAACGCCTCATCTTGGGTCGAACCCCATTCATACTTAACCTCTTTCCGAGTCAACTTTGTCAACGGCGAAGTTATTTTCGAGAAATCCTGGATGAATCTCCGATAGTAGCCTGCCAATCCCAAGAAACTGTGGATTTCCGTTGGCGTCTTAGGAATGTCCCATTCCCTTACCGTCACTATCTTTGCTGGGTCAACCATAATGCCGTTCGGGTTAATGACGTGACCTAGGAATTGGACTTCCCTAAGCCAGAACGCACATTTGGAGAACTTAGCATACAACTCCTCCTTCTTCAGAGCTTCCAATACTTCCTTTAAGTGACACGCGTGATCACCCTCATTCTTGGAGTAGATAAGGATGTCATCGATGAACACTATTACCGATCGATCCAGCATCGGTCGACACACCCTATTCATCAAATCCATGAACGCTGCAGGGGCGTTCGTCAATCCAAAAGACATTACGCGGAACTCAAAGTGTCCATAACGTGTGCGAAATGCCGTTTTCGGTATGTCTTCTTCCCTCACCTTCAACTGATGGTACCCGGATCGAAGGTCGATCTTTGAGAACCAACTTGCGCCTTGTAATTGATCGAACAGGTCGTCGATCCTTGGTAACGGGTACTTGTTCTTCACGGTACGTTTGTTCAACTCGCGATAATCAATACACATTCTCATCGAACCGTCTTTCTTCTTTACGAACAACACCGGAGCACCCCAAGGCGAGATGCTCGGTCGTATAAATCCTTTCTCAAGTAACTCGTCTAGTTGCGTCATTAGTTCCTTCATCTCTACTGGTTCTAGTCGATATGGAGCCTTAGCCACGGGCTGGGCATCTGGTACTAAGTCAATTCGGAACTCAATTTCTCTATCGGGTGGTATCCCAGGCAAATCCTCTGGAAACACCTCCGGGTACTCGCGTACCACGGGTACATCGTCTAGTTCCTTCACTTCCTTACACTTGTCAATCACATACACCAGATAAGCCTCGCATCCGCGCCTCAAGTAATTTGTTGCCTTAATCATTGAGATGACGTTTGGCATCGGGGCGTCACGATCTCCAAAAACTTTGACTTTGCTACCATCCGGAGCCTTGAGTCGGATTATCTTTCGTTTACATATAATTTGCGCTTCATTGGCAGTTAGCCAATCCATGCCTAACACGACATCGAACCCTCCCAAAACCATAACACACAATCTGACAGGGAACCTATGACCTTCTATTTTTATCGTTGAGTTTTCAACTACATCGGTTACTCTTGCAGTTCTACCCTCAGCGGTTTCTACGCTAAAGGCCCTTTCTAACTTACTGACGGTGTACTTCACGCGTTTACAAAAAGTCGCAGATATAAAACTCTTACTGGCACCCGAATCAAATAACACAGAAACAAGAGTGTTGTCAAGGACGAACGTACCTGACGCCACGTCGGGGTCCATTCTGGCCTGGTCTTGCGTCAGCGCGTACGCACGAGTCTTTGCTCGGGGCCTCTCTTCCCTCTTCTCCGGGCCTTTCCCCTTCCCGGCTTCACCCATTCTTGGTTTGGTGCATTCCCGGCTTAGATGACCGGCATCCCCACATTTATAGCACTTGTAGTGTTGTGTGCACTCACGGGAGTAGTGCCCGGTCTTGCCACACTTAAAGCACAAGTTAGATCCCAGTCTGCATTCACCCACATGCTCCTTTCCACACTTCCTACAAACAGTCGGCTCATCCACCCGAGCCCTTTTATCGCGAGCCCCAAACATCTTTCCACCAGTTCGCTTGTTTGAGAAGCTCGGTCTCTTATTTGGTTCCTCGATGGCGACGACATTCAGTGCCAGATCATCAAATACTACGCCGCTCAGTTCTACTACCGAATCATAGGTAGTAGGGGCGTTTGCCTTAACATAGGTACGGACCTGGTCCGGCAACCCTTGAATGTAGCAGGAAATTTTTCTCTCCTCCGTCGTAACAAGATGTGGCACCAGACGTGCCAGTTCATTGAATCGGGTTGTGTACTGCCGGTGCGTCATGCTCCCGGCCTTCAAACCCAGAAATTCCCTCTCTACCTTCTCAATCTCGTTCCTCGGGCAGAAATTCTTGATCACCAAAGTTTTTAAGTCAGCCCACATCATCGAGTCAACAACCTCATCCCCCTTAGCCTGACGTACACCTTCCCACCAGTGGGATGCTTCCTCCCTCAAGGAGTTAGCAGCAAACTTCACTACTTGATTAGCTCGACACTCGCTCAGACGGATGGCAGCTTCCATACGTATTACCCAATCAAAAGTAGCCACCGCGTCCTTCTTCCCAGTCAGGACCGGCGGGTCACATGCCTTAAATGACTTATAGTCGCACCCGCGAGCAGGCGGTGCGTTGTCGGTCTCGTTGTTCTGAGCACCAGTTGCCGCACTAGATCCGCCTTCCCCACTAACTTTCTTTAACGCTTCAGCCAACAGACTTGGCAGAGAATTCTTCATCAACTCGGAGAACTCTCGAGCTATGGCTGCTCTCACTTCTGGTTCAAAAGTGAAAGGTTGTTCTGCAACTTGTGTCTGTTCAGTTCCATGCACACTAACCGTCGGTTCAGTGTGAACACTTCCTTCTTCGCTGTGCTCTTGGCGCGCAGGAATCCTGCTACGCCCACCATTTCAACCGCCGGTACGACCACCGGTACGGCCACCACGCCTTCCGTTCCCTCTCCTCGCCATTTCGTTCTATAAGACAAGAAATCCAATGTCATCACGCTAGTTAACAAATAAAATTCAATAAGTACTGTAAGATGTTAATATACACTGGCCATCTGCAATTAACCATTACACTACCTTTCGATTTCTATTTGACCACCTTTGTGATTCCATCAGAACACAAGTCCTTTCCTAACCCTTTCTAAGGCATACTACATACACATACTCTACTTTTCATACCTGATGCTGTGGCTCAAGTTACCCGCACTACAAATCGTTATTACGTGTGCACCCGTAATAATAATTTGTTTTGCATGTTCATCTAGTTCTTCCTATCTTACTGTAATGTCCCCAAAATTTTGAGTTTAGGTTCGGATCGTATTCCTGTGAATACAATGACTTATCAACGTTAAGTAATTCCTCAAAACTTTCAAGGAGACATGCTTTAGCCTATAGGTAAACACTCACTTCAGGAATTCCCAGGAAAGCATACGGTTCCGTTTATTTGGATTTATACGAAATGCTTTCCTAGACAGAAAACCCAATGTACATGTGTCATCCTTCCGGATTGCACATGTCCTTTACTAGTTTTCAAGAAATTAAGTCGTTGACGAGATTTTCAAGAATTTAATAGACTTGTGAGTCTATGAGTATGAAATATGTAGGAATGTTGCAAATAGTATGGATGAGGAAAGAGTATAGATAAGGATGTGTAGTGTGTTTGTTTGCATATGTTTATTTGTCAAATGTGTATGTAAAGTATGTATTGTGTCTTTAAAGCCTTGTACGCGTATAAGTCTCATGCACTAAACTTGGGAAAATTCAAATAATACCAAACTACAAATAATTCACATAGCAATTAAGCATTTAGCACGTAACACATAAAAGGGAGTCCTAGGGTTATAGTCTAGGTCATCTGTAAGGCCCCAAACCCGGGAGGCCTCACTCGTTGGATTTACTCTTTCACAAACAGTTCTTAAACATGAATATCAAATAACGCAGCGGAAAATTTCATTCAAACATAACGTCATCATTGTTCATACATGCGGAAGCGTAAACATTGTTTAAAACATAATTACACAAACTTAACATAAACAACTCATAACGGGATGCCAGTCTTCATGATCGACCGGGTAACTCTTCTCGCTTGCCAAGCATAACCGTCCATCGTCCATACCTGCCTTAACCTGAATGTGCATACTAAAAAGTCAGCTACGCTGGTGAGTTCTAGCATTTCATAAAAACTTTAACATCAACATTTGCCAAAAACGTATCATTCATTTAGTAAAACCTTTCACAAAAGCATGTAATAATAACATCTTTAAAAAGGTTTCGTACCCATATCATCATCAACATCATAATCATAAACACCGTTAAACGGATCGTTCTTTAAAACTTTTAACATTCATTTAAGTCATACATTATTATCTAAATCTGTGTTACCCTTCATTCCGTCATTTAGTATGGTATTGCCCCTAAGGCTAACTGCACGAAGACCGACAATATCATACATTCCGTCAATTCCCTTTTTGGTATTGCCCCCAAGGCTAACTGCACGAGGACCGACAATACCCATTCAGTTGCCCTTATGGCTCTCATGTCCATAAACCGACAACTTCCATCGACGGCCACGGCTCACGGCCAATGACACCGTCGGATCATAATTTAACCTTACATAGGGTCACGTTAACCCCTGAGTAACCGTCGTTACTCCCTTTACCAGTTGTACAACATCATAACCATTGACATGCCACATAGACAATGCCCCTGTTGTTCTTGTGGCAACTATGGCTCGCTGTCCATAATCTACCACAAGGCTGGGAATCTCATTTCCCAGACTTCATTCGTCAATTCCATTCATTCGACAGATTAGATTTGTAATGACTTCTTTAAAACCTCTACCTCTTTCTCTTCTCATTAAACATTTCCTCATTTAAACCGTTCATAAAGCATTCGTAACCCTTTTTGGCAAAAACATTTCAAAACCTTTCCTTTCGTAAACATCGTTTCAACATTTCAAAACCTTTCCTTTCGTTAAACATCATTTCGTTAAAACATCATTTCGTTAAACATCATTTCGTAAGTATGCACACCAGCCCAAAAACATTAACAAAACATTTAAAAGAGGGCTCTAGAACTCACCTGATACGCTAATATGGGTTGTCCTAAACGAAGGTCCAACAACGTCACTTCCGATCTGAATTGATTAGTTAAATACACATCAGACCAATCCCGACTCTAACGGTTTAACCATTCTAACATACTGACTTCACTTAATCAGTTCTGATGTCTGCGCACTTAGCAAGTGCGCAGACCCTGCTTCCTGCGCACTTAGCAAGTGCGCTGACTCTGCTGCCTGCGCACTTAGCAAGTGCGCAGACCCCTCTTCCTGCGCACTTAGCAAGTGCGCAGGTCCCTCCTCCTGCGCACTAAACAAGTGCGCAGGACCTGCTCCGTGCGTACTTAGCAAGTGCGCACGACCTGTTCTTCGCAAAAAACCGTAACTTTCGCATTCGGGTCTGATCTTGTCAAGATCCCGAACCTGTTGCATTCAAAACGTTCGTTTTCCATTAAGGAACTCAAATCCATGATTATCTTTCAGTTTCATCCGTTCAAACCTTACCTTTTCACCCAAAACCCGAAAAACCCAAAAACGAACTAAAACTCAGATTTAGGTCGGATTGTTACCTGAATCGAGCTTCTGATCCGGAGGTTCTTCTCACGAGTTATGGAGCAACACACTTCTCAAATCTCGGGTCGATCCGACAACTTTCTCTCTCTAGGGTTTCTCTCTCTAGAAGTTGCAAATGAGAGAAATGGGTTGTGACCTTGGCTATTTATAGGGGAGGCTCCCCTTCTAGCCCATCTGACCCGACCCGACATGCCTCGTTCGTTTATTTCGTCATTTTAACCGTCGTTTTATTTTTGGGATGTTACATCATCGTGTCTAATAACCTAATTCCCTATAACCATGGCTCTGATACCAATCTGTCACACCCCGACCGATGGCGGAATCATCGAGGCGAACAATGGAATGATTGTTCATAAGCACATGATCTTCTAATGTTGCATAATTCATTAATAAGATTTAAATATCAAATATTCAATTACAATTCAAGTTACAACACCCTATTCTAGAATATTACACATAATTATTTTACTAGGTCCAAAAGCCTTATGTGTAGCACCTTCAACACATAGTCACATAATCACATATCTTCACCTGAAATGTAATCCAAAACAAGTGTCAACTACGAGAGTTGGTGAGTTTACATATGATTGAATATAATAAAAGTTTAATTAAAAACGTTTATACAATTCTTGGTTTGACATGGTAAGATATGGCATGATGTGGAGAATTCACTATGTGTATACCAATCGTAAGTATGTAAATATAAGCATATAGGTTTAACATGATAGGCATGGAATCAAGACTATGTGGGTCACACACAGTTTAAAACCACCCTAAAAGTATCCAAAGCAGGCAAGTATGTATAAGCACAAAGGTCTAACGTGATAGGCATGGAATCAAGACTATGTGGGTCACACACAGTTTAAAAACCACCCTAAAAGTATCCATAGCATAACAAGTGACCATGCACAAAAGCACAATAATCTACGCATGTAAACACAAGTTGAATTGTATGTAAGTATGCACAGATTATGTCTCACCCCAAAATGTATAAAAATGTAAATAGGGGATATGTAACTCACCTTGCAGCGAGGGTTTTACTTCACGCGCGTTGGTGATATTTGTATTGTTGTTATGCACGATAAAATCCTATGTAAACGAATATGTATCAAATATGTATTCGTGTACGTGTATATTTGTCTAAATATATGTGGATTTGTAAATGGAATAACCTTTGCGAAAAATTATATGTTTTAAAATCGTTGTAGGAACAAATATTAATTTTCGTAAGACTCTGTATTTTTATAAAAAATCTAAATTAAATGTTTAAACTTCTTGGAAATATACTTTTTATAAAATTTGCATTTTTATAAGTAATAATTTGCATACTTTAAGTTTCGTGGAAATATTATATTTTTAATAAATAATTTCATGTATTTATTTTATTTATAAAATATTAGTCCATTATTTTTCATGCGTCAAAATGGGTAATTATTTTATAAAACATTGGGTTTATTATTTTATAAAAGTTTAACGTGTTTGAACCCGCGTAAAAAGTCGCTTGGTTTGTTTAAAGTAAACTAGTCGAGTTTCGGGTTTGAAATAATTATTAGAGTGTTAAAAATAATTTAAAATATTCAAAATAATTAAATTTAATTAAAATTGTGGACTGGGTCGGATCGGGTTGACCTAGACCCGAATCCAGGTCCAACGGTTAGGGTTAGTGGGGGGTTCAAAAACAGAAAAGGAAAAAAATGGTGGAACCGGTGACACGGAGAGTCGAACGCGAGACCTGTGACATTACCGGGTACACGCATCACCAGTCGGGCTATCGCCCATCGCTGGTTGTGTTTGATTCCAAAAATATATAATAGGCCTTGGTTTGTCTACTGGTTCTCGGCAACACAGGCCGGTGTTGCCGAGGACACTGATTTGCCGGAATCGCGATGTCGTTGGTCTCGAATATGCTTGGGTTAGCTAACCGTAAGTAAAACGAGTATACATGTTTGAATTTTAGAGGTTAATACCAGATGGAAGTGGCCTGCGAAGTCGAGATAGAAGCCGAGGATGCCCAAAACTGAACTCGAACCTCGGGGTCAAATCGGGAACTCAGAAGGCAGTGTGGGCTTCGAAACGACGAGACGAACACGATGGTACAGTCAATTTAGAGAGGGAGTGGACAAAGAGAAAGTGAGGGTTCGAGTTACAGCCGGTTAGAGGCTTAAATGGTAGCACGAGATTTCGATAATAAAAGGTGAAATTGATGGCTTGGGTTCACGCGCACCGACCAGACGAACAGAAGGGGCAAGGTTATAGCTGTCGAGGTACGATACCGCGTGCGAATTCATAGGTTGACTCTACGAGCATTAATTGCTTTCTCGGGAATCCGATGCTGGAAAGGGAAATTGGTTGAGGGGAAAGGATCGGGGGAAAAAGGCGAGCACAGAGGTGCTTTTCTCGCGTGTCGAGGTGCAGTACATCGGCTTAACGGGATCTCGCCGGAAAAGGGAGGGTCGTCGGTGAAGATGGTACGCCGGCCGGATAAACGAAAAGGGAAATGACAGGTTTAGTCCCTGGGGTTTGAAAATGTTTAAAATAAACCTTGGAATAATTTCAAAACAAACCCCTATAGTTCTGTTTAATTCAAAATAGCCCTCCGACTTTAATTTATTTACAAAATTTAATATCTTTTTAAACTTTAATTAATTTAAATTATATTTATATATTTTATAAACTCATTTTTATTAAAACTAATTATTTTTAAATAATTATTTTATTGAAATAATACATTAAATTATTTATTTAAATTATTAAGTTTATTTAACTTAAATTATTTTAAACTAATTAAAACGTAAGTATATATAATTTTATAAAACTTATGTTTTTATTAAAATTAATTATTTTGAATGGTTAATTTAATAAAATTGAAAACCATTGATTTATAAATTATTTAATTTAATAAAATAATTTATGCAGTTTATAACTTTCAAATATTTTTAAAATTTAATTTAAAAATACATAAATTGTAATTTGTCAACACACCAATTTGTATAAATTTGATTAAATATACGTGTATATGTATTGAAATAAAATGTTAATATTTACATGATAAATTTCACAACGAAAATTTTTGAAATGTCACACTATTTCTCATTAAAATGTCTTAAAATGTGCCGAGTCAAACCGGGAGGCCTATTAATAATGCTTGGCATGTTGATAGCGGTTGCTTAAGGCATATGATGTGACAAAGAGAGATTCTGCATGATTTTTGATCCTTTGATGGTGGTTTCGTTGCTTTTGCTGGAGACAAAAAGTGTGGGAAGATTACTGGTCAGGGAACAGTCTCAAATGATCTAATCACTTTTGAGAAAGTCAACTATGTGTCACAATTGGAGTTTAATCTGCTTAGTGTGTCTCAAGTGTGCGATAAGGATATATCGGTTCATTTTACAGCAAAGGAGTGCTTTTTATTAAAGCCGGGACTGGTTATTCTAGAAGATATGATTTTTATGCATGCTCCAAGAAAATTCAAAACTTATGTGGTAGATATGAATGACCACTCAACACAAGTAAGAGTATCATGTTTGTTATCAAAAGCCACTAGCTCGGAGTCTTATCTGTGGCATAGAAGATTGGGACATTAAATCAGAAAAACATGAATAATTTGGTTCATAAGGATTTGGTGCGAGGATTGCCCAGAAAAGAATTCATTATTCAAGAGAGTTGCATGTCTTGTGCAAAAGAAAAACAACACAAGAAATCCCATCCAAAGAAGACAGTGACAACATTTACTCGACCTTTATTTCTTATTCATATGGATTTATTTGGTCCTGTCCATGTCAAGAGTATTGCTAAGAAATCTTATTGTCTTGTTATCATAGATGATTTTTCTAGATTTTCTTGGGTATTTTTCCTTGCAACAAAGGATGAGACACCTGAAACAATAATTGAATTTGTCAAACGTATTGAAAATATCTAGGATAGTAAAGTGTCAATTATTCGCAGTGATAATGGAATCGAGTTTAAAATTAAAATTATAAATTCGTTTTGTGTACAAAAAGGCATAACTCATCAATTTAGTGCAGCAAGGACTCCGTAACAAAATGGAGTGGTTGAAAGAAAGAACAGAACTTTAATTAAAGCTGCTCGTACAATGCTTGTGGATTCAAAGTTACCCGTTATTTTCTGGGCAGAGGTAGTAAACACGGCGTGTTATGTGTTGAACAAAGTTCTAAGGGTGAAGCAATATACGAAGACTTCATATGAGTTATTTTTCAAAAGGAAGCTATATATCAAGTTTTTCTGAGCTTTTGGATGCACGTGTACACTTCTAAACACTCAGGACTCATTGCCAAAGTTTACTGCAGTGGGTGATGTATGTTATTTCTTGGGATATTCTTCATATCAGAAAGCATTCAGAGTTCATAACAAGAGAAAAAAGATTGTTCAAGAATCTTATTGCGTGGAATGGCAAGAATCGAATGTTCCTCCGGTTCAAAGTGGGCCAGAATGGTTCTTTGATGCTGATGTAATTTTCAAGACTTTTGATCAACAATCTTTATGTGATTTGGCTGGTGCAAGTTCTTCAAATTCAAGTGATGAGTCTTCAACAAGACTTGATCAAATTGTTCACGACTTCATGGTTGGTCCTCAACAAGTGACAGTTCAAAATGAAAGTTCTGATGTTGTTACTTCCTTTACTCAGACACAAGAAGAACCTACTGAAATTTCAGTTACAAATGTTGATTATGAGGTACAAGTTCCGGTTACTAATGAAGAA
Organism: Smallanthus sonchifolius; assembly: GCA_023525975.1. Classification (NCBI taxonomy): domain Eukaryota; kingdom Viridiplantae; phylum Streptophyta; class Magnoliopsida; order Asterales; family Asteraceae; genus Smallanthus; species Smallanthus sonchifolius. Next base: position 63,403,490 of record CM042021.1, on the reverse strand, counting down.
CCAGTTGTATCTGAAGATCAGTCAGAGAGTTCTAATGATCCAACTGAGGATGCTAATAAAATAATTTCTTCTAGTGTTGATAATTCAAGTGACCAATCCCCTGATCTCAATGATACAAATATGCCAGAATTAGTTCAGGTTGATGATATTCCGACTCTTAGAATTCATTTAGCTCATCTAGTTGAAAACATTATTGGTCAAATTGAAGATGGTGTTAAAACAAGAAGCCAACCAGGAAATATAAATGTTTGCTTGTATTCATGCTTCTTATCACAAGAGGAACCAAAGAATGTTACAATTGCTCTTCAGGGTCCAAACTGGATTGAAGCGATGCAAGAGGAGCTTCTTCAGTTTAAAAAGCTTAATGTTTGGCACCTTGTAGATCTTCCTGACGGCAAATAGCCGATTGGAACTAAGTGGGTTTTTCATAACAAGAAAGACGATCGTGGTATTGTGGTTCGGAACAAGGCTCAGCTCGTTGTTCAAGGTTTTTATTAGGAAGAAGGGTTGGATTATGATGATGTTTTTGCTCATGTTGCTAGGATCGAAGCCATTCGTATATTTTTAGCCTATGCTTCGTACATGAAGTTTAAGGTTTATCAAATGGGTGTGAAGACTGCATTTCTTTATGGGGTTGTCAAGGAAGAAGTATATTGTCAATCAACCACCTGGATTTGAAGATCCTAATAATCCGTTTCAGGTATACAAACTCGATAAAGCCTTGTATGGTTTACATCAAGCGCCTTGTGCTTGGTATGAAACCTTGTCGGCTCATCTTATACCAAATGGTTTTGTTCATGGCATCATTGACAAGACATTATTCTTAAAGAAGATTGATTCTGATCTGTTGATTTTATGTTGATGATATCATCTACGGTTCGACAAATGAGAATCTTTATCGTGAGTTTGAGACGGTCATGAAGTTAAAATTTGAAGTAAGTTTGATGGGTCAAATGCAATTCTTTCTAGGGTTGCAGGTGGAACAACCTGATCCTGGAATTCTTATTCATCAGGCAAAATATTTTAAGGATATTCTGACAAAGTTTAATATGAGTGATTGCAAAGCAGCATCCACCCCCATTGCTCATCATGAACCGCTCACAGTGGATCCATCTGGTGTTGAAGTTAATCAAAATTTGTATCACTCCATGATTGGCTCATTGATGTATTTGACTGCAAGTAGGCCTAATATTATGTTTGTTGTTTGCTCTTGTGCTCGATATCAGTCTGCTCCAAAAGAATCCCATGAATCAGTTGTCAAAAGAAACTTTTGGTATCTTAAGGGTCATGTTAACCTTGGCATGTGGTATCCTTCTGATTTTGACCTTAACTTTTATGCTTATACTGAAAGTGATTATGGTGGTTGCAATTTAGACAGGAAATCCACATCTGGTGGATGTCAGTTTTTAGGGGAGCGGTTAGTGTCGTGGTAGTGCAAGAAGCAAACTAATGTGTCAACTTCAACTGTTGAGGCAGAATACACAGCTGCTTCGAGCTGTTGTTCACAAGTCATTTGGATTCAACATCAACTTATGAATTTTGGAATCAACCTCTTGGAGACCCCGATTTACTGTGACAATGAAGCTGTGCTGGGCATAGTAAAGAATCCAATTCAGCACTCGAAAACAAAGCATATCGCCATCAGCTTACATTTTATTCGCGATGGTTTTGATAATGGTCTGATTAAGGTGGTCCACGTTGATACCTTAGAGCAAAAAGCCGATATTTTTACAAAAGCATTTTCAACTGATCGGTTTAACTCTTTGGTAGAAATGTTTGGGATGATATCTTTCTGATTTTACTGTTAATAATAAATAAAAAAAATAATAATAAAGTTTGATTTTGATTGAATGACCATATGTTCCTCAAAAAGATTTCTTTTAGTGTTTAAAATTGTGTTAATGTGTATGTTTGTTTGTTTTGTCAAAAATTGAATAATTTGCATCACAATTTTAGGGGGAGAATAAAAGAAAAAAAGAAAATATGAAAAAAATGTGTAAATGTGCATATATTGTGTTTTAAAATTTGTGTAGTTTGATGTTAATTGTAACAAGTTGAAAATGATGTAACTGATTGACTTGCAAATAGGAAATGATAGTATATTTGTAAATCGAGCTTACGCATGAATTAGATATGATGGTGACACTGGTTACGATTATTGATATGTTGGTAGGCTCTGCATGTATAAATTAGGCGATATTTGTGTGATTAACTAAATTGCAATCTTTGTGTTTTACCCACATCGAATATTGGTACTTTCATCATTCGAATGCAAAGTGAATCTAGTCATACCATGAGACCAGGATCTTGATGAGTTCTTAGCACAATTTGTTTGCTCTATTGACTATATCCGTAAAATATATGATTTAGAGTTAAATACCTTTATACAGCTGATGGTTCTAGTGAAAATCTCGGATGGAAGCCAGGAAGTCAGTCTGTTTAGCCCTTTGAATCATTCGTGATTTCAATTGACATATCCAATATCTTACGGATATCTGCATACCGGAATCATTCATGATTCTTCGTATATACTCTCCACATCTCATATGAATCAATATGATTCCATGCTTACTATCTCAGAAACCAAGACAATGAATGAAAATGATTCTGAATCAATATGATTCCAATTAAATCCACTTGGATTATTTTTCCTGTCGTAAGAACGCTACCTTTATGCTGGTGATTGGATCATGATCTGGTGAAATTTTGTGTTGATTCTCAGTTCATTCCATCTCGATTGTGGGGTACACATTGTATTGATTAATCTTATCTTAAATGTCACATAGTATTTGCTGAAACATGACGCATGAGTTTATGTGGAAAAATATACTTGCATTCAATATTGAACTGAGTAGATCCTGATTTGATATGAAGTGTGATTAAGACAGTGTGCAATTATGATCCTATGTCAATTCAGTTTTCAACATGTGAAAAAGCTGGGTTTTATGAAAATATGGGTGTGTTTTTAAGCGTTTTGTATGAAGTATAAATTGTTTTTCTTTGTTGTTGTTCGTATTTCAAAGCATTAAAATTTTGGAACAGGTCTTAATGATATTAGATTTGGACAAAGAAAATAAAAAGTTAAAATTTCATAAGTAGAAAGTTTTTGGTCGAAATCTCTTGTCCGAAATTTTGTTTTGTCCAAAAGTTTTGATCGAAATAGTTTCCGATCGAAAAGTCTTTGTCTGAAAATGTTTCCGGTAGAAATCTTGTACGCTATATATATTGGACATTTCGATCGAAAACATTTCACCACCATATTCAGTTTCCGATTGATCGTTTGCCGATTTTCACGAGTCCAAATTTTTCGAGCGAAATCCCGTTGTTGTGACGTCATCGATTTTCTCCGGTGTTTCCGAACATAGAGGTATGTTTTTCATGACTTGTAGAGGTATCTAGGATATATCTAAGGCCATAGTTTAACTTTGTATTTGAATTGCCCGAAATCTCTGATGAATCGACCGAAAAGTCGTTTGAATGGACCGAAATCTCTTTCGGATGGAAAGACACACTGATATGTCCGAAATGTGTTTTTGATTGAAAAGTGTTTTCGATCAAAAAGTTTTAAGTTTGAAATTTTATTAAATCTTAGTTTTTGATCGAAAAATGGTGTGTTCAAGGGTTTTCAGTCGAAAAGTTCAAAGTTGGAAGTTTGTCAGAATTTCAGAGTTTTCGATCAAAATGTAGTTTTTGATCATTGGAGTTTTCGATTGAAATTTCATGTATTATGGTTTGATTTGTTCAGAGTTTTCGATCAAAAAGTGTTTTCGATCGAAAAGTGATTTCGACTCAAAGTTTTCAATCGAAATGTTTGGAGTTGTAAAATTTCATAAATTTTCAAAATTTTGTAATACTTGATTTTTGTTATTGCAGATATGAATCAGTTAAAGTTCGAGCCACGGCATAACATCTATGCTTGCTTGACTTCATCAACACGAAAGTCAAGAGGATATGAGGAGATTGTCAGATTCTTGAATCAATCCAGGATTCACACAGCAATATCTACTCAAGTTCGAGTATATGAAAATCATGTTCGAGAGTTCTGGAACAATGTTGTTTACCGTCATGTCAACAAAGAGATATGAATAGAAAGCACAATTGGAGGGAAAACGATCAAAATTACTGAGCAAGTGATCAGGGAGATGCTTAATTTCAGAGATTCACCGAATTTCCCATACAAAATGAGCTATACAAGAGTATCTAGGATTGTTATGACAATGGGGAACAAAGGAGACTTTCAAAGAAGACAGGTTACAAAGACTATGCTTGGTAAGTAATGGAGGTATCTAGTTCATGTCTTTATTCATTGCATGAGTCCAAGAATAGCCGCTTTTGATCAAATTGGAGAAGTTTTTAGTCGTGCATTTGTATGTCTAGCTACTCATCGAAGATTCAACTTTTCATGAATGATCTTTGATGCTATGATAACCAAGTTCATTGGTCCAAGACAAAACTACAAGTTATTGATGTATCCCAGATTTGTACAGATGATCATAAACACCTTATTGCCTGATTTACCTAATGATGGCATTGAGTTAACTTTGGCACAAATGCAAGTCATTTTCAGCAGTATGAACAACGTTAGGAAAAGAAGCAAGTTCAGTGGCACGGTAACACCGTTATTTCTAAATATGATTGTAGAAGATCCAGATCGAGATTTCAATATAGATGATGAAGTTGAGGATATAATGGATAGTGATGTGGAGAATGTTGAAGTTGAAGATGATGGTGATGATGGTGACGATGGAAATGATAACAATGACAATGATGCTGGAAATGCTAAACAGGCTAATCAAAATTTAAAGGTTAATCAACAAGCCAATCTAGAAGAGCCTGAAAATGTTGAGCAACCGATTGATGAAGTAATTGAAACTGTCAACAAACCTGCTGAACCACAAAATGTAGAAACAAATGTAACATCCAAGATTTTCTAGAGTTATTTTATTTTAAAAATTTTCACTAATGATACCTCATTTCTATCCGAGTTTGCTCATCTTAGAATAACACCTTAAATTCTCTTATTTTAAACCTGTATCAAATCACAATTTTAATATTTCAACTCCATTATATATATAACATATTTACTTCATATTTATATATATATACTATATGATAAATTGAATCAAAAAGTAAAATGTTATGAACTTAATGATGTTTTGCATCCCTTGTATATATATATTTTTATAAAGCTATAAATATATATATATATATATATATAGTTTCCTTTATCATAATAAACGAAGCATTTATACAAATGGAAATTTTTATAAAAATAAATTAAGCGAAACTTTCCTTTTATAAAAGTTATCTTTATAAAATATGTTTTAATAAAACTAATAATGTTGAATTTTTTTTTATAAACTATTTTATAAATTCACAATTTAACTAGTTTGAACTCCCTAACCCTTTAAACCACAAATTTTGACCATAGTTGACCCCAAAGTCAAACCAGTCGAAATTGTGCACTACAGGACTCAATTCGATCAAATCAGGCTTGACATGGACACCTCACACAGGTAAAATCGATTACATACCATGCCCAGGCCAAAACAATAAGCCAAATTCGATCAATTGAGGGGGCATTTTAGAATTCAAACGAATTTGACTTTGGATAGTCAAAACCGTATCAATCCACCATTTAATTCATGAAATCAACGCCTTTGGATCCCGAAAATCACGCACTGATTGATCTTGAACGTATTCAGTCCGTAAACAAGACCCAATTCACCCACAATCGAATGAATTTATGCATGAATGGTGCCAATAACCTTCATATGCGAGACATAATCGAATCGGGTGTTTAAGACGGAATTAAATTGTAAAAACCCCTCTCTAACCTTCGCAAGATCTCATACACACCCACTAAACAATCTATCAACCCGCATTCCACCTCTAGTTAGCGATCGAACACCAAGAACAGCGAACCCATCGACCTAGCTGACAACACTCGATACCTCACCATACCAGGTAAATCTTAGCTCGTTCGATTCGTAATTGAGACCCTGTCAATAGCCTCTTATCAATTTGTGTTAACCGAACCCACTGAACTCAATTTGATATAGGGTTCTTAATCTGTTTATACGGTTTTGAATTTGGGGATAGGGCTAGATTCAGTTATCATTTTTGTAAGTTTGGTTTCCTTTATATGACAGCGAAACCACCTAGCCCAGCCGGTAAGCCACTGCACCGCCGGGCTAGGTGGTGTGGGTTCGAAACCCACAACCCGACCTCTTTTACGCGTCTTTTTCGTAACCAGACCCGGCCCTCTGCCAAGTCCCTATTAAAACTCAAACTGACCGGATATGTACGTGGCTTAGACCCTTAGCCCAGTGGTTGGAGTGTTGGCCTCTTACAGCAGCCACCCGGGTTCGAGCCGGGTGGACTGCTTTATTTTAAAAAAAAAATCGATTTTAACACCTTTTAATTATAAAGAAATTTTTTATAAAACCCATTACCGTTTAGGACTAATCTATGTAAAAATAAACAAGTTTCAAATGAGAATTAATATTTTTAGAAACTCCAAACAATCTTAATTCTTATTTAAAATTGTTAGTTTTAATTAAATTTTCATATTACCTATTTTATAAGGATTTATAAAAAAAAATATACACTATCATTTCTTAGTCAAATTTTTATAAATCATCTTCTACAAATCATATACTTTAGGATGTAAATCTTATTTAACAAATAAATTTTTCCATAAATATATATTAATATATATATTTTATATTTTTCTTTTTATTTCTTAAAAGTACCTACTTTCTTTTTATAATAAATGAATAATAAATAAATTATTTATTTACTTTTATGCTTATGATCTACTTAGAGTTTAAATTATAATTAGTATGATTCCTTAATATTATATACTAATATATAGTTTCACCATGTTTTGACACATTTTTATAAATAAATAAAATAAATTTATTTATTTAAATTATATTTAGATAAATATAATTCCCACACTATTTTTTTAACTAAATAAGTAAATAACTATCATGTGATTTATTTAGTTACTCACACCCAAACCCTAATTATTCTAAGACTATTCACCTTAATTCCTCATTTTATAAAACACCCCCCTTTTTAGGTACCAACCACTAACACCTACAACTCCAACCCTTCGTACATATATTCATTTCAACCATAGACTTGGGCATTGACTATTATACACATTATTAATTTAGATCCATATACTTTACACTAGGTTACCCTTGTGAGGTTTCAAGGATTACTTTGCTATCTAGCCTCGCGTGTTAACTACACCTTTGAATCAGGTGAGTATTACATAGCCCCTTTTACTCTTTTACACTTTTTGGGGTGAAACATGAACTCTATACACACAATTGTTTACATTTACATAAACTACACAAACACAAATCCTCTTTACATTCATGTATGCAAAATTTGAGCTTTATGTTTGAGTGCTAGGTGTGTTAACTGTTTGTGTACAATTTATATGCAATCATTAACTATTCAAGCCGACGGTTAACAATGATAGATCTATTGAGTCTGACAAACCCACCCAGATTGGGGTGATTGTTACCGACAACACAATTTGCTTGCTAGTTACAAAGGTTTGATTTGGTTACACAATAGTTGCTCCCCATAAATGCCTTATTTTATCATGTTATGTAAGGATTTGATTATTTACATCTATACATTATCTATGAATAAACCTATGTATGCTCACTAACTTTTTAGTTGACCTTATTTTATTCATGTTTTAGATACTAATGTGTGATTTTGATCAAGACTTGCTACACATAAGTTTTGGACCTAGTTAATTTTAATAAAGGATTATGTATTTCATTTTATGTACTTGGTTTGATTCTGTTTTGACTTGAACCTATGCAATGAATTTTGAATGATTAATATATTTCAATTTAGTCAACCTTGTGCTCATGAACAGTCTACATGTCCCTCCCCGACGTATTCCGCCGTCGGTTGGGGTGTGACAACAGAGGTTCAGAATGAAGACCATTTGATTGATGAAACTGTGCAAACTCCAAAAGTACAAGCAACTGAAACACCACCAACAAAGAAACGAAAAGAAGTAGAAACTGAAAAGACCGTGCCTTCTAGACCTCCTCCGTCTAAGGGTATCGTGTTCAAAACTCCCGAAAGAAAAAGATTAAAGTCTATGGCTAGAAGAGAAGTGTCAGGCAAAGGCAATGGTAAATAGATTCCAGAGAAGCAAAAGTTTAAACCTTCAATAGATTACAACTTGGTAGATGAAGAATTCTTGAATTTTACAACAAAAGAGACTACAGATACTGTGAGTCAATTGAAGACTCAGATTGCAAACTTACAAAGTCGAGAAGAAATGAATTCAAGAGAAATTAGAGAATTGCGTGAAGAAAGTAGTTGTCAGCAAAAAATTATTGATCACCAACAAGTTCAAATCAATAAATTGCAAGGCATAGTACAAGATTTACTGAAGCATCTTGGGCTGCAAACTCATTCTGACAATTTCACCCCTCCAACCAAACCTGTGAATCAAAGTAATGTGAATCAGGAAGGACCATCTACAGCAGAACCACATAGTGTTCCATCTCCTGTAATTGAAGCAAGTTTTTATGGCTCTCAAGATATGTGTTGATGTTGATTGTTTACTTAATAATCAAGGTGAAGGAATGGAGATTAATGATGACACAGAGAAAGAAAAAGAGGAAGATAAAGAGGAAGAGAAAGAGGAAGAGGAGGAAGTGGTTATTACTGGTGAAAGAAAAGATGATGACAAGCCTTCTAATGATGATGATAGAAGTAGTGATGGTACTGGTAATATTGGTGGTGGTTCTAATGAACAAGAGTCAAGTGATGAAGGTGAGTCGAATAAAGTTTATGAAAAGTATGAGTATGAGCAGAAGCAAACATATGTTGAAGGTGATGGGTCTGTGATTGGAAAGATAGATAAGATAGTAGATGATAGAATACCATTTGATGTTCCTGATGAAGAAGAAGATCAATCAACTACTACACTGAAACCAAATGTTATTGATAAAAGCTTATGGTGGAAAAAGACAGAGAAAGTGTCGATCGTTGAGAAGATTACTCAGAAGATCAGAAATCCGAAGAAAATTTTAACAGGTCAAATACTTGGATGGAAGTTTGATCATGAAGCTGGTTGAGGGTGATATTCAGTATTTTGAAGGAAGTTCAAAGTTCAAGACACTACCTACATGGTATATTAGAGAGTTAAGACATCTAGACTTGATTAATCCATCAAGGAACTCTAATGCTGCAAACTTTGAGACATATCTGAAATCAATGTGCACTAGACAAGTTTGATAGTTTTCAGCCACAAGTACCAAAGTGTATTAAACTGAAGAAGAAAGATAAAGATGGCAAGAGGCAGTTCAAGTATATTGTCAAGCCAGTAGATATTGTTTCTAATGTATACATTCCGACTCGAAAAGAAGTCTTTATTAAAGCTTTTACAAGATGGGAGTATGACAGTAAGACTCATGAAGCAGTGATCACACAACAAGATTTGCAAGAGGTCAGAGTCTTCGATCCGATGGATCTCTTTAGTTTTTCTTATGAAGACTTGAAGATTCTGTACCATAATCCTATCCAATGTGACATGAGTTCGATGATCAAAACTGAAGCAAAGCTATACACGAGGGTTGTTGCAAGATGTCTGTCAATGCGTTATGAAGCTAAGATAATCAAGAAACGACTTGCGGATCTAGAGTCTAAAAGAGTCAAATTGAAGCCAAGCCTGTTGCAGATAACAACTGAAGCCTTGAGATTTAATGGACCATGGGGAGATTGTTGGAACCTAGTAGTCCATAGAAATCAAGTGTTAGCTCAAAGTTGTACAAGTTCAAAGTTTTCGGTCGAAAACGTTTTCGGACGAAGATTTCGATCGAAATCATTTTACTATATATAGTTTGTTGTTTGAACTTGTAAGTAGTTATTACCATATTCATGTAATTGTGTTCTTTGATCAGATCAGGTGTAATCACAAGTTCTCTGTTTTTATAGCCATGTGTAATCATATCTATTGTCAATGGAATCCATTCGTTTGATGATGTTTATCGTTTATGTGGCGGTTTTCGTTCTTATTCTTGTTTGATTCAATTTGCTCGGGTATTGCTGATCTTGGATTGTTTTCGCCTTTCCAGGAGTATTACAGAGTGTTAGATACTTAATTATCACTGGATAAGAGGGAATCACAAAGAGTGACACATGAACCATCCCTGATCTAATCAAGGATGCGCACAAGGAGTTCAGTTGCAAGAAACATGAAACAAAAACCAAACGATAGTCAAAGTTCAAAACGCTTTACCTTAAACTTGTTGATATTGATGGATGATGAACTGAACGTGATCTACAATGATCCATCGATGTACGTTGCTAGCTCGTACACGAAAACACCACAAACCCGAACCCTTTAGGTTTGTTTCCTTTGTGTCGATCGAAACACACCAGCCCAAGACCAAAGTCTCGACTATCTTTCATCCTTGTGTCAATCGACGAGGAGATTGTGAGGGGAGAGAGGTAGACAACTACTTGTGGTTAGGATCAAATGAGAACTCATAAATACTTGAGAACTCACAAGAACTCGTCAAAAAAACAATTAGAACCATTTTTTTTGTTTTCACTACCTTTATTATTAAAATATAACATAGAAATGATTTATCTCTCCAATTAATTAATCTCTTCTTTCTAAATTATTCTTAAGAAAATTTAATCATATGTGTAAATGGTAATCACTTACATATGTGTAAGTGGTAAACTTACACATGTGTAGATTTTTTTTAATATACGAATACATGTAAATTTACATACATAAATTTATTTTTGTATGTTGTATTGTATTAATAAAGGTAGTAAAAAAAATGGTTCTGATTGGTTTTTTGACGAGTTCTTAAAATATTTAAGAGTTCTTAAATGATCCATTGCAAATATATATATATATATGTAAGTCCCAAATCTCTCTAATGGATCTTCGATTAACACACACAAACTATATCAATTCTCACACTTGATAGGCGGAAACTAAAAAGTATGGTGATTCAAGAACACAATTACTGTAAAACTCTGTTAGGACATAGAAGTGTGACAATAGGCCTTGTAATAGTTTAGATCTTATATGTCTATGTTTTTGTAATGTTTGATTCAGTTCTGTAATAGGCGAACTTAACAAGTTCGCCTAGGCCTAGTTTAGGCGAACTTGTTAAGTTCGCCTGCATGGCTTAAGGTGTCTATAAATAGGAGTTTACATGTTAGTTTTAAAAATCTTTTTGCAAGTTCTGTAAACTCTTTGTTTGGTGGAAATCAAAGAGAAGATTATTTACATTGTGTATTAATTGTTATCATTGTGATTGTCTCGTATACGCAGTCATGCGTACGGTAGGATTCCGTACTCCGTATGTTTGATACGTCACGTCTCCAGTTAGATCCGTAGAAGACCCGAGTGGACCTACATGTGGTATCAGAGCATCATGCTAATGATTTGTGATTGATTTGTGATGGTTTGTGTATGATTTGACACCAAAAAGTCTGAGTTTTTCTTGATTTTCATATCCATGGACTTTTCAAGTTATTGTGAAGATTTTGGGGGCTGAATTAATCAAATTGAAGATGTTTTTGAAGAAACTGATCTATTAAAAGTGTTCTATTTCATATTATACTCAATCCTATGGTTCAATTTTATCAAATTCCATCAAATCAGCAAGTTATGATGATTTTTGGAAGTTTTGGTTGGTGTTTTGGTTGAAGAGTTCATCTTCCTGAGATTTTTTAGCTGAAACAGACGAATTAAGCCTATATTAAGTTACAGGAGAACTTATTAGGCGAACTTAGCACAAATTCTTGTTTAGGTGAACTTATCAAGTTCGCTTGGGATAAGTTCGCTTAGGACAAGTTCGCTTAAGGTGTTTGAAGCGAACTTATCTAGTTCACCTGTGGGTAAATTTGTTTCTTAACCTTGTTTTACTTGATATTTTGTGTATACTTGTTAGTATGGCTAACATGGTGCAGGTTACAAATATGTTGAACTATGACAATGAGATTGGAACACCTCAAAAACCTCCAAAGCTAATGAGTCTTGCTGATTATCCAAACTGGAAAGCCAAATTCAATCAGTTTGTCTGTAACACTGATACTAGCTTATGGATTCCTATTCTATAAGGATACAAATATCCAGTTTACTCTTTCATGGGAAACGATAATCTTCCAAAGCACATTTTTGCATTAACAACTGAAGAAAAATTGGTGTATGACAGAGATAAGAAGGCAATAGCAAGTATTTCAATGTGTTTGCCAAAAGAAATCTTTCATGGTTTCAAGCAGTTTAATATCCACACAAAATTTATGGGAAGCCTTAAAAAAGAGATGTGAAGGCAATTTGGATGTGAAGAAAAGTCGTAAAGAATTACTAAAGACGTAGTTTGTGGTGTTCAAGCATTTTCAAAATGAAACTTTGGATGAGCTGACTACAAGATATTATCATTTGCTTAGTGAGCTTACAACTGTAGAGGCGGAATATGAGTCTGGAGAAATTAATGATAAGTTCTTAGATGCTCCACCATCAAAGTTTAATGTGTATTCGGTCATTATTAAAGAAAATGAAAAATACAAGACAATGTCACTTGAAGATGTGTTGGGAAAAATTCAATCTCATGACTTAAATTTGAAGAAATAAGAAACTAATATGGAGCAAATTCAAGATCCTTCAATGTAGTTTGCAAAATCATCTAGAAAATCTGGATCTGGAGTTGCATTTTTTTCTGGAGATGTTCAAGATAATTCAAATGAGAATGTTTCTGGATATTCTTATCAGTTGGTTTTTTTCGCAAATACATCTATTCCTTCATCTGGATCACAACCCTCTAATTCACATCATGTAAGTCACAGGGTAGCTGAAGATTATATGGTGATGTTTTCATCCTTTGTTGCTTCGTATGAAAACTTTATCGAATGGAAGATTCATGATCCATAAGCAATTGAAGAAGATTACAGTTAGATTGATCCTGATGATTTAGAAGAGATGAATATTCAATGGAACATGGCAATGTTGATGAGGCAGGCAAAGAATTTTCTTAAAAAGACTGAAAGAAAGTACATCGGATCAAACAACAGAACAAGAATGGGTTTTGATAAAACAAAGGTTCGGTGTTACAATTGTTAAGAATATGGTCACTTTGCTACGGAATGTAACAAGCCAAAGGTTGAATTTGATTCTCAAAAGAAGAACAATTATCAAAGCAACATAAATAAACAACAAGGATCTGGTAGTTCTGGAAATTTAGCAAATGTTTCAACATCATCTGCTTTGGTGCTCAAGGAGATGATAATTATGACTGGGGAATTCATTTAGAAGATCTGATGTGACATATGAGGATGATAATTCAAGTGATGAAGAAAGCTCAGGGAGTGAAGTAGAATGTTAGAATGGTGAATCTTCTCAGGATATCATTGCAGAAGAGACTTTTGAAGAAAATGATGCTGAAAGTGTGGATGAAGTTCGTTCTGAAGATAATGTTTCCTCAAAAAGTGTATCAGAAGATGAGATTTTGTTGCCTAAAAGAGTACCTGAGATGACTGAAGAGATTCCTACTGCAAAAGTCTTCATGGCTGACATGTCTGATCCATCAAAGGTAAAAGATGTTATATGTAATATATATTGTTCTAACTGTGTTTTGGTGAAGGACAAAATGATGTAAGTCATGGATGATAACACAAACTTGATATGTGATATGAAATCGATGCAAACAGTAAATCAGAAATTAAAGGACAATGATAAGCTGTGTATTGAAAGAATTAAATCACTCAAGAGAGATATTAATTTTCTGACTTTGAAGATTAAGGAACAGGCATATCATCTGGATATGGCCTATGCAGAGATTGAAAAGAGAAATACCATTCTTGCTGATAAAAATAAGGAGCTTTCTAAAAAGGAAGAAAAGGTGATCAAGTTACACAGAAAGTTAGAAAACTTTGGAAATTCGTCATTTTTGTTGGGATATTTTCATGATAATGTTGATCAAGATAAAAGAATCAATGGATTTGGATATAATCCTCCACCATTCAATGGAAACTATGTTGTTGAACAAGAGATTATAAATGAAAAGGATTTAGATCCTAAGACAATTTTGAAAGTGAATCCGGTAACATGGGAAGAAATGGGTTATGACTCCGATAGTGATGATGAAAAGTTTGATAAATCAAAAGTGGTAAAACAAGTCACAAGAGATCGATGTATTCTAACAAAGCCTGATGAAGTTAAACAACCAACTACTTCACCAATTTTATCTCCAAGTGGTTTTGTAAGTGCTGGTGATATCAAGAAGGAGGTTTCAAAAGTTAAAAATAAATCAACAAGTGATTTCATCAAACAGAAGGTGAATGTTGCAAACCCTAAAGTTGTTCAGTATCAGGTTTCAAAGGCTTATGTTGGTGAACCATCTAGAAAGATTTATATTCCAAAGAAGCAAGGGGGTAGTAATGTTAAATCTATTGAAGGTTATTCATCAGGAAGTTCTTCAACTTCAAAAAAGGTCCATTATATTAGAGAATACAAGGATAAGAGGGTTTGCTTTCATTGTAATGAAGTAGGGCATATATTGATATATTGTCCTTACAAGAACAAAGAGAAGAATCCTCTTATTTCAGAGAAAGTTAAATCAACTGTTGGTCATGTTCAATCAAGAGTAGTAAAGATTCTGCAAAGACCGAATGTGGGAAAGCCAACATCTGATACTGTGATGAAATAATCTGTTGACAGGTAAATTTGCCTAAGCAGCATGTTACTAAACCTTCTTGGTTTAAGAAAGAGATGAAACAACATGTTTATGATAGATAAGTTGGTTCTAAACCAGAGTTTGTACAATATGGTGTTAGACAAAATGTTGTTTATCAACAGTCTGTTGACAATCCTAAAGTTGGATTCACAAAGACATCACAATCAGTGGTCAATCTTTCAAGACCACAAAGGCGAAGAAGGAACAGACGGTTAAGAAAACTTTTAGAAACTGATCAATCTGAATCTGAATTTCAAAATCAATCAAATTTTGATAAGAAAAAGAATGTTTCAAAATCTAGGATGTCTGATTTTGATTTTCCTAAATCACAAAGGATGGATGATAATAGAGACTATGAATTGCTTGAAGTAGTTTATTTTGATGCTAATGGTAGACCCAAGACCACAATGGCTTGGGTACCCGTTTCTAACTGGTTTCCTTTGTTTATGTAGGGTCAACCAAGGAAGACTATCAACAATAATTGGTATGTGGATAGTGGTTGCTCCCGACATATGTTAGGAAATGTTCCCTTGCTTGAAGATGTTATTAAAATTGATGGAGGCTATGTCGCTTTTGCGGGTAATAAAGGCGGGTACATAACAGGCCAAGGCAGGGTTGTAAAAATCGCGCCTAGGCGCCGATTAGTCGCTAGGCGGCTCGTTAATGACTAATTTTGGCCTAGTCGGTCCAAAAGTCGCTAGGCGGCTAGATTCCGGCGAACATTCCGGCGAAAACCTAAAATTTTTGGCCAAATTACGACGAAAACCTGAAATATCCGGCCAAATTCCGGCGAAACCTTTGGTGTGGTTAAAAAATAAACATTTTTATAAAAATTACATATAAAAATGTGTTTATATATATAAAAAAATGAAAATTACATATAAAAATTCCAATCCGATTAATCCCGCCTAGGCCCCGATTAATCCCGCCTAGGCCCCGATTAATCCCGCCTAGGCCTAGGCCCTACCTCACCGCCCGACTAGCGCCTAGCAATTTTTACAACCATGGGCCAAGGAACGCTGAAGAATGAAAAGGTGAAATTTGAGAAACTCAATTATGTTGAGCAACTCGAGCATAATCTACTCAGCGTATCTCAAGTCTGTGATAAGAAGTTTTCATTCCATTTCAATGATTCTGAATGTTATATTCGGAAGGCGGGATTTGTAATACGTGAAGAATGGATTCTGATGAAGACTCCGAGAAGAAATGGCACATATGTTCTAGATATGAGTGTTTCTACAACAACGGATTTAGTTCATACATGTTTACTCTCGAAAGCATCTGAATCTGACTCTATTATTTGGCACCGGAAGCTAGCTCACATCAACTTCAAAAAAATGAATTACTTAGTGAAGAATGATTTGGTTTCTAGTATTCCAAAATTGAAATTCTCTATGCCTGATGACTGTATTCCTTATAAGAAGGGTAAGCAGCATAGAAAGTCCCACAAATCGAAGACGCAAAATTATATTGTTACTTCTCTGGAGCTACTTCATATTGCTTTGTTCGGGCCAATAAGTATTCGAAGCATTGGAGGAAAATCGAATTGTTTGGTAGTAACAGATGATTTTTTTCAGATTTTCTTGGGACAAGTTCTTAGCAACCAAGAATGAAACAACTTAGATAGTTCAATAGTTGATTCTTGGTTTAGAGACTCTTTATAAGCAGAAAGTCAGGCGTATAAGAAGTGACAATGGTAGCGAGTTCAAAAATAGCATGATGGGTTTCTTTTGTTTGCAAAAGGGTATTCATCATGAGTTTAGCGTGCCATATGTTCCTCAACAAAATGGGGTTGCTGAGCGAAAGAACAGAACATTGATTGAGGCAGCAAGAACAATGTTGGCAGATTCTAAGCTACCGGTAACTTTTTGGGCCGAAGCTGTGAATACTGCATGCCATGTCCTGAATCATGTTCTGAACGTGAAGCGACACAACAAGACTTGTTATGAATTGTTAAACAATTGGAAGCCAAATTTGAATTATCTTCTTCCTTTTGGGAATCCGTGTACTCTTCTGAAGAACCGGGATGTTTCTACCAAGTTTAGTGAAAAGGCGATCGAAGGAATTTTTTAGGGTATGTTGCCAATTCATTGAATAAAAGAGTTTATAACAAGGAAACACGACAGATTGAAGAATGGTTCCATATCGATTGTTCTAATCGATCGATTCCTCAAAAGGCGGTTGGTCCAGAATGGGCATTTGATTATGATAGCTTGTTCAAGTCTTTCAATTTTGCTCCTGTTTTGTCTGCTTGAGAAGTTGTAGTGTTATATGAGTCATATCATGGTGTCCAAGATTGCAGTTTTCTACCAAGATCAGCGGTTCCGTTATCAGTTTCACCTTTCTCTATTCCTGATCAGAATGCAGCATCTAGTTCGGGAACTCAGGAGTCTGAAAGTGAAGATGATGAAGCAATTTTCCTGGATTCTTCAGTTGATCCGTTAATTGTTGATGATTCGTTCGCTTCTACACATGTTCAGGGGGATTTTCCTACCAATCTGGAGTCTGTGATACCAGTTACTCAAAATGTTCTTTCTCAAGAGGAAACTACTCAAGTTGATGTACTACCTATTCCTGAGGTGGCTTCCATAAAAGAATTGAAAGATCATCCAATGACAAATATCATAGGAAATTTGCAGGATGGAGTCCAAACTCGTTCTGTATTTGAAAATACTTGTTTATATTCTAACTTTAGAGATTCTAGAGATGGCGTTACAAGATAACAATTGGATCGAAGCAATACAAAAGGAGCTTGCACAATTTGATAAGCTAAAGGTGTGGAATTTGGTTGATCTTCCAAAGGGCATGTATCCGATCGGCACCAAATGGGTTTTTAAGTGTAAAAAGGATGATTATGGTGTTGTGGTGAGGAACAAAGCAAGATTGGTTGTTCAAGGGTTTAATCAACAAGAGGGTATAGATTATACTGAGGTATATGTACATGTTTCACGGTTGGAAGAAATTCATTTGTTTCTAGCATTTGCGTCGTTTAAAGGATTTAAGGTATATCAATTGGACGTCAAAAGTTATTTCTTGTATGGAAAGGTTAAAGAAGAAGTGTATGTGTGTCAACCACCAAGGTTTGAGGATCCATTGTATCCCTCAAGAGTGTTCAAGCTAGATAAGGCTCTTTATGGTCTACATGAAGCACCCCGTGTGTGGTTTGAAACGTTGTCGCAACATCTCTTGAACAATGTTTCCATCGTGGTCAAATTGATTCAATCTTGTTCATCAAGAAGCAAGGGGAGATTACATGATGGTTCAGATCTATGTGGATGATATTATATTTGGTTCAACAAACGAAGAGTTATGCAAAGAGTTTGAGTGTGTTATGAAATTGAAGTTCGAAATGTCCGCTATGGGAGAGTTATCGTTCTTTTTAGGATTGCATGTTAATAAAAAAGAGGATGGTTTCTTTATTTATCAATCTAAGTACGTTAAAGACATCTTGAGCCGGTTCAAGATGGAAGACTGTACCCCATATGATACCTCGATTACTGTAAATCACAAGATGAATCCAGATCCGAAAGGAAAGGATATTGACAGCCGCTTGTATAGGGCAATGATTGGATCTCTCATGTACTTAACCGCATCAATGCCAGATATAATGTTTGCTGTGTGTCTCTGTTCCAGATTTCAAGCAAAACCAAAGGAATCTCATCTGATTGCAGTCAAACGTATTTTCCGGTACCTGAAAGGGAAACCGAGATTAGGATTATGGTTTTCGCATGGTTCTAATTTTGAATTTAATGCTTATACTGGCTCAGATTTTGGAGGTTGTTGTTTGGACAGGAAATCTACGATAGGAGGTTGCCAATTTCTGGCTAATCGGCTTGTTTCATGGCAGTGTAAAAAGCAAACCACAGTTTCCATATCAACATGTGAAGCAGAATACATCGCAGCTTTTGATGTACCTTTCCCAAAATAAATGCTTGGATCTTGATAAACTGTGTCTTTCTTTTTCTTGTGCAAATCATATGATTCAATCTTTCTCATCAAATCTTCAAGACTAAGATCATCAAATCCATATTGTTCTTTGATCACTATTGTGTACAACTCAAAATGTACTGGTAAATCATCTAAGAAATTTTCAAGAATCTTCCTGTTTTTATAGGTAATGTCATTGTTGACCATTTCACCTAGAAGATGATAATATCTTGTCAATAGTTCATCCACTGACTCTCCCTCAAAGTGTTTAAAAACACTGAACTATTTTTTTAACAATTCCTTTCTACTCTTTTTGATATCTGTGTTTCCTTCACACCTTTTAGCCAAACCTTCCCAAAGGTCACGAGAAGTCTTGAACTTCTTAAAAGTATGATAGATATCTAGAGGTAAACACATTGATAAAGCTGCAAGAGTTTTCTTTCACGATCATACAGCTTCTTTTCATCATCATCAAGAGATGAAATTGGTTTTGGTGCATCCGACACACCCATATGACTATGAACATGATGCTCAT
This sequence comes from Smallanthus sonchifolius, assembly GCA_023525975.1. Classification (NCBI taxonomy): domain Eukaryota; kingdom Viridiplantae; phylum Streptophyta; class Magnoliopsida; order Asterales; family Asteraceae; genus Smallanthus; species Smallanthus sonchifolius. The sequence continues at coordinate 63,384,278 of CM042021.1, read as the reverse complement.
ATCCCTCACTGATAGGAATCCAAAGACTTGTATCATTGATATTAACATAATTCTCAAACCGACTCTTCCAATTTGAATAGTCTTTGAGATTCATAAGTCTCGGTGGCTTGGTTGGAGTTCTAATCTCATTGTCATGATTTAGTAAGTGAGTCATATTGGTCACTTGACTAGAAGTAGACGACATCCTTGAACACGGCAACACTTAGAAAAATTTAACAAGTTTTTGGATGAAGCGAACTTAATAACTTCGCCTAACTTGACTGAAGCAAACTTAACAAGTTCGCCTAGTTCAAATCCAGCGAACTTGTCTTACAAGTTCGCTTGTAACAGAATGACAAGTTCGCCTGTATCAGCTGAAGAACACAAAGGATAGTTCTAACACCCAAACGCACGAACAGGTCCAAAAATCTCCATAAATCGTGATTTTGAATGAATTAGAGAAATTCCATCCGTAGGATTCTTCAAATATCAATCTAGAATGCTTCTATCGAAACAATTTTGGTAAAACAACACCAAAAATGAAGGAACCAATCAAAATTCAATCCAAAAAGTAGCAAAATTTCAGGAACACAGAAACTTCCGAAAATCACCATCTTGAAGTGAAAAATCGATCGAGACGATGTCAAACAATAGTAGCTAATCAAGAGCAAATGCCCTGATACCACTTGTCAAGCAGAATAAACCTAAATTTCCGTTCTTGAATTCTGTGCCGTTGTCACTCCGAATTCTCCTGACTTGCAAATTGAATAATTTCTCAAGGCCCACAATTAGGAACTTAAGAAGTTCAGCTGTTTCATCCTTAGAAGCAAGAAATTTTACCAAAGAAAACCTCGAGTAATCATCAGTCACAACCAAACAATAAGATTTGCCTCCTTCACTGTTGACACTAATAGGTCCGAACAAATCCATATGCAACAACTCTAGAGGAGTCACAATTGAATTAATCAACTTTGAAGGATGAGACTTCCTGTGCTGCTTCCCTTTCTTGCATGGAATACAGTCTTCATTCACATGAAATCTCATAACTGGGACACCAGAAATCAACCCATTCTTGACAAGATAATTCATTTTTCTAAAATTAATGTGAGCCATTTTCTGGTGCCACAAAGTTGAATCAGATTCGGAAGCATTCGAAAGAAGACACGTTGGAACAGACGATGTTGTCGTTGCTGTGCTCATGCATGTATGTATCATTCTATCGAGGAGCTCGTATAAGTATCCAATCTTTTGGTATCATAAATCCCGGCTTTAGAACCAAACATTCTGACTTATTAAAATGAAATGAGAAATCTTTATCACAGACTTGCGAAACAGATAACAGATTATGCTCCAACTGCTCAACATAGTTGACTTTCTCAAAGCTCAATCTTCCATTCGATACAGTTCCTTAGCCAGAAATATTTCCTCCTTTCTTACCCGCAAAGGCAACTAATCCGCCTTGAATTTCTTTCACATTTTCCAATAAATTAAGATTATCTGTCATATGCCGAGAATATCCACTGTCAATATACCAATGGTTGCCAACAGTCCTCCTTGGAGTTCCCTGCAGACAAAGAGAAACAATTATTTAGTAATAGAGACCCAAGCCATTGTGGTCTTTGGTCGTCCTGATTTAACAAAATAAACAATTTCTTTCATTACACAATCAAATTTCTCCTGAATTTTAGGAGATGTCTCCGAACTAGAAACAGTAGATTTTGGTTTCCATTTTAATGTAACCGGAACCTTGTCAATCTCACTCACCAACTCAACCTTGTCATTTACCACTGATTGTTCAAGAAGTTTTCTCAGACGTTTATTTCTTCGACGTCTTTGTGGTCTAGACAATTTTTCTTTTGGATGAGTAGTCTCCACCTTCTTCACTACTTTCACAGACTCAACTTGCACATATTTAGAAGTAGAATGAACATTTGGCTTCTTTATATCACTATCCACAGTCATGTGTACAGATTTTGTCGATGGATTCACAAAAGAACGTGCCAACCTTGGATTTTCCAGACGTTTTCCCAAGTTTTTGTTTGGACAGTCTTTCATGATATGACTAACAGTATCACAATGAAAAGAAGATCGTTTTTCCTTGTAAACACGCACATACGTTTCTTTCTGAACCTTGAAAGAATTAGATGATGAACACTGAGACATAGTGTTTGATGAATGAACAACCTTATGAGATTCCTCTACAAGTTTCTTTTTGCAAAAATCAAGATTAGAGATATTCTCAATCTGGTTTGTCTCTTGGGAATCAAAACCTCCACTTACAAAAGATTGAAGTGGTTTAAATATAGGTTTAGGTTTTGGTTATTCACTCACAACATCCGGTTCAGATTGAATGCACCTGTCTCTTGTCACTGTTTTCACCATAACAGTTTCCACATACTTACATTCTTTTACTGTGCCTTCAACCTTGTCTGAAACAAACACATCATCATCAGTTGAATCATCATATACTATGTCATTTCCAGTAACAGGATTAATGTTTAACACAGTTTTTGGTTCCAGATCTTAAACCAAAACTTTCTTAATCACACTTGGGGTATAATTTGCATTAAACGGTGGACAATAACCAACACCACCTTTAATCTCACTATCATCAACATTAGGACAAAAACCAACCCCACCAATAACCTTTTCTCCCGAAGCTTTATCATTATAATAATCCAACAAGAAACTTGAATTCTTATAACATTCAAGCTTTCATAACAATTTTGTTACTACAGACTATGACACGGCAAGTTCATTAATCTTCTTTTCATATTCAGCATATGACACATCGAGACGAAAAGCTTGGTCATTTACATTGTTTTGCAAAACTTTGATATCATTTCTCAAAGAGTCAACTTTAGTTTTCAAAACAGTTTCATTTTCCTTTAACTTTTGGTTCGATGTGTACATTGATTTCATGTCACAGATAAGATTAGTGTTATCATTACACAATCTTGTAACTTTGAATTCTAAATCAATGCATTTTAAACATGAGTCAAGTTGTTGTACCTGCTTAGAATCAGCCATGAATGCATTTCCATCAGCTAACATCTCTTCAATCTTTTCATTAACCTTTCCAGAAGCTGCCTCAGTCAATAATTCTTCATTTGAAAACTTTGGTGCACTTTTCTGAGGCAGTGACTCTTCATTTTCATTTATACTTCTAGAATCTGCAGAGTCACTATCAGAAGAACAATTTTCACTTCCATCCTCAGGATGAACCTCAGCCAGAAAAGCTTGACTAACATGAGCCACTATATCTTCCAAATGAATACCCCAGTCATAATTTTCATCTTGCTGAGATATCAAAGCTATAGAAGTACTTGGTTTGGATGGTTTGTCTTGAGAGTTAGAAGGTCCTTGATTCTGATTTCTGGATTTAGTACACTCTCGAGCAAAATAACCAAATTCCTGACAGTTATAACACTTCACCTTTGACTTATCCATGCCCATCTTGGTCTTGCTTTATGCCCCAATAAAATCCTAACAAAGGGTATCCATCATGAATTAAGTGCTCCTTATGTTCCTCAACAGAATGGTGTTGCTGAACGAAAGAATAGAACTCTTATTGAGACGGCTCGTACTATGTTATCTGATTCAAAGCTGCCGGTTACTTTTTGGGTAGAGGCCGTAAATACAGCTTGTCATGTTCTCAGTAGGGTTTTTACCGTGAAGAAACACAACAAAACTTGTTATGAATTGCTAAACAATCGAAAGCCTATTGGCGTATCTTTTTCCCTTTGGAAATCCATGTATCTTGTTAAAGACTCACGATGTTCCTACGAAATTAAGCTCGAAGGCGATTGAGGGAATTTTCTTGGGATATGTTGCTAATTCTCATAATAAGAGAGTGTTTAACAAAGAATCACGTCAAATTGAAGAGTGGTTTCATATTGACTGTGATAATTGTTCTGTTCCTCAGGATGCAAAAGGTCCTTCTTGGGCATTTGATTGTGATGCATTATTCAGATCTTTCAATGTTATTCCTGAACTTTCTCCTGCTGAAGCTGAAATACTCTATCAGTCCTATTGCAATGATGATTCAATTGTTGATCCTCGTTCGATTATTCCGATTGTGGATACTCCTTCAGTTGATCCGAATGTAGCTTCAACTTTGGGAACAACACAACATGATGACTCTGACGATGATGAAACTGTGTTTCAAGAGTCTTCAATTGATTTCCAGGACATAGTTGATGATTCATCAGCATCGGCATCAGTTGTGGGGGAGTTGTCTTCAAATCTTGATGCTGTTATTCGAGCTTCGGATATTCCTCAGTCTCGGGTACATAAGAATCATCCAACTGACAATATTATTGGTGATTTGAATGCGGGTGTTCAAACGAGGAATCGTACACTTGCAGGAAATTAATGTTTGTATACTCAGATTGTGGATACAGGTATCTTGGAGACGTCTTTACATGCTTGCTTTATTTCTCAAACTGAACCTAAGAATGTGGTTGAGGCTTTGGATGATGATTGTTGGATTGAGGCTATGTATGAAGAATTGGCTCAATTTGATAAATTACATGTTTTGGATTTGGTTGACTTACCCAAGGGTTCAAGATCTATCGGTACGAAATGGGTTTTCAAATGTAAATGTGATGACCGTGGAGTTGTGGTACGTAATAAGACGAGACTTGTTGTCCAAGTTTTTAATCAGCAAGAACGTGTTGATTACACCAAATTTTACGCTCCAGTTGCGAGGATAGAAGCGATTCGATTATTTCTAGCTTAAGCTTCTTTCAAGGGTTTCAAAGTTTTTCAATAGGACGTAAAAAGTGCTTTTCTGTATGAAAAGGTGAAGGAAGAGGTATATGTGAAACAGCCGCCTAGTTTTGAAGATCCCAAGTTTCCTGACAAGGTTTTTAAATTAGATAAAGCGTTGTATGGTCTTCATCAGGCTCCTCGTGCTTGGTACGAAACTCTGTCGGTGCATTTACATGAAAATGGATTTGAGCGTGGTCAAATTGATTCTACTCTTTTCATCAGAAAAACAGGGGGATAATTATTTCTTGTTCAAATCTATGTTGATGACATAATTTTTGGTTCGACGAATGTTGATCTATGTAAAGACTTTGAAAGAGTGATGAAGTTGAAATTCGAGATGAGCAGCATGGGAGAATTATCTTTCTTTTTGGGTCTTCAGGTTGATCAGAAGGAGGATGGTTTTTATATTCATCAAACAAAGTATGTTGCTGATATTCTCCAGAAGTTTAATATGGAAAATGCTTCAGCTTCCAGCACTCCAATTCCAGTTAATCACAAACTAGATTCTGACCTGAAAGGGAAAGAGATGGATTGTCGATTATACCGAGGAATGATCGGGTCTTTGATGTATTTGACAGCGTCATGTCCAGATATCATGTTCGCAGTATGCTTGTGTTCGAGATTTCAGTCTAAGCCGAAGGAATCTCATTTGATTGCTGTAAAGCGGATTTTTAGATACTTAAAGGGTAAACCAAGGTTGGGATTATGGTATCCATTTAATTCTGACTTTGATTCTACTGCTTTTACAGATTTAGATTATGGAGGTTGCGGTCTGGACAGAAAATCAACATCTGGTGGTTGTCAATTTCTAGGGAATAGACTTGTGTCCTGGCAATGCAAAAAGCAAACTTCAGTTACAATTTCAACTTGTGAGGTAGAATATATTGCAGCAGCCAATTGTTGTTCCCAGATCCTTTGATTCAACAACAGTTAAGGGATTATGGTTTGAACTTTACAGGGACACCAATGATAATTGATAACACAGCCACCATGTCGATCACAACAAATCCTTTGAAGCATTCAAAAACTAAGCACATAGAGATTCGACATCATTTTATTCGTGATTGTGCAGAAAAGCAGCAGATTGAGTTGGTGAAAGTTCATACGGATGACAATTTTGCTTACTTATTTACCAAAGCATTCGATCGTTCACGGTTTGAATTTCTTACTCAAATGATTGGTATGCTTAATCCAACGTGACAAAGGTTTTTCATGGAAGTTATTTTTTTTTAGTTTTATAGATTATTTAACAGTAAATAGTTTTATGCTTTACTTTTAGATAGTTTTCTTGCTTTTTGAAAAACCCAAACAAATTGAAAAAGATAAAATCGGCACTGCTTGAAGTTAGAGAAGAAATGATAGTACATTAGTAGGTGATCACATATTCATTACCATAGATTGACTACCTGGGGTCTGCTCTTATGATTATGCTTGCTTGATTTGATCTAAACTTCTAAAGTCTGCATAAACAGGAAATGATAGCTTCATGAATGCATGACAGTATATATAATCTTTTAATTTGAATATTTACATGTAATTTGAATTGTCAATAGGCTAGAAGCGTTTTTAGTCCATTAGTAATGTGAAAACATAATGATCTATGTTACAATTGTGATTTATGCCGGTTGTGTGTATTAAAAGATCATTATCAGATAAAGAATATGAGACTTTAAGTATTTCATGAGATCAGTATCGGACTATATTGATTAGCAAAATGTTTCAGTTCACTTTACTACCAATGTCCCAAAAAGCATGCAATGTGAAGTTGGACTAAGATACGTTTCTGACAACCTGTTGGAACATATACTCACCCTTGGATCAATTATCTTGATTCCACTGAATATATCCAGATAACAGTTGGATCACACTACCCTGTGTCATTGAATCAATCGATTCTTTGATCATTCTTTGATCATTCTTATGTTGAAGAATTCCATCGGTACAATCTTTCTGTTACTATGAATTATGATAATTCATCCAAACCAAGCTATATGAATCATTCGATTCTGAATCATTCTGATTCAATATATCCTTCGGGATCTGATTTCATTGATGTGCTAATTGAGATAGTCTCATCCTATAGATTGATCTAAACTTTGCATAGGTATCAATATGTCTTGAAGATAGTGCAAATTTTATATTTATGTTGACATATTTGTGGGGTACATATTGTCTTCATATAAATGGTACTAACTCACAAGAATGTGGGATAAAAATGCTTGTAGTTTCAAATTTTATAATGTTGATAATTTGAATTGACATGTAGTATATTGCAAATTCGGTATGAATAAGTTAGCATGTCATGATCTGATCTTGTTTACTTTGAAGTTTATTGCGCATCATTTCATAAATTTCTGAAAAAGGAAAAGGTCAGTATTCAAAGACCATGAAAAAAAAGATGTGATATCTGTGAGCGGTTAGTGAATGATTAGATATTTTCAAAAGATTTAATTGTTTATTAGTTGAGCAAAATATTTGTGTATATGCAGAATGCCATAGGTTAACCCTTAGATCTGCTAGGGATTTTATATTCAAAATGGGTATGTGATACATCAAAGATACTGATATGATCTTCTTACTCGCAGTGTTTGACCAAAAATATGTGATTCTGTATGTACAGAGAAAAACCAAAAAGATTTTGTTTTAATCTTTCGTGAAAAATTCTTATAACTTTGGTTTGAGACTGCTATATAGGTTGCAAGTTATGGGGTCCTCCTCCCAATATAATACTTGGTTAAAGGAAGTACAACACAAAACATCTAGTTCAGAGGATATGTGCAGGGAATTATTTGTCCAAGAATTGGAAGAACAAGACTTGAAGATAAAGACCAAGCTATTGTCAAGGGGGAGTCTGTTGGAGCATGTTTTGTGACAACAAGCCTTGTAATAGATTAGTCTTTATGTTTAACGTTTTGTTTGTTTTGTATTGTAAAAGTTTAAGTTTGCATAAGCGAACTTGTCTAGTTCGCCTGGTATAGTTGAGGCGAACTTATTAAGTTCGTCTGGACAAAGAGAGGCGAACTTAACAAGTTCGCCTGGACTAAGAGAGGCGAACTTAACAAGTTTGTCTGGACTAAGAGAGGCGAACTTAACAAGTTCGTCTGGACTAAGAGAGGCGAACTTAAAAAGTTCACCTGGTGCAGAGTTTGTGGTTATAAATAGTTCATGAGTGATTTAGATCTAAAAGAAGAGAAAAGACGAAAGAGTTAGAACTTAGAACAGAGGATTCATTCGTGTGTACTATTTGTGAGATAATACAAGAATCTTTCATCGAAAACGTGTCTTGTGTGATTGTTTTACATTTGGTATTATTCAAGACGTACGTATACGATAGGATTCCGCACTTCGTATTCGTATTACGTGTTTTACAGCAGATATCGATCAGTAGACCCGCTGGGACCTACACTTATATGTCTATTTTTTGTAATCTTTGATTAAGTTCTGTAATAGGCGAACTTAACAAGTTCGCATGCATGGCTGAAGGTGTCTATAAATAGGAGTTTACATGTTAGTTTGAAAAAGCTTTTTGCAAGTTCTGTAAACACAATGTTTGGTGGAAATCAAACAGAAGATTATTTACATTGTGTGTTGATTTTTATCATTGTGATTGTCTCGTATACACAGTCATGCGTACGGTTGGATTCCGCACTCTGTATGTTTGGTACATCACGTCTTGAGTTAGATCTATAGAAGGACCCGAGTGGACCTACAAACTCATATATTGATTGAGAGAATTACGAAGGAAATGAATGAGAACCGCTGACCACACACAGTTAGGGTATACATGCTTATATACCTAATCAATTCTAGAATAAGCCTCTATTGCATGTACACCCAAGCCGTGAACCACAAGTTCACAGTTACACCAATACGCATCTATTAGCTTAATCATATAAACAGGGTCCTATAATCTCTCCCTAGGATTAAGCTTCCATTTCTTAAAAAATTGATATCTTCATGATGACTCCCACTTCCAGCATAAAGTTTCTTGTTCACAATCTCAGCAACTGATCTTGCAAAAACTTTGGCCTATTGTTCAAAAAACTGTTCATTTCTAATCTGACTTCTAGCCAATACATTGATGTTCTTTTCACCAAACTTAGACAAATCAAATGGATCAATGATTCTGAATTCAGTAGTTTTAGTCACAATGATAGCTTCGGCAGAAACTGGATCATAAGCCCAGAACTCAAAGTCTTTTAGTGAATCAACAGACATCTTTTTGTGAACATGCACCTTCTTGACCTTGGTAGGTGGCCAGATAACGCTATATAGACTCCTTCCAGTATGAGGATCCTTTACACCTTTTGCTTTCTGCAACTTTGATTCAGATGTCTTCATACTAGCAAAGTTTGTCAAACACTGTTGATTACGAAATTAAAAAAAATAGTTGCCATGGTATTGTTTCCTCGATTCACAAAATAAGCATCATTTACTTCTGGAAGATCAAGCTTTGTCCACGAACTAAAATCATTGGCATGCTTGTAATATTCAATACGATCATTCTATCTTTTTACCACAAACATCTTCTTCTCATCATCAAATTGCCAGGTAGCAATTCCTGACCTGTCACCCCTTTTAGAGTAGTATCCATCGATACTAGTAGTAACATGAGTCTTAGAAGGAGGACTAGGCGGTATCAGCCATGAAGGATGTTCCTTTGTAGGCTTTGTTGTTGCACCTGATGATTCACTAGCTTCACTTGTTGAACTAGCAAGATTTACTTCATCATCTATATCTTGATGTAATCGCTCTAACCCGGAATCAGAAGAGCTATTCTACATTTCACCTATGGTAGCATCTGACGGACTTGTATCTTTCTCTTTTTTTAAGTATTCAAGAAACACATTGTCCGGAGGATCACCAAGATTCCCTTCAAAGTCAAAATTGAAATGTTCATCATCTTGATTCTCTCCAGTCTGATGGCCTTGGTAATTTTCCCAAGTATCTCCACCTCCCTGATTATCATCATCATCATCGTTATCTCCTCCATAATCTGTTTTCTTACAATTCTTTGACTCAAGATCTTCCAATTTCTTCTTAAGCTCAAACACAAGAGCTTTAAGATAACCTTGATTTGCTTCTAGTGACATTATCTTTGCATTTTGGGCTTCTAGCTGCTGTTCCAGCATAAATACTCTTTCCTGAAGGACTTGTGGATCAACTAGAGCAGATGTGGAGGAATCCACATGACTCTTGCCCTTAGCTTTCTCGGCTTTATATGCTTCTGCCGATGACACTAAGAATTGATTGGTGTTAAAAGCTTGAGAAGGACTCACCTGGATGATGACTGAGGTAGTGCTGAGGTAGGTGATGGTGAGTGTGGTATTTGAGTGGTTGGTGCTGGAGTAGGTGTTGGTGTGGATGTTGGAATTGTTCTTGTCATTCTCGGATCTCTTTTCTTTCTTGGTCTAGATTGAAGATCATGATCCGGTAGATAATCAGGATCAGTGTCAGCTTTATTTGACGAAGAGGTAAAAGGAGGATTCTCAACTCGACATCGTTTGCTTTCCATCTCTCTGACAAACTGATTAATCGGTACTGATGATCTATCAGGTGTGCCTTCACTGTTAGAAGAAGATATAATTTCAGCATCCTCTTACTGTAGCACAACTGGGTTCTGTGGTTCTGGTTCAATAAGTTGCTCCAACTGTTGTGGATGAGGAAACTGTTGTTCCTCTGCAATCTCGGCTTCAACATTCACAGCCGGTTCTGCCACTTCTTCATTAACTAGGGCAGCAAATCTTCCAAATTTTTCAAGGGGATGCAGCCCCTTGTATACCATTTTAGCCTGCTTGTTGACATTCAAGAACTTGAAGATCAATGCACCCATAGCTTTCGGGTCTAATGTCTCAATAATAGGTTCCAGATCAGCATGATTCCTGTTGAGAATGATCTGTAAGAACCTAGGATACATCAGAAAGATATCCTTCTTGCCACCATTTAGATTGCTCTTCATTTCTTCAAATACCATCTTGGAGAAGTTGTAGTCTAAGCTCATGGTCAGGGCAACCATAGTTGAAGAGATGCTAGTGTTGATCTCACATAATCCTCATTTTCTTCCAGACAGACAGTTCATGCACACTTGTACAAGAAATCTCCAATACGGATGTAATAGCTTTTTGTATAGAGGTAGGTAAGCACTTTCATACCCCATTCTCATTAAAATTGGAATAACTATATCTGAATTCAACTTTGTTGGTTAAGCAGGTAAATCACCAAACTGGAGAGCAATTCTATTAATAGATTCTGAGACTCTGATTCTTTTAGCTTGAACTTTTCCAGTTATGCATTCTTCTCCATTGTCATTTGGATGTATAGATGCAGTGGACCAAAACTCCTAAATTTGACTTCTGTAGATAACAGGATTTTCCATCACAGCAAAGTTGATGGGGGAAAGTGTCAACCCCACAACCATAGACTTGAAGTATTTAAACTCCTCAGGTGGGTCCAAAATAAAAGCACAACATTATGGATGTAATAGCTTCTTGTATAGAGGTAGGTAAGCAGCTTCATACCCCATTCTGGTTAAAATTGGAATAACAATATATGAATTCAACTTTGTTGGTTAAGCAGGTAAATCACCAAACTAGAGAGCAATTCTAATAATAGATTCTGAGACTCTGATTCTTTTACCTTGAACTGTTCCAATTATGCATTCTTCTCCGTTGTCATTTGGATGTATAGATGCAGTGGACAAAAACTCCTAAATGTGACTTCTGTAGATAACAGGTTTTTCCATCAAAGCAAAGTTGATGGGGGAAAGTATCAACCCCACAACTATAGACTTGAAGTATTCAAACTCCCTAGGTGGGTCCAAAGTAAAAGCACACACATTATGGTCGGGTACAAACTTCATTTCAACCATATCTGCAAACACCTTATTAAGTTAGAACCATAATTTATGTTGAATAAATAATTTAATTAAATTTAAGAGTTAAATTCAAAGGTTCTCGATCTCCCAGGGGTTTACGGTTCCCTTGCAGTTTACGGTAACAAGTGGGTTTTACGGTGTTTGGGAGGTTCACGGTAGAGATACCGTATACGGGGAAGACCAAATGGTTTATCAAAGGGTTCACGGTAAATTTGAATGAAAGCCGTGAACCTCTTGCGGGTGTCAATACATCAGTTCCAACATCCAAATTTACTACCATAAACTCTGATTTGTGGATTGAAACCAATATCCACATTGTCGTCTACTGGTTTCGACAACATATATCCATTCAATTTCAATTTGGACCCGTAAATCGTCGGAACAAGAACTTGGTCTCCTTGGCTTGAAAGTTTTCAGCCAAAATTGAGACTCCAATGTCTTACCTCAGCAATTTAACTATGAAGGATGCGAATAGTACCTTATACCTGCAACAAATCCTGTCAACGAGCCAAAGAGAAGGAGTTTAAGCGACAAATTTGAAAAATTTTCACCGAGAGAGACAAAGAGAGCTTTGTGTTGAGTCACCCGTGAACATGAAACCCTAAGTGAGGATTTTAGAACCCTGCAATCCCACTCGGTTTGCAATATTGAGGGCCCACCGAGAACCATGGTGGGCCTAGTCCAAACCCGAATACTTTGATAAAATAAGCAATCCGTTGGATGCATAGATTTTTAAAAAATTTGAACATGATCATTTTATTAATTTGAATTAAAAATAAAAATAAAATAAACTTAAATAAAAAAAAAACAGAGTAAAAACAAACTAACTTAACTCAATTAAAAAACATGAACACACTCAAATTATATACATTCTAACCAACAACGATCTTTTGGGAAGTTTGCAATGGGATCAAATCGTTCTATAGGCAGATCAAGGAAAATTTTTCAGTATGTATTTTACTTAGACCGGTCAAGTGGATTGACAATATTTAGATCCTTCTAATCTCATGCTTTAGCTTTAAACCTAAGCTTTACAACTTTGATCTAAGTTATCATGTTTTCGGTGAGATTACTTATGACTTAATGGGTCCCACATTCATATCTCAGAAACCTGTAATTAAAGAAATGGAAATTATGTGAATTTTTGATGAACTTTAATGGACCCCACAACTTATCAGGTAAACCCACCATTCCTCGTGATCTTTTGAGCACCAAAAAAATAACTAATTGAGCATAACTAGCACGGGTTTATACAACTTTTCAGGGAATCTCTGACAAAATTTGATTAAAAACATAGCACTACGGACTTAAATGCTCAGAACCAGCTTAAGCTCAGGGTAATAGCGCAACGGACTTACATGCCCTGACAAGAGATCCCTTCAAAGTCACATATTCCCAAAAATAAAAAATTATTTATAAGTATATTTATATGTACGCCTTTAGAAATATCTTTTGAATTGTACCTAATGCACGCCATTAACATTGCGTGTCTTTTTGCTCAGAATTATGCTTTGAAGAGTAGTTTTGCACTTAAATGCTCAGAACCAGCATAAGCTCAGGGTATATTACACTAATCTATGAGATGTTCCCCACTAAGGCCATATAACAGTTTAGTCCAAGTGTATCACATGCAGAGCCTATCAACATATCCAACACTGATCGTAGTCCTTTCAATTTAGTGCCTTTCAAGTGTTGATCCTAGCGTTAAGAAACGAACAATCATATCACTTCCCATTTATTTGCAACTCCCGACTGAAGCAGAAACACTATCTTTTTGTATTTTTCTTCTCTTTGAACTAAAAACAGACTCAAACTAATTAAGAAACAAACTTTTTTGTAATTTTTTTTACTGTAATAAAATTGAAAGCAGACTCTTTTTGTATTTTTCTTGTTTCTGTCTCTAAATTTATGCACAAAAAAAAATTAAATAAATAAAAAATGTACAAATTTAAACTATAAAAGTAAAAACTTTTTGTGACCTGTTCAATCTTTAAAACCAATCATTTTTAGGGACTTTACAAGCACATTGAATCAAGATGTATCAAATGCTTTTCTGAAGATATCGAAAACATTGTTGTCAGAATCAACACGTTCAAGACAGATGAGATTTCTCTCAAAGCAGTCCCGGATAAAATGCACCTTGATATCAGTATGCTTGGTTTTGGAATGTTGGACCAGGTGTTTCACAATAAGCACATCAGCCTCATTATCACAGAAAATAACAGTATTTAGAAAGGTCAAACCGTAATCCAGGAATTGATGTTGCATCCAAATGACTTGTAAACAACAAGCCGATGCAGCAACGTATTCAGCCTCACAGTGGATGTGGAGACTGTGTTGTTGCTTCTTACACTACCAAGAAATTAGCCTATCTCCTAGAAATTGACATCCCCCGCTTGTAGATTTCCTGTCAAGTTAACAACCTCCATAATCACTGTCAGAAAAAGCATACAAGTTAAAGTTAGAATCTTTAGGGTACCAAATGCCATGTTGCGGCTTGCCCTTTAGATACCGAAAGATATGTTTAACGGCAGTTAAATGGGACATCTTGGGACTGGCTTGATAACGAGCACACTGACACACTGCGAACATGATGTACGGACGACTGGCTGTTAAGTACATTAGTGATCCGATCATAGATCGATATTGTTTTTGATCAATGACAACTCCATTTAAATCGACATGGGTGTAGAAGCAGCTTGAACTTGTCAAGAATGCCATCCACGTATTTGCCTTGATGGATGAGAGTACCAGCACTTGATTGTTGAACCTGCAGCCGGAGAAAGAATGTTATTTCACCCAAAGCACTCATTTCGAACTTCTTTTCCATAACCTTCCTGAATTCTGTGCATAAATCCTCATTTGTGGACCCAAATATGATATCGTCCACATAAATTTGCACTAGAATCAGATCATCATACACCTTTCGAACGAACAACGTTTAATCAATTGCACCACAAGTGTAACCATGAGCCAACAAATGGTCTGTCAGAGTGGCATACCAAGCACGAGGTGCCTGATGTAAGCCATACAGAGCCTTATCTAGTTTATATACATAATCCGGATGATCACAATCTTCAAACCCAGGTGGTTGACCCACATAAATTTTCTCCTTGACCTTTCCATACAGAAATGCGGTCTTGAAATCCATCTGATAAACAATGAAATTCATATATGATGCATATGTTAAAAAAATTCGGATTGCTTCCAGAAGAGCAACCGGTGCAAGCACCTCCTCGTAATCGATTCCCTCTTGTTGATAGAACCCCTACACAACCAAACGAGCTTTGTTTCGAATAATCGCTTTGCTTTCATCTTGCTTATTTCTGAATACCCAACGAGTGCCAATATCTTTCTTGCCTGGTGGCAATGGCACTAGCTCCCAAACTTTGAGCTTTGCAAACTGATCCAGCTCCTCATGCATGGCATCAACCCAGCTAGGCTCAAGGAGATCCATCTTTATATTCTTTGGTTCAATTTGAGAGATGAAACATGAATATAAACATCTATTGGTGTAACCGTGAACTTGAAATAAAGATTTTTTTACACATTTACAAATAAGGAATGCTTGATTTTAAGGAACTTGTGGTTCCCTGCTTGGGTGTGTGGGCCGGCCTTAGGGGCCGAGTACATGTAATAGAGGCCTATTCTAGAATTGAGTATACCCTAACCATGTGTGGTCAGCAGTTGTCATTCGTTTCCTTTGTAATTCTCTCAATCAATATGAGTTTTACAGTAATTGTGTTCTTGAATCACCATACTTGTTAGTTTTCGCCTATCAAGTCTGAGAATTGATATCTCTTAGGTGTGTTAATCGAAGATCCATTAGAGAGATTTGGGACTTACAATTGGTATCAGAGCCATTGAAGTCATTCAAGGCTCGGTTTTGGATATCAACGATTCAAGAGAAAGGTTTTAAGGTATTGCTTTCGGTTAATTTTTATTGTTAACTGTTGCTGTGTGATAGAGGTTCATCGGAGAATCTTGGTTATTTTGCTGCTGAGAAGAGGAGTTGTGGCTGAGATTAAACAAGTTTCGTTGAACATTTTGCTGCTGTGAAGAACCATCTCCTTCGTGTTCTTCGTGTTCTTAAGGTTTTTCAAAATCATAGCTGATATTTTGGGTTTCAAAATTTTAAATTCCAAGTTTTTCGGATTTTATAGTTGGCAAGTCAAGTCAATCAGCTGTTTTTTAATAGGTTCTTGGGAAAATATTCTCGACTAGAGGTTCACTGGTTACTACTTCTCGAACGGGTTCTGTAACATCCATGATTTTTTTTCGGCCTAATTTAATTACATGTGTCACGTTAATTACTATCTTAACACGTATCAATTTAAGGTTTTAACCTTGCACATTTAGCATGTTATTTTCTACTATATACTTACCTTACGTTATAGAGATAAATCAAATATGTTAAACCATTGAACCCTCATTTAATTTGCTTTGAACCCTCACCATTTGAAATTGAACCATTGATATCAAAGTTGGCCTCATTAAAGAAATTTTGACCATCTTTGACCTTTCAAAAGTCAACAAGGATAGATCCTTAGAATTCTGCAATCAATACCAGACAAACCCGCTTGATAGGGACTTTTCCTTGACTGAGTAATGTCCTCGGCTAATCCTAAACCTCACTAACAAACCAATTTGACAAAATTCGCGGTCATAATCAAGATTCAAACCAATTTGAATTAGTTTGACTATACCTAGTCAAACTAAGCTTAAATCTTTGTCAAATCAAGTAATTTAAACGCGTTTTAATCCCACAAATCACACTAACTTCTGTTCGCACGTACTCAGTCCCAAAACCGGACTCAATTCATCCACCTTCGTTGAAATAACATGCAAAACCGTGGAAAACAGCTGTCACCCGCAAGGAACGCATCGAATCAAACATTTAAGATGAACTTGACAGAATTAACTCATCTCCTCATCATCGCACAATCCCTTCCAAACTCTCCCAACCCACCTTTGACCTGCAATACGATTCTGGAACTCGATTCAATCCAAAGAACTTGAAGCTGAATGTTGTAGCCGTTCGTCCATCCCCACGTTTCCATTCCAGGTAAAATTTGCACCCACTGATTCGTTTTTGTCCAGGGAACAGAAGCCCCATACTCCCGAGATCGATTGTTGATCATTCGACTGAATTGAGGGCTAGGGTTTGCGGGTCTGGGTAAATCGGGGAAGGGGATGAGTTTGGGATGAATTGTTAAATGATTTTCAAACAAGTGTTCTGTCAAGGCCTCGCCCCATTCCATCGGTTAAAACGCTTGACGTGTATTCGATTGGTCGCGGGTTCTAAACCCACAACCCGACCCTTTTTGCGCGTTTACCAGTCCTGAATCCGATCCCCTTCCCAGTAACACGCTATCACAGTTTCAAACCGGATCCAGTAACATGGGTTGAGCCCCTGGTCCAGTGGTTAAACACTTGCATTCCCACAGAACCCACCCGGGTTTGAGCCGGGTGGCGTTCTTCTTTTTTAAAAATCATTTTACACAGTAATTAAATTATATAAAATTATTTTTATAAACCCTATATTTACTATAACAGAATCCGACTAAAGTTACAATTTTTGTATAAAATCTCTAGTTTTTTTATAGATTTAATTCTCAATTACCCAAATTTGAATTATATTATTTTGAGTAATTTGTTCATTTAATGTATAATTTTGATGACAAAATTTTATAAATACTTTTACAAAGCTTTATAAAATTTAAGTATATATTTAAGACTAATAGAAGTACACCTAAACATGTATACATGTAAATTTTTAACTAAACTTAATTTCGCATACCCATTTTCGAATGATAAATAAATAAATAAACTAATTTATTATGTATATAGATTACATTTACAAGACATACTTAGAATTCAATTTAAGATTTATTTCTTGAATCTATATTAATTACATATCTTTATAAATAAATAAATAAAGTAAAAGTTATTTATTTTATATCTAAAATTGGTTATTTAATTTTTATTTAATTAAACATAATGACAACACTAATTTTACTAAATAAATGAATAAAAGTCATGTGAATTACTTAGTTAATCAAACCCGAACTCTAACTTCAAACTATTCATTCCAAAATTTCGTTTTATAAAAACATCTATCCAAGTACAAACCAAAACACCATCTACAACTTCCAATCCCTTGTACTCTTCCAATTTAATCCTAGGCTTAGACATAGACTATTCTACATACCATTATTAATTCAATATAAATTACGCTCTAGGTTAACGTTGTGTGTTACAAGGATCGCATTGTTACCTAGTCTCTCGTGCTAGCTACAACTGGAATTCGGGTGAGTTTTACATAGCTCTTTTTTCACTGTTTTTACATTTTAGGGTGAAACATGCTCACAATTTACAATGATTTACATAAACTACACAATACAAATCCACTTTACAATTTGTGTGCAATTTGAGCTTTATGTTTGAGTGCTAGGTGTGTTTACTACTTATGTGCAATTACATGTACAATCATTAACTAATCAAGCCAACGGTAAACAATGATAGATCTATTGAGTCTGACAACCCCACCCAGATTGGGGTGATTGTTACCGACAACACAATTTTTACATGCTAGTTACAAAGGTTTGATTGTACTACCTGGTTACACAATAGTAACTCCCCATAAATGCCTTGTTAATCATGACTTGTATGGATTTTTTTAAACACAATACTTTGATACTATCTAGAGTCAAAACCTATGTATGCTCACCAACTTTTTAGTTGACCTCGTTTTCATCATGTTTCAGGTACAAAAGTTTGAGTTGATCAAGTTGCTACACTTAGGTTGTGGACCTAGTTAATTGAAATAAATGGATATGTTATGTAATTCAAGTATTCTTGTATTGTTGTATTTGGAAATTATGAATGGAAATGTAACGTTTTAATATATTAAATTTTAGTCAACCATGTGCTCATGAACAGTCTACATGTCCCGCCCTGACGTTTCCGTCGTCGGTTGGGGTGTGACAGGTTCACGGGACTGCATTCATGGGTTAAGTTCTTTGGTCGGGTAAAAGTTCACGGTTGGAGTTACTCGGGTTAAAGGTTCACTGTCTTTTTAGTCACTCGGGTTATTGACTCACTGCTTAAACTTGGTTCACGGGTGACGTATTTGTGTTCACGGGTTTATTCTATTTCACCGACTTGTTACAATTTCACAGCTGAACTTGTTCTCAAGAGTTCATTTGTGTTTTTAATTCAAGTTTTACAGGTTAGATCAAGGACCTAGTACTCTGATCAAGATGAATTCTCAACAGACCATGAATCTCAACAGCAAGTTAGATCTGCAAGATGAATTCTCAACAGACCATGAATCTCAACAGCAAGTTAGATCTGCAAATTGGAACAAGCACCAAACCACCAAGACTTGCTTCTGCTGAAGACTTTGTGGATTGGAAGTTCCATTACCAGAATTATGTCTTACTCTCAGAAGCTAGAATGTGGAGAAGCATCATTAAGGGAACTCAGATTCTAATGTATGACAAAGCAGATGGAACTAAAGCACCTAAATAGATAGAAAATTATACTAATGAAGATTTTGATCTTATGGAAAGGGATATAAAAGCCTTGGCCTTACTCATTATGGCTTTATCACCTGATATTGCTCATAACTTTAAAGAATATACATCTGCTAAAAAGATTTGGGAGTGTTTGGAAAAGACATTTGAAGAAAATGATGATATGAAGGCAAGTAGAAAAGAAATTATTCTGCAAAAATTTAATATGTATAATCATGTTCTAGGTGAATCTCTAGAAGTGCATCTAGTGAACCACAAGTTCACGGTTACACCAATACACATCCATTTGCTTAATCATATAAATAGGGTCCTGCAATATATATATATAGGGGAGGGTCCAGAGAAAACCACATAGTTGGGCAAAAACTGAGAAAACCACTAAAAAAACCAATTTTAACCAATCATATACTAATATTTATTTTTTATTTATTTACAAGAGTATCAATGTAATATTACACATTTTTACCAAAAAATCATTTAAGTATTGGCTTACGTATACATAACATATAGTGTTACGTATACGTAAACAGAAAACAAAAAAATTGCGGTTACATATACGTAAAATATTTTTTTGGTAAATTGTTTTATATTATATTACTACACTTAAAAATAAATTAAAAAAAAATAAAAAATCTATAAATTATTTGATTGCCTTTTAGTTTTTTTCTCGGTTTTTGCCTAAATTTGTGGTTTTCTCTTGATCTCTACCCTATATATATATAGGGGAGGGTTCTAGAGAAAACCACAAGTTAGGCGAAAACCGAGAAAACCATTAAAAAAACCAATTTTAACCAATCATATAATAATATTTATTTTTTATTTTATTTTATTTTTATTTATTTATAAGAGTATCAATATAATATTAAACATTTTTACCAAAAAACATTTTTACACATAGTGTTACGTATACGTAAACAAAAAACAAAAAAATTGCAGTTACGTATACGTAAATCAAAAAAATTTCTTTTGGATACGTATACGTAAATAAAAAAATTGCCTGAAATTATGTGGTTTTCTCGGTTTTCGCCTAACTTTGTGGTTTTCTCTTGATCCTTCCCCTATATATATATATATATATATATATATATATATATATATATATATATATATATATATATATATATATATATAGGGGTGATTTCCAGAGAAAACTAATAGTTAGGCGAAAACCGAGAAAACCACTAAAAAAACCAATTTTAACTAATAATATAATAATATTTATTTATTATTTTTTTTATAAGAGTATCAATGTAATATTACAAATTTTTACCCAAAAATCATTTAAATATTGGCTTATGTTACGTATACGTAAACATAAAAAAAATCGAAAAAATTACGGTTACGTATACGTAACCCATAGTATTACACATTGTTTTAGTGGTTTCTCGGTTTTCGCTTAACTTTGTGGTTTTCTCTTGATCTGTCCCTTATATATATATATATTAAAGTTTTATTTCTTATATTTAAAGGTCCTGTAAAAATTGGTATCAGAGTCATGTGCTTTTAAAATAAAATCTTGTTCAAAGTTTGATTGTGCAGATCAACACTTATATTTATTCACTCATAATGAATATTCTGAAAGGAAACGATACTGTTAAAAACAGTATTGAAAAAGAATATGAAATTTCTCATAATTTAGATTTATTAAACAAATGGACTATTCTAAAAATGGACTATAAACTAATTTATAAATTAAGAACTTTTAAAAAATTAGGATTAAAACAAGTTGTCAAAACAACTGAAGAAACATTTTTTTTAAATAAAGAAGACATGGTTATTAAACTATTGTTAAACAAAGATTTAAACAAATATAAAAATGAGAACAGTAATTAGCAATTATATATATATATATTTATATATATATATATATATATATATATATATATATATATATATATATATATATATATATAGGGGAGAGATCAAGAGAAAACCACAAAGTTAGGCGAAAACCAAGAAAACCACATCATTTTAGGCAATTTTTTTATTTACGTATACGTGTCCAAAAACAATTTTTTTGATTTACGTATACGTAACCGCAATTTTTTTATTTTATGTTTACGTATACGTAACACTATGTGTAAAAATGTTTTTTGGTAAAAATATTTAATATTACATTGATACTCTTATATACAAATAAAAATAAAATGAAACAAAAAATAAAAATTATTATATGATTGAGTAAAATTGGTTTTTTTAGTGGTTTTCTCGGTTTTCGCCTAACTTGTGGTTTTCTCTGGAACCCTCCCATATATATATATATATATATATATATATATAATATATATATATATATATATATATATCGTGCATATTGAACCCTTGTTTTAGGCACTTTATTTGCAAATTCACGTGAGTCAACACTTAATTAGTTTATATTTGAATTTTATGGGTGATTGATGTATTCCCAAAACTGTATAACTAAGCTAATCTTAGTGTAATCACCACTAAATATTATTATTATTATCACTGATAATTAATAATAGATTAAAGTGTCATTTTCGTCCCTATAGTTTGTCCATTTTAAGCACTTTAATTCAAAAACTTTTCTTTTAGCTTTTTCGTCCGTTACTTTTTTAAAATCATGCCATTTTCATCTATCTGACTAACTTCGTCTACATTTTATCTCATTTTTCCTTTCAAAAATCATAATTGAATAACATAGAGAGTAGAAGGTAGTTGAAAAAACCAAGTTGCCCCTGATTTAACGTTAAAATATAGACGGAGTTAGTCAAGTCGATGAAAATGGCTATATTTTGAAAAGTTAGGGACGAAAAGGCTAAAAAAAAAGTTTTTATATGAAAGTGCCTAAAATAACTAAACCAAAGGGACGAAAATGACACTTTACACTTAATAATATTATTTGGTTAACTTTGAATTTCACGTGTAACAGTCGATCAAGGATACTCAAAAATATATTCACTAACCATCAAAATAAACATTATGAATTTATGATGCAAAATGAACTCATGGGCTAAAAATTAACAAATCTAGAGTGGATCTTCTCAAAAGGAAAAATAAGTTAAATCAAATATGGGTTGAAATGAATTCGGGTTAGCTAATTAAATTTTCTGGCCCACAAATAAATTGACTGTGGGCTAAAGTTATTGGGCTGCTTCATAAATGAAGGAAGTTGCAAAGGGAAGTCGAGGTGCACAAAACGGTTTTTTAACCTGAACCGGTTCAAAACCGAACCGAACCGGTTTGGTCAATAAAAAGTCAAAACCGGTTTGAGTTCAAACCGGACCGGTTTGAAACCGGTTTGAGATGGTCCGTTGACCGGGTTTGACCGGTTTAAAAAACGGTTTGAAACCAGTTTTTAATCGGTTCGGTTCAGGTTAAACCGGTTTGAAACCGGTTTAAATGTATAGGTTTCAAACCGGTTTTAAACCGGCGGTTTGAACCAGTTTGAAACCGGTTTGGTATAAACCGGTTCACGGCCGGTTCGGTTTTCGGTTTGAAACCGGTTTGGTTTTTCAAACCGGTTTTTTTGTGCTTCTCTAAAGGGAAGTTGAATGCTTATAAATTGTTATTCTAATGATGCCGATTCTGGAGTTCACGACCAGTTCCATTTATTTTACATAGAATCTTTTTAAGCTTTTAGTTTTCATATTTGATCGAAGATTTAAGTTTCTAATCCGGAAGTAACATCACCAGAATATTCATGAGTCAAGTTTGAAGTGTTTATTTTGGTTCGCATTAGACTCAAAAAATTTTAGGTTTTAATTTCCTTTGTTCTTTTTAGCATCACTAGTACAAAAGTCATTTTTTGGGGCGGTGATTTTAAAATTTTGAAGCGGTTTTGGACCGCTCTAAAAGTTGATGCACCAAAAAATCAATCTATTTTTTTGAGCGGTTTAACCGCTCTTAAAATCATAATATCCAATTCAAAAAAAAATGTGAAAAATCGCTTCAAATAATATGCAGAACCGCTTCAAAAAGTTGTTTGATGTGAAAAAAAAGTGAGCTCCGGTGAGAACTTTTGGAGTCTTCTCGGTCACCTACCAAATCATATAACAAAATCAAAACCATCAACGAACTTTTTCACAAATAAATGGATTGAAAACATAATTAAACAAATCGGAGGTTGATTTGATTCACTTTACCTGAGCCATCGAGTTGTCGAAATCCACTACCATCTTCGCTAGTAGCTAGTAGCTAGATCTGATGGAGGTCAGACCATGCAAGCCAACCGCCGCTCATCCACCACCATCAATAGCCAGATTCTTGGAACCGCTCCTCTCCGGACTCTTTGGAACGTGACCTCACCGACGATAAACCGTGTATCACTTCATCTTTTAAAGCTGAGAAAAACCCTTTCTAGGCTCTAGCTTCTTTCCATTTTTTTCTTAAACTCTTACTGCGATAATGAAGCAATGAATATACAGTGAGAGACATGAAGCAATGAAGTTTTAGATGAAGGAATACGTAATTGATTCGATGCCTCAAAAGATAATACATGGCCATATATATCTCCAAAGTTACTAAACAAATATCCTCTAATTTAGGAGACTCAATCATAATAACAATATACGAAATATATTTCTACTAATATTCCCTCTCACTGCGAACGTGAATAAGCAGAAACGTTCAAGCTGGAACGAAATGTGTCAAATAAGTGTCTTGGAAGGCCCTTTGTGAATATAACTACATATTGTAGAGAAGACGGGACATGAAGAACTCTAATATGACCGATCTGAACTTTCTCACGAACAAAGTGAATGTCCATCTCTACATGTTTTGTGTGTTGATGATGCATAGGGTTACCTGAAAGATAAATTGCCGAAACATTGTCACAATAAACCACCGTAGCTTTCCAAACTGGAACCCGAGCTCAAGAAGCAAGTTACGTATCCACGTAGCTTCAGCAACGGCATTGGCTAGCCCCCGATATTCGGCTTCCGCACTAGACCGAGAAATTGTTGGCTGCCGTTTAGACGACCAAGAAATAAGGTTGTCACCCAGAAAAATGCAGTAGCCGGACGTAGAACGGCGTGTATCCGGACAGCCCCCCCAATCGGCATCAGAATAGGCAACTAAGGAATGTTCGGGAGAGGCGGAAAGCCGCAGACCATGGTCAATGATGCCATGAAGATAGCGCAAGACGCGTTTCATGAAAGCAAAGTCAGATTCCCATGAAGCATGCAAAAAAAGACAAATCTGTTGGACCGCATAGGAGATGTCTAGTTGTGTAATGGTAAGGTACCGCAGAGCCCCGGCAAGACTGCGATATAGTGTGCCATCTGGTAAAAGTTCCCCCTCAGTTGCACTGAGTTTAGAGTTGGTGTCAACGGGGGTGTGGCATGGTTTACAGGCTGTCATATTGTCCCGGTGGAGAATATCCCATGCATACTGAGATTGGCTGAGGAAAAGAGATTGGTGATCTCTAGTAACTCTGATGCCAAGAAAATGGCGGAGAGGCCCGAGATCTGTCATGGCGAACTCATTAGATAACCGTTAGATAATCCATGTGAGGAGACTCGGGTGGGACGCGGTGAGTATGATGTCATCCACATATAGTAATAAATAGGCAATCTGGTCCCCATGTTTGTAAATAAACAAAGATGTATCACACATGCTACTACGAAACCCCAATGAAGTAATGAACAAAGAAAATCTGGTGTACCATGCCCTGGGTGCCTGTTTTAACCCGTACAGAGATTTGCGGAATCTACAAACATGATTTGGAAGAGTCGGGTTGACGAATCCCGGTGGTTGTTGCATATAGAGAGTCTCCTGAAGTGTTTCGTGAAGGAAAGCATTTTTAACATCCAATCGGCCAAGATCGAGAGACCGCCAAAGACAAAGTTGTTCGAACAGTCGCCGGTTTGATAACCGGACTAAATGTTTTCGTGCAATCAATGCCAACCGTTTGAGACCTGCCGTTACAAACAAGACGAGACTTATACTTATCTAGGGCTCTAAATTTATGACAGAATAACCACACTGAACGAATAACTTGTATGTCTGTCGGCCGTGGGACTAGTTCCCATATATTATTAAGCTGCAAAGCACTAAATTCATCGTTCATGGCACGAAGCCAGTTAGGGTCCGATAAGGCTTTAACATAGGATGTGGGGACAAGAGATATGTTGGATGTGGCGGTGAGGATGTAGCGAGGATTTTGTTTGATAACCCCGGTTTTGGACCGAGTTAACATGGGGTGGTCATTGGCAGTGGGTTGTGCAGGTAATGGAGATGGGGTGTGGGTCGGTGTGTTGGTGGGTGAGTCAACAGGCTGAGTGGGGGTGGTTGGGGAATGGTGTGGCGGTGTGGAGGGTTGTTCCGTGGGAGTGAACTGAAGTGAAGGGTGTGGTGGGGTTGAATTGTTGGGTGAGGAAGGTGGAATTTGGGTTTGGGCCAATTGGTTGGTCATAGTAGGTGGGAAGGTGTCACACCCCGACTGATGGCGGAATCATCGAGGCGGATAATGGAATGATTGTTCAAAAGCACATGATAGCTAAAATATTGCGTAATTTGTTAATTTAATTTAAAGACAACAAATATCCAAGTACAATACATTTCAAATAACCTAGTCTATTCCAAAACATTGATTTTATTAACTAGGTCCATAAGTTCTTAAGTGGAGGAATCTTCGGCAAGCAATCACATATCCAAACCTGAAACATTATTTAAATCAAGTGTCAACTATAAAGTTGGTGAGTACATAGGTTTTGTGGACCCGAAAAATAGTAGATAAAAACGTTTTGCAACTCATTGTTTATCTTGTTAAACATAGCATATATAGTTGTATCCTTCATGTTTATCTAAGCACAATTCAAACCTTGATTGACGCGCTTGAGCATAGCACAACAGCTAGGCCCGGTATGTTTGAATATAGTTACCCACTATATCCGAATTGTTTGAATATAACACGCGGCTATATCCGAGTATGCAGTAATAAACACCCTACATGGGTGGGCTGGTCAGACACAATAGATCTATTAATATTACTATTGGTTTTCTTGTGTTTAAAATAAATAAGTGTACACCCAAGATAATTCACGATGAACAAGCATATAATTCACATGTATAACACGTATAAACAATTTGATGAGTAGCATGTATAATGTTTCACCCCAAAGTATGTAAAAATGTAAAATATGGGCTATGTAACTCACCTGGCTAGCGGATGTTTTAATCCACGTGTGTAGGTGATAAGGATATTGATATCTAAGCACGTTGAAACCCTATATAGATAAATATGTATTATTGTATGTTTGTATATGTGTATTCGTATTTTAAACATGTATGGGTTTATAAATAAAACATTCCTTGAAATTATTTGTATAAAATATCATGGTAAAATGATAACGATTTTTTTTTATAAAATTTAACATCTAAAAATATATATTTTAATCTTGTTAAAATATTATAAATAAATAGTTATTATGTTTATTGTATTTATAAACAAAAAAGTTTCTATTTGTTTATTTATGTTATCATTATTAGGTATTTTGTGTGTTAAAACTATTTAAACAAGTTTATAAAAATATAGGATTTATTATTTTATAAAAATTTGACGGGTTAATTATGTGTAAAAGTCGTTTAATGGTTTCCAAAATAAACGAACGAGTCAACCGGTTCGTAATAATTTTTAATGTGTATAGAAAATAATAAAATAAAGTGAAATAAAATAAACAAAATAAATAAAATAAAAGATATTATAAAACAAAAAAAAAATGGTTGGGCCGGAGGCCACAAGGATCGAACCCGCGACCTAAGGCTCAAACATACACACGCATAACCAACCGGGCTATCGCCCATCGCTGGTTATGTGTGTAACGTTTAGTTGATAACCACTTAAGCGAACTGGTCGCTGGTTCTCGGCAACCGGCAAACCAGTGTCCGAGACATTGGGTTTGCCCTGTAATCGATGGTTTAGGGTCGGGTTGTCGATTGTAATAGTTTGCCATATGATAACAGAAGGTAAAGAAACGAAGTTGAGGTACCTACTTGGTCGCGAAGGGTCATAGTCCGAAAATGCCAAGATCGGGAATTCAAGCTTCGGGATGGAATTGGGCTCTGAGATTCTGGTCACAGCTTCTCACAGAGACGACGAACACAATGTCGGCCTCAATTTTGAGTGAGAGTGGGTGGAGGAGGGGTGGCAGGTCCGTAAATGGCTATTTATAGCCGAGCTCGATCCCTATAATAAAACATGCAATTGAGTATGTCCAGACACTTGTCTGGACAAGACGAAGCTAACGAGCCATCTTGCAGGCGTGGAGGTCTACTGTCGGGGCCAATTGCGCGGCGTGGGCTTTCGGCCACAAACACAATCAGACGTTTCGAATGTTTGGGAGTCAAATTGGTCGGGGGCTTTTGTTCGCGTGGGGATGACGAGGTCAGGGAGACCATTTTCGGCTGTCGAGGTGTAGGGGACAGGCGTGTCGAGGGGGTCGCCGAAAATTAGCTCGGACCACCGGACAAGGGAAGGGATGACCGGAAACGCGAATTGGGAGTTGGCAATTTTGGTCCTTGTAGTTTTTTTTTGTATTAAGTTAGTCCCTGGGATTTTTACCCGTTAGTCCCTGTGGTTTAGTTTGTCCAGAAACAACCCCTTAACAGTTGTCTTAAAACCTTTTAGTTTGATTATTTCCAAAACAACCCCTTAACTTTTATAAAAATAATTAATTAAATTTCTTTTTAATTTCAATTATATTATACTTGGCTCACTTACTTACACTCAGAAGCCTTGAACTTATATTATTATTAATATAAATATTTTTATAAAAGTTAATTATTTTATTTAAATGGGTTATTTTATTTATATATGAACCTTTTAGTTTAGATTTTTATATATAAAATTTTAATTATTTTAAATCCATAAAATAAAAAAATATATATTTTGTACAAAATTAAATAAAAACACTTGCATTTCATTTAATAGAAAATGATTACATGATACATAATATAAAAGCGTGAATAAAAACTCGAAATGTCACAGAAGGAATGTTGGAAAAAAAGGAGTTTGAGTTGGGGTGGGATCATCTAGAAAGGCGTAAGTGGTGGTTGATAGTGGTTCGTTAAAAGGAAACACGTGTTCGTCAAAGACTACATGGCGGGAAATATGTACCTTTCTGGTGGTAGGGTCGTAGTATCGATAGCCATGAAAATCTAGGGGTAACCAAGGAAAATACAACGGGTGGATCTATGGGAAAATTTGTTGGTTTGAGTGGCGGATATGTTGGGATAGCAAGCACAACCGAAGACACGTAGATAGCCGTACGTCGGTTGGCAGTGGTAAAGGGCAAAGGCGGGTGTTTGGAAATGTAGGCGCTTTGTGGGTAGGATATTAAGAAGGTAAGCGGGCGTGTGAAGTGCTTCGACCTAAAAGGTGTGCTTTTTGAATGAGAATCAACAAAAGGTAACCGTTTACTGCTTGAAACTTGACATAAAGGACAAAAGAAAGATTCAACAGTTTTATTACATTTAATAATAAAATAACGACTAAGATAGTCCAGGATGGTCGCTTCGGGATGTCCGAGACGATCGTGCCATGGTGTGCTTTTTGATGAAGACAACAAAGTGAATGCAGGCGGGGTAACGGATAAAGATCTCCAGTGCTATTGTGCCGGGAAAGGAGGTGTCCATCCTTGAGGTCCTTCAAAGTAAAACCAAAAGCGTCAAATTCAACTGAAACTTGGTTGTCAATAGTAAATTTACGAACGGACAATAAATCTTTAATAATTTGTGGGGAGTGAATGATGTGTTTTAGTTGGTAGGTTTTGTTGGGTAGTTTGTAAAAGCCATTATCGAAACCATTAATAGGCAAACGTCGGCCATTACCGACAAAGATAGGATTCGAAGGTAATAAACAGGGAGTAGTGATTTTACCTGAATCTGAGGTGATGTGTGATGATGCCCCGGTGTCCATGTACCATTGCGGATCGGTGTAATTCAGATTCACGTTCATCAGTGGCGTGCTAATATCACTTGGGCTGAGCCCGTTGTAACCGGTTGGGCCAAAGCCAGGACGATTGGGCTTGAGGAGTGACATGGGCCTCATGTTGAAAATGGGCCTACGAAGGATAGGGTGTTGGTGGCGGAGTCCACTGACTGAATTAGGGATGCCTATTGTGATGTTGTTGTTGTGGAAATCCATTGCCAACAGTCTGTTGGTTATATTGAACCGATCCTGAATTATTGTAACCCCTATACTCGGTTGTTCTTCCGCCCCGCCCCGCCCCTGGTACCGACCGCGACGAGTTGCTTGACCTCGGCCTCTAGCGGCCTGTTTAAGGTCATAGTTGTTGCCTCGATAGCCGTTAGGGTGTTGCGAGCGAGACGATTCGACGAAGAGGTGTTTTGGTTAGGGGGTTGAGTTTCGATCCTGTCCCGGTGTGGTATGTAAATTTAATAGGATGGTGTCACGGTTTGTTCCTGTTCTGGCCGACTGTCGTTGTTGTTTCGCTTCAATCATACCCCAAGCATCATCCCATTAAGGGCAACTTTGGTGAATTATTGCACCGATCGTATCAAATTCAACCGGAAGGCCCCAACCCATTTGTATCACCAACCTGCTCTCCGTCACGGGTTGGTCAACATCCACGAGTTGACCAACTATGTCTTTCAAAGTTTGGCAGTAGTCATCAAAAGATGAAGAATTGGAAAGAGTTGTATTGGTGAACTTCTACTCAAGGGTGGCGGCACGGGCTTGCTTGTTGTTGATGAAGATCCCGGGCTAATATGTCGTTGTCAAGAACCTGAGCAAGAATCTCATCCGGAAGAGTGGTGTAGATCCATTGTAATATTAGGGCATCGATTTGTGACCATTCATCGTATTTTGGATCGGTTATTGCAGGTGACGGTGTGCCATCTATATGGTGAAGGACCTTGTATGCTTTGACATGGAGCTTGAATAATTTAACCGAAGATGAAGAGGTGCACTTCTTTCCATCTAGGGTTCGAATCTTGTTGTTGATGTTGATGATCGTATATGCCGGGTGTAATGTTGTCTTGTCTCCGGTGAGTTTGGCGGAGCCGGAGGAGTCATCTTTTTCGTCAACCATGGTGCTTTTGTAAAGAACACCGGTCGATTGAATGTGGTGGCTAGGAAAAAATTAGGTTAACCTTGCTCTGATTACCATGAAGGAATACAAAATTGATTCGATGCGACAAAAGATAATACATGGCCCTTTATATGTAATATCCCGGAAATTCGTTAGCTATTGGATCGAGTTAATGAAGGAACCAAATCCCTTTATAACAACTTCGATTATAACAGTTCCATGTGGAGTTTGGTTTATCATAGTTAAGGGACTCGGTTAGCCGTATTGCGAAGGTTCGAGATGGAAACGCACCAAACGGATTAGGGCGGGCTAGACCGTAAACCTTTGGAGGTTTATAAACCACATTAAGAAGAAACCCTAGGACAATCGGCCTAGGGGGTGTCGCACGAAAACAAGAAGGAGCGACGAGAGGAAAGAGCCGGCGGGAGACGATCTATGGTGGTGTACGGTTGTGCATCATATTAATCTCAGTCAGGTAATCTTCGTTTAACCTCCTTACATATCATTTATGAGATTCTAGTTTGCATGTAAGGGAAGGAACCCGATTAGGTTTTCAGTCGGATGGTTAGGCCGTGAACGACGAGAGGAAGGGGGGACGGAGTGAAGACAGCCGGTGATGGTGGTGGTGTGAACACAGGCGGAGACCGACATTGTGGTAATGGTAGCGTGTGATAGTGGTGACCGAGTAACCAAGAGTCCGATGGCCGGGAAGGAAGAGAGAGAGGGAAGGGTGACCGGTGGAGGTGGTAGCAGCTTTGGGGTAGCCGGTGGCGACGGCAGCAGGTGGTGATGCTCGGCGGACGACGGGAATACGGGGACAACCCGTAGTGACCAATCATGTGGGTGGCACATGGCGGGAAGTAGTGTGGTGGTGAGACCGGGTAATAATGGTGGTTCTGTAGATGCATAATATGTCCCTAATCCCTTGTAATATGTATTTCATCTATGTTTAATGTAATTATTTGATGTATTAATGAAATTACATGTTTATCCTTAATGTTTACTCATATATAACGACTGTGTATTAAACGATCTGATAAATATCGATAACGTTGATCAATCGTGCTATTGAAAGGCCCATTCGCACGAATGGATCATGAGAATGATCCATTCACGCGAATAGATCATGAGAATGACTCATTCATTAGAATAAGTCATGAGAATGATTCATTCGTACGAATGAACCATTCTGATGATTCATTCTTACGAATGAACCATTCTGCTGATTCATTCGCACGAATGAGTCCATTCACATGGATCATTCGTACGAATGGCCTCAGCACTATATATAGAACTTTCACTTCATGAGCACAAAAACACAACAGAAATACAACACATATACACACAGAACCAGACTAAGCAACAACACACAAACTCTCTGCACCTGTATTGTTGAATCTCTGTCCGTTGAGAGTTTCCAGGTCTTGTATCCAACTTCTCTACACCAAAGGGTCGATAGAAACCTTCGTTTCGACATCTAATCCGCTCGTTTCTTACGACCCGATCCGTGTCATAGATTGGATTGCCAATCAAATCGGATTTCGCACGATTTGGTTCGGTTAATGTGTTGAATCATTGGATCAAGGTAGATCCCGATCCAACAAAGTGGTATCAGAGCCTGATTGTGCTCTAGATTCAACATAGAAAATCTAATCTTGCTTTTAATCTTGCTTTTTCTAGCTTATTGAATGTTATAAAGATCACTTGATCGTTGTTTAGCCACGTTCAAAACTTGTGATTATTGCTTCTGAGTGATCTGATCGTCTCAGTTTTCAGATCTGATAAAAGGATCAATCATTGGTGCTTTTTGGTGCAAAAAAGTCAAACAGCTCTCTGTCGTACGAATGGCTACTATGATGAACTTCATTCGCACGAATGGCTCCTACCATTCGCACGAATAGATCAAGTCTCCCGCTCATTTGTTCAAACTTCCAATCGCACGAATAGAAAATTCCATTCGCACGAATAGAAAATTCCATTCGCACGAATAGAAAATTCCATTCGCACGAATAGAAAATTCCATTCGCACGAATAGAAAATTCCATTCGCACGAATAGAACATTCCATTCGCACGAATAGACCCATTCGCATAAATCTCTTCTGAATTTTTTTTTTGTGTCGAAAAACTTCATTTTTTACCATGTCGGACTTAGCTCCAAAACTTGTTATTAATCGATAATGAAGCTGGAAATGCTAACAAAGCTCCAAAACTCATGACAATGGACGAATATCATCACTGGAAAAACAGGTTTGAGATACACATTAATGGAGTTGATACAAACTTGTGGATGATGATAGAGAATGGATATCAAAAAGTGTTGAGTGAGGATGGAACTCCTGTTTTGGCTTCCCTTTTAAGCGAACAACAAAGAAAAGATTATGACTTAGAAAAGAAGGCATATGCTATCTTATCTCAGGCCATATCAAGAGAAATATTTCATCAATTCAGACAGTTTACATCTTCAAAATCTCTGTGGGTTGCCTTAGAACAACGTCACAAAGGAAATGCTTCGTTGAAAGCTATCAATGCTAAGGCCATTAAGAAGGAATTTGATAATTTCATGTATATTGGAAATGAGTCCTTAGATGATCTATTTGAGAGATTCTATCACTTGATGAGTGAATTGCATGCCCATGAGATCAAAACAACGAAAGAAGAAAAGGTTCAATGCATGGCAGATGCGCTACCACCAAAATGGGATTCATTCTTGATGGTTCTCAAACAGAACAAGACTCTTGAAACCATTGATATCAATTAATTTCTTCAGAAATTGAGAGAACAAGAGGTGATGAATAAGTGGAAGTTAAAGAGAGGTGTACAAGCTCAGGATCCTTCATTGTACTATTCCACATCAACTCAACAAAATGCTCCTTTGCAGACTGCGTTTGTTTCAAACATGTCAAATGTTTCAGCCAGCCAGTCTTCAACAGCTCATGCTTCAGTTTCATCAAGCTCGGTTCCACAGCAGGGAAATACTGCTAGTACTCATCCACCAAGCCCCATTAAATTGCAAACAGACAACTTCGACATGGTTACTATCGAAGTGGCCAAGGAACACATGGCACTGTTGTCTACCGTTATCAATTCATATGACAGTCTTGTTGCTGGACAGGTTGGAAACAGTCATCTGACAGCAGAAGACTATGCTCAGATTGATAAGGATGAAATGGATCGAATTGATATAATGTGGGCTCTTGCAAGTGCAGTCAGAAGAGCGAGAGATTATGTAAAAAGGACAGAAAATACTCTCGATTGGAACAAAGACACTACTTATGGTTTTGATCTGTCTGTTGTTGTTTGTTTTAACTGTGGTGAGAAAGGGCATTTTGCTAGGCAATGTGAAAAGCCTAAACAGACTGGAAACCGCAACCCTTTCAACAACCGTCAAAGCCAACCGAAGCAACAAAATCAAAATACAGAAACAAACCTTGTTCCAGTTACTCTTGCACAAGATAAGGACACTTCAAGTGGAACAAAAGCTATGGTTGTTCAAACAGATGAGACTGTTGATTGGTCTTTTAAATTTGGAGCTGATGGTAGTTCAGGGGATAGAGCTTACATGGCAAAGGCTGTAGAAGTCAATGAAGAATCAGATTCTGATGTAGAGAGAAAGATTGCTTCAGAAAGTTCATCAGCTGCAGACGACACATCTTCAAACAGTTCTGGCTTCACAGCTGAGAATGAAGATAAATCATCTGTTGTCTCTTCAAGTCAATCGACAGCTGATGTGGATGATAACAATTCCTCTTCTGAATCTACCTGTAGCTGTGCTTTTATGGTAAAAACATCCACAGGCATTCAGGTAAATTCTGATAATTTTGAAAGTGAGTCTGAATCTCAACCGTGTTTAATTTGTGATGAACTTGAGAAGAAAGTTGAGACACTTAAAAGTCACAACACAGACTTAATTGCTGATTTAACTAATTGTCTTGAAGCAAACCGTGTTTTAAAGGGAAACGAACTTGCTTTCAAAAACAAAATTGATCTTTTAAACAGGCAAGTTCATGAATTAGAAATCTGTGTTATCAACAAACAAAATGCCATCACTTTTTATTTAAACACGATTGATGAAACAAAGAAAAAGCTGGCGCTTGTCGAGTGTGATTAATAAACTTTAAATCAAAAGCTGAAAAGTTATTCAAATTCTGCTTACATTCTTGATTACATGATTTCACGGAGTCCAGGAAAGAAAAATGCTGGCTTTGGGTATAAAAATTGTCCTCCACCGGTGTTGAATACTATGGTAAACACACCGGATGATAACCCAATCATTGACTTTAAGGTCAAAACGCCACTTGTCGTTGATCCAACCGAAAACAAAATTTCTCAACCAAAGGTTTACGATAATGGTGCTTCAACCTCGAAGTCCCAGTGTGTTGATGGAATGGTAGAAGAGTGGGATGAAGACGACGATGAGTGTCCTACTCGTGGTTTGGGACACAAAAACTCGTCTGCTCCACAGAATGACAGCATTGGTATTTCAAAATCTGCTTCTAAAAATGTTTTTAAAATTAAACCAACCAATTGCAGTCCATCTTATCCCACTACTTCTGATCAGAAGAGTCAAGGAGCTAAGAAGATTGGTACTCGATGGGTTCTTCGTTGCAAAAGGGATGATCAAGGAATAGTCATAAGAAATAAGGCTCGTTTGGTCGTTCAGGGATTTAGGCAAATTGAAGGTATAGACTACAATGAAGTGTTTGCACCGGTTGCTCGTCTGGAAGCAATTCGAATTTTTCTTGCTTATGCATCCTACAAAAGGTTCAAAGTCTATCGAATGGATGTAAAGAGTGCATTCCTTCATGGAGAAATCAGTGAAGTCGTATACGTCAGTCAACCTCCCGGGTTAGAAGATCCTATGCATCGTGACCGTGTCTACAAATTGGACAAGGCACTGTACGGATTGCACCAAGCTCCGCGAGCGTGGTACGAGACACTTTCCACTCATCTTCTGAACAACGGATTTAGAAGAGGTGTCATCGACTGCACGTTGTTTATTCGAGAAAAGGGTGGAGAACTTTTAATGGTACAGGTATACGTGGATGACATTATTTTTGGATCGACGAATGATGTTCTGTGCAAAGAATTTGAAAGAGTTATGCAGGACAAGTTCGAGATGAGTTCCATGGGAGAGATGAAGTTCTTTCTAGGGCTACAAGTAGATCAATCTGAGACAGGGATTTTCCTTCATCAAACCAATTATGTTGGAGACATACTGAGCCGATTCAGTATGACTGATGCCAAACCTGCTGGTACTCCATTGGCGATCAATCACGGGATTTCGCCTGATGACAAGGGGGAGTATATTGATGCTACTCTCTATCGAGCCATGATCGGATCTCTCATGTATCTCATGGCATCTCGACCAGACATCATGTTCGCCACGTGTCTCTGTGCCCGATATCAGTCAAAACCAAAAGTCTCCCACTTAACTGCTGTCAAAAGGATTCTTCGTTATCTGAAGGGTACTCCTGATCTTGGATTATGGTACTCTAATGATGATAACTTTGAGGTTACTGCAAATAGTGATTCTGATTATGGTGGTTGCAAAACAGACTTCAAGTCTACATCTGCAGGGTGTCAGTTCTTTGGAAACCGTCTCGTGACATGGCAATGCAAAAAGCAGACTTCAGTGGCTACATCTACATGTGAAGCTGAATACATCGCTGCTGCCAGTTGCTGTTCTCAGATTATCTGGATTCAACAGCAACTTCGGGACTACGGTTTGTAATTCTCTAACACTCCTATTTATGTAGATAATTCTGCTGCCATAGCTATCACTAAGAATCCGGTTCCACATTCAAAAACCAAACACATCGGCATAAAATATCACTTCATTCGTGATTGTTTTGAAAAGAAACTGATTGATATGGTTCAAATTAACACTGATTTCCAAAAGGCCGACCTCTATACAAAAGCCTTTGACAAACCAAGATTTTTATTCTTGTTAGAGGTAAACGGCATGAAAAAGAAGGATGACGTTGTTCCGGACCAAGAGTCGAGTCAATAATCATTTTTATCAATTACGTTCCTGTATATATTTTCTTTCTTGCGTTTATTAAAAATCTCAAAAACTCAAAAAGATTTTTCATTTTGAAATTTTAGGGGGAGAAAATGTCAGTAAGAAAATGATCTCTCGCTGAGAAAAATGATAGTACACAGACGCTAGTTATCTGAGACTCCAAAAAGATTTCTATATTGTGTACAGTAAAAATAAAAAAAAAAAAGATTTTCCATTTTTGTATATTCTAAAACCCAAAAACATCTGAAAATCTCAAAAATGAGAAATCGTATCCAACCTTTGGGAAGTGATGGCACACTAACCATATGTATGAAGCACATTGCATTTATTGTCATAGTGAATAGTCACACTAAGTCGACATGTGATGCATTGATAGGCTTATCTTACTGAATCTCGACCATTGATGATTGATCTATAACATATTAGATATTGTCTTGTGAGTCACATAATGGTGAAAGGATTGACGAAAATCAACAATAAAAACTGAAGGTGTTTCTCATTCTGTGCACACCAGTTATCATCGGTTTAATGAGATATCAGAAAGTAGTTATAAAATTAAAAAAATTAGATTCCGAAGTCGTATACGTGCCATATTGCCTTGTAAATACCTGGCTGAAGCCGTCCATGCGATTAAGAATAAAATAAAAGTATGAATCCGAATCCGTATATGTGCCATATTACCGGGTTGCAGCCTGGTTGAAGCCATCCATGGGATAAGATGAACACAAACACCGTTAGCTGAATACGTGCCATATTGCCTTGTAAATACCTGGCTGAAGCCGTCCATGAGCTGATGGCTGTCACTGTGAATACTAAAAAAAAAAAAAAAAAAAATTGGTGTAGTAAAGAAGTAAGAGGGAATAACTGAGATCTCATGAACTTATGATGACTGGTTAAGTAAGTTGTGCTGATTTGAAACATTAACATGTTTTGAAAAGTAATTCAAGTCAATTCTTAACTAGTGTGGGACACACAGATAATGGACTTAATCCTTCAAGATCATCTTGTAAGTGTTGAGAAAAGGTATGCATAAGTTTAAGATGGACAAACATATCAATGATCGCATTTTGACTAAGTGTACTTAAAGCTCAGATAATTTGCAATGTTGATGATTGCTATGAGTCTAGTACTGATCCCATGTTCGGATCTTTCTCACAAAAAGATGTGTAAATACCATTGTATAGTTGTATCTACAAAATTCAAAATGTCTCAGATCATTAGTCATTAAGTCTGTATGATTTCTCATAAGGATCTTTCTTACTAAGACATGTGTATATATATCTTGTTGATATTATTTTCAGTATTACATATTCAAAAAATCCAAAAAGATTTTAATTTTTCTGAATTTTAGATTATTCGATAAGACTCGAACGACTGTTATCAACCAAATTTGAAAACCGCTTGACTTCCTGATTGATCAAATCGTTCCTTTACTTCATAACCTATTCCAAAACTTCATAATTGATCCCTCACTTCATAATTAAATGTAAATTACTTCATAATCAAATTGTTGTCAAGACCAATGTGGTCGGATATCCCATTTAACCTGAAAAGTTTAATTTGCATAAGGGGATTGAATGGCTCACTCGTACGAATGGATGAGAAGAATGGCTCACTCGTACGAATGGATGAGCAGAATGGCTCACTCGTACGCATGGATGAGGAGAATAGATCATTCACACGAATGGACTGACCTGAATGGTCCATTCGTACGAATGAGTGGCAGAATGAATCAAGTCTGGTCCACTCGCACGAATGGACTGACCAGAATGGTCCATTCGTATGAATGAACCAGGCCATCTTATAAATATGCCATTCATTCGCATGTGCAGTCTCATTCGCACATTTCAGAAAGCATTCGCACGTCTGTTTGATTGAAATTCTGATTTTGAACAAAACTCCGTCCAATCACTGATCTAATCATTTGATTTCATTTTACAGGTATAACCCCACAAGTATTCATCAAATGTATAACGATTTGAGGATGTTCGATTAGATTTAGGGCTCAAAACCGAAAACCAAACTTAAAAACGTAAAAAATGACTTAATAAACCGATTAAAATGCTAAATACTGGTTGAAAACCATAGTAAAGTGTTTTGGTGTCTTTTTCGGCAAATCTTTTCAAGTGTTGGTTGATTTTTGGACAAATTGGATCGCGACCCGTCTGTCATACGAATGGACACACTCTTCATGTTCATTCGTACGAATGAGAACAACATTCATTCACACGAATGAACGCTCATTCACACGAATGAACGCTCATTCACACGAATGAAACTCATTCGCACGAATGAATACTCATTCATATGAATGAAACTCATTCGCACGAATGAATAGGCAGAATGATCCATTCACACGAATGAACCAACTTTTAGGGTTCATTCGTACAGAGGGAAAATGGTCCAAAAGTTCAAATTTCCAAAATCTTGCATGTACTGATCTGATGTGCTTCATGTTTTTGTGTTTGCAGACTGATCGTTATGGCGCACAGAGCTCCAGTTGTTCTTAAAGCTTCAACAAAAAGCAACATTTGTGCTTACATGATCCCAACTTCAAAGAATGCAAGACCGTTCATTGGAATGATCGAGTTCTTGTCTCGATCCAGGATAGCCCATGCTATATCTTAAATCTGCACTCCCTATGCTTCTCATCAAC
Organism: Smallanthus sonchifolius; assembly: GCA_023525975.1. Taxonomy (NCBI): domain Eukaryota; kingdom Viridiplantae; phylum Streptophyta; class Magnoliopsida; order Asterales; family Asteraceae; genus Smallanthus; species Smallanthus sonchifolius. Next base: position 63,345,420 of record CM042021.1, on the reverse strand, counting down.
GGGAATTCTGGGCCACAGCTGAAATAGACTGTGAAGTTTCTCCAACTGTGATACGGGGAAAGATTGCAGGACAGGAGATTATTGTATCTGCCTCTCACATTCGCCGATTGTGTCAATTAGGTGATCATCCTGAAGATCCAGTGACACTGGATAAATATCTGGTCCGTGGATGCTTCATGAGAATAAAGTACGACGGGAATGTCGCCGAAGGCGTTCTCAACAAGGCGAACCTCTGTCCCCAGTATAAATATCTAGGACACGTTCTTCTTCACTGCCTCGGTTCCCGTCGTGGCGGATTTGATGACATGCGCGAAACAATACAGAGCGCATTTGTGGCACTGGTGTTGAACATACTGTTCAACTTTTCAGAGATGGTGTTCACACACCTGAAGGAAAACATCTCGCTAAAAGGGGACAATGCGTATCTCATGTACCCCCGATTCTTACAGATGATAATCGATGACCAACTTCCTCTACTACCACGATCCGATATTGACATGATAAGGCTGGAGCATATGACTGATGTCACATTAAACCGGGTACAGACTTATAGGGGAAGACCAACAAAGCCTCCACATAAACGCCTTATTGGACATCTGGCAAATTCTGATTATGTGGTACCTGTAAACAGAAATTGGCGTCACGATAATAGTGATTCTGACAGGGAGGATATTGTTGTGCCTCCAGCTGACGACCAAGATGGTCAGGGAGGTGGTGGCAATGCTCCTAATGTTCCATCTACCGCTGCCACCACTCCTACTGTTACTGCTATCGATTCATCCCTTCTAACTAACCCAGAAGACGTTAACCTGGACACCGTCCTGTTTACTGATTCTGAGGAAACTGAAGATGAATTCGAAATCAGTCAACAAGGGGCAAGATTGGTCGCCACAAAACGAAAGAGGGGAGCAGATCAAGGAAGCTCAAGGGTTGATGATGATAACGTCAGGGATGCTGACTTTGTCCCTGACTGTCCACAAGTATCTGCTGCTCCTTCTTCCCAATCTACCCCAGTCAAGAAAGGAAGAATGAAGAGAATGGCCGAACGCCAAAAGTTCAAACTTGTCAGAAGGACGGAGAGCACCTCTGCTACAACAGCAACTGCCACCAGGTCTGAGGCTCCAATGTCAACATCCATGCCTCATACACAAACTGTGCCTCCGATTCCTCCTCCCATCTACACGACTGCTCATACATCACAGCCAGCCACTACTCGAGCTGAGCCATCAACATCATTGCCGACTATTTCGTTGAACGATCAAATCATCACTCTAAACAGCTTGGTACTGCAGCTTCTGGCTCAAAATCAAGAACAGTCAAAGCGTTTAGATCTTTAGGGCTCGCAGATCAGTCAGTTGACTCTTCAAAATACTGAACAAGCCCAAGCCATCACAAGTCTTTCCAATAGATGCAATGATCAACAAGCCCTCCTTCTCACTGCTACAAACCAGAATCAACAGTTGTCTAAAACTGTTGATGCACATGCTCAGAGAATACAAAGGATAGAGGAGGAAAATAAGAGACTGTTGGAAGACTTAGAAAGCAGAAGGGACACGACACCTAGAATTGAGGGTGCTCGAAATGATGGTGATGATGGTGATGATGATGATGATGATGATGAGGATGATGATGGTGACGATGATGATGATGATGATAGTGATGATGATGATGATGACAAGAATGACGAAGATAAGGATGATGGTGCCAATGCTGGTGCTGCATCAAGTGCTTCAAAGACAGCAGAAGCAGAGGCACGCACGAAGCAAAAATTAGACAAACCAGTAGGCCCATCATCAGATACACAAAAGGGAACTGAAGGTTGATAGTTTTTGTTTTAAGTGTTTTAAGTTGTCTTATTGTAAATATTAGATTATTATGTAAATAATTTCAGTTTTATTTTGATTAAATCAATGAAATTTCAAATTCTCACATGTTTATTCTTTGTTTGTTTGTGAAAATAGTTTTGGATGTGATGCCTCTCAAGCAACAACCTTCAAAGTTAACTTATGTGCTTGACATGCAAGGGATCATCCAACATTCAGTGATTTATGATAAAGAGGAAGGGGAAATCGTACACTGCTTGTCAAAAGAACAGATTGCCGAGCTATTTCAAATGAATCCCGACGAAGTCATTACTGAAGAGGCATCTGTTCCTACAACTGATTATCCCTCCTCTGACGAACTAGAAGACGTTGATGAGGTTGAAGTCGAAGACATCACTAATCAAGAATATCCAAAGTACACATCAGTAGATGGTGATGATCTTCCCTCCTTCGCGGACTTATTCACTCAGCAGTCCGACGAGGAGGTCAACCGCATTATCGACAACAAAGAGGATGAAGCCGGTCCCTCCACTTTTGACATTGACGAGCTGAATGAACGTAAAAGTCAGTGGATGGAATACATGGCTGAACTAAAGAAGAACTCAAAGCCCTCTCCTCCAACCAAGTACACTAAAGTTTATCGACTCAAAGGACACAAGTCTGATGGTCGTATAATCAGTTGGGCATACTTCAACGACTTAAGCTGCTATGCTATAAAAAGAGAGAAGGGCATACAATATTTCAGGTACCCTCATGACTTCAAGACGCTGCCCGCATTTGAAGTAAATCAATTGGCGTGTCTAAAGCTTCTATACAGCGAATCTTCCGGTCTGTCCGAATGGTTTGAACGTCAATTACAGTATGAATACCGGAAGAATTGGGTGAACTTCAAGCCACAAATGCCTACACGTTACATTCACAAGGAAAAGGTTCATCCAATCACGAAGAAGCCCCTAATTGTATTAAAGTGGAAACCTCCAACGATCATGAAGAAGATTCCTTTAAGGAAAATGATCCAGGACTTCTCAGATCAGTTCAAATGGTGGTACTATGATGGGCGTACTGGTGAAGCTGTAATAGTGCTTTGTAAAGAAGGGTCATGGGAGACCATCAGGGTCTTTGATCCGTTGTGGCTGACCAACTTGTCTGAACAAGATGTTACCACTTTATACAAGTGTCAGCCGTTTTTTGAAGTTGAAGATATAGACCAGGCGTTGCAGTATGTGAAGGTGATACGTATATGCTTTGCTTTTAACATACACGCCGGGGTCAACTGGAAAACTCGTTCAAAAGAGATGTTGAAGACCAACTAATGTTAGTTAGGTCATTTTGAAGGGATCTAGGTCCAAGGGGGAGTATCTAGATGCATATTATGTCCCTAATCCCTTGTAATATGTATTTCATCTATGTTTAATGTAACTATTTGATGTATTAATGAAATTACATGTTTATCCTTAATGTTTACTCATATATAACGACTGTGTATTAAATGATCTGATAAATATCGATAACGTTGATCAATCGTGCTATTGAAAGGCCCATTCGCACGAATGGATCATGAGAATGATCCATTCGCACGAATGGATCATGAGAATGATCCATTCGCACGAATAGATCATGAGAATGATCCATTCGCACGAATAGATCATGAGAATGATTCATTCACTAGAATAAGTCATGAGAATGATTCATTCGTACGAATGAACCATTCTTATGATCATTCTTACGAATTAACCATTCTCATGATCTATTCGCACGAATGAGTCCATTCACATGGCTCATTCGTACGAATGGCCTCTGCACTATATATAGAAGTTTCACTTCATGAGCACAAAAAAAGGGGATACAACACATATACACATACTATCCAGAGTAGAACAAAACCAAGAACAGAACACACAAACTCTCTGCACCTGTATTGTTGAATCTCTGTTCTTGAGAGTTTCCAGGTCTTGTATCCAACTTCTCTACACCAAAGGGTCGATAGAAACCTTCGATTCGTCGTCTAATCCGCTCGTTTCTTACGACCCGATCCGTGTCATAGATTGGATTGCCAATCAAATCGGATTCCGCACGATTTGGTTCGGTTAATGTGTTGAATCATTGGATCAAGGTAGATCCCGATCCAACAGTTTTGATCTGTCTGTTGTTGTTTGTTTTAACTGTGGTGAGAAAGGGCATTTTGCTAGGCAATGTGAAAAGCCTAAACAGACTGGAAACCGCAACCCTTTCAACAACCGTCAAAGCCAACCGAAGCAACAAAATCAAAATACAGAAACAAACCTTGTTCCAGTTACTCTTGCACAAGATAAGGACACTTCAAGTGGAACAAAAGCTATGGTTGTTCAAACAGATGAGACTGTTGATTGGTCTTTTAAATTTGGAGCTGATGGTAGTTCAGGGGATAGAGCTTACATGGCAAAGGCTGTAGAAGTCAATGAAGAATCAGATTCTGATGTAGAGAGAAAGATTGCTTCAGAAAGTTCATCAGCTGCAGACGACACATCTTCAAACAGTTCTGGCTTCACAGCTGAGAATGAAGATAAATCATCTGTTGTCTCTTCAAGTCAATCGAAAGCTGATGTGGATGATAACAATTCCTCTTCTGAATCTACCTGTAGCTGTGCTTTTATGGTAAAAACATCCACAGGCATTCAGGTAAATTCTGACAATTTTGAAAGTGAGTCTGAATCTCAACCGTGTTTAATTTGTGATGAACTTGAGAAGAAAGTTGAGACACTTAAAAGTCACAACACAGACTTAATTGCTGATTTAACTAATTGTCTTGAAGCAAACCGTGTTTTAAAGGGAAACGAACTTGCTTTCAAAAACAAAATTGATCTTTTAAACAGGCAAGTTCATGAATTAGAAATCTGTGTTATCAACAAACAAAATGCCATCACTTTTTATTTAAACACGATTGATGAAACAAAGAAAAAGCTGGCGCTTGTCGAGTGTGATTATGAAACTTTAAATCAAAAGCTGAAAAGTTATTCAAATTCTGCTTACATTCTTGATTACATGATTTCACGGAGTCCAGGAAAGAAAAATGCTGGCTTTGGGTATAAAAATTGTCCTCCACCGGTGTTGAATACTATGGTAAACACACCGGATGATAACCCAATCATTGACTTTAAGGTCAAAACGCCACTTGTCGTTAATCCAACCGAAAACAAAATTTCTCAACCAAAGGTTAACGATAATGGTGCTTCAACTTCGAAGTCCCAGTGTGTTGATGGAATGGTAGAAGAGTGGGATGAAGACGACGATGAGTGTCCTACTCGTGGTTTGGGACACAAAAACTCGTCTGCTCCACAGAATGACAGCATTGGTATTTCAAAATCTGCTTCTAAAAATGTTTTTAAAATTAAACCAACTAATTGCAGTCCATCTTATCCCACTACTTCTGATCAGAAGAGTCAAGTAACCAAAGCCTCAATCAAAAAGGTTAATTTTGTTAAAGCTGGAGAGTCTGTTCAATCAAACAAGTCACTCTCTTCAGCTGAATAAAAAGAAGCTAAGGCTTGTGGTTCAAAAACTCACCAAAGTGAAAATCAATACAGATCTCCAAGGTTGGTTGAGCGGAGATACTGTTTTGAGTGCGGTACACAAGGACACGTTGTTGTCAGCTGTCCTTATCTTCAGAAGCCAAGTAAAAGAGTTAATCATTTTCCAGAAAATAAACAAAAGTTTTTAAAGTCAAAATCTAACTCTTTTACCCAACAACAAGTGCATCAAAAGAAAGTTAAACAAAATATGCATGACTTGTTGGTCTCTGATTCGAGTTCCACACCTGTACAAATTGTTAAGCAATCCACTGTTTACCACAAACAGTCGTTGCACAAACAACATGTGTGGAAAGCAAAATCAGATGATGCTTCTAACGACTGTACTTCAAAGTCAAATGGTTGTTCCAAAAGTCCACAAGGACAGTGGATGGATTGTACTGTTGTAGATGAGACTGGGAAACCCAAGACCGTAAAGGCTTGGGTTCCTAACCTAAACTAATTACTTTCCTTCTTGTGCAGGTTGTCCTTTATAATCCTATTAGCAATAATTGGATTATTGATAGTGGGGCATCCAGGCACATGACTGGGAACTTAGCTCTCCTTTTCGACGTCAGAAATATCAAAGGGGGCTATGTTTCATTTGCAGGCGATAAAGGTGGTTTTATCTCAGCTCAGGGAACACTGTCTAATGGAGCTGTCAGCTTTGAGAAGGTCAACTTTGTCAAACAGTTGGATAACAACTTACTTTCTGTTTCTCAAATCTGTGATAAGGAGTTCAAGGTTCTTTTTGATGACAAGCATTGTTATATCTTGAAAAAGGAGTTTATGATTCCAGAAGACATGGTGGTTATGTCTGCTCCAAGAATGAATGATCTTTATATTCTTGACATGTCACAAGCATCATCCTCAGTGTCCACAGCATCATGTTTTGTTTCGAAAGCCACTGAGAAGGATTCTATTTTATGGCACAAAAGAATGGGACATCTCAGTCTCAGAAAAATGAATCATTTGGTGCACAAAAATTTTGTTGAAGGAGTCACTGTGAAAAGTTTTCATCTTCCTGACGTGTGTGTTTCTTGCAAGAAAGGCAAACAAACCAAGAAATCTCATAAACCCAAATCTCAACATTCCATCACTATACCACTAGAGCTCTTACACATGGACTTGTTTGGTCCTATCAACCGGAAGAGTATTGCTGGAGACTTATATTGTTTGGTTGTGACGGATGAGTATTCAAGATATTCTTGGGTGATGTTCTTAAAAGAAAAATCTGAAACTTTTGAATATGTGGAGATTCTGATTACCAAATTGGAGTCTTTCTATAAGTTAAAGGTTAGGAGGATCCGTTCAGACAATGGTACTGAATTTAAAAATCATCTTATGGAAACTTTCTGTCAAAAACTTGGTATTCACCATGAATTCAGTGCGCCATATGTTCCACAAATGAACGGTGTTGCCGAGAGGAAGAATCGGACCTTGATAGAAGCTGCAAGGACTATGCTCGCTGACTCAAACTTACCCGTGCAGTTCTGGAATGAAGCTATTGCTAATGCGTGTTACACGCTCAACCGGGTTCTAGTTGTCAAGCGTCACGATAAAACTTGCTTTGAATTGTTGCATCGACGGAAACCGAACCTACAGTATCTTGAACCGTTCGGCGCTCCATGTACCATGTTGAAAAAGGATGCTCATGGCAAGTTTAACGAGAAAGTAGAGGAAGGTTACTTCTTAGGGTACAGCACTCCCAATAAAAGAGTTTACAACAAAGCTTCTGGGAATGTAGAAGAATGGTACCGTGTTGATGTTCAAAAGTATACCTCTCCTGCTGCTGGAAAAGGTCTTCCTTGGATGTTTGATTATGAAGAACTTTTTGCCTCGCTTAATCTTCCTCCAGAATGTTCAGATGAGGAGGTTGCTGTTCAAATGATGTATGATGCTCAAAACGCACCTGATGAACATGTGCAACCTACTCCCTCATCATCTGACATTCCTGAGTCCTCCAATAACACACAAGTCACACAAGATGATGACTCTTCTTCTTCTTCAGAGTATGAGGGTTCTCGATAAGAAATAGACCAGGTGATTGAAGATCCTTCCCATGATGTTGTACAATTGAGTGATGATGTTTCACATTCTGTGGCAATTGAACAGAGTATCACAAACCTTGATCAAACTGTTGAGGTTCCTGCTCATCCTGTGGGTAGGATTGATAGAATTCATCCTCAACAGAACATTATTGGTGATCCCACATCTGGTGTTAAAACTAGGGGTCAGATCAACTCTGGAGTCTACTCAGAAATCATGGAATCTGGTGTGGTCAACGATTGTGCGCATTCATGTTTCATCTCGCAAATCGAACCACGGTCTATAACAGATGCTTTAAAAGAAGAATCTTGGGTAAATGCAATGCAGGAAGAACTAATCCAATTTCAGAAGCTCGGAGTTTGGAAGTTAGTTGATTTACCAAATGGAGCTAAGAAGATTGGTACTCGATGGGTTCTTCGTTGCAAAAGGGATGATCAAGGAATAGCAATAAGAAATAAGGCTCGTTTGGTCGTTCAGGGATTTAGGCAAATTGAAGGTATAGATTACAATGAAGTGTTTGCACCGGTTGCTCGTCTGGAAGCAATTCGAATTTTTCTTGCTTATGCATCCTACAAAAGGTTCAAAGTCTATCAAATGGATGTAAAAAGTGCTTTCCTTCATGGAGAAATCAGTGAAGTCGTATACGTCAGTCAACCTCCCGGGTTTGAAGATCCTATGCATCGTGACCGTGTCTACAAATTGGACAAGGCACTGTACGGATTGCACCAAGCTCCGCGAGCGTGGTACGAGACACTTTCCACTCATCTTCTGAAAAATGGTTTTAGAAGAGGTGTCATCGACTGCACGTTGTTCATTAGAGAAAAGGGTGGAGAACTTTTAATGGTACAGGTATACGTGGATGACATTATTTTCGGATCGACGAATGATGTTCTGTGCAAAGAATTTGAAAGAGTTATGCAGGACAAGTTCGAGATGAGTTCCATGGGAGAGATGAAGTTCTTTCTAGGGCTACAAGTAGATCAATCTGAGACAGGGATTTTCCTTCATCAAACAAATTATGTTGGAGACATACTGAGCCGATTCAGTATGACTGATGCCAAACCTGCTGGTACTCCATTGGCGATCAATCACGGGATTTCGCCTGATGACAAAGGGGAGTATATTGATGCTATTCTCTATCGAGCCATGATCGGATCTCTCATGTATCTCACGGCATCTCGACCAGACATCATGTTCGCCACGTGTCTCTGTGCCCGATATCAGTCAAAACCAAAAGTGTCCCACTTAATTACTGTCAAAAGGATTTTTCGTTATCTGAAGGGTACTCCTGATCTTGGATTATGGTACTCTAATGATGATAACATTTGAGCTTACTTCATATAGTGATTCTGATTATGGTGGTTGCAAAACAGACTTCAAGTCTACATCTGCATGGTGTCAGTTCTTTGGAAACCGTCTTGTGACATGGCAATGCAAAAAGCAGACTTCAGTGGCTACATCTACATGTGAAGCTGAATACATCGCTGCTGCCAGTTGCTGTTCTCAGATTATCTGGATTCAACAGCAACTTCGGGACTACGGTTTGCAATTCTCTAACACTCCTATTTATGTAGATAATTCTGCTACCATAGCTATCACTAAGAATCTGGTTCAGCATTCAAAAACCAAACATATCGGCATAAAATATCACTTCATTCGTGATTGTTTTGAAAAGAAACTGATTGATATGGTTCAAATTAACACTGATTTCCAAAAGGCCGACCTCTATACAAAAGCCTTTGACAAATCAAGATTTTTATTCTTGTTAGAGGTAAACGGCATGAAAAAGAAGGATGGCGTTGTTCCGGACCAAGAGTCGAGTCAATAATCATTTTTATCAATTACGTTCCTGTATATATTTTCTTTCCTCCGTTTATTAAAAATCTCAAAAACTCAAAAATATATTTCATTTTGAAATTTTAGGGGGAGAAAATGTCAGTAAGAAAATGATCTCTCGCTGAGAAAAATGATAGTACACAGACGCTAGTTATCTGAGACTCCAAAAAGATTTTTATTTGTGTACAGTTTGTTTTTTTAAAAAAAAAAAAAAAAAAAAAAACATCTGAAAAACTCAAAAAGGAGAAATCGTATCCAACCTTTGGGAAGTGATGGCACACTAACCATATGTATGAAGCACATTGCATTTAATGTCATAGTGAATAGTCACACTGAGTCGACATGTGATGCATTGATAGGCTTATCTTACTGAATCTCGACCATTGATGATCAATCTATACCATATTAGATATTGTCTTGTGAGTCACATAATGGTGAAAGCATTGACGAAAATCAACAATAGAAACTGAAGGTGTTTCTCATTCTGTGCACACCAGTTATCATCGGTTTAATGAGATATCAGAAAGTAGTTATAAAATTAAAAATTAGATTCCGAAGTCGTATACGTGCCATATTGCCTTGTAAATACGTGGCTGAAGCCGTCCATGCGATTAAGAATAAAATAAAAGTATGAATCCGAATTCGTATATGTGCCATATTACCGGGTTGCAGCCTGGTTGAAGCCATCCATGGGATAGGATGAACACAAACACCGTTAGCTGCATACGTGCCATATTGCCTTGTAAATACCTGGCTGAAGCCGTCCATGAGCTGATGGCTGTCACTGTGAATACTGAAAAAAAAAAAAAAATTGGTGTAGTAAAGAAGTAACAGGGAATAACTGAGATCTCATGAACTTATGATGGCTGGTTAAGTAAGTTGTGCTGATTTGAAACATTAACATGTTTTGAAAAGTAATTCAAGTCAATTCTTTACTAGTGTGGGACACACAGACAATGGACTCAATCCTTCAAGATCATCTTGTAAGTGTTGAGAAGAGGTCTGCATAGGTTTAAGATGGACAAAAATCCAAAAAGATTTTTAGTCATTAAGTCTGTATGATTTCTCATAAGTCATTAAGTCTGTATGATTTCTCATAAGGATCATTCTTACTAAGACATGCGTGTATATATCTTGTTGATATTATTTTCAGCATTACATATTCAAAAATCCAAAAAGATTTTACTTTTCCTGAATTTTAGATTATCTGATAAGACTCGAACGACTGTCTGAAAATCAAAATTTGAAAACCGCTTGACTTCCTGATTGATCAAATCGTTCCTTTACTTCATAAACTATTCCAAAACTTCATAATTGATCCCTCACTTCATAATTAAATGTAAATTACTTCATAATTAAATTTTTGTTAAAACCAATGTGGTCGGATACCCCATTTAACTTGAAAAGTTTAATTTGCATAAGGGGATTGTCCCATTCGTACGAATGGATGAGCAAAATGGCTCACTCGTACGAATGGATGAGGAGAATAGCTCATTCACACGAATGGACTGACCAGAATGGTCCACTCGTACGAATGAGTGGCAGAATGAATCAATTCACACAAATGGACTGACCAGATGGTCCACTCGTACGAATGAGTGGCAGAATGAATCAAGTCTGGGTCACTCGCACGAATGGACTGACCAGAATGATCCATTCGTACGAATGAACCAGGCCATCCTATAAAAAGGCCATTCATTCGCATTCTTAGCATCATTCGCACAAATCAGAAATCCTTATTCGCACGTCTGTTTGATTAAAATCTGCATTTGAACAAATCTCCGTCCAATCACCGATCTAACGCTTGATTTTTGTTTACAGGTATACCCTCAAGAGATTAATCGTCTGTATACTCGATTCTTGGATGACTCGACTAGATTTAGGGTTCAAAACCGAAAACCAAACCTAAAAAACGTAAAAAGTGACTTAATAAACCAACTAAAATGCTAAATATTGGTTGAAAATCATAGTCGAGTGTGTTGGTGTCTTTTTCGGCAAATCTTTTCAAGTCTTGATCAAATTTTTGGACAAGTTGGATCGCGACCCGTCTGTCATACGAATGGACACACTCTTCATGTTCATTCGTACGAATGAGCACTCATTCACATGAATGAACACTCATTCATACGAATGAGAACTCATTCGCACGAATGAATACTCATTCACATGAATGAAACTCATTCGCACGAATGAATAGGCAGAATGATCCATTCGCACGAAGGGAAAATGGTCCAAAAGGTTCATATTTCCAAAATCTTGCATGTACTGATCTGATGTGCTTCACGTTTTTGTGTTTGTAGACTGATCATTATGGCGCAGAGAGCTCCAGTTGTTCTTAAGGCTTCAATAAAAAGCAACATATGTGCGTACATGATTCCTACATCAAAGAATGCACGTCCGTTTGTCGGAATGATCGAGTTTTTATCAAGATCAAGGATTGCTCATGCTATATCCCATCACCGGACTCCATATACGTCGCATCAAAGGGATTTCTGGGCCTCTGCCGAGATTGACTGCGAGGTATCTCCACAGAACATACGAGGGAAGATCGCAGGTCAAGATGTGGTTGTATCGGCAGCTCACATTCGCCGATTGTGTCAATTCGGTGATCATCCTGAAGATCCAGTGACACTGGATAAATATCTGGTCCGCGGATGCTTCATGAGAATAAAGTACGACGGGAATGTAGCAGAGGGAGTTTTAAACAATGCGAACCTCTGTCCGCAGTATAAGTATCTTGGACATGTTCTTCTGCATTGCCTTGGTTCCCGTCGTGGCGGTTTCGACGACATGCGCGAAACAATTTAGAGCGCATTCGTTGCTCTGGTGTTGAACATTCCGTTCAACTTTTCTGAGATGGTGTTCACGCATCTTAAGGAAAACATCTATCTTAAGGAGGACAATGCATATCTTATGTACCCCAGATTCTTACAAATGATAATAGATGACCAGCTTCCTCTTCTGCCAAGGTCAGACATCGACATGATCAAGCTAGAACACATGACGGATGGCACTCTAAACAGGGTACAGACCTACAGGGGCAGACCAACAAAGCCACCTCCCAAACGACTTATTGGACATCTGGCAAATCCAGATTATGTGGCACCAACAAACAGAAAATGGCGTCACGATAACAGTGATTCTGACAGGGAGGATATTGTTGTACCTCCAGCTGACGACCAAGATGATGACGACCAAGATGGTCAGGGAGATGGTGGCAATGCTCCTAATGTTCCATCTACCGCTGCCACCACCCCCACTGTTGCTGCTATCGATTCTTCCCTTCCAACTAACCCAGAAGACGTTAACCTGGACACCGTCCTGTTTACTGATTCTGAGGACACTGAAGACGAATTTGTAATTAGTCAACAAGGGGCAAGATTGGTCGCAACAAAACGAAAAAGGGGAGCAGATCAAGGAAGCTCAAGGGTTGATGTTGACGTCAGGGATGCTGACTTTGTCCCTGACTGTCCACAAGTATCTGCTGCTCCTTCTTCCCAATCTACCCCAGTCAAGGGAGGAAGAAACAAGAGAATGGCCAAACGCCAAAAGTTTAAACTTGTTAGAAGGACGGAAAGCACCTCTGCTACTACAGCAACTGCCACCAGGTCTGAGGCTCCAATGTCAACATCTATGCCTCAGACACAAACTGTGCCTCATCCCATCTACACGATTGCTCCTACATCACAGCCATCAACTATTCGAGCTGAATCTTCAATGTCACTGCCGACTGTTTCTCTACACGACCAGATCAGTACTTTAAACAGTTTGGTACTTCGTTTACTGGCTCAGAATGAAAAGCAATCAAAGCGTATTGACCAACAGGGCTCGCAGATCAGTCAGTTGACTCTGCAAAATACTGAACAAGCCCAAGCCATCACAAGTCTTTCCACTAGGTGTAATGATCAACAAGCCCTCCTTCTCACTGCTACAAACCAGAATCAACAGTTGTCTAAAACTGTTGATGCACATGCTCAGAGGATACAAAGGCTTGAGGAGGATAATAAGAGACTGTTGGAAGACTTAGAAAGCAGAAGAGACCCGACACCCAAAATTGAGGGTGCTCGCAATGATGGTGATGATGGTGATGATGGTGATGATGATGATGACGATGATGATGATGATGATGACGATGATGATGATGATGATAGTGATGATGATGACAATAATGACAAAGATAAGGATGATGGTGCCAATGCTGGTGCTGCATCAAGTGCTTCAAAGACAGCAGAAGCAGAGGCACGCACAAAGCAAAAATCAGACAAATCAGAAGGCCCATCATCAGATACACAAAAGGGCACTGAAGTTTTGGATGTGATGCCTCTCAAGCAACAACCTTCAAAGTTAACTTATGTGCTTGACATGCAAGGGATCATCCAACATTCAGTTATTTATGACAAAGAGGAAGGGGAAATCATACACTGCTTGTCAAAAGAACAGATTGCCGAGCTATTTCAAATGAATCCCGACGAAGTCATCACTGAAGAGGCATCTGTTCCTACAACTGATTATCCCTCCTCTGACGAACTAGAAGACGTTGATGAGGTTGAAGTCGAAGACATCACTGATCAAGAATATCCAAAGTACACATCAGTAGATGGTGATGATCTTCCCTCCTTCGCAGACTTATTCACTCAGCAGTCTGACGAGGAGGTCAACCGCATTATCGACAACAAAGGAGATGAAGCTGGTCCCTCCACTATTGACATTGACGAGCTGAATGAACGTAAAAGTCAGTGGATGGAATACATGGCCGAATTAAAGAAGAACTCAAAGCCCTCTCCTCCAACCAAGTACACTAAAGTTTATCGACTCAAAGGACACAAGTCTGATGGTCGTATAATCAGTTGGGCATACTTCAACGACTTAAGCTGCTATGCTATAAAAAGAGAGAAGGGCATACAATATTTCAGGTACCCTCATGACTTCAAGACGCTGCCCGCATTTGAAGTAAATCAATTGGCGCGTCTAAAGCTTCTATACAGCGAATCTTCCGGTCTATCCGAATGGTTTGAACGTCAATTACAATACGAATACCGGAAGAAGTGGGTGAAATTCAAGCCACAAATGCCTACACGTTACATTCATAAGGAAAAGGTTCATCCAATCACCAAGAAGCCCCTAATTGTCTTAAAGTGGAAACCTCCAACGATCATCCAATCACCAAGAAGCCTCTTTAAGGAAAATGATCCACGACTTCTCAGATCAGTTCAAATGGTGGTACTATGATGGGCGTACTGGTGAAGCTGTTATAGTGCTTTGTAAAGAAGGGTCATGGGAGACCATTAGGGTCTTTGATCCCTTGTGGCTGACCAACTTGTCTGAAAAATATGTTACAACTTTATACAAGTGTCAACCGTTTTTTGAAGTTGCAGATATAGACCAGGCGTTGCAGTATGTGAAAGTGATACGTATATGCTTTGCTTTTGACATACACGCCGGAGTTAACTGGAAAACTCGTACAAAAGAGATGTTGAAGACCAACTAATGTTAGTTAGGTCATTTTGAAGGGATCTAGGTCCAAGGGGGAGTATGTAGATGCATAATATGTCCCTAATCCCTTGTAATATGTATTTCATCTATGTTTAATGTAATTATTTGATGTATTAATGAAATTACATGTTTATCCTTATTGTTTACTCATATATAACGACTGTGTATTAAACGATCTGATAAATATCGATAACGTTGATCAATAGTGCTATTGAAAGGCCCATTTGCACGAATGGATCATGAGAATGATCCATTCATGCGAATAGATCATGAGAATGACTCATTCATTAGAATAAGTCATGAGAATGATTCATTCGTACGAATGAACCATTCTGATGATTCATTCTTACGAATGAACCATTCTGCTAATTCATTCGCACGAATGAGTCCATTCACATGGATCATTCGTACGAATGGCCTCAGCACTATATATAGAACTTTCACTTCATGAGCACAAAAACACAACAGAAATACAACACATATACACACAGAACCAGACTAAGCAACAACACACAAACTCTCTGCACCTGTATTGTTGAATCTCTGTCCGTTGAGAGTTTCCAGGTCTTGTATCCAACTTCTCTACACCAAAGGGTCGATAGAAACCTTCGTTTCGACATCTAATCCGCTCGTTTCTTACGACCCGATCCGTGTCATAGATTGGATTGCCAATCAAATCGGATTCCGCACGATTTGGTTCGGTTAATGTGTTGAATCATTGGATCAAGGTAGATCCCGATCCAAAAGGTTCACGGGAATGAGCGAGGGAGGAGAAGGAGACGGGTTACATCCGATTAGGGTAAGTGCATGTACATGCATACATGGGACCCGACACGTGTATACAAGTTCTAAATGGGTCACGAACCGTTCAGTACGAAGGTGACATGAGATTATGGTTTCATGGAGTTGGATCAACAAGCAGATGGAACTCGAGGTTTTGTTATATTGTTACCCGTTACCCAACATATGATTTAAACGTATCTTGATCGTGTGATCATATGTTTGACATGTTCGAGGTTTGAGCGAGCACGCGTGATGCAGAGCTAGGATTTGGACGCGGAATAACTGGTGAGTTTCTAATCCCCTCTTTTAAACGTTTTACTATTTTGGGACTATCGTACATACTCGCATGTTTTATTAAACGAACGTATTACGAGTTATGATTTAAACCTGAAGTCTTTTATGAAATCGTTATGTAATAATGAAGCTAAGGGTCGTTATGGGGTCCTTAGGGTGGGTGAACAAGAGTTGTGATAATCTGTGCGTGTCATCTTATGAGTTAGTCGGGATGCGTCAGGAATTTAGTTAAACCTGTAATGGTTATATCAGGAGAGTTTGCATGGGAACCCGTACGTGGTTCATTAACGAGTCGGGTAGACGTTATTATGTTGTTATGCGTCATGCATTGTTCATTAACGACAGGTATCGTGTGTGCATGGGTTTATGTGGTGTCCATAGTATATACGGACTAGAAGTCAGTATGGTGATTGTATGCCGTATAATTAACTAGTCGTAAAGAGATGGGTAAAGTGTTTAGACGTAAGATGATACATCTAAAGTATCTGTTTTATTACACACGTAAGTGATCCGTGAAAGGGTGGTGAGTGGTAGTACATGCCCAGGTAGTGTCATGTGTATATGTGTGTTGCTTTGTATGCTTGCATTGTTGTCCGTGTGCAGGGTCAACAGTGGTGTGGAGGACGGAGTCCTTCGGGGTCATCATCGTATGAGTGATGTGTCAGTCACCATATGGTAGATGATATAGTCACCGTGTGGGAGGCTGGGTGGTCATCGTAGATGAAGAGTGTGTCACTATGTTTAGTGGTGTGGCCTTGTAACAAGGGTATAACTGAGCTTATGGGGAGTATCCCGACATGGATAACCCTGATGAGAGCGTAATGATGAGGTATGTGTTTGTATGAATATATACATGTTAAATTGCATGCAAGTGATGAGTTATATTAATTGTGTACGTGATGATATTGATATGATAAATAGATGGAATCAATGTGGTGTATTGAGTTAGATTGACCGTTGTGTCGGGACGAGTACATCGTGCACAACTATTATGTTAGTTGATTTGTAAGAGTCTTGGTTAGGGCTGGTTAAGCTAGTGTCTAGAGGTTTGTTGAGTTAACCAGCATATGGTTATTATATATAGTAAATTGTGTGTTATTAGAGTAGTAAGCTCGATCAATGTCGGAGAGACTTACTAAGTATAATTGACAGGGTGAGTCTGGGGTGGTGAAACCTTTGGAAGATGGTAAGATAACAGGGTTATCAATATGAGAAAAATTTATAAAACTATTTTTATAAGGATCAGTGTAACATACCGAAAATTTATCTAGCGAGTGGATCGAGTTATTGAGGGATCAGGGTCCCTTTTAAACAACTTGGGTTATAAAAGTTCCCCGTAAAGAGGGATTATCACAGTTAGAGGACCCGGATAGCCGTTTATTCTAGAATGTAAGGTAGAATTGTGTTAAACGTATTCAGAGGGACTCAAAAGGAAATAACAAAGGGTTTATAAGCCACCTAATGGCAAACCCTAAGCCTTAATCGGCAAAAGAGTGTTCGACGGCAGCCAAAGGAGAGCGCAAAGGAGAGAGGGGACGACGATGGGTCTCACGGTGGTTCTTCGACGGTAACGCGCGGTAGAGGAGCGTCACTACTCGAAAGGTAAACTCCTAAACCGACTCTTTACCTCCTCATCTTTGTTAGTTCATGGGAAAAACCCGATTAGGGTTGCGGGACTGTGGTTACGGTGGATGGAGGAGAAGACGGGAGATGAGGCGGTGGCATGGGGTGGCTACGAGTGGCAAAAGGTGGTGGCTTTGGCGCGATGGTGGAGAGCCACAGTGATGGGCCGGGGTGTACGGATGGGAAGAGTTTTTCGAGGACGAGAAAAGAGGTAGATGGAGTCGGGTAGCGTGGTGGTGGTCTTGGGAGGAGCTGGAACGGCAACGGCAGTGAGAGGTGGTTCACGGTGGTGATGTACGGTGAAGGTGGTTCACGATGGTGGCGGTCCCCGGTAATGAACGGGAATAAAGACGGAATCGGGTTAAAACCCTATTAGGGTTTGTTAGCATAGGGTTTGCATGAAGGGATTTCGACGTGCATGGAGATCTCGGCTCGTGTACGCGTGACCAGTAAGGTTAGGGTTTTTGCATGGCGTGTGTACGTACATTCATGCGGGTTCCAAACGGGTTAAGGATGAACCGGTTCAAGCAGACACGTGAATTAGGGTTTTTACATGGTGAAGGGGATGTGCAAATGAGATGAGTGTCAGGAATATTTATACTTTTACGTAATTTACACATGTCTAGGGCATACTTTGACTGTGTGATCGCGCGAATGACAGGTTTGGGTTTCGAGCTTGTACAAACGGACTTGCAGAGCAATGATGTGGATCTTATAACTAGTGAGTTTCTAATCCCCTCTTTTAAATGTTTTCATCGTTTTGGGGCTATTGTACATACTTTTGAGATATGTTTTATTACATTAAATGTATATCGATCTTTGGGGTCTAACCCGATGAGTTTGTGAAGTTAAATAGCTAAATATGGGGCTAAGGGACTATTTGTGTCCATAGGACGTGCGGGTAACAAGCGGGGATATGTGTAGGTCCTCATGGCACTTCTACAGATCGTTCTCGTGATAAGACGTGTCGTTAACTCGGAGTGCGGAATCCACCGAATCAACGACTGCATTCATAAAAGACAATAAAGACAATCAAGTAAATAAACTTCATGCTTGTATTCCAATTCACAATAGAGTTTACAGACTAGTTCTGATCGATTCTATTCAAATCTATTCTCTGTCTAAAACTAACTCTGTAAACATCTATATATAGACTATTGACCTGCATTAGGCGAACTTAACAAGTTCGCCTATAACAGACTAAGCAAACTTAACAAGTTCGCCTCAGATAGACTTAGGCGAACTTAACAAGTTCGCCTCTGTTAGACTAGGCGAACTTAACAAGTTCGCCTCTAGCAACTTGTATAAAAACACTTAGAACATTAATACATACAGCAACATAAAGACATAAGATCTAAACTATTTCAAAGCTTTTGTCATTACAAACTATGTCCTAACAGACTCCCCCTTGACAATAACTTGATCTTCAGTCTTCTATCTTCAAGATGAGCTCTTCCAATTATCCGACAATCTGCTTCCTGCATGCACTCCATATCTTCTACATATCTCCAACACTCGCTTGTACTGCAAACCTTGTTCTTTCCATTCATCAGTGAACATAATTTCATTCTTTCTCAGTGTTCTCTGATCTTTCTTTGAAAAATTGATAAGGTTCATTGCATCATAGAAACATACAATGACCTTATTCTCTTTGTCTTCAATCCTTACTTCACCAATATTAACATCGACATACCACCATTTCATATTCCCAAGAAAGTCTTGAGGAATCTTCTTCAATGGTATCCTGTGTACATCACGTACTGGTCTGAATTTGTACGTCCAGGTTACTTTCCCAGTCTTCTGATCCATGTTCTTCACTCTCTTTCCTTTTTGAGGCTTTAGCCTTTCATACTTCCCCGAACCACCTTCTCTTTTGATCAGATTTGCTATCACATCAGCTAATCCAAACTTGGATATATTAATAAGTGGCTTTGAAGATAGACCATTCATTTCACACCTTGGCAAGGTATTAAAATACTTGATCCTCGGCTTTAAGTACTGAACACCATCGGATCTTTTAATAGCAAATATGTTTTATGTCATTATCATAAAACCAACTTAGAATTCTTCCTACACACCTCTCTTTATTCACATAGTTTTCTTTCTGAGTAGGTTGTGTTTGAGACTTGGGTAGCACCTTCATCCAGCTATTAACAACTTCTCTCCACTGTTCTCTAGTTCTTCATTCATCTTTGGAGAATCAGTGTGAGTAGTATTAGCTTCAGCATCTGTATTGGATTGAATATTTTCTTCATCAGTATCAATCTTAGAATCAGCAGTATCTTCAGGCAGTGTGATGTCTTCAAATGAGTCCATAGAATCTGTTGCTCCTTTATAATTAAACTCAGGAATAACATCATCTTGGATGAAGTTATAAGGGACATTAAGACCATCATAGCCTTCATAAATCACTTTATCTTTACTTTTCTCTATCTCTATCTCCACTATCTCCCCTTCTTCTATCTCAGTATCTGACACATCATCTTCTATGTCATTGAATAATTCATCTATGTCATCAAGACATGCTATCTTTTCAGCTTCTTCCTCCTCAGACTCAGCAAAGAACTCCAATAGCAATATTTCTTCATCATTAACTCCAGAAGTATCTTTGTTTCCATCAATTGATTGTGATGTCGACTCCCCCTGAACTTTAGAAATAGGATCAACATCAGCGTATTCACGATCACCCTAAATATTACCCGAAGGATCATTGTCTTCATCATCATGTCTTTGAATAGACTCAGTATGACATGCATCACGTATCCTTAACTCCCCCTGAGCGTCAAGACGCTCAACAAACTTGGATACTAATTCCTGCATAGCAGCAATCTGCGTAGCTTGAGTCTGAATCACCAGCTGTCATTGAGTATCAGTAGATACAAGAGTATCCACCTGGGTTTATAAAGCAAGCACTTGTGATTCAAGGAAAGTAATCCTATCAGAATCAGAAGGCTTAGAAGGACCAGCTGACGATTGAGGAACAGAAGTACTGGGAGTCGGAATCACTGGAGGAATAGGAGTGTGAACAGGAGATTGTTCCTTAGAACCTGGAGTTGTGACAATCAATGAAGCGACAAAAGTAGCATCTTCCACACCTTTTGCAGATTGAGCCGCAGCAATTGAAGCAGCCATAAGCTTTGGAGCTTTAGGATCCAGATTAAAGTCACTGTCAGAACTCTCATCTACTAATGTTCTTTTACCAAGTACTGATCCGGAAGGAGGATCCCGAACAGACTTACGTCGTTGTCTTTGGGCTATAGATTTAAGGTGTTTGCCAGCATTAGCCAAAGGTATACGAGCCAACCTTTCATAATGATTTGAGGAGAAATCCCTAGACTCATCAGAATCGGTTTCTTCAGAAATAGGTAAGATTGTATCACTTGTGCTAGAACTCGACTCATTCTCAGTCACCACATTCCCTTCAGCTTCATGAATGGGCGAGTTCACATCAGCATCAACAAAGTCATCCATATTCATTCCTAGATCTGGTTCATGTTCATGAACGACCTCTTCTAGAACAGGCTCATTAACATGTATATCAACCTGAGCTTGTGGAATTGGAACTTGTTCTGGAATAGGGATTTGATGTTGTACGGGAACTTGTTGTTGTACGGGAACTTGTTGTTGTAGTGGAGCTTGTTGTTGTTGTTGTTGAACATTTTGACCTTGAACTTTAGCTAACTCATTATGATGAAACCAGTTATCATTTGGTGGTTCAACATAATCAGGATTGATTAAGTGACCAAACAATGGAGCATTAACAGGAATCAATGCTTGATTCTGTTGTTTCACTTTAGTACAATCCGTAAAGATACGCTTAGACATCGGCGTCAAAGTCAATATAATCGGATGTTGTGGGAGATCAGGAAGAATATGATTTAGAATCATCTGGATAAATCTTGGATACATCAAAAATCCTTGACCTTCAGCAGGTGTAATTTGCATGACCATCTCCTATAGATATATCTTGCAAAATTGAAGCGTTTGTTCAACGTCAAAGCTACCATTACAGCTTGTAAAGCAGTTTTTAACCCATCAGTACCAGCTTTACGAGGAGAGAGATACTGAATAATCACATGCATGAAGTATCTCCATTCACCCACCAAACCACCTTTACGTTCCTGAGTATCATTAGGACGGCCACGGTAACCCATTCTTTGAAAGCATCCCATGATCAAAGGATTAGGATTAGGATAGGATATAGGATCTTCAGCAGCACCACCTAATGCAAGAGCTGTACGAATAGTGTCTTCAGATATAGCAATCTCAGTATTGTTGACTATGGCACGAAGAACGTGAGGTTCTACGTCAGTATCTGATTGTACGGTGTCCCAAAACTGTTGAATATACACCAGACTGATGTATGGATCATCAGATAAGGCAACACGTAGTCGTGAGCGGTTCAGAAATCCTATAATTCCTTGAAAGTGTATGGCCTCTGACATGTTAGGATCTAACAATGCCACCTGGTTGTGCTTGTATTCGACACGACGAGCCATCTGAAAAATATTTGGACAACAATCACATATTAGACAAATAACAAAACACAAACAATATGACAAACAAATTTAAAACAACAAATTTTTTTCTTTTAAAAAAAAAAAAATTCAAACACAAAAAATTCACAAGTCCAAAACTCCTCTGACCCCTAAGCGAACTTAATAAGTTCGCTTAGTGTTTCAAGAGGCGAACTACAAGTTCGCTTTAACAAGTTCGCCTGAACTGTCCGTCGTTTCAAATTCAAACCAGAAATCAAAAACTTTCAATCTGTGTTGGAATCATGAAATAACCATTGCAAACCCATCGACTAGCACTACTAAATCATTATCAATGATCAATTTCACGATTTAAAACTTGAATATCCTCAAATTGGGCAAACACAATCTCGGGATAGAAACCGAGACAAAAACGTCGATTTTCTCTCAAATTAACGGACAAAAATCGATGAAAATACCTTAGTTAGATTCGCAATCCAATTTCGATTTAAAATGAATCTATTAACAACACAACCACTGAATTTGAAATTTCAAAAATTATGAACAAGTTCGCTTAAAACTGGGAAGACAATGAAGTGTATAAGTTCGCCTGGATAAACCCTTATTCAGATTAAGTTCGCTTAACAAGCCGTAGGCGAACATAATAAGTTCGCTTCCCAATTTCAGACGAACATAGTAAGTTCGCTTCACCAGAAAGAGGCGAACTAAATGTCTTCAACATTTGCCTTGAACAAAATTTTTACCAACTTTCAATCCGTCACGTCTTGAACTTCCGTCAGCAGCATGTATTTGATCCAATCCCGAACAATTCAATAAAAGATTAAAAATTTTCATGGAAAATAAAAAAATCTTTTTGAATTTTATCTATACAAACGGAAACACATATATTTTTTTTTTATTTGTACAAACGGAAACACATATTTTTGTATTTTTATCTGTATAAACTGAAATCACATATTTTTGAATGAACATCATGAGTAAGAAGATCATATCAGTATCCGAGTAGTTCATCACACATTTTAGCAATAACCAAGGGTAACCTAATATATGAAACAATCCAACTCATCTTGAACGCTATGTATTTTTGTCAGTATTCATCAATCAATCAATTTGAAATGATACGCTATAAATTTCAAAGTAAATAAGATCAGGTTATGAAATGCTCTTTTATTTATATCGAATTTGAAATATAAAGCATGAATTCTTAAATTTGTAAATATTATATTATTTGAAACTATAAGCGTTTATTCTCCAAATTCATGTGATTTAGTACCATTTTGATGAAAATCATCGTGTACCCCACATATATGTCAAACAGAAATAAAATTTGCACTATCTTCAAGACATATACGGTTTATTTTAAGATTAGATCAATTTCCAAGATGAAATTATCTCATTTAGCACAAGAATAGAAGCAGATCCCAAAGGATATAAGAATCATGATGATTTAGAATCCGAAGATTCTAAGAATTGGCTGTATAATGAGAATCAACAGATTCAGGTATGAGGATCCAACTATTATCTAGACAAGATTCAATGGAGTCAGACTAGATGATGTATCTGACTGATCCAAGGGCGAATATATTTTTCAACAGATTTTGAAAGCATATCTTAGTTCAACAAAACATTGCATGTTTTTCGGGGCATGGGCAGTAATGTGAACTGAATAGATTTGTGCTAAAGATATAATTCGATATTGGTCTCATGAAATTCTTTAAAACCATATATTCTTTATCTGATAATGATCTTTTACACACACACCCAGGCATATAATGGATTCAAATCACAGACGTAATCATATCATATTTAATTTTCACACTACTATTAGTTTCAAAACGCTTCTACTCTATTGACAATTCAAGTTTCAAAACTCGTACACAAATTTGAAAACAGATTATCAAGATTAGAGCATTCACAATTCTATCATTTCTCATTTATGCAGACTTTGAAATTTAGATCAAATCAACTCAGTTTACTCAATCATATATTAAAGGTCTACTAAGGTCGTGTGAAATGAACTAATCACTGATGTACAATCATTTCTTCTCTAACTTCAAATGATGTCAAATTTTATATTTTTCATTTTGTTTTGACTTTTTATAAATTAAGAACTTTTTGACTGAAAATTTAAAATGCAGAAATATAATAAAGCAATAAAAGAAATTAAAAACAAAATTTTTGAAAAACTTTTATTCGGGATTGATCATATCTATCATTTTGATTAGAAATTCAAACTTGGTATGATCAAATGCCTTGGTAAACAAATCAGCAAAATTATCATCAGTGTGAACCTTTACCACCTCAATCAACCTTTTCTCTGCACAATCACGAATGAAATGATATCTAATCTCAATGTGCTTTGTTTTACTATGCTTAACAGAATTATTAGTTATAGACATTGTAGCATTATTATCAATAAGCATAGGGTTCCTGTGAAATTTAAACCATAATCTCTTAATTGCTGTTGCACAGTATCTGTGAACAACAACTTGCAGCAGCAATGTATTCTGCTTCGCATGTAGAAATGGAGACTGTGGTTTGCTTTTTGCATTGCCAGAAAACAAGTCGATTACCCAAGAACTGGCAACCACCTGTTGTAGATTTCCTGTCCAAATAACAACCACCAAAATCAGAATCAATATAAGCACTGAAATCAAAGTTAGAACCATGTGGATACCATAGTCCCAATCTTTGTTTTCCTTTCAAATAACGAAAGATTCTTTTTACAGGTATTAAGTGAGATTCTTTTGGTTTTGCCTGGAATCTGGAACAGATGTACACAGCGAACATTATATCTGGCCTTGAAGCGGTTAAGTACATGAGAGATCCAATCATTGCTCTGTAAAGTCAACAATCCACATCTTTTCCATCCGGGTCAGAATTCAACTTATGATTGACCGGAATCGGAGTATCATATTGGGTACAGTCCTCCATCTTGAACCGGCTCAAGATGTCTTTGACATACTTAGACTGATGAATAAAGAAACCATCTTCCTTTTGATTTACTTGTAAACCTAAGAAAAACGATAACTCTCCCATAGTAGACATTTCAAACTTCGACTTCATTACACTCTCAAAATCTTTGCATAACCCTTCATTTGTTGAGCTAAAAATAATATCGTCCACATATATCTACACCAGTACGTAATCTCCCCCTGATTTCTTTATGAAAAAGGTCGAGTTAATCTTGCCACGAACAAAATCATTTGCCAAAAGATGTGCGGACAATGTTTCATACCACGCTCGAGGAGCCTGATGAAGACCATAGAGGGCCTTATCAAGCTTGAAAACCCTATTCGGATGAAGTGGATCTTCAAACCCCGACGGCTGGCAAACATAAACTTCCTCCTTGACCTTTCCATATAAAAACGCACTTTTCACATCAAATTGAAACACCTTAAAACCTTTATAAGAAGCAAAAGCTAGAAACAGCCGTATCGCTTCAGGCCTCGCAACAGGCGCATAAACCTCGGTGTAATCGATTCCCTCTTGTTGATTGAAGCCCTGGACAACTAATCTTGCTTTGTTTCTTACCACGACACCTCGATCGTCTTTCTAACATTTAAACACCCATTTAGTACCAATCGGATATGCACCCTTCGAAAGATCTACAAGATTCCAAACCTTAAGTTTGTCAAACTGAGCAAGTTCTTCCTGCATAGCCTCTATCCAATTGTTATCATTTAAAGCCATTTCAACATTTTTGGGTTCGACCTGAGAAATAAAACATGAATGTGAGCAATCATCAAGAACACCAGAATCTTTAATACATGTATACAAACAAGTATTGTCAACAAGAGAACGTATTTTCACTCCATCCTGCAAATTTCTGATTATATTTGTCACTGGATGATCTTTGAGTTCCTTGATGGAAGCGACCTCAGGAACCTGTAACACTTCAACACGAGTTGTATCAGATTGATAAGATAAACCATGATTAATTGGAATTTCCGAGTCTAAATTTGTAGGAATCTCCCCCGAATCCTGTGTCGAAGGTAATGAATCATCACCCAACAAAGGATCAGCAGAGGAATCTTGAAAAATAGCATTATCTTCCTCACTCTCTGAATCTTGTGGTCCTGAACAAGAAGCAACATTAGGATCGTGAGCAGAAGTAGATAGAACTGATGAATTTGGAACTACATTTGGTAGAAAGCCATTGTGCTATGCATCCTGACATGACTCATAGAGAACAGCAGCTTCATCAGGAGAAATATCAGAAGGTAAATGAAAAGACTTGAATAAGGTTTAATAATCAAATGCCCAATCTGGTCCAATCGCCATTTGTGGTAAAGACCGATTTGAACAGTCAATATGGAACCATTCTTCAACTTGGCGCGTCTCTATGTTAAAAACCCTCTTGGTAGTCGAATTAGCAACATACCCTAGAAAAATCCCTTCAATAGCCTTAGCACTAAATTTTGTTGGGACATCACGAACTTTCAACAGGGTGCAAGGATTACCAAAAGGTAGTAAATAATCCAGATTCGGCTTTCGATTATTCAGCAACTCATAGCAAGTCTTGTTGTGTCGCTTGACGGTCAAGACTCTGTTCAAAACGTGACACGCAGTATTCACAGCTTCAGCCCAAAAAGTAACCGAAAGCTTAGAATCTGCAAGCATCGTGCGTGCCGTTTCAACCAGCGTCCTGTTCTTTCGCTCAGCAACACCTTTTTGTTGAGGAACATATGGCGCACTGAATTTATGATGAATTCCCTTTTGTAGATAGAATAAGCCCATCTTGCTATTCTTAAATTCGCTGCCATTGTCACTCCTAATTCTTCTGACCTTCAGATTAAACAAATTCTCCAAACCCAGGATTAAGTATTGTACTAACTCAGTGGTTTCAGCCTTAGAAGAAAGAAACTTAACCCATGAAAATCTGGAAAAATCAACAGTTACTACCAAATAGTATGATTTTCCACCAATGCTCCTGATACTAATCAGACCGAACAAATCCATATGCAGTAGCTCCAAAGGAGTTACGATAGAATTCTTCGATTTAGATTTGTGTGATTTCTTCCGTTGTTTCCCCTTCTTGCACGGAATACAATCATCAGGAACTGAGAATTTCATCTTCGGAATACCAAGAACCAGATCATTCTTAACAATGTAGTTCATCTTCCGAAAGTTGATATGAGCTAGCTTCCTGTGCCACAGAATAGAATCTGATTCCGACGCCTTGGAGAGTAAACATGTAGGAATTGAATCCGTTGTAGTAGCTACACTCATGTCAAGGACATAAGTGTCATTTCTCCTCGGGACCTTCATGAGAATCCATTCGTCAGAAATAGTAAAACCAGGTTTCAAAATATAACACTCAGCATCATTGAAATGGAACGAAAACTTCTTGTCACAAACTTGTGATATACTCAAAAGATTGTGTTCCAGCTGCTCCACATAATTCACCTTCTCAAATTTGACTTTATCATTCTTTAAAGTTCCCTGTCCAGTTATGTACCCTCCTTTATTCCCCGCAAAAGCGACATAACCTCCATCAATCTTTTTAACATCTTCAAGCAATTTGATATTCCCTGTCATATGTCGAGAGCAAGCACTATCCACATACCATGTATTGTTGATAGTCCTCCTTGGTTGTCCCTACATAAACAAAGAAAATCAGTTAGAAATAGGAACCCAAGCCATTGTGGTCTTGGGTCGTCCAGATTGATCAAAATAAACAACTTCTAGTAATTCACAATCAATGTTATCATTAAGTTTTGGAATAGAAGTTTTATCAACATACTTTTTCAAAGGAGACAATTTTTTATTATTTTGAAAAACATTATTTGATATTTTATTATCAGATTCAGATTTTTCCAAAATTTTCTTCAATTTTCTGTTTCGTCTTCTCCTTTATGGTCTAGACAATTTCACTTCAGATTGAGAATCCTTTGAAATTCCAACATGAGGAATCTCAAGTTTCTCTTGACACACAAATGATTTAGAGTTCAATTTATCCTTCTATTTAAATCCAGAGGATTTAACAAAAGATCGACAGGACATATTGTGCTCCAAACTAAATGATGACTTTCCCTCATCTGTTCTTTTCAGAACCTTCACAACTTTTGGTTGTGAAGGAACAGTCTTCAATTTGCCCTTGTTCTTATAAGGACAATTGATCAGAATGTGACCAGCTTCGTTGCAATGAAAGCAAACTCTTCTCTCTTTAAAAGTTCTAAAGTAAGAAGAATTCTTTGAATTTGAGGAGCCATCAGAGGAATAAGCTTCAAAAGATTGTCCAGAACATTTTACTGTCTTCTTTGGAACATAAACCTATGTAGGAACCTTTGATGAATGCACTTTTTGATGACCAGCAGCGACAAACCCACTTGACTGTAAGATTGGGGACAGCTTAGGTGTAACAATCTTCACCTCATCAGGTTCAGTCAGAATGCATCTATCACAGGTAACAACTTTTACAACAGTTGGTTCATCAAGTTTCACTTCTTTCGGAATACCTTCCACCTTCTTCTCATCAAATTCCTCATCCTCAGAATAAGATTCATACACCATATCCTCACCAGTTATCGGGTTCACTTTCAATACTGTTTTTGGATCTATTTCCTCTTCATGAATGATTTCGGGTTCAACCACATAATTTGCATTAAATGGTGGAGGAACAAATCCAATCCTAGCAACCCGTTTAGTAGGATCAGCATTTGAATTAAAATAATCCAAAACAACAGAAGAATTTGTAAAATTTTCCAACTTTCTATGAAGTTTGACCACCTCAGACTCTTTGTCAGAAATTTCCTTATTCTTTTGAGCAATAACTTCAGTTCGTTTTTCTATTTCAGCATAAGCCATATCCAGATGATAAGCTTGTTCTTTATATTTCAACCCCAGAGAATTTAAGTCTATTTTCAAAGACTCAATTCTATCGATTCACAATTTATCGTTATCTTTCAGTTTCTGATTAACAGAATGCATCGATTTCATATCACAAATCAAGTTTGTGTTATCATCCATGACCTTTTGCAATTTATCTTTAACAATAATGCAGTTAGAACAGAAAATATGATAAACAGAGTCTTTTACCTTTGACTGATCAGACATGTCTGCCATGAAAACTTTGGCAATGGAATATTCTCTGAATCAGCACCATCCGAAGCATTTTGTTTTAAAACAATATCATCTTCAGCAACACCTGATGCAACATCAGAATCAATATTCTGCTCTTGTTCTACCTCTTCCTCAACAACCTGCACACTGTCACCATCACTCGAACCATCACTTGAACTCTCACTTGAACCATCACTTGTACCATCATCATCAGCCACCTCTTCTGATTTTTTAGAATGAATTTCTGCTTCAAAGGCTTGACTTACAACACCTAATAAATCTTCCAAATGAATACCCCAGTCATAGTTCTCATCATTTTGTGCAACCAATGCCGATGATGCAGATACATGATTTGAATTTCCAGATGAACCGTGTGATTGATGACGATTATTCTGAAAATTATTCTGCTTCTTCTGAGAATCAAACTCTACCTTTTGCTTCACACACTCTTTAGCAAAGTGACCATACTCTTGACAGTTATAACAACGCACTATGGTTTTATCAAAACCCATGCGTGATCGACTATTTGATCCAATATACTTTCTGCCAGTTTTCTTCAAGAAATCCTTTGTTTGACGCATTAACATAGCCATATTCCATTGGATGTTCATTTTTTCCAGATCAACAGGGTCAATCTGTCTGAAATCGTCTTCAATAACCTCAGGATCATGAATTTTCCCTCCAATAAAATTCTCATATGAAGCCATGAATAAGGAAAACATAGCTAGATAATCATCAGCAACCTTTTGATTTACATGAGATCCAGAAGATGTAGAAGCTGTTGTTGCAGAAAAACCAGAATGACTAGAATGACCAGAATGAATAGGAACTCCAGAACTCTGATCTTTAGAAGAATCTTGAGCATCTCCAGAAAAGAATGCAACTCCTGTACCAGTTTTACCAGTAGTCTTGGCAAAATACATTGAAGGATCCTAGATGTGCTCCATGTTAGTCTCCTTCTTCTTCATATTCAGGTCATGCGATTGAATCTTCCCAAGAACTTATTCAAGAGACACGGTTTTGTACTTGATATTTTCTTTGATCAAAACCGTGTACACATCAAATTGTGATGGTAATGCCTCCAAGAACTTATCATTAATTTCTTCAGTTTCATACATCACAGAAGCACTCGACAGTTCACTAAGCAGATTATAAAATCTGGTAGCAAGATCATCCAAGGATTCATTTTGAAAATGTTTGAAGACCAAGAATTGCTTCTTCAATAGCTCTTTTCTACTTTTCTTTACATCCAAACTGCCTTCACATCTTTTCTGTAATGCTTCCCACAGTTGTTGAGAAGACTTGAATTGTTTGAAACTGTGATATATTTCCTTCGGAAGAGACATTGAAATACTTTCCATCGCTTTCTTTTCCCTATCAAACAACACCTTTTCTTCATTTGTTAATGCAGACACCGGCTTTGGAACATTATCCTGTCCCATCCATGAATAAGTCGGATGTGTATAACCTTCTAAAATAGGAATCCAGAGACTGGTGTCGGTGAAAGATACAAACTGATCAAACCTGTCTTTCCAATTTGAATAATCAACAAGATTCAACAACTTCGGTGGTTTTTGAGATGTACCAATCCCATTATCATAATTGAACATATTCGTTACTTGAACCATATTTGTCATTTTCCTGAAAAATTTGCAAGTGTGAAAAACCTTCTACCCTTAGGCGAAGATAATAAGTTCGCTTCTGTGATACCCAAGCGAACTTAATATGAAGCGAACTTAATAAGTTCGCCTGAACCAGAAACCAGAAAATCTGATTAAGTTCTCTTAATCTGTGAGAATCGAACTTGACAAGTTCGCCTGCTAAGTTCCCCTACACAAAATCAGCAAGTTCGCTTGCTTCATAATTCACTGATTTGAAGGAATTAATCAAAATCGAACCGTAGGATTGTGTAATATCTCAATTAGAACCTTTCTATCGGATCAATTTCTTCAAAATCCTCTTCAAAAACACCAAATCAGAATCAAATTAAGCTTGAAAACTCCATGGAAATGAAAATGTCAAAGATGATGAATTTCTTGTCAATTTGCATGCAAAACCGTCTAGAATCACCAAGAATCACGAGCAATAGCTCTGATACCACTTGAAGGTCCTCATGGCACTTCTACAGATCGTTCTCGTGATAAGACGTGTCGTTAACTCGGAGTGCGGAATCCACCGAATCAACGATTGCATTCATAAAAGACAATAAAGACAATCAAGTAAATAAACTTCATGCTTGTATTCCAATTCACAATAGAGTTTACAGACTAGTTCTGATCGATTCTGTTCAAATATATTCTCTGTCTAAAACTAACTCTGTAAACATCTACATATAGACTATTGACCTGCATTAGGCGAACTTAACAAGTTCACCTCTAACAGACTAAGCGAACTTAACAAGCTCGCCTCAGATAGACTTAGGCGAACTTAACAAGTTCGCCTCTGTTAGACTAGGCGAACTTAACAAGTTCTCCTCTAGAAACTTGTATAAAAACACTTAGAACATTAATACATACAAAAACATAAAGACATAAGATCTAAACTATTACAAAGCTTTTGTCATTACAAACTATGTCCTAACAATATGGTAACGGGTGGTATAGTGACCTAGTAGGGGTAAGTCGGGGTTGTAGTTACGGGTCGTACGGGTACGACTAGGAGGTGTCACAGGGTGTGCATGTACGTGGTACGTGCTTAAATATCTTGTCCTACTGCCATGTGTGAAGTGCAGGTGCAGTTAATGAACCATGTATATAGAGTATATTATTATGTGATTATACACGTGTCGTGTGCATTGTGTCGTTGTCCTTGTGATACGGCGGGTAATGCGTTTGCATTGTTGTCATTATGACACGGCAAACAGGATTGTGGAGGACTATGTCCTTCGGGAGGTCACCAAAGGTGTCGATGTCCAATAGGACAGTGATGAGCTCGGGGTGTGTCGAACGTCCTGACGAGGTTAACCCTGATGAAGGTGCAGCAAAGAGGTATGTGTTTGTGTGCTTTTATATTTGTGTTGAATTGCATGCAAGCGTTGAGTTAAATTTATTATGCATGAAATAGTATTATTGTGGTGAGTCGAGTTAGATTGACCGTTGTGTCTGGATTGTGATGTGGTGCTTGCAACTGTTATGTCAGTTGATTTGTAAGAGCCATGGTCAAGGATGAGTAAGTTGATGTTTAGGGATTGGTTGTGTTAACCAAGTGTTGAGTTAATACATGTACTTGAGTATGAGTTATTAGTGTAGGTAAGTTAGACTCATGTCGACTGTGGGATTATAATTATTATGGGATGAGTCTCGAGTGATGAGCTATTATGGGAAATCAGGTGATAACAGGGGATTATCTATTGGATAATGAATTGTGAACCTATTTTATAAGGACCGTGGATCCTGAGTAAAGTTTAAATAATTTTTTAGACGAGTTGGCTTTTGTTAAATTAAACTATTAGAACTCACTCAGCGTAGCTGACTTTGTATGTACGTTAGATCGTTTTGCATGTGAGTCTGCTAGATGAGGTATCTTGGCTTGGGAGCGGGACTACTCGGGTTGGTGTGCACGCATTTGTCAGGTAATGTTATGAAAATTAACAAGTTTGAATGATAACATTATTTTGAGAAAGACTTCTGCTGTTTATTTAAATGAAAGTAAAATACTTTTAAAAGAGTAAAACCAGTTATGAGAACCAATTGTAGGGTGCCTGGTTGGGGCCTTACAACTAGAGGGTCTTGAATGAAATTAAATATAAAATGGGACGAGTTGACTTTTGTTAGTTTAAACAATTAGAACTCACTCAGCATAGCTGAATTTGTGTGTACGTTAGATTGTTTTTTGCAGGTGAGTCCGCTAGATGAGGTATCTTGGCTTGGGAGCGGTGCTACTCGGGTTGGTGCACATGCAATCGTAAGGTAACGTTAAGGATATTAACGGGTTCAAAAGATAATATTAATTTGAGAAAGACTTCCGATGTTTACTTAAATGATAGTTAAGTGTTTTTAATGAGTTTACTTAGTGATGAAATCCAACTGTGGGGTGCCTGGTTTGGGCCCGTACAAGTTGGTATTAGAGCCTGTTTTAAGAGAAAACTAGTGTTTTTAAACAAATAAAATGCCTTAACTTAAACTGAAAATGGGACGAGGATGAATCGAATGCCACCAAGAGTAACCACGAGCCAAGAGGTAAGTCTTTTGAGTTAAGCAGTAATTATTATTTACCATTTGTGTAGTGTTACACTAGGTGAAGTAATTGGTGTGAGTAAGTATGGTTCCGTGTGGGATCATGATGTGTGCTATGTGCTATAGTAATTTGTAGAACTACGCGAAGTTATGTGGGGTAATTAAATGAGACTATGATGTAAGTTGAGTAATGCGGAGTAGCATTAATTGTAACTACGTGAGATAGTTTGGCATGTCGATATGATTTAGTGATTTTGTGTGTAACCTTGTATGGTGTGAAATTTTGATAAATATGACATGCTAGATTGTTAAATAGTTCTATGTGAGTTGTGTGGGATGCATGTGCATCCGGGGTGTGTGAAAGATAGAAAGGTAGTGTGAATATGATGCAGAACGTTTAGAATTCGAGCAGTAATGTGGACCACCAAATTGCATTTGATCACCGTGATTTGGCAGTCTATGATTACTCTCATATTCTGAATTTGACGCCCATAGTAATCACTCCAACGTTCTATCTTGTACTGGTACTGATGGCCATGACGATTCAGACTAGATGGAATAGGCGGGGAGCTCACACCAGGAGGTTGACAAAATGGCGGGATAGACGTGCGGCTACTGTTCGTACAATTATCTTCGGGAGGAGATGGATCTTAGCACTGGCTCCAATGACGGTGGTTCCACCGGTGGCTGAAGATGAGCAGGAGCTACTAGTACAGGAGGTGATCTTGGCTCTTCCGGTGCCTAATGCTCCCGGTACTACCAGGACAGTTATGAGGGGTGGACTCAGTAGCTCCTTTTACAGGAGAAGTGGCTGGCGGGGAAGGAACGCATTTGCGGTTAGGCATCAACCTCCGAGGCAAGATTCGGGATCGGGAAACGGGTGGCTAGAAGAATCTGACGACGAGGAACAAGTGGGTGATAACTTTTACTTGTTTAGTGATTAGAGCAGTGGTGGTTAACACGAGAGGACTAAAGCATTTTGAGTAGTGGCCGCCAGGCACTTTTGTGATGAAATATCTGTTCTTGGGTTTTCAATTACTTGATTTTGACCTTGATAGTGAGTCTTACCATGGGATGGTTTAAAACGTAGTTAATGATAGATGCATGTCTGATAGCTTGCTATTGGTGGTGCAATGACAGTTATGTGTGATTATGTGATTACCGTTTGAACAACCTGAGTTCATATTGAATGTAATCCTTCATGTGAAGCTAGAGCTTGGTTGATTAGATTGTATGAGTAGACCTGTGTAGACATGAGTTTTGATTATTTGTGTATGTCTACGGTCTTAAGAAAGTGTCACCTATGTGTTATGTTTAGGTGATGTTTGAAGTGAAAGGGGTGTGTTGCACCTTGTGTAACTGTTCAGGACGAGGTCCTGTGGGAAATTATAAATATACATCTTTGGTATGTATAAATGTTCAGGACGAGGTCCTACGAGAAATTGTGGCTACATACCTTTTGTTTAGGTGTGCATGTTCAAGACCAAATCCTGTGGGGAAATAAGATATTTTTATATCTTGTGTGTATGAATGTTTAGGGATGTTTTGTGTATAGACTGAGTAGTGTGTCGTCTTGAAATATGGGTACGACCCGTATGGGTATGACCTATTAAACTCTGTGTGAGTATGTGATGACGTGTGGCAGGGGCTACCGTCGTGGTGAGTAAGAAGTAAGGTTCAACAGTTTGGGTGTCTGTAGATGACGAGGTCATATTGTATGCACGTAGATTTACTCAGATCTAGCAATGGTGTGTGTGTGCACGTGATATGTGTTTAGAGTTTGGGGTTACTAGTACATGTGTAGAAAAATGTGTGCTCTGTAGTTATGTCTGTCAGTGTGTGTCCTTGTAGTACACGCTTAGTCGTGCATAGGGCGGGAGGTCGGTGTGCTCAAGTATAGTATTTCTATCTTGACGATTTTCTCAACACTAGTACATCGAGGTGATGCCTATGTTTATATCTCGGGAAATTCAGAGCACGAAGCTAATGGGCGGAGCTGAAGAGTTAGTGATGAAAGCGGTTACGTGGACATTGGACCAGGCATATCCATGATGAGATCAAAGTGATGACGCTGAAGATTTCAGCATGAAGTAAACAAGGTGACGAAAATGTCTTCATGGAACACGTTCCATATGAAGAATTCAGGCAAGGCGAGACACTAGAGGAATATGGATGTTTTTGCCTGGATGAGGCGATAGAAAGCTGAGGCTTGTGAGCAGAAAAACTTCATGTTCGTACATGTTACATGAGATGCGGTCGGTAATCGCATGGTAATAGTAGAGCATTAACAAGAAAAGTGAAACCCAGGAGGGGTAAGTGTCGGATTGCACGTAAGTGACTGGGAAGGAGACGCCTACGCTAGTAAATGTAAGACTAGATTAAAGCGAGCTCCTGTGGAGTATATATGTAAAACAAGAGTGTGGCTGTTGTAACAGGCATGGTGGTAATAAGAGAACTTTTGAGAAACATCAAGAGATAATGAGGACGACCCTAGTGTTGGGTGTTATACGTACTTAAGGGACGTAAGGAATGCGTAATAATGAAGCAAAGGGATACTATAGTAGAGAAATTTTGTAGAGACCAGTGTAGCTTTGCACAAGCTCCTAGAGATCATTGAAGAAGAGCTAAAGTAATACCCTTATGGGTAGGCGGTGGACTTGAGTTTGGGAAATCATCGCGGAAAGACGATCAAAGTATGGAGCCTACTTGAGAGGATGATTGTCGGAATGACGAGTTCATCAAGGTTATACGAGGGACAAAGGCAACTGTACCGTGAGCTGGTATAGCAATAGGGGCAGATGCAATCATTTGACGAAGGAACAAGAGATAAGGGAATGAGTAAGTGAAACCTACAAATCCCAAAGTCGAAATCGGGCAACAGAGCAAACGTCTTTGAACACCAGGAATGGTGACCTAGATGTAGCGTAAGGAGATTGTGTTGATGTATACAACGAGTAAATGACACCTAAGGGTTTTGGTTGGACAAGCACAAATGGAAGGATGGATTGTGTTGGTTTGTACCTACGCAAGATTCGAGGACGAATCCTCTTTTAAGGGGAGTAGACTTGTAACATACCGGAAATTCGTTAGCTAAAGGAACCAAATCCCTTTATAACAACTTCGATTATAACGTTTCCATGTGGAGTTTGGTTTATCAAAGTTAAGGGACTCGGTTAGGCGTATTGTGAAGGTTTGAGATGAAAACGCACCAAACGGATTAAGGGGGCTAGACTGTAAACCTTTGGAGGTTTATAAACCACATTAAGAAGAAAACCTAGGCCAATCGGCCTAGGGGGTGTCACACGGCAACAAGAAGGAGCAATGAGAGGAAAGAGCCGGCGAGAGACGATCGATGGTGGTGTACGGCTGTGCATCATCTCAATCTCAGTCGGGTAATCTTCGTTTTAACCTCCTTACGTATCATTTATGAGATTCTAGTTGGCATGCAAGGGAAGGAACCTGATTAGGGTTTTGGTCGGATGGTTAGGCCGTGAACGAAGAGAGGAAGGGTGACGGAGTGAAGAGAGCCGGTGATCGTGGTTGTGTGAACAAGGGCGGAGACCGACGTGGTGGTAATGGTAGCGTGTGACAGTGGTGACCGAGTAACCAAGACTCCGATGGCCGGGAAGGAAGAGAGAGAGGGAAGGGTGACAGGTGGAGGTGGTAGCAGCTTTGGGGTAGCCGGTGGCCACTACATCAGCATGTGGTGATACTCGGCGGACGACGGGAATACGGGGACAACCCGTTGTGACCAATCATGTGGGTGGCACATGGCGGGAAGTAGTGTGGTGGTGAGACCGGGTAATAGTGGTGGTTCACTTGAATGAGCAAGGGAGGAGAAGGAGACGGGTTACATCCGATTAGGGTTAGTGCATGTACATGCATGCATGGGACCCGACACGTGTATACAAGTTCTAAACGGGTCACGAACGGTTCGGTACGAAGGTGACATGAGATTAGGGTTTCATGGAGTTAGATCGACAAGCAGATGGAACTCGGGGTTTTATTATGTTGTTACCCGTTACCCAACATATGATTTAAACGTATCCTGATCGTGTGATCATATGTTTGACAGGTTCGGGGTTTGAGCGAGCACGCGTGATGTAGAGCTAGGATTTGGACGCGGAATAACTGGTGAGTTTCTAATCCCCTCTTTTAAACATTTTACTATTTTGGGGCTATCGTACATACTCGCATGTTTTATTAAACGAACATATTACGAGTTATGATTTAAACGTGAAGCCTTTTATGAGATCGTTATGTAATAATGAAGCTAAGGGTCGTTATGGGGTCCTTTGGGTGGGTGAACAAGAGTTGTGATGATCTGTGCATGTCATCTTATGAGTTAGTCAGGAAGAGTCGGGAATTTAGTTATACATGTAATGGTTATATAAGGAGAGTTAACATGGGAACCCGTACGAGGTTCATTAACGAGTCGGGTAGATGTTAGTATGTTGTTATGCTTCATGTGTTTGATGTTGTGTGTATTGTGTCGTTGTCCTCGTGACATGGCAGGTATCACGTGTGCATGGATTTATGTGGTGTCCATAGTATATACGGACTAGAAGTCAGTATGGTGATTGTATATCGTATAATTAACTAGTCGTAAAGAGATGGGTAAAGTGTTTAGACGTAAGAGGATTCGTCTAAAGTATGTGTTTTATTACACACATAAGTGATCCGTGAAAGGGTAGTGAGTTGTAGTACATGCCCAGGTAGTGTCATGTGTATATATATGTTGCTTTGTGTGCTTGCACTGTTGTCCGTGTGTAGGGTCAACAGTGGTGTGGAGGACGGAGTCCTTCGGGGTCATCATCGTATGAGTGATGTGTCAGTCACCATATGGTAGATGATATAGTCACCGCTTGGGTGGCTCGGTGGTCATCGTAGATGACGAGTGTGTCACTATGTTTAGTGACGGGGCCGTGTAACAAGGGTATAGCTGAGCTTATGGAGAGTATCCCGACGAGGGTGCAATGATGAGGTATGTGTGTGTATGCATATATATGTGTTCAATTTTATGCAAATGATGAGTTATATTAATTGTGTATGCGATTATATTGATGTGATAAATAGATGGATTCAATATGGTGTGTTGAGTTAGATTGACCGTTGTGTCGGGACGAGTACATTGTGTACAACTGTTATGTCAGATGATTTGTAAGAGTCTTGATCAGGGCTGGTTAAGACAGTTTCTAGAGGTTTGTTGAGTTAACCAGCATATGGTTAATACATATAGTAAATTGTGTGTTATCAGAGTAGTAAGCTCGATCCATGTCGGAGAGACTTACTAAGCATAATTGGCAGAGTGAGTTTAGGGTGGTGAATCCTTTGGAAGATGGTAAGATAAAAAGGTTATCAATATGAGAAAAATTTATAAAACTATTTTTATAAGGACAAGAGGGTCTTGAGTGGAATTAAATATAAAATGGGACGAGTTGGCTTTTGTTAGTTTAAACTATTATAACTCACTCAGCGTAGCTGACTTTGTGTGTACGTTAGATTGTTTTGCAGGTGAGTCTGCTACACGAGGTATCTTGGCTTAGGCGCGGTGCTACTCGGGTTGGTGCGCATGCATTCGTAAGGTAACGTTAAGGATATTAATTTGAGAAAGACTTCCGTTGTTTAGTTAAATGAAAGTTAAGTGTTTTTAATGAGTTTACCTAGTGATGAGATATAACTGTAGGGTGAATGGTTTGGGGCCTTACAATATATATCTCCAAAGTTACTAAACAAATATCCTCTAATTTAGGAGACTCAATCATAATAATAATATACGAAATATATATCTACTAATAATAGAAAGGGTCGTGGCTTTTGAGGCGGTTATAGGTTTTTGAAGCTTTTAAGCAATGAAGTTATAAAAAATTGGACCACATCAAAAGATCAATTGTGTACTAGTATATGACGCTCTCATATTAATTTTAGTTCTTTCTATCATTACTAAGACGAGCTAAATATTTTGATTCACTTAAGTTTTGATGAAACTTGAACTTCATTTATGATTTGTGTTTATGTCGATTTATCCTACAATAAATATGTGTGCTTATTGTTCTTGCTTTAAACCTTGAATATTGCGAGTATATTGATCATAGCGTGTTGGAAAGCCCCTTGTATAAACATGGGATTTATCCTACAATAAATATGTGTGCTTAGGTTTGTGAATGTTAGTTTGCAACTCTAGATCAATTGCATGGAATGGTGATTGATTAGGTTTTAAACGATGGAAGAAGCGTGCACTCATTTATATATATTATTAGGGGAAAGTGAATATAATACTGTTAGGCATCTAACCTTACATGCGAAACACACCAAAACTACGTAGTTTTGATAAAAATCCTAAAAACTTATTTCCTTATAAAAATGTTTCCTTTTAATTACATTTTTGCTTTCTTCTTCTTGTTCGTGCACATCAACAATACCTTCTGGTGCAAAACAAAATTAGGATTAGATTATAATAACACAACAGAACTTGTATTGTTTTGTACCAAGATCTAAGCTTTATATCACTTCAATTAAATATGCTTTGCTCGTTTAAAAAGGTCCATTTGCCAACCGAAATTGACCGGGGTCTACATCCCATGTTTATACAAGGTTTAAGATCTATATAAGTAATCGAGTCTTAAAGAAATGTTTATAGAGGGAAAAATTCCATGTCGATCTAGGTTTTGCTTAAAACCCTAAATCCACAAAGAAGTCGAGGTGGGTTTTGTTTATTTATAATCAGTTTCGTGGGTTGAATTGAAATCGCAAAGGTAGAAGTTTAAAAAAGTTATAATTCGTTAGCCAAAGATTTGGTGGTTTCAAATGTTATGATTCGTTAATATTGGAGAAATTGTTTTTAGATTTGTGTGGCCTATAATGGAAATCGAGCAAATGCTTCATGTAGAAGATGAAAAGTGTGTTATGAATGTGGAAATCAATGTGGTGAATCACAAAAGCTCAAATGAAAATGAATAATTAAAACCGGAAGTAAATGAAAAGGGGTGGTGAATTGAATCACAGAATCATCAAAACTGAAAGTGAGAGAAATGGGGTGTTTCAAAACAAAAAAAAAAAAATAATGGAGATCGATCGAGTTTTTTTATCTTTAGATGGATTTAGTTT
Organism: Smallanthus sonchifolius; assembly: GCA_023525975.1. Taxonomy (NCBI): domain Eukaryota; kingdom Viridiplantae; phylum Streptophyta; class Magnoliopsida; order Asterales; family Asteraceae; genus Smallanthus; species Smallanthus sonchifolius. The sequence goes on along the minus strand of CM042021.1, from coordinate 63,305,131 downwards.
TAAAAAATAAATTAACTTTTACTGGATTTTTTTGATCAAAACTGCGTAGTTTTGATGGATTTAGTATGTAAGGTTAGATGCCTAATAGAATAATAATCATTAGAACCATATTATTATACATAATCTCAATTACATGAATAATATAAACCATTTAATTTAAACAAATAAATGCCTTTTCCAAATAAACTAATTATCATATTTAGTAGAAGATTAAAAACATTAACGAAATATAGACCAAAGGAAATTATTACAAAAACAACATAGAATTTTAAGATGGGGTTAGTTAGGTCAGAACATAAAAAGCCTTTTCGCACATCCTGGCATTAGCGGCTACAAGGTCCCCAAGAATTCAACCACCACCTTATTATTTTATTCTGTTCTTAACCTGTCTATACTCTTTTTCAGAAAATATTTTCAATTTTATACTTTTTTTACATGCTTGTTCTAGTTATCATTGCATATCAAAACTTAAAAGACTTAGCCTCTGAAGGAGGCAATCATAAAATAAAAATTATTAAAATAAATAAATTGTAAATTTTTACCAGACTGTTTTTAGAACACCGTGCTTCAAACTTGAAAAACTTCAAATATATTAAGAGTTGTGTACAAGAGAGAGAGAGTAGTGAAGTTTTTTTCGGATACATTTTACAAAAAACTAGAGTCCCCTTATATAGACGGAGAAAAAAGAAAACAAACAATAGTCCCTTCATGGGAACTACAAGACAATATTGTCAAAAAGAAAACAGTAACCAACAATTATTTTGCTGTCTTTTTATAAAGGTAATACTATCTGGCAATTATGAAGCCAGAGAGCAAGCTTTTGTCGGCCACTCCATTAATTATTGGAGTCTTTCTTCACGTGCTTGTGGAACCTATTGCTTCTTGGATTTTTGTTTTGCCGAAGATTCTTCTGGCTAGAATTCCTGTTTGTATTCTATAAGAATATTATTGATATATTCTTTATCTATTGGATCATCATCATTGATTTGATCTTCTTCAGCCTGTGAGGAAGTAGACATTGTTAAAGGAAATGCTCCTTCTTTTATGAAATTCTTCATCATATCATTCTTTATTTCAGAAATATAGAAGTCCATAATTTTCTTTGTTATTGATTTGATCAGTACCTTTAAGAGTTTGAATTTTTCTTATAATGTGTTTAAAAGGACTAGGAACCTCTTTCTGGGGAAGACTGTTTATTTGTTCTTTATAATCTTCAATCGTCTTCTCTGTCTTCTTTATGGTGTCATGGCTTTCTATGATGCCATCGATATTTGTAAGAGTCATTTTCTTCCAGAATTTTGTATTGAAGACTCTTTGGATACATAGGATATTATGGTTGTCATAGTCAATCTCAAGTCCATTTCCAGATCCATGGGATACTGAATTGAACATAAAAATGTAAAGCAGGCAAATTTTTTATAAAATTATCCTCCTGCTGGGCCTCTATGAGGGCTGCAGATACTTCTACCTAGGGGTGTTGTTCGGGTAATTTAATCGGGTTTCGGGTAGATCGGTTCGGGTTAATCGATTTTTCCGTGTGTGTAAATTTATCCGATAACCGATCCGAATAACATTCGGGTAGATCGGGTTCGGGTTAATCGGTTTTCGATTTAATCGGGTCGGGTTTCGAGTAGGGACACATGGTTGAAAAAAAATGAATCAAGTTTAAAAACATAAAATAAACGTGTATATGAAACAAAAATAAGTACATTTCCAAGAGATTAAAGCTTCAAATAGAAGTATTCACATTTATGTGGTGGATTTTTTAAACTCATAGTTTAGAAGCGGATTTTGGTGGTGTTGGTGGTGATGGTGAGAAAAGAAAGGGTAGAATATATAAATGTTCGGTTTATTCGGGTTAATCGTTTCAGATTAATCAGGTTTTTGATGCTTTAAAGTCTAACCGGAACCCGACCCGAATAACAATCGGTTTAAACGGTTTTCGGGTTAATCGGTTACGGGTTATTCAGGTACGGGTTTAATCGGTTCGGGTGAAGTTGGTTCGGGTCGGGTTAATCGGGTACGGGTAAAATCAACGGGCCTACTTCTACCCATTGTTTATAAAGGGTTTTAAATAGATCTGGGAGAATATTGACTGAAGGACCAAAAGATTACCACCAGTTGTAGAACCAGACCGATATATCCTGTCCGTAGACATGAGAACATATTTTTATAAACCAGGAATGTTTCTGCTTGGGGTTTTCATATAAAAATGTTTTATAAAAAGCATTTTTGTAGTCCCAATAATTATACTTTATTGGAACCTTTGTTTGGGGATGTATTAATTCCCTTTCCTTTAATGGAGAAGTTCCCCATGTTTCTACAGATATGATCTGTTTAACAATGATTTTGCTGAAGTTATAAATGTCAGGCTGACCAGCATGGTAATGTTCTATTTCGCAATTTTCTTTCTTAAGAATTTGCTCATAGAAATATCTGGGCTTATAAGACTCAGTAGGATAGAATCATGTGTCCATGTATCTGTTTATTAACAGCCATGGATCATTTTTCCATTTAATATCTTTTTTCTCCAAAAAAAGTATTACTTCTTTTTGTGGGTTTTTTGCCCAATTGGAGATATCATCTTCTGCTTCATTTGAAACAGTTTTAGCATATGATGCTGATGATGAGTCTTTATTAGACTTTTCTTGAGAGGCTTTATAAGCCAAAAATTCCTTATAAAGGATATCTTCTGATTTTGAAGAACCAGATGATGAAGCAATGTTTTCGGCTATAAGCCTTTGATTTCCAATTTGGGATATGAACCTTGGATGTGGATTGTATCCTCCTCTTTCTCTGTGGGAAGAAGATCTTCCTCTGCCTTTTTTTCCTTTCTCCCAAGTAATCATGTCTGAAAAAGTTATCCACATGATATAATTATCTTTTTCTGATTTAAAGAACATATTTTTTCTTTGAAATAAGAAATTCTTATTTTAGTATTATGAATCATGCTATTTTTAGTTTTAGAACTTAAAAATAAATAATTTTCTTGAATCCGATTTAGATGCTCTTCTTCACGTATAAATTGAAGAGTACGAAATTCAATGTCTTCTTGAATTTCAAGGAGAGCTTTCTTTAATGGGCCTTTTGAATGAGACATTAGTTTAAGTATTCTCTGGTAAGAAAATCAGGGAGACTATTGTCACTACCCTTCTTATAAATAATTGTAAAGTCAAAAGGGGCTAAATGTGATGGCCATCTGGCAAACATTTGTTTTGAAGCATCATGTTTAAAATATTTGTTAAACATGAATTTTGCTGCTTGGCAATCCATTTTTATTATAAACTTTTGATTATATAAATCGTCTTGGAATTTTAAAACACATTTTACTATTGCCAATATTTCTTTTATAATAGTGGCATAATTTATTTGACTAGTGTTCCATTTACCTGAATGGAATCTAACAAGGCTTTCTTGTTTGTTTATTGGAGAAACTTGTTTTAGAATTCCTCCATAGCTTATATCCGAGGCATCAGTTTCAATAATTTTTTCCCATTCGGGATTTGCTATCATTAAGCAAGGGAGGTTTTGAACCTTTTGTTTAATTTTTTGAATAGCCTTAGTATGAAGTTCCAACCAAGGATTTGGATTCTTTTTTAGCCTATCATATAGGATAGCAGTATCTTCTGCAAGGTTTTTATAATAAGAAAGAATATAATTTAGGCTTCCTAAGAACCTTTGAAGTTGAGTTTTGTCATAAATTTCATCTGAAAATTTGGACCCAAATTCAATGCTTCTATTAATAGGAATAATATTTCCTGTCTCAATATTGTAACCTAAGAATCTTATCTTAGTTTGGAAAAGTAGCATCTTTGGTCTGGAAATAACTAGACCATTTTTTATTATTATATTTTTAAATATATCAAGATGCTTGAAATGGGTTTCAATGTCTTTTGAAAAGACCAAGATGTCATCAATTTAAACAATTATAAATTCACTATAAGGGATGAAAATATCATTCTTAATATTTTGGAATTCTGAAGGAGCATTTTTTAGTTCGAAAGGCGACGTTCCATTCATAATGACCCGTAGGGACAGTAAAAGCAGTTTTATATATGTCTTCTTCTTTAATCTGAATTTGCGAATACCCAGATTATAAATCAAATTTTGAGAATATAATAGTATTATATAATTTATCAAATAGGTCTTTTTTATTAGGTATAGGATACCTAATCCATTTTAAAACTTTATTTAGAGGTTTGTTATTTTTAACGAGTCTAGGAGTTCCTCTTTCCTTTTCAGAATGTTTATTTACATAAAAAGCAGTACATGACCAAGGGGATTTTGATCTCCTGATTATGTTTTTATCAAGAAGAGATTTAATCTCTTTTTTACATAATTCCATATAATCGGAATTCATCTGGCAAGGTCTAGCCTTAGTGTTGATTTTATTATCAGTAAAATCCTCTTCATAAGGAAGAGAAACAATATGTTTCTTCCTATCCCAAAAAGCATTTGGATGATCATTACAAATTTGAAGAGTAAATTGATTATAAATCATTTTTATTTTCTGTTGTAATTTAGGATTATTAATCCTTTCTTGAATGTTTAAAGAAAATATTTCTTTTTGTAAGAAATCTATTTGATTTATTTTAGCTTGTAAAAGGGAATTTTTTACGCTATTTAAAGTTCTTGAAAAAGGATTTGTAATGAAAGGAAAATATATTTCTTTGTTTTGGAAATATCCAGTTATTCCTTTATTATCAACCTGTTTTAAAGGGAAGATTTTATTTAGAAAAGGGGTTCTAAGAATAACTTGGCTAGTTAAATTCTTAACTAGAACAAAACTAGAAGGAATACAGGTTTCATTTTGGCATACGTAAACCTGTGGTAATTTGTATTCTATTTTTAATTTTTCTCCTCCGGCAGAACTTAAGTTATGGGAGGTTTTATGAAAGTATCTAGTAGGAATAATTCCTTCTTGAATACAATTTAGATCAACACCACTATCAACTAAAGCAGTGACTGTAATGAATAAATTTTCTTCAATAAGAATTTTTACTTTTATATTCCACTTTTGGGTGGTTATAATATCTATAATACTTTCTAAAAATATCCCTGAATTATTTTCAGTATTTCTTTCTTAGAGGGTCTCAAGTCTTATGAGTCTTTCCTCAAGATTTCTATTATCCTTATGAAGGATCTTAACATCAGTCTTCAGATTGTCAATTTCTTTCTTTAAATCCTGTATATTAACAGGTCTAGAAATTTTTGAGCTTTGAGCAAACTGTTTTTTCAACTCAGCAAAAGAGAATGGTTCTAGATTTTTCTGAGGGTTATTTGAGGAAGAGGCTTCCTCTGATCTTTGATTATTCAAATATTCAGAAATTAATTTTTCTTTTAATTGAGGATCACTTATTACTTTTAAAAGATCCAAAATTTCATTACTTAAAACATTGATTTCTATATTTTGAAACTAAGAAATAATTTGATAAAGTTTTTTTCAGAAATTTCTAAAGGGTCTTTGCAGCATTCATTATTGCAATTAGCCAGACCAATCTTGCCACATTTTATGCATTTTAAGAATTTCTTAAAATTATCAGAAGGAGGTTATTTTCTTACCTTATACCTCTTTCTTTTATAATGAGTGTCTTTATAATTAATTTCTTTAATTTTTTTTCTTCTTTTATAATGTTTCTTAGAAGGGGAAGAGACATCTCTTTTATCTTTAATAAATTTGTCATTTTTACTTTCTATGCCAAATTGGCCACAGAAATCTCCTAATTGTTTTTTTCTCATTTAGAGAATGTTTTTAATCTGCTGATTAAGTTTTATTTCATTACAAAGGCCTATGCCTTCTTGAACACAGGTACCTGTTAGCATACCATAGGTGTAACTGTCATAATTTATGACTCCTTCTATTCTTAATTTGTTCCTAATTCTTTTCGCAAACAAGTGAGGAAGACCATCTATGAACTTTGATTTCCAATGAGAACTATTAGCCTCTGGGAGTTCCATAACTCTACATAAGAAAGTATCTTTGTACCATCTAAAGGATGTCAGAGTTCTACATCTTAAATTTTGAAGAAGAGTTCTAATATTTTCAGAATCTTCAGACCATCTTCCAGTAAAGTGTTCTATAATATTCACTATTAGGGTATAGACAGCATTACTTTCAGTATTGCTGCTACTAGCGCCTTCTTCTTGTTTGACGCTATTGAGGATTTTATCCTTATGTGTTTGGGATAAATAATTGTCCCACCATCCTTTTAGCTGACTAGTAAAACCTGATATTATCATATTAGCTATGGTTTTTACTGAGTTATTATTATTCTTGCAAATTGTGCTATACATAAGAATCCTATGGACAATATTATAAATTTGTCCTTCTGACTGACCGTCTATGTCCATTCATAGATCATTTTCCCACTATAAGAGTTATTTACTATATACTCTTGTTCTTCTATGAGGACATCTTGTGGGGTTGGTCTAGGATAATAATACTTTCTCTGAGTAGGCTTATCTGCCCACTTAGAAAGTTTGGAGATTTGATTTTTTACCTCTTCTTGATAGTTCTCTTCAGAGAATTCTGTTAAAGTGCTTATCTTAATATTCTTAAGGGCATTCATTGTTTCATTTAAAGTTGCTACTAGACTATCCTTAGATTTTAATTTAAAATCTGTAACTTCCGAAGGAAGTTGTATACTTGGAGTAGCAATTCTTTCTTGTAGAGAAGTTTGCTTGGTGGGCATGTTTTTCTCTTTAGAGCAGGATATTATCTTATCCATTTTAGCAGATAGATCTTGGAATTGTTCTCCCAGAATTTTTAAATATATATTTGTATAATTTTGTTGTTTAATTAGCTCATTTATATGAGAAATTGTCACATTAAGAGTATCTCCTTCCAATAATTTTTGAATGGTTTGATAACATCTTAATTCATTATCCTTTTCTATTTTAAATGGTTGAGTAGGAGGAAAAACCATAGAAATTATTTCTTCTCCTTTAATAATGAATTCTCTTTCAATAACAGAAACGATACTTCCCATATAACTTTCTATAAACCAGGGAACAAAAGGTATAATTTCATTTTTTATGATTAAATCTTTATAAAATTCATTTTTAAAGAAGTTTGTATCTGATTCTTTAAAATTATTAAAAAACCAATTTCTAAACAATTCCTATTTGGGTAATTGGAATTCTTTATTGATCTTTTTTCTTATAGGAGATCCTGGATTAAAGTTTATTTTTTCTTTATAATCCATTAAACAAAATTAACTTCTGATTCGGTTAATTCCGGATCTACTTGGACTCCTTGAACTCCTATGACTATATTGTCAGGATTTATTCTTAATCTATTAAAAGTTTCTGTTGTAGGGAAAGTTTCCCTGAGTCTCGAAGTAGAAGCTCTAGAAGGGCTTCTAACAGTATACTCCAAAGGAGATATATGTTGATGAGAGGTTAAAGACCTAGACGATATTAATCTAGGTATATAAGAAGTATTCCTAGGTTGTTCAAACTGGATTTGGACAGTTCCTTCTTCAGATTGTAGAATTTCTAAGGGGTTATTATCTATATATTGTTGAGATGTTGTGGCCTTATCAAGGACCCAATTTTCTAGAAAGTTAATTTCTTCCCATTTAATCTTTCTTCTGGTAGTTATATCAGACTTACCAAAGTTGGTTTCTATAACTATGGTTTCATTTAATGGTTTATCGACCATTCTACACTATGGATTTCGAGTGTATAAAGGTTTATAGTAAATTCTATAACAGATACAGATAACTTCTGAACCTGGAGCGTAGTTATAACCATGAGTTTTAACATTTAAAGTTAAAGCATCTGAGATATTAACATCAGATAAAGATAATTGTAAATTCGGATAAACATTAAAATAGACTGGTCCATGAGCTAGGCTAGTTTGGACAATCCCTATCAGAGATTGTTTTCAGTTTAGATTTCTAGCATCTCTTAGAGCTGCTACATAACTTTCTGGAAGACCTTCTAAGGTTAAGGGTTTGAATGCAATTTGCACAAGCCCTATGTGAAGGAATTTATAATCCTTTTTATATTTGTTTAAATCCTTATTTTACAATAGTTTAATAACCATGTCTTCTTTATTTAAAGAAAAATGTTTCTTCAGTTGTTTTGACAACTTATTTTAATCATAACTTTTCAAAAGTTCCTAATTTATAAATTAGTTTATGTTCCATTTTTTGAATAGTCCATTTATTTAATAAATCAAGATTATGAGTAATTTCATTTTTCTCTTCAATACTGTTTTTAATAGTATCATTGCTCTTCAGAATATTCATTTTAAATGAATATGAATTAAGTGTTGATCTGCACATTCAAACTTTGAACAAGCTTTTATTTTAAGAGCACATGGGTCTGATACCATTTTCATAAACCATTTAATTTAAACAAATAAATGCCTATTCTAAATAAACTAATTATCATATTTCTCTAAATAATAATTAATATTCTAGGTTATAAACGCCAACTTTGATTCACTCAAATGTTTAAACTCTTTTAAACATGCCGATTAGTTTACGCTGTTTGTTGTGAGACCTTTTAGGATCAAATTCATGGACAGTAATGTCATATGTTGCTACTTGCTACTTGATACCATTTTATTTTAAGAGCACATGGCTCTGATACCATTTTCATAAACCATTTAATTTAAACAAATAAATGCCTATTCTAAATAAACTAATTATCATATTTCTCTAAATAATAATTAATATTCTAGGTTATAAACGCCAACTTTGATTCACTCAAATGTTTAAACTCTTTTAAACATGCCGATTAGTTTACGCTGTTTGTTGTGAGACCATTTAGGATCAAATTCATGGAGAGTAATGTCATATGTTGCTACTTGATTAGTTTCCCTATTTAAACACTCCCGTTGACCAATCGTCCTAGAGAAAGAGGCATCAACATGTTTATTGTGTCCGATTTTAATTTGTCGATTGAGCATGAGAGAGAGGTGATTATGAGAAGAATTGATTACTTGAGAGAAGACGGAGCATTTGATGGGTAGTTTTCTAAGAAGGGGCCCCAAGGTGATTTGTAGAGATTTGCCTTTACTCGTCGTGTTAGTGTTTTTGATCAAGCTTCGTGTTCATTTATTTTTATGTTATGTCTAAAACCCTTGTCATTTTTTAAGTTACTCTAAAACTGTAGGTCCCGAGAGCCTCGTCGCGCAGCGGATTTACACGGACCTGTTCTGTGATTTGTGTGGGAACCAAGAAAAGAGACAGAGAATACATGAACAACAAACAAGAGAATGAAACGACACGTAATCCATAACATAGAAGTCATCCCGTATTACAGACTACATACCGAAGGAGCACACATCTCTCATCTAAGCTCACGGTCCAGGGGTCGGGAGAGCTCTTCCTGACCCGGACACTTCTCGACCTAGTTCCAGAGTTCCACCTACAAATGAAGACAAGTCTTCTATTTATAGGGGAATGAACATTACCTGCGTACTTGACAAGTACGCAAGGCAAAAGCCTTACTAAGTACGCAGGACCAAACTGGTGTGCATGCTAAGTACTCAGGAACTCCCTCCTGCGTACTATCCACGTACACCGATACATAGAATTTAATCTATAGTTACAAAACATGCTTCTACAAAAACTAATTAATTTTTTTACAAATTTTGGGATTAAGTTCTATCTTTACTGCTTAAATTAGATTGTCAAATATTATTGAAACTGAAAGAAACAATGATTGAATGTTGGTTAATTGGTTTATGTTGGAAAATAAGAAAAAATTTAGTTTGAAGAAGAGTAATTGAGGATATAGAAATTTGTTTAGACATAATCGGTATCAAATAATTGATAGAATGTTCATACCGGATTAGAAAGCCTCAAAACTCATAAATCCGTCAAAGATTTCTGGAATGATGATGTTGAGTTAAAACTTAAAGACAGACATATGACAACGTTAGGTTTTCTTATTTTGCCTAGAGAGATTTATCTATGTAATTACCAACTCATTTTTGAGCTTTACCTATGTAATTACAACATAAAAGATTAGAATAATTTATAACTATGTAAGTGTACAACTAGATTACACCTAACGAGTCAAGAATACACAAAAACTAAAAAATTCAGCCATGAACCGGCATATGATACTCCGGTCGGCGTTTTATGCGCAAGTTCAGGATCATTACAACCCACCCTATGATACGCCAAGTATGCCCCCTACGGCTCTAGATCATCATTTTTTAGTTTAACTTGCCTAGTTTGATCACACACTTTGAATACCTACCTCAAATCTTCGTAATTGCACGTAATGGGAGTTTACAACATATTCTTTCTACCTCATTAGCAACATTTTCAATTTCTTTTTCACAAAATCTACAATATACATCAAGTTTGTATATATATATATACATACATACACACACATATAACAACACTAGCGGGTCTTAATAACAACTGGATAGATCATATGTTATCTTGATAACTCAAAGGCTACATAATGATTACTTATCAAGATACTTAAAAAAAGAAGACCCTGTGATCAACCTAATGAATCATTATTAATTTGTGATTAATCTTGCTTATCTATTACTAAGGGTAATCCACTTTCTTCAATTAATACCAATTCATATTGATACTTTAAGTCATGTTCTTGACATAACAAGTTTGTAATCTTTAATAACTTTTCACTAGTAATATAACTCAACCAACAAGATTACTATGAAATCATTATTAACAACTTTTATACATACTTAATTTATTATAACTATCAATCCTTCTTATTTACAGTAGTAGAAACTAAACTCCGATACCACTTTTAACGCATACAATTACTAATGATAACACAGCCATAATATAAAGACATTACATACTTTTGTAAGGAATGTGTGAGATTAACTTTCCTTTGCTAGGTCTTAAATTCTTCCACCGACTTCCTGAAGTCAAGTCATAAGATCATTTGCAAGTTAGCTCACTACTTTTAGCACACATAGATCAATACCATTCATTCATATATTTACAACATTCAACATGAATTAAGATCTTGGTTTTATTCATTTTGTCCTAATGATGTTGATACTTTATCTATTGGTATTAACGTTAGACTATTATGTCTAAATAACGACATTTGACAATATTGTTATTGGGTACGATACAAAGAGTTACACAACGACCAATGAACAAACTAATATGACATTTAAGGAGTTAAACGGTCCTGAAATGGCAATGAGTTTCAATTATTTAAGAAATAATTACAAGTTATTAAAGAGTTAATAATTAATTGTATTTTTGAATGACGAATTAGTTATTTAATTATCAAAACACTTGATAATTACTAAATAATCAAAATGATTGATTAAACTGTTTAATTAATTAAATTTAATTAAACCATAACTTGTTTCCTAAGTTTATAGGAAACTATAAATAGGGAGTTAGGGGTGAGATTAAATTAAATAATACCATTTTTGCAAATAGAGAATAAGCAAAAAACCCTAATCCATCCACCTTAATACCACCACCTCGCCGCCAGACAATCTTAGCCGCGCAGCCGCCGCTATCACACGCCTAACCACAACAGCCATGTCGTTGTCATCGTCTCACGTCGACTGCCATCTCTGCACCTCGTCCCGGATCGCCGTTAAATCGGTTGTCACTAGTGTTATCCTCAAGTGAACCGGAAGCCGAGACCGAACCAGTTTCAGGTCTCGTTCAGGCGTTTTTCATGATTACCAGATCTAGGAACTGGTTTGTTGTGTCGAGGCCTCTCAGTTCTACTCAGTTGTTCTACTCTCGAAAGGTATAACCTTAATCTGCTCTATGGTGTGCTTTTGTTTCTATTTAATTTGCATCTAGACTCGTGGTGAGCGATCTAAAGACTGGTTTGGTTCAGTTCGTATACCGCTTCCATTATTATGTTTATTCTATAAAAGTTTTAAAGCCCTTGTACGAATCTCAATAGTGGTATCAAAGTCACTTTTCCAAACAAATAGAAGAATATTTTATAATTGCATTCTGGTTTTATTTTGTCAAAACTTTTGTTTGACAAAAGAATACATCCTTTTCGTTTATTTGAGATTGTATTATATATTGTAAATCAAGCCCTAGACCTATGGTTGTGTTTATTTGGTTTATTGTAACATCTTATATTTATGGCTGGTTTAGAAGCCTTATTGTAGTAGATTAGGTTTTATAATTGTAGAAGCATTTCTTGGTGAAAGGCACTCTAAAGATCTTGATGTACTTGTTTATGTCTCTTGTATGTTTGTATGATTCAGACTCTGTTATAATCGTCTTATCGAGTTGTAATTGTTTGATTTAGAACTCATCTTGTACTTAGTCGTGTTAGTTGTATGTACTTATGTGTACTAAGCAAGTACGCAGGAGGGTGTTCCTGCGTACTTAGCTAGTACGCATAGTATAGCCTGCGTACTAGGCTTGTACGCAGAGGTTTGTTCCTACGTACTTACTAGTACGCAGGTTGTTGGTCTGTTGAATATATAGTCGGTTGCAAGTTTGTATATGTAAGATTTCATTTGATCATATACGTAGATACATTGGAAAGCAAACTTGTAACCAGTTGTTGGATGATAATAGACTGAGCTTTTGTTACTCGTGTTTGTTGTCGTTTTCCTTAGCGTGATTGTCCACTAGTCATAGGGGATTCTGCACTCGTACGTGAAAGATCTGAGACCCACACGACCTACAAGTGGTATCAGAGCTTTTGCTCTTGATTTTGAGTGTTGTGAGTGTGTTAGTAACATTTTTGACCCGGTTGGACACCAATTTAAAAGTTTTTTAGGATTGGTTTTAAGGATTTTCAGTCAAAAAGAACTTCCCTGCTTCATCGCTAGTTTCGGCCTCATAATCAGTCAATGTTGACCTAATTGTTGCTTTTTTGAGTAAATTGATCGTCAAGGGTTAGTTAGAATCAAGTTTCTAAGCTTTTGGGTAGATTGATTTTGTGGTTTCAACAAGTTTGGTCGATTTTTGGAATTTTCTAGTGGCCGGAAAAGCAGCTGGAAAAGGTTGGTGAGGAGTGGGTGACTGAACCTTATCCGTAAGTTTGAAAAAGCCTTTTGCGTACTTACCAAACTTTCTCTCCAAGTTTGATTTTATTCTTGCGTACTTGTCTTGTACGCAAGAAGGCATTTATTGCGTACTTAGCATTTGTGCCTGCATGTTAGCCTAGTACGCAAGGCCAATTCCTTTGTATGCCAGTGTAAACTACAGTACGCAAGTATTGCTGATTTTCTGAAAATTTGACTAAGTCTTTCACCATGTCGAATATTTAGAACATTAATAACATGTTAAATTATGACAATGAGATTAGGACTCCATAGAAACCACCAATGTTGCTGAATGTGAATGATTATTCGAACTGGAAAGCACATTTTGAGGAGTACGTCTCGTATAGTGATTCTAACATTTGTGGATACCCATTCTGGAAAGGTATAAGCATCCGACGCATAAATTTTTGGGTGAGACTGTTCCCAAACCTCTTTCTAGACTCTCAGAAGAAAAGAAGTAGGCTCATGACCTAGAGAAGAAAACACATGGGTCAATTACCATGTCATTGACTAGAGAAATATTTCATAGCTTTCGGGGATATGATACTTCTAAAGCTCTTTGGGAGGCCATTCATAAGAGATTTGAGGGAAACAATGATGTGAAGAAGAGTAGGAGAGATGTTTTGAGGAAGCAGTACGAGTGTTTCAAGTATTTGGCAAATGAGTCTATTGATGATCACATTTCTAGATTCTATCACTTGCTAACTAAACTGAATATGTATGAACTGAAGTATCCCGATGAGGAGTTAATTGAGAAGTTTCTTGATGTGTTGTCTCCTACGTTTGATATGTGCACAACATTTATAAGGGAAAATGATAAGTACTACGAGATGACCATTGATGCGATGATTGGAAAAGATCCAGGCATATGATATGAATATGAAGAAGAAGGAAACTGGAAATAGACCACAGGTTCAAGATCCTGCACTTTACTTTGGAAATTCTTCTACTTCAAAGTCATATGGCTCTGGGATTGTTATGTAGTGCAAAGCACACATCTTTCTTCCTTTGTATTAGTGCGTTTTTAGATAGTTTTCTATGTGTTTTGAATCATTTTAGTTTCGTATTGAGTCTATGATGTGTTTACAGGAGCTCATGTGGAATACAAGTCACATCTCGAGGAAAACGAGCATGAGAAGAAGCCCGGAGGAAAAAGAATAAAAGAGTGTGAAAATCAGTCCCTCGCGGTATGCGAGGAAGGAGAAGAAAAGTCTCGCAGTACGCGAGGGAAAGCAAAACCGACCGCGACTAAAATGTCCTTCGCGGTACGCGAAGGACTGGGCATAATCTCTCGCGGTACGCGAGAGGCCCGAATTCCGCAAAAAAACCTAGATTTCAAATTAAATAGAATTGTATTGCCATTATGCAAAGGAGTTTGATTACCAGTCGTCTGGAGAGTATCTTTGGGCGATTCTTGGAGTTTGGAGGTCGATTGAAGGCTAAAGATGAAAGCTTTGGACTCCGGGTTCGTGATATTAGCGTATTCGGTTTTCAAGTTCGAGTCCTTATTCTTGTTTGTTCTGATTGAAACCATATTCTTGTTCTTTTACTTCTGTTTTTATGTTTTAAACATGATCTTTGGCTAGATCTTAAATACTGTCTGGGTTTAGGATGAATATTTGCTAAAGTTCTTATTTATATCGGTTTTTGGATTCTATTGATGGATTAAAGATTTTGTAACCGATCTTATGTTAATAAATATGATGAATATGCATGCTTGAATCTGATTTATGTTTGATTTCAATTTCGTATGTTATTTATGGATGTCTTCCAGCTTGATTAGCATATCTTGTTCATAGACATAGGTTTGTGATTGTTTGTATGGTTTGCTAGACATAGTAACCATAGGATTGTGATTGAGTGTTCATTAGATCTGAGTGTGTGTCTTATCTCAATACCTGAGAAGTGAGAGGTAATCGGTTAGTCTTCGATATTAGGAACCTGAGTGAAATATGTATGAAAGTAAGTTCCCCTTAGTTGTTCTTAGTATTTGTTGCTATTCCATGTCATAGTTGTTGATCTGAGATTACCCCGTGCATCTTCGATGTATTGTGGATAGTGAGACTGAAAGGTGATCTGTCTTTTGTGTACTTTATCATTGTTGGAGATATTTGAAAGGTAATCCGACCATCTGGTGAGTTTAGTACATCTTTAGGTTCCTTAGTTGGTGACATCGTGAGAGTGATTAGGGATCCACTAGGTTGTCTAGAGTTGTTATCTTTAGAAACCCAGATCCATCATAGTTTCCATAACCGGTAGAATTTGAGCTTCGCGAGTAGGATTCCGACCTAGGTGGTATACTTCCTGTTCCTGGTATTTCCTTGAGTCCTTTGTCTTGATAGTTGCATTCGTTCTTAGTTTTCTGCATTCCTTAATTTAATCAGTAGTGTAGAAACCGCCCAATTAAATTAGCTTTAGTACGAGTCAGAGTCTAGTTTAGCTGTTCAGTGTCTCTAGGTTTTGATATTCCGGTTTACCATTAAGCTGTGCTACACTCGATAGGTACACTTGCCTGTCAGTGCGGTTTATATCATAGGTACTCCATTTATTACTTAGGAATCTAGGTTAGGTATATTTGTTAGTTTTTATAGACCGTCTGGGCGACATCAAGTTTCGACGCCGTTGGCGGGGACACTTAGCAATAGCAACATTAGCTTTGACTAGTTCTTTTTATAATTTTTGGTTTGTTTTGTTTCTTTTTGTGAGTCTTAATTGTGTGTCTTTGTCCTATCTGCTACTTGTGTGTCTTATCTGAGTGTCTAACATAGGTATTTTGATTTTTGTGAGTCAGTTTAGGCAACGTACTCGTTCGCAGGGATCGCCACAATTTTTGTGAGAGCTTCACGAGTGCACACGCGACTTCTGGGAGCGTTTGAAAGAGTTGTGCAAAACCCAGGTACGTCCTACTAGCCCAGTTCCTTTTCCTAATATGGGCGACGCTGACCCACCAACGAGGCGTACCGTACACCAGAGAGCCAGTGATGGGGTCCTCGGGGCGAGATCTTCGATCAGCCGCCCCGCTATCCCTAATTCCAATACTTGGCAGGTCCCATCACATATCATGAGTATGATCACTCATTCTACTCAGTACCATGGCCTCGAGGAGGAGGATGCACCCGGACATCTGTCGTGCTTCGTGCGCATATGTGATACCTTTAATATAACGGGTGTATCTAAGGACGCAATACACTTGCGTCTCTTACCATTCTCGCTCTCTGGGCGTGCTTCTACTTGGCTTGACACCCTCCTCGACAATTCTATCACCACATGGGAGGACTTGCAAGCTAAGTTTCTGAAAAAGTACTATCCACCTTCCAGGGCCGCTCGCCTTAGGGACCAGATACATTCATTCTGGATGGACCCTGACGAGCCTTATCACATGGCCTAGGAACGGTTCAATGCATGGTCTTTCTGACTGGGCGATAGTGGAGAAGTTCTACAATGGTCTCACCTTTGAGAACCAGCAAATGTTCAACACAGCTGCGGGAGGCTATATCATGGATAAGCTGGAGCCAGCTGAGTGTGAAGAGATGTTCGAGAGCTTTGCTCTAGCGGAACAATAGCGGCCATCTACTAGGATTTCCATTCGTAGTGTTAGGGACCCGCCTCTTCTCCTAGAGGTGTGCATCAGGTTAACCCTGATACTAGCATGGCTGCTTCACTCGCAGTGATGGCGAATGAGATTAAGGATTTAAAGCTGAGTGCTCAACGGTGTGAGGTGTGTAGAGGAGGCGACGACACAGGGACTGCCCCGTCAGTCAACAAGAGCAGGTGCACTTTGCGGGAAACCAGAACCGAGGGTATAATAATTATAATAACTCTTATGGCTCAGGATGGAGATCTGGAAACAACCCGCCTGAGTTTAATGGCCGCCCTAATCAGCAAGGTGGAGGAGAAGCATGAGCAAGTGGAGGAAGCAGTATCAACATGAAGAAAATCAAGGAGATGTTGGAGACACAGACACAGATGCTCGCCCACTTGGTGGTTAAGGACAAGGAGACTTAGCAGCGACTTGATGCGCATGACACTTTACTGAAGAATCAGCATTTCGCATTTTAGGATCTGCAGCGCACGATAGGAGACATCACTAAGAGCTTGAAGGATAGACAGGGAGGTCTGTCTTCAGGCCCTAATGCTTCAGTGATGGCCATGTCGATTAGGAGTAGAAGAATAGAGTAGGAGGAAGAAGCAGTGGAGACTGTTATTGATACATTGATTCCTACTATAGAGGAAGTCTCCCATAGCACTGTTCATCACATTCCGCTTAAGGAAGAGGTAAGGAAGATAGATTGGAGAGCCCACTTTGATGCGATCGAGGCTAGGATGGTAGAGGAGCCACCGGTAGAAGAGGAGGAGCCAGTGGACGAGAAGATAGTGGTAGAGAAGCTTGTCGAGAAGGCAGAGGAGAAGAAGAAGGGGGTGGAGATGAAGACCCTCGGGATTGACTTTAGCCGTGTTCCCTACCCAGCGTGCTTGCTGCCTCATAAGTATGCTAGGGAATATGGTCACTTCCTTGATATGTTCAAACAACTCAAGGTCAATCTCCCGTTCATAGAGGTCCTCCAGCATATGCCTAAGTATGGCAAGTTCTTAAAATATCTTCTTTCCAACAAGAAGAAGCTAGATGAGGTCTCTAAAGTCTCACTTAGTGAGCGATGTTCTACAATGGTCCAGAACAAACTACCGGAGAAACTGGCAGATCCGGGTCACTTCACGATCTCGTGTCTATTTGGCGGTTTGCCCTTGAACCACACGTTGGCCGACCTATGAGCTAGCATCAATCTGATGCCATGTTTCATATATAAGCAGCTGGACCTAGGAGAACTGAAGCCGACACGCATGAGCATATCCTTGGCAGACTGTTCAGTCAAGTATCCATGGGGAATAGTGGAGAATCTTTTAGTGAAAGTTGACAAAATTTTCTTCCTTGTTGATTTTGTTATTCTCGACATTGATGTGGATGATAGAGTCCCTCTCATCCTAGGACGCCCGTTACTACGTACCGCCAAGGCATTGATCGATGTCTTTGACGGGAAACTATCACTTCGTGTGGGGGATGAGTCTGTTACATTTGATGATGTGAAATCCATGAAGGAGGTTGGTGAACAGAGCCACTCCGTGTGCATGATTGATGCCTTCATGGACTATCACAGGGACTCTGATCTAGAGGATGTAGTTGGTGAAACCGCCCCTGAATTCAGAGATTTATCCGATTGAGTTAGAGGAGTTGTTAGATGCACCAGATGATTACGGTGATGAGGTGTCCGATAATCTGTTAGAGATGATGCCTGAATTAGATGCAATCATAGGCAAAACCCCAAGTGTGGGGATGGTGGAAAGTGTAGAAGAACCGGGAGATCCGGGTGAGGTTTTAGAGGTCACACCATTAGAAACATCTATGCCCGAACCTTTGCCCATCACCATTGTTCACTTCGAGGGGAAAACTGCTGAGCCGACCCCTGATTCTATAACCCCTAGGTCTAGGCCACCCTGAAAGAGAACCCGTTCTTTGATAGATTCATCTAAGTTGAGGGTAGTGCAAACCCCAAGTGTGGTGATAGTAAAGGGTGACAACTTGGTAGGGTACTTGAACAGTGTCATCTTAGGACCGGGTAGGTTTAAGTTGTGGTAGAAAGATTTGATAGATGAAAGTGATAAAAGTCTAGAGCGTGGTAGAGATATGAGTTTCCTGAGGATTTGGAGGTCCGGGAGACCGCGAAGGATGAAGGCGGTTCCGGTTAGGATAAAAAAAGCCTCCTGATAGGCTTGTTCGAGTCTCGGGCAAGTGCCCGGGGTGTATAGTTTGTTTATTTCTTGATTCTATATCCGTGTCATTTTTTGTGTTTTTGGTATGTGTGCTTTGTTTGTGTCATGTTTTGCAGGGATTCATGCTGGATTCGGTGAAGGAAATCATCAGAAACGAAGTTCCAGGTATTTTTACTGTGGTTTTTATAGTTGGAACAGGTTTTAGAAGATTTGGGGAAGAAAGAACTTTAGGAGGTGATATATTTTCTAAGTATAAAAACCGTCCTAACTTTATGTTTTGTGTTTTTCGGTATGTGTGCTTTGTTTGTGTCATGTTTTGCAGGGATTCGTGCTGGATTCGGTGAAGGAAATCATCAGAAACGAAGTTCCAGGTATTTTTACAGTGGTTTTTATAGCTGGAACAGGTTTTTGAAGATTTGGGGAAGAGAGAACTTTAGGAGGTGAAATATTTTCTAAGTATAAAAACCCTCCTAACTTTATGTGAATGACGCCTTCTCTTGGTACGCGACACCCAGAAGATTGTCTTACGCGGTACGCGAAGGACAGAAATCATGGTCGGTTTAAATTTAGACTCCTCGCGGTACGCGAGGTGAGGCCCTTGGTGCTTCCCGGTACGCGGGGGAATTCTGATCTTGCCAACTTCCCCTGTTTCCCATGGTTTCCCGTCACCCTTATCATTCACCATTCCCATCTATCACCCATTCCACCAGTGATCCATCATACCATCATTTCACCACCATACCATCTATTTACACCATCATTTGTTATCACATAACACCCTCTAACACCATTCCATATCCACCGACCACCACAACCACGGGCAACTTAAGAAACCGTTCAAAACTGATGGTCTCCCTTGCTGTGGCATTCATGTCTATGTGTTTTCCATGCATCGGGTACGCGTACCTGTAATCTATCTTGATTCCTATTGATTCAGTCGAGTCTTTTATTTTAGTTTGAGTCAGTTTGATGTTGTGTTTAAGTTTTATTGTGCAGGTATTGATCGCTTCGTCCATACTCAATCTCCATTTGGGTGGGGTTGATCCGATCTTATTTATCTTGTAAAGGAAACCTGGCAATAAATTGTGCAACCACGATCGAAATGCTATATGGTGCACAAGAGGAAGAGCGAAGATGGACCATTCACCGCTATATTACCAGCTAAGTCGATTCCTATTTATTTTTGCATTTTTATTTTCTGTGTGTCTCAGTTCACATTGGGGACAATGTTTGTTTCAAGTGTGGGAATGGGATTGCGTCTAGTGAGTCTAGTTTGTTATAAAAATTCAAAAAAATTGAAAAATTTTGAAAAAGTGTCCATTGAAATCAAAAGTTTTGCATAATAAATGGAAAATGATAGTACAACTGGACCTGCTTGTTGAGTTTTAAATGAAATAAATAATTGAAAATGCGTCTAATCAGTGATGTTTTGGTAGATCTAGTAGAGCTTAAATAGCATGTTTGTGTTGTTTAGGATTTAATTTAATTAAAATCGTAGGTATTCATCTTAAAGGTAATCGGTAATACTGAAAATGTCAATATAGGATGATAGGTAACACGTTAAGTTAAAATTTAGAGGTTTTTGAAATTTAATGGCACACCACTATATTTTTATGAGAATAAATCCGAGTTTCGGTGGCGCCCACATCCATATTCCATATACGTGAGCTTATTTGATTAGAATCCTAAGTCTTTCTTATGTGTCACACGTCGGGTTCCAACCTGATTGAAATACCACTGTGTTGATTCTTATGTGCTTCATTGTTTAGACTGTAGTCTATGTGTTACCTTTCGGGATAGTGAATTGGTTGAAGCGCCTCTAGACGAAAGTTAATTTGCTTAATAATGCTCATATTCAGTCATTCATTCATTGATCATCTTGATTTCCAAAAACCTGTAAATTTTAGTTTAACGTGGTGGGTGAAATCTATATGGTTTAATCCGTGCCTAGACATGACCGTGAGAAAGGATTAGTTAGAGCTGTAACTTTTAAGTGTGAGTCACATAGATTGATTGATATGCTTGGTAGTATGAGTTAGAACACTAAATGGGGGCATGAAAGTTGGTGCTTGGGTTTAATCAGATAGAAATACTGATTATTGCTTTTTAACACGTGAGTATGTTTGTGCTTATTGAAATAATTGAGTTTGTTAAAGCTATGTCCAGTTATGATTCCATTGCATCTTTTTCGAGGATGAAAAAGTGGTTAAGTGTGGGGATGTTTGATGTAGTGCAAAGCACACATCTTTATTCCTTTGTATTAGTGCGTTTTTAGATAGTTTTGTATGTGTTTTGATGCATTTTAGTTTCGTATTGAGTCTATGTTGTGTTTACAGGCGTGTGGAATAGAAGTCAATCCCGCGGAGGAAAAAGATTGTAAAAGTGTGAAAATCAGTCCCTCGCGGGACGCGAGGGAGGAGAAGAAAAGCATCGCGGTACGCAAGGGAAAGCAAAACCGGCCGCGAGTAAATTGTCCTTCGTTGTACGCGAAGGATATGGCATAATTTCTCGAGGTACGCGAGAACCCGAATTTCAGAAAAAACCCTAGATTTCGAATTAAATTGAATTGTATTGCCATTATGCAAAGGAGTTCGATTACCAGCCGTCTAGAGAGAGTCTTTGGGCGATTCTTGGAGTTTGGAGGTCGATTTAAGGCTAAAGGTGAAAGCTTTAGACTCTGGGTTCGTGATATTAGAGTATTCAGTTTTATTTTTTGAAGGACGATTCTTTATTCTTGTTTGTTCTGATTGAAACCATGTTCTTGTTCTTTTACTTATGTTTTGTTGTTTTGAACATGATCTTTGGCTAGATCTTAAATATTTCCTAGGTTTAGGATGAATATTAGCTAAAGTTCTTATTTTTATTGTTTTTTGGATTCTAGTGATGGATTAATGATTTTGTAACCGATCTTATGTTAATGAATATGTTAAATATGCATGCTTGAATCTGATTTATGTTTGATTTCAATTCCGTATGTTATTTGTGGATGTCTTCCAGCTTGATTAGCATATCTTGATCATAGACTTAGGTTTGTGGTTGTTTGTATGGTTTGCTAGACATAGTAACCATAGGATTGTGATTGAGTGTTCATTAGATCTGAGTGTGTGTCTTATCTGAATACCCGAGAAGTGTGAGGTAATCTGTTAGTCTTCGATATTAGGATCCTGAGTGAAATATGTCTGAAAGGTAATCCGACCATCTGGTGAGTTTAGTACATCTTTAGGTTTCTTAGTTGGTGACACCCTGAGAGTGATTAGGGACCCACTAGGTTGTCTAGAGCTGTTATCTTTAGAAACCCAGATCCATCAGAGTTTCCATAACCGGTAGAGGTTGAGCTTTGCGAGTAGGATTCAGACCTAGGTGATATTCTTCCCGTTCCTGGTATTTCCCTGAGTCCTTTGTGTTGATAGTTGCATTCGTTCTTAGTTTTCTGCATTCCTTAGTTTAATTAGTAGTGTAGAAACCCCCCAATGAAATCATCTTTAGTCCAAGTCAGAGTCTAGTTTAGCTGTTCAATGTCTCTAGGGTTCGATATTCCGGTTTACCATTAAGCTGTGCTACACTCGATAGGTACACTTGCCTGTTAGTGCGGTTTAGTTCATAGGTACTCCATTTATTACTTAGGAGTCCATGTTAGGTTTATTTGTTAGTTTTCATAGACCGTCTTGGCGACATTACATTGCTTTATTCTCTAGGAATTCAGCTCAGGATGAAGAGAATGTCAATGGTTGTGGAAACCATACATGTCTTGCTGCTTCAGGGTCAAGTTCATTTCATCAGAGTTCTTCACGGGTTCCTCCATCTTAAACATCAACCCCTCAAAACATGATTACAAAGATTGTTGATGATCATGTTGCCTTATTTGCATCTTGTATGCTTGCCTATGAGGACTTCATTGGTGGGAAGCTTACAGATCCTGAAACGATTGAGGATGATTTCAATCAAGTCGATCCCGATGACATGGAGGACATCGACATTCAGTGGAATATGGAAATGATATTGAGAAGGGTGAAATTTTACAACTGTCAGAACTTTGGTCACTTTGCTAGAGAGTGTCAGAAGGATAAATCTCCAGCCTCGAGATTTACAAGGCTAAGCCCTGGAAATAACTACAATCCCAACAATCAGAATATCTGAAGTCAGAACCACGGATGTTCATCCAATGCACTGGTGGTTTAGCAGGATGAGAACTTTGACTGGGGTGTTCATCTGGAGGAAGCTATCATTGCTCAAACTCAACTTGGGCTAATGGCAGAGATTGTTGAGTTGCTGGAAGCAGGAGAGAAGGAAGCAGATGTTGTTGACCAACATGAATCTGCACTTGCACTGAAGGCGATTGGAGAATCCTCAAGTTCATCGAGTGAGGTAGATTCTAACTCTTTTGCTAAAATTTCTTGTTCAAATTGTACAATTCTGAAAGAAGAGAATGATCGTATCTATGATCAACTCGAACCTCTTCGTGCGGTAGCTCTAAATTATAAATAAAATTAAAAATGTTTTAAAGAATCAATTGAAAATCTTAAAAAACACAAACAAGAATTTTCAATTAAAATCAGTGAACAACAATTTCATTTAGATGTTGCCTACAAAGAGTTTGAGAAGAAGAATGTTGAATTGGCCAAACTGCAAAATGAGATCTTGTAGTTGAGTGGCAAACTTGAGAAGTTGAAGAACTCTCGTTTTGTAGTGAAACACCATGAGTCTGTAGGGAGACAGATCAGTGGCAAAGGTTTAGGTATTAATGCCATCCCCCCACCCGTAAATGGCAAGTTTGTCAATTGGCCAGTTGATATTTATCTATCTTCTCTAGATGAATTTATAGGTAAGGCCAAACCAAATTCTGAGAACGATGAGGAGTCTGATTCCGTTGAATCCATGGATGACAACAGAGTTGAGGGAGTTGTCACGGAGGAAGAGTGTGATGAACTCACGATACAGAAAAACATTACCACTGATCGTGATAACTGTATCATGATAGAACCTGATGTGATTGACTCGAACGAAAAATTGAAAGATATGCTTTATGGAGGTTTTAAATCTCTTAAGCAAATAAAGAAATAAGATTTTGCTATTAAACTTGGTAAGAATTTTATAGAAAACATTAAAGAGAATTATTTGTCTAAGAGTCAAGAAGGACTTGTGTTCACTGTGGTAAAACCGGTCACATTGTTGTGAACTGCCCTCACAAAAATCAGGAGAAGAAGCCAGTTGTTACTCAACAGGCTAAATCTCATAAGAAGCCGCTAGCGAAACAAGATAACAATCGGATTCCAGAAGTGGTGAAACCACCAATCATGCAAATGGTTAAGCCACAAGTTACGCATGTGGCTGTACCATCTGTTAAGAATCAGGACAAGCAGCAGGCTAGTTCTGGTGCATCTACATCTGGTAGTGCACAAACTGGTGAGAAACCTGTGGTGAAGCTCTCCAAACCACAGAAGAGAAGACTGAATAAGAGGTTGAGAAAATTGTGTTTTCCAAAATCCTGTTTATGAAAGTCAAAACGGTGAAAGTTCTTCTGACTCACCATCTATTGACAAAAATGAATCATCCGTTCAAACGAAAACTAAACGAAGATTTCGGAAACCGAAGAAAAGTAATACCTCTCAACACTCTGGTTCAGACTCTCAGAAGGAGTCACCATTTTTGAATAATCATGATTGTGAGTTAATTGAAGTAGTTTATTTTGAGAAAAATGGATGACCCAAGACCACCATGGCTTGGGTCTCCAAATCTAACTAATTCATTTGACTCGTGCAGGGACATCCAATGGGGACTATTGCTAACTCCTGGTATGTAGATAGTGGATGCTCCCAGCACATGATATGCAACATGGCTCTGCTTCAAGATGTTAAACCATTTAGAGGCGGGTATGTAGCCTTTGTAGGAGAAAAAGGTGGAAGCATCACAACCCAAGGTGTGGTATCTAACGGAAGTATCAACTTTGACAAAGTCAACTCCTGTGAGTAGCTGAAGCACAACCTATTGAGTGTCTCTTAATTGTGTGATAAGGAATACTCAGTGATGTTTGATAAGTCAGAATGCCTGATTCTCAAGCCTGGCTTCGTGGTTCCTGAAGAATGGGTTCTGATGAGAGCACTAAGAACAAACGACACATATCAGATTGATATGAGTGTGGCAAAAACCACCACATCAGTTGCTACTTGTTTGCTTACCAAAGCGACAGAGATTGACTCAATCTTGTGTCATAGGAAACTCGGACACATTTCTTACCATAAAATGAATTATCTTGTCTGACATGGCTTAGTAACCATTGTTCCTAAAGTGAGATTCTCAGTGGTAGATTTCTGTGTGCCTTGTAAAAATGGTAAACAGCACCAAAAATCTCACAAGCCCAAGACCTAAAACTCTATTGATACCCATTTGGAGCTTTTGCATATGGATTTGTTCAGGCCCATAAGTATAAGGAGTATTGGAGGTAAGTCATACTGTCTGGTTGTAACTGAAGACTACTCACGTTTTTCTTGGGTACACATTTTAGGTACGAAAGATGAGACTCCTGAGATTCTTCAATACCTTATCCTGAATTTGGAAACATTATGCAAGTTGAAAGTTAGAAGAATCGCGAGTGATAATGGCACGGAATTCAAGAACAATGTGATGGAGCTATTCTGTTTGAAGAAGGGTATTCGTCATGAGTTCAGTGCACCGTACACTCCACATCAAAATGGAGTAGCATAAAGGAAGAATAGAATGCTGGTTGAAACGGCAAGGACTATGCTGTCAGATGTGAAGCTGCCGATTACCTTCTTGGCTGAAGCAGTTAACACGACATGTCACGTTTTGAATCGGGTTCTAGTGATGAAGCGTCACAACAAGACTTGTTATGAGCTGATCAACAATCAACCTCCAAACATAAACTACTTAATTCCATTTTGTAGTCCTTGTTCGTTGTTGTTACAATCCAAGGATCGCAGATCCAAGTTTCATGCAAAACCTGTGAAAGGCATCTTTTTAGGATATGTTGCCAATTCACACTGCAAAAGGGTGTACAACAAAGAGACCTGTTGTGTTGAAGATTGGTTCTAAGTGGATTGCAGCAAGCACAACATTCCAACATAACCAACAGGTCCAGCTTGGGTTTTGATTATGATGCTCTTTGTAAGTCCTTCAATCTTACTCCGGGTCTATCTACTGAGGATGCCGCCAACCTATATCAGTACTGTAGCGGTGGCGATGACTCTGTTTTCTCAACAAGATCCACTGTACCTATTCCTACCCTTGACCCGAATGCCTCATCTACATCTGGGACTCACAAAAGTTACATTGAAGAAGATGAAGCTACTGAAGAGGTAGATGAACAAGTGGATCCTATCAATGTTGATTCTAGTTTTGGTACACGTGATATGGGGGAGGTGAGTACAAATATCAATTCAGATATCCCGGAACCTATCATACCAGAGACTAGAGTGCA
Source organism: Smallanthus sonchifolius (assembly GCA_023525975.1). NCBI lineage: Eukaryota > Viridiplantae > Streptophyta > Magnoliopsida > Asterales > Asteraceae > Smallanthus > Smallanthus sonchifolius. The sequence continues at coordinate 63,278,930 of CM042021.1, read as the reverse complement.
TAAGAATCATCCAATCGACAACATTATTGGTGATCCTGATGAAGATGTTCAGACTCGTCACAGAACCATCACTGGGTTACACAGTGGTGTATGCCCCAGTTGTTAGACTTGAAGCGATTAGTTTGTTCCTGGCTTATGCTTCATTTGTTGGATTCAATATCTTTCAACTTGATGTGAAAAGTGCTTTCCTGTATGGTAAAGTACACGAGGAGGTCTACGTTTCTCAACCACCCGGGTTTGAAGACCCGCACTACCCAGATAAAGTGTATAAGCTGGATAAAGCACTCTATGGTATTCATCAAGAACAACGGGCTTGGTATGAATAGTTATCTAAGCATCTGTTGGCTAACGGTTTTGATCGTGGGCAAATAGACTCGACTCTTTTCATCAGGAAATCAGGGGGAGATATTCTACTAGTAAAATTGTACGTGGACTACATTATATTTGGGTCTACAAATAAAGATATGTGCAGATAATTCGAAGCAGTCATGAAGCCATAGTTTGAGATAAGCAACATGTGTGAACTATCATTTTTTCTGGGACTGCAAGTCAATCAAAGAGAAGATGGCATTTATCTTCGTCAAACTAAGTATGTACACGACATTTTGGAGAAATTCGAAATGAATGAATGTTCGACTTACGACACATCGATCCCAGTCAATCACAAGCTGCATCTAGACAAAGACGGCAAGGATTTAGATTGCAAATTGTACCATGGGATGATTGGTTCTCTAATGTATCTTATAGGTTCAAGACCTGAAATTATGTTTGCTGTTTACTTATTCTCAAGGTTTCAGTCACAACCTAAGGAATCACACTTGATAGCTATGAAGAGGATATCCGGATACCTGAAAGAGAAGCCCCAGTTAGGTCTTTGGTATTCCAAACAGCAGTCATTTGATTTCAAAGCTTACACAGATTCAGATTATGGGGGTTGTAACCTCGATAGAAAGTCAAGATGAGGTGGATGTCAGTTCTTGAGAGACAGGTTGGTCTCCTGGCAGTGTAAGAAGCAGTCAACGGTTTCTATTTCAACTTGTGAAGCCGAATACATTGCTGCTACAAGCTGCGGTTCTTAGATCTCGTGGACCCAGCAACAACTAAGAGACTACGGCTTGAACTACACTGGAACTCCAATGTTCATTGACAATAATGCCAAAACTAAACATTCAAAAACTAAACATAATGAAATTCATCACCATTTCATCTAGGATTGTGCTGGAAAGCGATTGATTGAACTTCTAAAGGGTCACAAGAATGAAAACTTTGCCGACCTGTTAACTAAAGCCTTTGATCGTACTCGCTTTGAACACCTCGTCAATATGATAGGAATGCTCAATCCCGAGTGAAAAAAATCTTTTTCAAAACAAGTGGTTCATGGAAGTTACTTTTCTTTTAATCCTTATACCTGTACAGTTCTTTTTCTTTGAAAAATATCAAAAGTCCAAACAAATTAGAAATATGAAAAACCAAAGTCATTTGAGGAATAGAGGAAATGATAGTACATCAGTAAGTGATCTAAACTTCTTAGACTGCACGAATAGGAAATGATTGTTTCATGACTAGTTAAGTTTAAAAATTGTAACATCTAGCTTTAATTTGAATATATGCATGTAATTTGAATTGTTAGTATGATAGAAGCGTTTTTTGATCTTTAGTAGTGTGAAAACATAATTTCTTATATTACAACCGTGATTTGAACCCATATAATGCTGGGTGTGTGTGTGTATATAAGATCTTTATTAGGTAAAGAATGTAAGATTTTGGCTAGTATTATCCTATGAGACCAGTTTCCGATTATGTATTTAGCACACTTTTTTAGTTCTCTTCATTGCCCATGTCCCGAAAAACATGCAATTTGAAGTTAAGCTAAGATATGTCTTGACAACATCCGTAAAAAATATGCTACCCCTTGGATCACATCTGATTCAATTGAAGACAAATCTAGATAAAACTTGGATCCCCTTACCTGAATCTTCAGATTCCATACTTATTAACCTGAATTATCATGATATCCACTGCAAGATATATCCAAATACCAAGACAAATGAATCAATCGATTCTGAATCATCTGATTCTTGATAATCCTTATGGATTATGCTGATTTTTTCTGTGCTAAACGATGTCACTTCATTCTGGAAATTAGGATAATGCTTGAGAAAATCTTAGATGTCTTGAGATAATGCAAGTTAATTTATGTTAGCATAATCGTGGGGTACACGTTGTATATTTTACAAATTGAACCTTAAGTCACAAGAACGTAGAACAAAAACGCTAGTAGTTTCAAATCTTATAATATTGACAACTTAATTTGACATGTTGTGTATTGCAAATTATGTAATTGAATAAGTATTATGTCATGACATGATCCCATTTTCTTTGAAGTTTATCGCGTATCACTTTTGCTATATAATAGTCTGATATGATCATCTGCTCATGACTTTGATCAAAAAGAGAGTAATTCTGTAAATAGCTTTCTGTAAATATTATCCTATACATTATAATCTGTCTCTTGTATTTATCTTCTTTTATTCAGAAAAGATTTAAAAGATTTTTGGTTTATTTCTCTTAAATATTGAAAACGCCAAAAAGATTTTAAGTATAGTTTACATTATTTTACTAAACCAAAAAAGATTTTATTTTTAACTTCCATGGAATATCTTTGTACAGCTTAGGTTTAACCGATCTTATCCAAAACGTCTTTTGATTTGATTTTCTTAATAATTGAGTTGAAAATGGTTTTGGCTAGGGGTTCTGCGTACTTCGCTAAGTACGCATGAATGAACTTCTACGTACTTAGCCTTGCGTACTTGGTAAGTACGCAGGAACAAGGTCCTGCGTACTTAGCTAAGTTCGAAATAAAGGTTTTCAATGGGTTAAACGGGTGTTAACTAATTTCCATCAGTTCACTCAAGTCTACTCAAGTCTATACGCTCTGAAACCTCATCTGCTCATTTTTCACTCAAAATCGTGTGTTCCAATACTCTTTTTCATCTCGTTTCTTGTTGCAGAATCACTCCAACATCATTTGGTGAGAATATGGGCTACAATTATCCATGAAATCTTCACTTTTTGGACCGATTCTTGTTCTTGAAGACTAGGGTTTTGATGATCATTTTTAAGCTAAATTTGTTGAAATTTGGGTGTTAATGAGTGAAATTGATACGCAAAACATGTTTCTAAACACCAATCAACCCTAATGGCTTCGAAATTAGTCCTCAAAAAATTGGATTTTGGGATTTTTACACCGAAGTTGGCGTGGATTACGTCGGCCATGGTTTTGGTCAAAATGGATGAAGTTCTTGGTTTTGGTCCTAAACTAGTTAGAACTAGTTTTCGTTGGTTTGGAGTATAATATCTTGGACAAACAACACTGAATCAACGAATTTGGAAATTTGAAAATTACTAAGTCCAGTTCATGCGTACTTATATAGTACGCAAGAGGAACCTCATGCGTACTTGCCTAGTACACAGGGGATGGTTTTCTAAAATTTTTCTATGTCTAAAAAACTTGATTCATGTGTTCGTGTCATTCCAAGTGATGTGTGTTCATTTCTAACGATTGTATATGTTCTTATGTTGTTCTTTGTGTGTTCTTGCAGGTATGGCTCATACTTTTACTAGTGAATTCAATCTGTTAGCACTTGTGAATCCGGAATGGAAAGGTGCGGCGGTGAATTACCGAGAGATAGTCACTTTTCTTAACCGTTTAAATATTGCCTATGCTATCTCTGCAAATCTTGTTGTGTGTAGACCGTACTTGGAGCAGTTCTAGGAGACGGCAAATCATGATTGCACGGTTAGTCCTAATGTCATTCGAGCGACTGTTGCAGGTCAACATATTTGTTGGAGCATATTCTGGTGACAACGAGCTTGAAGATATTATGTCTTAGTCTTAGAGTCTTTGACTTGTATTTGATAGAATTGTTAGCAACAGTTAAGGGGGAGTCTGTTAGGACATGTTTTGTAACTGTTGATAAAATTCTGTGTAAGTTCTGCTAGAGGCGAACTTAACAAGTTCGCCTAGCCTATCAGAGGCGAACTTAATAAGTTCGCTTGGGCTATCAGAGGCGAACTTATTAAGTTCGCCTGGGCTATCAGAGGCGAACTTAATAAGTTCGCTTAAGTCTATCAGAGGCGAACTTATTAAGTTCGCTTAGCCTGTTAGAGGCGAACTTAATAAGTTCGCCTAGTGCAGAACAGTTGCTTATATATACAGAACAGAGTCTGTGAAACAAAAAAACAGAGCTTAGAGGTGTGAGACGATATCAGAGTAGACAGATTCTGTAATCTTGTAACCTGATAGTGTGGCGGAAATACAAAGCATTTATTTACACCGTTGTTGTTGATTGAGTCACACGAGCACGTTGATCATGGATTCCGCACGTTATCACTGTGTCGTAGCGCGAGTCTAGAGATCCGTCACGCACCGAATTAGGGACCTACAAGTGGTATCAGAGCTATTGCCCTTGATTAGCAAAAGATTCGTGCTATTTTCGTGTCCAATCAACATCAAAGTTCAGAGATTTTGAAGATTTTTGATGAATTCGTGTTCTTGATAAAAATGGAAGAATTTTGACAAATTTGGATTTATTTTGAATTGTTCTGATGAAATTGATCCGATAGAAGTGTTCCAAATCAGTTCCTACATATTCCTACGGTTCAGATTCATCAAATTCCATCATTTCATCAAGAAATCATGATTTTCAGAATGTTCTGTTCGTGTTTGGAAGAACAACTGTTTTAGGCGAACTTGCTGTTCGTTGTGCAGGCGAACTTAGGGAGGCGAACTTAATAAGTTCTCTTGGTGAATATTAAGCGAACTTAATAAGTTCGCTTGGTGCAGAGTAAGCGAACTTAATCAACAGGCGAACTTAATCAGCAGGCGAACTTAACAAGTTCGCTCGGGTCAACTTATTAGTTCGCTTGAATTAAAAAAAAAAAAAAACTTATATGGTCGTTTTGAATCTTTTTTGAAATTTTGAATTTTCAAAATTTTTTAAAAAGAGTATTTTGGCGGGAAAATTTTTTCCGGATATTTTCGCAAAAAATTCAAAATGTCAATTTCTTATGATGATAATGATATTCGAACTATGCCACCGAGACTTTTGTGCATATCAGATTTTCGTAGCTGGAAAGTCCGGTTCGAACAGTTCGTATCAGCAACTGATGGAAACTTTTGGACATCTATATTTGAAGAATATGTGCATCCTGCTTATGAGTTCATGGGATTTCATGATATTACTAAACCACTGTCAGCTCTTACTAAAGTAGAAAAGCAGATGTTTGATCGAGAGATGAAGACGCGTGAAACGTTAACGTTGTCTTTACCAAAAGATATCATTCATAGTCTCGGGAAGTGTCCAACTTCAAGAGATCTATGGGAAGCATTAAAGAAAATGGGTGAAGCAACATCTCAAGCGTTTGTAGTCTTGATCAACGAAGTATTACAGAAGAAGAGTGATTCTCAAAGTGATTCGTCTACCGAGTTAAGTGATAGTGAGAGTATTCGATCTGGTGAAAGTACTTAGTCTACCGAGAGTGATGTAGAGACTGAAGTAAGCTTCCAGACAGTTGAAGATGATTTGAGTGTATCCGAAACTGATGCAGAGCCTGTCATTGTTGATCAAAAGAGTGAAGCTGATGATGACGTTTTCATGGCTCCTGGTGCATCTTCTTCAGAAGTAAAACCTGAGGTATTTTCTAACTCTGAAACATTTTGTTCTAACTGTATGTCAGTGAAGGATAAAATGATGAGGGTTATGGATGACAACGTCAACCTCATTTGTGATATGAAATCAATGCACACGGTAAATCAGAAACTAAAGGATAATGACAATGTGTGTATTGAGAGAATAGAATCACTGAAGAGAGATATAAATTCTCTTACTTTGAAGATCAAAGAGCAGGCATATCACCTGGATATGTCCTTTGCAAAAATTGAGAAACGTAATACTGATCTTGCTGCGAAAGATAAGGAATTAGCTGAATCTAAAGCAGAGGTGATCAGATTACATAGAAAGTTAGAAAGCTTTGGAAATTCATCATTCTTATTAGGATATTATCATGATAATACTGAAGAGGGGAATGGAACTAGTGGTATTGGGTATGTTCCTCCACCATTCAACAAAAAATATTCTGTTATACCTGAGATTATAAAAGATGAGGATTTAGATCCTAAGACTGTGTTGAAAGTGAATCCAGTCACAGGTGAAGATATGGTGTATTCTGATGAGAGTGATGATGAATATTTTGATGAAGCTAAGGTAGAGGGGATACCGAAAGCTGTTAAGAAAGAAGACTCAAAGGTTGATTCTAATTCATCTGGTAAAAATACATTTGGAAGTCCTTCAAATTCAAGGAGAAGTCCATATGTCAGAGATTATACAGACAGGCGTACATGTTTTCATTGTAATGAGATAGGTCACATTGTGGTGAACTGTCCTTACAAAAACAAAGGGAAGAAGCATGTAGTTCTTGAGAAGATGAAGTCTGAATCAAGACCTGTTGAGAAAACGTTTGTTCGGTCTCAAACTGCAAAATCTGGAGTTCTAGAGAAAATCAAGTCAAAAGAAGTTCATGTAGGAGAATCTTCTTCAAGTGCATCTTATCGTATGAAGATTCCTTATATGAGAGATTATCATGAGAAGAGATCTTGCTTTTCTTGTGGTCTTGTCGGTCACATACGGATGAATTGTTCTCACAAACCCAAAGGTAACCGACATGTTACTCCAGAAAATGTAAGAACTCTTGGTAAGCCTTATGTTAACCCAAATGTGGTTAAACCTCGTGATATACCAAAGGGTAATTCAAAATCTGAGGTTAGGCTTTCTAGACCTCAAAGACGGAGGAGGAACAGAAGATTGAGAAAACTTTTAGAACAACAAGAGTTTTCACAATCTGCACATTTTTCAAATGAACATGTATTTTCAAACACTTCACATTTTAAGCAAAAAGAACTTAATGAAAAGAAGTTTGTTTGGAAATCTAAAGTTTCTGTTTCGGATTCGTCGGAACAATCTTCGAAAATCGATGAGAGATTCGATTGTGAGTGGAGTGAGGTTTATTATTTTGATACAGATGGACGACCCATGTCTACCACGGCTTGGGTCCCAATTTCAAATTAATGTTTCATGTTAGATGTGCAGGTTTACCAAGAGGGACTATAAATACCATATTGGTTGTTGATAGTGGTGGTTCTTAGCACATGACAGGGAATGACATCTGCATGAGTAAAGAGTTATTGATAACTGAGAAATCTATTTGAATCAACGACTTGATGCTCAAGGGGGAGAATATGTCACACAATGTTTTAGAAAGTCCAAATGATAACCTAAAACTTAGGATGACGATGGTGAGCATAAAGTCGTTGATGCAGCCATTTGACTAGTTGAGGGGAGTCTACAGGACAGGGGGAGTACAGAACTGTGTTGATGACAAAAGGCAAAGGCATTCAATTACATTACATCGGTTTTAGTTTTTAATTGATTGACTTGCTTAATCCTGAGTAACCAAGTAAAATGTTTTCATGGAAGGTTTATTTTCGTTTGTTTTACTTTCTTTGAAAAAGATTTTGAAAAAGCCAAACAAATTGAAAAAGATAAAATCGACATTACTTGAAGTTAAAGAAGAGATGATAGTACATCAGTAGATGTTCAGTCACACATGACCTTAGTTGGACTTTATGATGCTTATATAATATATCTGTGATAAATGTTTTGATCAGAACTTCTTAGACTGCACAGTATGAGAAATGATAGCTTCATAACTGCTCTTGCTTAACAAAAATTGATGCTTGATGCTTATATTTTAATTTGGATACTAGTATGTAGTCTGAATTGTCAATAGGCTATGAGTATCTTTGGTCCATTAGTAGTGTGACAACATAATGATCTTTGTGACAACTGTTATTTGAACCCATGGTATGCCGGGTGTGTGTAAAAGATCATTATCAGATAAAGAATATAAGATCTAAAGTACTTCATGAGACCAGTATCGGTTATGTCGTTAAACACAATTTTTCAGTTCACTTCACTACCCATGCCCTGAAAAACATGCAATGTGTTGTTGGACTAAGATATGTTTCTGACAACATCTATTGGAACATATACTTGCCCTTGGATCAATATCCTGATTCCATTTAATATATCCAGATAACAGTTGGATCACGCTACCCTATGTCATTGAATCATTCGATTCCTTGATCAATCTTTCTGTTATTATGAATCATGGTACTTCATCAAAACCAAGACATTTGAATCATTCGATTCTGAATCATTCTGATTCTTTGCTTGATATTATCCTGTGTTTATCGGTATAATTCATCCTGAAGATTGAATATTATCTTGCAATGATCTTATATGTCTTGAAGATAGTGCACATTTAAAATTCTTTTGGCATATTTGTGGGGTACATGTTGTATTACAAAATAAATGGTACCTTAATTCACAAGAACATGGGACAAAAATACTGATGGTTTCAATTCTTATAATATTGACAACTTAGATTGACATGTTATGTGTTGCAAATTCGTATGTAATAAGCATGTTATGATCTGATCTCATCTTCTTTAAAGTTCTTCGCGTATCATTACATGTTTTGGTTGAAGCTTAAAAGATTTGATCTTATCTGATAAAAAGAAATGATGAATCTGGATAGGATACCCTTAGAATGTTTAGGGTTGTTTATCCAAGATGTGTGATTGATACATTGTTTTTACTGATATGATCTTCTTACTCGTGATGTTCGACCAAAAAGATGTGATTTTGTATTTTACATTTCAGTTTGTACAGAGAAAAACCAAAAAGATTTTGTGTTTCTTATGTTTGAAAAACCAAAAAGATTTTATTTTTCCAGCTTCCATGGAAATCTTAATTGTTGGTTATTCTTGGTTGTTCTCCTTTGCAAAAACTGAATATTGCAAACAGAAGTTGACAAGGGGTCCTTCTCCCAAGTTTTATTCTAGAAAGAAATAGAGTGTGCAGATGAACAAGACGAAGACTACAATGTGTTTGATGATATATGAAGACGGATGACAATCTTCTGAAGCTGTTGTCAAGGGGGAGTCTGTTGGAGCATATTCTGGTGCAAACGAGCTTGAAGATATTATGTCTTAGTCTTAGAGTCTTTGACTTGTATTTGATAGAATTGTTAGCAACAGTTAAGGGGGAGTCTGTTAGGACATGTTTTGTAACTGTTGATAAAATTCTGTGTATGTTCTGCTAGAGGCGAACTTAACAAGTTCGCCTAGCCTATCAGAGGCGAACTTAATAAGTTCGCTTGGGCTATCAGAGGCGAACTTATTAAGTTCGCCTGGGCTATCAGAGGCGAACTTAATAAGTTCGCTTAAGTCTATCAGAGGCGAACTTATTAAGTTCTCTTAGCCTGTTAGAGGCGAACTTAATAAGTTCGCCTGGTGCCGAACAGTTGCTTATATATACAGAACAGAGTCTGTGAAACAAAAAAACAGAGCTTAGAGGTGTGAGACGATATCAGAGTAGACAGATTCTGTAATCTTGTAACCTGATAGTGTGGTGGAAATACAAAGCATTTATTTACACCGTTGTTGTTGGTTGAGTCACACGAGCACATTGATCATGGATTCCGCACGTTATCACCGTGTCGTACCGCGAGTCTAGAGATCCGTCACGCACCGAATTAGGGACCTACAATATTGCTATTTCTGAAGATATCATCAGGTGTGTTCTAAAGTTTCAAGACCAAGTGGATGACCTGGTTATTGGAGCGACTGTTACCCTGACTTCATGGTACTGGGTTATTGGAGACAGTGGATGGGTTACGTTGGAAGAGAAGACTATTCGTCTTCCTTGAAGAAATGGTTACTGGATTAATGACGTTACTTTGCACACGTCATGATTATGTGCCTTTCTGCGAGGAAGGCTGGTAAGGATGTCATGGGACGTGATTTGGCATCAGCAATGGTGGGATAGTCTCTGAACAGGGGGTACAACTTCTGTAAGTACGTCTATAAATCCATGGTAGATCAGATTAATGCTCCTTAGAAGTTCAGATTTCTCTTGTATCCTCGATTTGTTCAGATGCTGATCAATCATTTCCTACTGAATCTACCACAAATTGGACAACAATTACAAGTGAAGAGGGTTGACAAGAGAGTGTTTGCTCACATCATGAATCCGGGAACTGAAGAACCTATTCCCGTGCATACACCTATCTTTGGTCACCACATCAATGTCAATTATGTGGCACCACCTGGTGATACGTGGTACAATCCAGCATCTGAGCCTGAAGGTAGTGAAGAACACTCCGATGAACAACAAGAATAGCAACAGGAAGAAGAAGAGCATGTTAGTGTTTCTGAGGAAGAAAGTGAACAAGAAGGTGGTGATGAAGAAGTTGAGGGTGAAGGTGCGGAGGATACAGATTCTAAGAGGACTGAATCAGATTCTGACTCCGATGATGCACCTGATCAATCACACCCAAGAAGGCAGATTAAGGGTCCCCCTAGTGAATCGTCTTCTAAACGACAGAGGGAAGATAGTTCTGACGATGAATATCAACCCGATGACGACGATTCAGAGACTGAAGTTACTAGACTTAGAAAGACTGAACGAAGAATGAAAACTAAGTCTAACAGACACTGGGAGATGGTTTTGAGTGACCTCAATGCTCAGTGAGTTGCATCAAGTCCTGCTCAGCTGTATCAGAGGAAGAGACAACTGTACTGAGCCACGAGTGGCGTGGAGCCCAAGAGCAGATTCGATCGTTGAAAGAGATGCATGAATTTAAAGTATAGCTTAACAATTCTCTACTAATCCAAAGGCAAACTGTTGAGACAAGACTTGAGCTTCAACATGAACAATACCAAAACTTTGTTGCTTTGGTAGAAGAATTGACAAAGAAGCTTGACGCTCAGGGGGAGAAAAAGAAAGCTAACACCAAAGATGCCTGTCATCAAGTTGACTTGACAAAGGATGATGACGCATACAAGGATCCCGGTGCTAGCACTGGTTGTAGTGAGCATCAAGCTTATTTGGCCGTTGTTCCACTGACAATAGTAGCTATGTCTCAGGGGGAGTCATCTGGCGGTGGTGGTCAGGTGTCTGGTGATGAAAGGGGTAAACAAGTGGATGTATTAGAAGGACTTGTTGATGCTGATTACTCAAAGGCTAAAAGAATTGATGCTCTAGTTGAGATTGAAGAAGGAGAGATTGATTCTGATGGTGATGAATGGTGTGTGGATGACGAGGATGTGTTTGTTGAGTTTCCAAAGGGTTCTGGAGATGGCGTGTATGAATTGGAGGATGGAGAGATTTTTCAAGCTCATTATCACTCATTTGTAGATAGCACAGTTGATGATGATTCTGAAAAGATTGCTAAGGCTAGTGGTGCAACAATATGAACTGATGCTCCCCTTACAGAACCAAGTCCTGCTGTTGATCCGATTGATGCCTGGAGATGTAAGATTTCAGAGGAATGGTTCAAGAAAAGTCATCTCCTACTTAGCAAATGTCTCATTATGTTGACAAGCATGGAGCTGCAGGGATGATTCTTTCTGTTCTATTTGAAAATGACAAGGGTTTGTTTGCTATCAAACAGTCTGGTGGAGTGTAGTATCTGAAACCAACTAGCGAGGCATTCAACTCATTGCCCAAGTACGACCTGGTAAACCTGCATAAAGAGAACTTATTGGTGAAACATCTGTTGCTGCTGCTAGAGGTTTGTCGGGAGTACTAAAGAGAGAAGGAAAGTTTGGAAACTTCAAGGTACTAAAGCCGCAGAATGCAAAGAGGGTCAGGGACAAGACCAGAAAAGAATCCTTGACCAATAAGTACTTGATGAAATTGGTCTACCAGCCAGTATTGTGTGAGACTAATATTCCCCTGGAGAAGATTACACAAGACATTTTAGGGAATATGAGTCACTGGTACGTGGATTTGATTACTGGCGAGGCGATGATGATGGAGAAGGCTGATCCGAAGGCAATGGGGGTTGAACCAAGCGAGTTGATTAGAGTGTTTGATTAAATCAACCTTATCAACTTCTCTCTAAAAGATCTTGAGGTTGTGAAAGACAGGTACTGCGTCAGCATGGATGAATGGACGAAGCTTCTAGCATCCAAATATGACAAGTTAGTCAAGTTCAGCTTTGACTACAAAAAGAGGTTGGGAAGCGGCTCTCAAGCTGAAGATCTTTACAGAATGAAGACATCTCCAGAGCTGATGTCAAGGGGGAGTCTGTAGAAGCATTTTCTGATAACAAGCACTCTGAAGATCTTGATATACTTGTTTATGTCTTTTGTATGTTTGTATGATTCAGTCTCTATTGTAATCGTCTTACCGATTTGTAAATGTTTGTATTAGAACTCGTCTTGTACTTAGTCATTTCAATTGTATTTACTTATGTGTACTAAGCAAGTATGCATGAGGGTGTTCCTGCATACTTAGCTAGTACCCATAGTATAGTCTGTGTACTAGGCTTGTACGCAGAGGTTTGTTCTTGCGTACTTACTAGTACGCAGGTTGTTGGTCTGTTGTATGTATAGCCTGTTGCAAGTTTGTCTATGTACGTTTTTATTTTATCATATACGCAGATACTTTGGAAAGCAAACTTGTAACTGTTGGAGTATTTTGTGTGACATGTAGCTTTGTGTAATAGAATAGGTCTTTTGTAGTCTTTATCATTGTAATTTTTGTCTTGAATGGTTATGTTTAGTGAATGGTGAACTTAACAAGTTCGCCTAAGCCATGGGTGTGGCGAACATGTTAAGTTCGCCTGTGGCAGATTATGTTTACCTATAAATAGTGCTTAGTTGTAGAACTTAAATAGTACTATACTTGTAAGCACATTTATCAGAGTAATACAGAGAGATTTCAGAGAATCTGTTCGCATTGTGTTCTTATCTGTTCGAGACGCGTTTATTCATTTGGATTCCGCACTACGTGTATACGTCGTGTGTTATACGTGAGAGATCGATCCATAGACCAGCGGGGACCTGCAATTGGTATTAGAGCTTTTCTCTTGATTAGAAATCATCGTGTGACACCATTTCGTTCTGATTTGTATCAAAAGATTGAGATTTTCGAAGCTTTTCGTGTTGCTGGGTTTCTTGCTAATTTTCGAACATATTGAGGCTGATTTGATCATTTCTGGAAGTGTTTTGATAAAATTGATCCGTTAGAAGTGTTTTTTTTTCACAAATTGAAGAATCCTACGACTTGATTTTGATTAATTCCTACGAAATTGCAAAATATGATGATTTGCAGTCAAGTTCGTGCGTTTTGATGATAGAACTGTCACCCTCGTAACACAGGATAGTCATCTAACCAGAGTAGTACCTCTAACAGATATGTTCCAAGGTAAGAGCGACGGGTCTAGGAGAGATTTATACACCGCTCTTTCCTAGACATAAAATTTCGTTCGTCAGATAACTACATACCGGTTGAAGGTCGCCTTCTAGTTACTATGATGTTGATATCAAAACATACCGCGGAAGACTTAACATCATAACTTATTTGATTTCATAATATAACATTTGTACAATAGGGACTTCCTGGCAAAATACAACATAAACAACTCTGGACTTATAGCTCACGAAGAATCATGCCACCACTCAGGCCTTATAGTCACACAGGGACATGCCCTCAGTCATCCCTATTCCTAAAACATATGTACATCTCCTCTGGAATGCCAACTTCCAGCTAGGGTTCACATGTGCTCAAAAACTTTTGAAAACATTTTGGATCAGCTTACGCTGGTGAGTTCATAAACAAAATAACATTTACGGTTATCTTTGATATAGGGATGAATGCCCCGACAGGTCTTACAACCATCTCCTCCAATCAATTACCCAGTAACCTCTGCTTTACTCCGATTCTGAGTCTACAACATACATATATACAGAGACCTTACGGCACGCTGGTCCCATAGGTACGAGATCTTAAACAAAAGGATCGGTCTTGTCCCTAGGTCCCACCCTAATCATGGCCATAATAAGTACTTATTATAGGATATATGCACGGATAGTATTGGGATCTCAGATAAAAATCATTTATAAAACATTTATAGAGCACAGTTCAGAGGAACTCACCTCAAGAAGAACCTCCTCTTGTATCGAATATAATAATCAACACTTCAACAGAACGATAGATCATATTCGACATTATCATAATCAATACCCCTGTGTTAGGTTTACATGAAGAAAGCTCAGGGTGTTCAGAAATCTTACCTTGGCACTATCTATGGCAGTTTTGCGGCAAATTGCGGGAAAACGGACTTTCAAAAGCGGACCAGAACCTCTGGAATCTAGCCAACAGAGCTCTAGTGTGTGTTTGTGAAGTTTTTGTGTGTGTCAAATGATGGAGCTCGACCCATGTATTTATAGGGTGAATTTGATCCCATATCGGACTGACATGTAGGGGGATGTCGGGTCGACTTACCCATAGATGAGTCAGCCCTACGCGCGTCGCCCTTCTATTGGGCCGCCTTCCTTTTTGCGGCTGTCGGATCGGAATGGTTTGGGGTGTCGGTCCGACATGGTGCCACGCGTCGGATTTCCCTAATTGAGTCATAGGACACGTGTCAACACCTCATTCATACCTTCGTCAACACATATCGGACCGATATGTATCGGATGTCGGTCCGACATCCGTCTATTTTTAGAATTTTCACTTTTAGTCCTCCATCTTTGTAGAAACTGCAGTTTAACCCTTGAAATTTGTCTTTTGATACTTTTAGCCTTTATTTGATTTTGGGAATTGTATGGGTGTTACAAATCTTCCCTCCTTAAAAGAATTTCATCCTTGAAATTCAGGATTCATTGAATAGATGAGGATACTTAGTGTTCATCTGTTCTGTTAATTCCCAAGTTTGGTCGGCACCTTTCCGACCTTGCTACTGTACCAGTATCATTGGTATGGTCTTCTTTCTGAGCTTTCGATATTGGGTTCCTACGATCTTGACAGGTTGCTCAGTGAAATGGAGCTTATCATTAACGTGTATATCATCTAAGGAGATTGTCTGATCAGGGTCTGCTAGACATTTACGTAAACATGACACGTGAAACGTGTTATGAATATCCTTCAATGCTTCAGGCAATTCAAGTTTATATGCTACAGCTCCAACTCTTTCTATGATTTTATAAGGCCTAATATATCTTGGCCCTAATTTTCCACGTTTACTGAAACATACCACACCTTTCCAAGGTGATACTTTCAACAGAACATAGTCGCCTACTTGGAATTCTAACGGCCGTCGTCGTCTGTCTGCATAACTCTTCTGCCGATCTTGTGCAGCTTTTAATCTTTGTTTGATCTGGACTATCTTATCAGTTGTCTCCTGTAAGATTTCTGGTCCAAATAGTTGGTTATCTCCTACTTTCGTCCAACAAATTGGAGTTCTGTATTTTCTTCCGTATAAGGCTTCAAACGGTGCAACTTTTATACTTGAATGATAGCTATTGTTGTAAGAAAATTCTATCAATGGAAGGTGATTATCCTAGCTACCTCCAAATTCTATTACACAAGCCCTCAACATATCTTCTAGAGTTTGTATTGTTCTTTCGCTTTGTCCATCGGTTTGAGGGTGATATGTCGTGCTCATATTGATTCGAGTCCCAACTCTTTCTGGAAACTAGTCCAGAATCTGGAAGTGAACCGAATATCTCTATCAGAGATAATAGATAGTAGTATACCATGGCAGCATGCAATTTCATTGATGTAGAGTCGGGCTAATTTATCCGTGGAGTAGTTTTCACTGATATTATGAGCTATGGATCTCTTCATATTCGGCCACCAATATAGACTTTTGTTGGAGCATATTCTGGTGACAACGAGCTTGAAGATATTATGTCTTAGTCTTAGAGTCTTTGACTTGTAATTGATAGAGTTTTATCAACAGTTACAAAACATATCCTAACAGACTCCCCTTTAACTGTTGCTAACAATTCTATCAATTACAAGTCAAAGACTCTAAGACTAAGACATAATATCTTCAAGCTCGTTGTCACCAGAATATGCTTCAACAGACTCCCCCTTGACAACAGCTTTAGATGATTGTCATCCGTCTTCAAATATCATTAAACACATTGTAGTCTTCGTCTTGTTCATCTGCACACTCTCTCTCTATTTCTAGAAGAAAACTTGGGAGAAGGACCCCTTGTCAACTTCCGTCGGTAAGTTTCATTTATGCAAAGGAGAACAACCAAGAATAACCAACAATTAAGATTTCCATGGAAGCTGGAAAAATAAAATCTTTTTGATTTTTTTAAACATAAGAAACCCAAAATCTTTTTGGTTTTTCTCTATATAACTTGAAATGTAAAATACAAAATCACATCTTTTTGGTTGAACATCACGAGTAAGAAGATCATATCAGTATATATGATGAATAAATCACACATTTTGGATATAAAATCAATATAATATCAAATGATATCCTATGTCATTCTTTCAAGCCTTAACATACTCTATCTTTTATAGACTTTCATATTGCATGTTATGATACACGATAAACATTCAAAGAAAATAGGATCATGCTATGACACACAAATTCAAATTGTCAATATTATAAGATTTGAAACTAAAGCATCTCATTCCCACTTTCTTGTGAGTTAAAGTACCATTTAAGTATGAAATACAACGTGTACCCCACTAGTATGCCAACAGAAAGTAAATGCACTATCTTCAAGACATATGAGATTTTACTAAAGATTATCCGAATTTTCAGAATGAGGAGACATCACTTAGCACATGAATAGCAGAATCCAAATTGGATTGTATAGGAATCAATGAGATTCAGAATCGAATGATTCAATGTTTTGGCTTATATATGTGGAATCATAAGATTCAGGTACGTGGATCCAACTGTTATATGGATTATGAATTCAATGGAATAAGTAAAGATGATTTATCAATATGATCCAAGGGCTAGTATATGTTTAACATATGTTGTCAAGTACATATCTTGATTATACTTCAAATTGCATGCTTTTCGGGACATGAGCACTGAAGCAAATCGAATGAATAGTGCTAAGGACATAACCCGAAACTGATCTCATAGGAAAATCTTTATTAAAATCTAATATTCTTTATCTGATAGTGATCTTTTAACACACACACCCAGGCATAAAATGGATTTAAATCACAGATGTAATCATATTATATTTAATTTTCACACTACTATTAGTTTCAAAACGCTTTTAGTCTATTGACAATTCAAGTGTCAAATTTTATACACAAATTTTAAAACAAATTATCAAGAATAAAGCATTCACAACACTATCATTTCTTATTTATGCAGACTTTGAAATTTAGATCAAATCAACTTATTTTAATCAATCATATATCAAGGTCTACTAAGGTCGTGTGAAATGAACTAATCACTGATGTACTATCATTTCTTCTCTAACCTCAAATGATGTCAAATTTTATATTTTTCAATTTGTTTTGACTTTTTATAAATTAAACTTTTTGACTAAAAATGTAAATACAGAAATGTAATAAAGCAATAAAAAAACTTAAAAACAAAATTTTCCATGAAATTCTGATTTTGAAATGCTTTTATTCGGGATTGATCATACCAATCATTTTAATTAGGAATTCAAACCTGGTACGATCAAATGCTTTGGTAAACAAATCAGCAAAATTATCTTCAGTGTGTACCTTGACCAGCTCAATCAACCTTTTCTCTGCACAATCACGTATAAAATGATATCGAATTTCGATGTGCTTAGTTTTACTATGTTTAACAGGATTATTAGTTATGGACATAGTAGCATTATTATCGATAAGCATGGGGGTTCCTGTGAAATTCAAACCGTAATCTCTCAATTGTTGTTGTATCCACAGGATCTGTGAACAACAACTCGCAGCAGCGATATATTCTGCTTCGCATGTAGAAATCGAGACTGTGGTTTGCTTTTTGCATTGCCAGGACACAAGTTGATTACCTAAGAACTAGCAACCACCTGTTGTAGATTTCCTGTCCAAACAACAACCACCAAAATCAGAATCAGTATAAGCATTGAAATCAAAGTTAGAACCATGAGGATACATAGCCCCAAACGTTGTTTTCCTTTTAAATACCGAAAGATTCTTTTCACAGCGATTAAGTGAGATTCTTTTGGCTTTGCCTGAAATCTGGAACAGATGCACAAGGCGAACATTATATCCGGCCTTGAAGCGGTTAAGTACATGAGGGATCCAATCATAGCTCTGTAAAGTCGACAATCCACATCTTTTCCTTCCGGGTCAGAATTCAACTTATGATTGACCGGAATTGGAGTATCATATGGGGTACAGTCCTCCATCTTGAACCGGCTCAAGATATCTTTGACATACTTGGACTGATGAATAAAGAAACCATCTTCCTTTTGATTTACTTGTAAACCTAAGAAAAACGATAACTCTCCCATAGCAGACATTTCAAATTTCGACTTCATAACACCCTCAAAGTCTTTGCATAACCCTTCGTTTGTCGAGCCAAACATAATGTCATCCACATAAATCTGCACCAGTAGGTAATCTCCCCCTGATTTCTTTATGAATAAGGTCGAGTCTATCTTTCCACGAACAAAGTCATTTGCCAAAAGATGTGTGGATAATGTTTCATACCACGCACGAGGAGCCTGATGAAGACCATAGAGGGCCTTATAAAGCTTGAAAACCATATTCGGATTCAGTGGATCTTCAAACCCCGGAAACTGACAAACATAGACTTCCTCCTTGACCTTTCCATATAAAAACGCACTTTTGACGTCTAATTGAAACACCTTAAAACCTTTAAAAGAAGCAAAAGCTAGAAACAGCCTTATAGCTTCGAGCCCTGCAACCGGCGCATAAACCTCGGTGTAATCAATTCCTTCTTGTTGATTAAAGCCCTAGACAACTAATAATGCCTTGTTGCGTACCACGACACCTCGATCATCTTTCTTACATTTAAACTCCCATTTTGTTCCTATCGGATACGCACCCTTCGGAAGATCAACATGATTCCAAACCTTAAGTTTGTCAAATTGAGCCAGTTCTTCCTGCATAGCTTCTATCCAATTGTTGTCATTTAAAGCCATCTCAACATTCTTGGGTTCAACCTGCGAAATAAAGCATGAATGTGAGCAATCATCAAGAACACCAGAATCTTTAATGCAGATATACAAACAAGTATTGTCAACAAGAGAACATGTTTTCACTCCATCCTGTAAATTTCCAATTATATTCGTCACTGGATGATCTTTGAGTTCCTTGATGGATGCAACCTCAGGAACCGGCAACACGTCAACTTGAGTAGAGTCAGATTGATAAGAATAATCTTGATTAATTGGAATTTCCGAGTCTAAATTTGTAGGAATCTCCCCCGGAGCCTGTGTCGAAGATAATGGATCATCACCTAACAACGGTTCAGCAGAAGAATCTTGAAAAATAGCATTATCCTCCTCACTCTCTGAATCTTGTGGACCTGAACAAGAAGCAACATTAGGATCGGGAACAGAAGTAGATGGAATCGATAAATTTGGAACTGCATTTGGTAGAAATCCATTGTGCTGTGCATCCTGGCAAGAATCATAAAGAACAGTAGCATCTTCATCAGAAATATCAGAAGGTAAATGAAAAGACTTGAATAAGTTTTCATAATCAAATGCCCAATCCGGACCAATCGCCATTTGTGGTAAAGACCGATTTGAACAATCAATATGGAAACATTCTTCAACTTGCCGCTTCTCTTTGTTATAAACCCGTTTGGTAGTCGAATTAGCAACATACCCTAGAAAAATCCCTTCAATAGCCTTCGCACTGAATTTTGTTGGGACATCTTGAACTTTCAGTAGGGTGCAAGGATTACCAAAAGGTAGTAAATAATCCAGATTCGGCTTTCGATTATTCAGCAATTCATAGGAAGTCTTGTTATGTTGCTTGACGGTTAAGACCCTGTTCAAAACGTGACACGCAGTATTCACAGCTTCAGCCCAAAAGGTGACTGGAAGCTTAGAATCTGCAAGCATCGTGCGAGCCATTTCAACTAAAGTCCTGTTCTTTCGTTCAGCGACACCGTTTTGTTGAGGAACACATGGCGCACTGAATTCATGATGAATTCCTCTTTGTAGACAGAATAAGCCCATTTTGCTATTCTTAAATTCGCTGCCATTGTCACTCCTGATTCTTCTGACTTTCAGATTGAATAAATTCTCCAAACCCAGGATTAAGTATTGTACCAACTCAGTGGTTTCGGCTTTAGAGGAAAGAAACTTAACCCATGAAAATCTGGATTAATCATCAGTTACTACCAAGCAGTATGATTTCCCACCAATGCTCCTAATACTTATAGGACCGAACAAATCCATATGCAGCAACTCTAAAGGAGTTATGATAGAATTCGTCGATTTATATTTGTGAGATTTCTTTCTTTGCTTCCCCTTCTTGCAAGGAATACAATCATCAGGAACTGAGAATTTCATCTTCGGAATACCAAGAACCAGATCATTCCGAAGAATATAGTTCATCTTCCGGTAGTTAATGTGAGCTAGCTTCCTGTGCCACAATATTGAATCAGATTCTGACACCTTGGAGAGTAAACAGGTAGGAATTGAATCCGTTGTAGTGGCGACACTCATGTCAAGGACATACGTGTCATTTCTCCTTGGAGCCTTCATGAGAATCCATTCATCAGGAATTACGAAGCCCGGTTTTAGAATATAGCATTCAGTATCGTTGAAATGGAACGAAAACTTCTTGTCACAGACTTGTGATACGCTTAAAAGATTGTGTTCTAGCTGCTCAACATAATTCACCTTTTCAAATTTGACTTTGTCATTCTTTAACGTACCCTGTCTAGTTATGTACCCGCCTTTATTGCCCGCAAAAGCGACATAACCTCCATCAAGTTGTTTAACATCTTCAAGCAAACTAACATTCCATGTCATATGTCGAGAGCAACCACTATCCAAATACCATGTATTGTTGATAGTCCTCCTTGGTTGTCCCTACATAAACAACGAGAATCAGTTAGAAATAGGAACCCAAGCCATCGTGGTCTTGGGTCGTCCAGTTTGATCAAAATAAATAACTTCTTGTAATTTACAATCAACCTTATCATTCAATTTTGGAACAGAAGTTTGACAATCAGACTTTTTCAAAGAAGATCCATTTTTATTATTTTGAAAAACATTATTTGATATATTATTGTCAGATTCAGATGTTTTCAAAATTTTCTTTAATTTTCTGTTTCGTCTTCTCCTTTGAGGTCTAGACAATTTAACTTCCTGATTAGAATCTTTTGAAAACCCAACATTAGGAATCTCAAGCTTCTCTTTGCGTACGAAAGATTTAGCATTCAATTTATCCTGTTGTTTAAATCCAGAGGATTTAACAAAAGATCGACCAGGCATATTTTTCTCCAAACTAGAAGACGACTTTCCCTCGTCTTTTCTTTTCAGAATCTTCACCACTTTTGGTTGTGAAGGAACAGTCTTCATTTTACCCTGGTTCTTGTAAGGACAATTGATCAAAATGTGACCAGCCTCGTTGCAATGAAAACACACTCTTCTTTCTTGATAACTTCTGAAATAAGAATTTTTCTTTGAATTTGATGATCCATCAGAGGAATAAGCTTCAGAGGAATGTCCTAAACAGTTTATCGACTTCTTTGGAACATAAGTCTGTGTTGGCACCTTTGAAGAATTCACTTTTGATAACCAGCCGCAACAAACCCACTTGACTGTAAGATTGGAGAAAGTTTAGTTGGAACAACTTTCACCTCTTCGGGTTCAGTCATAATGCATCTATCCCGGGTAACAGTTTTAACAACTATTGGGTCATCAATTTTCACTTCTTTTGGAATACCCTCGACCTTCTTTTCATCGAACATCTCATCTTCAGAATCAGACTCATACACCATATCCTCCCCAGTTACCGGATTCACCTTTAACACAGTTTTTGGATCTATCTCCTCTTCATTTATGATTTCAGGTTCCACCACATAATTTGCATTAAACGGTGGAGGAATAAATCCAATACCAGCAACACGCTTAGTAGGATCATCATTTGAGTTAAAATAATCCAAAACAACTGAAGAACATTCAAATTGTTCCAACTTTCGATGAAGTTTGATCACCTCAGACTCTTTATCAGATATTTCTTTATTCTTTTGGGCAACAGCTTCATTACGTTTTTCTATTTCCGCATAAGTCATATCTAGATGATAACCCTGCTCTTTGTATTTTAGCCCAAGAGAATTTAAGTCTCTTTTCAAAGACTCAATTCCATCAATGCACAGCTTATCATTATCTTTCAGTTTCTGATTAACTGAGTGCATTGATTTCATGTCACAAATCAAGTTTGTGTTATCATCCATGACCTTTTGCAGTTTATCTTTAACAAATATGCAGTTAGAACAATAAATATGATAAACAGAGTCTTTTACCTTAGACGGATCAGACATGTCTGCCATGAATACTTTGGCAATGGGAATATTCTCTGAATCATCACCAACTGAAGCATTTTTTGTAAGAACAATATCCTCCTCAGCAACCCCTGATGCAACATCAGAATCAATATTCTGCCCTTGTTCTACCTCATCATCAACGCTTGGAACACTGTCACCATCACAAGATTCATCACTAGAACTTTTATCATCGGTCGACTCCTCTGGTTTTTCAGAATGAGTTTCTGCAACAAAAGCCTGACTCACAGCACCCACCAAATCTTCCAAATGAATGCCCCAGTCATAGTTTTCTTCGTTCTGAGCAACCAAAGCCGATGAACCATATGTATGATTTGTATTACCAGATGAACCATGTGACCGATTCCTATTATGCTGAAAATTAGGCTGCTTCTTTTGAGAATCAAACTCGACCTTTTGCTTCACACATTCCTTAGCAAAGTGCCCATATTCTTGACAGTTGTAGCACCAAACTTTGCTTTTATCAAAACCCATGCGAGATCGACTATTTGAACCAATATATTTTCTGCCCGTTTTCTTCAAGAAATCTTTAGCTTGACGCATCAACATAGCCATATTCCATTGGATATTCATTTCTTCCAGATCAACAGGATCATGTATTTTCCCTCCAATAAAATTCTCATATGATGTCATGAAAGATGAAAACATAGCAAGATAATCATCAGCAACTTTCTGATTCAAATGAGATCCAGATGATGTTGAAGCTGTAGTCGCAGAAAATCCAGAATGGCTTGAATGACCAGAATAAATTGGAACTCCAGAACACTGATCATTTGAAGACTCTTGAGCATCACCAGAAAAGAATGCCACTCCAGTACCATATTTACCAGTAGATTTGGCCAAATACATTGAGGGATCCTGGATATGCTCCATATTAGTCTCTTTCTTCTTCATATTCATGTCATGCGACTGAATCTTCCCTAGAACTTCTTCAAGAGACATGGTTTTGTACTTAATATTCTCTTTGATTAAAACCGTATACACATCAAATTTTGATGGTAAAGCCTCCAAGAATTTATCATTGATCTCCTCAGTCTCATACACCACAAACGCACTAGCCAGTTCAGTAAGAAGATGATAGAATCTTGTAGCAAGATCATCCAAGGATTCTTTTTGAAAATGTTTAAAGATCAGGAACTACTTCTATAGTAACTCCTTTCTACTCTTCTTCACATCTAAACTTCCTTCACACCTTTTCTGTAATGCTTCCCACAGTTGTTGAGAAGACTTGAACTGTTTAAAACTGTGATATATTTCCTTTGGAAGAGACATCGAAATACTAGCTATCGCTTTCTTTTCCCTATCAAATAACAACTTCTCTTCAGTAGTTAACGCTGATACCGGCTTCGAAACATCATCCTTTCCCATCCACGAATAAGTAGGATGCGTATATCCTTCCAAAATCGGAATCCACAAACTTGTAACATTTCTGATTTTTAGTATCCGTATTTTAAATTCAATGTAATGCATTTCAAACTCGATTCTAGTGCACTGTTTTGTTTCTTTTCGAACCATCAATTTAATACTATATTTCAATGCAAATCCGCAAATTTTACTCGGCTATATCCTATTAAAACAATACATAAGTATCTAATTATACAAATATGGCAAAAGACTAAAGTTACAAGGTCTGATGTGAAAAGTAGCAAGAAACCCTACTAGGCACGGTCGCGCCTCGTTCTGGCACGGTCATGCAGATTGCTTTGGCACGGTCGCGCGACTTGCTTTGGAACGATCGCGCCCGGTGGCTAGGCACGGTCGCGCCTCGTTTGGGCACGGTCACGCCTAGTGCCAGTTGAAACGTAAATACAGTTTTAATCGCCCGATTGTTGAGTTCCGTAACCGATTTACACTTCATTACCATTAACGAAAGCAACAACATATTCAATTACAACAAACGTCTCAGTTTAATTTCAATAGACTCAAAAATCTCTCAAACATTTCAAAGAAAACACAAACCCTCTTTTCGATCCAAATTCTCTCAATCAAACAACAAATTCACGCTACTCAATCCTCACTAAAACTACTGGACTCTCTGGTTTAGCCGGGATTGCAGCAGAAGACGCCGGAAGCCGTTCGCGTCGTCGCCGGAACAAGTCTCTACCATACTCCATCGATTCATTATTCTCCCGGGTATTTGAAACCTTTTCCTCGTTCGTTTCAGTCCATAAATCAAAAGCCCCATATTAATTTGGGCTTCCATTATAGAAATTACCCCGAATCAAAATCTATATTTTATTCAAAATAGTTTATTCGAATTCAATTCTAAACATGATTTAACTACAATTAATATATATAACAAGACTCGCAATAACACTATAAATAAAAGCCCTATGATTTCAAACACTAAAAATGTAAGAATCAGTCAATTCGTGTCTGTTTTGGAAGAGACACGGTCGCGCTAATCATCTAGCGCGGTCGTGCCGACTATCAGCGCGGTCGTGTCCTCCTGTCCAGACCCAATCATGCCCTTTGGCTATCTCAGTCATGTCTTAGAATCATAGACACGATCGTGCCTGACCAAGGCACGGTCGTGCCTAATGGTTTAGTTACTTAAGCCCTCTATTTGATTAACACGGTCGCGCCCTGACTAGCATGGTCGCGCCCGTGGTTCAAGCACGATCGTGCCTTTCCCAGGCACGGTCGTGTGTGAGTTAAATTTTTGGCAGAATTAGAATTTTTTGTATTTTTCAAACAATAAATATTTCTGATTAAATTACAAAATAAAAATAGTTGATTTTATAAAAATGCATTTAATCCTATTTAGAATGATCAAATATTTAATCTTAGAATCAATAGAAAATTATTTATTTAAAGTTTATAAAAATTAAATTTACAACTGTTGCTAAACCTTTCATTTAAAATGTATTTAAATGGTTAAGTTACATTTTATAAATAAATAAATAAAATAATGATTATTTATTTAATATTTAAAGAAAAACAATTAATTATTTATAGTAAAGTATAACTAATACTTACAATGTTTTTATAAACAATAATTATTTACATTACTTATTTAATTATTGAAACTCAAACCTTAATCAAAATACTCTAAAAATATTCTTTCAAACTTTATATCTTATTTAATACTTTCAATTACAAATCAATGACTTTTTACACAAGTCCAAATGCAACTTTAGACTTAAACTTTTGTGCACACTATTAATACCATATACATTACACTTTAGGTTAACTCGTGCATTTCAGGGATCTTTATTCTATCTAGTATCTTTGTTAGCTACGCCTTCAAACCAAGTGAGTATACATAGCCCCTTTTACTCTTTTACACTTTTGGGGTGAAACATGAACACTATTCAAATTACATGTTTACATTTACACAAACAACACAAGTACAAATCCTATTTACATTCATGTGTGCAAATTTGAGCTTTATGCCCGAGTGCTATGTGTGTTAACTTTTGTGAACACTTATGTGCAATCATTAACTATTCAAGCCGACGGTTTTCAATGATAGATCTATTGAGTCTGACAAACCCACCCAGATTGGGGTGATTGATACCGACAACACAATTTGCATGCTAGTTACAAAGGTTTGATTGTACTTGGTTACACAATAGCTGCTCCCCATAAATGCCTTATTTATCATGTTATGTAAGGATTTGTTTTACAACTATATGCTATCTACATACAAACCTGTGTTATACTCACCAACTTATTAGTTGACTTTATTTTATTCATGTTTTAGGTTCTAATGTGTGAGATTGGTCAAGATGTGCTACACATAGGCTTGGACTTAGTTAATTTAAATAAAAGAACTCTATGTATTTCAATTTTGCTCTATCTTGGATTTGGTTGTGTTTGGACTACTTGTTATGAAATTTGATGTTTAATATATTCAATCTAGTCAACCTTATGCTTATGAACAGTCTACATGTCCCGCCCCGATGATTCTGCCATCAGTCGGGGTGTGACAGATTGGTATCAGAGCCTTGGCTATAGGGAATTAGGTTATTAGACACCTTGACCTAGACTATAACTTTAGGACACCTACTTATGCTATGTTTCATGATTACATGTTATATGCTACATGCTATATGTTATGTGTTACATGCTATGTGCTACATGCTTACTATGATTAGTTATTATTTTATTTGATGACTTAATTGTTCAAAAAATCCATGACTTATTAGTATATACTTAAATAATAAATTAAATAAACAATATCCTTTCCTATATCCTAAAACCCCATAATACTCTTATCTCCTTCTCTATCTTTATCTTTCTTAGCATGTGGAAACTTCATAAAGCTAAATCTATAAAATTTCTTTATTTCCTCGTTAAGGTTTTTAAGCTTTGTTAATTATTTGAGGACACGTGCAATCTGGAAGAGTGACACCTGTATTTTGGGTTTTCTGTCTAGGAAAACATTTCGCATAAATCCCAATCAACCAAGGGACCCGTATGCTTTCCTGGGAATTCCCGAGATGAGTGTTTACTTATAGGCTAAAGCATGTCTCCTTGAAAATTATATAAGTTTAATTAACCTTAATGTGTCATAGTATTCGAGTGATTTTATCACTATTTGAGTACAATCCAAACTATGATTATCTATATATTTTGTTATCTTATTTTATTAAATCCAAACAATTCTCATGAGTTCTTACATCTTTTCTTGTCTTGTGAAAATCTGTAGAATGCCTCCTCGTCGTGCTCCCACGGCCAACACCAATACCGACATTGCTGCTATTTTTGCACAACTCGTGACACAACTCACTCAGGCTAATAGTGCCACCAATGGCAACAATGGTGGAAATGGTAATAATAGTGGTAATGCTGGTAATGGTGGAAATGGTGGTAACAACCCATCTCAATGCACCTTCAAGCATTTCAACTCGTGTAATCCCCTCAAGTTCTATGGTACCGAAGGAGCTACCGGACTCCTTCAATGGTTCAAAAGCATTGAGAATACCTTTCTCAATAGTGACTGCCCCGACAACCTTCGAGTTCGTCATGCCACAAGTGTCCTACAAAAACGGGCACTCACGTGGTGGAATGGGGAGAAGAGAAATCGAGGTGTGGATGTAGCAATGGCCTTACCTTGGGATGAGGTTAAAAGGCTAATGACCGAGGAATTATGTCCTCGAAATGAAGTAAAGAAACTTAAAGCCGAATTTTGGGATCTTGCCCAATATAGTAGTGAAAACTTGGCGTACACAACTCGGTTCCATGAGTTAAGTCTTCTTGTGCCCCACATGGTCACTCCTTAGTCCCGCTGCATTGAAAAGTATATTGGGGGACTACCTAGGCAAATTCAAGATACTGTCCTAGGAAGGAATCCCGCAACACTTGAGGATGCTATCCGCTTATCTCCCACCTTAACCGATAACCATGTGAAGGCGGGGACTCTTACTAAAAAGGGCGCAAAGAAAGTCTCCGACACTGCAACTCCTTCCACCCACAACAAAGAAACCATAACCGAGCCCTCCCGACACAATAAGAAGAGAAAGGCTAGAAATTTTGCTGTGGTCACTCCTTCTATACCTGTTAACCAAGCTGCACCTATGGTTCAAGCACCGGCCAAAAAGTCATATGTTGGAATTTACCCAGTTTGTGCCACCTGCAACTACCATCATCCCCAAAGCATCCCATGTCTCCTTTGTACTCATTGTGGGAGATATGGCCATATGGTTAATGTTTGTAGGGCCAAAGCTCTTGCGGGTCAAGTCAACCCACCAAACCAAACCAACACCCAAGTGATTAATCAAGGTACTCCCGCTATTGCAAATGGGCATGCATGTTATGAGTGTGGCAATCCAAACCATTTCCGTGATCAATGCCCAAGATTTGCCAATGCTAGACAAGGTGGAGCTCGTGGGCGTGCTTTCAACATAAACGCCAACGAAGCTCAAGCCAACAATGACGTGGTCAATGGTACGTTCCTTGTAAATAGTCAATATGCCTCCATTTTATTTGATACTGGTGCCGATAAGAGTTTTGTGTCACTTAACTTTGAACCTTTACTTGCCAAGCCATGATCTCAATTAGAGAAAACCTTCACTGTCGAAATAGCAAATGGTGATTCACTTACAATTGAGTCTATTATCTATGACTGCTCTCTAGAACTTAATGATCATACATTCCCAATAAATATTGTACCAATGCCATTAGGAAGTTTTGATATCATCATAGGCATGGATTGGCTATCAAATCATCATGCCGAAGTCATCTGTTTCGAGAAGTGTATTCGAATACCTCTACCATCGGGAGAAACACTAAAAGTCTTTGGTGAAAAGCCTTGCAAAGGGCTTAAATTAATGTCATGCACTACTGTTCAAAAGTACTTACGAAAGAAGTACGTGGCCTTTTTGGCCCATATCGTTCAAAAGGATGTCAAAAAGAAGAGTATTCAAGATATCCCCACTATCCGAGATTTTCCTGAAGTGTTCCCCGAAGACTTATCCGGTCTTCCACCCGTTCGACAAGTAGAATTTCGCATTGATCTTGTGCCCGGAGCTAACCCCGTGGCTAGAGCTCCATACCGTCGTGAACCTTCTGAAATGCAAGAACTTGCAAGTCAACTTCAAGAGCTCTCCGACAAGGGATTCATTCGTCCAAGTCCTTCACCGTAGGGTGCACCCGTCTTATTCGTCAAAAAGAAGGATGGATCATTTCGCATGTGTATTGACTACCGCGAACTCAACATGCTTACTATCAAAAACCGTTATCCCTTGCCTAGAATTGATGACCTCTTTGATCAACTTGAAGGTTCTACTTGCTTCTCAAAGATTGATCTTCAATCTGGTTATCACCAACTCCGTGTGCAAGAAGACGATATTCCAAAGACTGCCTTCCGAACAAGGTATGGTCATTACGAGTTCATGGTTATGCCTTTTGGACTAACCAATGCACCCGCAGTTTTCATGGACCTCATGAATCGTGTGTGCAAACCATACCTTGACAAGTTCGTGATCGTTTTCATCGACATCTTAATCTATTCCAAGACTAAAGTCGATCATGAGCAACATCTTAGATTGGTTTTGGATCTCTTGAAGACAGAACAACTATATGATAAATTCTCCAAATGTGAATTTTGGTTAAAAGAAGTTCAATTTCTTGGTCATATTGTCAACGACAAGGGTATTCATGTTGACCCTGCTAAGATAGAAAAGGTTAAGAATTGGAATGCCCCGAAGACTCCCACTGAAGTTCGTTCATTTCTTGGTCTTGCGAGATATTACCGTCGTTTCATCTCAAACTTCTCTAAGATTGTTGTTCCCCTTACCACTTTGACTCACAAGGGTAAGACTTATGAATGGGGACCAAAACAAGAAGAAGCTTTCCAAACCGTCAAACAAAAGTTGTGCAACGCTCCCATTTTGACTCTCCCTCATGGGATTGATGATCTAGTTGTCTACTGTGATGCTTCTAACCAAGGTCTCGGTTGTGTCCTCATGCAACGAGGCAAAGTAATTGCTTATGCGTCAAGGCAACTTAAAATTCATGAGAAGAATTATACGACGCACTATCTCGAGTTGGGTGCGGTCGTATTTGCATTGAAGATTTGGAGACATTATCTCTATGGCACGAAATGCGTGGTGTTCACCGACCACAAAAGTCTCCAACACATCTTCAATCAAAAGGAACTCAATATGAGGCAAAGACGTTGGGTTGAACTCCTTAACGACTATGACTGCGAGATTCGTTACCATCCCGGCAAAGCGAATGTTGTAGTCGACGCCTTGAGTCAAAAGGACCATGTCATGCTTCAATGTGTTCGGATTCAAACCGACATTCAAAACCGCATCTTGGAAGCTCAACATGTCTCAGTTACCGAGGGTAACATGTATGAGGAAATGTCGTGCAGTGTTGAACTTCAACTTGAATCAAAACCCAATGGCTTACTTTATTACTTGAACCGTATTTGGGTTCCCGATCGCGATGATCTCCGTACATTTCTTATGAACGAGGCTCACAAGACTCGTTATTCTATTCATCCTGGTGCAGATAAATTGTACCAAGATCTTCGCCAGCAATATTGGTGGCCCGGTATGAAGAAAGACATTGCCCTTTATGTTGCCAAATGTTTAACCTGCTCCAAAGTCAAAGCCGAACATCAACGTCCTTCTGGTTTGCTTGAACAACCGGAAATTCCCGTGTGGAAATGGGAGAACTTAGCTATGGATTTTATTAGCAAACTCCCTCGCATCTCGAGTGGTTATGATAGCATTTGGGTGATTATTGACCGTCTCACCAAATCTGCTCATTTCTTGCCTATCCGTGAAGACTATCGGGTTGAGAAACTAGCCCGAATTTACATTGACGAAATTATGAGCCATCATGGTGTTCCCTTGAACATAATATCCGATCGAGATGGTCGGTTCACTTCTTGTTTTTGGCAATCTCTTCAATCTGCTCTTGGCACACGATTGGATTTGAGCACGGCTTACCATCCTCAAACTGATGGTCAAACCAAGCGAACAATCCAAACTCTTGAAGACATACTTAGAGCTTGTGTAATCGATTTTGGTGGCAATTGGGATTCACATTTACCCCTAATTGAGTTCTCCTACAATAATAACTACCACACGAGTATCAACATGGCTCCATTTGAAGCTCTCTATGGTCGCAAGTGTCGTTCTCCTATCTGTTGGAACGAGATTGGTGAAGCACAAATCACCGGTCACGAGCTAATTCAAGAAACATCCAACAAGATTATCCAAATCCGTGACAACATTCGAGTAGCGAGAAGTCGGCAAAAGAGTTATGCCGACAAACGTCGAAAACCCTTGGAATTCCAAGTCGGTGACCTTGTTCTTCTTAAGGTGTCCCCGTGGAAGGGTGTGATCCGTTTTGGAAAGAAAGGAAAATTAGCCCCTCGCTATGTTGGTCCATTCAAAATCCTTGAAAGGATTGGGAAAGTGGCTTACAAACTCGAGTTACTTCCATCTCTTGGCAATGTGCATCCTACATTTCATGTATCTAATCAGAAGAAATGTTTCGCTGATGAGAATCTCCATATACCGCTTGATGACGTGCACATTGATGAAACGATGCACTTCGTTGAGAAACCGGTAGAAATTATGGATCGTGAAATCAAACAACTCAAACGAAGTCGTATTCCTATTGTCAAAATTCGTTGGGAGTCTAAGCGTGGTCCTGAGTTCACTTGGGAATGAGAGGACCAAATGAAGCTCAAGTACCCCCAGCATTTTACTTATGCCGTAGCTTCCTCTAGCTAAATTTCGGGACGAAATTCCTTCAACATGGGGAGACTGTAACATTTCTGATTTTTAGTATCCGTATTTTCAATTCAATGTAATGCATTTCAAACTCGATTCTAGTGCACTGTTTTGTTTCTTTTCATACCATCAATTTAATATTATATTTCAATGCAAATCCGCAAATTTTACTCGGCTATATCCTATTAAAACAATACATAAGTATCTAATTATACAAATATGGCAAAAGACTAAAGTTACAAGGTCTGATGTGAAAAGTAGCAAGAAACCCTACTAGGCACGGTCGCGCCTCGTTCTGGCATGGTCGTGCCGAGTGCTTTGGCACGGTTGCGCAACTTGCTTTGGAACGATCCGGTGCCTAGGCACGGTCGTGCCTCGTTTGGGCACGGTCGCGCCTAGTACCAGTTGAAATGTAAATACAGTTTTAATCGCCCGATCGTTGAGTTCCGTACCCGATTTACACTTCATTACCATTAACGAAAGCAACAACATATTCAATTACAACAAACGTCTCAGTTTAATTCCAACAGACTCAAAAATATCTCAAACATTTCAAAGAAAACACAAACCCTCCTTTCGATCCAAATTCTCTCAATCAAACAACAACTTCACACTACTCAATCCTCACTAAAACTACTGGACTATCTGGTTTAGCCGGGATTGCAGCAGAAGACGCCGGAAGCCGTTCGCGTCGTCACCGGAACAAGTCTCTACCGTACTCCATCGATTCATTATTCTCCCGTGTAATTGAAACCTTTTCCTCGTTCGTTTCAGTCCATAGATCAAAAGCCCCATATTAATTTGGTCTTCCATTATAGAAATTACCCCGAATCAAAATCTATATTTTATTCAAAATAGTTTAATCGAATTCAATTCTAAACATGATTTAACTACAATTAATCTATATAACAAGACTCGCAATAACACTATAAATAAAAGCCCTATGATTTCAAACACTAACAATGTAAGAATCAGTCGATTCGTGTCTGTTTTGGAAGAGACACGGTCGCGCTAATCATCTAGCGCGGTCGTGACTCATGAGACGCGGTCGTGCCGACTATCAGCGCGGTCGTGTCCTCCTGTCCAGACCCAATCATGTCCTTTGGCTAATCTCAGTCGTGTCTTAGAATCATAGACACGATCGTGCCTGACCAAGGCACGGTCGTGCCTAATGATTTAGTTAGTTAAGCCCTCTGTTTGATCAACACGGTCGAGCCCTGACTAGCATGGTCGCGCCCGTGGTTTGAGCACGATCGTGCCTTTCCCAGGCACGGTCGTGTGTGAGTTAAATTTTTGGCAGAATTATAATTTTTTGTATTTTTCAAACAATAAATATTTTCGATTAAATTACAAAATAAAAATAGTTGATTTTATAAAAATGCATTTAATCCTATTTAGAAAGATCAAATATTTAATTTTAGAATCAATAGAAAATTATTTATTTAAAGTTTATAAAAATTAAATTTACAATTGTTGCTAAACCTTTCATTTAAAAATTATTTAAATGGTTAAGTTACATTTTATAAATAAATAAATAAAATAATGATTATTTATTTAATATTTAAACAAAAACAATTAATTATTTATACTAAAGTATAACTAATACTTACAATGTTTTCATAAACAATAATTATTTACATTACTTATTTAATTATTGAAACTCAAACCTTAATCAAAATACACTAAAAATATTCTTTCAAACTTTATATCTTATTTAATACTTTCAATTACAAATCAATAACGTTTTACACAAGTCCAAATGCAACTTTATACTTAAACTTTTGTGCACACTATTAATACCATATACATTACACTTTAGGTTAACTCGTGCATTTCAAGGATCTTTATTCTATCTAGTATCTTTGTTAGCTACGCCTTCAAACCAAGTGAGTATACATAGCCCCTTTTACTCTTTTACACATTTGGGGTGAAACATGAACACTATTCAAATTACATGTTTACATTTACACAAACAACACAAGTACAAATCCTATTTACATTCATGTGTGCAAATTTGAGCTTTATGCCCGAGTGCTATGTGTGCTAACTTTTGTGAACACTTATGTGCAATCATTAACTATTCAAGCCGATGGTTTTCAATGATAGATCTATTGAGTCTGACAAACCCACCCAGATTGGGGTGATTGATACCGACAACACAATTTGCATGCTAGTTACAAAGGTTTGATTGTACTTGGTTACACAATAGCTGCTCCCCATAAATGCCTTATTTATCATGTTATGTAAGGATTTGTTTTACAACTATATGCTATCTACATACAAACCTGTGTTATACTCACCAACATATTAGTTGACTTTATTTTATTCATGTTTCAGGTTCTAATGTGTGAGATTGGTCAAGATGTGCTACACATAGGCTTGGACTTAGTTAATTTAAATAAAAGAACTCTATGTATTTCAATTTTGTTCTATCTTGGATTTGGACTACTTGTTATGAAATTTGATGTTTAATATATTCAATCTAGTCAACCTTGTTCTTATGAACAGTCTACATGTCCCGCCCCGATGATTCCGCCATCGGTCGGGGTGTGACAAAACTAGTATCGGTAAAAGATACGAACTGGTCAAACCGATCTTTCCAATTAGAATAATAAGCTAGATTCAACAACTTCGGAGGTTTTTGAGATGTACCGATCTCATTGTTATAATTGAACATATTCGTGACTTTAACCATATTTGCCATTTTAAAAAAAGTTTCTGAAAAATTTCCAAGTGCTGAACAGTCTTACCCTCAGGCGAAGATAATAAGTTCGCCTATAATACACCCAAGCCAACTTAATTAAATCAGAATTCAACAATCTGATTAAGTTCGCCTAAAATAAGTTCGCTTAGCCCTGTGAGAAGCGAACTTGACAAGTTCGCTTTCTAAGTTCGCATGCACAGAAATCAGCAAGTTCGCTTGCCGTAACAGAATCAAGATCAAGAACTTCTTCCGACCAAAATCACGAACCAAGAACATCCAAAAATCGTCATTAATCACTGAATTGATAGAATTAAACAAAATTGGACCGTAGGATCGTGTAATTTGTCAATTAGAAGCTTTCTATCGGATCAATTTCATCATAATCCTCTTCAAAAACACCAAATCAGATAAAAATCAGTCTTGAAAACTCCATTGAAATGAAAAACTCAAAAATGATGAATTTGATGTCAATTTGCATATAAAATCGTCTAGAATCAACAAGAATCACGAGCAAAAGCTTTTATACCACTTGTAGGTCCCTATGGCGCTTCTACGGATCGATCTCGTGATAAGACGTGACGTTTAATCGGAGTGCGGAATCCAACGAGTCAACGTTTATACGCATAAAAGACAATGCAAACAAGCAAGTAAATAACCTTCTCAATTCGTATGTCAAATCACAATGATGTTTACAGAGTCAATCGGACTTCTCTGTTCTATTTGGTTCTGTTCTCCTCTCTTGAACGACTGACTCTGTAAACATAATATAGATAACTGACCTGATATAAGTTCGCCTCTAACAGCTTAAGCGAACTTAACAAGTTCGCCTCAGTTAGACTTAAGCGAACTTATTAAGTTCGCCTCTGATAGACCAGGCGAACTTAACAAGTTCGCCTCTAGGCTATACTTGTAAAACACTTAGTGACATTTGACATTTACATAACAAAAACATAAAGACATAAAATCTAATTATTACAAGCTTTTGTTATTACAAACTATGTCTTAACAGACTCCCCCTTGACAATAGCTTGATCTTCAGTCTCTAGTCTTTATCTTGAACTCTTCCAGTTATCCGGTAGTCTGCTGCCAGCATGCACTCCATATCTTTTGCATATCTCCCAAACTCTTTTGTACTGTAGACCTTGTTCTCTCCAAACATCAGTGAACATTATTTCATTCTTTCACAACGTCCTCTGATCTTTCTTTGAGAAATTGATAAGATTCA
This sequence comes from Smallanthus sonchifolius, assembly GCA_023525975.1. NCBI lineage: Eukaryota > Viridiplantae > Streptophyta > Magnoliopsida > Asterales > Asteraceae > Smallanthus > Smallanthus sonchifolius. The sequence continues at coordinate 63,243,370 of CM042021.1, read as the reverse complement.
TTGCATCATAGAAACATACAATGACCTTATTGTCTTTATCTTCAATCTTTGCTTCACCAATATTAACATCAACATACCACCATTTCATATTCCCAAGAAAGTCTTGAGGAATCTTCTTTAACGGTATCTTGTGAATAGCACGCACTGGTTTATACTTGTATCTCCAGGTCACTTTCTCAGTCTTTGGATCTGTGTTCTTCACTCTCTTTCCCTTTTGTGGTTACAGCCGAACATACTTTCCTGAACTACCTTCTTTCTTGATCAAGTTTGCTATCACATAAGCCAAACCATTCCTCGATCTATTAATGAGTGGCTTTGAAGCTAAACCATTTATTTCACACCTTGGCAAGGTATTGAAATACTTGATCTCGGCTTTAAGTATTGAACACCGTCAGATCGTTTAATTGCAAATAATTTTGATTCATCATCATAGAACCAACTTATGATCCTTCCTACACACTGCTCTTTATTCACATATTTCTCTTTCTGAGCAGGTTGTGCTGGAGACTTGGGTAGCACCTTCATCCAACTGTTTACAACTTCTCTCCATTGTTCTCGTGTCATCCCTGTATTTATATACATCACAGGTTCTTCATTAACCTTTGGAGACTCAGTGTGAGTAGTTTTAGTTTCAGCATCTTTATCGGATTGAATATTCTCATCATCAGTATCCATCTTTGAATCAGCAGTGTCTTCATGCAGTGTGATGTCTTCAACAGAGTCCATAGAATCTGTTACTCCTTCATAAGTAAATTCAGGAATAACATCATCTTGGATGAAGTTATACGACACTTTAAGACCATCACAGCCTTCATAAGTAACACTATCATTATCTTTCTCTATCTCAATCTCTACTATTTCTCCTTCTTCTATCTCATTATCCAACATATCATCTTCCATGTCATTGAATAAATCATCAATGTCATCAAGACATGCAATCTTTTCAGCTTCTTCTTGGTCAGAATCTGCAAAGAACTCCAATAATAGAATTTCTTCTTCATTAGCACTAGAAGTATCTTTGTTTCCTTCAAGTGATTGTGATGTCGACTCCCCCTGAACCTTTGATATAGGATTAGCGTCAGTGTATTGACGATCACCCTCAACATTTCCAGCAGGATCATTGTCTTCATTATCACGTCTTTGAATAGACTCTGTGTGACATGTATCGTGTATCCTCAACTCCCCCTGAGCGTCAAGACGCTGAACGAGTTTAGACACCAATGCTTGCATGTCAGCTATCTGTTAAGCTTGAGTCTGAATCACCAGCTGCCGTTGTGAATCAGTAGAAACAAGAGTGTTTACTTGTGTTGTAGAGAAAGCACTTGAGATTCAAGGAAAGTAATCCTTTCAGAATCAGAAGGCTTTGACGGACCAGCTGACGAATGTGGAATAGAAGGACATGCAGTAAGAGTAATGATTGGAGGACAGGAGTTACAACTGGAGATGTATCTTTAGATCTTGGAGGAGTAATAATCAATGAAGCAACAAAATTAGCATCCTCTACTCCCTGTGAAGATTGTGCAGCAGTAATTGAAGCAGGCATTAACTTTTGAGTCTTAGGATCTGGATTAAAGTCACTATCAGAGTCAGTACTTTCATCAACCAAGGATCTTTTTCCAAGTACTGAACCGGAAGGAGGATCCCGAACAGACTTTCTTCTTGGTCATCTGGCATGAGATTTAATGCGTTTTCCAGCATTGGCCA